>OZ020268.1:36091847-37421847 GCA_963971225.1 Melieria omissa | reverse complement strand
TTAGCCACGATGAGGCCGAGATAAAAAAAATTACACTGGAAAAGAAAGATTTTTGCTGAAAATTGCACAGCATATGACAGCATTATGAGCAACAACAACAATACGCAGGTGTTGACAACAACTTTATTTGGGGGAAAGAAATATTCAAGATTGCAAAAATGATGATTGAGGCCAACATGCTGCGCCGACAATTGTTTGCTGCTGCATTTAGAAAAATTTTTACAAAATTCGTATTGAATTGGAAACAGTAAATAATTTGGTTATAAAAATATACTTCTACGTAAATACATATATCTAAGACTATATACAGCGTATTTAACTTTGTTAAAAGCTCCCACTGCTTAGTAAGGGAATCTGAGTCCGATCGCAGTGTTTCTCTTTGGCTCATGTGGATCTTCCCTCAGAGTAGCCACTTCGACCTTCTTCTGCCCTACTTACCTGCCATAACCAACTGCCTACTCAATCAGTTTGCCTCGGTCCAACCAACCCAATGGTTCAATTTAGTTTCATTTCTCAACGATGAAATTTTTAACGCATCTTTTCCCATTCGTTCGCATAAAGCACTCCTCACATTCTTGCTTGCATTGCAAAGCCTCAAAATCTCACATCCACTTATTCCTACTTGTATGTTTCTGTAGCACTAAAGTCACTCGTCAGCCAAGACGTTGCCATTGTTTTGCCAACTGCCGCTTGCCGCTTTCTGCTGTGTCCACACAGTGAACTGTAACAACTTAGCAACTTGCCAGCCTTAGTTACTTTTCTGCTCACTTACCAACTTATTACTTAATAAACCGACACAAGCAGGACACACACCAGCAGTTCATGGCTGTCACACGCATTACATTGCACGCGTTTAGTCCGACGTGCTGTCGCGTCAGCTGCCTGTCTGCATCAGCCAGCAGCCAGCATCCAGTCGGCAGCAGCTGCGACACGGCGTGCGTTTCGCTACTTTCCACACTTGTGACTTTTGAACTGCGCGCCACGTGACGGTGTATGTGTGTGTGCGACATAATGCCGAGACAACGACAATGCTACGCTGTCATCTTCGTCGTCGCCTTAACGTCAACTTCATCATCGTTTGCAGCAGCCAAGGCGACACCAGCTGCGCTCCAGCTCGCATCGCACCACCGAGAAAGGCGTCAATAATGGGTGGCAGGGAACAGCAGACACTGTGGCTCTGCGTCATCGTCATCGTTGTCGTCGTCGTTGGCGCTGATGTTGATGTTGACGTTGTCTTTGTCGCTGCTGCTGTCGTTGATGGGGGACACAGCTCACATCCGTGGCATGTTGGCATTTTGTCAGCATCCTCGATTATGATCCTTATCGGCGAAGACGTACTCAACACCTGAAACTGACTGCGAACATGCTGCCTGGGATTTATGCAGCTTCAAGATGCCACGCAAAGAACTCACACGCGCCGGAAGGGGCAAATGACAGAAGTGTTTGTAAGCAGAAACTTTGCAGGCAGCATCAGAGTCGTCGTCGTGCACACGTCTAGTCGAGCTGGTCTCGGACACGGGCCACATGCCGCAGGCGGCCCACGAACGTTAAGTGCTTTATTTATGTGTCGCCGGCATTGTGTCGTTCGCAGCTAATGTTCGTATAATTGCGGCTAAAAGTAGCTTTTAAGCCATGAAATATGAATGGCACAAATATTGAAACAGCCACGCGCCCCTTGTCCACATAAAAATCGGCGTCTTCACTGCGTCGAGCATCAATTTTTCCATTCTTTTTGTGAAAATTAAACTTGTCATTTTAAGTTTGCACACACACACACATACACTCGTGTAAGTATTTCAGCGTGCGGCGGCAAAAGCTCGAATTCAGGAAAAGTGATATGCCATTTAAAGGGACAACTGGCTGGCTGGCTGGCAATTACACAAAGTGTCGTCTTACACTCACAAAAGGACAATTCATATTTTTTGCTCCTTGCTTGTGCCTTGTGGCTGCATGTGTGTTGTTGTGCAACACTTTTGTGTTTCAATTTCTTTTGTTTGGTCGCTCTTTGCGAGGACTGGAGTGGAGCGCTCACTCCTTAAAGACAAAAACAATCAATTAATTTCATTTTCCCCCATTGTTGTTGCTGTCCATTTGTGTAATGGCATCGCAGGGTAAGTTGCTGTTTTTGTTTTCCTCCTTCCTGGTTGGTCACCCCAACAATGGTCGCATGCCTCTTGTGACATAATGTGTCTGCCCTCGGTGTTTTGTTTAATTAGAAAAAGTGTCGGTGTCTCAAGGGCTTTGACTTTGGCTATTATAGTTTAGTTTATGTCTGCCAAGAGCTGAATTGTTGCATTTTTCGTTGCTTAAGTTATTAAACGTTCAATTAAATCGATTCGCAATTCTTAGTTGTTATCATAAATGGATTATTTAACGCCCTAAAGGGGAGACATATTCATTTGAAAACTTTAAGTCCGCAAATAAAGAGTTTTAAAAGCAAACTTATTAAAATGGTTTACTCACTTACTTACTTACCTACTTACTTACTTACTTGCTTACTTACTTACTTACTTACCACATACCTACTTACTTACCTACTTACTTACTTACTTACTTACCTACTTACTTACTTCCTTACTTACTTACGTACTTACGTACTTACGTACTTGCGTACTTACTTACTTACTTACTAACTTACTAACTTACTTACTTACTTACTAACTTACTTACTTACTTACTTACTTACTTACTTACTTACTTACTTACTTACTTAACTTACTTCCTACTTACTTACGTACTTACGTACCTCCTTACTTACTTACTTACTTATCTATTTCCTTACTTACTTACGTACTTACTTACTTTCTTACTTACTTACTAGCTTACTCACTTACGTACTTACTCACTTACGTACTTACTTACGTACTTACTTACTTACTTACCTATTTCCTTACTTACTTACGTACTTACTTACTTTCTTACTTACTTACTAACTTACTTACTTACTTACTAACTTACTTACTTACTTACTTACTTACTAACTTACTTACTTACTTACTTACTTACTTACTAACTTACTTATTTACTTACTTACTTACTTACTCACTTACTTACATACTTACTTACTTACATACTTACTTACTTACTTACTTACTTACTAACTTACTTACTAACTTACTTACTTACTTACATACTTAGTTACTTACTTACTTACTAACTTACTTATTTACTTACTTACTTACTTACTCACTTACTTACATACTTACTTACTTACTTACTTACTTACTTACTAACGTACTTACTTACTTACTTACTTACTTACATACTTCTTACTTACTTACTTACTTACTTACTTACTTACTTACTTACTTACTTACTTACTTACTTACTTACTTACTTACTTACTTACTTACTTACTTACATACTTCTTACTTACTTACTTGCTTTCTTATTAGCTTTTTTTAGCTCACACAGCTTTTTGTTCGTTCGTACCTCATAGTCGTCGTCCTGGGCCGAAAATTTTGCAATGCACCTTCCTCTCAAATATCCAAAGGGTTTCTGTGTTGTTTTGTAAAATTATCCATGGTTTTCCCATTAAGAAGCACCGGAAGAATAAGCAATGCACTCTATACAAGTTTTGTCGGTCGAGAAAGATCTCTGCTACTTACTTAGTTGCCTACCAAGACCGTAGTTGCACCTTTTGGCAAGAGTAATCCTTTGCCTTATCTCCAAGCTGAAGTCATTCTTCTGTTTATACCAAAGTATTTCTTGGTATTCCTTGACAACCTCAAAAAAAAACTTTACAAGTAAGTTAAATAGTTGACTTTTCCAAAACCTTCTCCTCAAATTACTGAACGAAATAACATATTTGTAAAAGCTTTGTGAGAAACTCAAACTGGTTCAATCAGTCTCTTGCACTTGACTATTTATGGTATAACTGGCCTTTATGGATTAAGTAATCTCCGTCTTGGGGCTGTGACACCTGCCTACCTACCTAACTTTTATCTGTTCGATGTACTTCACGTAAAAAACAAGATTAAAGCCTAAGATTATAAACCTTGTGCAATAATCAGAAAGACCGACTTCGAAATGAACCTGAACGAATCTTCTACATGTGGGCAAACTGATTTTTTTACTCATATTGTTCTTAAACATGACGTCGCCACTTAACTTCATTAATTTGCTAATGTTTTAAATTTCTCCCACATGTTTCTGCGTTTGCATTGTGCTGGCATTTTAAAGCGTCTTCACTTAGCTGTGTAAATGTAATCGCTTTCAATGGCGTAATTACTAAATTATAATTCTGCAAGTCCATGAAAACGTACGCAGCGAGATTGGCATTGCACTTAACGCAAATTTCATGTATCGCAAAGTGCCACAAGAATATTTCATTTGCATGTCGACACATTAATCGAATTGCACACACACACAAACACAAATGCAGACACAGCCCATCTACACACTCACCCATTGCCCACCCACGCACACTCACACTCACACTGGGCTCTTTATAATTTATGAACGCACAAGTGGCGAATCGCTGTCAAGCATATTTGCAAATCATGCCGCCGAGTGCCAGGCAGTCATTTATTTTCGCAACGAATTGGAGCAAGCGACGACAGCCCGCCACAAAGCAGATTGACAAGTGCTTATCGCATGCCAGCTGCGAGGATGCGCGCCCGCGGAGGGCTGCCAAGTGCGAGAAGCCAAGAGGTTAGCAGGCAGTCAGGCGGGCAGCCCGCAATGTGCCGGAAATGAAGTGACAGACAAACAGAGACTTTGAAGCGGCAGCAGCAGCTTAGCGCGGCAAAGGAGCGCAAAGTGTTGAGGCAGCAAGTATTGCGGCGAGTGAGGCACAAGAACGCTGACACACATTAATTCCACATAAGTGACAGCATGTGCGCAGCTTAAGCGACCAAACTGTGCAAACTTGTAGACAAAAAAGATCAAATTTGAAATTGAGAAACAAACGAATGAAATGTGTTAATTAAAAACCACTGAATGCAATTTTCAAATGCAGCCGCGATCTGTCTTCGTTTAGCTGCGCTGACAAAGCGCTGACATGCGTCATGAATTTCTGGCGCAGCTGTCGGCAACAACCGAAATTGTTGTCGCAAATTAACAGCAAAATGCTGGGCTGCATTGTGTGCGAGCGGAGTAGAATTGGTATTTTGGAGCATCTGGAGGGGCATGGAAACTTGTGCGCATCAGTGAAATGTTGTGTTGCAATGCAACTGCGGTGGCGCGCAATAATGTCGCTGCTTTTACGGCGGCCATTGTTGTTGCTGCCATTGTTGCTGTTGCTCGTTTTGCTGCAGGCACTTTTACGTTGTTGATGTGCTGTTGCTTTATTAATGCAACATCATCATTAATGCATCAACATGTCAACAACACACACACACACTGAGCAAGCACACGCAACAGCGAGTTGGGTTGGCAGCAATGAGCGCGCAACATTTGCAACGTTCGTCCAAATGTGAAGAACGCCGTTGGCGCAAACTATTTTCAACAACAGCTCGATTTGATTAATTGTTTATTTAAAAGTGAACATTTCGAAAATCAATTATTTCATTTAAATTAAATGGAAGGTCAACTAATTAAATAACAATTTCAAAAACTTTAAATAAGTAAATCAATTTATCAAATTAGTAATTTCAATTGAAATCAAATTAGTTAGTTAATTCATTGTATAGTTAATTAATTGGAATTAGTGCAATTAAATCCACTAAGTTAATGGAAAGTCAATTTTATGTGTTTTAAACTCTATTCGTGCAAAAATTAAAATCAAATGATTAACCCTTTCGAGCCCAAATTTTACCCTATGTTTCGATGTCACTTTTTTGTATTTAAATCACGAAACATTTGACTAAGAAGTGTCCACAAGACATTTGAAGTCGCCACGCCTCTTTGTTCGAATTCTAGAGCTAGTTTACTCTTGAACAATTTTCCCTTAAAACGTTTTACATTAATTGTATATCACTATTTTTTAATTACAGAAAAATTATTTAATATTTACGAAAAAATACAAAATTATCACTTTTTCATTTTACTTAACCATTATTAAAGAAACAGTGTTTTGATCAAACGCGCCCATTTCGTAGACTTCAATTACAACACAAACTTTCTCTGATATCGCTGCAAATTATTGGAAATTATTTTGGGGATAATAGTAAAATGTTTGTCATTTTCTTTAAATTCACTGCTAAAAATATTAATTTTTTGGTGCCTACTTAAACTTAAACACATAAATCAATCGTAGCTTTTGCTATAAGTTGACAAGTGATAACAAGGTGCAGTTGCTCTCAGGCAACTTTGGGGTCGAAAGGGTTAAATGAATTAATTAAATTTTAAAATTACTAACTACTACTTAGTTATTTCTATGATTCAAATGCATAAATAGTTTTGCTGTTTCTTAAATAAATATAGATTTTTTACTTCTAATGAAAATACTTAAAGAAAACAATTTTAAAATTATTATATACCAGAAAAAAGTCTTTTGATTTCCAGATACCTGAAATTACTTTGTCCTAAATCTTAAAAAGAACGTTACATTTTCCTCCCAAAAATTTAAAAAATCTTCCAACATTTTTTTTTTATAACTTTTATTATAATTTACTAAAGAATTAAACTTCTAATAAAAAAATTCAAATTATTTCGTTTTTTATTGCAGACTTTCTATTCATGGAGCTTCAGCTTCGGCTTAACAACACAAACAAAACATCAAAAATTAGATCGGTATGAAATTCGCTTTTGTTAACTTCCGTCATTTATTGACTTCCTTCAGTGGCACTAATAATGTCAAATATATCATCATCACAATCGCTGTTGTAAACTTTTTTATAAAATATAAATCTCCTAAACTTTCTTCTAAACAATTCTTCCTCCCAAAAATTCTCCTTAAAGGCCAAAAATATCCTAAATCTAAGAGGAATTCTCCTAATCTAGCAACACAATTTTGATTTGGTTATCGTTCCATAAACTTATACTTACTTACTTAACCCTTTCGGGACAGAGTTTATTTTTTAACCCCAAAATACTCTTAGAAGAAATATTCTCATGCCACGAATGTTGGAGTTAGAAAATTATATTGGATGCTCACAAATTCTAAAATCATTCCTTTATGCGCAAACACCGAAATCGAAAAAATATTTTGCATGGGTCGTAAAATTTAAATAATTGTTTTGAGGGACATTAAAAACTTGCTGGGACGTACTATCCCGAAAGGCTTAACTGGGCGTAACAATTCGTCACTGGGTTATTGTCTGCTGCAAAAGTTATCTCCAGACGCCTCTGCTTTTTCTGCGAGTTACGTCAGCAACGTCTCAGGTGATTCTGAACAAATACCCAGTAGGAACATAAGTAACAATTTCTCACCTCCCTGTCAAAAGATAAGGATAAGTGCTCCTAAGATTACCAAGCGCTGTCTTAGTGGAGCAGTGGCAGAGGACATGGTCTAATGTCTCCAGAGCATCGTCTTCCCCGCACATTCTGCAAGTTTCCCTGTCCATCAAACCCATCCTATGTGCATTAAGGTTAAATATGATCCCTTTTTTCAATGCCATTTGGAAAGTAAATCCAATACGTCTCTCTCATGGGAACCTTCGTCCCATTTTCGTAAATTTATCTTGAGGTACAGTTTTCATCAGCAAAATCATTCCTCACTCGATACCAAATTCGCACTATAAGATAAATGTATAAGGACCTTCAGTGGCATATACAAGGGGGTTGTGTTGGTTCAAACCGATCTTTTAGCAAGAATCGCATTTAATGTCCCTAAACGGAGTCTGCGGAGGGTGGATACCTTCCATTTAGATGTCCCCAGGACGAATTATGCAAGAAATGCACCTCTATATAGGGCCTTCTCGGAATTAAACAATGTTATCGATTTGGATCTGTCACTTCCGCAGGGTTTGCTGTTGAATAGTTTAAGTAACTTATAGTTTGTAATAATTATTATATCCTATAGTCAGTAAGGACATTTGTTCATTGGCTAAATAAATAAATAAATAAATAAATAAATAAATATGTTTGTTACAAAAATTTTAGGTGACAAATATAGCTTCAAAAGGTATTTGGCTCAAAGTATGTGAACAGAACCCTTTAAGCACCACCAATAAATTTCCAAGCAAGCCCCTGCAGCCTTTGGCGAGTCACTATCAATGTGTGTAGCCTAGCATTCTTCTGATGGCACACAATTCCTTTCTTAGTGTCCAAGGCAAAGGTTGCGTACAGGTCCAATTTAAGAGTTTGACTGTAGAAGAGCAGCTCACGGTAATGATTTCCAGCCAATCGCAACAAACACACAGCAAAACTTTCCTCCACAATTAGTCATTGTTTGTGGCGACTTACCGCTCTTCAACCATCTCAGCTTTCATTTGACGAAAATTACTCGATTTTGTGGCGACTTAAGAGTAATTCGTCGTTGGAAATGAGGTTTTCTGACGTCGATCGACCAGAGCGAATCCAGGGAATTGATGTTACTAAGAAAACCCTCAGTAATTAACAAACACTGCCAGGAAACTGTCTACGAATTTTTTTTTAGCGCCAAATCATACTTTTCTAATGTCATCTTGTGTAACCCGATCGCACTTACACAGCGCCAGATACAAATTACTAAAGCCATCTATGGGAGACATCAGGTTGTACTCAGGTTTTGATGATGAATGGTATTTTATTTTGGAAAGTTATGGAAACTTATAGGCTTTAGCTAATCCTCAGAAGATGTACCAGAATGTATTAAAAGTAAAAATCTGGCATGTTGATGGATGTTTCCTCCAAGAGCTAAGTGGTAGTTGAGCATGTAATCTTAACTAAAACTGTCGCACTTGAATTTAAATTAAGCCAAGTTACCTTAAAGACAACATTTCGTATATGACTGTATTAAATAAAACTGTCTGAGGTCATTTTGTGTTGTCCACACACTTATCCTTCTCCTTAAACATATGAACATGTGACCACATCGACCGCTTGGACAGTCTACGGCGAACTATTGCAATGCCAACAATGCACAAGTTCCTTGGCAGCCAAAGCCTTAAGGTTCAATATTGCGGCCGTAAAACAATAAGCCAACTTGAGTAAACAAATAAACAAAGCCAACTCGAGCCGGCTGAGCTGGTCTGGCCACACAATGACGCCATGGCGCCCAGCCTGCAAGACCCACACACACACACACACACACACATCTATTGAGAGAGAGAGACAGTAATGAGCGCCAAGCTGGACAGTTGTAGACGAAATTGAAACGGTCGCAGCGCCGAGCAATGGAATTGGATTTAATTGAGTTCTGAGGCTACGATAAATTAAAGTGTTGCCGTGGCGGTGGCTGTGGTCGTGGTCGCGTGGTTGCGGTCACGGCTGGCCGTTGACATTATGAAAGCGGCGCAAAACTTGAATTTGACTTGCACGTCTGTGCGCCGCGTGATTGGCACTCAAATTGAAAGCAACGCGTGTGGAAATTTCGAAAGCGGCACCGTCTACTCAGCTCGTTTCAAAGTAATTAATGGCGAATGCGAACCGTTGAGCAACTTTAGCGAACCGCAGCAGCGGCAGCACGGCGTGACAGTGGCGCAAATGCATTTACTATAAGTTACAACAACAGCAACAACTCATCCTGCCGCCTGGCTATAAACTTAATTGTTTGCTTGTAAATTAAGCAGCGGCCGCGCAAAAAGTTAAGTGCCAGCAGCAGCGTAAAACTAATTTCGCCCTACGTGGCAAAGAATTTGCACCTGCAATGCTGCAACAACAACAAGGCCAACAATAAGAAACCTTTTTGCACGTTTTCGGCACTTTTCTTTACGTAATTGGCAAGCATTATGCAAAACAGTGTTGCCATCAGCATTGAAAAACCATAAGAAGCTGGCGCGCAGCAACGAACGAGGAGCAAGCAACACAAAATCTCAACCGATTATGCCAAACTTTCAACAAAATTGAATTTCAACAAATTTTGCGGTGTTGGCGCTAAATTGCCGCACGATAGATTCGGCAGCAGCCAGCGAAATTGAAGCGCAAAAATTAACAACAACAACAAAAAAAGCTGCCAAAATAGCGAAAAGATTCGCAGCGCTGAGAAAAAAGTTTTACGCTGCCATCAGTGTTGCTGCTGCTGCTGCAGTTTTTGTTATTGTTGTTGTGGCAGCCACCGTCGAAAACACTTTCGCCTATTCGGCCATTCATTTTAATCGATGCAGCGCAAAGTTTCTTTGCGTGTTTGTTTCTTTCTTTCTTTCGTTCGCTACTTGCTGCTAGCCGCCTGTCGTCTGTCGTCCCGTTGGGCCGCTGCTCAGCTCTGGTGCCATGCTCGGTTGTGCCAACACGCTTGCAACCATAATTAAAAGTTGTGGCAACTATGCGCGCCAAAAACACTTGTGGCACAAATAATAATTAATTTAAATTGAATCATTTGGCGCGATTGCTGCTCACTCTCTCCATTCGCTTCCCGCTTTCTCGCCTCGGCTGCTGCTCTCACTTCGTCTGTTACATGGTCGCAAGTAGAGCTGTCGTTCGTTCGTGCTGTTGGCTACAGTTTTAATTTTTATTTTTTTTCTCTCGAATTGTTGACGATGCCAAGTGGCACCGGCAGCACCACTCGAAGTGCTGTGCAAGGACTCGAAAGTTCGTGGAAAGCATTAAGCGGCAATTAATTTGTTAAATGAGGCTTCTTTGCAGCATCTAATTGAGGGAAAGTGAATAGTGTGATGAGGAGGGTGGAAGAAAAACACAGGAATGGCATGAAAATTGAATTTACACTGTTTTGCTTGGGGTAATAAGTTTTATTTTTGTAATATTTTTCAAGGCGTGTAAACATTAAACTATGCATTGAAGTTAAGACGAAAGTAGGTTGAGCTGAACTTATAATTGATTGATGATTCTGAAGGTTTGTTATTGTCTGAAAGATACTTAAAAAAAAACTTGGAACTGTTTTTTTATGATTTCTGCAGGGATTGCACAAACAAGAAAGAGGAGGCAAATGTACGTGAATGTTTTTAAAAACCCCGTTTATTTTTATATTTTTATATCAGTAAATACTAGTTTTTGCCACTTTGTTTGAAATACAATTGATTTAAATGTTGATTTAAAATTATGGTTTATGAAAGAAAACCATAAAGTAAAACTTCAAGCGACGCGTCCATCTTGTGTGGCATGAGTGTTCTGAGTCCTCAAACTTTACTCGTTCTTCTTTGTTCATCTGTTTATTTGTGTCAGAATTGTATTAAAAATGTCTGTCAGATCTTAGTTGTTCTGTATCAGTTTGACACTCCTACAAGTATTACAGCTTTTGTGCACTTACTCGGAGGACTCACACGATTAACTTCATCTTCTTTTTCTATAATCCCAGGTATTTAGCTCAGAGAATTATTTTCAATCTACTCAACTTCGTTAAAAGCTTCACTCACTTTGCAAGTAAATGAGATCTTTATTCAAAAAATATAGTATCACAATGGGTTTCTATGGCCTAAGTGAGTTCCAATGGGTCTCTGACCTAAGTGACTCCCCTCGCAGCACAAACTTAAATTTAATTTAATAGTTATCTTTTCTGAGCGACTATAGTAAATCGTTCATATGCGAAACGAACCTCTTACAAAGAAAATTAGAATTTTTTATTATTTTCATACAAATATTAACGTAAATAAGTAAAGAAATGTTGTGGAGTTGCTTATATAATAAAAGCTCAATTAAACACAAATGAGTAATATTATTTTCTGACTAAATCAAATGAATTTTTTATAACTGATCGGTATTTTAACTGATCATGATACTTTTGCCTTTCTTTTGCGTTGGATCCGTTTATCAATTAACGGTATCTGTACCTGATTTCTGAAAGATGAAAACTTACATTGAACGTTCTTCTTCTTTTCTAACTTGGGGGAAAAAATTGTTATTTGTTTTTTCTCGTTAAACGAGGAGTCAGGTCACTAAGTAACCGAGTTTAAATTCATAACAACTTAACTAAAGCTAAGTGAACAGCATTTTAGAACATTATGAAAACTTCTAACATAATTTTGAATTTGGAAAAATGATTCCAGAAGCTTATCTGCATCATCTATCTGTATAGACTATATATATTGTCTCACAACCCTTAACCCCTTAAAAGCCATATTTTTAATAGAAAACGTATCTAAAATACTACCTAACGCTTTCCGAAAATTTTTACGATAAATCATACAATTTTTTCTACGATGTTTTATTTGACAGCGAACGCACTTTTTATTGAACGGCTTTTTAATTTGTTTTAAGTAGCCTGTGTTGCATCATTCTGTTTAAAAATACAAATCATAATGACTCTAGTTACACAATATGAGTGAGTTTTGTAAGAAACTCCTTGCAAGAATTTGAAAAACCAGGAAGCGAGGATACTATAACTAACTATATAATAATTTTTGGTAGGAAAAAACTAAAAATTTCAAAGATTGAATCTCACTTGATTTTTATTGAGGGAAAATGGACTTTGCAACAACAACAACAGTTACAGCAGGCCTAAGAAATGTGACTCAATTGTTTATAACTTATTTAGTTAAATTTTGTAAATTTTTTTGTATACATTTTGAGAAAAATGAAATCACGTTTTGATTTTTGTGATTATATTTTAGTTGTATTTACAAAAAAATCAATGAGTTTCAGTTACATAAAATTTAAAAAAACCAAACAAAAATTGCATGAGTTCTTAATCCTTTGCGGACCATTGTACGATAAATTATAACACATCGGCTGATAAATCCCCTGTAAGCGCTACAAAACGAGAAATAATATTTTTGGTTTTAAGTAGTAACCTTCGAAAGGTACTTGTAAAAATTTCATTACAATGCACAGTGATTCGACTCCATACAACCGCGGGACAAAATTAGAAGGAGTGGTCCGTTCTTCATAAAATTTGGTATACTAGTTAAACATGGTCTGCTGAATTGAAATCTCCATTTGGTTTTTCTTAAACTGTTGTAGTTTGGCAATGCCTGAGACTTAATTTTGCAAATTTCGTCATTTTTGGTGAGCTATAGCAACGAGTGTGTCGGCTAGATTTTTCAGATTTTACATTTAATCGGTAACGTCAACATTGATTATTCCAAAGAGTAACAGAAATTGTCCTAGAACCCTCTGGTTTTGTAATAAAAACGAGAATTATAGATGCATGTTTTGCATTTTTGCAGATTTTATCATTTTTCGTGCTGATTGCATACTTTAAGGCATAAATAAAATAAATTTTGTCGAAAAATATGTGTTTAGACCACTTTTCAAATTGAATTATTTTCTGAGATCGGAACATATCGGAGGATTTAATTACATTATCCGACAAAGAAAGAATGCTTCTTAAAATAAAAAAAAATCCAGGAGCATACTTTCACATACTTTTTAGATATTTTCCACTAAGTTTTAACAATTTTCAGATTTTTAATTTAGAAAAATATTTTGAATTAAAAGTGAAGTAAAAGCCTACGCTTTGCAAATTTTGAGAAAACATTAAAAGCGAAAATGGCCCCATCATTTCTTATTCTATATTGAAAGTTTAAGCAACTTCTTGGTAACCATATATTTAAAAATTTTTTTTTACTCAACAGACTAAAAAACACAAAATATTAGTTTTAATTTTTTTGTGAACAAAGTTTCAACTTTGAGTCGCTTTTGCTCAGGAACTAATTGATTTTTTTTAAGATTTTTTGGGGTTTTCTTAGTTGGAGTTTTTTCTTTCAAATGACATCAAAATCGTTAGATTCTGAGACCATAAATTTTTTGAATTTTGTCTATGGAACAAATTACTGTGCAATGTGACGATTGGTTCAAAATTAACAATTGTTTTAATTAAACAACTTTGTTCGTGTTAAGAACAATGGAAAACAAATAATTTCGTGTTCTCATAAAACATTGCTTTTTGATGGAAAAAAACACCATTAAAACGAAATCCTGTCTCGATAAGTGTAATTCGGACTCTGCACGATGCGCCGCGCTGTGGTCGGCCAATTGAGGTGGTTACACCGGAAAGCGGTTAAAAAGTATACGAAATCATTTTTGAAAGCCGTAAAGTCAAATTTCAGGAGAGAGCTGATACTGTCAAGATATCAAATGGGCGTGCGGGTTTTATTTTTTTTTATTTTTTTTTATAAACGAGCCAACGCGCAGGGGATACCCCTATCAATGCGAGGCATTGCGCTGGTTCCTGAAGGATATATAGGTAGGGTAGGATGTTGGGTGAAGAACATACATTACATTACATTTATCCATGAGGCAGCTGTTTCCGAAATGGGTGCTGCGATTGCTATCAGACAAGGCAATGCATCGTGCCACAAGTCTCTCGCTTCGATGGCAAAATTGCACGACTTAAACTTCGAATTACTTCTCAATGCACCCTATTCTCCAGACTTGGCTCCCAGTGACCTTTATCTGTTCGAAGAATTAAAAACAATGCTCGCAGGAAAGAAATTTGGATCGAATGAGGAGGTGATCACTAAAAAAAAAATACCTATTTAGAGGCTAAAAATAAGTCGTTTTAAAAGAAAGGTGTCGAAATGTTAGAGAAGCGCTGAAATGAAAGTATCGCTCTTGAAGGAAACCATGTTGATGAATAAAACTGAATTTCTCAAAAAATTTTTGGTTTTCTGCCTTAGACCGGAGACTTATCAGCCGATGTGTTACAAATTGACTTAGTTTAATTCTCAACCTAAATGATTATTTTGATATTTTGTTGTGTTGCATTGCTAATATGTTCAATGAGAATTAATAGTTTGAAGGAAAAATGTTTAACTCAAGAAATGCGGAAATTGACGGAAATTTAAATTTAATTGTAGGGTATAGGGACGAGTAAGAAAAACAAATGCGCTCCGGGAAGTCGTACAGGATGGCGCACAGGAAACGAAGAACGTTAGAGTTGTATGTGAGGTTGAACAAGAAACTTGTTAGTCATATTCTTTAGTTTATTCAACCGTAAAAATTAAGTAAAATCTATAAATATATCGAAGAATCTACGCATTCTTAAAAATCAACTCAATTTAATCAATAATTAAACATCAAATAAACCGCATCAACAAAACCAAACCACCGAACACGAATTATTAAAATATTTCTTATTGAATATTTATATTTTAATTATTCAACTCAAATTTAATAAAACTCTTTTCAAAGTGAATGAACACAAACTTTAAGTGAAGGCACTTCACTTTCTTTGCTCTTTTCACCACTGACTGCCAAACCAATAGCATTGAAAATTTAAGCAAATATGAATAACAACTCAAAAGCTTTAAGCAGTGCAATAACAACACTTAAGTATTTCCGAAAGACAAATACCGATGTAGATCTTATCGAAGTTTTGCAAATTCCTTTCGTTTTCACTACTTGCTTGCGTGTCTCACACCTGCAAATGGTGGTTAACAATCTGTTACTGCCCTCTCAAACAACCACAACAACAACACAAAGACAGCAAAACAGCTATTTCCAACGCAACAATAATGCGAAAGGGCGCAACACCTGCAACTAGATGCCATCACGCGCCCGCACGCCGCACCATATGGCAAGTCATATCTATGTAGCTGTCAGAAGGTGCAAAACACGGACGAAAAAGACAAACGGCAAAAAGTAGCCGAAGCAGGTAAATAAACAAACAGACAACGTGCAACACTGATTTATAGCAAATCGTTTAACAACTTTTAAATAAATCATTACAACACTCGCACTGGTGCGCTGCACCACAACACAACAATGGAAGGCAGCGGCAAAACCACAAAAACCTCGGAAGCGGCCACAAGAAGCAACCCAACTTGGCCCAACGAAGGGCAGCTGGCTGGTCGGGGGCGCGGTCGGCATGGCACTAATGTGTCGGTCTTGTTGCTGTCGATGGCGGTGGCGGTGGCTGACCCAAGTGGGCAAAACATATTGACGCGCGCACGAAACATGAGCCTTGTGCATAAATTATGAGCGCAAAATGTTGTAGCGGCCAAAAGAAATTGCGCCAACCACTACGACAACGCAGCAACATACTTGTGTCAGGTTATTACGGACACACACACACACACACATGTACAGTCATATAGTAAAACGAGTGCTGGGTTCGCAGATAGCATTGAGAACCCTTCCGACATGCTTGGGCGCTGCCGGCGTGCAAGGCGTCGTGCAAGAACTAATGTGGCATATGAAATATGAAATCGCTTTGCAGAGGTTCAAGCGGCGCCAGCTCAACCTGCCGCACTTCACTTTGCTTCACTTCGCTTCGCTTGGCTTGCAGATAGCGGCGAGATAGCTGGCGTGCCGCTTCCTGCTTGGGTCACTTTACCCGCAGAAATAACTTATGACTTTCCTCAAGTTTTTCGCCTTCTACTTTTGCCGCAAGTGTTGTTGCATTTGTGTCTGTACGACGAATTCCAACAAACTCAGCGAAAAAAATATTGAAAGTCGGACTGAAAGAAAAATGATTTATGTTGCTTCAACTTTGAAGCAAATAAGCGAAGAAGCAACTCAAGAACAAAAAACCAAAACAACAACAACTACAAAACCATTCGAAAATGCCAAGCAAAGCAGAAATTCAATCGGTGTGGCAACAACAACAATAAGAATATGAACAATAACTCGCCGTAGCAGCATTTGGTTTAATAATATTGCAGCCAGAAGCAGCAGCGGCAACAACAACAACAACAAAAGACGAACGAACAAAAAAGCGACAGCTGGCCGTATGCGCCGCTGGCAACGCAACTTGACGGCCACAGTTGGCGTGTGCCACAAATAAAAGCCCGTAAAGTTTTGTGTTTTGCTAATGTCGAAGTAAACAAATGAAATGTAACAACAACAAACCAGCAAAAGCAGAGACAGCGAAACCAACAGGAAAAGGTATGCAAATAGAAAATCAGAATCAGGTGGAAGACATTCGTTACTTATAGAATTGCGAGGACTAAAGCAAAGAACAGTGGACGGGCGCAGGAACACGGCGGATGACCAGAAAAGAGCAGCGGACAGCAGCTGCGCATGTGGCATTTGCATAAAATTTCAACAACGAATAAACGCACAAACGTGAAACACTATGAATGGTGCGAGCAGCGGAATCAATGCAAACAGCAGACGCAAGTAAATCAAACGCAAACAAGACGCTTTGTGTTGGCTGTGTTTTGCAATTTAAACATTAACTTGAAGCGTCATTTCTATAACGCGTGCTGAAACCAACTAACAATTTAACATATAGTAATTGAGTTTGCTGTCCGTGCGTCACTGTCAGTAGTCATCGACCGCATTGAACGAGCAACATGACAGGGAGAATTGCACCAATGTGCAATTTGAATTTCAATCACGTGTGCAATTTACAATGGCACGTGTGAATATGATTTTGTACGCGCCGAGCGGAAAAAATCAAACATCACACATACTAACGCGCACAGAGCCAGCCAGAAGCCAGCCAGCCAGCCAGACGTCAGACAGCTGAACGGACGAACCTACTAGCAAACTGATTTACACCAGCAAAGCCTCAGAATGCTTTGTCTGGCCGGGTGAGTGCCGTTGCTGATTGGAATAATAAACAAGTGAGCAGTGTGACATCATCACGCCTAGTGTTGTTGCTGTTGTTGTTGTTGTTGTCATCATCAACATCAACAACAATAGCAAAACTCATGGTCAACAAGCAACAACAATGCACCAACTGACCAGCAGCAATCGATTACACAGCAATCAACATGCAAGTTTGCTGAGCGCAGCAGTGAGCAACTTACGCCTGCAGTGACAAGGAAGTGCCAACAGAATTTGGAGAATTGATGGAAAAAAGTCTGATTGAAATGTGCATAGTTGTAAATTATTTTTCGCTTAGAGAAGACAAGACATCAATGTCAGAGAGGGTGAAGTAGAGGCAACTTTGAAAAATTTGCATTTAAGTTCTTGACAAGAGTCAGTTTTGACGCAACATATGGAAATGTTGCAAGTGTTGCTAAGGAATAAACAGCATTGGGTTACTTGAGCTGTGGTAAGACAACACTTAAGGTTTAGTGAACCACTAGAATGATTTTAGAATTGTATTCTTGCAGCAAAAGACTAAATATTTTGGCAATTTATATTAAATATCAAAAGATATATGTAACACTATCCTCCTGACAGTATTTTGGACAGCCGAGCGACTATTAAAGCACTTAACAAACTTTCAGTAAAATACAAAATCGTCCAATTCTGTCAGATTATCCAAGGATGGTGAGCTGTCAGCAGGTTGGTTCCGCCAATGACTCACAACCCGGGCGATAGTCGCTGCCTTTAAAGTTAATAAAGATGAATACAAATGGGGCTGCGGCAGTACATTTTGAATATTGCTTTGTAGAAACCCAAAAGATGACAATCACACAACTCCGATCCTATGGGTGACGCCCTCTGGTGGTGAATTTCTGAACCTTAAGTAATTTTGTATTTTTTGTACTTAGGAATATTGGCGATCGCTGAATAAATTATTGAAATCGGTTCAATAGTTTCCGAGATACGATGTTTTCTCGCTTACTTAACCCTCAATCGCCCACCCTGAGTCCAGGGGACTCACTACGAACTTTAATAAGTTGGTACACGTTGTGTTTTTATGTTTCGGCGCCCAGCTTTCGTATACCTTCCTAAAGGGTCGCTCTGAACGCGAAGACGATCGGAAGTTAGCGCACTAAAATTACAAGGCTGAGTTTTGGCACAAAGTGAGTCCCAGGGACTCAGGGTGGTGTTTTGTGTTACAAAAATTGTACTTGTAATTTTTTTAAAATCGTGTTAATTTAAATTGAGGATGCCAAAAATGGCCGCGAAAAGTTTAATAATTGAGAGTGTTAACCATTTGAGAAGTTTTGCTACTAACAATTTGCCTTAGTTGTGCTGGAAAAGTATGTGAGGTATGTGCACAAAATATGAAATTCAACCTGATGCACGTTTTCTTATTTTATATAATGAAGTATTGTTTAAGTTTTTTTCTGAACAGTTATTTAATTTTTAGGTTATTTATGTAAAAACAATTGTTTTTGTTAATTTATTTATATCTTTTATTTTTATAAAATGCTTAGTGTATGTTTTTTAGAGTATATTTTTTTCTGTCAATTAAAAGGTGATTTTTTATTTGAGTTATGCAAAAAAATTGAATGATATCTGTAACAAAAGATCTTAATGTGTCCTACAAAAATATAAAGAAACATAAAAATTTAATAGATGTTGCGTTATTTCGTAAACAAAAATTTTGAGTCCCAGGGACTCAGGGTGGGTAGATACGTGATTTTAATAGGGGTGGGTGATTGAGGGTTAACTACTACGTTTCCAAGTGGGGAGCCAATGGCATAGAAAATTGTCAGTTTTGTATGGCAGCCCCCTTAAGATTTAGAGATAGCAGGTAGGTATGTTTGGAAGAAACATTCGGAAGAGAAAATAAATGGGTGTCGGTCATACATTTGATACATCTGGGGGCAACCTGGGAGCAATGGGAGCCCATTTTATAAAAACGACCATTTTGTATGGGAGCCCCATTGAGGGTTGGAGATAGGGGATGAGTATGTTTGAAAGAAATGTTCAGTAAGAAAAACTAGAGGAGTCGGTCATAGATTTTAACCCTCTAAGAGCAACTTCTGACCAGCTGCGGAGCAATTTGCCGAATTTCCCAGGTTTTTTGTGAATTTTGAACTCGATGTGACACCATTTAGACCCACTCTAGCCCCAAGATTTTTTGGCTCATGCATAAAATGAGGGGTTACGGAGCATCGAAATCGAAAAATCTTGCACTAAATCATATCTAATGGACAGTAGGTGGTAAAATCTCCAGCTGCACAGGTTCTCAATGGAATTAGCCTCGGTACAACTCCCACAGAACAAACGATCAGTTTCTAAATTTTCGTATGGCTAACATTTCACATTGTCGTATGTGTAACATGTCTCACCTCACTCATGGGTCATATGAGTAACATTTCATATAAATGATTAACATTTTATAAGTCGTATTTGTAGCAATTCATACTGTCGTATGGCTAACATTTCACATTGTCGTATGAGTAACATTTCAGACCGTACTCATGGGTCGTATGAGTAACATTTTAAACTCGGATCATGGATCGTATAAGTAACATTTTAAACTGTCGTATAAGTAATATTTCACACTGTCATGGATCGCATGAGTAACATTTCGTGTAAGTCATATTTCACACTGTATTCATAGGTCGCATAAGTAACATTTTCAACTCTGCTCATGGGTCGTATGAGTAACATTTGAAACTGTGCTCATGGGACGTATGAGTAACATTACACACTGCACTCATAGGTCGTATAAGTATCTAATATTTCGCACTGTAGGTAACATTTCACAATTTCGGAGTAGTAACATTTCACACTCTAGTCATGGGTCGTATGCGTAACATTTAAAACTGTCGTATGAGTAACATTTCACACTGCACTCAAGGATCGTATAAGTAACGTTTTAAATTATGTACGATTGTTTCAATTCATATCAGATATGAAAATACTTAAATGCAGTAGTGCATACAGGATTTCCGTTTGGGTGGGGTTTCGCACACAACTTTTGAGTGCAATTTCATTTAAATCCTTAATTGCCACACAAATTTGTGTCACGTCACTGCTTATATGTGAGAAAAACAATGAAACTAAGTTAAGTTGACAGTTAGCAAGATTTGGCTACGTAAAATTAAGCAGACGTCTATTGTCAAGTACCCAAATTTATTTGAATCGCGTAGAAATTCACTATCCTGCCACCAAAATTACTCGTGTTTGACTTTTTTACGTTGCAGCACATCAGAACTTCTCTTAAATGAGACAATACATTATCTACCTCCGCTCATTTCATTTTGAAAATTTCCACCTACTCGTGGCCACAGTCACTTACTGCCACACACCAGTTAAGCTTAATGTCTCCTGTGCCGTAATCGCCAGCGACACTAATGAAGATTGAACACTTTGGCAATAATTTCGTTGGCCTAAAAGCTGCGCACACACCCGCTGCGCCTGCGATACACGTTCGACAGCATCCGAGTTGCACTCAATATTTGTAGCTGCAACAGTGAATTTTTATCGGCAGCAAAGTTTCCTGTTGCACGAAACCGCCCAAGACTCGGCGAGGCGCTGTCAATGTTCGGTGCAGTCAAGTGCGGAACAACCAGAAAGCCGGCGCGCGCCGAACGACAAACATGTTTAATGGCTTCGCTGATAAGACGGCTGTGGCGTTGCCGCTTCCACTTGGCTGTTGCATATTAAGACCACATTAGTGCGCCACCAGCTAGAAACAAATTTCCAGCACGCGCCATAAATGCTGCCCGGGCGTCAGCGGCCCAGCTGCCATCAATCATTTTCGAGCTCTGATAAAAATTATGTACAACCTGCGATGTTGTGAAAATGTTGCAACTTTCTTCGAGAGTACATTGAGTCATTTTAAATATGATTTTTAAATACAGAAATTTAAACATAATTTACTAAATTACAACAAAAGCAAGTTGAAGGCATTTGAAATAAAACAAAACATAAATGTTTAAGTCTTTATCGCATTGAATGCTTTAAATCTTCTCATTAGAGGTAATATTTATTTTGTATTTGTAGCCGCACCGCCCGCCAGCAGGTATAATGATTCGTATATAATTTTCAGCGCTGTTGATTTTTGCAACTGCCGCAATAACAATAACAGTGATAGTAGTGCTCGACCTCTAACTCCTCCTCCTTGACCGCCTCTAGTAGTCCTCGGCCTCGCACAACGCACGTGCCGCGCATTGCTGCGTGACTTATTGCTTTTGGTCATTCTGCGCGTTTGCCGGTCTACGCATTAGTCTGACCCTCGTTGCAGTCGAGACGTTCACTTAAGCAAACACTTAACACTTTGGTGTGTTTGTTTTGCTACCTTCAGCAGTTTCTCACTCAGCGCTCAGCTGCTTGGCCACAAAACATGCCGGTGGGATTTGTGGCATATCGAGGCGGATGAAGCACGTCGCTCGCTTTGACTGCTGTTTTGTATCGAAAAAAACTTTATTGATTTCTTTATGTTTAGTATAAACATGTCTTGCCGTAAGAAAGGCCAACAACGACTGCCAGAAGTGAAGCAACAGCAGCTGAAGTAATGATACAAATTCTTGGTATATCCATTGTTTTGATAACTCAAATGAATAGGAAAATCTAATTGGCACTTTTTGTTTAATAGATTCTGATCTATAAGGTATCATCATATCGAGTTCTTATTGACTGAAAGTAACTTATTTTGACAGACTTGCTAAAGCGAACCCATTGGGACCCTTTTTCTTTTCACATTTTTTGTTTAGCCACTCAGAAGTTTGTTACAATCAGTGTTTTTGTTTTCCTCATAATGATTAATAAAATTATTTTGATTTTTTGAAACCTTTTCATGGGCAATCTAGCAAATACTTTTCGTGCGTACCTTCACCCGGCAATTGTATTGAAAACTATGACCATTGTACCATGTGGCAACATGCTATTTTGTGGACAGCTGAACTCTCTGTGTTTTCAAGAATAAATTTTTTTGTTGGTACTTAGAATAGTTTGAATTTTTAGGAAAAATACAAAATAAATAAACTGAATATTTAAGTTTAAAGAGGAGAAGTATACACGTTTTTAATGGTATATCTTGACATAGTAAAGGAAGAAGAAGCAGAGAAATTAGATAACTTTTTAACTTGACGTTTTCTTTCAATTAAGATGCTTCTTTTTTGTTATTTTGGCTGAAATAAATGGAGAAATATTCAAATTTTCGTTATGCGTAAAAAGTTTTATGTTTAAGTAATTATTACAGCCACAAGAAAGTGGTTGCTCTGATAGAAAAACACTCTAAAATACAGGATCCGAGTATAAAAATTAAAAAATTTCTTATGGAATGTTGTTAATACAACCGAAAAGAAACCTAAAAAGTAAAATTAAAAATTGTATCTTTCCCCAGTAAAAACCTGTAGCGAAAGGGTTAATATCTTGCATGGTAATATTTGCCTACTTTCATTGATTGCTTGTATTGCACAATGATTTATTTTAAACAAAACATTTCGCCTTGTCAAACATCCTTGAAATGAAATCAGTAGAACAACAGGTCGAAATATGCGATTAACCTACCAAATTTCAATGATAATTCCGACGCTATTATAAATTAAAAATATAAGTTGTATGGGCCGTGCCACGTTCGCCAATAAATTGCACAATATGGTATATCCAGCAACTTTCCTCTGGACACATAACCCATCGTATAAAAATTTCAGATCACACAAACAAACATCAATTTTTAAAGATGGAGAATACACCATTCAAATGTTCAAATGTCAAACCGCCGACTGTCTTTATTTAAAGTGTTGTTTTTAGAATTTATTTCTCAAACAAAACTCCGTCATACAAGTACTGAGTCTGCATCATTATAATCCCTAGTAGATCCTTACACTGTTTCACTGTTGTTTTCCTTGCAACTTTCATCTTCTGATACTCATCTCATCAGAGCCATTTTTGAAGCTAACAGATCCCCAATATATAGGCCGCTCTCTCTATAATTGTTGTAATTCTTTCCCCAAGAGAAAAGCACTTAGCTCCATTGTGAGACTGTAGCTTATATATTTATCGTCAATTTTTCTTCTAAACATTTTTGGAGATTTGGTCTTCGGAAAGTTTTCTGATCTACATTCCTCCTTACATCTCATATTGCTCTCTTGTAAGCCTCAAGTGACTTGAAAGAACTATCTGTTTGTTTATTTTCTGTTTATTTTCTGTTTATTTTCTATACCCTCCGAGTCTAAGTGTTTTCAAAGTCCCCTTTCCGGTACTTTTTCTTATAGATCCAACCATACTTTGACTGCTCCAATGGTGAGAGTTCTTTCTGAATTCAACAAGATCTATTTTTCGTTTAGTCTTGATTAATAAATGTACTAACATCTTATTGCAAGTAATGTTTGATGCTTAATAATACTTCTACTTTTTTTATTTTTTTTATTTTATTTTAATTTTTTTGTTTGTTTATTGACTCTTTAAAAATATTTTCTAATAATTGTTAGCTTAGTCTGCAAGGTTTTCTTACTGAAGAAAAACATTTATGAAATAAAGATTAATATGAGGTCGACAATCCTTTTCAGCACCTTCGACTCGAATGCACTGAGCTTCTCTTCATCTGTTTATTCGTATCTATGTTTGTATGCGACACACTGTCGGACTTAAGTCCTGTATTGGTTTAGCTTTGTCTTGTTTGGTTAGAAGCAATAAATCAAGCAATTTTTAGAGTACGTATAAAGATTTGTAACATCATTTGTTAAGTGATTTCACTTTCTTATTATTGTTTATTATTTTATGTAGATGTATTGACTTTGGGGATAATGGAACCAAATTATTTGAAACTGAAAACTCGTTCAAAAGGGCAGCAATCTACTTGTTAGCGGGATTTTATAAACAGGATTGTTTTTAAGTACATAAAGTATCAGCTTGGCAGCTAGTTACGATAATTCTTCAACGGCTATTTTTCCTATTATTATCTTAAATATGCACAAACCAGAAACCTAACTCCTTAAACCACCTTGAACCTTGAACCTTAGAAAATTGGAAAGGCTAATAAAAACTGCTTGATCTGACCTTAAGAAAGTCTAAACCATTCTCACTGCATTTAATATGTTTCCATATTAATATTGAAAAACTTGCCGTCTATCAATCACACAGCAGACAATCAGAGAAACTATTTCTACCCAAAACTCGTACATCATGCAATGCCAAAATAGCGAACACACAGAACATGCAACACACCAATAAGCAACAAATATTAAATAAAATAAATAATGGCAACAAATAAAAGTGAAATAAAAGTAAAAAAATTCACCTAAATAAAATGGCACGAACGCGCGTACAAGTTTATTATTTCAGGCATTTGCCAGGAAATTCGTCAAAATGTCAGACATAGAGACAGACAGACATAAAGACAAGATGGCAAAGAAAGTAACGAAGATGCATGTTGCACAAAATGCAGCAACCAGGATGAAAAGGATGAAAACAAGTAGCAACGTTTCATGTGTGTGTGTGTCTGTGTGAGTGGGAATTTCGAATGCAAAAAACGTGGCGCCAAGTTATCGCCGCTGCCACTGACAGATGCATGAAATTTTGTTCAAGCTGCACACAAGAAGCGCAGTGCATTGCTTTTGGCAGACTGTGCCAGCCGCATAGACTACAACAACAATAAAAAGATGAATAAACAGCAGAAAAATGGTGCACGCCCTGCGCGCTTTGCTGACGAATTGCGCGAGTGCGAATTGAAAATGTCGACTGCATGACACACACACACGAGGCGGAAGACAGTTAAACGCATAAATAAAAATCACAACAACACATTCGCAATCAGCGTGCTGAAATTTTTTCTCTATGTTTGTGCAAATAAATAATTTGTAAATTGTTTAGAAAATGTTGGTGCACTCATCGGCATAAACAGTTTTAGTATTCCGTATATTTTCGTAAATAAGCTAAGCGCATTGCGGCCGGCTTTACGCGCACACACACAAACAAATGCCAGCCCTGCTTGGGGGCAATAAAATTATTATGCACCCTTGGCACATAACGCACGGCACCAGCCAGCCAGACAGACACGCACCAGCCAGCAGAGACATACAACAAATCAACTTCAGCAGCAGCACATGATGTGAAAATACAATAAAAATAACAAAAGATCTAACCATCAACCATTGTGTGTCCCTTTCAGCAGCACCACGCATCGGTCGACAAACGCACTTATCCGCTTTTGCCATGGCGGGATCAAAAGGCGCCAAGTTCTCTCCTCCCAATTTCATCGCAAATTTGGTTTTTATGTTATTGCTTGATTCTTCTCGCTCGCCCCAATTTCGCTGGCTGTTTATGCCTTTGTGTGCGCGTGTGTGTGTGTGTGTTCGTGCGATATATTAGCATAATAAATGTTAGGTTATGAATAAATTATTGATGCCTCAATGTTGCATATTTTGATACTTTGACGTGTTGTTGTTTGCTGTTAGTGTTTTTACGGTTCGCATGTTGAGAATCTATTGTGCCATAAAAAAAATAAGCAAAACAGTCATCGGAAATGGCTTCTCAATTTTTATTTACCTCTTAAAATAGTTTCAAAGATAGCGATGCGCTGATTTAAACAGCCTGTTTTTTTTTAATAACACAGTGCAACAAATTCAAAAAAAATTTCGAGGGACAAGGTCAAACCCATCTCATTCGATAGAGAATCTCAGTAGATGAAAAAGTGCCAAGGGATTTTTCCCGGAATGTTAGAGTTTTTTTTTTAAATTGAGTTTAAAGATGGCGGCTTAAAGCCCCTTCCCGAAACTTGTAAAACATCATATCTCTTGACTCAAATGTCAGAAAGGAATAATTTTTACGTCAACTGAACGCTAATGAAATGAAGTCGATGACACAATATCCTTTTTGGAAAAATGTAATGAAAAAGGACTTCAAGGACATCAAATAAATTTGTATCCTTGAATATCCTGGAACCCGTGACAGCTAAATTTATAAAAGTGCCTTCTGGTAAAAAGGCATTCAAAGATCTATACTGCATATTAATTTCATTTCAATCACTTTAACTGTTAAGCCACTACAGCGTTTCAAAACTTGTACACTGCTAAATTCATGTTTTTTTGTACAGAATATCTCGTAGTTGCTTCCTAAAAACATCGAATGTAGCAAAGCACATTTTTTTATACATTGTACAGTCTTAACTTTAAAAGTTATTTACATCAAATTTATAAGCAGTATAGATGTTTGAATGCTTTTTCACCAGAAGTCGTTGATATAAATTTAGCTCTCACGGTTTCCAGGATATTCAAGGATAAAAATTTTATTGAGGTCCTTCATATCCTTTTTCATTAGATTTTTCCAAAAGGGATATTGTGTCATCGACTTCATTTCATTAGCTTTCATTTGACGTAAAAAATATTCCTTTCTGACATTTGAGTCAAGAGATATGATGTTTTAAAGATTTCGGGAAGGGGCTTTAAGCCGCCATCTTTAAACTCATTTAAAAAAAAAACTCGAACATTCCGGGAAAAATCCCTTGGCACTTTTTCATCTACTGAGGTCCCCTATCGAATGACATGGGTTTGACCTTGTCCCTTTTTTCAGTGTTGCACTGTGTAATCAAAAAAGGAATTTAACAAAGTTTTTGTAATTTTTTTTAATTTTTTAGGTATTTTTAATTTTTTTTTTTTAATTTTTTTTTCCTTCTTTTAATTCATATTCACTTTTTTAAATTGTGATTTTTAATTATGGGTATGCAAGTTGTTTATTGAATTTAGACTCCAAAGAATTCAGTAGAATCCAAAGATTTCAATTTATTTAGCTTTAATAGTAAAGTTGACTCAGCTTGAAACTCGGGGGAAATCCGACATCTAGCTGGGAACATAAACTCGCACCTAGATGTACTCGTAGGTGTGTTTGGGTACGAATATTTTCACCGGATAAATTCCTGTCAGCGGCTGCCGTCGTAGCTCAGCTGGCGTTCAAGACTTCACTGCTGCTAACACCGAAAAAAACAAAAATGTGTTTTTCGGCGGCTGTCCTCGCAGCAGGAAGTAGCAAACCTCTGAAAGTAAAATTGCCTATGAAAAAGCTCCCAACTCGCCGTTCGGAATCGGCATAAAACTGTAGGTCCCTTCCAACCTGAACCAATTGAGGAACAATGACATCACCAGTGTATGACGTCTTCAATCGGGTTTGTGTCTTGAGTGTGTGCCACTAAATGGTGGTGTAAGCATGTGTGTCTTGGATGTGTGCCACTAAGTAGATGGCGGCGGTAAGGAGTGAAGAAGAAACAATTTAGAATTTTTAAGGACACATTAAAAAAAAAGTAATAATCTGATTTTACTAAAATAAACTGCAGTTTGTTATAAATTTCTTAAACTCTAATTCGCAAAAAAATTTTATGAAATATAATTAGTGGTTGCAAAATTTTTGTATATTTTTCTTAACTTTCTTAGTTAGAGACTGGACAGTACTTTCGGTGACTATTGCATAGGCTTGCTTCCATCGATTTCAGAACTGTACATCATTTTTGCAAATTTTTTTTGTTTTTCTTAGAGTTTGCTTCATTACAGCCCAATATCTTTCAATATGCCGAAGTTCCAGGCATTTGGGAGGATTTGCCTCTTTTGGGTCCACCGTGACAAAATTTTCTTCATACAATTCCATAGTTGACCTTGAGTAGTGGCTTGTCGCTGGGTCTGGCCATAATAAAACTGTTCCTTTGTGCTATTCAATAAATGGTATAAAGTGTTTTTTCAGATATTTCTTTATATAAACTTAGAGTTAATTGTTCCTGTCGTAATGAACGCCTTGCTTCGTAGACCGCAGGAGCAAATACCTTGCCAAATCATGAAACGTTTTGGAAATTTGGTGTATTTCGCTTTGGAGTATTTTCTTTGTGTTCCATTCTTATTGTTTGTAGTGAAATAGGCATTCCCAGGTAACTTCTTGAAGTCCACTTAAGATTAGGTTTCATCATCGAGAATCACGCAATCGAACTTGGTTACGTAATCGTTGTACAGTTTTCGAGCCCGCATCTTCGCTATTTTTTCTTTTGCTTCCGACCCGTCAGCCACTTTCTGCTATTTGTAGATCCTTAATCCTTGACTTCGCTTATATCGCATCTCAGTTGACTGCGATGTGCCTGATGCAGCTGAAACATCTCGAATCGACCCCATGGGGTTATTTCTGTTCCTTCTGGGTTACTTGGAAATTTTTTTCTGTCTGATCCTTCGGTTCTGTAGATGCAGTTTCCCGCGTTGTAATTGTTTATAACATTATAAACCGTCGCTATGCTCGCTTTTCTTTCCCTTGCAATGCTTAGTCTTATCAGTCAAGTAAAGTAATTTTCAGCAGCGCTTTTGCGGGCTGAACATGTTGACTAAAGTAGATCCAAAATTGCAATTGACTAACATAGCACGAAACTGCAATATTTATAGATACTTTCACTCGTATATACCAGCTTCCTAACTCTTGGCATTTTCGTATGCTGGATGCGTAAAAATTCTAAAATTTTTCTGGTTTCATGTGATCATGAATTATGGGTGTCTTGGGTGAATCGGATGAGATTTTACATAGACTGAAACAAATGCTGAAAAACTAAAGGATACATAAACAGTCTGATTCTGTGTATTCTTGGCAAATTTTTTATCAAGGTATTTTGTCAAGCTTTTTATCAAGCAAAAGCTTTGTTGGCACATTCTGATGCAACATTGATAAAGTAAAAAGCTCATTTAATTCAACATAATGTGAATATTCGCATATCAAATTGTCAAAAAATAAAACAAATAAAAAATTGGAAGAAGTAATTTTTGAAATTATTTTGAAATTTTTATTGAAAATTTTTACAATTTTGTGAGACAGTTGATTGGCTCATAGGCAAATTACAGTTTTCACCAACGCATTTTTGGTAGGATCCAAGTCCAAAAAATGCAATGCCGCCAGAACGCGTATGGTCAAAGATAGCCCAATTAATCGATGCCACAAGGATCGAGTCAGCCGGAAATTCTTCATGAATTCTTCCTCGCTCATCGAAGGCAAATTATTTGTTTTCTTCTCTTCTATCCTCCTCAACCACTAAAAGTGTTAACATGCACAATTCATCCATTTTCAATAAGCAAAATTTCAATTTGTATGCTGAATAGCATTCACACTTTTGACAATTTATCAAAAAAAGAGCTTTTATTTTTAGGAATAGAATACCAATTCTTGACAAATAGTAAAATCTTGACAAATAGTCAATATGGTGAATTTATCAAGTGTACAGAATTGGGCTGTAAGTGTACAGAATTGGGCTGAAAAAATTACTTTTTGACTTAGAGTATTTTCACTGTTTGAAATCCATGAAATCCATGTTTCCGAATTTCCAAAAATCCCGACGTAGCCGAGGTTTCTTTTTCAAAACAGGATTTTGCATAGTATAGGATAGTATTTGGGCTGGATGATGATGAATCAGTCAGTTACTCAGGACAAGCAGTTATATGTATGTATATATGTACATTTATTATACTAAAAGATTTAGAGAGATAAGATGTATTTTTCCATTTTCTAAAATTTGTATCTTACTCGAACTTCTTTTATCTGTATTGCGCTCTTTTTCCCATCAATTGGACTACAAAAAAAACTGTGTTCAAATGAAATATTATCCCTTTCATTTATTATAAACATGTAGTGACTTATAAAACGATTACCAAAATTACACACAGCAATTCGCATCGCTAAAATGCAATTCAAGTTTTGCTTTGGCGCCTCGTCCGCCCACTTAATGTTTCATTAATCAAATGCACCAGTGCATCATGATGTAGAAGCGCTTTGTTGCCAGCTAATGCGGTTGCGATTTATTAAGTCAACTCTGGCTGCACATGACATGCAACAACTGGCTGCATTCGTGGCGTTGCAACGGCGCGCGAGCGAAACGAAGCGAAGCGAATCATTTTGTAAGTGCGAACAGAATTGAATTATAAATGGGAACAAGTGATTTCGCAGCGCGCATTAGATTACTTGACGCACACACAGTCTGGTCGCAAGGAGGGCGGGAATTGGCAGATGAGGAGGCACTTGCGATGAAAAGTGCACTCGAATGCCGCTGCGGCTGCTGCTACAACAAATGGCAAGTGTAAATTACCGCAAATTGAATGTGTGCTCGAAGACGAATGTGAAAAGATGTTTTCGCTTCGCTTTTTGCCGCCGCAAAACCCTAATTGCGCACTTTGTGTTGATGGCGCGCACGCCGCAGCGGCAGCCGCAGCTGCCTCCTGTCGCTGCTGTTTGCTGCTGCTGGTCGGGGCCAAGTGGCAAATGTGTCAGCGGCAGGCGGCAGCAGGCATAATTCAAGTGGAAGCCAAATGCGGCACAACTAAGTGGAAGAAAATGTTTGCCGCAGTGCTGGCGCCGCACACTCGAACAGTGCGAGAGAAACGCGATTTCACTCGCCTCCAACAATTGTTGTGGCTGCAAGTTTTAGTCGCAAACTATGACTTCACAGTCATACAGTATGAATGTGTCTGTGTGTGTGTGTGAAGGAATTTTAATTTAAAATCAGTCAGCGTGCGAATTTATGTGCGTGCAGCGTGTGAAAATAGTGTTGCATTAATTTAATGAGCCCATTATGCTAAATAAACAATCAAATGGCGTAAAGTGGCAACGCTGGCAGAGGCAGAGACAACTGTAACAAATCAGAACTGCGACACCGACTTTGCCGAAATCCGTTGCTAATTTATTTAGCCATAAAATTAATGGAATTTAATTCAATTTAATGCAGATTTCGAATAGTTGTGGTTGATTATAATTGAATAGGTGTTACTCTGGCATTATTCTAGAGCCAAAGGCATCTTTACGATTACTCAACTATCTGACGCTTGAGAATACACATCTGAATTGATGATTTGGTTCCTGAAAGCAGCTCAAAATCTGCTACACCTTTTAAGTTTCGGTAAAATGACACCACGAACGTCTTTTGGTGAATACAGCTTTCAGATTTCAACAGTTTGAAGCAGCTCTTCATGCCTGAACTATGATTGTTTCGACGCTCGAAGACGACTTTCAATCATAAATGATCAATTTTTCATGAGAAGTGGTTATTCGTTTCCAAAAATATTGAATTCCTTACACTTAATTCTTTCTTTGAATTCACAACGAATAAATGTCACTCATACGTCATGTGGGCCCAACGCTGCAGACGCACACACACTCACACCGTCTCCATTGTGCTTTTCTGTGCGCACTCGTACTTGACGCCAATCATTAAGAAGTTGGCGTAAACATTTTTGCACTCAATTAGCGTAGAATTAGACGGCACAAACACCGCAAAATGCAAAACTTTGCTTTACTTAATGCGAAACGCATACACGCACACTTTACCAGTCGTGGGAAATTCTTGGCGCTGAACTTCAATGTTAACCTCGAAGCGCACTAGAAGCACGTTTTGCGCGAAACTTTACATTTCACTTGCATGCACTAATGATCCGCCAGCGACAACGCCAAGCAGCAGCAGCAACAACAATAACCGGCACATCTACAACTTTCAGCAGCAACAATAAGAACTTTAAGGCAAAAAATTTAAGCAAAACATGAAAGCATAGAAGATGTAGCACAAAGAAAAAATTGCTGTAAGCCGAAGGAAATTGCATGCAACAACTGAAAGTTAGCTGGGCGCCAAGTGGCGTTGCACGTTAACAACCGAAACGTGACATCACGTCGGTTTGCGCGCCACATGTTGTTGGCGCAGACATGCACGCATACATACATACGCACGAAAAAATTATGCAAACTTTTTAATTGTGCTGCAATCTGGCTGTCTTTGTAGTTGTTGTTGTTGTATGTGTTGTTGGTGCTTCTGTTGTTCACATTGAAGCCAAGTTGCTGTTGCGCTCTCGGCTTGAATTTACCGCAGAAAAGCGCAAAAGCTGCAACGAGCACAAGAAGCCACACAAATTGTTGGGAAAGAAGAAGACTTGCCGAAAAGTTTATTGGGCGAAATATTTTGTGGCATGAAATGAGTATCAATTAATTTATACTTTGAAGCAATCCAAGAATTTCGATTATATGTTACATGCACTACAAGCCTACTGAGCACTTAAGACGAGCTTCCCTAATGATACATGGAACCAGTTTAATACAGTTTAAATTCTTACTCATACAAGTAACCACGAGTAGAGTGTAAAATATTACTCAAATAAAATATTACTCATACAACAACTGAGTTGAGTTGAAAACGTTACTCATACGACCCATGGGTTTAAAATGTTAATCATACGACCTATGAACATAAAAAGTTACTCATACCCATGACTACAGAATGAAATGTTACTCATACAACCCATGAGTGAAGTCCATGTCACTCATACCCATGTCTACAGTGGACAATTTTACTTATACAACCCATGACTACAGTGGACAATTTTACTCATACAACCCATGACTACAGTACGAAATGTTATCGTGCGACCCATGAGTATAAACTATTACTCCTACGACCCATGATGGTACTCATATGACCCATGAGTACAGTCACTCATATGATATATTGTACAGTATCTTTGAAATGAGAGTTTCTAGCCTGGACAGCTTGAATGATCATCTCGCCGCAATTGTATTGAAAGTCTGAAATGTTACTCATACGGCTAGTGAGTAAAAAAGTAATCTACTCATACACATGACTACAGTATGAAATATTACTCATACGACCCATGAGTATTAAATGTTACTCATACGACCATGAGTACAAAATGTTACTCATATGACCCATGAGTATAAAATATTACTCACAGTATGAACACAGTAGAGAGACAGAGATAGAGATTCTAGCCTGGACAGCTTGAATGATCATCTCGCCGTTATTGTTCTGAAAATCATGAAATGTTACTCATGCGACTAGTGAGTACAAAAGTTATCTACTCATACCCATGACTACTGTATGAAATGTTACTCAAACGACCCATGTGTATAAAATGTTACTCATACGACGGTATGAATATCACTCATACCACAGTACAAAATGTTACTCATACGACTCATGAGTACAGTATGAAAGTCACTCATATAATAAATTGAACAGTATACACTAAGCACAGTACAAAGACAGAGATAGAGTTTCTGATCTGGACAGCTTGAATGATCATCTCGCCGCAATTGTACTCAACACTTAATACAGCTTCAAGTCGAGTCTCCACAAATTTTGCTCTCAATACGATGCTTTGTATTTGTACAGTAGGAATATGTCTGTTTGGGATTTGGGGATTTGCTCTGTTTGAGTGTGAACAAATTATTTAACATTGAAATAATTTTATTGAAAACATTTACATTATCCATTTCCTTATTTTCCTGCACAATAACTTCACTTCAACACATAACCTACTAAACCACTTACAATTCATTCAAATCAAGCTAAATTTTTTATACAGGCATTACGACTGTCAGTAGTCACCTGTCATTTCAAACACATTGCTTTAATTTTTGTCATTTCAATGCTACGTGTTGCTAGTGTCGCTGTGAAATTCAACAAATATATCTAAAGTTGTTGCTTCAGTAGTGGTTACATGTGTTGTTTTTGTTGGCAATGAAATTTACACTGTCACCACCGAGGCTTGATGTGAATGGCTGCCAATGTTAATGTGAATTTGATGTTGACTTTGTTGCTGCTGTTGTTGTTGTTGTTTTTGCTGTTGATGTGCATGTTAAAGTTGCTGTCGCTCACGTTGATGGAGAACGAAATGACATCAACTGCAGCTGCTAAATGTCAACCGTTTACGATATAATCATGCAGTCGGCACTGACGACATCAGCAACAACAAGGCAGACAAGTGTAGCAATCATAACCGTAACCGCAACAACTGTTGCCACTGTATGAATACATTTTCTGTGGTTTGACATGTGTGAAAGTGAAGCAAAAAAACATCACAATTGTGTGCACATTTACTTTTGGGTGGCCAACCGCCGAGTGCTTTAAAGCAAAATCGAAACTCTTAACAATTGTGTAGAAATATTGCTGCATTCTTTTCCTCATCAATGTACATTATGCAGCCGATCGAGTATTCGTTTGATCGTGGCGCAACGCTGTGACATCAACTCGAGTATGAAAAGTGTTGCTGCCAGGCCCACAAAAATTCCATACACCGAGTAGAGCCCGCGCAGCATGTTGCCGCCAATGCGCGGCAAACTCTCGCTCCGCGAGTTCAGAAGATCGAAGCGCTGCTTGATGTGCTGCTGCGTAATGTGCACCGAAATTCCCGCCGTGATCAGCTGCGTCAGCCGATGGTTGAAGATGGCGCGCAGCATCGAGTGCTTCTTGAAGTAAATGGCCAGCTGCGAGCGAAAGATGGGCTCGTCGACGAACGTCAGCCGGCTGGTGTTCCAGTGGTGGTAGTTGTAGGTGGCCAGCGACTCCAGCATGGAGTAGGTAGCGTAGCGCTGCGCGCTTTGCTGCACGACGCCATAACGCTTGCTAATGCTGGGCATCAAAATGGTCAGGTTCGACGGGTAAAAGTTCACATAGGCCGATGAGAAGACCATGTAGCGCTGCCGAATCATCTCGTCAATGCTGCGCGGCGTGGGCACGCGGCGTGCGGCGCGCAACGTGTCGAACAGCTTGGCCTGGTAGCCGTTGCGCAGCACCAGCGCGGCCAGCATCCAGGCGATGAGCAGCAGGCGCGTCGCATTGCAGTGCGGTATGGAGCGAACGGGATTGCCCATCAGAATGGTGACCAGGTTGGTGATGGTGGAGAAGCGTGCAAACCGATTACGCGGCATTCTGGACACGGCCAATACACGTATTAGGTGTATGGCGATGGTGGCGACGACGACGCTGAGTGCGATCAGCATCCACACCCAGAACGTGTAGGCGTTGGCAAGTTGCTCAATGGGCCCGAAGTGCAAACCGCCGCGCACAACAAAGACATAACGACTCTGGTGGTAGGAAAGCGACACACTGAAGATGTAACACAGGGGATGAGCTCTGGTAAAGCCGCCAATTGCCATGTCTGCCTTGTTTTCCTGCAACTGCATTGTTGAGAAGAAAGTAGAGAAAGTTTAAGTTTAGTGAAAATTTCTGCAAAAATACTAATCAAAAGTAATCAACCAAAAACCACCTAAAACTGAATATTTGCATGTTGAAACATCCAAAATTTTAAGTTATGATTTTTTTGATAATATTTTAATTCAATTGCTACCAAATTATTTTAAGTTATGTCACTTTTGCTAAATAAAAACATTTTAAATGACAGTTAAAAATTTAACAAAAAAACTTTTTTTTAATTCGAAATTAATTTATTTGAATATATCGCACACGCACAACAAAAGTGACACAACTCAAAATTTTTGATTTTTCAGAAAACGTAAGCAACTGTTTTTGAGCTAAATAAACATTTTTTTTAAATAACTTACAGACCGTTCAGTAGAAAATCCTTACAGATTATGCTTTATGATAAGTTGCACGAATTTCTTTTTTATTTTACACTATGAAATCCAAAATTTTGAGTTGTGACTGTTTTGATAATATTTTAATTCAATAATTAACGAATTATTTCAAGTTATGTCACTTTTTCTGAATTTAATAATTATAAATGAAAGTTGAAAGAAAAATTTTGAAAATTCATAATTAATTTTAATAATTATAAATATATACAAAAATTGTTTGAATTTTGCTTAAAATTAACTTTAACAAAAATGTATTTCGTCAAAAGTGTCAAAATTTGAGTTAGGACTCCTTTGCGTTGAGCTGCAGCGATCAAATAGCAACAAACTTCTGGCATGAAGAGAGACCTAACTGTATTTTTGCAACAGTTAACAACAACAAAATGTTCTGAGCTTTTGCTGATTGGTAGATTTATGCATTGTGCACAGTATTAACACATAAACCCGAAATTGAAAAATTTTGAGTTGTGTCACTTTTGTAGTGCGTGTGCGATATATAAGTATAAAATAAAATTTTCACAACTTTACTTAAAATTAACTCCAACACAGATTTATTTTGTCAAAAGTGCCACAATTTGAACTGAGACTCTTTTGTATTGAGTTGCAGCGATCAAATAGCCTCAAACTTCTTAACTGTTTTTTGGTAACAGCTAACAACAACAAAATATACTGAGCATTCTATATCGCACTATGAATACTCTTCCACTAATGACTGACTTTATTTAGTGACATTGAAAAGCATACCTCATGATGTTGTAACGACTCGACGTTCAACTCACCTCGGCAAAGCAGCCCGTCGAATTCATGTAATTGCCAATCATATGAGTACCGTCCGGTATCGACAACTGCACATGGAAATTCATCGCCTTGGCCAACCATTTCAGCATTTCCCCTTCAAAGCCGAACAAATTCTCAACTATTCTGTCACTCGCATTGTTGCGATCACCATGAAAGCCCAACATTGGGTACAATGTGTGCGCACACACTCTCAGCGAACAGTTGTGAAAGTCCACCAAGCGTGGCGGAAAGAGAAAATCATTTTCCAGTCGGCCGTTCCGAAAGCGATTGCACACGTAGACCGTCATCTTCTCACTGCAATGGTTCGGCCCGTACAGCGAGTAGCTGTAGAAGCGAAAGCTGCCGTCATCAACGCGACTCATTATGACCACATTGTGAACATTGAACTGCAGGCAGCTCTTGAAGATGGCCACCATGTGAAAATAAAGCAGTCGCTCTTTACCTGGAAATACGGTCAGTATGATCAGGAAGTGAAACTTAGCATCGTACTTCGTCTTGGGCATGTTAAAGCGTAGCATACTGTCACATAAAGTAAAATCAATGAATAAAGAATGAGTAAATTTTATATATTAAAAAAATGTAATTGAAAGATTTGCTGCACGCACTCGAATGCCGTCGACGAGTCCACAATGAACACATTATAGTCCCACGGACGCTCGTTGGGTCTGCCGAAGAACAGCTGCAACGACATTGAGCCGTCAAAGTGTATGAGAAAGTGATCCAGCATGCGCAGATGGAAGTTCTGCTTCTCCCTGCGACAACCTGTGCACTTTTCCTTAATCACCAGCGTGTTGGTTTTTGGACTCATGTAGCGTTGCGCCACATAGACTGCAACCTCGGCGTACGGCACGTGTCCGCACAAAGTCTCCTCGACAAATATCTCTGCGCGAATGAGCCAAGCACTCAGAGCCAATGCAAAGAGTATTGAACGCAGCAAGTTGCACATTTTCAACGACTAGAATAACCGTTTCGCAGTGAGTCAGCCACTCAACTGAACTGCAACCAAACTTGTGGGGCAACAGCTGACTGAACGCGAACGCGCGTGAATGTGATATGTATATAGATAAGAAATTTTATTAATTGTTCAGCAATAATTAATCTTCATGTGCCCACAAAAATTGCTGCCAATTCCCAAATGAAAGATTTTTCAAAACTTACAATTAATTAACAGCTCGGCTGCAACGATATCTATGGCAATTTTTAACCCTTTTTTTTAAGATAAATTTAGATACGTACGCGAAGGCACGAAACAAAGCGTGTTTTTAGTCATATTTTGAATATTCTAAAAAAATATATAACCTTTTCAAATTATAGAATTATTATTGACTATTTACAAAGCCTAAAGACCAAATTGCCACAATCAATTGATATCCATAAGTTTATGAAAATATTTTTAACCCTTCAGCACCGCGTACTTTTCAGTGGTCGAAAAACTCAACTTTATGTAAGCCAACAATTTTTTGTTTCCATGCTTGATTATTATTTGACTAAAACTATGTACATATATATTAGTTTTTCTTTGAAATTCAATTTTTATTTATTTAAAAAATATTTTTGTATAAAAAAAAATACACAAAAAAAATCCCAAAAATATTCTTGATTAAGTTCCTAAGTCCTTAAAAGGAATTAATAAAGTATTGGCTATTTCTGGTAGCGGCCGAAGATGGGTTAACATTAACAAATGGGAATGCGAATAAGTAAATTGCTATCTGAAATGTTGGATTGTTAATCAAAACGCCACATGAACAACTAGTCAACAGGGTTGCGGATGACTCGTATTGGCGATCGGATAATAAAAGTGTTTCACACGCACCATTTACAGCCGTTGCCTTCTTATTATTACACTGTGCGACAGTACTTTTCATCCATTCAAAAGATGATGTGGGCGTAAAATTCGAAATTATTCATAGCAACCTAGCAGACTTTTTTGTTATTTTTTTTTTGTTGTAGATTTTTTTATATTCACAGTGACTTTTTAAAATATTTGAAAGACAAAATGTGTTGTTTTTAAATAAAATTTGTATATTGAACTTTCAGGACAAAAGTATGTTAATACAAAGTAGAGATTTCAAGATTTTATTTTTCAATTTTTGTCGACAAAAAAATTAATGAGTATTCCATTTTAAACTCTTTCTTATAGATACAAAATTATTATTTTTCTTAATTTTAATCAATTTAACTAGAAGAATTAAATTTTGAAAGATTATACTACGACAAACTGAGTTTTAAGCATATCGCACACCCACTACAAAAGTGACACAACTCAAAATTTTTAATTTTTAATTTAATACACCAATAAGCAAACGCTCAGTATATTTTGTTGTTATTAACTGTAGCAAAAATACAGTTAGGTTTCTCTGTATGTCGAGAAGTTTGATGCTATTTGATCGCTGCAGCTCAATGCAAAAGAGTCCTAAGTCAAATTTTGACACTTTTGACGAAATACATTTTTGTTGAAGTTAATTTTAAGCAAAATTCTAACAATTTTAGTATAAATTTTCAAATAAAAAAAATGAATTTCAAATTTTCAAAATTTTTCTTTCGACTTTTTAACTGTCATTTATAATTATAAAACTCAGCAAAAGTGACATAACTTAAAATAATTCGGTAATTATTGAATTAAAATATCATCAAAACAGTCACAACTCAAAATTTTGGATTTTCTAGTGTGAAATAAAAAACAATTCTTGTAACTTATCCTAAAGCATAACCTGTAAGGATTTTCTACTGAACGGTCTATGCGTTATTTAAAAAAAATGTTTATTTAGCTCAAACACAGTTTTTTGCGTTTTCTACAAAATCAAAAATTTTTAGTTGTGACACCTTTGTAGTGCGTGTGCGATATATTTGTATCAAAAGGATTCGTTTAAAAAATTCAAGTATGTCGAAGGATACATATTTGAAAAGACCTACTAACATACCTTCTGGTCAAATTTGACCGGGAATTTTCAATTTAAATGAAGCGCGCACCAAATATTGTCAAATTTCTGATGGCATAAGGTTGGTAGCACTGTTATAGCATTCCATGTCAATTTTTAGCGCGATATGTGCATTAGTATGTTTTTGACAGCTGTGTAAACAAGTCTACCTCGAGTTTGTTCTGCGAATTTTACAATGTCTGAATCTGTTGATCAAAGAATTTGCATTAAATTTTGTCTTTCCAACGAAATTTCTTGTGCCGAAACGTTGAGAATGTTGCATAAAGCCTTTGGCGAGTCTGCTATGTCGAAAACACGGGCATATGAATGGTACAAATCGTTCAAAGAGGGTCGTACAGAGGTCGAAAACTTGCCTCATGCCGCTCGTCCATCCACATCAATTAATGACGAAAACATCGAAAAAGTGATGGCGTTAGTGCTTGAAAATCGTCGTGTGACTCAAAGAGAGATAGCTGAAGAGCTTGAAATATCAAAAACATCAGTTCAAACCATTTTACACGATGTTTTGGAAGTGAGACGTGTTGCAGCGCGACTTGTTCCGAAAATGTTGAATTTTTTGCAAAAAGTGAATCGCAAAACTGCGATTATTTGGCCAAAAATAGCGTGAATGTCGTTCCGCAAGCACCGTATTCGCAAGATATGGCTCCGTGCGACTTTTTCCTGTTCCCTAAGCTCAAATTACCGCTACGTGGAAAGCGTTCTGATTCGATTGAAACCATCAAAGAGAATTCGCAGAGGCGAAAGCGGCCTATGAAAAGTGTATCGAAGAGTGGAAAAAACGTTGGCATATGTGTATTGCATCCGATGGTGATTGTTTTGAAGGAGATAAAATAAATATTGAAGAATAAATGAATTTACTGTGTTTTTTTACAATTTCCCGGTCAAATTTGACCAGAAGGTACTTTGACACTGAAAATTTAAATGAAGAAATATGGTCTAAAGACAATTGTTGTGTCTTCTTTCATTTCACACTTTTATGTTTATCATTGCACTACCGAAAATATTTAAATAAATTCTTTGAAATGTTTTGCGCCTAGTGTAATGTTGAGCCTTTTTTTTATGGCCTATTTCCACCAAGTCTTATAGCCTATTTCCACTGGGCCTTAACTGTAGTTTACGCTTAACTGCAGTTTGACATCGCATTTAAATGCCCAATTTTCCGCGAAATAGTAGTTGTGAAAATCTGAGTTAACTCACTTTCAAAACTGAGTTAACTCACTTTCAAAACTGCGTTAACTCAGTTTTGCCGTTTACAGACGTCTAACAGAAAATGTTATGTTAAAAGCGGAAGCAATACTCACAAATGTACAAATTTTGATAGCATGTTTTCAGGCGCTGCAAGAGCCGTACGAACACAAACGAAAGAAGGGATTTGAATTGCGCTCGGTGTGGTAGATTTTTTGCTAAGACAATTACTTTTTACTAAATTTTTCGCAAAAATACATATCGTTTGTCATAATCAAAGTCAAAACATCTTTTATTTGCCAATAATAAATGCTGAAAAAGAAAATAAAAAACGTGGAACTTCTCATGAACCCTCTTGACATTAAAAATGCAGACAGCTTTGATATCAATCAGCTGACAACTGTCACAAATGAGATAAACATTGACAAATGAAATAAATTTTCACAAATGAAATAAATTTTCACAAATTTGAAAACGCAGACATTCCTAGACTGTTGAGAAGGAAAGCGAAGTGCTTTTCATGCAGTAGAGAGGCTACAAGAAACCACACATACGTATACAAGGAGATGGCGGCGATGGGTTGAACGAACAGTTGATAGGAATCGATATCCATGGGTGTTCGCTCGTGGTATCTGCCCACAAATGTGTGAAAAAAGACTGTACGGTTACTAGTTTCAACAAGACGGTGAGTCATGCCACACTGCAAACCAGGCGCGGATTAAGAAAAATATTTCGGGGACGGTTTTAAAAAGTAATTCTTTAACAGTTATAAAATGCCTCTTAATTTGTATGTAGTTTTATAGTTGATCCAAATATTTCGGGGGGGGGTCAACCCAAAACCCCCCTGGATCCGCCCCTGCTGCAAATCAAAAAAAGGAATTTCTGCAACAAAAAAGTTCTGGACATATGGCATCAAAAAATGGCGACATTGACTGGCCACCCAGATTTCCAGATTGTCTCGTCCAGACTTTTGAGGTTATTTGAAAAGCAACGTGAACGCCAGAAAGTCTCAGACCATTGTCGAGTACAGAGCAAGCATTCATACCGAAACCATCACCGCCCGAGATGCTCGAAACAATGGAGGAAAACGCAGCAAAAACGGCATATTTGGTCAATAAAAACGAATTCAATAACTAGTCCAAATAAATTGTATGGGACCAAGTTAAATTCAAATACCTCACTTATGGAAATTGGTTGTTTTTCTAACTTATTCAATATTCAGATTTTTCAACGCCAACCACTATGAATTTAGTCTTGTCTGCAGTTGGTTTTTCTCGGCTTTGTCCTACTAGGTTGTTATTTTCTCTTCATAGATTCTATCAATATGAGCGCTCACTTAAAATATTTACTCAGCTAGCCACTTCACTCTCTACTTTGCACACCTTTTCAATCTGGTTACAACGCACGACACACAGGTCCTCCTCTATCCGATCACCAATCCTCCCAAACACTTCTAACAACATTGCGAAACTCATCAATTTACCAGTGTTTCTTTCCGTTTCCTTTCGCAGTCATATTAGAAAGCAGCTTTTTTATACTCTAATCCACAACATAAACAAAATGCGCTCAATGCCAACATTCAAGTATGAAAACACAATATAACCTTCAAGGATGTTTTGCTTCGTTTTACCGTTATGGTGCTTAAAACTACAACTGCTAATTTTGTTTTTCCATAACACAATCTGTCTATGGGGTTTGTTTGTCTATTTGTCTGACTGTCGACAAAAATATTTTCCATATCAAAAACTTAATCCGACACTTACTTCATAGCCACTGCCGTTCACCGTTCACCGTTCGCCGTTCGTTCTTTCAGTCGGTGCAGTTTTTCAACTTTTTCAACAAGCAAACAAGCGTATCTACGAACGCTGCAAGTATGCCAGCCATACCTGGGCCAATACCAGCGACGAGCGACGAACGACGAACTGCAAACTGACGGCAGTGTGGGGCAGAAATGACGTTCACTTGGCTTATCACTGCCACTTGGTTGATCTTTAACAAATCCGCACTTCAAACACTACTTCCGGTTGCAACTGCCATACGAACGTAGAACGCCCGGTCCGCGCCAATTTGCCGACGCCTGCACTGACGCCATTGTTTCGCTAGCAATGCTAACCTGAAGTCGGTTGCGGTTGCGGTGAAATTCAAACAAAAAAATAACCACAAAAGAACAAAACTGGAAGTTGCAACGAACAGTCGGGTTTTTGTGTGTGTGTGTGTGCGTGCTTCGATGTGTGAGTGTGTTTGTGCTCATGTGTTGGCATATTTCAAATAGTTAAATTACGTAAAACCACACACGCTCACACTCGGGCAACAACACAAGTGTGAGTATGTGTGTGTGCGATTGCTGCCCACATGTGTGCACTCGTCAGTTTGGCCCCCGTGCGAGTTCATGTGGTGCAAAGTTTTTACAGCCCTGGAACAAAAGAAAACTTTGAATAATAATTTTGCGTTCTTTTTTAATGCGTTCCCACTTATGACTTGAACATTTTTATTTTTATTTTCATTTTAGTTTTGTTACCAATATTCATTAGGCACCTTAAGTCAGTCGTCTGCCTTGTGGGTGAATGCAATACAAAAGCAACAAAATTGTTTTAACAATATTTATCAAATTTTATTAGTTCCAAGCTTGAAGCTTCGAACTTTGTTGAAATTCAGCTTTTATTTATTTAAATTCTAAATATTTGCTTACAATTTCAATGCTTTAATGCAAAACTGCAACGACTTGAAAGTTCAACGCTTTCGTTGCCAAGCTGCAATTTTTTCTTTACCTCACTTTCTGAAAATTGCCACAAGAAGCCAAGTCGTTTGCTGTTGATGCAAATTAGCCGCTAAAATTTGTAGGCGATTTGCAAAAATTACGAAAGCAAAAGTAAAACAGAAATTCCATAGCGCGTTTAACTGTTACAAATGTTGGCTAAGCTAAACTTTGTAATTGCATGCCACGGCGTCCGTGTGGCGCATTTAGCACTTGGAATCCGCTCAGACTTTGCACGAGTTTGACTAAGTTTACGTTTACGTTTAAGTTGGCACTTTGGCGCTGCACGTTGCACGTTGCCAAGTGCCAGTACACTTGACCTTTAGTTGAAATTATTTTAAGCATCGACTGCATGCAAATTTGGTGCTGACGCAGCCAAAAGTATTCCAAGTTGTTTAGCTAATTTGTGCTCGGAATTAAGTATTTAAATACGTTGGCATGCACTTTTTCCTTCAAGTTTTGCAGGAACTTAAAACTTGATTGAATCCTAGGTTCGAATCCTAAAAGTATGCAACAAAAATTATGCTACAATGCTCTGGTAATAATCAAGAAACTAGGTGGGAGCCTCAAACTAAGCAGTTTGCCATTTCTGAGCAATTTAATGTCCTGTTCAAACAGCCAAATAAAATGAGGCATTTTAGCTTTTAAATGAGTTGTCTATTTTGCTATTCACACACTTCAATTTAGCTTGGATGGATGGATGGATGGATGTGAGGGTGGGCAGGAAGGCTACAAGCCTTCCATAGCACTCAGTCCATTTCAGACCATTGTACATACTATACCCATGCGGGATAGGGAAGGAAAATGAGAGTAATATCTCCTCTTTCACTCGCTTTTTAAAATGCGTATGCAACACTGTCTTTCCAACATATGTTACAGCACACATTTTAAGCGGATGGGGAAAGGGAGGGGGGCGATTGGCAGTTTTTCGTTCACACTTGGAGGTTTTGCCATTGCCTGAGCCAGGAATCGAACCTGGAGCCTTTGGTATGAGAAGCCAGCGCGCTACCCGCTGGACTATCGAGGCCGACTCAATTTAGCTTACTTTGTTATCGAAAATGTTATCGCACATGATTTTGTTTTGACGGAAAAAAGGTTTAATAAACATTTAGTAATATTTATTCATCATCTCCACTGATGTAAAAAATTCTTAAATGAAATTTCAAAACAAACAAATATTAAAAAAAAAGTTTTTTGCTTTCGTCAATTTCTCATTTTTGTTTTGGTTTGATGTGGGTTTGATCAGGGTGAAAAAGTTTTTTAAAATATTTACTTAACCCTTTCGCTATTTTATTGCCTTATGGCAACATGCTACTTTATGGACATCTAAACCCTCTATGGTTCAATCAATCCTACCTTTTCAATCAGTAAAAAATTTGGTTCAGCATTTATTTTTACAAGGCTTATATGTGCAGAATCGTCCCTCGAATGCCAAACTTCAATTTTCAAATTGGTTTATTGATTCTTGAGACCAGCTTCTTTGATGCACTCACAGAAATAGTTGATGTACCTTAATAACATATGTCCACTAAATATTACTAAGACTAACTTCCGGCGCGCGCCATTTGAAAACAGACAACTGAATTAAAAATGTATTTTATTTGGTACTTCAGTCTATTGATCATCTGTCAAAAACTACACTTAGAGTACACTCAATGGATCATTGTCTTCAATTTTTCTTAGTGTAAAGCAAATGTCCCGATTTAGGGTTTGGACGGTGTTTATCTCGATTTGTTTCAACTTTTGCTTGGTTCGATTAATCAACTCTTGCTCGTTCCGTGCCTCCCAACCCTTTTCGTACACCATACGTTTGAGAAGTGTTCAGAAATTTTCGGTAGGACGTGTCTAAAACACGTTTGGAGGATTGTCCTTCTTCGGCAAAAAAATTTCTTTTATACTCGGTCAGACAATCCAACTTTTTTTCGCATAGTGACAGCTTGCAAGATCCGCCCAAAACATGATTTCGTCGCCAGTGTGATATTTGCCAGTGAATTGCTTCAATTTTGGCAAGCACTGACCGATATAAACGTCAGCATTGACCGCTTTGGCTTTGTTTGTGCGAATCAATAGCGCTGAGACACCCTTCAAAGAAATAGCCACCCACACTAGCACCTTTGGTTCATATTTTGATTTGATGTGAAGTACGATTCAACATCCACAATTATGAATTTTTTATTAGCGAAGTGTTCACAACGAAGTACACGGCAGCATTTTGGTATATTTTCGAGTTTTTTCGCGAAATACTTTGATGCTGGTTTATGTTTACGATAGATTACATTGTTCCACTGCAAAATCTTGTGAACACCAGACTTGGAAATGTCAAATTTTCGTGCTAATTTGTGTGTTTATTGACCAACTTTGTTTTTTGCACTTTTCAGCAGTTGTTCGTCTTTTTGGCACTTAACTTCGGCAGACGACCAGGTATGACTTCGTTTTCCGGTCCTTTCCCATAACGGAAATCTTTCAAAACACGAAAAAATAGTCGCCCAGGAGATAGGCTTCTCTTTAAACAAATCCAGAATATCCCATGTGAGTCGTGAGGTGAGTCGTCCAAACAGATTGGCAACAGATTTTCTTAAACCCACCTTTTACGAAATTTTGAACAGAATGTATTGCGTAATTTAAGTTTTGTTAGTTGAGTAGAAGCCCACTTAAGTATGATAAGTGTATTGAGTGACGTCTCCATGTTTGCTTATGCAGTCAAATAAATGGCTGAAGTTAGTCTCAATATTTAGTGGACATATGTTATACACAAATATCCTCGCTAAGACCAAATTGTTTCGAAAACACTCCGTTTGGATCTCAACAGATAGGAAAGGACAACGGATGCATAATGAAGGGAATCACAACAGACCCAGCAGGGTTTCCGAGTGGAATGCATTTCGTTCCTAAGCTTTCCTCAATCAACCCTTAAGAAAGAGTCGTGGTTCCTCAGAAGGACAGTTGCCCACATATGAGAATATAACCTATGACTTACACATTACTTACACATCCCTGCTTTTCTCAAAAAATTGTTTATTTATGTAAAATTGTGGGAAATTATTTACAGTGAACTCGCAATGATGTGAACTACTTAACTATGAACTGTAAAAATATGAGCGATTTTTCGTATTCCTTGAATTTTCATGAATATGAACCAACTCTGAAAGTTTTAAACCATGAAACTATGAATTAAATTTCTGAGATATAATGTGAGTACCTTAATTTTTGGAGTAAACTCCCTTACTCTAATCAACATGTTCTATTCCTTTTATTCCTTAGTTTTCACTACTTCAAAATCTTATTTTCATGATAATTTTTAATACCTTCCATCTAACATTGCTGAATGCTATTCATAGACGCATCTCTTTCTCTTCTTATAAAGTACGAAATGGTGAAATTCTTTAATGAAATTCAACTTTTTCATATAGAAATTGAAATTTTTTCAAATGTTTAGATTTTAGAAATTTTTTTAGTTAACACAAAACAGGGTCGTCTCCTTCGTACGATTATCTCCAAATGCAACTTCAAGTACGTTTTCCCAAAAAAATCTAAAACTGTTCAAAGCATTCATAAATTGCAAACAGCAGCTGCAGCTACGAGCTGCTTTTCAACGGACTTTTTTGACTTTTGACCAACTGAGACTGAGATTGAGATTTCCACTACTGCATGTTGCATATTTGTTCGCCGAAAATGCGTGGCTCAAGTTTATGACTCGCAAAACTTTTGACATCTGTCAGCGCAAAATGGTTCAGCTTTTAAGAAAAGTTTAAATTTTACATGAATATGGAAAATAATTCAATTGTACACTTCTGTCTGACAAATTTTGTTTCATATGAAGTGAACATGTCCTAAATACTTATGAAGCAATGTTGCCATGCAACTTCCCATTTGTCCTGCCAGCTGAGTAATCGTAAATCGTCTATTAGCAGCACGAATCAGCAAACTGATCAGACTTGCCCGAAATTAATTTCTATGTTTAATATGGCAGATTAAAATTGCGATTTCGGCACATCAGCACCAGGTCGCCGCACGCCAATACGTGCAAGTGCACGTGCACCGAGGCGCGCTGACTACCGGCGGCAAACAATCGCAAAAATAATGACTTTGTAATGGAATTCGTGAATTGAAATGCTGCCAATATTGGGGAAACGTGTGTGAGCGCGCGCCTTCGTGCTGATAGTGAAATGGCGGTACGGCGCTCGAGAGGGGAAGCCAGAGTGCGATGGCAATTTGTAGTTGCAGTTCAGCGAAATTTTGTGCATGCAACAGCCGCATCAGCAACGGCAGCAACAGCAGCGGCAACAGACAAACAAAATCCGCACAGCAGCTTTGAGAAGCTGCCAGCGCGTTGGCAGCAATAAGCAGAGGGAGGCAATGCGAGTTGTTTGAAAATTCATGGCATGAATTGTTAACAAACACACAAACACACGCGCGTACACACACAAAGCGGCAAAAATGCGCCGACAAAAAGTGTATTTGGATTTTTCTTGCTTGTAATTTCAAGACAACTTGGCAACGCACTCGCCAAGCCTGGGCTAAAAAAGTCCAGATCGCAAAAAATTGCGGCTGTCGCTTTCACTGTTCGCCTGCCCGGCTGACGTCCCTCTGGCATCGTTGCACCCACTCGCTGTGCGCACATCCTCGATATGCCCAACGCATATCCGCTGTGTGCCTGCATGTCCTCGAGGCAGGCATGTGTGGCACATGTGCCGTCCTCGGTGTCCTCAGTGTTTTCAGTGTTGTTGATGTTTGTCGGAAATTTGATTATTTTCAAGCGCCACGCTTCTCGTCTTGGCCTGCACTCTGTCCCCCCACCCTTCCCGTTGTTGTGCCGCTTTTTATGCTCGCCGTTGCGCCTTGATGTATGTATGTGTGTGTGCGTGTGTGGCATCTTATTTACTGCGCTTTTTACTAGCACTGCACCGTCTTTCTTTTTGCTGCTTTGTTTGCGTGCAACTTCTGACAACTCCTTGAAATGAACTTCACGTCAGTCGCGCACACAGGCTGCAATGTTGCCGCTGCCGCTGCCAGCGCCTGTGCTGCATTTGTCAGCTTAAATAAATTTGTTTATGGTAATAAATTTACTAACTTAATTTGGTTTCGTTCGCTGACTGCATAATTTTAGCAGCCGCTCGTCGCCGCGTCGTTGGGTTAATGAGCTCATAACACGCTGCAATATGAGACAAACAGCTAGAAACACACTAAAGACTTTGTTTGTTCTACTCTTGAATCGGCAGCTGTTTTGAAATTTCCTCTGCATGTGTGAAATATTGAGCGATGTGTCTGGAATATTTGCGAAATGTGACTTCTGCTCACTATTTTCGTGAATGATCAGCTTTCGAACGTTCGAGGCACGTTTGCTTTGGCACATTGTCTCTAATGATGGATGAGCTTCCGGAACTCGAGCAGCCGGATATCCTTTGCTTTGCAAAGGTGACCGACCAGCTAAAAGAGATCTAAAATCTCTGAAAAACTTGCTTTCAAGAGTTGCCTATTGAAGGCCGCAGAGTCACCCAACGATGGTTCTGGCCAAAACTACTTCAAGTGATTGCAAGCCCGGGCACTTGTTAGCTAAGATAGGAACCACTAAATACTGTCTGAGTCCATAGATATATAGTCCGCAATATATTGCGGTGATAATGCTCGACATCACTGTGCAATTGCAAGGCAAATCTAAACTATTTAAGATCGAGTTGCACGCCGAGTATTGCATATTTTCAGGGGCATTTTAATTTCGATGGAACAATCGCCGGGACAACCCGAGGCGATACTGAGATATTCGAGAGCAACTCGAGGCGATACTGGGAGGTTTAAGAACAACTCGAGGCCATACAAGGATGTTCCAGAACGAGCTACGCTACAAGAAAACTAGTACAAAACTAGTATAAAAGAGTTTGGTTTTGGTTTAGTTCGGGAAGCAGCGGTGCAACACGACGTAGCACAGATAGTGCAATGAGTAACAAGTATAGAAACAGTAGACTGTAAAATTGTAAATAAAGTGACTACTACTCGAGAACTGCACTGAAGAAGTTTTGTGTGTTTTATTTTTGAGCACAATTCAGTGAAAAGAATTACGCAGAACCAATTTTCGTAACAATTTTTGTTTGTTTGTTTTGTTTTATTATAACTTTTTCCAGGATATAATTAATTGAACCATTCTTGTGACTTTGTTTGTGTTGGGATTATGCTTGTTTAAAACCGTCTTTCACACTTTTTTTTTTAAGAAAAAGGCCTTGAGAAAATTGAAAAGTTTATAATTTTCTCCTTTGTATACATAGGATAGGATTTGTTAAATTTTTTGAAGCTCGATCTACGGTTAAATAACAATAATTTGAAGTTTAAAGGCCAACTTTTTTTCTGCATGAAAAGCAGGTCTTTATAAATCTCGGTAAACCGGTGCATTTCGGACTAAATACGTACTACCAATTAAATCCATCTTTTGCCTTCTTGCCGAGGAATTGGCCTCAGCAGACAACCTAGTTGATCATTCGTCATCCTCTGCGCCTTAAGGTATCCAAAAATCGGCTCTTAGTATCGACCCCTACTCTGTCCACGTCTATCTATTCCCGCGTTGGGTTCTGTGGGTTCTTGTGATCAATAGTCCCCATTCTCTTATACGAACAGCTCTCTCAAAATGTTTTTACAAACACACCTGTTGATTTTATGCCTCAAAATTTACACAAAACACAAATCATAGTTAACTTCCTATATTCCTCCAGCATCCTCCGCGCATAGATTCACATCCCAATTTCATGACTCATTCAATATCTTTCGTACATTGCACTCCATTTTATTTAAAGATTTTCTTCTATTACATCAAAACCATCAAAGTAACTTTTCATCACCTGCAGTTTACGCAACAACAACACCAATAACCACAATCAATTTGCCAACTTGTTTAGGTGGCTGCCCCAATTAAAACTCGACCACGAACATTGCCAGTTGAACAGTTTTCTTCATTTTAAATTAATCCGCACAGTTTTATTCTACAACTCGAAACTCGTTGCCAACGTGAGAGATTCCGCTAAGTACTGGACTTGCTGCGACGCAAAGAAAGGCCAAAGTAGACAACAGACAATGTTTGCACCTCATCGCATGCTGAAACTAGATAATCACATTCGTGCGCCAAACCAAAATGTGTATGTGTGTGTGTGTGTGTGTGAGGTATTGTGTAAGGAAGTGTGTGTATGTATATGTGAGAGGGATGTGAACTTGCAATGAAACGAAACAGGAACAGTTTGATGATACAAATGCGAATACGGATGGGAAACATGTGACCAAGCGAATTTGACTTTGATTCAATTCGATTCATATGTTATAATTTTGCATTGAAGAGTTTAACAATTATTTATAACATAACTTTGACTGGTTAAAAATTGGAACCAATGACACTCAGAGTGATAGTTCAACACATGAACAACTTAGCTTATGGAAGTTGTGATATTGAAATTATATTTTATTGGAACGCTAAACAAATCCAGAATATAGGAAAAAAATTTCAGTCATATCCAATAAGTAGGATTTTCCAATTTGAATTTAACCTTTTCGCTACGGGTTTTTACTAGAAAATGTATCGCTAATATAGCTTCGATGATCTATTTTTATCATTTTGTAATGCAATGTTTTGATTATGGATTGGGCCCAGATCCTTGCGCACAACAACTTAAGAGATATATTATGCCCCTAGAATTATAATGTTTTATTTGCTCAGGTCATCATTAAGTCATCATCAGCGAAACTATATTTCTTCAAAAACCGCACAGTTAGTAATGACGTGTTCCATTATTTTGTCAACTTCACTGCAGAATGCATGTCCTGCTGTCGACAAGGCTTAGCTTGTAGAGGTCGCTCAGCTCAACATAAAGTTCTAAATCTACTTCTGTTTAAATGTAGAGCTGGTTCAGGAACTTTTTAGAGTGCTACAGCCGCTCTTTGTTGTTCCAATATTCTTGCCTGCGTTTTTCAACCCAGTTGCGGATGTCCTGTTTCAAATCGGTTTTCAATCGGCCAAACATGGGAATTGGTTCTATGAATGGCCTCTCTGCACCTTTCTTGACTTGTTTCTGTCCGCCCTTTCAATGCCTTGACATCCACCGGTTCTGGGTATAAAGTACACGCAAACTTGAACCCCATTCCCCATGTCGAAGGGCACATCTAAAACGTAATTCTTTGATGTGTGATTTGTAGTTCCACAGTTATTCAAAACATTTGAGTTGCTTAAAAAGTGCCACGCCCTTTGTCCAATGCTCAAAAAGTTTTACCAGTAAACGGCACATCTAAACGGTGGCCCCGCAACACATTTTAATGCTGCCCCAAGTTTTCATTCCGAAAATATTCCATATTGAAAATTTGACACTCTGAATCGTTTGATACCCATAATGCTATGACAAATATACCATGGCTGATTTGTTATTATAGTGGGCGTGGCGAAAGGCATATCAGGTGGGCGTGTTCAATCTTATGTATCCTGTGTTAACATCAATGAAACACGGATCATTTGATATTAATACTGATTTACAGACATGTACCGTAGCTTTGTTTTGTTAGTTTAGTGGGCGCGGAAAGTGGGCGTGGCCGATTATATTATAGTCTATGTTCTACGTTTGACACCCATATTGCCTTACAAAAGCATAGCATAGATATGTTTTGTTACCATAGTGGGCGTAAGAAGGGGGCGTGGTCATTCTCATATAGCCTATGTACCATTCTCCAATCTAAAAATATGTTTGGTGCTTATTTCATCTAAATCGGTTCAGTGGTTTTTGCCTGATTGTGGCTCAAAAAAGCAACGACACACTTGTTTTTATATAATAGTATAGATGCTGAGTTCCTTGTGACAATCCAAGTGGATGTTTGAAGAGAAAGAAAAGCTATTCAAAACTTTTCGCTTCTATCAGATAGTACCGTGAACTTTGGAATTGCCCCTACAGTGATGGTTCCAACTGCCTGCAAGACTGCATAGAGCTCAGCTGAAATGTTAATGTATCATTGCTTAGTGCAAGGAATGTGTTGACTATACCACTTCCTACACCCATAAATGTTTTGAAGCCATCTGTGTACCATTTTTGTGAGTTGTCATATAGCCATAATTTTCATTTGTTGGATAATCTTCTGTGTATAACTTTAACTTCTGGACATATCGTAAAAATTGTATCAACATTTTTTACTGAACTCTTCTTTTTGAGTATTGCCATACGTTACAGTTGTCTGGAAGATTGGAAAGCTAAAAATTATCCTAACCAAATAATTCTTAGTTTTAGTTTAGCTCTTTTTTGGTTAGAGGGTAAACACTTCAAACTATTCTTAACATAAGCAAATATTCCCAGTACAAAAAAGGCTTAGTCGTTCTTCAAACTGTAATGTTGTCTATATGACGAAAAGATGCAACAGCGTAAAGTTCCAACATGCCAAGACAAATATGCCAGGATTTCGTATCTATGATCTCTAACTAATGTCTTCAACTCTGTGCATGTGTATGTGTGCAATTTTCGTTAAAATGTATTTCCAATAATAATCTCGCGGGCACGTTGCAAACATTGCCAGCCAACGCCAACTTGCTGGTGGCTCCCTACTACATACAAATACAGCTACGTGCAATGCAAGTGTGAGTGTATGTGTGAGTTTGAGTGTGAATGTGAGTGCGAATGTGAGTTCGTGCATGTGTTGCAGCTGGCGTGGCAGCTTCCGGCAGCTGCATTGGCAGCTTAACACGGCCCAACTTAAGCAACGCTGAAAGCTTACAGCAGCCAGCACGCAGCAGTGGCCGCCTTAGAGAAATGAGGTTAACGGTAGAAGAGGATGTGGAAGTGGAAGAAGCAAGCCGACAGAAGACCTGGAAGACGTCGGAACTGAAAAGGATTCGTGCCTTGGCTGCATTTAGCCAGTTTCGCTGCCTCATTTCGACTTTACATGCATGTAATAAGCACACAAATACGGCATACACACACACACATACATACATGCGTTCAACGAAGGAGCAGCAGACACACGTGTGCCGGCAAGCAAGCGGCTAAACATACACGAATTCCTGCCTCAAGTTGCGCAAAGTCACGTAACTCAAATAACGGAAGTTGGCAGCAACTGCAGCCAATACTTTGCCGCTTTCTATTCTCGTTTTTTCTTTGTATGGGAGTGAAAACATTTTGGACGATATTCGATGTTTTGGGTATGTGAGATGGTTAGGGCGATGGTGTATTGGCAGCCGTACAAATGAGTAAATTAAAATTCGTGAAAAATTGAAGCAGCATTTGTCAGACAGATAATTGCAGCAATTGGCCCATTGTACATGTGTAGCAGTTAAGTTATAAATTGTGTTTTAATTTTGTGTTAAAAATGCAATGATATTCTTTACATGAGGTTTTTAAACTAAAGTAGCTTAGGGGTCACAGTTTTGATGTAGGGGTCACTAGGTAAACAAGGTGGTTAGGTTAGATTAGGTAAACAAAATTTGATTTTTTAATTTTTAATTAAATTTAATTGATTTATTTTTAATAAATTTTTTAATACATTTTTTAATTAATTTTTAATTCCCTTCTAATTTCCTTTTAACTCTTTAACTATTTGGTTTTCAGCCCAATTTAACCCCCTTAGGAAGTTATTTGCAGGATTACCAACAATTATTCTCACTACAAATCTTTCGATAGTAAAACAGTTTACTTGCTTTGTCAGACAATGTGAGCCCTCAAGTTAAAAAACAATTTGTATAAAGTTGCATTTCAATTTACCAACAAACTGATGTCGAAACTTTTTTATATTTAATCCGGTGGCCGTCTGCGGTAAAAGAGTGTCAATTATGAATGTACTTAAATGCAAATCCAACATGAATACAGACAAACACTCGCGGGTATTGAATGGCATTACCAAAAACACACACTTGCACACATACATTTGCACGCAAAGGAACTCATTACAAGCGAAATGCAAAATGCAAGATTGCAAGATTGCCAGCATATCCGACACATTGGCAGCAACAGCAATGCAAATGCTTCAGTCAGCAATCAATCAATCTGCTCAAACGTATTGCAACCGCTGTAAGCCATGTGCAATGAATGTCTGTGTGTGTGTGTGTGTGTGTGTGTTGCATGCGCGCGTTTTCACATGAAAATTGATATTGCAATAAAATTATTGTGAGTAAAAAGTGAGCGCACTTTCACTGGCGCCTCCGCCGCATTACAAGTCATTAATGCGCCATTCACACAACGCCGTCGGTTGAGTTGCCAAACCGGCTGACAGTTTATCGCTTCATTTACACACTTACTTACATACGTAACATATGTGTGTCAAAATTAAAATCATATTTAAAGCGCTTCCGATTCGTTTGTTTACAATTAAATATATTTTCCCTTTCAACGCCTTTCATTTTTCATATTTTTCATTTTGGCATTTATACATTTTTGGTGAAGTATTTTTGCAGCAGTGTTCAGTAGTCGATATAAAGTAATTCGTTATTGGGGGCATATCCCATTGCAGCCCGTTAGTGCAGGTAAACAAACGTATTAAGAACTTACGGGAAAAACTGTAGCCGAGACATTTATGAAGTGAGAGTGAAACTTGCGGAACAATTGACTTGAAAGTTATTTTTCGAGCTACTTATTCAGTGGCAGTTTTGTAAAATGACAAAAATTAGCATCATTTATTGTTATACTTGCATCAGTAAAACAGCTGAAAAAAAAATTTTTGGACTTATTTGCATATATTTTAGAAAGAATCTAAAGAATCTATATAGAAGTGATCACTATCTTGTTGTCTAAGACAATGTAAAGAAAAAATCCTGCAGAGAAAGAGATGAAAACGAATGAAAACTAATGAAAACGTAATGAAATTTCTGTGTGAGTCAAAGTGGAACCATCGTTCGATCGTAGTGGAAGAATTTGTGGTGGTCAATGTTGGGAAAAATTACCTCTGAAGGGAAAAAATTAAGAGCATTTCGAAAAGGTATGTGAATGAAAGCTTTAAAACTTTAGTCTCTTTTGTCAGACCCACTTCCTGAGTGGGTATTTTGACAAAGAAGTCAAAATAGTTGCATAATTAAGTTACCATGATGCAAAAACCATTGTGCATAAATTACATGTGACCAACGATGCTGTCACAAGCTGCTTACGCAAGGAGCAGCTGGCTAAATAAAAAACTCACATTTTCTCAAAAAATCTAATAATTTCTATTTAACACTCAATTACGATTGCAATTATATTCAAAATGGGGAAGTTAATGGGGTTTTCGACAGTACATTTTGATTTTTGCTTTGTAGAAACCCAAAAGTTGACAACGTCACAAATCCGATCGTATGGGGGACGCCCTCTGGTGGTGAATTTCTGAACCTTAATTAATTTTGTATTTTTTGCTCTGAAGAATGTTGCCGATCGCTGAATAAATCATTTAAATCGGTTCAGTAGTTTCCGAGATACGATGTTTTCTCGCTTACTTAACTACTACATTTGCAAGTGCCAATGGCATAGAAAATGGCCAGTTTTGTATGGCAGCCCCATTAAGACTTAGAGATAGCGGGTGGGTATGTTTGGAAAAAACATTCGGAAGGGAAAATAAATGGGTGTGAGTCATACATTTGATACATCTAGGGGCAACCTGGGAGCAATGCGAGCCTATTTTATAAAAACGACCATTTTGTATGGGAGCCCCATCAAAGGTTGGAGATAGGGTAAAAATATGTTTGAAAGAAATGTTCAATAGAGAAAACTAGTGGGGGTCATTCATATATTTTAACCCTCTAAGAGCAACTTCTGACCAGCTGTGCAGCAATTTGTCGAATTTGCCAGTTTTTTGTGAACTTTAACCTCAATGCGACGCCATTTAGCCCCACCCTAGCCCCAAAATTTTTTGGCTAAAGCACTTTTTCACCAAACCGCATAAAATAAGAGGTTGCGAAGCATCGAAGTCGAAAAATCGTGCACTAAATCCAGTCTAGTGTGCATATTCGTTCTTAAGACATATACTTTTCAAACAAAAGTATTGGAAATTTTCAAGGTTGTTCAAGGGTAAAATTTTTAAAACACATATTCAATACCTACTCCTAAGATTTTGTCGTTTTTTGTATTCTTAAGATTTATCTTCTTCATTCAATATCCATATCGAAATTCTACATTGCGCTCAATTTTTTAAATTATTTTTTTTAATATTTATATACTTGAATTTTCAAAGTTCTTTTCTCAGTACACAGTAGACCAGTAAAAGAAAAATATGATAAATATTTTTCAATTTTTTGTCATTCCATTTATTAAAGACACTTAACGCCTCAAATCGCTCTATGATTCATTGAATGCAGCCCACACTCTACAGCCCACGCTATACACTACAAAAGTTTTAAAGGGTATAGTTTTAAAGAGACATTTTCAATACCTACTCGCCTTTGCACAGGAAAAAATTTAATTTTTTTTAATTGTAAGCAAGTAAAATGTGCAGCTGTCAATACAGCAACGATTTCCTAGCATTTTTTTTGTTATTACATTTTGTTTGAAACCCCACCAAGTTTGAAACTATTGTGTATTACTTAGGGTCATTATGTCAATAAATGGGAAATTTTTTTTTTAATTTCTCTTTTATTTTTATACAAAGAAGAGGTCATCATTCTACCTGGTTCACTTATAGATGTTCACTATGGTTAAAAAAAAAACGATGGTCCTGACACAAGAGAGAAAAACTAAAACCGCAGTTTTATTGTAGATACTATTTGTAACCGCAGAGTCATGCCTCGCGCATGCAGCCCTGGGCCACGCGTGTGGCACATGCAGCCCTGCAGGGAGGAACAGCGGCCATATTCAATTGACGACCGACAGCGTACCAAGGCGCAACAATTTCAAACAAACAAATTTTATAATAGCTTTTTCGGAGTTCTTTGCCGAATTAACAGAGTTAACAAATTACATTACATTAAATAAAACCCAACAAATTTTATAAGTACTTTTTCGGAGTATTTGCCGAGTTAACAAAGTTACAAGTTTTGAAATTGCTTTGTGTACGCTGCACGCAACGGCACCGAAGTACAGGTGAAGCCCTAGCGCTCCGGCGAACAGTCCGCCGCCATTGCTGTTTCGCAAATCTTTACGCTGCCGCCAGTTAACACCGAAGTACAGGTGCCTTGAAGCCCTAGCGCTCCGGCGAACAGTCCGCCGCCATTGCTGTTTCGCAAATCTTTACGCTGCCGCCAGTTACCACCGAAGTACAGGTGCCTTGAAGCCCTAGCGCTCCGGCGAACAGTCCGCCGCCATTGCTGTTTCGCAAATCTTTACGCTGCCGCCATTTAGCATCGAAGTGCAGGTGCCTTGAAGCCCTAGCGCTCCGGCGAACAGTCCGCCGCCATTGCTGTTTCGCAAATCTTTACGCTGCCGCCATTTAGCATCGAAGTGTAGGTGCCTTGAAGCCCTAGCGCTCTGGCGAACAGTCTGCCGCCATTGCTGTTTCGCAACTCTTACGCTGCTGCCAGTTAGCATCGCCGCCATTGCTGTTTCGCAAATCTTTACGCTGCCGCCATTTTAGCATCGAAGTGCAGGTGCCTTGAAGCCCTACCGCTCCGGCGAACAGTCCGCCGCCATTGCTGTTTCGCAAACGCGTTACGCTGCCGCCATTTTAGCATCGAAGTGCAGGTGCCTTGAAGCCCTAGCGCTCCGGCGAACAGTCCGCCGCCATTGCTGTTTCGCAAACGCATTACGCTGCCGCCATTTTTCTGAATGCTTACAAGAGCCAGGGCAAACCATATAGAAGGAGAACTGTCCGACTCGGACAGTTACAATTCTTCCGAAATGTTAAACGCAGAACAGGCAGTTCCCAATCCTGGGCAGCAGGATGCCGCTTTAAACGTGGATCAAGTTTCTGCGCTGTTAGCGAGCCTTAACACACTGCGGGAATCGGTGGAGGAACTGCGCAAGGAGACCAGCCGTGGACAAGCCGAAATCCAGCAACTCCGGGCACAAGTCGCTCATGGGGCTAGCGCGAACAATCTTCAATTGTCTCCACCACCACGTAGGTCAACAGGACTGGTGCCACAGCCGTTGCCAAGTGATCCGTCTCTGCTGCCGCCGCAGAATTTACCAAGTGATCCGTCTCTGCTGCCGCCGCAGAATTTGCCAAGTGATCCGTCTCCGCTGCCGCCGCAGAATTTGCCAAGTTCTATGCTGTACAATGGGGCGCTGTCGATGGTGGACAACGGCTCGTCAAAATTGTATCCATTGCCGTCCTTCGGTGGGAACCCTGAGGACTGGCCGCTGTTCCAAGTCAATTTTCGGGACACAACGGCGGAGTTTGGATACAACAACCGCCAAAATCTGATGCGCCTTCACAAAGCTCTGCACGGTAGTGCCAAGGACGCCGTGACATCGTTACTCATCTACCCAGATGACGTACCGAAGGTGATGGAGGAGCTAGAATTTAATTTTGGGCGACCGGACTTACTGATAAAGTCCCAGCTGCAGAAAGTGCAACAATTTCCATCGATTTATGAGAATCGGTTGGAGCATGTGCTGGACTTCGCAAACCGTGTGCGCAACATTGTGGCCTTTTTCAAATCTGCCCAATGTGAGCATCATTTGTTAAACCCAATACTATTGGAGCAGCTGATTGGGAAGCTGCCGCCGTCCAAACAATTCGATTGGAGCCGCCATGCCGCCGCTATTAAACCGTTCCCGACACTGGAGTCCTTCTCCAATTGGATAAGCGACCTGGCCAAAGTAGTGGCGCTAATGCCGTCTATTTCTACCGCGTCTTGGCGCACCAGCCAAACAGCAACGGGAAGAGTCTCCCAGGGAGTTCAACAGCCAAGCGCGAATCGTCAAGGTACAGCAGCAGGAGGTGGTGCCCGAAGAGTGCTGCATAGCTCGGAATCTGCAGTGCAGCAGCAACCCGACACATGTTTGCAGTGCGGTCAAGGCCATGTTTTGAGTACCTGTCGCCAATTTAGGGCGCTCAAAACCAATGCCAAGTGGGAGGTCGTAAAGCGTAATAAGCTTTGTTTTGCGTGCCTTCAACAGGGCCACAATCTGACTACGTGCCCGGAGAAGCAGGTGTGCGGCATTAATGGGTGCAGTCGCTACCACCACCAATCACTACATCAGAATGCTGCAGCGCCAACACAAACAACGTCGGCTCCGAGTAACGAGGTGGGCCACGTCCTTAATTGCCATCGTCAACATCAATCAAGCCTGTTTAAGATATTGCCCGTAACTATCTGTGGACCGCAAGGCAGTTTGCCGGTTTATGCCATGCTGGACGAAGGGTCATCGGTGTCACTGCTTCAGGAGGAGGTCGCCAACAAGTTAGGCCTGAAGGGACGCACCATGCCATTGACACTACAGTGGTATGGGCAGAAAAAGACGACAGAAAATTCACGAAAGGTCGCCCTCACAGTAAAGGGTCGTGCGGCAGAATTCGCGCTAAAGAATATACGCACTGTGCGTCATCTTAATTTGCCTGTTCAGTCGCTGCGCACTAAACAATTTTGTCATTTGAAGTCACTACCAATTACTGAATACACAGAAGCCAAACCAGTCCTGCTACTAGGGCTGGACAACAGCTACTTGAGCGCATGTACCAACATAGTTCAGAACGGGCCCGACCAGCCAATCGCCGTCGAAACGAAACTGGGTTGGGTGGTCTATGGACCCCTCAGCCATAAAGGTCACACGGAACCAAGGCTTCTTCACGTGACTGAAGCGCATACGTTGAAACAGCTCAACAAAATAGTCGATGATTTTTTGTCCATCGAAAATTTCGGAGTACGCAACACGAGTGTCATCATGGAGTCCGATGAGGACAAACGCGCACGCCACATTCTGTCTAGCACTACTAAGGATGTTGGGCGGAGATTTGAAGTGGGACTATTATGGCGCCAGGACAAGGTTGAGCTGCCCGATAGTTATGCCATGGCTCATCAACGTCTTCGTGGTATTGAAGGAAAGATGAGGAGAAACGCTAAATTTGCTGCGGCCTATCAAGCCGAAATGGCCAAATACATCAACGAGGGCTACGCACGGCTGCTTTCTCCGGAAGAGGCAGATGAACGGGAACATCCGATATGGTATCTTCCACACTTCGGAGTTGTCAACCCGCACAAACCACAGAAACTGCGCATTGTGTTTGACGCGGCAGCAAAGGCATCGAATGTGTCGCTAAATTCGGTGCTACTCAAGGGGCCAGATCACGCTCAGCCACTGTTGGCTATAATGCACAAATTTCGACAAGGTCAAATCGCCGTTAGTGCGGATATCAAGGAAATGTTTTCGCAGGTCAAAATAAGACCCGCCGATCAAAATGCCCAGCGTTTCCTGTGGAGAGACGGGAATTCAGAGAAGCCGGTTCGAGTGTACGTTATGACGTCTATGATATTTGGGGCAGCGTGCTCCCCGTGTTGTGCCGAATACATAAAAAATTGGAACGCGTCGCAGTGGGCTTCTTTAATGCCGGCAGGGGCGAAGGCCGTTATCGAGAAAACGTACGTAGACGACTTGGTCATCAGTTTCAACAGCGCAGCAGAGGCTGAAACTGTCTCAATTGAAACCGTCAAAATCAACGCAGCTGCGGGGTTCACGCTGCGAAGATTTGTGTCTAACTGCAAAGAATTGCAGCTAAAATTAAATGGAGATAGTCAAGTGCAGCCAGATGTCATCAGTATGGAGTATCAGCCCTCTACAGATAAGGTGTTGGGGTTGTACTGGAACTCCAACAGCGACACGTTTGAATTTCTGTTCAAATTCCACAAGATTCCCCAGGATGTTCTGGTGGGAAAGCGATCGCCGACCAAAAGAGAGATGCTGGGCATCGTTATGTCCATCTACGACCCATTTGGATTCCTCGCAAATGTGACACTATTCACGAAGCTACTGGTGCAAGTGACCTGGAAACGGCAGATTCAATGGGATGATGTTTTACCGGATGATTTGAAGAAGCAATGGTTCACCTGGTGGAATGAGTTCCAACGTGTCAAGCATATTACCGTGCCCCGATGCTATTCGGAAAATTTGCCGATTGCTAACGAAATTCAACTACACGTATTTGTAGACGCTAGTTCCAAGGCATACGCAGCTGTAGCGTATTTGCGCATAGCGGCGAACGATCAAGTTGACGTCGCATTTGTCGCCGCCAAAACAAGATGCGCCCCCATTAAAGGCATGACCATTCCAAGGCTCGAGTTGCAGGCTGCAGTGTTGGGGAGCCGATTGAGTGCAACAATCGAAAAATGTCACGAATTCCGCATCGATAAAGTCATCTATTGGAGCGATTCCCAAACAGTGTTGCTTTGGGTCCGCTCTACAACACGACAGTACAAACAATTTGTTGCCTGTAGAATTGCCGAGCTGCTAGCCGCTACAGATCCAACACAGTGGCGTTGGATACCAACAACGCTTAATGCTGCGGATGATGCCACGAGGGCGAAACTGCCCATAGACGTCAACTCGGTTTCCGGCTGGCTAAGGGGCCCTACATTCTTGCACCTTGGAGAGGAGCAATGGCCCCAAGAACCTACACAGCTACAGTCAGAACATTGCGGTGACGAAGAGAGGCAATTCGTCCTAATATCGACAAAGGGTGAGTTTTGTATTCAATTTACAAAATTTTCTTCTTATTGGAAGATGCTACGAGTTCTGGCCTGGGTGCTGAGGTTCATCAATGCCACAAGGTCTACACTACACGCCCGCTACAAAAGAGAGTTGACATCAGCTGAAATTGGTGTCGCTGAGAAGCTGATATGCCGCCGATGTCAAGAAGAAGCATACGCGGGTGAGATCCGTTCCATACAGTCCAATGGGCGAGTGTCGAAATCGAGCAGTTTGTACCTGCTTTCACCGTTCCTCGACGATGATGGTCTGCTAAAGCTCCGGGGAAGGATTGACGCTGCGTATTGTTTGCCAATCACAGCCCGACAACCGATCATCTTACCGCAACATCATCGAGTTTCTGGGATGATAATGGAGCACTATCACCAAAAACGTCATCACCAAAACGATTGTCTCATCATTAACGAAATGCGCCAAAAATTCTGGGTCCCTCGGGCTCGCACTTTGCTGAACGATGTCAAGAAAAGGTGTCCTGTTTGTATTATGGCCAGGGCCCGACCTGTTACGCCGTTGATGGGCCAGTTGCCATCGGATCGTTTGACGCCATTCGTCCGTCCGTTCACCTATGCTGGGGTGGATTACTGTGGTCCTTTCTCGGTGGCTGTTGGACGCCGGAGGGAAAAGCGCTGGATAGCACTCTTCACGTGCTTAACAACGCGAGCCGTTCATTTGGAAATTGCCGATGAACTCTCAACAAGTGCGTTTCTACTTTGCTTTCGAAACTTCATGAACCGGCGTGGTACGCCGGCACGTATGCGTAGCGACAATGGCACGAATTTTGTCGGTGCACAAAAAGAGCTAACTAAGGAAAACCGTTTATTTGACGTTGAGGAGCTGTCGCGTTATATGGCAAAGGAGAGGATCGAGTGGGTCTTTAACTGTCCCGCCAATCCAAGCAGTGGAGGTTGCTGGGAGCGTTTGGTACAATGCGTTAAGCGTGTGCTGAGCAGAGTCCTGAAGGAAGAAGCCCCAAAACTGGAGACATTCCGGAGCGTAGTGATCGAGGCGGAAAATATTATAAATAGCCGCCCTTTGACGGACCTGCCTATGACGCTCGAAGACGAGGAGCCATTAACACCCAATCATTTCCTGTTGGGGTGTTTAAATTCAACGCAAACGCCGGCGCTACCTGAAAGTGAAATATGCTTGCGCAAACAGTGGCGGATCGCGCAGAATTTAAAAGATAGATTTTGGAGAAGATGGACTGTGGAATACTTGCCGCAACTGTTGAGACGTACGAAGTGGAGGCATGAGGTCAGACCGTTACAGCTTGGCCAGTTAGTGGTTATTTGCGATCCGAGCCTTCCGAGAAGCCGCTGGGAGAAAGGAAAGATTGTGGAGGTATTCGCAGCCAAAGACGGGCAAGTCCGTAGTGCAGATGTCCTCACCAAGCATGGTCGTATAAGGCGCCCTGCCAGCAAGCTAGCCGCTTTATGTTTTGCGGAACCCAAGGATCCACCAGGGGAGAGAATGTAACCGCAGAGTCATGCCTCGCGCATGCAGCCCTGGGCCACGCGTGTGGCACATGCAGCCCTGCAGGGAGGAACAGCGGCCATATTCAATTGACGACCGACAGCGTACCAAGGCGCAACAATTTCAAACAAACAAATTTTATAATAGCTTTTTCGGAGTTCTTTGCCGAATTAACAGAGTTAACAAATTACATTACATTAAATAAAACCCAACAAATTTTATAAGTACTTTTTCGGAGTATTTGCCGAGTTAACAAAGTTACACTATTTATACTTATTTGATGCCTAATTTTGGAAGTAAGTGGATTTGTTCGTGTGTTTTCAAATATTTTGATTTTTTTTAATTGAACCACCACTAACCATTACATTATCAAATAACATACACAAATAATTCTTTTTCTTAGCAATCGTAAATTTTTGGTTCTTTGAAAATTTCGATAATGGGATATGTAAGTCATAAATGATTGCCAACGAAGGACATATAATCCAAGCTCGAATTTACTAAGAATTTATACAAAAATATGAGAGTTTAAGGCTATGACTTGTCTTTTTATTCCTATAGGGTTATTTAGGGGAAAAAATCCATTGAATGAGAGGAAATGATGGAGCCATATAATTGGCAGATATTAGCTTGGAATCAAATTGCGCAATTGCGCGTTAACATTACTTCAAAGAAAGAATTCACTAAAGTAATTACTGAAATTATACGTTCAAAGCTGCCCCTTGGACCATTCATTGATAACATTAGGCTAAACGTTAAAAGGGTTTTATAGATACGCAGTTTCAAATCATGACTTAAAGTTTACTACAAGCTGGATTCTGATTTTCTGAGATTGACAATAAATCGATTAGTTTTGATATTTTATCTTGTGCTTGCAAACGAGTCTGGTTTGAAATATTTATCATCAAAAATTAAAAAATCCTTCTTAACCAATAACCAAATGATTGTCCATACTACTTACTACCACATACGCCTGAACCTATTTAATCATTTATGTTATTCAACTTGTCGCATTTACAAACAATAGTAACAAATAATAAATCTTTCATGGAAATTTCGTGTTATAAACCAATTAAGGCACTACCCAAAATGTTCATTCTGCGTTTTGCAAAAGCTTCACACGTGTACAGGACACGTTAAACTGCCAACATTTTTATTAGACTACCTAACAATTATTTTTGAAAAGTTAAGAACATAAATTTCACCTCCTTTCACTAGAACATGTTTCGGCCAACTGCTGCTTGACAGCTACAAAAATATCCTATCAGCGCTCAGCATCAGCGGCCACGTGCTGTGTGTCGCCGAGTAAATGCGACGCATGCGCGTTGTGCTGTATAAGAGCATTCCCACTATGACACTCGAATAGTGGGAGTTTTTTGTCGCACAAACGCTTTTACAGTTTTCAAAAATGATTGATAAGCCATGCAATATTGTCAGAATTGTCGGCTTAGCATTAATGGTCGGGTCGCAGTACTGTTGGCCTCATTTTGCATGCGCTTTCGGGATATAATTTTTCCAATTTGTTAAATTTAATAAATTACGTAATTTACATTTTCGTGTGACATTACTAGAATCTAAATTTAGATATTCAAAGGGCGTCAAGTTGCCAGAAATTCATGTCTATGGCAATATGTGATAAAACAGGGATAGTAGGGCTTCATGAAAATACATTGCATTGCTCTGGACATTTCTTAAGAAATTAACACAATATTTAAAAATTTACAAAATGCTTTGTATCACAAGTGAGAGTTGACTCTAAGGAGCGCAGAAAGAAACAGATTGTTTAGATGTCTGCTCTCTAAACTGGTAAATGGCAAATAGGGTTTAACTCGTCGTTGGGAGTTTTTTATTTCAAGTTTTTTTATTGTCATTGAAAGTTGTTACCACCAAATAATGGGGAAGCACCGTGTTAGCTTTGGAATTATGTATACGTTCGAACAGGGGCGTAGCCAAGGGGGCTTTGCGTGTCACACCTTCTCCCATAGCCCTAAATAGTTTAAGCCAAAACACAACAAATCTATTTTTGCAAAATCCCTTAAAACAAACACAAAATTGGCTCGCGAACGCTTTTGCTTTGTCACAGTTTAGCATTCATGCATAGAATTTTGCGCGTTCATAAAACTTCTTGGTTTCACGAATTATTGTCATTCTGAGAATGATGTTTTTGTCATCACTATTCAGGTTATCTTAGTGTTGGTCACTAAATAATTTTCTTGAGCATAATTTTCTTGAGCTTTACCAAGATCGTTTCTTTATAACATCGGTCCTTCATGGTTTCCCACAAACAAAAGTCCGAGGAGGTGAGTGCTTCATTTCGGCCAAAACTTCTTTTCAAAAAACGCATTGTCTGGACTACACAGCACTCACTTTGGACATAAGTTTTGAATATTTCCCAACGTTGTTCCAGCGTAAAGTGACTCATGTCGATCCGTGGAGGTATGATACTGATTTTCTGTTAAGATTTTGTGCGGAAAGCAGCTGTCAGTGTCAAAATAACATATGATTTAAAAAGAACCATTAGATTTCCTATCCTATCTACACTGCTTATGAGTAACATTCACTTTAGTTAGATTTTTTTCACTTAACACAAACTAATAAGTGAATTATCGTCAGTTGCATCTTATATGCAATTATTTCAAACTACTCTATTCACTATTCACTTTAATTGGAATGGTTTATCACATAATTCAAAATAATTTCACTGCGTATGAGTAACGTTCAACTTAGTTAAGTTGTTGTATTACTTAAATCAAAATAATTACATTGCTTATAGTGACATAGGGACATAGGGTCATAGGGATATTCCAGGGAACTGTAGAGCGGACGAACTCGCGAGACAGGGTACTACTGAGCAGTTAGGCCCCTCTTTTAACATGTAAGCTTCGTACCCATGCGAGCTTTATGCACGATACGAATTTAAGATGGGTTGAAGGCAAAACAAGCCTCCTTGCGCACCAACTTTGGCCAACCTTAAATCTTCGACGTTCTAAAGAACTCCTCTCATTAAACAGAGCCCAGGTCAGAACCATGATCGGTGTCCTTACGGATCACTGCCTCATCGGCTCCCACGCAAAAAGGATGGGGCTGATTTCGAACGACTTCTGTCGCAGCTTTTTGGACGAGGAGGAGGAAGAAAATATTCCTCACTTACTATGTAACTGTCCTGCTTTATCCAGAAGAAGGCTGACCTATTTAGGCAACTTCTTCTTCGGAAGTCTAGAAGATCTAGCAGATGAGACCATACACCGTCTACTAAGCTTCGTTAATAGCTCCACCTGGTTTAACGAGTGAGCGATATGATGCTCGATCTCATGTGGTATCACAATGTTCCGTCTGGCCTAAGTGTGCTCCTCCTGGAGCATACACACCCACCTACCTACCTACTAGGCATCGCAATCCCGGGATCCCGGGATCCCGGGATCCCGGACTTTTTCCAGTCCCGAAAATCCCGGGATTCAAATTCTTTTATCCCGGGATTTTCGGGATTGCAAAAGATGCTTCAAAGTTCAAATGAAATAAATTTTAAGGCACAAAAACCCAATTCCTTATTTGAGGGAGAAGGGAGGGGATAGAGTGCGTCTTTTGCAAAAGGCTTATGATTATTTACTAAGCATTCAACCAACAAGTGTTGAATCTGAAGGATGTTTCTCTTCAGCAGGGTTCATTAGAAATAAATTTCGCTCTAGATAAGAGAACAAAACACTTAATGCCTTTGTATTTTTAAGATCTCAGTTTTTAGTTAATCAAAACGCTTAACTTTTTTATCGAAATAATCGAAGTAAAACTAAAAGCACAAACAAATTAACTATTTTATTTTTTTTATCAAATATGCATATACAGGGTGCGCCACCAAAATCCGGACAAATTCAACAAAAAATTCATTACAAATATTTGTCATGAATAAATTTATTTAAAAAAAAAACCTTTTTACATGCTAATCGATATATCTATGGAGATAATAATTATTCGATATATCCTCCATTAGCTGCTACAACGGCCTCTAATCTTGGTCGAAAACGTTCGCATGCCCTCTGGAGTGTGGCGCGGTCCATTTCGGTGAATGCTGCTTCAATAGCGACCATCAATGATGTCAAATTTGGATGACGAGACTTGTTAGTGATCCTTTCAATCACGCTCCACACGTAGTAGTCCAAGGGGTTCAGGTCTGGACTGTTAGGAGGCCAGAATTCCTTGGACCAAAACATGCTGACGTTGTCCGAGAGCCAGTTTTGGACCAAATGGCTCGTGTGGGCCGGCGCACCATCTTGCTGGAATACATATGGTCTTCCAGATGCAATGTCCTCCATCCAAGGTTTAACTATGTTCTTCAAAACTGTTAGGTACACCTCTTTGGTGACCGTTTCACCTTTTTGAAAAAAATGAGGTGGCATTTTATCACCTTCACTAGACACAACACTCAGCACATGAACACTCGCCGGAAATTTCGTTCTAGCAACAACAGGAACATCTTCTGGATCGTGGGCAAGCCAGCGATCATTTCTTCTATTGATTTTTGCATCCACAGTGAAAATTTTTTCGTCGGAGAAAAACCTGATCCGCCCCGCCGCTTCATTTTTTAAGGAACTGATAAGCAGACTGGCGCGAGCCACTCGCTTGGTTCTGGCATCTCCAGACAGCATCTGCCTTATCTTAATCGTGTAGGAGTGGTACCGCAAATCTTCTTCGACTATTCTTCTCATTGTTGTATTACTCACACCGACTATTGATGATATTTTTCTTAGAGACTGCCCTGGGTCCTCCGAGATAAGCTCTTGGGTTCTTTTTATGGCTTCTGGGGTTCTTGACGAACATTTTTTTGAGTGGGTCTTCCTTGCAGGTGTTTCGGAACACTCTCCGTACTTTTCCTTATCAGTGTATTTGGATAAAACATCGTAGACAGTTGATTTTGGGTAACCGAAAAATCTAATTATCTCCGTCGCTGACCGTCCAGCGCGGTGGCCTTCGATGATTGCGGCTCTTCGAATAAACTCTGGGCTTGTTTCCGACATGGTGACAATTTTCGTACTGACATAATTAACTTTAGTCTACAAGGTATTCAGACACTGAAAGCGATATCTTTCTGAAGCATATTATCGCGGGAATATTGAATGGTTTTTTGTCCGGATTTTGGTGGCGCACCCTGTATATGCACTTTATGATACATCGGTTGCAAAGTAATAAGTTATAAGTGTCATTTTTGGATAAAACAAAATGCTATGAAACTGAAGTTAAATGTCAAATGAAAAACTTTTAAGTTAACTCTTCAATTCCCAGTGTCACCTGTAGGTGGCAGATGCTTAATATTTGTGTTCCTACCACATAGGTTTTTATTTTAAAATGCTAACACTTGTATAGCAAAGTCAATTAGTAGTACTTGTTTATTTAGTTTTCCTACCAACACTAGCGATACGTCATTTGTAAAATTTATTCATTTGTTTCACGCGTAATTAAAGCAGTGCGAGTTTGTGTGGTTTCTTTCAATATAAAAATGAGGGTAGTTTAAACATTTTTTATGTATTTTTTTGTCTTATCCAAACGTATATAAGCTCTTTTATTTAAAAAGAAAATTTTCTTTTTTACTATTTTGGACATGGGAATTGAAGGGTTAAACAAAATGTGATTAAATTCAAGATACAAAATCTTGAAACTACCCAAATGTGATTAAAATGTGTCCATTTTTATGATAAATATATTATAAACAAGTATTTATGCAATTCGGGAAAATTGTTTTATTAAAAAATTTGTTATATGAATCCCGGGATTAAATCCCGGGATCCCGGGATTTGACTTTTCAATCCCGAAAATCCCGGGATCGCAAAATGGCAAAAAATTGCGATCCCTACTACCTACCTATGAGTTACATTCACTTTAGTTGCACCTCGCATTCCATTATTTATAACTATTTTCACTGTGTGTGAGTAGTATTTTTACAAGTCGTCTATAGCTATAGTCGTCGCAGAAGAAGCTCTTTGTCGAAAGGGAAAAGATAAAATCAACGTTATAGACAGTTAATTTGTTTTCCAAATGCTACCACATCGTTATCACGATTAAACTTTATCTACATAAAACCCCATCGTGAGCACAATCGGTACTTGCCACACAATTATGATCGTGCACCAACCATTTCCATACATAATCATGAGATGGTAATCGGTTTAGTATTGTTACGATGAGGCACTCTGTCAATGTGCTATGCATGAATGTTTGGCATACTTTTAGGCGAGCACTTTAGAGTAATAATTTCGATATGGCAAGGGTGGCTCGCGATGGTAATGGGCTGTGCGAGAACGATCGAGATATAGTCCAACTGGAATGTGTGAGAACAATCGGCGCGATAACCAGACAAGTATAACAGGAAGACGGGTGCAGCGCAGAGGTCGAGTCTGATTTAAGCAAGCAAAGGGGAAACATGCAATAGTCCTTATAAGTAGTGTTAAGTGTAAAGACAAACAAGTGTGAATTTGTAAATAAAGTATTTGCTGGTTTTTGACTGCGTTTGCGCTGAATAATTGAAGGGGTTTTTATTTTCAAGCACAATCCAGAGATTAAGCCTAAAGAACTCATTTGTGTAACAGTATTTTTCTCACACCATCGAGAAGTTTTAAAACAAGAATAAATGATCTGCAAGTGCTTGAACAAATTAGAACTCTGTGACAAATGTTTTGGATATATCCAGTTCTACAAAATTGATTACAACGAGGCTCTTAGTAGAGTAGAGGCACTGTAGAGTTTCCTGTCTTGAGAAGTCGTAGGTATATACGGTCTCTTAGCAGTTTAGTATACTTTAAATAATCCATAAGGTTGCAGTTGGTAATGCTTTTCGAGAGTTAAATCGAGAGTAAAATATTCTCTGTAGTGAATGTATTGTGCTCAGCTTAACATGCAGAGTATATTAACGATCTTCCATCTCGATCTAGCATAGGCGACATTACACAGCAACAACAACAACAACAACTGGACGGGCATGTGTCGGCCGCAACAGCATTGCCTACCTTTAGGAGGCATGGAAATTTCGACGAAATTATGGCAGAGACGATTCTAGGCGATGCCGGAAGGTTCAAGAACGAGTTGCGTTCCGGTAAAGCGGAAGTAAGCCGGCCGCAGCAGTAAGCCTGATTTTGACGAGTGATAGTACAACACGGGGAAAATAGATAAAGTACAAGTAGCTATTAAAAATAAAGTTAACTAAAAGAGAAATGTAAAACAGTGAAATGTAAGTGAATACTAGTAGCGAACTGCATTAAGGCATTCAAAGTGTTTTTTCTGGGCACAATCCAGTGAAACGAATACGCCTGCATTAGCCCGTCGAATTGGATAAACGTAACAATATTTTATGATTCTTTTTTGGTAAGAACCTTACAAATTGCAGGATCAGTAGAGTAATTTTGAGTGGACATTGAACTATCCTCTCCAAACATGCACAGAGTCACTTGCACAGTATGAAACAAAGCCAAGGTCTCTCTTGAATATGTTGTGTCATACAAACTTTGTTGAATTCCAAATTATTTTCATACACAACACAACTCCAGAAATTTCCAGTTGCATTTTTCTTTAAACCCTTTAAGACTTCCCATTGCTTTATTTTCTCTTTAACAATTTCCGCTCTTCATCTGCATTCACGCGACTTGACAAACCTAAATTAATACACAAAAATGTAAAGTAGCTGATTGTGAAGGGAAGCGTGAGGGTACAGAGCTGTTACGCCAATGACCTCTCGAAGCACGAACCACTGAGCGAGTCGATGCACTGCCGAACCAGGCAGACACTGGCCACAGTGGCAGCGAAAACCATTGAATTTCAAACAAAATTGATGAATCATCAAAGTAACACCGACTGACATACACTCACATATACACTCGAACTCTAACGATGCATGGATTCGGTCCGATGGCCACACATGCACGAACGCACGAAGCAGCCACAAGGCAGAGGGATACGCCAAATGGTCGGGAATGATAAACTGCCATGGCAGAAGGCCTAAGGCCACATATCGCCGTGTACAGCACCAGCGAGCGGAACGCGGCCTTGTGTTGGCAAATGTGAAATGCGTGTTGGGCGCGTGTGCAGTATTTGCCGCAAGACACGCCACCAACAAGCCGCAGCAGCGGAGTCAGCTATGTGCGAGTGGCGGACAAGTCAGGTTAAAGAGCGGCGGCAGCGCGTTGGCACTTATTTTGTGGCTGAAAATCAATGAGCCGCAAAGATCAACCGATACGCGTCGAATTCAAGTGGAAAAAGCAAATATTTAGAACGAGCTGAACGCTGATGGGGAAAGGCAGCTGAAGCACCTTTGACGTTGTGAACTTTTAAGCCGAATGTCAAAAGTGTTTTAGACGCTTTGATGTTGAACCAAAATGCTGCGCTTTAATAAATTTTTGTTTGAATTTTTTATATGAAAATTATCTGTTAAAAGTTGACTATTTTTGGCTATAAGGAAATATTTATTTTCATGCATTGCACACTTTAAATTCTCACCAGAAACAAAAATGTGACCGCAACAAATTTTTATGGGCGAAAATTTGCCCTAAACTGACCATGAATTAGAAAGTATTTAAAAGCTGTTAACGTGGTTTTTTGGCGCACAACTAAAACAAAAATTACCCCCACATAAAGAATGTGCAGCTGGCGAATGTGAGGAAAGACAGGGAATAACAGCAGCAGCGCAACAACAATAAACGCCACCGCAGCAAAACCCACTTAGGAAACCAAAAACGTTTCAAAGCGAAATAGTTGGAAAATTTTTGCAGTAACGCGGCACAAAAATAACAAAAAAAGAATGAGAACCGAAATAAAAAATAAAGGAAAAATCGCTGCAGATAGTGAAAAACGCAGTGGCGCTGATGTTGCTGCCGCAGCTGATTTTTTACGTTTTGATGCCGCGCCGCTGACCAGCGCCAGCCACACGACAAGCCAAAGAAATGATGATTTTTCGGGCACTTTTTTGCACTGCGCCAACAACAATAACAACAACAACACATGGAAAATTGCATTGCAACACATGCAGACTGCTGCTGCGTCGCTGTCTGCGGCCGTGTTGCTGGTGTTGGCAGCACTCACACAAACACACTCAGTCACACACACAGCAGCGCCGGAAACAGTTTTCATTTGTGCCGGAAATTAAAATGCTCATAAAAGTCGTTAACAGCGTGTGAAGTGCGGCCGCCAGTGCTGTTGCTGCTATTTTTGTTATTTTTGTTTGTTGTTGTTGTTGGCGCCTATCCGCAGCAACTGCGAGAAACTAGCAAAAAAGGCACAAAACTGCTGCAGTTGGCATTTTTTTTAACACAGCGGTCATCATCTCTTGCCGCCTTACTTTCGCTTCCTCCTCCTTCCCACTGCTTCGACGGGACCTTAATATGCAAAATGCATTGATGCAACACTGTTGTGGGTGATGTGACTATGTGTGTGGGTGTCCTTTTTTTGGCCTAGTGTTATTATTGTTGCCGTTGTTGTTTGCTGTGGTTTGTTGTGATATGCCTGTGAAACCTTTATCCTTCCCCCTCTGCCTGCGGCCTTTCTACGTGATATGTGATCTGTGATAAATGTACGCAATTTATTTATTTTTGCCTGTTTGCTCAGCACGAACGAGTTGCTCGCTTTTTGGTTTGTGCGAGTTGTGCGAGTGCCGCCCGTCAGCCATATGCGCTGACGTTATTAAATTTATCACTCGAATGCATTGGCCATGTCAAAGAACAACGACATTGAGTTGCACTGATTTTTAACATAAACCGAAAACAAGAGAAATCGTGTAGCGTAGAAGCAAAGTTTGCAAACAAAAAGTCAAACGCTCCAATAGTGAATCAGCGCTAAAAAGGGCATCAAGTAAACGAAGCAGCGGCTGAACATTTATATGAACAAAAATAAGAAACGGATGTGCTGCGAAATTCATGAATAGGAAATTAAATATGTGAATATTTTGTAAATAGATTTTGTTTTAAAATGGCGCTTTTCTTGATTCCGTTGAGTTATTCAAAAACAATGGCCAAAGTTATTTTCAAAATAGACTTTTTTTATGAAACTAAACTTTTCTTGATTTTTTCTTTTGGGTTAGGTTAGATAGGGAAGGGTGTGTGTGGCCAAAGTGTCCCATTGTGAATCGCTTCTTAGATCATTCTAGAGTTGACCAATATATCTGAATTCGGGGCAAACCAGTTCAACCTGTTGATAAAGGAAAGCATATCCAAGATTTGAACTTTTGCCGCGCAAGTACCTGACAGGAATTTTGCCCCCGGGAAACGGAGCCAGTATTTTTGCAGGGCCGGGCAGAGGCTCAAATAGTATTGAATCATTTCTACTTCATCATCATCTCCGCAGCTTCTGCAGTCATCATAGGATAAGAGGAGCCATTTGATTCCTTTTAGTTTTCAAAAATTATTAACTGGAACGATCGCCATAAGATCTTTACACTTCCACAATTCAACAGCAATTCGCTAACATCCTCAGAGACTTAATACACTTTAAAATATTAGAGAAAACTCTACTCAAACGCACTCATAGCTCACTTTCACTCTCACTTTTTATTTGGTAACAGTTCCAGCCAATTAACTTCGACACGTAGTGAAGTTTTTCACTTTTCACTCGGTGACCCTCGCAGCCCAAAAAATCTGCATGAACAATGAAAAGATTATTATTTTTTTCTATTATTTTTTATTTTCCTTTTTTATTTTCAAAAAGGGTTTTTGTTAGCACTGCACTTTCAGATGCAGGAGGAGTTAACAGAGTTTGATTAACAGAACTGTTGTCTCTGTTAATTTGCCGTGGAATCACGTTTGTCGTTGTTGCCAGCTTTGCTAGTTGCCAACAGCACAGCAAGTTTGTGTTCTCAATGCGTGTCAGAGCATAGAAATTACAGTCCAGGCCGCTTAGCTGCAAGCCGATTTTTCCGGCGTTTTTGTAGTTTTTGGGAGTTAAAACACCGGTTTTCACCGCTTTTTTTTAGCGAACTGCGGTTGAGCGAACTTTCAATTAAACATACTTCGCATGAGTGAAAAGAAAAGACATTCTAATTCCAAAATTTTCTAATGTCATCGCAATTTGAAAAGCCAACGGCACCAACTAACGAAACCAGCTGTTCCACTTATCAGGGATGTAATAATACGGCCAAACAAAAGGAGCACAGTTATGAAATGTGACAATTATGAAATGTGGCTCACAATTTTTTTTACTTAGGCGGACCAAAAAAACATTTGACTAAAAAAATTATTTCATTCTGCGAAGTTTCAGTTTAAATTTTTAGGAAAAATACAAAATGAAACTTAGATTTCTACTTCAGTTAAACGGATGTTTTTAACTAAGCAACTTGCAGTTAAGCGTTTTTGATTTTCCTCCTATTTTGAACTAAGCGAATGACGGACGATGTGCTGTCTGCAGAATCAACCACAGAGCAAAAATAATTCAACTTCAAAGTTTCATTTGCTTACCAGCAACAATAACCACAACTACAGCTCATTGCTCTTTCACCCGTGTGAGAAGCAAGCTGCACTTTGGCCGCCGACAACTGCAACAACAACAACAACAGGCATAGTCTGTCGCTATTCCCGCTTTAACCGGGTGCGATCATCACTTTCAGTCTGTACTGTTTGTTTTCTCTGATATAACAGAAACGAAAGCTGTCTAGTACTGTTCGTAATGTGAATAGCAGAATACGTAATGTTATGTTAACAGTCTTTGCAATAATAAATACGAAACTTTAACATTTTTGCAATTGCATGAGAAGCGCGTTCTGTAAAATGTCTTATTCTATGCCCACATCTACCAACCTAAACGCCATAAAGTGGATCACATAGTGGATCTCTCCTTTAAACAAAGTTCGTGCCTACTTCTTCATAATCATCACCACGATTTCTGTGACTAACTGCCTGAACAGAATGTCGTAGCTGTAGCTGTAGATGAGACTGTGGTAGGATCTGTCAAAAGTTGAAATTTATGACTTTGATTGAGTGTGGCTGTGACGAAGATTTATTTGATCTTAAGTTTTCCGCGCCACACCTTCCACAGCTCAAATATATGACATTTTATTTTGGAATATCAATGACAAAAATACAAAAAAACTTATTTAATATTTATGAAAAATAATAAAATTCCTTTCAGTTCATGCAAATTTCACTTGTTGTTGAAATTTTGTCTTACAAATGACAATCACGCTTGCAGAACTTTTGGTATTCGCTTGCTAGAGCATTGTGTTCAAAATTTTCAAGTATGGCGAAACACAACGTGATTATCTGATGTGGCTAAGGTACTGCATTCTATTCAGGCAGTAAAAGTCCATAACTAGCTTTTTTTAATGAACAGATTTCAAATCTGTCTAACAGCTCTTGCTGGACACTCACACATAATGTGCGCAGCTGTCTCGTTATCTTCGAGGCCCTGTCTACAGGAAGCTCAACTCCCAAGATTTAACAATGACAGTTCTTAAATTTTGTTGTATTCTAATACCAACGCTGTCGACTATTTAAACGCTCTTCGATCCAGACTAGAAATACTTACGGCTTCACTGCTCATTGGCACCTTTAAGGCTCTAAATTGCATACAGTTGGCCATCCTATTCCCCCTGTTACGGTGCACTGAGCTCATCAAACTATCGACCAGACCTTTGATATGCTAAGTCCAATTCTTGACTAAGATCCAGCTTTGTTTAGCTAATTTCAAAGCTACATCTGCCAACTAATTTTGCTCCGTAGTGACATTTCCTCTCATACACATCAGTCTTGCCCTGATGTGTTCACATTCAAGACCTAGTTTTACTTTTAAAAACCAGTTAAGGTTATCGTCGGCTGTTTCATAATGCTTGACCCTCAATTAAGGGATCCAAAGCTTCGTAGATGCAGAGACAATTCTTGTTAATAAAAACTCTGCACGTTCAAATTTAAAATTATGTAATAAATTTCTCAAGTTTTGTATTGTTTTAGGCGCAAGTTAGGTTAACAGATTCTCAGCAAAGCAAATATCACACAGAAAGGCTGACAACAAGTAAGCAGCTGAAAATTCCACTACAGCTCTTAGTTTCTTCATACAATTTGGTATTTATCACAATGTATTCTGTCGAAAATTGAACCTCAAATTGCCAATTAGTGCCAATACTCCAACGCAAGCAGGCTTAAAAAATCTATTAACTTGGCTGCTTCCTAGAACCATTTGAAAAAATGCCCTTCGAAAGCTTTTAAGTTCGCTGCTAAACTCCACTTGGCCTTTAAGAATTTTTTCCAGTTGCTAATCGCGCTTATGTTGGCTTTGCTGCTGTCATTGTCGGGTTGTTGTTTGTATTCATCGCCAACTTCATTGCCATTGCCGGTAATCTGTTGGTTTTGCTGCTGGTAATTGCACTAATTGAATTGTAAATGTTTGCGTTTAAACTCCAGCAACGCTGTTGGACTCGCGCTAACAGTCCTTTCAATTTTCTTCTTTCTTTTTATAGCATCTTCTACTTCATTTTAATTTCATTGGTTATTTACGCTTCGGACCCGCCTCCGGTCCCATTGCCGACAGCGGTTTATTGTCTCGCGCCCTTTGCGTCACAATTCAAACAATTCGCGCTGCTCCCGCTGATCCCGTTTCGATTGCATGCCGGCGGCGTCGGTGAGTCGTTAAATCAACATTCAGAGCGCCCAAAAACGTAATAAAACCGTCAATTAGCGCAAATGATTCGAGTGCCGCAAGCTGCGGCTGCGTGTGCGCCATTGTCCGCCGCCGCCCGTCGGTGTGCTTTTTGTGCGCTCGTTTATGAGGCCGAAAAAGCCGCTAAAAGGATTAAATTCGCAACATAAACTTTTCACTTAAGTCGGCCACATTTTTCAAATATTTACACTTGCCGCCGCACAGACGCTCGCAGCTTGAGCCTGCAGCGCCATCATTCAGCAAATTGTCTCCACTTCCGGCAGGCGGCCGAAGGCTACGCCGACCAGGCGACCTGCTTCCACGGCACACTACATAAATCAAAAATTCCTTTTCACATTTCTGTGCTCATAAACTGCGCTTAACTCGACTGTCGACGTCGCCGTCGACGTTGCTGCTAGTCCACTTCAGCGTTTCGTCGGAGTCGGCCAGCAAGTCGAAGCGGCGAGAAAGCGGCAGCAGCGTGCGGGCGGCGCATTTTCTAACAAATTTTTAACACACAAACCAAACAAAAAACTGTTACATGCCGCACTGTTGTTGCTGGCAGCGACATGGAAGCGTGCCTCGTATTATTTAAACTAAAGTCTAAAGTAAAATGTGCCTTGTTAGGGATAAACCGTGTCCTGGGCGTCATTTATTACAGCGTGGCATGTGAGTGGGTGTGGATATGCGTCCGTTGCTGCTGCTTGTGTTGCATGTGCTGAAGAATTCTTTTGTTTGCATTTTGTACGCAGACAACTTCCGATTCGGCGGGAGCGTTGCCTTTTGTCGTTGCAACATACTTTCGCCATTCTTTGCCTCTCAAGTGATTTTTATTGTTATTATGATTTTGTTTGGCTGCTATTGGCTTTGCTTAAAGTGTTTACAGTTCCTGTTGCATTTACAAGAAAAATTTAAATTGAAATTAGATACAATAAAAAAATCGACTAGAGAAAACCCAATAAATTTTAACAAAATTGTATTTTATGCAAAAATTAGATAAAAGCGGTCAGTGCTTGACTTTCACTTATTTTGTTATAAATTTTTTGTTAAAAATAAATGTATGCATCTAATGCTTAAATTTAACAAGCAGCCATCAAAGTGCACCAACTTCATCTTCATCACTCCGCCACACACTGACGGAGTGCCCACTTCTGAACGTAATTAACATGTTAACGTATTCAATTTACTGCTCCAACTGAAGCAAAACTAAATAAAAATCTACAAAAAACCGAAACTAATTACGTCCGCTTTGAAGGATACCGACTTGACCGAACTGCAACGCTGCCAGAAAAACTCATTAAACCACACACTGACCGCATTAAGCCGCACTGAGTGTGTTTCATTTGAGCTTTATTCAAATTTCATTAAAAATGAGCGCCGAGTAGCATCTTGAAAGGCTCTTTGATAACTCATAAAGTAACTTTTTCGCGCTGCAAGTGTGCTTAACTCTTTACATTGTTTTTTTCTTCAGAGCGCTCGCACTTTAAACATTTTTACATATTTTTTTATATTTCTTTTTTATAATTTTTACTTATTTTTTACATTCTCCATTATATTTTACAATGAACTCGTTCAGTTCAGTAATTAGTGAAAGTTGGGGCAACCAACTGCTGCAAATTAGTTTCGAGAGTTTAGTGAAATGCAGATAAGTTAATAGCTGCAGGTTCAAGTAAAATCACTACGGAATCGATTTCACATTACACAAATTTATTGAATATAATGAATAACTACTTATTATTTCTATTGTTTAAGGCTATAAACACCGCGACCAGTGGTTATCTCTTTAAAACTGGCGATTATTTCCACTGCGTATGAGTGACATTCACTTTAGTTAGACTCGTTATTCACTTAATTCAACACTGCGTATGAGCAACATTCAACTCACTCAGAATTTTCACTTAATTCAAACTATTTACAGTTCGTATGAGTAACATTCAATTTAGTTGCAGCTTATATTCAGTTATTTCAAACTATTTACACTGCGTATGAGCGATATTTATTTATTTCGATTTTCCTACACTGCGTACATAACATTGTAAGCTTTCTTTAAGATGTTATATCAAAAAATCTACTCTACTCTAACCATTATTTACAGGTTATGATAGCTGAAGATAGAGTGGTAGCCTTCTGCATGAAAGCACACTTAAGCTTGGACTCGCGGTTTATTGTGATGTCACAGGACCTCGCGACTGTCAGAACTAATACGTTGGGGCCACGAGGATTTCCTGGTGAACCTGGCTTAATCCTTACACAGTGGGAAAGATCTAAGGAGTTACGGTGTAGCAAGATGTAAGACGTATCCTGAGATAAAACATTCATATAACGGTTTATTTCTCCTCTTCCAAGTCGCAACCACAACAAAATTTGTTGTGTCGGAGTCCCGACTTTTCCTTCAATTAAGCAACGATTCTTGTTTTTAGTTTTAATTTAGTTTCATTTTACTAGTTCTAGTTAAGAACTCTCTGAGATTCTGCGTTTCAGAACGTCTCTTAAAATCATCTAACTCAAGAAATATTAAATGAAATTCCTATTTTATTGAGTTGATATCCGAGTAAACAGTGACTAGCCAGGTATCTAAAAAGGATGCGGTGACTCGTCTTCTTTAGCATGAGGAGTTTTCTGGACAATCCTTTGTCTGGGGTGAAGAACTGTTCTGTCCTGCATGGACACGTACTGCTGGTCCAATGCTTGGCAAAATTTTGATCTACTCATTCTATTCTCCATAACCATTCTAGGTGTAGAAATTTTTTTGGGGGTGTCCTTACTTTAATTAAGCACATTTGTTAGAGCAACGGGTGAAAATCTTCATAGAAAGTTGTATCTTTTAACGTACAATGTGTTTAACAATAAACGTTACTCGCTTATTCGGTTTTTTTTTTTTTTAGACGAGCCAACGCGCAAGGGATGACCCCTATATGAGAGGCATTGCGCTGGTTCAGGAAGGATATATAGGTTGGGAGAGAGGAAGTTGGGTGAAGAATTTATGGACTCTTGCCTTGAATCCATCAAGATCATAGGTGCTGGGGAAAACATCTGCAGGGAGACCATTCCACAATCGCGCTGTTCGGGCCAGGAACGAACTTTTTCTGTAGTGCGTAGTGCGTTTCGACGTGGAATGCATGGGCGCCCGTGTTCAAACGGGTTGCCCGTGGGAATACCCGGAGTGATGGCATCAAGCTGCTCATCTTCACTGAGCAATTACCGAAAAAGTATCGGTAGAATAACACCACACATGCCACGTTTCGACGATGCTCCAAGGAGTCAATAGAGCTGGATGCCCTACTGTCCCCTATAAGTTTAATCGCACGGTTTTGCACCCGATCGAGGAGCTCCAAATGGGTTTTTGAAGCCCCCGCCCAGAGGTGCGAGTTAAACTCCATTTTAGGTCGGATATAGGTAGTGTAAATAATGCGGAGATCAGACGGAGTGAAATATTTTTTGCACCGCTTTAGGAAGCCGAGGCACTTGGCTGCTTCTTTCGACACGCCAAAAATATGATCGTTCCAACGAAGATCGTTCTTAATGGACATGCCCAGAACATCAAGAGCTGCCGATTCCGCAATACTCACACCATCCATAACCAGGGATGTGTTGGAATGTTGGGAGACTCGCTTGTGGGATAACAGGCAACATTGGGTCTTGCGAGGATTAAAATCGACCCTGTTCTCTTGACCCCACTTGAAGATTGTTTGCAGGTCACTATTAAGTGTGTCATTCATACGGCGCCGTTCTCTCTCAATCTCCACAGAGCTGGGGCGCTTTGTGAAGGAGTATGAATGACAAATAGTGCTGTCATCCGCAAACGAGTAGATGGGATTCTTCGTTGACGACAATAGGTCGTTGATGAAGATAAGGAAAAGGGTTGGAGAAAGGACCGAACCCTGCGGCACTCCCGCGCTAAGGGAATGCTTTTAAGGGAAAACTTTTAAGTTAACATTTACCGGTTCTGTTTTTACATAAGTGCACATTGTTGCGGTTGTCGACGCATAAGTTGTAGTCAATTCTCTTTGTAATTACCGCTGCGAAACGTGTAACCAAAATGATTGTGCTATTTAAGAAATGTTTCGAAGCGAGCTTTTTGACGAATTATTCTCAGGGGCCTAAATGGTCAGTTGAAAAATGTGCAAAATATCTTAAAACCACGTTCACATTTGCAGAAACAGGAAACGTTGACGACGAACCAGGAAGTGGCCGAAAACCCGGCAGGAAAAAGTCATCGTTGGGCTTTTTTGAAAGAAACCCAACGGTCAGTCTGAGAAAAGCAAAAAAAAATATTATCAGAGAAGGGCTTGGATATATCCTTAATATACATACATATATCAAGCATAAAACGTAGCGGTACTTTTTCGGAACCGTTGCTTTCAAAAAAGCATATTGAAAAGCGTCTTCAGTCGGCTTACACAAATATCGATCGTGATTGAACCAAAGTAATATTTACAGATGAATCAACTTTTGTGTTGTTTGATCCAATTAGACATGTTTGATTGAAAAAATGTGAAAAATTTATTCAACGAAGTGAAAAGCATCCCTAGAAGGTTCATGTGTATAGATGCTTCTCTGGCCAATGATTTGGCGTTCTAAAGTATTTCACCGAAAATTTAAATGCAGCTAGAATGCTGTAATTGTGCTGAAGTCTATTGATCATTGAAGTGTGCTGAAAAAGTATATTGGAAAAATAACACCGATTGGATACTACAAGAAGATAACGACCCGAAACACAAAAGTAAACTATGCACTAAATCAGAAGTCCCCATGCCCAATGCTCTCGTTGCTTATTTGGTTTTGTAAATGCTCTTCAGCACGGGCTGAGGATTCCAGTTCCTCATTTGTTTTTGTAAATGATCGTCGTCGTAGGGAATTTTTAGGCTATAACGAAAGCTAAGACATCAAAAAAGAATATACAATCTACAAAACATTTTATTCGTTTTCTCAAAAGAACGTTGAGATCTCTTTCCGTGGAATATGCTAAAATTTTGGCTGCCAGTTGTCGCCAAAGATGTCACGCTATAATAGACCATGCAGGAGATTGGACCCCATATTATGTTAAGCATTCTGTCGAAACCTATAATAATATATATTTCTCAAAAATAAAACATTTTTTCAAATAAATGTAATATACATTCTGTGAGAGAAGAACGTTTTTTGTTGAACACACTGTAAGTACTTACTGAAATCTTGCCGACTAAAACCAAGCTCTGTTTGGAGTTTTTCGGAACGACATAGTGGATAGTGGAAATTTGTGAAGGAAGGAAACGTGTTCTTGTTTGGTGCTATGCTTATAAACTATAAACAATTCCTCAACTCAAAGCCACAGATGGAGCCATATCCTTAACAAAAATTCATCGTAAATCCAAATTGACCAAAAGGTTCTGTGATTAGAATGGCAGGTGACATATGCCGCATATTTTATTCCATATTTAATCCAAACATTGTTACTTGAATTTGCAATAGAACAATTTTTTATTTTTCTTTTTTTCATTTTCAAATTGATTTGTTCACCTTTATTGGGTAACCCTATCAAACAATTATGTTAACTATTATGCCAAATGTATGTAAGTCAACGATTACAACGGGGAAAGTTATACTTGTTTCATTTGTCGTTTTAATAAATAAGAACACACACGACAGGCAGTCAAGTGCTACGCGAACAAACTATCTCTCACACACACACACATACATAAATAAATATGTGTGCAAATATTTGGAAGTGTTGTTGTTGTAGTCGTTATTGTTATGTGAAACAGCAAACCACAAGTACGCGCTCACGCACACACACACACATACAGCTATGCAGATGTGCTGTGCCACAATCGCAATGACAAGTTGTGAATGACATAATTATGCACAGCAGCCAACAATGGCTCAACAACAACTTTCGCTAGACAAATGCAGTCGAACGGCCGACCACATGAACCGCACAAAAGTACTCAGAAATGCACACACACACGCACACAAATCTTGCTGCCAACAGACAGCGCGACGGCGCGGCAACAGCAACGGGTGGTTGGGGAAAATTGCTAAGAAGCGAGCGGGCGGAACCAAAGAGGGCGGCAATGATAAGCCGGAAACCAGAAGGCAACTTTTCATCATTAACATACGGCCCAAGTGTGCGTGTGTGTGTGTGTGTGTGTGTGTGTTGCTGTGTGTGACTTTATGTGCAGTTTCCAAATTACAAGTTTCGTTATTTAACATATGAATGACAGGCAACTGACAAACGGAAAAAGCTGATGCTGCTGGCTGCTTGCTCGCATTCAGCGCAACAAACAGAAGCGGAAGACGCTGAACGGAAACGGATGTGAGTGACTTAAATCAAAAGTAAATCTCACAGTTGAGATGTTTTTAAGAAAGTCACAATGCCATTTGCAACCAGCCGCAGGCCACTAGTCACCTGAGGTTGGCAATAAATAAGTGGAACGCAATAAATAAGTGGAACACAATAAAACTGCACTGATCATTGCAGCCAAACAACGCAATGACAACAAGCTGGCAACTAGCAATAAAGCATCAAAATGAGTGTGAAGATTTTCATTTTAAAAGCAGCGAAATAAGCAGTGTTCGCTAGTAAACACAACAAATGTGGCAATGACCCATTTTAATGCGATTGGAATTTCAACATTCAACTTTACAAAAGCATTAAAATGCATTTTATAAAAATGTAAAATATTTAAAATATTTTTTCAGTTTATTTATTTAAATATTTGAATTCATAAAATTGTTGTCATTAGGATTTAAGCAAAATTGCTCAAAGCCACTTTAATCTATCTAATCAGTGTGACAGCTGGCAAAAACAAAAACCTGTGACAGCAGCTGTTGCACCTGTTTGCCACATAATGAAGCTACACTCCCCGCCTGCGCGTGCGCGAATCTGACTACTTAATTGCAGAATCATGTATTGGCCAACATTAAACTCGAATGGCTGCAATCAGTCGCCTGACAACCTGTCAAATTTGAATTTTTTGTATTTTTTTGGCAATATTCATAGCACACAAAATCAAAATAATGAACATTGTTAAATAAAATTAAATTTTATATTAAATGCGTTGAAATTTTCATAGAAAAAACCCCGACAATCAATGAAAGTGTTTTAGTTTTACAGTTTAAAATTTAATTTCATTGAAACTTTTACAACAGCCTTTCATATTTTTATTGCATTAATTTCGCTTTGAAAATATGTTGAACGATGATAATGTGAGTTGATATAGAATTTCATATGAAATGGGGTTAAGACAAAAAATCAACTTATGTTAACACGTTCGCGGACGTGAATGCTATAGCATTCAAATAGTAAACCAATTTTTATTAATTACATTTTAAATAAACTGAAATTTTTGTAAATAATATGCTATATCATTTAATGTGTATAAGGGCTAAAATACGAAAATCTGACAACTGCAACAATATATAGTATGTGTAATCAAATTTAAGATGTTGTTGTTGTTGTTCTTCTAGTTTCCACAAAAATTGACTGTCCGCGAACGTGTTAATTGTTGTAGATTTTCAGTGTCAAATTTGTTTTAATGAATCTTTTTAAGATAACATCGATGGCACATAACTAATCATAGTCGAAATAAAGTACAATTTTCGATTAATAAAGTCGACTTTTAAATAAAGTGGACTTGAAGTCAATCCAAGTCAAACAAGCAGAAGCTGTTTCTAAATCAGTTAGCAATGTCATTATTTTCTAATAAAAGTAAAATCCTTTATATATGGAGCTTAAATCCATTGCAATGTCACTTTCATAAAATTCTCAGTTTGTCGCGGATGTGTATCTCTTTTAGTTTAGAAGCTGCAGGCATTTGGAGTTTAAGTTTTTTTGCTATTTTTCGTTGGAATCGCGTGGAGGTCGAACCCATTTTGAAAAGCTGATGACTTTTCCTATCCAATGCGACATAATTCCGAAAATTGTAAAAGTAACAGCATTTTAAAATTGTTTTTTATTTTCCATATTTTTTTGTTCACTTTCAGAACCTATAAAAATTTGTATCGTCATGATTTTGGTAGAAGTTTTTTGTATTGTTTTATGTGCTGGAAAGCTGGGTAGGTATATCAAAGACATATCTGATAGATCAGTACACCCATACCTCGCTTTTCGTCGTTTCGTTTTGCGTTGTTTCGAAGTTGCCTCGCTGCTGAATTAATACTAATTTTCACTGTGCGTCGTTAGATTTTCGAAGTTGCGTTGTTCGAGTCTTTATTTTTTTTTTTAATTTTTGTTTTTCTAAAAGGTGGCACGACTTTTGTTTCTAATTGCGCCATGCCATCAAAACTCGGGGATTCCCTTTCTAACTTTTGTGAAAGAAAGCCGACTTACGACGACAGCCACTATGGATCCATCAGACAGTGATTAATTTTTATTTTGTTTTTATAAATTTATTGAAAATTGTATTGTGTTTTAATTGATTTTTTTTTTTTTAATGTATTTATGTAATAAAATTTTCTATTATTTTTGTGTTTTAAATGTTTACTTTGTTCAATTTTCTTTTTAAAAAGTAGTATTTTCGTAACCCTGGAACCTATCTTCGATATTTACATGCTTTGCTATAGAAAATCATAATTCACTTTGCGTCGTTTCAGTTTGCGTCGTGTTTTTTTGGAACGGAACCACGACGCAAAGTGAGGTATGGGTGTACATGATTACCTGGTACACAGATGGCTCTCTAACGGAGGAGGGTACAGGAATCGGGGTGTATGGACCGGGAATTAGATACTCGCAACCTACAGGAAAGCACACCACCATTTTCCAGGCGGAAATATACGCCATTGAAAGGTGCGCTCACTTCAATCTGGTGAGGAAATATCGAAACCAGAGGATCGCGAGCCTGTCAGACAGCCAAGCGGCAATCAAGGCATTGGAATCCAACCAGTTGTCCTAGAAACTGGTGTCGGAATGCTTTGAAAAACTGAATGAGCTTGGCCATTACAATCAGGTATAGGTCCTCTGGGTCCCGGGTCACGCCTGTATTGATGGGAATGAGCAGGCCGACAAACTTGCAAGAAGGGGGGCGTCTACCCCTTTCGTCGGCCCAGAACCCTTCTGCGGTGTAGGCAAAGGAGCACTATCCATCCTTTCCAGTAAAGACGAGATAACCATCCGGAATCAATACTGGGAAACTCAACCAGGCCTTGAATATTCCAAGATAGTTATTGGATCTTACAACAAGAAAAGGTTCGATGAATGTAAGAGTCTCTCAAAGAATAATCTAAGGATTATCACAAGTATATTGACAGAGCATTGTAGATTGAACTATCATCTAACCAAACTAGGTATCAAGGTGAACGAACTCTGTAGGTTCTGTGTGCAGGATAATGAAACTGCAATACACATACTAGGCATATGTCCTGCGCTAATGCACAAATGGAAAAAGCACCTGGATGACTTTATTATACCAGGATTGGGCTGGGTTTCCAAAGGCTTAGGAAATATACTAAGATTCCTTTTGGATACTGTACTCACCGACGAACTTTGAAGGCCATGAAGGGAGACTAATAGATCTTTTAGGTCGCAATGCACATTTCCCGGCAATAATAATAATAATGTACTGGAAAAACGAGGTGAGTTCAAGATTAATTGACTTTTTAGTTTGATTAAAAAACATTAAAAAAATTATAAAATATATAAATATTTAAGGTAATCAAAACCTTCAGATAGGATAAACTTGTGCCAGCGCTTTTTCCAATTCTCTTTGGACTCTCCTCCCTTTGTGGGTTTTAATTGAGCTCTTCTATGCGGTTTTTCATGTCCTCAATCTTGGCAGATCGTCGTTCTGTCATGGGTTTGTTTCGTTATGCGAACAGCACAAAGTCGCAGGGACCAAGTCCGGTGAATACGGTGGCTGAGCATAATTACAGTGTTGTTTTTGTCCAAACAAGCAATAATATGTGAGCAAATAATCAATGATTTTCAATATGTAATGTTTCAGTAACAAATCTTGAAACACTTTAAAACTCATAAAAAAAGTTCAATTAGCAAAATGGCTGATAATATCAGAATAAATTGGGGACATGTGTACCAACCAGTGGCGCACACAGGGGGGGGTTTGGGGGTTCAAACCCCCCAAAATTTCTAAGTTACATATATTGAGTTTGAAGCCGTTGTTCGGAGCAGCACTAAACATTTGAAATCAATAACCTATAAGTTGCAACTCTGTAAACTAATTTCGAATCATCTACACACACACTCTTGTAAATTACAACTTCGTATTCTACTCATTCTGTACTCATATTGTCACTCAAAACTCCTACTATAAAAGATGCATTGTAAGCGATCTAATTTCACTTCTGTCTTGATTACGAACTAATAAACTTCGAAATATTTGAATACATCATCTTTGAACAATAGGTGGCGCAAACTAGTGCCTCCTCAAAACAGCCGTATATTCACAGAAGATGACTTCACAGACAAATTTTTACATAGCTAATTATTTGTAAACATACAAAGTTCATGCTAATATCGAAATATTTACAAAGCTGATTTTATTACATATTTTTAGTAAGTTAGAGTTAAGATCCATTACGACCAATTCACCTCAAACGTAAACATTGATTTCTATCGAACAGGTGTCATTGACCATCTCTATTTATCAGCTGACATTGTCCGTCTCTATCGGTCAGCTGACATTTCAAATAAGTTCAAAGCACAATGAAGCGCCAGAAGAATTTGCCCAGCTTTTTTGAGAAAAAATCAAAATTAAATGAAATTTTAGGTAAAAACGAATATATTTTAATCTATTTGAAATGTACAGTGTTTAAAATTGTTCTTTAGATTGTTCTGAGTCCACCATTGCAGCGGAAATTTCTCCTACAACAGAAGACAACAAATGTGGGCAAAATCCTGCAAATGGAAATTTAGGTAAACAAGTAAGAACTATAATTAAACTTCAAATGAATACTTGAAATTGTTAGGTTGTGCTGAGTCCACAGTTAAATCAAACAGAACAGAACAGCACATACAAATCGGGCACAAAAATGATATTTCCAATTTCGTGCACCAAACGCTTAGCAATGAAGCATTAGAAGCATAGAATGAAGTATTTAATTATTTATATGGAATAATGTACATATTTGTGTTGAATTACTTAAATCAATGAGATCTCATTTCAATGTTCTGTGTTCATATATGTATGTTTATATGTATTTTCTAAACTTTTTTCTAACTTTTCTAATTAAATGTTGCTTAAAAAACCTTAAATCGTATTGGATAAATTGTTGGGTGAGTGATTGTTTTTTATGACAATGTTTATACACATATTTGGTTAATAATTATAGGTTTGCATATGTACATATAGAGAAACATTTTTTGAAATGGCCGCAAAATGTATCTACGAAAACCCCCCCCAAAACTAAATCCTGTGTGCGCCACTGGTACCAACATAGCACCAACAATGAAAAAGAAAATCGAGTGTACGCAGACCATAAATCAATCATCTGTTTTTAACAGACTGCATTCCATAGCAAATTTTGAGTCAGTTGGCTTAGTAGATCTGGAGATATCGTGGTGAGTTATCTAAAAAAAAGGCTTTCGAAGTTATGCATTGTGAATGTGCTTTTCAAATCTCAATAGCTTTCTTTCAGATTAACAAGAAACATAATCAATTTTTTGTTTCAATAGTTTATTTATATTTGTAATTGAGTTAGAATTGGCCAAAAGCAGTTAACGAGGTTTGATGCTCTTTACTGGGCATTAATTTTGTTTTAAATTTCACCAACAACAAACATCTATTCACAACATAAAACTTTGACTTTTATTTCAGTATTTTATTTCAGTATATTTCAGTCAGTATTTATCTATTAAAATCTTAAGGAGCAACAAATATTGTCGATGGCGGAAGGACTACAAAAATTACAACATTACTGTTCTTTGTAAATAGAACATGTTTCCATAGTGCACCTGAAGAACCTATTTGCATATCTACTCACATACTCGTATATTGAAGTTCAAGAGCATTAAACTTCATAAAATCGTTAACAACCTTCAATGTGTTACAAACCAACTCTTCGACGCTACGGTCAACACTCGACAGCAGAACAACAACAACAATTTAGTTGCTTAATTGAAATTGAATGTTGCACATGTAAAAGTTGGCAGGCATAATGTGTACGTTGATGTGGCAACGGCTTAGCCGTCGGCATGCGACACTCCTTGCCAATGTCCATACTGCATATACTTATGCACATATATGCAAACGTGTGTATGTAAATATGTGCGAAGGTGCGTAGTGGCAGTATGTGAGTAGTATTGTGGGAAGCAGTTGTAGCGATAAATCGATGATGCAGCAATTAGTTGCACCATTACACAGACATGCAGCACAGCTGCTCGAGCTCACGCACAATTCGACACTCGGGCGCGCATTCCATCCAGACCAACCCAGTGGACAACGCAACCCAGTAAAACCATTCGACGTGGTCGCTTGAATATTTTTGGCCCAGTTGTATTTCAATTGTTTGAGATTTGTGTATTCAGAGAGAGATGCACCTTTATTCTTCAATAACATGAAAGCGATTCAATTACCCATTGATATTCATTATATTTTCTTCAATATGTGCAATAAACGTGATTTAGTGTTATTTCAAGTGGGTTCTTGCCGCTTAGGAACCTTTTATTTTTTGAAATTTGAAAAAATTTAGGAGCTGTAATGGGGTTAAATGGTGTTGCATTGAGGGCAGAGCTAAACCAAGCTCCACAGCTGCTCAGAAATTGCTCTTGAACGGTTCAAATATATTAGCGGCCCCTACTAATTTTTCATTTTGAACATTTCTTGCGAACAAAGATATCCAACCCCCTATCTCCAGCCCTTAATGGGGCTTATTGCTTTTATAAAATGGGCTCCCATTGCTTCTAGGTTCTAGAACTGGCCCTCATTTGTTTTTCCTTGCAAATATTTTTCAACACATACCTATCTCTAACTTTTAAGATGCTGTCATACTGGTAATTTTCTTTGAAACTGTCTCTTCACTTGAAATAAGCGAGAAACATCGCATCTCGGAAACTACTGAACCGATTTTAATAATTCATTCAATGATCGTCAATATTCTTGAGTGCAAAATTAAATACAAAATTAGTTAAAGTTTTAAAATTCACCACCAGAGGGCGCCTGCCCATACAAACAAAGTTGTGCGGTTGTAAACTTTTGAGTTTCTATAAAGCAAAAATCAAAAAATACTGTCGAAAAGCCATTAACTTCCCCCAGTTCAAATGTAATTGTAGTCATAATTGAGTGTTTAGAAGAAATTATTTGATTTTTGTAGGAAAATGTAAATGTTTCATTCAGCCGTATGACAGGTATGGCAGGAATAAAAATTGTTTTCTATATCTTAAAAGGTTTTTGTAGTATGTGATATCATGCCCCAAAAGGAAATGTGTGAACTTATGCGGTATTTTAGTGTTTTAGTTATTTTTTTTAATAATTTTATGGTAACTTTCTTTACCCATTCACAACCAGAAACATTAAAAACTGTTCCTACAACAGTCGTTTGTAATTAGTTGCACATAATGGAAAAGTCGAAATCATTTCTGATACTAAAAATAAGTTAAAGTCTTTTAAATTAGATATCTGTGAGCATTGCAGATTGTTGTGGACCTCCTCATGTAATAATAACAAACGAAATCATCACCACATTTTATAAGGTTTTCTAATAGATACGAAAGACCCAAAAGTCCAGGTTACAATAGAGGGTTAAAATTAAAAAAAATAGTGTATATATTATATAAAAAGATGTTGTATTATATAACAAATATTTTTTAAAAATAACATAACATATTTTGAAAAAATAACATAAAAATATTATATGAAAATAATATAAAAATATTCCTGAAAAACAACATTAACAAAGTTTTACAGTCAGAAAAAATTTCAAATTAAATACGCCGAGATAAGTGAATGTCCCAACGTTCACAAGCCAAATCGTTTGTTCTTACTTTTGAATTATTTGAGACAGCATTCACATGGTTCTTTGTTTCTTCATTCATTTTTAATAGTTAATTTCAGATATTCCGAACTTTCTTCCATTAATTTCATTTCGATCCTTCAGTAATTGCTTCCCCCCACACCTCGTCCAACAGGCAACAAACACAACGCAAATAACATAACGTTTTCAACTTTATTTTGCTGCTTGAAAATATGTACTCACACTCGTATTTCTGGCATTTCTTTGATTTTTCTTGTATTCTTGTTTCTTGTAGCTACATTGTTCAATTTGTTTACAATTTTTTAATTATTTTGTTTTTCTCTACCACACTCTATGTGTTTTATATCATAAATTTTTCGTTTATATTACTTCCTTGCTTATCATCGCATCTCAGCGGACCAATGGCAAAAGTATCAACTCGTAATTACACTCAGTTTTAATTGCGCTTATGTGATTGTTAAATCAAATGCATACTTTTTGTTTTTTTGTTGATTTCCTCTTTCTAGAACAAATCATTGCAAGTTCTACTCGCAGCTTTTCAATTACAAAAGATAACATAAAAAAGGCAAAATTGGACAAATGATGCACATTAAGAAAATGGGGGCAAATGCAAAGCAATTTGTACTAATTTTTTCAGTTTATCCATTATGCAAAATCAAAATCACTGGTAGTACTAATAGGTGATATTGTTGTATTTGCAGTGAATTTAGTTGGCAATGTGCAATTAGGTGTGAAGTGTTGGTCAAAACGAAAAATAAGTTCGCGCTCCATGCTGTGAAAGTACACACAATAATAATTTCATTTATTATTATTTCTCTTAACAATAAATTTAAATTGCTTCAATTTAAATTTTGTGTATTGTAAATGAACTGGTGGATAAATTTTAAAATTAATTCAATAGCAAGACGCTAACAAATCGCTAAACTACGAATTGGTGGAATTAGGAAATCAGGAAACGATAACGACAAAACCAAGTGTGTTGTTGCGCTGAACTTGCGTGTTCATTCGGGTTTCCTGCGTGCGTTGCTTGCTGTTTTGCCGCTGTCGGATCTGCTGCCGCTGCCACGGTTGCTGCAGCAGCATGTCAGTGCGAAGCGGTGTTGATGGTGTTATGGTCTCGCGTTCCTCACTGGTCGTAATTCAATTTCGTGTTCACTACAATTTATGGTATGCTTTTGGCTATGTTATGTTTGTTATGTACTTTTCAACGCTTGGCAATTTGCATGAATAGAAGGAAGAGTAAAAATGACAGTGCTAAGTGTAGGTGTAGAATCCAAATTCTCATAAATAAAAAGCGTAGTCTTGGTTGTTGATGTTACTACTGTGGCTTCCGTTGATGTTTCGTTTGTTTGCTTTGTTAATGTTACTGTTGCTGTTGCTCTGGCTGCAGCTGCTGCCGTTCCATTCCCCGCACCAATTACCCCGAAACGCTGGCTAACCGATAATTAGACCGCAACCGAGCCTGAACTGATTTTTGGTATGATTTAAGCGGCCGCTCAGCGCAAATGAAAATGGCAACGGCTGCAATCGCTTTTCAAGCACGCCACACACATTCCAGTTAGAATCGAAAGAACCTGCAAGAAAACACAGACCGTCCGTGAGATTCGATGACACATTCAGTCGGCATTCAGTTGGTGCAAACCTCTGAAAATGAGGTCCGCTTTCGGCAAGTCGACTTGATATCCGATCGTCGCCACTGACTCCTGCATCCGGAGACTAGTTTCGACCTCGACTCCAATTTGCAATTGTTCGCTGGCTTTCTGGTAGAAACAGATGTGCACTCCGCCCGGCCCTATAGTGCCCGACCACACCGAATCGCCTTGCGTGTACCGCCCTACGGCGGACACGACGGCGATTTGGCCGCCCGGCACATTGGGGCCGTACTGGTAGGCCAGCTCGGAGCCCAGAGCAATCGTCTCCGTGATCGACTGCAGGTAGTGTCCAACGAAAACACCCGAATTATTGAAAATATTTGGATTGCCAACGGTAAGGGATGCAGTGAAATCGTCGCCACGATAATCAGTGGTCAACTGGGCAGCTGTGAGCTTGGAATCCTGGATCTGCAAGTGCAAACGACGAACTTCAGACGACTGTTTCAATTGACTACGCCTCCGGACAACTAACCTGCGAGGCAAATTTGCAGCGTATACGCGATGTGAACTGATGAATGACGTTGGCGTTCAGGTTGCCCGCGGGATCGACATCACCTAACAGCACTGGGAACGCCTCGGACGGGCTGTACTGCTTGGTGCCCACATAGGTGGCGCCGAACCGGTATCCGCTCGGCTGTGTGCTGCACAGGTTGAGCGTGTGCGACACCTGAAAATGATTGCTGAGGCCCTTGTTCAGCATGATTTTTGCACCCTCAAAGGTCATTGCCTGAATGTCTGCAAGAAACAAACGACGAAAACGTGCGACTTTAGCACAAAGCACGGTCGAAATGCAATAAGAAGAAGCACAGGCGGCCGACAACTCTTTCGCATGCTTTTGGGTTATGTCATCATGCGCAGTGCAAGCGGCCGCTGCCCCGGCAGACAGTCAGCCACAGTCGCACTCACCTTTACATTTTTTGTGTAACTCCTCAACAGTGCCGGGATTCTCGAGCTTTTGCTCCTTTGTCTCGGCCACGCTAGTGCTCTGGCCCGACGCCCCTGAAGCTGAACTTGGCTGCGGCGGCGACGCAGCAGGCACCTGCGACGGCTTTGATAATTCCGGCATTCCCAATTTCGAGGCATCCAGCGCAGCGCTGGAGCTCGACGATGCGGCCAGAACATTCCCCATTTCTATTTACACACACACGCTTCGTAATTTACACACTTTCCCGCTTTAATTTAACTTGCTTTTTATACAAGTTTTATTGAAGTTTTCCCCGAATTTTGAAACAAAAATGGGAAAGTTCACAAATTTTTCGACGAAAAAGAAGGAAAAAACTCATTGACAGCTCCTGTTGACAATAGGGTGAATTTCGCACGTGCGTGGTGAATTTTGGCGTGGGGCAAATTAGTGTAGTATTGCCAACCAATTTGTGCACTGAACGTTACAGGCTAAAGTCGAGTGAGGTGAAAATTTAGAAAGAAAACTTGTAAACGCTCGAGCCAGACGCCAGGTACACTTGGAAATTTTTCTAAAACTGCCAAGTGAACGAAAAAGTTTTCGATGACAGCCGAACAACGACTGAGGTTGGCAAGTTTGACATGAAATACAACTCTGCAAATTCAATCAATTAATATCGAACAAAAGCGCGCCAAGCAAATCCGAGTCCGCGACGCAATTCAAAACATACTTGAACGATTTATCACAAATAAGATTATTGGTTAAAAACAAAAAGGTGATGCCGCCGAAACGCAAGCGGAAGGCGGCGGTGGTAAGTTAGCATCAATTGCATGTCCACTTTGGATTAAAGGTGCACTCTCTACTTGCAGCCAGCAATACCAACGACCCAAGCTGGTGGCTCGCACTCGAAAAGCGCGGAGCCGACTGATCCGATTATTGACCGCAACCAGCCAGTGCTTTTCATAGAGCACTGTCGCTCCTGATCCATTTACCAGCGTCGCGCCAACAAAGTGCACGCTGACTTGTCCACGCATCTGCGCTCTGTCCGACCCGGTCTATCGCTGCAATTGATGGTTAATCGGGAGCGGCCACGCCCCGGTTCCTTTGAAATCTCCATTGCCGAAACCATTGCTGCTCAACCCATTCCGCTGTGGTCAGGACTGGAGCGCACACCACGCGCCCAAAAATTCCCACCAATGGATGAGCTGTGTGATAATGCGTGTCGTGCACTGAGACTGAACCATCCGACTGCAGCGAAGGAGGCGGAGATCGATACTAAGCCCACTACAACTACAAGAAAAAGACCAAAGACGGCGAAAAGTCCGGCAGCACCTGTTGAAAAAACAACGCGCGCCAAACGTTCGCGGCGCTAAAGGACGAAATGTATGTGGTATCGTGGATCAGCATAGCAGCCTAATCCTTTAAAAATGGAAGCTCAATTTTGTGAATTTTTCTTTGCTCAGCGACCTTTGCGTAGTTGCATTTTTTTCAGGTCAGTTTCTATATTTTTTTTTTTTGTTTTTGTATAAATATCTTTTTCTCAATCCTAATGTTCACACGTTTATTTTGGAAAGTATGTCTCAATTGTTAAGCTGATCCGAGTCATTTAAGCAGCTATTTCTGTTTCGTTGTTTGCTTTTGGCGCCTATGACCAACGCTGCAGTAAAACCAGTAATGGAGCTTAGCATTGCGACCTACTTTGCCGGCAAATTGACGTAACAGAGAAGTTGCATAAAATGCCTTTAGATTTTCTTATGGGCTATTTCAGTGTTAAGAAAATTTATTGTTGTCTTAAATTGCAAATAAAAATTTTGTGGAAGATGCGAAAAATTCTTTAAACTCAAACACGTTCCGAAGGACGACCAATCTGAGGTGAAAAAGGCGACCGTAATTGACAACACGAACTACACTCGATCCAGATATGGTCAGGCGGACAAATAGACTTTAGTATATAACGAGGTAGTGTGTTTTAAATGGTCAGGAACACGTAGCTCTGAGGCGTAGTTGTTTCAATGTCGCTATTGTGATATGCTGGAGGCCCTTAGCGCGTCGGCTTGGTTCGAGCCATCTGGGCAATGTTCACACGGTATGGGTACGTTGCCCTTACTGTCGTCATCGACCCCGCTTTCCTTATACATAGAGCACGTGCTCTGCAGTTCCTCCTGCGCGTCGATAAACTCTTGCTCCTCCATGCCTTCACCGGTGTACCAGTGCAAGTGAGCCTTGCGGCGCAACATGATGCTGCTGCCTTGCAGCAAGCGATCAAAAAGCTTGTGTATGGCCGTTGTGTTGCCAATGAAGGTGGCCGACATCTTGAGGCCACGCGGCGGTATGTCGCAAATGGCCGTCTTGATGTTGTTTGGTATCCACTCCACAAAGCTGCTAAGATTTTTGTTGCGCACGTTGGTCATCAGCTGGTCGACCTCGCGCGGCGACATGCGCCCGCGAAAGATGCCGGCCGCTGTCAGCAGCTTTCCGCTGCGCAGATCAATGGCGCATAGCAGATTGTTGGAAGAGAAGATCTGCTGCACTAGCTCGGCCACCGTGCCCTGAGCGAACTCCTTCTGGCGACAACTGATCAGCGGCGCGAAACCCGGTATGAGGAAGTGCAGCTGGGGAAACGGCACCATGTTCACGTACAGCTTGCGCAGGCCGGCATTCAGCTGACCGGGGAAGCGCAAGCAGGTCGTAATGCCGGACATGGTCAGGGCCACGATGTGGTTAATGTGCTCGTAGCCGTGCATTTTCATCTTCAAATTGCGCATGCAGATCTGAAACAGCGCCTCGTTATCCAGGCAAAAGGTCAGGTGGGAGTTGTTGATAAGTGACGGCATACTGAGCAGCGCGTTGTACGGCTCCACAATGACTTGCGACATTTGCGTGGACGGTATGGAGACGTAGTTGGAGATTAGGTTGTCGGGGTATTCCTCCAGCAGCGCATTCATTACCAACGCCGTCAGGCCCGAGCCAGTACCGCCGCCAATTGAGTGCAATATCTGAAAGCCCTGCAACGAGTCGACCGACTCGGCTTCGCGGCGCGTGTTGTTCAGCACCGCGTCCAGAATTTCGGCACCGTCTGTGTGGTAGCCGCGCGCAAAGTTGTTGCCGGCGCTCTCGGTGCCCGCGACAAAGTTTTCCGGCCGGTAAAGGCTGCTTCTGGAATGCAGACCTTCCACGGTGGCTGCCTCGGTGTCGACGCAGATGGCGCGCGCATAGAAGCGCTTGCTGGCGGTGGCATTGAAGAAGACGTTGATGCGCTCCAGCTGGAGGGCGCTATTGCCCGCGAATCGGCCGGTGCTGTAGTCGACGCCATGCTCGTGCGAGATCACGTGCCAGAACTGAATGCGTACGACGGCGAAGGGGTGGGACAAATGTTAGTTAATAATTTAGTATTCGAAGTGCGACAGGTCGACTCACTGCGTCGCCAGTGGCATTGCCGCAGCCGCCAATCTGCAGTGTGATAATTTCGCGCATCTTCAATTTCCGGTTTTTTTGGTCGGGGTTTCCTAAATGTTGTGTTTACTGCAAATTTTGTTGGCTTGGTTGTCACCGTTGCCGTTATTATTGATTAATATGTAAATTTCTCATACTGGCGTGAATTTTGAAATTTCTGAAATAATAAATAGCTTTGACTATTAGAGGCAGTCATGATGATGTTTATTTCATCATGATCATGAGAGGCAGTGAGGGGCTCAAACAATTGTCAGCTGGCGCAGTTGGGTTTATTTTTTAAAGTAGAAAAGAAAGAGACCATTATGGAAAGATACTAGCATGATACAAAAATATCATATATCTTGGATACTAGGAATGGTAACCAATCAATTAGTCGACCAATCACTCTGTTCAGTCATTCAGCGAGCATATTAGCAATGCTCAATTAAACGGTACAGCGCTTCTACGATTCTTTTCTACTTAGAGAAACACTTTATTGATGGAATCATGCCATGTGCATAACGACTTACAATACGATTTAAATGATCCACTCAAGGACAACAGAGTTTGATGTCTTGAGTTGGTTTTTGCTGAATTTCTTCGTTTCGCTTACACGCACAACGGCTGCAAGCCGCTTTCTTCCTCGCCTTTCACGTCATCATTAGCATTCGCACAAGATTGTTGCCGGTCCGGTCCCGGCTCAGAGAGCTACTTGTCCTTCTTGCCCGCGGACAACGCATTGAACGCGTTATTTACCTCGTTCGCTACTAGATTGTCAAGCACTACACCGTTCTCGCAGATGAATTTGGCGCACGACTTGGTGGTTGTAAACTCGTTGCGACTGCTTCCCTCGATCTTCGTAAGCGTCAGTATGTACTTATCATCGTACTTCTTCATATCGGAGCTGGCCTCCCAGAGGACCGGTTTGCCCTTGCTGCTGCCGTCCGTCTGCACAGCTACCGCAAATGTGCCCTTTTCGCGGAAAGTCGTGTGCAGCGTCAGTATTCCCATGAGCGCAAAGTAGGCGATCACACTGAACAGCAGCACCGGTCGCGACTCGGGGAACGGATGTGTGTAGTCCCAGCCATGCGCCAGCACTGCCACGCCCACGGCCAGCGCGCACAGCACCAGACGTGTGTTGATCAGCCCGAACTGTTCCTTCAGCTGGGGTCGGCCAGCGAACAGGCAATTCTTGACTGCATCATCGAGCGCGTGCTTCACCGCCGAGCCGTCCCACTTGTTGATTTTTACCACCTAGAAAAAGCCACCAATAATGCGGTACAATTAGTTTTGGCAATAATCGAAGCGTTGACGTGTACACATTCACTGAAACGGCGAGGGGATGCGGCAGTGGCGACGACGCCAAATGCTAAACGCCGCTGGCTCCAGTTGTGAGTGGAGCCAAAGTCATCGGGCTTACCTCTTCTGCGGGTTGAACTTTTTCGTCCTTTTTTGTCATTGCAAATAGGAAATGTCTTCAAGTGCAAAGTTTACAGACAAAATCAAAGGAAGAAAATTGCTTAATGTGGACAACGCGACAACAGAAAATTGCCGCTGACAGCGCATGTGACGTTCGATGCAGCGCGAGCTGTGTTTCATAAGCATTTCTTGACAAGGTTGAATTTGACTGCACTGTGTTCAATATACATACTTGAAGATTAACAGCAAATTTCCATTTGGATAACGGAATTTTATGAAAATCGAATTAATCGGCACTTCATTTAATTTTGTCATTTTTTATTTATATTTTGTTAAAACACCCATTGTGTTTAAACCATACCCCTTTTTTTGTTTAACTTTTCCTCCCGCTAAATTTCACCAATTTAATTTACCTATACTTAAAATTGTACGATTGGCTGCCCCTAATTCACAACACAATTTCCTCTTTTTTTATAGCCTTCAAGCTATTTACTATTTATTTTTGCTTAGCACTCACCAAATACAGTGAGTAATTTCTAGATTGGTTCAGCGTTATAAAATATCTATTATACAAGTGAAATTCAAAAATGGAATAGCTAATTGTTTCTTCCTCCCGCTCTACATTACACAATTAAATTGCTTTCATTTGAGCCATTAACTCGTCCAAATCCAACTCAGCCGCACATGTGACTGTTTCGTTTTGTTCTGGCGCTTCAGTGGATTTCTCGGGCGCCTCATAGGCCAATCGCAATCCGGTTGCCAGCTCGCTGGAGACTGGTGCACTGGCACTCGCATTCTCAGGCTGCGAATCGTCCACCAACTCAATGCCCCATTCGTTAGCCTCGTGCAAAGGCGCCTCCTCCGGCACAGCAATCTCTTCCACAACAGCTTTGGGACGTGCCTGCACCTCCTTTTGTCGCGCCTGACAATGCCTATCATCACACTGTGGATTCGGCTTGAGTGTCATGCGCGGAAAAAAGTCGTTCATGGCATTGTAGCCCAAATAGTCCGACACTTCGCCAAAGTTCAGCAAATACTTGAGCGTGTTTTGCACCAGCATGCCCGCTGTGATGCCCATTGTTGTCGGTAGCGACGCCGCACAAACGCCCTCGCGTTTCAACGTGCGCTCGTCAATGTTCTCGGCCACCACCAGAGGTGGCGCACATGCAAAACAGGCCGTGTCGCCAGGCCGTATGAATTGTATGTGCCCGGAGACGGCGTTCTCCGACACGCCAGACTCGAACCAGTTCAGGCTGAGCTCATTGCATGCGGTATTAATGGCCATGCGCGCTTCGAAATTGTCCACACAGCTGAGCACCAAATCCACCGGTGTGCCTGCTTGCAGTCCGCCTGTGGCAATGGTGTTCAGGAATTTCTCAAATGACTCCACAGTGGTGATGTTGTAGTTGTGCGTCTCAATGCGCACATCAGGATTTATGAAACTCAGCGTACGCGCTGCTGCCTCCACTTTCGACAGGCCCGCCTGATCTGGTGTGAAGAAGAGGCGATTCATGTTGGCCAGCTCCACCTTGTCATAGTCGAACAGTATCAGCTTGCCAATGCCGCATCTAAGTAAAAGCCACGATTTATACCAGTTTGCCCAAAAGCGTTGCATCGGCACTTACCTGGTCAGCATGTCTGCAGTGACGCTGCCTACGCCGCCCACACCCACTACGGCAACCGTCTTGTCGCGTATGCGCTCGTACTCTTTGACGATGCCCATACGCTGCAGTGCCATCAGCCGGCTGTAGGGATTCGAGTCGACCACTTCTGCGGACATCTTGTCAATGCGCTGCCGCATAGCGCTCGTTGTGCCGGTGCGCTGCTTCTCCAGTTCGCTTTTCAGCTCGGCGATTTTCTGCTGCAACTGCTCGATGGCGGAGGACATTTTCACATGGAAACTGTAAAATCCTGCTTGAAAAACCAAATTAATATTTCTACTGCACAGCTGTTGCCGCAGTCGGAGCTAATCAACTTTGTTTGCGTGTCACTTTCACTGATTGGGTTGGCTGGGCAAATGCAGCTGTCAACAGAATCAGCTGTTCGGGTAAATACAAGCGTTGCCAACTGCGTTACAAGTTTACTACAAACATTGCCAACTACGACAATGGGTTTTTCGTTGGAATAGCGTTGAATTAAATTAAAGTTACGGTACCACACAAAAGTACGTTAGGAAAACTGCCGCAGTAGTTTCAGAAAAATGGGGACTTGAAAATACACCACAACAATGTGTCTACACAGATTAGAGCATTCATCATAATTTTACAATATAAATAATTAAAAAGAAACTGCAGCCATATGAAAATATTTTCTGTTCTCGTTTTCGGAGAATGTGCAAATATTATGGAATTATATTTGTTTTACTTTTTTCCAAAAGCATAAACAATCTGATTTCCCCGGTTTAAATTTATGTGTGAACAAACCTTTTAGTTGTCAGTGTAAATAGGAAATACCCCATGTTAGAGGTCTGTTTTCTTTCCAAAATCTTCATAAGTTTAGCTCTGTCTCGAATCTCTCAATTAAATAAATGCAGATGAATTTATTTTACAATAAAAAAGGAAAACAATTGCTGCAACTCCATTCAGAACATGTGTATAAAATAGTCATTTTGCATCCAGAACCTTCCTAGAACCTTATTATAATGTGACAAAGTGGACTCTTAAGCTCGGCGCTTATGTCGCCTTGGCGCTCGGCTTCGGTTTTCTCGGCTGCAGACGCACACGGAAGCCCTCCTCGCGCTTCAAAATGATGTCAGCCTGCAGTTTGAAGTCCGTCTCAGTCAGATCGGAGTAGACGCGATAGTTTCTCAGTATGGTCGAGAGCAGAATCTTCAGTTTCAACATGGCGTACTTGCGACCTGCAACCGGTTAGGAATACAATGTATCATGTCTCAGCGCCTCAACACACCACTACTTACCCACGCAACTTCTGGGCCCCGCCGAGAAGGGCACAAATGCGTAGTAGTGACGATTGGCCTGACGTTCGGGCAGGAAATTGTCCGGATCGAAGACATTCGGATTGGCATAGACCTTCGGGTTGCGATGCAGCTTTATGGTGGCCACAGTCACAGTGGCGCCGCGCGGTATCACATAGTTGCCCGATGCCAGTTTCAAGTCCTCCTGCAGTTCGCGTGCAATCAGCGGCACCGGCGGGTACATGCGCAGCGTCTCCATCAAGCAACGCTCCAGGTACTTCATCTCGAGCGTGTCCTGGAACGTGGCCGGCCTGTTCGAGTCGCCGAATATCTCGTCCAGCTCGGCAATGACCCTATCCTGTATGGTCTGGTGTATGCCCATTAGCGACAGAAAGAACGACGACCCAGCCGCAGTGGTGTCGTGGCCCTCGAACATAATCGTGTCGACCTGCTCTTTGATCTCGGTGTCCGAGATGAGCGCGCCGTTCTGTGCGCTCTCCAGCAGCAAGTCCAAGAATGCCAAACGCTTCTTCTCGCCCACATCGTTCTCCTCCACATCCAGATCGTCCTTGAGTCCTTCGGCCTGGCCAAACGACAGCCCCTCCACGGTGGTCTCCTTGCCGGCGCTTCTGCTGGCTGCATCGTCTTGCGGCAGTTTGACGCTGTCGCTGTCCTGTCCGAGTTCGCGCTGCTTTTCGGCGAGCGAGCCGCGTGCGCCCTTGGCAAAAGCGGCCTTCTTGTACTTGATGACTTTGGTGGTGAGGCCGTGTATGATGTTGAGCAGCTTGCCCTGCTCCTGGTAGTGCCTGGTGAGGGTGAACAGGAACTCGTTGCGTAGGAAAAGACTGCGCGAGCGCTGGTGCAGAATGTCGCACATTTTCATGACAGCCATTGCGTACTCGTAGCCGGACTTGTCTTGCGTCTTCCTGGAGACACCCATGGCCGTTTCTGTAATGAATCAAAGAGCGCTCATACAATTTGCAAATATTTATTTCGTTAAACAAATCTACTTCTACATGGAATGCTTTGACATGCATTCTCCGCTGATCGTGGAACTTTTTACGTACGCATTGCTGCGTTCATTAACTCCGCAATGACTCAACGCAGCAGCAACTCACTTCTCACTTCATTCGGGTGGAAACTTTACGCTGGCCCGTTTCAGGTTTTGCATTTGACCCCGTGAACGACGCGCGTCTTCAAGACGCTGTCTGTAGTTTTCAATGCATTTCATTAATGTTTTTAATATGCCCCAACAACAAAGCGACAACGTTACACATGGAAAAGTTTGCAAGATTTTCGCAACAATAGACGTGCAAAAAAAACCGGTTGGCGGTGCGCACCAGCGATTATTCAATTCGTGAAAAGCGAGTAGTGGCCGCAAGAGGAAAACATAGAAAAACAAATAACTGCAAAACCGAAACGCTGCAAGTTACATCACCGCAGTCGAGCGCATGCGACGCGAAAAGCGAAAAGTGCAAGTTGGGAAAGGCGGTTCGGCCGGCAACGCGCGCTTAATGCAAATAATATTAAGTGAAATTGGGCAAGAAACGTTAAGAGTCGAATGCGCCGGCCAGCTGAACTGTGGACGGACTAGGCGACTGCTGCAATGGTCGCTTGGCCAATGCAATGCTGTTGATGGCAAGTGGAGGGTAGATACGTGGGCCAGTGGAATAATTCGCAGCCAGGTGACAAAGCTGAGCGTGCCACATGATTTGTAGTGAACATTATTATTATGTATGTGTGTACAGTAGTTCAAACTCCTCTTTTTGTTTAAAAAATGGTAGGTGTCAAATATGGTTTTCAACTGTGACTACATGACTCCGAGGCTGAAAAAGGATAAAAGTCACAATGAAGAAGAATGGCTGGTGCAAGGACTTGGAACATTTACACGGACAGCTCCAAAGTGACGAAAAGAGTGGAAGCAGGGATTACCTGCCCGGAACCAACCAACCAGTAACTGTTCCGGCTGCCGAATCAGCTCGAGTAGAGCTCGCCTGCATTGACACCACTGTTAACAAATCAATAAATTTCCACATCGGCAGTTAATCTGCTACCAAGGCTATAACTTCAACCTGGATATCATCCGAAAGTGTTCTTGATGGCAATAGACAGGCAGACTTCGAATCGCAAGCTGCATATCAATGGGCATATCATTGAAGGAAACGAGGCAATGAATATTGTCTCCAAAAGCGGAGTTCATCTGCCAGATGAGCAGATCAACATCGTTCTGATGCCTCTGCGGGCGATCAATAGAGGTTTGGAGGACCACCTAATAAGAAAGACGATGCTGAGGCGAGGTGGAACAGTTTAACTACCTGTACAACTACTAAATTAATTATCGTACAATTCAATGAAATGTTTACAAGAATCGTTATCTCGCTTCCGAGGAAGTACTGTAGAGCAGAGCAGAGAGAACAGCAGAAAGATCGTTAGGTAACCTTGAAGCGAATTCTTTGCTTCTGTCTGGCTATCTGAAGATTGCGCCTTACTCAGAGGTGCCGTTATTTTAAGGGTTTTATGGGTCCCTAAACATGACATTAAGTCGCTGCTGAACTTTGCTAGAAACATCCACATTCTCGCCCATGACTTTTTGGTCTAACTGATACCGCTAGGGACCCCATCTGGCCAGACAGCTTACTTACGATAAATGGTACAATTAATCGTACAATAAATCGTACAAATGGAAGGCAAAGGTTGCAAGTTATGTTTGTTTTTTTTTTAAGTTATGGCTTTTGTAACAAAATTTTGGCATTTGTATGCTTGCCACGTCCATCTGTAAATCACGTGACTAATAAAATTCGACTATTCGGCAATTTTCGATTAAAAATTAGAATTACTAGACGATTTTGTGTTTTACTAGGCAGACACAGGCTATGTAAGGTTAGACATGCGTACTTGCCACTTCCACTACGATAATAAAAATCGGCTATATTCAGTATCTCTCTGTGAAGCTATATGAATATCAAGTGATTCTGTGTTTTTTGAGGGGAAACGGACTTTACAACAACAATAACTGGTACATAAGGCTGAATAAATATAACTGAATAGTTTATACATAAATAATTTATATATGTTTCGATCAAAATGAAATCACGTTTTTGAGCCTTCAAAAACAACAATTCAGTTGACATAAACCGCTGATTAGAGATAATTTGTATCCCTAATTCCCAGAAGTGAGCTTCACAGTCTCACTAAAGATTTTAAATGGTGATAAATCCAAACGATTTTCGATTCCATTATTTTATGTAATCCTCTAATGGAATGTTAGAATTATATTTCATTTATACTTCTGGGTTTTCGTACCATTAAAAAATCTGGGAATTAGGTTAATAATCGCAATTTTGATGTTCAAAAATTGGAGAGAACCCGATATTTGATAAAATACTTCGAAACAGAGCAAATTGACTTGCATTACAAGGCAAAAACCTACACCTAAAGTACTTAGTTGTTTTGGCCAAAGCCGAAATAAAAGATTTAAAAGATTTCAGAAGAACATTTTACAAGACGAATATTCAATCGGACACTAGTCCATATATTCCTCACTTAGCGGCTGCCGTAATTCAATCCGTTTGAACAAATCTCTCTCTGCGGTGCTTTAAACATTCACCCTCCCACCTTTTTCAGCCCGCCGCTGTAATTCTTCGGCACATTTCAGCTGCACTCACCGCAATTCGCATCGCCGTAACCGGTGGCAGCCCATCATCGAATTGTCGCCAGCCCACAGCGAATCGGGAAAAACTGGATAACCCGCTGACTGGTGTTCGGCACACCTCTGTCTGTCTGTGTGTCAGTGTGTCTTGTGGTTAGTTGGCAAAAATGTTTCCTCTCCACGAAGAAATTGTAAAACTGCAAGTTGCAGCTCCACACACGCTGCATTACGCAACTTCGATTGCTTTTATTTACTTTTCGCTAGTGTTGCTTGCCGCTTTCGCATTGCAATTTCTTGGACAAAGTAGCCAGCGCACTGTTTGGCTGCAATGTTGGCAGCCGCTTGCCTAAGGCATTGCATTGTGATGCATTATTTCACATTTGAATGGTCGCTTGAATGTTTGATTGTGGTTTGGCGTTTGGCCGCTTCACCTGTGGCACATTTGGTGCGCTGAGGAGATAGATGGACGTGCTCGCAGTCGCTTCGGCGCTGTGACAATTTCGCACACCATGGTGTGCATTCAGCGTATTTGTGTGTGTGTTGGTGTTGGTTTCAAGTGGTCAAATAGCGGTGAAATTGGCAGCCAGAAGCAATTGACATGTTCGTTCACTGCAACGCACAATGTCATTAACATATATTTTGATTGGCAAGTTTCTTGCAATGTTATTGTTTCATATAAAATAATATTTTTTTAATTGCCTTGCTACAATAATTGACAATTGTGCAATGCACTGAGGGACGATTTTATAAAGAAAAAATAAGTAAAAATAATAATTGAATCAAGGTCGCATAATAATCACTGCAGCAGTTCACGTAACTTAAGGAGTGTCCACGAAAAAACTGATCCCCCTTCTTTGATTTTTTTAATTTTTTTGGGAGCGCACTTTAACAATAGCCTTTGCTTTTTAAAAAGCTTAAACTTCACAAAAACTAATTGCATTTAGTTTCGTTTTGATTTTAACTCTCGAGCGAAATGACAGCGAACAAAATTCAGCAGCAAAAAACCATTGTGCACACTTTGAATGAAAATCCTACATGGACCCAAAAAAGGGTAACAAAACATGTGGGTGTCGGTGCTGCAACGGTAGAAAGGGTTGTCAAAAAGTTTAAGGAACACCTCACTGTTGAGAGGGCTTCAGGTTCTGGGAGAAAGACTGGTCCTGCCAACAAAAATTGTCTCAATGTAGTGAAGGTGCATTTTAAGAAAAACCCGAATGCATCTGTCCGTGATAGAGCATCCATAGTGGGAGTAACAAAAAATTTTGTCCAAAAAACTAAAAATTATGTTCAACTCAAATCATATAGCGTGCAAAAAGTTCCGGATAGAAGCAATGGCAAGGAACATGAGGCCAACAAGTGAGCTATAAAGTTGTATGAGCAGTTTCTTACAAAATTTGAGCGCTGCGTCATGGACCATGAAACGTACGTTAAAGGTAATTTCCCAGAATTGCCCGGGCAGCGGTTTTACGTTGCCGCAACTAAAGGAGCTTGTGGATAGAAGTGGCCGCCCCGGAAAAGATTCTCACTTGGGCCATAGAGGGCCAGTGTAATGCCGTAACAAGTCGGACTCAGATCTCCTTACTCACAGAACCAGTTTACGAGTACAATAAGTGGGACTCACATCTCTCAGAACCCTCACAGCAACAGTTTGAGCTTCTAACAAAGTTAAGTAGACTTTGAATAGTCCTATCTTCTAGATCATCTAGATTATTGAAAAAGAAAGGAAGATGGAAAGGAGATGAAGTACATTGTCTTTCCTCGTTCAAGCAACCCATACAAAAATCTTTCAAATCTCAAACGTCTCATGCGATTCTGAACAAATACGCAATAGGAACATAAGCGACAGATTCGCACCTCCTTGTCAATAGATAAGGAAGTGTATCCCATTGTGAATGGATGCAGACGGTTCACTCGGTGTTTTTGTTGAGTCCGAAGATTAGACACAGATCCCTGAACAAACAAATCTTAATATAAGAAAATGCATTCGAATGTAAACAGTTGCAAATGTTTGACTCATGGCTTTCTTTGTTCCGAAGATCACATACAAAGACCTGAGTAAACATATCTGAAGATAGGCGAGGTATACTAGAAAAATATTGCCTTCCACCTTAGCTGCTGCTCCGTTCACAAGTTAGTCTTAAGATTCGCCCCAACTCATACAGTTGTATAATAAAGGTACCACTGAACGAAAATATATTTCGGGAATTATTTTTTTTATTGAAAACTGTGACCTAAGACACAACAACTATAACTCGCTTCCTATGGAACAGTGATCCGTTAACCCATTAGTGCGTAGTGGTCTTACAAAAGGACGGTTAAAAAAACTTACATAACTTTAAGACTGTTAGCTCAATAGCACAAAAATCAATATTTTTTACATTTTGTGGCATCATAAAAAATTTGGAAGTCAGCTGCTTTTTCATAACTTTTGTTAATCAGCTGTAATGACGCGACAAAGTGAAAGTTTTGTAAAAGTTAAAAGCACAAAGATGGCTTGCAGGTAAAATTTGAAATATTACAATATAAGTATGCTTGGTATTTTGTGAAAAAGTGTAGAAGTCACAATTTAGGTATATTTGATCTCAAACGTACAATTTTTGCGAATAAAAAACTGTGTTAATTTTTTCAATGAGTGTATTCTTTTCAATTTCTATGCGCAGAGTCCTTGAAAAAGGATGGTTTGGAAAAGTAGGAATATAAATTTTCCGAACGATGGGAATAGATTCGTTTTCTTAATAGGGTTCAAAGAAGAGGAGTCAGTAAGTTTCATTCTCCTACCTTTTATAGTTTCGTCTGCGCACTAATGGGTTAAAACACCAATCATGTTTCTCAGTTAGTCTTCCAAGTGCAAGAAATTCTCTAAAACGTTTTCAATTTGTAAAATTCCAAAGTAGTAAGCAACACTTGGTCCAACAACCCAATTCTACAGCAACTACAGATTCAAGTCCAGTCTGTTTGCCTCGTTCCCGATACGATTTTTATAATTGCAAATGGCTTTCATTCATTAATTTACTCAAAGTCGCGCTCGCACAAACTGATTTACAGCGGTCAGTCAGCACGTTCTTGGCCCTCTGTGTGGCCTGCCTCGCTTCTACACACTGACTTGCACTCGTGCACACACAATGAGTCCACTTTACCCATTATGTGAAATGTTGCTGCGGTGCAGTTCAGGCCGTTACACTCGAAATACACATTTCGACACATATCGTAAACATTGATGGTGACTTGTCCAAGAAATGTCGCTTGCGGCACATTGAAATCCTCATTTACGTTCGTATGGAAATTGTGCTATTTTTATTATTTTCACACAACAAAAGCATTGGTCCATGAATGGTCATTTACTTACTTACCCAGCAATATTTCCACCGTTGCCTCGCTCATGTAGTCGTGACAGTCGAACGTTTTGCCGCCCTCCGACTGCAGCTTACGCACAACATTGCGCGAGTTCTCGTTGAATAGATCAATGAAACTTTTCAGTACATTCAAATGGAATGTGGGTGCAATCAATTTGCGGTGAGCGCGCCATTTCGAACCTGCAGCATATGTGAGAAAACAGACAAATACAAGAAGTTAAAAAGGATGCAAAATTAAAACCAAAACAAATTAAATGCTTGAATGATATGAATGGAAATAGTGAAATAAAAAATTGATTGAAAAAAAGATAGATTCTAATTGAGTGAGTCGTACTATTTTCATTAAAAGTTATGCTTAAAAATTTATTTTGAATTTGAATTTCAAAAATTGGAAAAATACAAACTAACTAAATACCTGGTGTAGTGAATCAATATGCCGACCAAGACCGACCAAAACACCCTACTGGTTTAATTTTCTATTCATAAAATGCACTAAAATATGTTATAGGCGCTAGATTTAAAAATAAACATTTAATTTTAATTTATTAAGTGTCGCGGTATGTTGTTGTTGTTGTTGTTGTTGTTGTCGTAATATGTTCAACATATGTATTGCTCTCAAAGCCACACAAATGATCAAATTTGAAATGGTCGCCGAAATGCGGGCGGGTCGAAGATTCTTTGCATACGAGGAAAATATTTTATATCACCTCACCGGCCGCCCCTTTCCCCTCACCCTCACCGCCTCCTCCAGAGTGACTGACCAAAAACATCTTGCGCTCGACATACTTAGTCATTGTCGACCCACGCATGCCGCCCGCTGTTCGTTCGTTCACTTGGCCGTCTGTCGTCTGGGTAGCTGGCGCTGAAAAGTGCCCGCATGCGACATTTTCCTCATTTCCCACCGGCAATGCGATGCGATGCGCTGCGCTCTTCCAATTCGTCGGCACAGCGCGCTTTATTTATTGGGTTATTATGCACGCTCGACTGTCAGACAGAGCAAATGCCAAGCTAATTGTTTAATTTATTCGAGTTTATTTATTGTGCATGTCAGCGAAAAACAACAACAACAACCGAAATTTTCGAAAAACAAACATATGACTTTGTAAGAATATTTTCGCATTCAAAATTTCAATTTTGGGTGCAGAGCAGACATCAGCTTTTTTTGGATTTTCAAATTCATTTGCAATTTGTTGTACCTGAACTTATTAGTAGCCCATCGCCCAGCCAGGGTTTGAAGAATTTATACTCCGATGACTTGTCAATGTAGACTTGACTGCTCAACAGTATCTCGACATCGCGCGGATCATAGATGAATATAACCAACTGCGGTCCAATCCACATTTTCGCGATATTCTCGAATTCGGCACTCTTGCGAATGACCGTCTTGAAGACCGCTGCAAAGACAAGTCAATTGCAAATTAATTTCAAAAAAACAACAGTAAATGCTTTTTTCCGTTCAAGGACATTTGTGTCCTTTGAACAATAGCCAAACTTCACGAGTTCACTTGTTTAGTTCACTGCACAGATAAAACCATAAATCACTACAACAACGACAACGACACCTACATGAAGCTGGTCCCAGCACGTCGAACAAGTGTCCCACGATGGGCAAACCTTTGGGGCCGGGCAGGCGACCGGCCAGCTTGTACAAGTGACGCCTGGAGAGGCGCCAATACGTGAGCCACAGCACCACAGTGGGCAGCAGCAGAAAGTAGAAAATGCTGCTCGGCGAAATGAGGACGTGATCTTTAAGCACTTCCAGCGTCATCTTGGACAGTTTTTGTTATTCTCTTTGTTATTTGTATTGAAGGCAACACTGCAATTTCCTTTATAAGCACTATTTTAGTTTTTATCTATTCCGAGTCTCTGCGTCCTTGTCACAAACGCACAATTTGCTATTCAACTATTCCGCACTGCAGTGTATGCAACGGTCGCTGTGCGAGCACTGGTCGTTTAGTCCATGGCGCGTTATCCGAAAATCCACACAAAATGCCAAATCCAAATGCACGCCGCACGCGTTCAACTGTTACGCTGGGCTGGCGTGCAACGCTCTTTTATAGCCTAGCAGGGAGGCGCTGGCCCACACGTCCGCCACGACATCGACATCGGCATCGGCCACTGTGACCGGCACGGCCGTAATTGCTACGACCACAGCTTGTCTGAGCCGACGTTGCATTGCTTCATGAATTTTTTCAAGTGCAGCGTATTGCAATTTCTCAAATGACTACTCTCGCTTTTCTATGGCAACGAGCGGCAACCAGCCGGCACGAGCTGCACTTCTTCTACGCAGCGCTCTCAGTCAGTCAGTGCGGCTCGGCGTCGGTTTCAGTTTTTCCAGCTGCGCTTTGAATCAATGCAGGCACAGCAACTCTGGCTCCCTTTGGACAGTGAAAAGTAAAAGTTGACTCTTTGCACAGTCAGTGGGCGCTCTTACAATCGCTCACCACTGCTGGTTGGTTATATCCAGCTTAAATATTCTTGTCAGCCTTTTCTGTGTTGAGCTGAATGAAACTCTTCTGTTGTTCGCAATCAACTAAAAGTGAGGGAGTTAAGTTTCAGGAGAAAACTAGGCATTCTGGATGGATTTTTCAAATAATAAAAACATTTTGAAGTAATATTTTTAATTTGTATTTTTGAATACATTTTGAAAACGTAAATAACATTGCTGTATAATATTTAATTCAAACACACATTGTTACAACTCAAAAAAAACATTAATAAAATAAACTTATAAATAGTTGTTAAGTTTGGTTAGGTGCGCGTGGGGAAAACCCATTACTCCGCTCTAAGGTATTATTTACTACTAGCAGGACCCCGCGGCTTTGCACGCAAGTTTGAAGTCAATGAGTCGAATAAATCAAGTTTATTTTAACCCTTTGGTGACCCCGATAGATTTGTATAAACCAATACTTGCCAAATTCTAATTTAAAGTGCTTTCACCATATTTGAAGTCAATAAATTATGTTTCCCCATACAAACTCATAACCCTCGTTGACCCATCGGATTTAATTTTTTTTTAATAAACAACAACAAAATTTTCGGGTTCGTAATACCGTATCTAATTATTTTCTACTTATTTTTTTTTAATTTTCTATATATTTGTATATAGAAGAATGCAAATCACTTTAACACTCTGTCAGAAATCAAAATATTTTCCCCGTAGAACCAATTTTTCTTCCAAATTGAAGAGCGAAGAGGATACTTAGAGTTGAATAGGTTCGCAAAGTTTTACCTTTTACTTTCTCCATTAAGTCTTTGAGAAATCGTGACCACACATATTTAAGAAGTCCTAGTCATTGACATAGAAAGTGTCTCTCGTCTTATTGATCGCAACAACTTTTGCAAAGTTTTGGTTGGTTGCTTGGTTGGTTCCAGTGGCAATGTGCCGACATCCAATTAGCGCATAGGCGCCGTTTTATTACCACTATTCCCGGTAAATACTATAAGGTATGTTGATATACTGTTTTCTGGACTATATAGCCTCTATATGCTATCCGAGAGGTTAATGAAGGCGAGTAGCAAGTTTACGTAGCACTTTGCTATCGTATCGAAGTCCTGAAATGTTTGCTTGCCTAGCAGTTTCCATCTCCTTCTTGATAGACGGTTTCCTTCTCATTTGGGTGTTCGCAGCTGTGGCTGTGAAAGGGATTTCCATTGTTGCAAAGAGAACTAACTGGTTTGCGTCATGGTTAAAGGTGTGTGCAATAGTTCAGTAATAAGTCATGCAAATCTTATCATTGTAGATTTGTTTAACACTAAAATAACTTTGAAACCTCGCAATCACTTCGATTAGTTTATGTCATCATTGTACATACTTGTAAGTTGGGTTAAATGACGCTTAATTGAAATGAATTTGAACTGTAGGTCCACTTTAGAAAATGAACCCCCTGGATATTTTGAAACTAGAGCGCTAAAGGGGCACACATGGTTTAGGTTTTGTATGAAAAAAAACAAATTTTTAAACTAATTAAATAAATATAAAATAAAAAAACTAATTAGTTTTAAACATATTGAAAATACTCTAAATCAAAAATAATTTGACACCTAGTGTTTAGTTTTTTGAAAACCAAAATTTGCCAGTTCATCAATGACTAAGGTTCCGTATAAGGGAAGACTATACAAAAAATATTAACCGATTGACTTCAAAATTTCTGAAAATACTTAAAATAGAAAATTAAAAAAGTTTTGAATTTTTTCGAAACTCGAAATCTGACGGGTCAATGGCGGGTTAAAAGTTTGTATGGGGAGGTTGTGAAAAACATGAATTATTGCCTTTAAAACTGGTCACAACACTTGAAATTAAAAATAATTAGACACACGTTTTTCATTTTTTTTTTAATCAAAATCTGATGAATCAGTCATTTGTTAAAAGGTTGTTTCGAAAACCTGCGAAACATGCGAACTAATGAAATGAGAATGAATAAGACACGTGCTTTTAATTTCTTTTGAAAATTAAGTTCTGACGAGTCAATGATGGGTTAAGAGTTTGTACGGAGAAGCATGATTTTTTGGTTTTTTATTTCAAATATGGCGCACTTCACATGAAAAATAATTAGATACCTGTTTTTTCATAAAATTCTACCGGAATCAACAAAGGGTTAAGATTCCGCTAGTGACTTACATGAAGCTTCGAATTTGGTTTTTTATTGTTTCATCTTTAACTACTTCAACCACACCTAAACGAAACGGCAACTTGGAATAGTCCTTGCTAAGGACCCAATAAGTTCTATGTGAGGGCTGACTGGCACCAGTATAACCTGACCTAAGTAATGCTTTATTTTTGGTTGAAAGTTAGACCTCGGTACAACCCATACAGTCATACTCTGCATTTCATTTTCATGTGATTGATTTCACATGAAAAGATGATAAGAAAGAAAGAAATAATAAGGCCAAAAGAATTGATCAGTGCTGCACTGAACACTTAAAAATCTGTCGTCCTCGAAAAAGAAATATAAAAAAATTATTTCTTTGGAAATAATTCAGTAACTTTGCATTTTGTTCTTTCTTCTTCTTTTGTTTAATATTGAGTTTTAAAAGCACTGGTCGACTAACAATTAATTTATGTCAAAAAATGCAATATTATATATAAAAAATTTCCAACAAATTCCTACAAGAATATTGACACATAAAATTAAATAAATAAATCAAATCAAAACACCGACATTACTCTAAGATATAGAACAGATTTGAGTTGAAACTTGACTCAGCTGCTTCGCTCGTTTCATTCATTACTCACATGACCGAATTGCCATCGACGACACACAGTCAGTCGAATTGACGCAAGTGCAACAGCCATCGATATTGACAACTTCATTAAATGACATTTAAATGACAAGCACAATGCGCTGTACGCCAAATCGATTTTAGACCATATTTACTCTTCTATAAAGGTTAGCAAAACAACAATGCGTAATAACTATGTGTGTGTGTTGTGCTGAACTAAAAGCTTGCAACAACAACAGCGACAACATCTTCTTGCATAAACAAGCAAAGTAAAATAAAATCAACTAGCAACAACAAAGACAGTGCGTAGAAATCCAAATTAACTGAAAAAACCATCTCAATAGAATTAGCAGATTTTCACGTTTTCGAAAAGGGGGAAAGAAGCGCAACCATTCCAACATAGACAAGTAAATTTTTTTTGTTTAACCTTTTTTAATCGGTGCACACAGTTTTTGTTTGATGTAATAAATTGCAAACAAATATGCTGACACACATTATACAAATAACATTATTTGAGTACAAATCTATTAGGGATCAGATTTTGTCTAAAGCGTTATTGATAGGAAAAATCGTTTGAGTAGATGAATTATAAAATTTTCCATCTACTGCTGTAAACGGGAGGTGGGAGCCAGATGGGGGCTTTCCTGGCTTTACGAGGCAGTGGTAGAGCCTATCCTTCTCTACGACGCTGTTGTCTGGTGGCCTGCGGCGGATAGCCGGGTGAACCAGAAACAGCTCGACAGAGTCAGGAGACTTGCTGCCACTCTCATAACTGGAGCCATCCGTTCCCCGCCTACTAAGGCGTTTTTTACTATTCTTAATTGGGTCCCTCGACCCTGCTAGTCAGGCAGTCCGCAGTCCGTTCCAAGCGGAAGACGTTACTCTCAAATAGCCAGGCAGCAATTAAATCATTGATAGGTACATATACCTCCTCCAAGCTGGTTGCTGAGTGCCGGGCCGCTCTGAATGATATATCGGAGCATGCCAGGGTTCACCTGAGTTGGGTCCTGGTACATAGTGGCATCACTGGCAACTGAGTGGCAGACGAATTGGCCAGAAAAGGCACTCTGCTTCCAGCTCCTACTACGCAGTGTAGTATCCCCCTTGCGACCGTCAAATTGATGGTCAGGCAGGCTTATCGCTGCCTGGCTAATCAACTCTGGGCGGAGGAAAACCTATGTAGGATCTCCAGAGAAACCTGGCCGTCGCTTAACCAAGGCAGAACACGTGAATTACTTCGTTTAAAGCGCAATTCCATCTATTCCACAGTTTCCGCGCTCACGGGACACTGGACGAACGGCGCACTCGCCAGGAGACTCGGCTTGAAGGAGACTTCAACGACCATTGCCGCAGCTGCGACGATGCGAGCGAAGAGGAGAGCGTCGAGCATCTGATGTGCCACTGCCCAGCACTAGCGAGAAGACGACTCCGGACGCTGGGAGCCCCGTTCTTCAGCAACTTGGCCGACCTAACAGGATCCAGCATCGGCCGCATCGCCCGATTCATCAGTTCTAACATAAGCAGAAGTCATAAGACGAGCTTCTATTATGTTTTCTCTATTACTGATAATTTTTTAGAATTAAATCAGATCATATAAAAAAAATTAAAATAAAATCAAATAAAATCAAATAAAATAAAGTAAAATAAAATAAAATAAAATAAAATAAAATAAAATAAAATAAAATAAAATAAAATAAAATAAAATAAAATAAAATAAAATAAAATAAAGTAAAATAAAATAAAATAAAATAAAATAAAATAAAATAAAATAAAATAAAATAAAATAAAATAAAATAAAATAAAATAAAATAAAATACAATAAAATAAAATAAAATAAAATAAAATAAAATAAAATAAAATAAAATAAAATAAAATAAAATAAAATAAAATAAAATAAAATAAAACAAAACAAAATAAAATAAAATAAAATAAAATAAAATAAAATAAAATAAAATAAAATAAAATAAAATAAAATAAAACAAATTAAAATAAAATAAAATAAAATAAAATAAAACAAAATAAAATAAAATAAAATAAAATAAAATAAAATAAAATAAATTAAAATACAATTTTTCTTTTTTTATTTTATTTTATTAAATAAAATGAAATAAAATAATTTTATTTATTTATGTTATTTAATAATAATTTATTAAATAAAATAAAATAAAATAAAATAAAATTCAAAAAATTAAAAAGATTAAATTTAAATTAAATTAAAATTAAATGAAAAAAATCAAACAAAATAAAATAAAGAACATCATAAGACGTGCTTCTATTATGTTTTCTCTATTACTGATGTTTTTTTAGAATTAAATCAGATCATATAAAAAAATTAAAATTAAATTTAATTCAATAAAAAAATAAAATAAAATCAAATCAAATCAAATCAAATCAAATCAAATAAAATCAAATCAAATTAAAAAAAATAAAAAGATTAAATTTAAATTAAATTAAAATAAAATAAAAAAAATCACATAAACTAAAATAAAGAAAAATAAAATAGCATAAAGTAAAACGAAATAAAATAAAATCAGACAAAGTAAAATAAATAAATCAATTGTTCATTTGCATAGACCAGAGATTTCACGATTTTAAATCGTACAATCTTGGTGGCCACTTGACTCGGAACTTCCGCAGACGATTCCATCTAAAAATGTTTGCTCCAATAAATTTTGATGAGCACAATAATATACACAAAGGAAATCGTATAATTAATGCGATTTTTAAACCCATGTAGCTATTAAAAGTGAAAGTGGCTGAAAATGGTGATACCATCTCAGACAAAATAATTATACATTTCATAGAATGCAGTAAATTATCAAATTTAGAATAAAGAACCTAATGTGTGTGTGTGCATGTTAATTCTGAATTATGACATAAGTAGTAAACGTCCACATAATTTATGTTTGCACTTTCAATAAAACTCAACGCAAAGTCATGCTCTCTCTCATGCTTTTTCTACTATTTACTATATGTTGCTGATCGTTGATTTATTATAATTTATGATGCTCAGTTCCAGTCAAAATCAACTGAAATTACTATAAAAATCCTCAACATCATCAACACCTCAACGCCCACCGCCCAAAATTCAACATAAATGCGTGAGGAGCGCAAAAGTTTTGACACTTGGCACATTAACGACAAACGAGTTGCTGTTCTATGCGTTAAGCTTTCTGGTAAAAAATAACCACAACAACAACAACGCCAACAACTGTAAGCAGTCAGTCATATGCCAGATGGCAGCAAGAACTTTTATGACTTGAATAAACACCTACGGCAGTTTGAGGGAGTGAGCCACCCAAAAGACAACGCACACATTTACACACACACACACACACTAGTCGCATTTTGGTTTGTTTTTGTGGGCAGTTTTTAATGGTCTCACGCCATTTTATGGCGGCCCAACATGTTAAAGCACGAATATTTAATTATGCAGATAATAAATTCGTTTGTGTTGCGTGTGAAGAATGTTGCAAGCGTTTGTCTTTATGTGTGCGGTCTCGCCGCCACAAAAAATTATCCTGGGCTTGAGTGAATTTGTCAGCGTTTAGCGTGAATTGGTCTATTAAATTTATTGCCAAGATTTTAGTTCATTAAGTGGTGGGTGTAAGTTTGTTTACATAGGTTGAAGGGCAGCAAAATAAAATTGTAGTGGATTTGTTTCAGCATGTAAATCATTATTTATAACATTCTATAGTAGTCCTAATGCTGAAAGAGAGATTGATTTAAACATTGTCTTCTTGATAATGTAGTCAAAAACAAAAATATTTTGAGTTATGAATGAAAATTAATTATGGTTTTTTTGAATTTTCTGTAGTGAGGGATGAATCATTCAAAAGAGTAATTATGAATTTTATAACTTACATGAAATACGATATATTAAAAAACCTTAGCCACCACATTCGCTTACATTAGAGTCTTTTTATTTTAATAAAAATGCTTAGCATACAGAGAATTGCGTTAACTAACTTAAAGCTAAATATTGAAACAATTGATACAATTTACGATAGGATAGAAAACTTAATGCATAAGACCGTAGCTTATCAGGCAGATTTGTGTCAGCGGCTAGCAATTTGCCCAATGCCAGCGCATAGTTCTAGTAATATCTTAATGGAAGTTTTGCGCGCTAAATCTTAGCTTAAATCCTAATTAAATTGTGCGCGAAACATTTATCGTAGCGTTTGTGTTTCACTAAATAATTAGAAGCCTTAAGTGTTGTAATCGTATGTAAAAGGCTATACTTCACAGAGACTTATGTAATTGTCAGTGGAATTGTGGTGTTATTCGAGAAGTCGAGGTCTATGAACAGTTGGAAAACCTTGTAGAATCACAAATTTTTGTGAGTTTTCATGTTAAGCGACATTTGTGTGAGTTTTCAGGAGATACAGTCGAATCCGCTTGGCTGCACGTCAATTCTTCCAGCCTTTTAGTGGCAGTTAACTGGTGTTTCTATTTAGAAAACTGCGGTTAAGTGAAATTCCTTTCAATTAAGCGTACTTCGAAAGAGTGAAGACAAAATTTATTATAATTCTGAAATTTTCTATTTTCTTTTTTTGCAATTTCAAAAGCCTAAACAACTAACAAAATCAGCTGATCCACTTATCAGGGATGCAATGGGATAGCCAAATAATAGCAGAACCGTATTCTTAAATTATAAAATTGTTTCACTTAGGCGGACTTCAAATAGTGTAAATTTATGTTTTGGGCCCAAAATATTCTCTCACTTGACCGAGTTTTTTAGTTATGCGTAGTTTCAGTTAAAGGGACTATTTTCAAAAGAAAAAATCCAAATAAAAATGGGACCTGGACTTCTGTTTCCATTTCAGGAGGTTTCAGTCAAGCGATTTGCAGCTAAGCCGCTTCGACTGTCGCTTACATTACAGTGCCGGACTGAAACAATGTGCCACAGGCACCAGAGCTCAACTCCAAACTGCCATCCTAAAAGTATGCTTACGAATCTATGAATATTTGCAGCAGTGATGTGTTAAATGTGGCCAGCGTTGGACAGAAGTTGTAGTTGAATTACCCTTTCGCTAAAGGTTTTTATTTGGAAAAGTTATTTAATTATTTATTTGTTTACATATTTATTTATTATTAAAGAAATTTATAACCTATTCAGACAGGAAACTCAATTGCGCCATTAAGATATTTTCTCAATTTATCCTCAATTTAGCTTTAAATTGAACTCAATTTGTCGAATTAAACAAATACATAAATTTTAGAAAATCTCAATTTAGCTAATTGAAATAAACGCTAAATTGACCATAAGTTGAACTCGATTCGCCATGCAAACCTGAGTCCTGCTGTTATCGATAAACAAATTTATTCACAATCGATCGCACCAAAATGAATTAAAGAAACTGACAAAAGCATTTGTTAACATTTGCTTGCTTCGTTGAAAAATCGTTTGCATCCGTATGGATGTTGAATAAATATTGCTAAATGTTCAATGAATGTTTTTGAGAACGTTTTTTATGCATAAACAGAAACACCTTTCATGCGTCAAAACGAAAACATGTTCGTTAATATATTCGATAACAGCTAAATTGAGGTGTGAACAGCAAAAGCCATAAACTACATTAAGAACTAAATTGTCTAAATTTATTTGGGTGTTCAGGCAGGTTGGTTAGTTGGTTGAAGTGGCTGACTCACAGTTGTCCCCCTGCAAGTCACAATTAGCGCATAGACGCCGTTTTGATACCATATGCTCATCGAAGCTAAGCCTGGTTAGTCGTATGACTAAATCCACCCGGTAGAATTTTGGTATCCAAGAAGGTTCCCCAGACTTACTGTCGAGTATTCGGTCAAACAAGTAAGGAAGAGGTTCCCCAGAGACTTAAATCTTGCCCTTACCAAAGCTGGGCAATGACAGAGGAAGTTAATAGGTGTTTCTTTCTCCTCTAAATTCCCACAGCTCCTACGGTGGGTATTAAAGGGGATGCTTAGCCTCTCTGCATGTGGACCTATGGTCCAGTGGCCTGTGATGACACCGTAAGCCTAGCGACGTCCGTGCGAGATTTGTGTATAAGCTTGCGGGATCTCCGCTCATTGTAGGAGGGCCACATCGCCCACGAGGTACGACAGGAAGTCAGCGACTTCCACCTCCGATTGACAAGACTGAGACAGTGCAGATAGCAGCCCCTCTTGACAACTTCCAAAGGCACCTGAGCGCGCCAGTTCGTCCGCCCTCTCATTCCCTTCAATGTTCCTATGGCCAGGAACCCAGATAAGGGTGATATCAGCACAACGACTTAGTGCGCTCAGCGCCATCTTACACTCCTCGACCAGCGTTGACTGGACCGTCGTAGATTGTAGAGCCTTTATTGCTGCCTGACTATCAATGAATATTGCAATCTTGCAGCTATCAGTGATATGTCTCTCTACCAGTCGGCAGGCTTCCCTGACCGCCAAGACTTCTGCCTAAAAACTGTGGCATCATTAGGTAGACGTATGTCTTCATTAATCCCTACGTGCTGTGAGGAGATTCGTTTCTTCATATATTTTAGCTAAAATTATTTAAAAAATGTGTCTGAATTGAAGTTAAAAATTGCACTTATTTTTTCGGTTTCTTTTTCCTTTACTATGTAATGAAATAAACTTCAAAAAAGTGTATAATTATGTTTTTTAACTTTTTAGTTTTTTAAATTTATATTTTTGCTAAAATTTCAAACAATTTTAGGGTAAAAATAAAAAATGTTCTTTATGAAACCATAGAGAGTTCAGGCGTTCACGAAATATTATGTTGCCACATGACAACAACAATTAGCGAAAGGGTCAAGAACTAAAACTAATGCGCATTATTTTATTGGAAAAAAAATTAATATTGATTCAAGTCGAGCGAATTGCAATAATATTTGCATTGTTTGCTCACTTAATATACTAAAAATTAAATCTCTAATAAAGTCTATAATTATTTTACTATTTTTCTCAAATAAATTCATCTCCAACCAAAAGTTTGTCCAATAAACACAAAAACTATTCAAATCAATAAACATAAACCCTAATTGAATAACTGAACATTGCTAACTAATGCTAACGAATTGATTACTACGTCGTGCTTGAATTATTTCATTCGATTGCAACTTTAGTCAACTACACCGACGACTCGTAGATGACAATTTGCAGCACTTTGGGCTTGTTGCTCTGCGCCTCCTTCACCTCCTTCAATATGGCATTGGTGATGGCCTCCAAGGCGGCAATGTCCGGATTGGCGTTCTTCTTCGACGTGTTCCATTTGGGCATTGAAACCTGCGCGAATAAAACACACAAACACACACACACAAAACATTAGCGAGTTTGCAGCAAGTGTTCAGTCGCACTGACTGGTTAGGCTTATCGTCTCGGTGTATGTACTAACTATGCAGCTTTCGAGTATAATAATTATTACGAAAATATGGCAAAAACTGTGTGCCCAAACTAAACGAACAATCAAAACTAATGACTTGGAAGAAATCGCATGCTCGAGCAGCGAAGTGTGCGAAGGCGTTGATTGGTATGGCGATAGTTGTGAGCGGGCGGGCGGCAATGTTGTGTGGCCTGTTGTTGTAACTAGTAATGCTTGATGGCTTAACTGTACAAGTATGTATGTATGTAGGCACTAATTATGTATGTATGTAGGCATATCTTACGCGCATGAGATTCGTTAACTTTACGTCGTCTACCGCACGCTACGTGGCAGTTCATGTACAACAAAACGAGGAAAAGAAAAATGGATCAAAGGTCAAAAGTTGACGTTGAAAAGTTAAATTATTGAAGATGAAAATCATAATTTCAAATACAAAATTTTAATTTCTTCCTAAAGGGTTTTTTGTTGTTGTCAAATTATACAAAATAAATTTACCACAAGTTCACACTGTCAGCAAATGCGCATCACTCATACGCCACGTTGTATTCGAATCTTTTATAAATTAGATCAAAGAATTTTCAAATTCTATTTTGTTTTTTACACCATTGAAAAAGTTTTAAAAAGCTTTGCATTTCTCGCTTTCGGCCAAATTAGTTGATTTTTTTTCGCTTTTGCCAATTTTTAGTAGAGAGAGAAATTGAAACTTTTGTTTAATTGTTTACATACCGTTAATACTTTCTGCAGCGCTGCATAATCCAGGCCAGTGCCAGCAGTCTCGCCCAGCCGTCGCAGTGTCTCCGCCATGGGACCGGAAAGTTCCTGTTGCAACAACCACAATAAAATCAATAAACAACAAAGCAACAACACTGAGTGAATTTTATGCAGAACTTTTGCAATTAAATTAAACAGCCAACGCAAACTGCAATAATTCATGGCCAGCGCATTTGCTTAGCCAAGTTGCAGCGGCCGACACTTACTTGCAGCTTTGCCCAACTGGTGGCATACTGACGCCGCACCAGCTCGATGATGGTCGAAGTCAGCGCCAAACCAATCAGAATGTACAAAGTGCAGAGCAGCATGTAATTGGGTTTCTCTGGAAGCAAAAGAAGACAGCCGACATTAGTTCTGATTGAGTCGCGCTGACAAGTGGCGTGGAGTACACATACTCGGCACCAGATCGCCAAAACCAATGGTGGTCATGGTTATGAAGCAGAAGTAGAAGCCATCGAAAAACGTCCAGTCGTCCTCCCACAGCAGCAGCAGTCCGGCGCCGGCAGCCAGATAGACGCCCAGAAAGCAAACTGCCAAAACCGCATAAAACCACGTCTTGCCAATGAAATTCGTAAATTTCGGTTTCTCTAAGCGAGTACAAAGCAAAATCACAAAACCATTAAAAACGCCGAAACGCATTTGCGGCTGCAAACTCACTCGGCATGTGTTTCCCGAACACGGAGACCGCTGACGCAAAGAGGCGACCCCAGTCCGCTATGACCGTCAGCGTGAACGGAATTCCTATGAGGGCAAAGCACATGCAGAAGGCACGTCCACCCGTTGTCACAGGCACAATGTTACCATAACCTACATTTGCGCAGACAAACAGACAAACAAACAAACCAACGAGAAATGTAAAAAGCAAAAAGTTGTAGTTGTTAATTTGCCACTTTGCCGGCACTACGACTGCTACAGTGCTACGAGTGCTACAGTTAATGTTTATTTTGTTGCTGTGTAATGTTTGTTGCTGCTCGCTGCATGTACTCACCTATTGTTGTTAACACAGTCGATGAGAAGAACACAGCTTGTAGTATGCTCCAGCGCTCGTAGGGCTCTGGAAAGTCTTTATCGGCCTGGATGAGAAGGCCCCCTTCGGCGGCCTCTTGCACGGCCTATTTAAGCAACAAACATTTCAACAGGATACCAAACAGTTAGTTTAGTTAGTGGATACAAGTTAAAGTGGGAAATTGTAAACATAAATTATAATTTGTAGCTACACGGTGCACCAGCGAAGTCTGTAAGGGGAAGTGAACATTAGCGAAAACAGCGCCTCAAACCAATATTAGCAAATTCCCCAACCATCCTGCTGCTACCTCCTTTAAACAACAAATGGGGCTATGAGCATCGGTAGCTCGGAAGCGTCGTTTTTAAGCGGCAATAGTTGGCTGCTTTATCACAGAGGACTACCAGGGCAATCAGCTTCCTTGGCAGAAAAACACAACCAATTAACGTAACCAACACAAGCCAATGTCTTGTGGAGGCCCCATGCTCTCGGAAGGAGTGAACAAGGGGGGTAAATAAAAAAGTGAATAATTTGTAGTAAAAGGAAGCTATTAGCTTTTTAATAGATGGCTTTAATAGACTGTATCTCGCGTTGTATCAGTGCCATCGGGTTCGATGCAATGGTGTTAAAAAGATACGATTTCGTACTGAAAAATCTCTTCAGACAGTTTTGTGATTAATTTATTCAGTTTTATCTGAGCGCGTTTTGAAGATGGACACCAGTAAAAATTAATTATATCTGTGGTCAAAAGCAATAACCGCTTAAGTCGACTTAAGAAGAAATTGACTTGACTGTGCTCTACGTTTGTGTAAAATCGGGAAGTTTGTAACTTTAAAACTAAAAAAGTTATTAATAAAACCCGATTCGCATTCCAATAACGATTTTAAAACTTTAAAACGAGACTGCTCGAAATATCAATTTTCGACTTAGGTGGTTATTGCTTTTAACCACAGATATCATATTTAGTTTTTCTTCGATAAAGATGAAAACGCAGGCTAGGTGGCTGAATATGTTAAAAGCCTTGACCAGTGGCGCACACAGGATTTCAATTTGGTGGGAGGGGCAGAGGTGGCGGTTGGATTGTGCTACAACTTTTGAGCCCAATACCATTTGGAATCATATTTTTCAACAGCAGTTTTTATATTTGGGACATTTTAACCACCGACCCCCCTTCCTACCCTCCTGTGTACGACAGTGGTCTTGATTTTGTAACAGTTAATCACAAGCAAATTTTGCTTTCGTTCTGTTATTTTTTATGTCAAAGTCAATTGCCGATGTCAATAAAGCCATGAAAATCTTTAAGTCCGACCATCATGGAGACAATGTCTCGGTTTTCGTGAAGCAAAACATTGCACAAACAACCATTTAGAACCACTTGAATGAAGCTGGATTAAAAAAAAAACTAGAATTATGGGTGTCACACGAGTTAAAGCAAAAAACCCCAGGAATAAAATCTCCATCTACGAATCACTACTGACTCGCTATAAAATCTTAACTACATAGAAGTTGACTGAAAGGTAATCACTTACGACCACTTCAAGCTAAAATACTTGTTTTTAAATTTTGGTCAAGCCGGGATTGACGTCAGTAAGGTCTTGTTGTACGTTTGGTGGGATTGTAAGGGAATCATCTACTGTGAGCTGCTCTTCTACAGCCAAAGTCTTAAATTGGATCTTTAGTGTCAACAATTCGGCCCTCTGAAAGAAGCCATTGCACAAAAACATCCAGCATTGCTTAATAGGAAAAGAATTGTGTTCCATCCAAAACGCCAGGCCACACACATTGATAGTCAATCGTCAGAAGCTCCAAGTGTTTTTTCAAGGGGATCTTATGCATCAATCTTACAGTTCGGACCTAGGACCAAGTGGTCTGTTTCTGTCTATGGCGAATACTTTGCTGCTAAGAAATTAGATTTAAATGAAACTTGTGGCATTCGACAGTTGCAGTTTTCCGCCAACAGGGACGAGGGTTTCTATGTGAGAGGCGCAATGGAATTGCCATATAAATAGCAACAAGTTAACAAGTAAGTTAGGTTAGATAAAACAGGCGGCTTGCTGGTTCTCAGCAAGTACACTCCCACTCCAAGGCCCATTGTGATGCCCGAAGTTAACAAATAAAACGGTGCATATTTGAACTTAATCGGATTATACTACCTAACTAAAAGCCTTATGGATTCATGTTTCAATTCTCTGAAAATACCTAAATGTGGGTTTATTAAAATGACAACCTGAGATTCCTTCGTCATGCCTTCGATTTTTTATCGAAGACATTAGTGCTAATAGGGATCGGAACTTAATTGGGGTTTCGATTAACACTAACTCAAGCTGTGAATTACGATAGTGAAAACATGTGACACATTTAAAAAAATGTGACTACCAAAAATACAGAAGTATTTAATTTTTTTTATAATGCGTCAAAAAGACCTCCGCAACAGGGATTTTTTTAGTAACATTAACATTTTTTTTTAGTAACATTCTAAAAATAAGAATTTTTGTTATAAAGGTGGGGGCTTAGGCCCGATTCCACACCTTCACCTCCCCTTTTTCGATTTCACAATCTCTGGTTAACCATGTTGAATGGTTAATCATAGGTTAACCAAAAAATAGATCAGCTGATTTCACCGCACACACAATTTGTGAGATTTGTCAACATTTGAAATTAAGTCATTTACAATTATTGCCTTTTTTCCACCAGTTGAAGAAGTTGTCCAATTTTTTAGGTTAACAAATTCGGGGCTCTTTAATTTTCCATAAAAATTCAAAAGAAAACTAGTTTTATTAATCGGTTTTGTTCTGATTTCAATGGCGTCAGAACAATTCTGCAAATAGTATGCAGCGTTACCAGTGTTAAGCAGTACTGCCACACACTTTTTAAATCAGCTGTTTAACCTTCTGCCTGTCCCTTTCTCAAAATTGCGTTCGTTGTCAGGATGAACCCAATCAAACGGTTATATAATTTACTGACAAAACATGAAGAAATGTAACACATAAATCACAAAAGAAATGGGGAAAGCTCCGAAAAGTGTTTTTCTCGATTTGTTATTGGGTTGTAAGCGCGATTAACACTAAATAACACAAGCAGACAAGCACACAACACCGCTCAACCGTTTTTTTAATTCCGTCTGGGGTCAAATAGACCCCAAGGGACAGGCAGAAGGTTAAATAACCAGCCACAATGAAAGCCAAACCTATTTAATCAATGGTTAACCATCAGTTCCTGATTAAAGTTGCTTCTTGATTAAAAGTTGGTTAATCAACCACTGCGAAACTGGGCTTAAATGGCCAATAAAAAGCTATAGCGAAAGGATTAATGTAATAATTTGAGGTCCGAGTGAAAAGATTTGGCATTAAGCTAACATTTACAATACTTTAAACCTTAAAGCACTAAATTTGTTTGTTACATTATATAACATCTACATCTCATAACATCTACATTATATATGATTTTCAAAATTTCCATTCCATCAATTTTTAATCGTCAATCAAGCTTCAATAAAACCATTCCATCTTACTCAAGTCGACTTTGTGTAACCCCTCAAAAAAACTAAATTATGGCGTTTCATGTTCCTCGTACACATTTTCCCACTTCAAATTGCTACAACCAATCAACTTGCCAATGGCTTATGGGGCAATAAGGCGCACAGCTACCGACGAGTCATCAGTTTAATTGAGCAGAAATTAAAAGCCAAACAGGCAGCGACAGACGCCAACAACAGGCGACCGCCACAAGGATGCCGACTGGCGTTGGGCACGCAGCTGTAAATTTGCAATTTCCTGCGCGCTGCTAAACGACCGACATCAATTTCATACAACATAGAGTGTCGTATAAAAATAAACAAACAATATAAATAATAATTGTGTGAAGCAGCGTCACTGCCAGCACTCGACGTGTGGTGTTCGCTTGTTCAAGTCTTGTCGAGCGTGTTGATAATTTTGGGGCACATTGCCTCAATTGAAACTTATCAAATATTGTCAACAGCTGTTGCGTCTATTTAATATGTAATTGTTGTTGTTTTTGTTTTTTCTATTTTCAGACACCATACAGCTGTGTTTTTATTTTTTTTATTCAACGTTCAAAGCGTTCATAAGCGTCGAATTGAGTTGCAGTGCGCGCAGCGTTGGTGGTGTAATGGTGAGCATAGTTGCCTTCCAAGCAGTTGATCCGGGTTCGATTCCCGGCCAACGCACATTTATTTTGTCAACTACTACAATGAGTTAAATTATTGCTGTATCACTACAACTGCTATCAAAGGACTATCGATTTTGAATGCTAGAGGAAATGTGTTTGATTGGCTTTAGTGCCACTCACCGCCTCATATTTTGCCAATTCGAATGACAGCAAATGATCCAAATTATTCACATCTGTGTTATTTAATATGGCATTGATGAATTTGTCTCGTTGTGTCTTTACCACACTTTTCAGATACGTTAGACGTTCCACTTCCGCTGGTCGTTCCAATTGTCGAAATATCTGTAAAGTAAAAGCAGAGCGTAGTTGATATTATTTGTTGTTGATAGATGGTTGTATCAATACATCAAAGAATCAATATGTAAGGTGATATACATTCAGATTAGGGATTGCAATCCCGGACCAGTTTTACAATCTCAAGATATTCGAGACTGAAAATCGCAGTACCAGAGTCACGTGATTTTTTCGGGATTGAATATATTATTGCAAGGAACTAAATCAAACTTTTTTTTACTAATACATAAGTATTAATTTCATTTTCGTATTAAATACAATTCTGTATTCTTTCTTTAAAACTAAGAACAACATAAAAATGCATTTAATTACTAAATCACTTGGCAAATCCGCTCTTAAAAAGCATCCCTCTGGTTCAGTACTAATAGTTCAAATTGTATATAAATCTTCATATACTATTTGGAAGCTATTTCTACGGATTCGAATCTAAGGTGATAAAAGCATAAAGTAAGAAATGTTCATACTTCGATCCCGGGATCTAATTTTGTCGATTTCGTGATTTTTCGGGAATAAAATTGTGCAGAATCTCCGAATCCCGAATCCCGGACTTCAATCCCTAATTCAAATGTACAATGTTGGGTCTTTTAAAAAGTATACGCTGTTCTTTGGTACATTTATGAACACAAACTGTCTTTATTGAAAATAATTTCAGACCATTTTCTCCTTTTTTTACATCCCTATTAATGCGATGCATTTTGTTGGTTTTGGAAGGATCTATAGGTTAGGAAATAGGGTTTTGAGTGAAGAAGTTATGGACTCTTGTCTTGAACTTATCAAGATCATAGATGCTGTGGAAAATATCTGCAGGGAAACTATTCCACATTCACGTGTTATTATTAAGGACCTTTTGCTATTTTTCGGGTAGCTTCATAAATTCATGAGTATAGAATTTCAGTTATTTATTGGCCTAAAATATGGTCAAGTGATTTTCAACGGCTCCTCGATCGGTCAATTTTTTTTGTCAGACTGTGAAAGGTTCAGGTTATGTGATGAATTCATTAAAACATCCCAAACGAGTTCCGTCAATTTATTTCGAGTCATCAAAGTAGTGTTTGGCCTGGCATTGTCATGTCATGTCATTGTCACAAAACTTATTTCCTATTCGTCTGGTCGCTTTTCCTTAATAGCTTCGTTCAGGCAGGCAGAATTGACCGTTGCATCCGGTTGGAGTAGCTCGTAATAGAAAATACTCTTCTAATCCCACCAAACACTCAACATAACCTTGTTGCCGTCAATCCAGGCCTTGAAGCCGTTTGTGAAGGATCCCTGCGCATTGATCACAATGGCTTGCGTTGGATATAATCGTAATGATTTGCTTGAAAAATGTTTTAATGTTTGGTCAATCAAAATTCTTTCCTTGAATTCAGGTCGCACTCAAAAATTAAGCGTCTTTGCGTAGACTGTTCTCTTTAAATTATTCCAAACTGTCATGTGGTGGATGTTTAGTGTCTCCGCTATCTTCTTTCAGCTTGTGCGTCGATCTTTCTCCACCAGTTGCAAAATTTTATAGGTTTTCTTAGTAACTGACCGATCAAAGCGAGGTAAAACTTTGATATCGAAATTTCCACAACGGAATTGAATGAACCTTCTTACACTTACGATGAATTACACAATTGTCTTAACACAAATTGTAGTGTTGCTAGAGTTGTGGGCATCAAGATTATCTTGTAACGAAAAACCGCGAATAATTTTTCTATGACCCAATATGTCATATATGAGATATGTCTTTAAGCCTTTGATCCTTAATATTATTCCCACAAACGATCATAAAAACAGCTATTACTAGTTGACTACAACTTTTTAAGCGAATCATAGTTCAATGCATAGGCTGCCTTTTAATATTTTTTTCAATAGGGATGGTCGAGTATGTTTTCGAAAAATCTTACATTTCCATTGGAATAAACTTTCCATTGGAATAAATTTTTTACCATAAACGTACTCAGAACATTTTGATGTTCAAGCACTATTTGTGTTGTTCACAGTGACTGGAAAAATGTACCTCGGTAAAAAAAAATTGATTTAACTCGTGAACATTTTTGAGTAATGATTTTTTACGATTTCCAAAGTGAAGTATCTCAAAAACAGTGCTCGATCGCCTTCATTCGGCATTTGGCGATGAAGGCAACTCTCTTATGACTCATTGCTGACTTCTCCAAGTGGTTTCTACGGTCCTTCACAGACCGTACTATGGTTTTAATGAAAATTGCTGCAAAGACGGCAGATAAACCAAAGTTGTCGGATAAAAGTCAGAGCCCTCACTACTTCTCTAAGTAGCCTTTACGGTTCTTCATAGACTGCAGCACCGTTTCAGTAGAAATTACTACACTATCGTCTTACAAGTTCGAAAATAACAACGGATTGAGCGAAATTCAATAAAATTGATTGAAAAAATCACATTAAGTAATCTATCGGTTTATTTGCATGACAATTCTAAGCCAGCAAGCACCAATTCCTCCTCCTCCATATGCCATCAAAACACCAACATACTTGCAGGCATTATTGAAGCATTAAAAACTTAACATTATCCAAGACTTTCCCATAGCGTACAACCAACTCATATGTAGACAGCAATAAAAAATATTTGCCCACACAACAATCGTCCAAATGTTATTTAACATGACTGATTGGCAGCATTGCACGTTTCTAAAAATACTTCGGGCCAGTGTAAATAAATAAGTGCTTACGGCATGCAATACTTACGTCTTCTGCGTAAGCAAATATTTACTTATGCCACTAAAAGGCAACATTTCTTGAAGTGATCATCACATCATAAATATTTATTTATTTTGCAATAAATTAAGCGAATTATTAATGGGCTTCAATAAAGTGCTCGTGTGTTGGTGTATGAGGCTAACGATACAAATACAATGATACAACAGCCAAGAAGAAGAAGAGTGAAACCAATAGCAGCATCTAGAGGACTTAAAATTAATCACAATAACAGCCACAACAACAACAATATGAACAGCTGCGAGAGGTTCATGAAGATTCCGTATAGGAATTTGGACTGGTCCAAGTGTAGTTTTTCCACTGGTTGCTTGACAGTCATAGCTGACCTCACAACCGACTCGTTTCCTTGGAGCAAACTCACCCTTTTAACATGGCGGTGTCCTAGGCGTCAGTCAATTGTCCCCGTCTGCATCCATTTGCAACTAGTCCAAGGTCAGTCCTAAGTAAAACAGCTTCTAAACCAGTTGCGAAGCGACTAGTTTGCAAACTAGTTTATTCTGGATTAGTTTTTTAACCAGTTGATTTTTATAAAGGAAAATAAATCATTGAAATTGATCATTGAGCGTACAACTTTTGAGTCCCATTCCATTCAAAACTTTATTTTACACCAGCAACTTTTGTTTTTGGGGGTTTGAGCGCCCAAACTGAGGCCCCCGTGTGCACCACTCCTCAGTACATGTCTTCATGAATCGCTTAGAGTAAAAAACAAAATTCAGCACGCATTGCATAATTCGAAATTTTTCAAATGATTTTCCGAAAATTGGTTGTTGTTGTTGTGGTTGGCATGCAACAAGACCCTAAAAAATTATGCCTTTTAATTGAATTTGAAAGCGCGAAAAACTAGAAAGCAATTTAATAACGTCATTATGTGCTGGCAGGTGTTGTTGCTGTTTTTGTATTCGGTGTGTTAACGGCAAGTTGAAAGCGTGTGAATGATGTGCAAAAAGTTTGGCACGAAGAAGAGAAAAAGAAAACAAATATTTTATTAAATCAAAAAAAGATTTGATTTATTCAAAAGGCAAATTTATTGAATTGATTATAAATTTGCGCATTTGTGGAAAATATAATAAATTTTGATAAACATGAATTAAATGGTTTCAATTAATTTGCCAGAGTGACACATACACAAAGCTTAAAGTAACAGCAATTTGTGTGTATTTAACTGAAAATTCATGCTTATTTGAGTTATGATACAATCAGTGATGCGCACAGAATTTCATTTTAGGGGAGGTTCCATTCAAAACTTTTTAGCCCAATACCATTTAAAACCATTTTTTGCACACACGATTTCTGTAACAACAAAATATTTTGGTGAATTTGAAACTCTAAACATTCGTTCCTTTCTTCGGTGCACCACCACTGACTACAAAGCTTACTTAGTCTTCAGCTACCATTTTGCTTAAAGAAATGTATAGAAGTTCGACAGCGCAGTCCCTACTGTAGTGAAGTTTAATAGCCTTTTACCGACAGATGCCTAACAATTTAGGTAACAAAAGTTTATGAAACACTAAGACACAATCAATGGTTATTGCAAAGCGACAATAGATCCCCGAGACTCTCTAATTGCCTGAAGTCATCTTATTATAAAACGATTTTGGTTTCAAAACAGTTCATGGACTCTTATTGATCCACAGATCCAAAGCAAGTGGTAATTCACCGCCAGTCACGAGATTCTCGTTTGTTCTTATTTACTGCACGTGAAATGTAAGTCACAAAAAAAGTGCAAACACAAAAAACAAAGCTAAAAGTTTCAAATTCCACCTAAACTTATTTTAGACTGTAGAACTTTTTACAAAACTGCATTTGCGCGCCGCGACGTGATTCGCATTTTAAACTGCGCCTGCAATGGCCGCACTGCAGCCTTTTCTGTTCACTGTTTTTTGTTTTATTTGCCACAACCAAACGAGGTCACGAAGGTGGCAAACGCACATGCAAAAACATTTCCCAAAATGTTAAAATTTAATTCAGCCACAAAGCTGTTGAAATGTTTGAGCGCAAGACAAGCAGTTTGATGAACTAAAGCAGTGTTACTCAAACATTTGAGTAAGCGGAACATTGTTTGGTAGGTACTTTTTTAGACTGAATTGAATTTATGTTTGATTATTATTATTTGATTGATTAGCCAAAACTGCTAGCCAATCTAATCTAATCTAATCTAATCTAATCTAATCTAATCTAATCTAATCTAATCTAATCTAATCTAATCTAATCTAATCTAATCTAATCTAATCTAATCTAATCTAATCTAATCTAATCTAATCTAATCTAATCTAATCTAATCGAATCTAATCTAATCTAATCTAATCTAATCTAATCTAATCTAATCTAATCTAATCTAATCTAATCTAATCTAATCTAATCTAATCTAATCTAATCTAATCTAATCTAATCTAATCTAATCTAATCTAATCTAATCTAATCTAATCTAATCTAATCTAATCTAATCTAATCTAATCTAATCTAATTTTATGTAATTTATTCCAATCTAGTCTAGTCTAGTCTAGTCTAGTCTAGTCTAGTCTAGTCTAGTCTAGTCTAGTCTAGTCTAGTCTAGTCTAGTCTAGTCTAGTCTAGTCTAGTCTAGTCTAGTCTAGTCTAGTCTAGTCTAGTCTAGTCTAGTCTAGTCTAGTCTAGTCTAGTCTAGTCTAGTCTAGTCTAGTCTAGTCTAGTCTAGTCTAGTCTAGTCTAATCTAATCTATTACAATCTTATCCGAACCTTCTAAATGCAGAGTGCAAGTAAGTTTGAGCTCTTTCGAAAAGATTTCGACTCCCGCTCTGCCAGAGTGAAAAAATTATAATAATTTAGCATCTGCGCTCCAGATCGAGTTTTCTTCCATCGCAATAACAAAATTTTTGAAATAAAGTTTTCGTGTAATATTTGAATTGAATTCGCGGAAAATATTACAAATAAAATTGTGCATTTGCTGTGCAACTTACAACGCCCACAATAAACAAACACGCAGCAGTTGCGCGGACTTTGTGCGCTTTGTTCCATGTGCTCAACACGTGCGTTGTATTTGTGTCTTGGCGCCAAAACGATGCGATGCAAAATTTTCGCACACTGTGCGCGTCACGTCAGCACAGCGTGTAGCGAAAGAAGCAACGCAGTTTGGTGTATTATTTGTTTATGCAAACGGACAATCTGCAGTGAGGGAAACATTTGTGGAAAACAGCGAAATTCAGCGCTTCACACGGGTCTGCTGCGTTCTCCGAGTGACGGCTGCTTAAGTGGCTTAAGTGGATGTTTGGACAGATTGCTGTAAACAAACACATATGCACTGCAACTGAGGGAACAAAGCATAGCGGTCACTCAGGTGACTTTTTCAGTGTGTTGCAGCAACTGAATTGAACTTTTATTGGGTCTTGTTCAATTTTAAATAAAAAATATTCCATTCGATGAACTGCTGTGCACATTACTTGCGTAAACTGGAGACCTATTACGCGCAGCTAAAATTAGCAGCATTCAATAAAATTGGCCGCAACATAAAAATAGGCAACCATGACTGGAAATGAAGCAAAGCAGCGACTGGCAAAGAAAATAAAAGCAACGCCTCGATTTTCACATACTATGTTAGCTGGAAAATGTTGTTTACACGAAAAAAAGTTCTTTGACATGTTGCTGATTTGCGTGGTTTATTGTTATGGTTGTTGTCGGCTGCCGCATTGCGTGTCGCTCGTAGTGCAACGTCTTTGGCGATGCTGCGCCACATATCCAGTCGCCAGCTACGTGGCTGCCACAATTGATCCGTCAGCCATCGTTCGAGACGTCAACTCAGCTGACACTGGGAATGCACATGAAAATTAGGTTAAGTGGCATCCGCAGCGTCGCATCGTATTTCGTCACTCAATCAACGTTGTCGTTGCGTTTCTCCACTCGCAGCGTTCTTTGTGCTTGTGGCTGAATTAAGTGTGAAAGTTGTCAACGCCTTTGGTGGCGTTAATTACATTTGCGGTTAATAGCTGCTGCAGCTGCACTCGCTTCTGTTGACGTTATTTTTAGAGATTCAGGTTAAAGTGCAGTGAAATTTATGGCGTGTGTGGGAAAGTGATTTTGTTGTTTATGCTGGAGACAAACAATTATTTATGTGCGTTTATTGCCGCAGATACTTGACGGCCGGCTTCTTCGCGCAACGATGTCAGACATTTAGAATTTGTCAACATGTTTGCGTGGCAACTAAATAAGAAAAAACACGCACACATTCGACTCGATTGGTGTGAGACAAAATGTTGGCCGCAACGTCAAAGCGTGTAAATTACTTAATTGCTGAAAGAAATCTTGGAATGGCGCTGGCATGCTGCCAGCTGGGCTGCTCTGCTGTGCTTCCGCTGCGGTGCGCTGTCATGTCAATCAGTCAAGCAATTTGTTATGTTTGCGTGTTGACAACGAGGAAGTGTTACCGCGCAGCAATGACAGCGTGAAATTTTCAAGTCTTTTACGCACTGCAGACTTAAGCGTTTTAGTTGTATTTCGAGTGAAACTAATTCATAAAGTTTGAAAACCTAATTTAATGAATTTTTGGCGCCACTATTCCTCAAGACATCCAAATTTTGCACATAACTCAGTCTGTCAAAGATTTCTTCCAACTAAATATGTCAACCTGAAATTAATAACAACCCAAAGCTGACAAATATTGTGATTCACAGAAAATTGAAAATATCATTTTGGCTGACAGTTTCAATTAGTTGGGTTTTCTAAGCAAATTTAATTAAATGTGATTACTGCTGCTCGTCTGCGGCCCTTTGTTCCCTCGCGGAACTTTAGGACTCTATATATATATATACTGCTGCTCTCTGTCATCTACAAAGTGATTTATATATATTTTTCTATGTTGGCTTTTTCTCATCCATTCGTTTGTACCTTTGTGTGTCAGTCAGGCATTTGACTGCAGGAAAATTTTCCAAGTAATGTTTGGGTATTCAAATGTTTGAATTATATTAGAACTCAACCAAGAGGCATGGACTGTCAGCTTTATTACTTGTTTTGGCTATGACAATTGGCTTACAACTTGCAATGAAGTGAACTCTTTGTAAGCCTCTTATAAGATAAAAGTAAGCATACAAAGGAAAAGAACAAGTTTTTACAATTTTTTTATATTAACCGAGCAGAGGCTAGCGGCTTTAACAAATGGTCACACCGTCACACATGACTAAAAATTTTAATTTTTAAATTATGCGTTTTATTAAATACCTTAGAAAGTCTTCTTCTCCTTGACTGGCACGACAGCCCGATTACGAGACTATGGCTTAGCTACCCGCAACCAACCATTTTGTACCTGCGAATGTTTTTAGAAGGTTGAAGGGACCTACAGTTTTATGCCGCTTCCGAACGGCGAGTTGGGAGCTTTTGCATAGGCAATTTTACTCTCAGAGGTTTGCCATTTCCTAATGAGACGACAGCCGCCGAAAGAAATATTGTTGTTTTTCTTTTTTTTCGGTGTCAACGCAACGGAGTATTGAACTCGCTGCCCAACGCACTAACCAGCTGAGCTACGGCGGCTGCTTAGAAAGTTTTTTCGCATAATTTAAATGGAAACTAACTGCGGCACATCCGGGTGAAGACTATCATAATCTGCATACAGGATACACGTTTAGTGTCTTTCAAAGAAAGATGTCTTTTTAAATCATAAGAAAAAAGTTAATTCTTATAAAAAAGTGCTGATGTTTGAATTTGTATCTAAAGTTCAAACTCTGGTTACACTGACGGAGCATAAAACCTCTCAAACGTTCACTTCGTCGTTTCTTAAAAACTGTCTTTCTTCTTCTTTTTCTTGCATTACAACGGCTGTATTTCACCAATAATGGCTTTCAGTATTGTCTTTTTATCTAAATTACCTTTTGCCAGGAGCTTTCGAAGGCATAAAAACGTAGTGACGATGTGCACTACAAAGTCGGAGATATGCACGAAATTCAAAGAAAATTGTGCCAAGGAAACCTTGGAGCGCATTCTTTGTTTCTGTCTGGCTATCACAAAACTACGCCTTGCCCACTTAGGGACCCTGTTCTTTTCTGGTAAGATAGGGTCCCCAAGCTAGAGATGGGAAACTATCGATAATTTTAGTACGTATGCGTATTGTTCGATATAAAGATTTGAAGTTGCTTGAAGGGTACCACCCCCCCTCTCGCTCATCAATACTATGAGACTTTTAGTTCCGAAAGTATTTCATAGTACAAATTTAAGGTTTATAGACGATGCCACACCCTTTTGTTTAAAGCTTACCCAACTTTCCCAGTCGTAAAGGGCGTCTAAACACAGAATTCACACCGAATGTCATTCATGTGTGACTTACAGTTCCAAAGTTCCCATTCTTTAAATCAAAGTTTTGTTAAAAAAACAGTACCACGCCCCTTGTCCAACGCCTTAGAGATTTCACCAGCGGTAAACAGATCCAATGCTCTCCGACTTATAAATCTCACGTTATTGTATATGACAGATTTGAGTTGTATAGGCGGTGCCACACCTCCAAAAACCCTCTCCTGGACATATTCTCCATTGTGTCTGAAGTTCAGATCAGTCGGTCAACTAGTTATCACAGCCAATTATTTATGGCGTCACTGCCAGCATTGAATATTGTGGAAGCATTGACGTCACAAAAAAACGATAGTGTCGTTAGTGCCCAAAAACCATCGATATTGGCGTCAAAATAAAACCAACGATACTATCGATAGTAGTACAGCTTTACTCAATATTATGATAAATCCCAGGTAAACTTCCCTAGGCACACCCACATTCTCGCCGTTCACTTTTACGTCGATTCACAACACTAAGAAGCTCTAACTAGGACAGCTTACCTAAGCTCGTTTTCCACCACTTTTTTTGCTGTGATTTTTACATCGCCCGAACTTTTTGAAGACGACAGTGCAGATGGCGTCCGTCCAACTCATTGCTGTGTAGTCAACTACTTGATTACAATAAAAAAGGCAGTAACACCCAACAATCATATTGTTTCTGTGCCTAATCTCAATTTGAAGAGTCCTTGCACAATTCCACTGTAAAGCATTCATCTCCATCCATTCTGTCGTTCTGCAATCGATTCAAAACCAATGGACATACTAACAAATTTTTTATTATTGTTCAAAGTAATCAAAAAAATTATGTAGAACGCTAACAAAAGTATTTGTTTTGAGGCAATTGGCTAAAATTGTTCAAAAAGACATTCGTTGTACCATTTCGGATTTTGAGTACTCTTTCAAGTTTCAAGTTTCTCTTAACCCTTTGTTGACCCCGCCAAATTTTGATGAAAAATATTTGTCCAATTATTTCTCTTTTGAAATGCTTTCCTCATATTTAAAGTTGAAAAAACCCATTAAATCCTGTTTCCTCTTCCTTCTCTTTCTATTCTTCCTCTATCAACTCTTCTTTTTCGCACCAGTCTCCTACAAAATCGCCTCTTCTCATTCCTTCCCAAGCTTTATTCTTCTTCGCAATTAACCACTTTTCTTAGTTCAGCAGTGTTAAGCGCATATTTACTGACCTTACAAAACAGTCAAACATTAAAACAAATAATCCCCGAGAACACATAAATCCTCTTATGGCTCATATGAATGATTTACTCTCACTTAGCACGATTCCTTGCTCCTTGTATTCATCATCTTAGCTCATCATCATTCGCAATTTCATAAAAGCATGAGAAATGAAAGGCAAACAACAACAAGTGTCAGTAAAGTCATTTTTCAAGATGGCTGCGTAAATCACGTAGGTGACAATGGAACACCTGCACAGCATTTGTTGTCGGCTTAGCATTTAAGTAGAACAGCAACAACATCAACGAAATCACTCGGCAACAGCACGTTTTGTTGTTCTTCTGTAGGTAAATAAAATAAAATGAAGCAACGACCTTGACTGGGCGCTCAGCAAACAGACGCTTCTCATAATGTCATAATCCCAAAAACATTTGCACAACAGCAACAACAACAAGCAACGAGTGGCAAAAATAATAGCAAAGCAAATAGCAGAAACGCGCACTTTTAGGCGGCAGTAATTTATAGCGATTTGGATCCCGTGATGGCGCAACTAATGCAGCCTTGAACATTGAGCGCGTCTTCTTCGTGCAGCGCTACAGCAAAAATGTTGCAGCCACCATTTTGGTTTGCTGCTGAAATATCGCTGAGTTGAGTCTGTGCTTCTAGTGTGCTACTTTGTGTTTAGTGTTGAATTTATAATGCCACAGATCTGAGTAATGAAGACCATTAGGTTAACGATTATGGCTTGAAGCCATGTCTGTCATTTAGCACTTTTACTGATTTAAAGCTTCTTTTGGATATTAACAGCAGATTAAATTCATAACTTTTAGAGCAGCTGACATTACGACAATGCAACTAAGGGGGAAAGAAGAATAAAACGAGTTACCAAATTGTATAGTTAAATAAAAATGTAAATAAAATTGTCAAGAATTAAGCATGCGCCACCAAAAAAGATCTATGGTGACCGCTTTAACTGTTAGTAAAACAGCCGTTTTATTGTGCTTTAGTAGGGTTCGAGGGTTCAGGTGTGTGATTTACTACTTTATATTAATATTGGTCCACGTGTCAGAGTAGATAATAAAGTATTGGGAAGTTTCATCAGCTCCGGTATTAGTGCTGTTCTTGTCATTCTCCACTTTTAATACAAGTTTAATAAAGTGTTGTTTCTAGTTTGCAATGCTCACGTAAAGAAGCTAATTGACGATTGTTTGGATTAAAGATGTGTAGATGATACCCACGCGTTGGGTCCTCCTAACGTCACAAACACTTAACGTTTCAGTTTTAACACAAACAACTGGTTTATTCAAATCGTATTTTAATATAAATTGGAATGATTGTTCGGGGCTACGCGCGTGCTCTCTCGTCGGCCAACCAGCAAGAACGAACTGCCGGGTTGCCACCTTATCCCCGGTCTTCAGGGTTGTCAACAGTTGTTGAAATTTTTCATCGTAGTGCAGATGGACTATCTCAAGGTTGATAGATACACCCAAGGGGATCACTATCTAACTATTTAAAGAGGTCGATTTAAATATAGTCTGCTCATAATAACGATATGTATTGTTAACATTTTATGTAACACCAAAGAAAATAATATACTACTCGAAGCGCGGATTAGCGTGTAGAGACAAAGGAAAAAAGGGGCCGAACACCTGTGAGTTATCCTAGATGACAAACTTCTTTGGAAATCGTACGTGCAAAGGTGTTTTGAAAAAACGTGAAGTCTTCCCCTAGCAGGCTCCTCTGTATATATACGGCTATCATCTCCTACGCATCTGTGGTCTGTATGAGCAGACTCTCTCTAGAAGTTCCTCTGGATATATAGGGCTATCATCTTCTACGCATCGGTGTTCTGGATGAGTAGACTCTCTCTAGCAGGGGTCAGGAGAACCTTGTTCAAACTGCAGTGTACTGAGGCCATATGTAGTACGGGAGTCCCTACTACTTCTGGCCAGTCGCTAGATTTCCTGTTGTGTCTGCATCTGCTTAATTTTTTCGTCCAAGAAAAACCCCTCAAGGCGATCTGAATACTAAAACAAAGTGATCAATGGTATGGCGCTTGTCCGACATTGGACAATAGTGCTGGTATAGAATGTTGCTATATGAGGTTCACTCTTGGTCAGACCCTGAGAATGAGTCCGGCAAAAAGTTCCGCTTCCGTATACTCAAGGATGTCACCAGAACAGAACGGGATTCTGACTTTGGCGTCTTCGTGGAATCAACGGGGTTTCGACGGTGCCTGCCGTACTTGAGGCAATAAACTTTGTTGTAGAGAATAAGTGGAGAGGTCACCCCCGTCTAGCCCCAGGCATTTGGATTCTGGAAGCATTTGGTCGACTATTAGTGATTTTGGAATTACCATATCTTCAAAGTGAAATTCACGCATCGAATTTGCCACCTTATCATCAGGATAGAATAGATATCCACCCTATCGGAAAGCTAGAGACTCCAGCTACATTTTGAGGGGTTACTTTTTAGTCTAACCCCCGGTTTTTGGATTTTTTTTGGAAGCATTTTATCTGTTATTAGGGATTTCGTAGTTGCCAGATCTTCAAAGTGAAATTTGCGCATCGAATTTGTCACCTTATTCTTAGGATAGCCTAGACATCCACCCCATATCTTTCTGTGTCTGTAGCGACAGCGAGACTGCGGTCTTGGTCTTGGACAGCCCTTCAACCACCTCTACGACAGTCAAGTCCTGGAAATCCAGTCTAAACTATGTCGGCAAACATAATAGCCTGACGGTTACTTGAGTCCCAAGACACGCAGGAATTGCGTGTAATGAGACCTCTGACTCCCAAGCGAGAAAGGGCTGTGAGACTGAGTTTGTCGGCCCTACGTATTTGCGGCCATCAAAGTCACTGTTAACAAATGGGTCACTGTGACCCAGTAGGGAGCATGGCAGGCTGAGAGAAACTGCAATGGGACGAAACTTATGCTTCCTATGATCTCTGGCAAATGCTCACAGTTTCTTTTGTCACTATGCAGAAGGGACTGGAGGCAGTTGGTCGGGTTAATGACGGGTCATTTTCTATGGGCAAAGCACATGGAAAAGGTAGGCAGGTCTGACAGTGCACTATGTCCTGCCTAAGAGGACCACTTTCTGTATGTCTGTCCGAATCAGGTTTGAGACATTTGGCACCGATGTGTTGAGAAGCGACCACCTTGAATCTTAACACCCCAAGATCTATCCAGATTTTTCCGTAGGTTCCGTTTTCAGGTATATTCGAAACACATGAGTATCAAGTCGTAGTAAAATAGACGTATGTAATATCTGAGTGCTGCGCTTGCTGTTTCGACAAAGAAATGAGAAAATCACATTTTTACACGCTTCTCTTTTTTACAAAATATTTGTCATGATGCTAGTTTCTCAACAAGTACACTCGGAGGCCGCAAAAGGCCCATTGTGATGCCACAAAAGAATGTAGGACCTTGTCATCCTGTGTTAAGTTTTGGCTAAAACCAAGCTGAGCGTCGAATGAAGTCCTCAGCCTTGAATTCACAGAAGAAAATGCCACAAAATTAAAACGGTGCACTTCTATTGGGACACCCTATACGAGTCATTGGAGAACCCCATTAGATTAGTTCATGTCCTGGATGTGAGCTTCTTATGTTTTTGCTACCTTTGCCTTTGGCTCGTAATAACTTGATTGCACAGCTTATTTCCATTTGCTACTACTAAGAAAAATGCGAAAATAAAAGCCATATCCGCACTGCCATTGTCAGTTTCAACCGCGTCCTGGATAAGGATCTGCGTGGTTGTGGGTAGTTTGCATTTTCATAAACGTTCAATTGTGGTGCGACGTACATTGTTGCGAGCCATAAATCTCGTTTAAAGCAAGAAACAAATACTTGAAGCAGCTGCAAAAAGAAGCTGACAAATTTATGTGAATGCCGATAAGGTGGAACTATAAAAACGCACATTTATTGCACAAATATTATTTGTTGCGTGAAAATTTAAATTTGATTTTTGCACGCAGTGTTGTTAACCTATTTTGTACCGATATTTTGAGAAAGGAAAAATGTTTGTAATACGCGAATTAGGTGAGAGAAGACAAGGAAAATTAGTTTGAGCAAGATAGATGATTTTTCAGTAATTTCAGATTTTGACTTAAAATTTCTTGTCCTTTGTAGCAATCTGACAAGATCTAAAGGTATTTTATTGTAATACAAAATACAAAAATTATCTTTCCTATCACCGCAATTCACTTTTGTTTTAGGCGATTTATATATTTCAAGATATTTAAGTGTTAAGAAATTAATGGAATTTCCAACAAACCTACAACTAAGTATTCCGTCATTTTGGTTTCAAATTCGCAAATTCTCTTTAATGACTGCAAAAAATATGCAGCATTTCGTTTACACTCTTCGACTATTCATTGTACACTAAACTAACAAAAAAAAATAACTATTTTACAACAACAAAAGCAACATCATTAGCAAAACAAAACCGAATGGCAGCACTAATAGCCGCCGCATCCGGTGTAATAAACTCATTAAAAGATAAACAAAAAATCAATTAAATATTTTTATGGCCACATTTACCTTGTGGCCACACCGTGTTTCACGTATTTCCATCACGCACACATACACACACACACACAAACATGTATAAATGTTCCACATTTTTCGCAAATTGTGTGCAGCAATCATTTGCCTTCATAGTTATTATTGAATTATTAACGAAAATCGTTTTTCATACAAAACGCAGCGCATATGTTCCGGCAGCTACTGGCGCGTCGGCTGCATTATCTTCTCTTTGACTTTTGCCATTCGCGTACGTACACAAGTCGTAAAAATTTAAAACACCTTACGGCATAATTTTCATTTTCAGTTTTGGTTTACTGAACAATTTTCTAGCCAGTCTTTGGTTTGCTTTCTTTCTGTTTTTTCGTTTTTGTTTTGCCCCCTTTGGCGCTGTGGCTGGAATCTGAAAATCAGTTCGTATAATTGTGCGAAACAATTTCGCATCAAATTATAAAATGTTCACACAAAAAGGTACTTGAGCGTAGAACGCACTCAGTGGGTGGGCTTTGATACGAGAAGCGCCGTGGGACAGCGGCGCGGCGCAGCGCAAATGGGTTCAGCGTGTGAATTCGATAGACTTTGTCTATTTACTTACTTGTTTTCTCCACATCAACTAACTATATCGCTAGATATATGAATTTCTTACTTAAAAAAAGTTTGATCTGGACTATGAATGCTACCTGAATAAGACTTCACCTGTCTTCCGTAAGACAGAAGAGGTTTTAAGAGTTTAGCTTTGATGGATTTGAATCATATTGTTTTATGTGAGATGAAAGAGAAACCCTAAACACACATCATTGATAGATAAAAATTACAAGAAGCCAAACAGGTAACAAGAAGTCTAACGAAAAAACCAGAAATGTGTTCTTCAATTGTGAACGTAAAGAAAAGCAGTAACAAAGAAGTAAGATAAGTTGAAGAACGAAAGTCGGAGAGTTTGAGTTTTGAATTTGAAATGAAAAGGAATGAAGTAAGGAATGATGTTAGTTATTTAAAAGGACTTTTAAAAGGCAGAAATAAGTACATCTTTTCTGACCAGTGCACAGTGATTCGACTCCAGTACTTTATTCGATAAAGAAAAAATGCTTTTTAAAATTAAAAAAATCCAGGGACATACTTTCACATACTTTCTTTTTAATTAAATATGAAGTAGAAGCCTCCGCTTTCAAATTCGCATCACATCAATTCTTTGTACTTATTGAAAGTTTAAGCAACTTTTTGCTAACTATGAATTTTTACGATTTTTTTTATTCAATAAACTAAAAAACAGAAAAAATGTGTTTAAATTTTTTGGTGCAAAAAGTTCAGACTTTGAGAAGCTCTTGCACATTTTTTGCAACGATTTTTTGAGATTTTCTTAGTGACGTAGGTTAAGTTAGGTTAAAGTTGCTGTCTTGGCCTGGGACTTGTCGAGAGACACACGTAGGCCACGGAATGGGTCCGTTGTGATACCACAAGTTGAAAGGTCTGTCTGTAACTGAGGTCATTCAAGTTGTCGAAGAAAGGAGAGCCTAGAGTTTTCCATCTTCGTCTAGATAGAGCCGGACAGTTGCAGAGAAGATGGGTGATAGATTCCTCTTCCTCTTGCGGCACTGATGTCTTTGTGGCCCGGTACCCAGATCAGGGTAATGTTGTGCGCATGTCCTAACTCATTTAGTAGGGAGCGGCAGAGAGGAACCACTTTCGATGTGGTTGAGAACTTCTTGAGGGCTTTAATTGCTGCCTGGCTGACAGTGAAAAAGCGAACCGTACCTTTAGAAAGGTTGCATTGTTTTAACATAGACAAGGCTTTGAATATGGCCAGAACTTCCGCTTGGAAGACACTGCAGAAATCTAGAAGACGAAAACATTCTACCATGGGTGGATTTTCACACATTACTCCACCCCCTCTCTGCCATCCAGTTTGGAGCCGTCAGTGTAAAAACATACTCCAGTTTTCGGAACCGTGTCTTGTTCCCACTCCTGTCTATGAGGCATGAGGGTTGAGAATTTAGAGTCGAAAAGATATGATGGTAACGATTAGTCTATGTTGTCACGTAGGTCAGGTGAACGGCCTAGAATCTGGCAGTGACCGAAATCAATACGTGTCCATCTATTGATGGTGTTTAGTCTCACTGCAGAGAGGGTAGCCGTTTGTTTACCGAAGAAGTCGACAGGGAGAAAGTGGAGCGCGGCGTAGAGTCCTTTGGACGGTGTCGATGGCATGGCCTCAGTTATTATGAGCGCCGCCGAACTTTGAACTGAGTCCAGGGGTTTCTGGTTGGTCCCCATATCCAGGGCAGTCCACCATACTACTGCTCCATAGAAAAGAATGGGCCTAATCACGGAGATGTACAACCAGTACATGATGCGTGGTTGGAGACCTCATTTTTTGCCAACTGCTCTTTTGCAAGAGTACAGTGCAACAGTGGCCTTTCTAGTATGTTCGCTTTTCAGTTAAGTTTCCTATCCAGCAGTAGACCAAGATATTTGGCCTGCGATCTGATAGTAAGACTAGTCCCGTTAAGAGAAGGCGGGTCAAAGATAGGAATTTGGTGCTTCCTTGTGAAAAGGACCAAATCGGGTTTGGTTGGGTTAATGCCCATACCGTTTCGAGAGCACCAAGATCCCAATAGATTCGGGGCCTCTTGAAGATGATCGAACAGTGTCGGAAGGTTCTTCCCAGATACCGCTAAATGACATCAAATCGTTAAATACTGAGACTAATTTTTTGGAATATAGTCTATGAAACGAATCACTGCGCAGTGGCGCACACAGGATTTTATTTTGAAGTGGGAGCATTTTGCAACAACAATTTTTGTATTTAAGGGAAGAGGAGGTTTGGTACCCTCCTGTGTACGCCACTGGTCCTGACATGAAATTTGAACTGTAGATCCACTTTAGAAAATTTAGTTCCACTAAGACGGGATATTTTTTTAATTTAGTGGCGAATAGTTGAAGTCCAAAATAATTCTACATGTTTTGATAAAATTTTTTAAAATCAAAAATAAACGGGCTCAATGATGGGTTAAGGTTTATATACCGGAAAACTATGAAAAAACACGAGCCAAAAATGACTGACTGAAAAATGATTGACTTCAAATTTGGTGAAAACACTTGAAGAATAATTAGATATGTGTTTTTAATTTTTTTCAACGAAAGTTGAATTTTAAATATGGTAAAGACATTTCAAATGAAAAATAATTTGGCACTTTTTTTGATTTTTTTTGTTTTTCATTAAATTCTGATTACGGTTAAAAGTTTCATTTCAAATATGAAGATTCCAAATGAGAAATAATTAGACACTTGTTTTAGGCCGTAATTTATTTTTGAATAAATCAAGTATTTAATTTATGCTTACAAAATATTTGTTCTTCTATTTAGCATTGTTTTTCGGGCATCACAATGGGCTTTCACGGGCTCCAAGTGTACTTACTGCTGCCTTTCTTGCGACTACCTAACCTAGCATTGTCTCTTTTTATTGACTCCTTTGACTACAACTTTTTACTTAATCTACTAAAAGCTTTTCCATTCACCCAGAAACATATGTAGACTCCTTCTCTTCTTTGTCACTAACTGAAAGCCAAAACCCTATAAACTATGAATCTATAAATCTGTGCATATTCCCAACGGATCACTCCTACTCTAACGCCTCTCGTCGCATTTTCCAAGTGATTTCTTTTTGTGGTAAATCAACGCATTACAACGCTCATAAATTCACACAGCATGGTTTACTATGATGGAAACACTTGTCATGCTCCACTTAATCCCATCACACACACACACACACATCCCACTCCAACCTCACCTCAACAAAGGCGCATTGTCATTGTCCGGCATCGTAAATTACTGTGTCCAGCCGTTGACATGCGATTTGTTGGACGGGTCAGCGGCGTCGAAAGTAATCGGTTAGACGCGCACATGGAACATGCGAAAATGCCAAAGTCGATTGCGTTGCCGCACTTCGTGGCAAATGAACTGCACACCAGCGAGCGCACAAATGTCATGTGCAATTTTGTTTTATAAGCAAAGTAAGCGAGCGTTAAATCGGCAGCAGCCATCGGATTTACATAAACATGCCAAATAACTGCACGCACGCAGAACAACAGCAAACGCCTAATTTGTATGAACAACGCGCGCTGCTCTTTTCACTTTAGTTGTTTGTGTGTTCTATTTTATTGCAGCATCTTCTTGAGATGGAAATTTTGTTAGTTTTTTGCATTTTGGTAAATTGATAATGGACCGTAGAGTGGTAAGTGTTGGTCGCTTGTCTATGTCTCATGTGGAACAAAATATCACGTATACGCACCGTAAAGCTCGAGCAAGTTTTAAGCAGCACGCACGCAAAACTGGAGCTAACCTCTTCGCTTTACTACATCTCTCTCTCTGGGGGTTTTTTTTTAATTTTCTAAATTGTTTGGAATTTTTCCTTGTGCACTTTGTTTGTATGCGAGACCCCTGGGATGTGTGTCGTGATTCAATCTGCACTTCCACAAAGTGATTCTTCGCCCAAGTATTGCTGAGTATTTTTCTGCACAAAATTCTAAATTTGTACTGGCAGCTGGAAGCTGCAGCAATCGTTCGACTAATAGTTTCATTTTGTTCAATTTATGTTCATGTGTGTGAGTGTGATTGTTCAAAGTTTCTAGCAGTTTGTTGATGGCAATAAGGCAACGCTTGTAAAAATACACAATTTTTGTTACGCGAATGTGTTATTGTGAACTGCACTTTGTATTTGCGCGTTTGTTTGTTTGCGTATTGCAGCCAAATGCAATTAATTGCATTTTAATTGTACGTTTTAATTAAACGCAGTTGGCTGGTGCAGCGTCTGGATCGCTTCAATTAGTGCCGCCTAAAAATACCAGATTGCGAAATTACGACCAATGTGCAATATGGGAATTTCGAAATAACAATTTGAGCGCTAAAATTAAACGATTTTTTATAGACATCAAAAGATTTTGTGCAAACACTAATATTTTGTTTGACACTAATATTTTAATTGGAAGCACTGAATACTTTTGATATTTTCTACTTAAATTGCGATTGTTATTTTGCGTAGCTGGTTACTCAGCCAACAAAGGTATTTGTTAAGTGGATGATCTGGCAGGGAAACGAACAGCCACAATTAGATATCTTTCTACAAAAACTAATACAATTCACATAGCTTAGAAACGCCGGAGTCATCTCTTATCATGACGTGGCTCACATGGCTCATTTATGATAGGAAGCGTACATTCGCTCTTCTGGGTGTAAAAGGACTGATATTTTCATACTCACAAGGACACGAGGATCAAGGACACGTATGGGAGTTTCACAGTCAGGCTGCACTTAAGACCCTGGAGAACGCGCGTGTAACTTCTAAGATTATCCAAGAATGTGAGATGAGGATTAGATCGGTTGTGCGACATAATCATCTACAACTTATCTGTGTTTCTGGACACTCTTGGGACCAGAACCAATAATCGGCACCTTGGACTGAATCAAATCCTGTGTAAACAGCTTACGTAGGGAGCGTTTATTTAGTTTGGGAAGTTGCAGGACTGCCAACTGTTTTGTATTGGGGCCGAGCAGGAAGACAGGGGCATTCTTTCTGAATTTACGAAAGAAAGATGTTCGCCGAATCGTCGGACTAATCACGGGACACAATCGGCATCAATAGACATCATAGAGGATCCAAATTGCTCATCTTTTCTGGAGGAGGTAGACACCACAAAGCACTTCGCTGGAACCAAATTGCGCATTTTGGGTTCAGATGTTATGAGGATGGACGAGGACCATTCTCTTGCCCTGCGCGATATGCTGAGATTGATTAAGAAATCCAGGAAGTTTGTGCAAGACGACTTGTAGTCCCTTTCCCTTCCCTTCTTTTTTCTTTCTTTACCTCCAGCTCGCTATCGTCTATCACCCTTTTTAACTCGAGTCTTTAGCACAATGTCTGTCTATCTAAATGCTTGAGAAATTGGACCCTCCAGGTTTCACTCATTTCCATTTCATTCTATTCCAGGAAAGTCACTGGACAGGCTGGGAGAAACTACTGCAAGTGCACAGAAGAGAAAGAAAGCATACAGTATCTTCGCTGTCACTGCTCAGCGCTCAGTAGAAGAAGAAAAAGCAAAGGTTGAGAACAGGACAATCGTTTCTACGAAACCTCGCCGAGTGATCCAACGTAGTTGTTTAAGATTTACTAGGCTCATAGCATCATCCAAATGGTTTGACAAAGTAACCGAATTTAAGAGAAAGCTGCATCAGGGATCGCAATGATCCTGCTTCTTGACTTATGTGTAGGAAAAAATGTATCTATCCATTTAAAATTAACCTAACTTTTGACAAAGTCTTTTTTTTAATGTTACTAAACCTAATAAATCTTATGATGTAATTTGTTTTCCGTTTTTCACTCCTCTAGAGAGCATAGGGCCTCCACTTGCCTGGTGTTGGTTACGTTAATCGGTTGTGTTTTTCTGAAAGGGTAGGTGATTGGCCTGCCGCAGGTAGTTCTAAGTGATGGGGCTGCCATCTACCGCCGCTTAGGAACGACACCTCCGATCCTGTGAACTACCGCTCATAGCGCCATCTGTTGTGTAAAGAAGCTGACAGCAGGACGGTTGGAGACTTCGCTAAGATCGGTTTGGTGCGTTGTTTTCGCTAATGCCCAATTCTTCTTAAAGGGGTCGCTGGTGCACCATGTAGCTGTATATTTGTTTATTTTTTACAGGATCATCTAAAGTTTTGAATTTTAGAACTGTGGTATGTTTCTTGGCTAGGGAACATTTAGATGACAGAAAAAATGTGAAAAGTTGGAAGAGTGCGGGACCATGCACCAGGAGTCGACCTCTGGTATGATAGGCTAATGCACTCACGTTAGGCTATCGAGACTGCTGATGCAATTTATGGATTTCTTATTTTAACGCGAGCTTCAGCGCCGTTCAAGCATATATTTGCAATAAAAAAATTTATAACAAATTACTTGGCCATTACTTTTTCAAGTAATTACACATAAACAGCGCATAATTATGTGATAATTAGGCCAACAATGACATTAATTGCCTTAATAATTCATTAAAATCATCGCTGAACATTTAATGTACAACTCAACTCAAAATAAATAAATTTTTGGCGCATAAAATAAGCGCCGAAAAGGCGGAAAGGCCGCCAGCAAACCATAAGAAACCACAAGAACCAATTATAAATTCATACTTCATTCAATTTTCATGCCATGAATTCATTATGAGTCATGCACACCAGATTTGTTGGCGGACTCAGAGGGCGTTCAATTATTGGTGTTGTTGTTGTTGATGTTGAAATTGGTGTCAAATGTTGTTTGGCCAACTGTCGGCTCGCCACTTTGCCACTCATCTCTTCAGCTTTGCATAAAATCTGTATGTCTGTGTATCTGCGCTGCGCATTCTTCCCCACTATGGTCACTTTTATTTTATGCCTCTTTTGCCCAAATTCGCATGATTAATGAATGCAATGCTGCCCCCAGGAAAATGCTAATAGACTCAACAAACCAGCAGGACGGAACGGGAAATATGAAATAATCAAGCACTAAAAATTTGTTGTGCCACTTGTTACCCACTCGACCCACGCCACTTTGTCTGTCTGTCTGTCTGTCGGTTCGGTTGCTGCTCTTGTGCACATTTTCCCACTCAAGTGGTCGCACTTTGCGGTTTCGAATGCCCTTCTAGTGATGAAATATTTATTGTTGCTGTTTTCATAATGAATGTTGCTGCGGTTGGTGGTGTCCGGCAGGAGTCAACAACTCGAAAGTGTTTTTTAAGCGCTTCAACATGTTTATGAGGCGCACTTGATTTACTATTTACTAAATTTATTACTGGAGATACTCATTTACATTGACAGTGTCAGCTGAACGTGGTTGTTGACGTTGTCGACATTGCGACCGTAAATCAGTTTAGCACGTTTGCATGCTGCACTTGTTGTTGTTTACTGGTGTGTAATTTTGTTATTTAATTGCTGTTGTTATTTCTGGATGAATCCTGTCAATCACTGACTGCCAACATTGCAGCTTGTCTTTTGAGTTGAGTTCAAATTTCATGCCAACGCAATGTCCTAGTTCCATTTTTCCATAATGTTTTGATTTTATTGTTTATCCTTGCCCACAGTTCTGGTATCCCTTGAGTGTTTCATATTTTTAGCTTTTATATTTTTGGCATTTGGTTATGACTTTGTTTACTTGTTCTTTTTATAGAAATTTAGTGTAAACGTAAACAAATTTTGCATTGTGTTTTCTCAAGGCAAACAAGGATATCATGCAAGAAAGATGATTGCTCTTATGCCTTGAGGGCAAAAAACAGTAAAGTAAAAAACAATAAAGCACTCAAGAGTTGAGTATAAATTAAAGTAATCAAAAGTAGATTCAAATCGTAAATGTTTTGTTAGTTTGTAGAAGAAATTTTAAGTTGATGTATCAAAAATGCTTCAATAATAAAACGCAGTAACAATTGTCATCCTGTGGTTAGTATTCGACTATTTTTGAGCGCAAATTACAACTAACGAATGCTAGTTTTAAGTGAAGCAATTAGTGTTCCTGTACTAGAATAGTTAAGCTATTTTTCTGAAAAAGTTTTCAACCAACCAATGAAAACAGTTTGTGATTTCACTAGCGCGATCTAGGAACCAGGAGTATGGGCCTTCTAGGGCCTGATTGTGAAGGCCAATCGAGTTTAGTTTCCAGCACCAGTTTCAAGTATACCTCTTGCGGTCATAAGGCCTTGATTGATCTCTTTATAAAGAAGATTACATTTTGTATTTCGCAGCGTTAGCCAGGTGCTTCGGAAGCGTTTCTACCATTCGTTCTACCGAGAAATATTCCTTCTACCTCTTTCTCACCTCAGCAGTTTGTCCAGCCATCAAGGTGCCACATCGATGGGACTTAAATGCCTGTTAGATAAACACATTTATTTTTGATTGAAAATAAAGGTGCACTGAGTAACCTAATTGTCAGATAATTTCTATAAGTAGACAGTTACGATAGCTTAGGTTATGGTGGCTTCCTCTGTACGACACACACTCGGAGGCCTGAAATGTCTTTCATACTTAGAGGGTTTGCCATTGCCTGCCAATGGCGATTCTTGTAATTCTCATCTGCTTCATGTGGAAAGCGATAAAAGTACTCGTAGATGAGCATTTCACCAGCCCGAACTAGGATTCGAACCTAACACCTCGGTATAAAAAGGAGCGCGCTTCCCACTGGACTGTCGAGGCCGGCAGATAGTGACGAAAAATTTATATTTTTTTTTTCTCTAAAATTCTTTACTTATGCATTTTTACCCTCAAAAAATTTAAGTGTTCAATCCTCACGCTTTACATCTTTAAATCAAACAACGCACACAAAAATCAATACACAACACCACAAGGAATCCACACACATTTGGCTGACATAAATTTAAATTTGCACCCAACCAACGCAGCAAGCACTTACATGGCAATAAGTAATCGCAATTGAAACCTTGAAATAACAATAAAGAATCTTTCAACGCTCCGAACACATAAAATGTTGGCTTCTAACGACGTCTTCTGGTTTTAACGATTTTTATTTTAAAAATATTGCCAGACAATGTCAGCAAAATTATGTTCGAACGCCGCCTTGGGTAATAAGTATTTATGAAAATTGCCAAAGTCTGTTGGTACAAAAATGTGCCGAAAATGATGAACCAAGAATAAGAGCAGAAATGAAAGAAATATAAATAACATACAGACAAATGTGACTTCAAACTGAATGGAAACTGATATGAAAATTGTTGTAAAATTGACTCCAAAGCGCATAAAATGAAAGTTGCTATGAATTTGTAGCCATTTAAGAGTTCGAGTTTTAGCACTGGAAAATATTTATAAATTCAAATATGCTAAGTATTTAGCCATGAGTAAAATTAGAAGATGTTATTCCAAGGACATGTCATCATCATTTTTGCAGGGACTTAACTATTATAAGTATTTTAAGAAAATAATTGCAATGAACCAATTGAAATGCAACAGACTCTTTTTTAGTGTATGCAATTTAAATCCCACAACAATATAAAAAAAATAACAAAAATATAAAATATAACAAAAAAAATAAAATATTTCATTTGGTTTTAAATTAAACTGCAAATATTGCGACTCTCATTGTGCACAGAAATTAGAATCGAATGTACTAATTGATAAAAAATGGTTTTCTGCAGGTAATTTTGGTTTGTCAATAGGTCTGTTTGGCAGAGAATAATTTGTACGAATTTGTACAAATTTGTACAATTTTTACTGGATCCTGTTTGTTGACGCCAAATCTCCAGTAACGAGAGAGAAACTGAGAGCGTAAAGTGGCAGTTCATTTCGTGAGAACTTGCAAGTTTTTACTGGAGAAATTTTGTCCAGTAACTTTTTGCCAGTAAGAAGAAGAACAAGAAAAACATATGACTGGCTGCCATATGAAACATAAATTTTTGAAAACATTTGGAGGCAAATGGAAACAGCAAAGAAATTGTGCGTTCGCAAGCCTGCTGACCCACAACCGTCTTGCTCAGCTTTACCCGCTGAAGCTGAAAGGGAAGAATTGCAGATTGAGCGCAACGAACTATTTGCATTTTGCATTAAATGTCTGATTTAACTTAATTTTCCCTACCACTTCAAACCTCAAATGAAACTTTTAGATCAGCTGTTTTGTTCTTTAACCCTCCTGTTTACATCCTTTTACTGTGTATTGTGAGTGGGCCAAGTCCCAGTGGTGTAACCAAGAGTTAAAACTTGCAAATTCTTACAAATTGCTGTTTGTTTACTTTTTTGGATAGTTTGATTTTAGGGAGCGTACGCTAGCTTACTCTCCTGATATTTTTTACTGGATAATTTTTACTGGAAATCTGGCCAAACAGACCTAATTTGTTGTGGTACAAATTAAAGAGCGGCGCAAGCACTATACAAATGACTTGGAAGCCATCGCTGTGCTTTCAAATACTGTCGCTCTTCTTCACTTTCACTACAAAACAAGCACTGCAATGAAGAAAGCTTTTGATATTCATACGAATACTGCACGAAACGACAATAGAACTTCAAGCACCTTGAAGTATGGAACAACACTGAAGTAGAACAACACTGAAGTAAAACAACACTGAAGTAGAACAACACTGAAGTAGAACAACACTGAAGTAAAACAAGACTGATGTGAAGCAGTGAAGTAGAACATTTTCGAGCATATGGTGTTTTGTTTTGCATGATCGGAGTAGCTGATGTTTGTTTTTGGTATTTTGTATGGAATCTGGGCTGCATTTTAAGCATTACAACAACATTAATGTAAAAAAACGCAGGTTTAAAACACGTTTTTTCGAAATTTATTTAAGTCTGTTTCACTCGGTGTGAAGTAGAAGTTCTGTTTCACTCGGTGTAAAGTAGAAGTTCTGCTTCACTCGGTGTAAAGTAGAAGTTCTGTTTCACTCGGTGTGAAGTAGAAGTTCTACTTCACTCGGTGTGCTTGCTGTGACTTACCGTTATTTAACCTCATTATAGCTTTCTGTTTTGATGTTTTGCTTCACAACAGAACACAAGCACTGTCGCTGCTGTAGCGAAACAGTTTTCGAATGATGCAGTGCTTGCTTTGTTGCAGAATAGAACTATTGAGCATTTGAATTCGCTGTCAACGCGACAATGAAATACAGTACTTGACAGTACTGCGCAGTAGTGAAGTGCGCCCAATAGAATCTTTTGTGCAGCTCTTTTGTATTTACCCATGTGTAGCCAACCTCGATGGTCCAGCGAGTAGAGTGCTGACTTGTCATACCGGTTCCTAGGTTCAAGTTCAATCTGAGGCTGGTGAAACACTCGTCTACTTCTATCGCTATCCACATGAAGGAGTTGAGAATTACAAGCATAGCAAGTGCACGCTTGGTAAGTTCTTCCGCCATCCGCTTGAAATGTGTGTTGTAACACATGTTGAAAAAAAAACAGTGTTACGGGTGAAATATGTGGTATCACTCTCGTCCCCTATCCTTTCCCTTCTCCTACCCTCGCCATGGCCATGGTGAAACGGTCCAAATAGACTGAGTGCTATGTAGGGCTTGAAGCCTTCCGGCTTCATCATCGTCATTATACCCATATGTAGGGTAAACATATAATATCCCAAAGTAGGACACATCTCTTTTTGGGTTAAAATGAAATGCTCCTCTTCTTTGTCAAAATGTTTTTTATTTCTCCCCAAATTAAATTTTCATCTGGTAACCTTCCTATGAACTGCCACTGAATAATATATTGAAACGAAAAGGCACTCTGTGCTGTGCATGAACGCTTTTGCAAGCATACTTTTAGGCATGCACTGTGAAGTACGGCAATACTGGTATAATTCGTTTGGTTTAGTGCGATATGGCAAGGTTCGCGAGAAATGGGCTGTGCGAGAATGCTCGAGCATTTTCCAATTGGAAGTTGCAAGAAACTTCGGCGCGATAAGAAAACTGGTATAAAAGCAGCAGTGTGCAGCGCAGGGAGTCGAGAATGTGTTGAGCAAGCAATGGGGAAACATGCAATTTGTAAATAAAGCGATTGTTAGTTTTGAATACGTTGCGCTGAATAACTGAAGTTGTTTTTATTTTCAAACACAATCAAACGAACCTGGGAAGACTTGAGATTTTCGTAACAATATGTATTTACATCTGTTAAGCACTTACTCAAAAAACTAGGTTAACACATGATGTCTCAAAATGTCCTACTTCCTTTTTAGCCAAAAATAAAACACTCCTCTTCTTGGCCCAAACAATCCTTTTTTTCTCCTAAGCTAAGTTTTCAGTTGGCGCCATCACTAAACATTCGTTTACTGTAATTTTTTAAAGCATATTTTTCAGACTTCTAAAACATGTGAGTGCTGGTTTAAATCGTATTTAATTTAATTAAATTTTATTTTATTTGTCAGTCTTGTCTGAGACACAGTCAGCAATACAACCAGCCCAACGAATCGATAAAGCAATTAAGCCCATTTATCAGCCGAAGCTCGGCCCAAACGACCGACGATGACGATTATATTTGAAAGGTGAAAAGAATCGCTTGCGTGCGTCCTGCAAAGGGGCGTGTGGACTTAAATTTAGTAGATAAAAACAAGTAAATCACAGACGCAAAAACACGAATAGAATAGCTAACAAATTGGCCGAAACGGAAAAGGTTATTTTCGCGCCTACAAATGAAATGAAAGATGTTGAATAGAAAAACTCAAGCAAAACAAAGCAAAGCATGACAATATCAAATATATCACCTTTAAATGTGCAAATGAAAGGCAATCGCACGGCAAATCAGTGAATGTAAACGTGAAAGTGAGCGGTTAAACTTCCCCCAATAGTAAAGGAATAAAGGAAACAGCAATCAGAATGAAGATGTAACAAACAAGCAGTCGGCTACTTAAATGTGTTCGAGTTGCTTTAAGCTACACAAAAATTGCATAATGCCAGCTACGCAGAATTGCGACCTGAGCACACTTGGCAGCTGGCACTCACGTGTAGGCTTTGCATATAATTGGGGTCGTGTTATCGGATTAAACTCCACCTTGGCTGACTGGCTGACTGTCATTCGTGCGCTGATAAGCTTAGCAACTGCAGCCGCACACATTCAGTATTTGGTTGCGTTTTTGTTGTCGACACGCCCAAACGCTTGCAAAGCGTAATGCTTGCCACATGCGAAACGAGTGGGAATAACACAGCCAGGTAAGTGACCAGATTTTATTGAACCAAAAAACAACATAATCAAAGCTACGTCAACTGTCGAAGTGAAATTCACATGCAACATTTTGACTCACACACCCCAAACACACACGCACACACACGCAGTTATTTGCTGACTTTGGCAGGCGTGAAAAATGACAAGTAGAAAGTCAAGAAAAAGCAACCAACTTAACACGCAAAATTATTTGAACATTCACATTTTCGGCCGCTTGATCTGAACATTGCTTTCGTCCTGATTTTCTGTGCGCGCGCTCGCAACAGAACTCAAACCCAATTCGGCCTCGATTGGGTTCAGCTCGACGGTCAATGTCACACTGCCCAAAGCACAAAAATTTTGCGCTGCTCAACTTTGAGAGCAAATGAAAAACATGAGGGAAAAAAAGCCAGCCGCCATTTGGCGGAATGCGAGAATGTTGCGTCGTGGCAGGAAGCAGGAAGTCGGCAAATGTGCTACAATTTTATTATTGAGCTGCGTGCCGCTGCTTTGCATTTTGTCATTTGGCGCTTATAATTATTATTATTACTATTGTTGTTGTTATTTGTTAAGTTGTGCCCAAAAAATGACCACAAATTAATGCACAGTTCCGGTCACAAAATTTTATGTGTTAGTTTTGTTCGCAGACGCCTTCAATGCAATTTCTTCATTTTAGCGTCGTTTTCTTGTATTTTTGTTTTTTTGGATAATGACATTTTCTCATTGAGTGTTATTGGTGTTTGCAATTATCGAATTAAGTTTGATGATTTATTTGATTTATTTGATTATTTTATGTTTTCACTATTCAATTGCCCAGAGTGATACGAATTCTGTAAACAATCTAACAAAATTCTTATTGCCATTACAACATTTTCCAGCAAACGACCCACTTAAGCATTAATGTAGCATTGGGTCAGAGTTGGTCTGTTCAGCCCGAAAGTTCGATATCAACTCAATCTGATGCTAATGTGGTAAATTTGCATAATAACTGAGCGCTAAGCGGGACATGGCTCGATATCCATCCCACTGGCACTCTGGCCTCCTCCTCATTGTGTGTACGTGACTGTGCAAAAATATTTCACAGTTTTCAGTTATTCTTATCAATAGTTATTTGTGTCAAATTTTGGCAAACTTTAATGTCATCACAGTTTAAATTTGAGCTTTCTACGAAAATGTGTGAAAGTTTAAATATGAATACCTTTTTGAATACAGAAATTGGACTTTATTTGACTTTGTTGCCTTCAATCTGACCTTCGAAAATGTTGAGTCTTCGTGTATCAATAATCATCTTTTTTAAATGTTATTTATTTTTATATTTATTTATGTTTCGATTTGCCAACAATCAATCATGGCAATCTTGTAGCCAAACTATCTTATTTTCAGTGCCGGCAGCTAAGTAACATAAACTTAACACATGAGGCATAAACTTAAATAAATGTTTTCAAGTAACTTTTGCTGAAAAACGGAATCCTCTACAACTTTCGTGTTCCATCTCTGGTTCAGTGCTACAATCGGTTATTGAAATAAAATTCTTAAGTGTTTTCTTCGACCCTAAACTAAGTTTTCCAACTCATACCAACTTCAGTGTTTCGAAATCTTGTGCCATGTGGGGTTTTGTTCGTATGAATAGTGCTGCCTTTCGAATCCGAATACTACCGAATCTGTATACAATCCAATTACTTCACACATCATTCGTCAGTTCTGGACTGGAATATTTCACGCTTATATGGAAGCCTTATCACGTTTCTTATATAAATGGAACTCAATGCATCTAGAAATTCTTTATTCGGTTCGCTTTGCGTTCGATGAACTTCAGTGATCCGATGCAGCACTAAGTCCTGATCTATTACAATTCGATTTCATGGTCAAAATTATAAAAATTTATAATCTCTGAATGTAATGATTTTGATGTCATTTGAAACTCCAACTGAACAAATCCCCAAAAAATGTAAAAAAAATCAATTAGAGTGTGTGTGCAAGAGCTGTTTAAAGTCGAAACTTTTTTTACAAAAGCATTTAAACACATATTTTCTATTTTTTAAGTGTATTAATAATAATAATTACACAGCACAACAAAAAACACTTTTTTTCTGTTGCATGGAGTTTTTCTACTGTTTCTTGCTAATTATCCTCAGATTTTTTCTAGCAGCTCTAGTTAGTGAGATATAGGTACCGTGTCATTTTTTCAGTTTTTCCTCTACTTGTTCCATATTTTTGATCGTAATTTCTAAACTAAAACACCGATTGACATGTGTTTTCATCTCTTCGCATTAACAATGCCGCACGGCTTCTTTTCCGATGCAACTTATTTTTATATGTTTTAAAATGCCGCAGTAATTGGACCTCAAAGTCGAAAAATATGGAATTTTAAGGCCTTTTCTTTGATGGTCAAAAACATACACATTTTTTGTAAAATAATTAACGAGTTAGGTAGTTAGGTGTATAATGAAAATCGACACATCAAGCAATGCAACACAGCCAAATTATTTGGCGGAATACACATTGGCATCGAAATAATAGCAAAAATGTACCATAGTCATTTTCATCAATTTTCATACTTTGTCTTGAAAAATTAGGGGCCTGAAAATATCCTCTTTTATATGTTCTATTTACAATCTGGAATACAAGCAAAAAACAAAAAAGTTTTGAATTGCTCAAAACAAAAAAAAAATTAAAAACTTTGCATATTTTGAGACACCTAATTTTTTAAGGAAATAGCATGAAAATTTATGAAAATGACTATAACACATTTTTGCTATTATTTCGATGAGAATGGGAACCACGCCAAATAATTTGGCTGTGTTGTATTATTTGATGTTTCATTTAACACCCAACTCGTTAGTTGATTTACGAAAAATGTGCATGTTTGTCATCATTAAATAAAACGCAATGAAATTCCATATTTTCCGACTTTGAGGTCTAATCACCGCGGAATCGTAAAGCTTATAAAAAAAAATTACATTGGAAAAGAAGCCGTGAGGTGTTGTAAATACCACGAAGTTAAAACCATGTCAACCGGTTTATTGGTTTAGAAGTTACAATCCCAAACGTGAAAAAAGTCGGGGAAGATACGAAAAAGTGACACGCCCATTTTTTTGCGAAAACGGAGACCAAGTTTAAAAACGGCTTGCGGATTCGAAATCAGCGGTACCTAATTACCCTAGAACTGATGTCAAACCCAGAAAACCCCATTTTGCTGTTGATCAGTGTTGTATGGAATCATAAAAAATTTTAAATTTTCAAGTTTTCAATTAAAGCAGTCACTTGGAAGCTAATACTAAATATATTTAGCATACTTTTGGGCTGACATCTTATTGTAAAACCTTTCTGCGGCACATTTTTTATTTGTTCTAACTTAGAACTTATAAGTTGTATGGGTTTTCTTCAAACTTCTTTTCAAAATTTAGTCAAAGACAAAGATAGAATGTTTGCATTTTTTTACCTGACTTAAGTATTTCGCTATTTATTAGCTATCTGAATAAATTGTCATTAACCTTAATGAGTAACTTTTTGTTCCCTCATACTTTACATATTTCCAATAACTGGAATAAAATTCTTCATAGTTATGCAAATTTTACTTGTTTTGCATACAAAGAAAAAACCATATTTTACTCCACAAAATTAAGCCTTTATAGGCCAATTCGTGTGACTCTGCGGCAAGCACATAAATTTGCATTGTTTTGTTTCGTGTTTAACTGATTTATGATAATTCTCAACCTACATTTGAGCGCAAGCAAAGCTTTTCACCAACACTATGAATCACAAAGCCAACTGCTGAAGAAAATAACAAAACCAAAATAAGTGCAAAATAAAACCAAAATCAAGCCAATTCATTAATATTCCTTCTGCTGCAGTCGCTGTGAAAGTTGTCTTAATTAATTTGGTGCACGGCATCCGTACTGCAAGCAGAAGCAGAGACTATGGGAAAACCCAAGTAAGCGCTGGCATTATTGAAAAGAAATTCCCTTGGAGGAAAAAGGCAAAAAATTAATAAATAGACACAATCAATTTCCGCTTCAGGCGTCAGCAATTTCTGCTACTTGTTAGACGTGACAATCTTTGCCACACTGTCAGTACTTGGCTCGACTCTAAGCACTCCATTAGCCAGGCAGCGCAACGAAGCGATAACAATTCGGGTGGCGCAGCTATGGAAACAGGCGGTATTATTTCGATGAGAATGGGAACCACGCCAAATAATTTGGCTGTGTTGTATTATTTGATGTTTCATTTAACACCCAACTCGTTAGTTGATTTACGAAAAATGTGCATGTTTGTCATCATTAAATAAAACGCAATGAAATTCCATATTTTCCGACTTTGAGGTCTAATCACCGCGGAATCGTAAAGCTTATAAAAAAAAATTACATTGGAAAAGAAGCCGTGAGGTGTTGTAAATACCACAAAGTTAAAACCATGTCAACCGGTTTATTGGTTTAGAAGTTACAATCTCAAACGTGAAAAAAATTAAAGGCTTTTTGGCGCGCCCCCAAAAATTGATTAACAAAAAATCCCACAAACTGCCACACACTCGCAACTGAAGTTGATGACACACGGAACTCTTAATTAAAGCACGCAAACTAATAATTGCAGAGACACACACACACATGCAAACGCACACGCACACACAGATATTAAATGCACACGCATGCGTGCACATTTGCCACACGTTGCACTGTCGCGGTGCTGTACCGAGTGGCGCTCAATTTTATTATATTTGCTGCTGCCGTAGTTGTCGCTGTTGTTATAGCATTTTTATTGACGCGATTTGATTGCATTTGGGCCGCCCCGCCACCTGCACCCAATAGACGCGATCGCTCGCCCAACTGTTTGCACTTCCCACACTCGGCGCCATAAAAATTTTCTATTGTTTACATATGCACGTTGCTCTGGTTGCTGCCTTTAGGCCACTTTGTGCGACGTTTTGCTTTAAGAGTTCATAAATTTGCCATTTGTCAGGAGGAGTTGTTGCTAGTCACATTAAGATAACAACAAAATGAAGGTGTGTTTCTTTGGGCCAACAGGCCAAGCAGTCAGCTATCGCATTCCCCTGTGTTACGTTGGTGATTTAGTAATTTAATATTTTACTATGGGGTGTAATTTTAGTGTGTTTGCATAAACCACGGCAGACGCAAAGGTGCGTCCGAATGTGTGTGAAAAGCCAGACTTTAATTACTTCTGCAGTTTGTTGTCACTAATCTTGAGACAATAAAGTTTAAATTGTTTACGTTGACTGCACAATAAATTTAGCTACTAATTGAGTTATTTATTGACAGCGATATGGGTTCAAGAAGATTTAAATGCTCATACGCCCAGTTGGTCATGAAATAAAGTGGAAAGAAAAGTGATGAGCTAATGCAGACATTTTTAGTGGTTTTTTTTTAATTGATTAATGAATTTATTGATTAAATGACTAATGAATTGATTGATTAATTGACTAATGCACAGTGATTCGATTCCATACAACGAGGGACAAAATAAATAAAATAATTAATATAAAAAAAAATAAAATAAAATAAAATAAAATAAAATAAAATAAAATTAAATAAAAAAAAATAAAAAATAAAATAAAATAATATAGAATGAAATAAAACAAAATAAAATAAAGTAAAATAAAATAAACCAAAATAATATAAAATAAAAAAATAATAAATAAATAATAATATTTTAAAATAACCAAAATTCTATATAATAAAATAAATTAAATCACAAAAAAATATATGTCAATAAAATCAAATAAAATCAAATAAAATCAAATAAAATAAAATAAAATAAAATAAAATAAAATAAAATAAAATAAAATACAATAAAATAAAATAAAATAAAATAAAATAAAATAAAATAAAATAAAATAAAATAAAATAAAATAAAATAAAATAAAATAAAATAAAATAAAATAAAATAAAATAAAATAAAATAAAATAAAATAAATTAAAATAAAATAAAATAAAATAAAATAAAATAAAATAAAATAAAATAAAATAAAATAAAATAAAATAAAATAAAATAAAATAAAATAAAATAAAATAAAATAAAATAAAATAAAATAAAATAAAATAAAATAAAATAAAATAAAATAAAATAAAATAAAATAAAATAAAATAAAATAAAATAAAATAAAATAAAACAAAACAAAATAAAATAAAATAAAATAAAATAAAACAAAATAAAATAAAATAAAATAACATAAAATAAAACAAAATAAAATAAAATAAAATAAAATAAAATAAAATAAAGTAAAATAAAATAAAATAAAATAAAATAAAATAAAATAAAATAAAATAAAATAAAATAAAATAAAATAAAATAAAATAAAATAAAATAAAATAAAATAAAATAAAATAAAATAAAATAAAATAAAATAAAATAAAATAAAATAAAATAAAATAAAATAAAATAAAATAAAATAAAATAAAATAAAACAAAATAAAATAAAATAAAATAACATAAAATAAAATAACATAAAATAAAATAAAAGAAAATAAAATAAAATAAAATAAAATAAAATAAAATAAAATGAAATAAAACAAAATAAAATAAAGTAAAATAAAAAAATTAAATTAAATTAAATTAAAACAATAAAATCAAATCAAATAAAATCAGTCAGTCATTCAATATTTTGCAATTGTATGCAGAGATTACAGAACAAAATATTAGCAAAAGTCAACAACATCTAAAAAAATATCGCTTGCAGCGGCTCGCATAAAAATGCTGAAACAATTATAAATTTCCTGGACCAAGTTAATGTTGACTTAAGTGTTCTACTTTATGCACAACTCATGGCAAGTTGAGGGCAAGAAGCGCAGTTTATTGTATTGCATTCAGCAATTAGCTTCAAGCATATCAATGTAATCTAATAATAAATTTTCTTTAACACAAAATGGGGAAAAAATGCAAAACAAACAACTAAAACCACACATCGCGCTAAGCCAAACAAGGCAGAGAATTTCGTAAACATTAAATTATTAGCTGCAAAAATGAATTTATTCATTCGTGTTTGTCTTGCAGCCGAGCGTGCGGGCGCGCCTCAACACGTAGCAGCAAAATATGCTCAACGGTTGAAGTTTTTTGCCACAAGACAGCAACAGAAATTGGTGTCCGCTGCTTGAAGACATGTTGCCAACACCATACGAAAGCAGTTACCTTGGCCAAAACGAGCAGCAGTGGGCAAAGTCAGGAAAAGAACATTTTGTGTACCATTTGGGGAGAGTAGAGAAACAGCTCCTTGTTCTGGCCAGTCACGTACAGCTCATAAGTTGCGCTCTAGACTGATAGACAACAAACAGCAGACAGCCAAATGGCAGAGGCCGCAACAAAAAAGTTATATTTTCACAATGAAGAGAAATTGTTACGAACATGAAAGGACATAATTTTGCAGCAACCATATTATTGAAATTTAAGCACAATTGCGACAATAACCTACCGCTCCCCCATGCAGACATAAGCTATAAGTGGGTTTGTTCTAATATGTGCGTGTGTGTGTTTAATTTGGCTGCTCGAATTGTGTTGAAAATTGTCATGAATTTGACTCCAACACTGGACAGACAAAAGGATTGCTTGACAACAAAACAGCCGAACGACAACAAGCGCCCATAATGACAGCGCCAACAGACGCCGAGTGCAGCGCGAAAAGTAGCTCAGACGCCGTTGTTTAGTATCTGTTTGTATGTGTTTTTTCGCTGCAAGCACCGTTGCAAAGTGTCGCGGCGCTGTTCGCTGCGCCGCAAGGTCGCAATAAATAGCGACCGCATGACAGACAGACGGCGCTGGCGACCGGCAGGCGCCTCATTTGAATTGATTTTGCGTGTTGTTTGTTGTCAGGGCTTTTGTTGGCGAGTCAGCAACACAAAAACTGTTATTTCAACGTCGACAGTAGCTCAATGTCCGCTTTTGATGCGAATGTGTGGGTTGCGCGATCGAGTGCGAGTGCTGCACACACACGTTTTTCTGTCTTTTTATGTGCCTTCTTGTGTGTGTGTGTGTGATTTTCTTGTAGTTTTATTGACGCTCGACCTTGGCCGCAACCTGAATTTCGCCTCTGCCAAACAGCACCAAAGTGCTTTGAACTTTTACATAGTTCGAACTTTTTCGCTTGGACGAACGATAATTTCACTTGGAAGGAAGTTTGCAGCTGCAGTGTCATGCAGCCACATTTGTGTTTTTGCTATTCTTTGCTAGTGACTTGCTGTACTGTTGATAATTCTGTGTCCAAAAAGGATAAACGCTCAAGGCAACTTTAGACATCTTTGACATCAAAATAGCACTTATGGACTTAAGCGATTAATGCTTCTGACCACAGAGTTCGGTTCGTTTTCAAAAGATGTTTCTGGCTATTGTGACTTGTTCATTGATTACAGTGGTTCCAGAAAGATTCGACTTCTGGCCAAAAAATATTTATTTAACCCATTTCGTACCAATATTTTGAGAAAGGTTTTATTAAAAATTGTTGTAATAGGTGAACGAATTAGGTGGAAAAAGGCACGAAAAATTAATTTTAGCGAGATCGATAATGACATTTATACATAATTGCAGATTAAAATGTGATTTTTTTTTAACACTTTTGCGCCCTCGGTGGCCATCTGAACAGATCTGAACTTTTTTATTATAAAACAAAATACGAATTTTATTTTTCCAATCGTTGTGTTTGTGTTTGGCACAAATCTAATTATTTTTAGTAGTTCAAAAAAATTTCAGAAAAAGTCTAAATGTGAGTTTTTTTCAAGAATACATTTTTATTGTAATACAAAATTTGTGTGACATTTTACCAATCATTCTGTGTCAATTTTATATAAATCTGGTAATTTAAGTATTTTTAAAGGATTTAAGAAAGCAAGTCTATATATGAGGTTTTTCTCAATGCTCGCCCAGCATTAACAGAGAAGGCGTGACATGCCAAAAAATATTTTATTAAAAAGCTTGTAGATCTAAGTATAATATAAAAAATATAAACTTTAGATTATACAAGTTTATCGTAATAAGAAAACTAAAAAATTGCAGATGTTACCAATTTCTATGATTCGTTAAAGCATCAAAAGTACGAAATGCTAAATATTGCTTTAAGTTTATTATAAAATCTTGTTTTTTATTGTGTTGAATAAGTTAAACTTTGTGTTAGCAAAGCGGGATTTCCTGCTCTGCTCCTGGAAGAACAGTGCAGTTGAAGCACATAGATTCCTTGTGGAAGTTTATGGTGAAAATATTACAACTGACAAATCTTGTAGAGAATCGTTTCAACATTTCCCGGTAATTTCAGCGCTGACGACAAGCCTCGCTTTGGACAGCCAATAAGATTGAAGACAAAGAATTGCAGACAGCATGATTCTATGAAGATTCGAAACAAACGTAAGAGGAACTTGCTGAATCATTGAGAATGACACAACAAATAATCTTCGTATATTTGAAGTCCATGGGAATTGTTCAATAGTAAAGAAATTGGGTGCCTTATGAACAGAAACCAAGAGACGTTGAAAGGCGGTTTTTCTTTTTCGAACAGCTGATCCAAAGGCAAAAAAAAAGAATTTTTACATTTGATTGTGACTGACGATGAAAAATTAATATTCTACGGAAACTTCAAGAAGAAAAAATACTACGCTTTGCCCATTCAATCGTTGCCATCGATTTCAACATCAATGACAAAGCCGAATATTCATGGTTCTGGGGTAATCTAGGCTGTGTATCTGGTGGGACCAAAGGAAAGGTGCATACTATAAGTTGGCGATTCCATTACGGACGATCATATGATACAATCGCTGAAGCCATGCGTTGCGTGAAAAACTGTGGGAATGCGACACATGACAACGTTTGGTTTATCATATCGGAAATATCGTAAAAAAAAATATTTGAAAACGTTCAAGTGGGATATTTTGCAGCACTCGCCGCATTCTGCGGACATTGTTTCTTCTGATTCCTGGTCATTCCGACGGATGCAGCACAATTTGGCAGGTCACCGGTTCGATTCTTTTGCAAAAAATTGCCTGAAATGTGAGAAACTTAGTAATTAGCGATTGCGAACACTTTAATTTGTCTCTCCATTAATTTTGTTGTGAAATAAATTCATTCTCGGCCACAAAACACGGACTAAAATAATTTTAACTTCCAATAGAAGGTTTGAAATATTTAAAATATTTTACATTTATATTTAAATTTTTTGAAAATGCTTGCTTTCCTTTTCATCTTACATTATTCAATAGTGAAATACAACCTCAACGACATTGTTTTTTATTTGGATTTGTAAAGATTCCCCTTACTCTGACTTCTCTTGTTGCAAACAAGCATCATTTCAACCATTTCATGTCCATAATCTCGTTATAACTTGGCCGCCACGGAAATATCGCCAGTGTCTACTATAAAAGTGTCAACAATGACTTGAAGCAATGCAGTGCTACAGATAGCTGCAACGAAGCCATTACAACAACAGGGGCAACAATCAATAACACTCCACGACATCCGCAGGACTTTACTTGAATATATGAGACACATCAATGCTTGCAAGGAGCACAACAGAAAAGAAAATAACATAGTATGAGAAAAACGTATGTAAGTGAAATTATTGGTGCACAGAACACATGGCCATACACACACATACACACTTTAAACTCACAAATGCCAACATTACAAAATGCGTTGCACAAAAAAAGCATCGAGTTTATTTCTGTGCCCCGGAATTGCTCCTGCATGCTCGCTTCCTGCTGCTGACAGCTGTTGAGCGTCACGCTATCTTCAACACAGCGTATCAGCGAACGAGTTTGTGTATGTTTGTGTGTGTGTGTATGTGTGCATTGTGTTGCAATTTATTTAACTTCTGCTCCAAATGCTTTCACACAGCGTTTGCCACTACTTGGCAACTAAATATTTCCTATAAAAAACGCAAACATTTAAAAATGTTTGCCTCTCTCGCCCCCCAAATATTCTGCTTGCATCAGAACACCCACTGCTACATTTGCCGTTGCTGTCAACACTTTAATCTGCATTGCAAGTTGACTTTAATTTCCTTTGATTCTCGCTCGTTTGTTTAAATTCACTGACATTTACTACATGGCACAGCAAAAATTTCATTCCAGTCGTTGGCCTTGTTCGAATGTGCGTGTGTCATTCCCAAACGTTGTAGTAGCCATGCTGTCGCTCTTGCAAATTACATTTCACCACTCTTGTCCGGCTCTCGTTAGCAACCAACAAATATTTGTGTATTTTTTGTTTTTGGATTTCTCTTTAAAGTTTTCGTTTTTCTAGCTTATCGGTTGAAAAGTTGCAATTGAAATAGAAGTTTTATTGATGGCACTCGTTTTAAATTTATTTGAATGCGAATTGAGATGAGGAACTGAATATGAAATCCCATTTGTCCAAGTTTCAATTAGACCTTTTCGATGGAAATAGTTTTTGAAATATTTAATGGCAATAAACACATACAGTTTGTCAAGTAAATGTTTGCAGATTTAAAGAAGGTAGAAACTTATTTTGAAATGCTTATAACAGAAATTGCAATATTTTGAAATTATTTGAAAAATATCGATAAATTGAATATTTCACTCTCATATAATATCAAAGTAATGTCTATTTGATTCGCGTATTGAAGGGCGAATTGATTTGAAAGTATCTCCTGGACGACCCAGAAAACTGTCTAACAGAGAAGAAAGAAAAATCATCCGAAAAGCTCGTGAAAACCCCCGCATCTCAATAAGGGAAATGGCTTTGGATATACAAAAATAGAATGCGAACTGATGTATCTCATGAAACTGTTCGGAACTGTACGGCGCCAATGCACTCTTACTTTTGAAAGAAGACGAATTTTTTGACAGTTTGAAATAAAGCTTCATTCCTTTTTTGATTTTTTACACTGTTTTCGCGTATCAAATAGACATTACTAATAATCTATACTTAAAAAATTTCAAAATATTGAAATTTCTGTTATATTTATAAGCTTTTCAAAATAATGTTTCTACCTTTTTTAAGTTTGCAAACATGTACTTGACAAACTGTATTTGTTTAAATGTTTTAAAAAAATTTTAGGCAAGAAAATTACCTGCAATTTAAATTTCTAATTTTTTCCATGATTTAAATTCTCTTTCGTTTTATCTAAACAAGAAATTCAGTGATAACAAATATTTAAAAATCAAAAATATTTATGTTGAAAAATTGTAAGTAATATTTCTTTTTAAAGGGTTGTTCTCGTTAATTCAAAATGTGTCTAGTTCCAACATAAAGTTGATATAAGTCACGTTTTAGTAACGAATTTTCTTAAGGATAGCATTTTTGATCTTGTTTTTTATTTGATTCGAAAAATGTCTGTTTATTACATTAATTGTGCAAATGACATTGGAAGTCGCCACGCCTCTTTGTTCGAGTTCTAGAGCTACTTTACTTTTGAACAATTTTAGCTTAAAACGGGTTAAATCAATTTTGTATTTTTTTAATTACAGAAAAATTATTTAATATTTATGGAAAAATACAAAATTATCACTTTTTGATTTTATTTGACCGTTATTAAAGAAACAGGGTTTTGATCAAACGAGCCCATTCCGTAGACTGCAATTAGAACACAAACTTTCCCTGATATCGCTGCAAATGATTGGAAATTATTAAAATAAAATGTTGGAAAATTGTTCTAATTTTCTTTGAATTCACTTTAAAAATATTAATTTGTTGGTGCCTTCTTAAATTAAGCCCATAAATCAATCGTAGCTTTTGCTATAAGATGACAAATAAGTGAAGTTGCTCTCAGGCAACTTTTGGGTCGAAAGAGTTAACCACAGCTCACCCTGTCGCCCACGTTGAGCACACTTCTTTCCTTTCACCAATTTTCAAAATGTTTCCAATTTTTAAATAGGTTCTTAAACCATAACCACTTTCTAAGTTACTCCATACCCTCAGGACGCATTCCTATCCCACTCACTGCAAAAAATGTAACCCAATACAAATGTCTGCATAGCCCCAAAGGCGTCCGCTATGAAAAGATAAATTGCTTATCAAATGCATCAACCACCCCCTAGCGAAAACTCCAACCATCAGTGAAGTTCACATCCGATCTGCATTCACTGATGCCGCTTTAAGAAAGCAGAAACATACAGAAACAGCAACGGGGCTGTCTTTCACAAACCGCGATAAATCACCTATGATAGCAAGGAAATGGGGTACCTACCCTTGTCTTGTTAAGTTCCTATGCTCCTTAGAGAAACGAACTAAAGAAAAGGAAAAACGTTTCTGCGTTTCCGTCCCAAAGTAAACAGGACTTTTAAAAAATCGGCCATATGCTGAATATCGCCTCACTCATCGTTGACGATCGTCTATAAGTATTGTCAAATCTATCGTTTCGTCAATGCTGCGCCCCCCTCCCATTTCAAAGGGACGCCATTGGGAAGCAGGAGATCCAAATTTCATTTCAGTATCATTTTAGTTTCGTCAGCAAAATTTTCGATGATAAAAATATTTGATGATAGACGAAAAGCGAAGACGATAGCGATGAAGAGCATAGCACTCCGTCGTTAGCTGACGATACGACGATGAACAACATACGAAAGTTGACGTATCGTCATTTTTTTCAGACGATGACGATATTCAGCATAACGCCGAATAGATAGATAGATAGATAGATTTGAAAGGGGAAAAGTGCACTGAGACCAAAGCTGATCTATTGTGCCCCCTACAACTTTAGAGAAAGTCCCCTAGTCCCACCGACCTAATGAAGCTTAGTAACTCACCTGGGAGAAGGTGTTTGGCGTTCTCTTCTGCAAGCCAGTACTGGCCCAGGTGCTGTTTCCTACTACGGCATACCGCATCGCAGTGCAGTATGACGTGCTCAGGAGTCTCCTCCGCTGTTCCGCAGAGTCTGCAGACGCTTACCTGTTCTACTCCGATTGTGTGCATGTGTTTCCTCATCCTGCAGTGCCCGGTTAACAGCCCGATGACCAGTCTAAGCTGGGTTTTTCCCAGTCTGAGGCATTCTTCACTCCATCTGGAGTTATAACCTTTGATGAAGATTTTCGATTGCCTAAGACCTGTGGCATTTGACCAGTGTTCTGCGTTCCTGGTTCTTTCCTCAAGTCTTAGTGACTCTGCTAGAGTGCTTTTGCCCAGCCCGATGAAAGGTTCTGGTGCAACGGGGATCATAGCTGCCCCAGTTCTAGCAAGGCTATCAGCCTCCTCATTACCCTCTAATCCTCCATGTCCTGGAACCCAGAGGATTTTAACCTGGTTATCTGTGCCCAGTTTATTTAATGCTTCTATGCATTCCAGCACTAACCCTGAGGTGATCTCATACGAGATTAGTGCCTTGATGGCTGCTTGACTGTCAGAACAAATGACTATGTCTTGCCCCCTGTACAAACGCTCGAGGTTAATCTGCACACAGAGCCTGATGGCATATAACTCTGCTTGAAATATGCTGGGTGTATTCCCCATGGGCTCATAGTGCTTGAAGCGAGGTCCAAATACCCCCGCCCCTGTACCATCGTGCGTTTTGGAGCCGTCTGTGAACCACGTAATAGTATGTGGTTTGAAATGGGACTGGTGTGCTTCCCAGTCCCAGTCCACTTTATTACTCATATATACCACGAAGTTTTTCTCGTAGTTGTACGTTTTCGTTATTGTATCCATTGGGTACAATACATAGGGGTTGCCAACAGATAACACGTCCAAGTCTCTGCGACTTAGAACGTGATCCCCCCCTTTACTGGTTCTGGCCATCCCAAGGATAGTGCGCTTGGCCGCCATTTCAATTGCTAAATGCAATGGTGATATATTGAGTATCACCTCCAGTGCCACCGTGGGACAGGTTCTCATAGCCCCTGTAATGCACGTGCACGCCAGTCGCTGGACCTTATTCAACCGGTTCCTCACTGTAGTGAGTTTGGTTCTTGGTGCCCATGCCACTGCTGCATATGTGAGTACTGGCTTCACTATGTACAACCATCTCAGTATACTTGGTTTGCAACCCCAGGTTCTGCTTGCTAATGATCTGCACACCATGACTGCTTTCGTCGCTTTACCGATAACTGCCTCAGCATGTTTATTCCAGAGTAACTTCGAATCTAGTGTTATACCTAGATACTTTACCTCCGGCTTGCTTGCGATGCTCTTGCCGAGCAAGCGTATCGCCCCCATGTGCTGCAGTTTTCTTTTTAGTGTAAATGGTACTATGGCGGTTTTATCCGGGTTTATTCGTAAGCCTGCCCGGGAGCTCATCTACAACCAGGCTCCACAGTAGTGGTGATAATACACCACCCTGAGGGCAACCCCTGTTTGTCAGTCACAGTCTCTTTATTCATAAGAGCGTCTTGAATCAGACTCGTGAGCTGGTATAGGGCAGTCTCCGTCGATCTTCCTGCCCTGTATGCATGCTGCGCAGCATGAAGAGGTTGTCTCTTGAGCGTCACGGTTCGTATGTGCTGATCTAACAACTTCTCCATGGTCTTCATGACGAAAGATGTTAGACTGATTGGCCTGTAGGACTTTGGCTCTGTAAAGTCCCTCTTACCAATTTTAGGTAGAAAAACTACCAGGGCACTTCTCCAACTTAGCTAGACAGCTTCTCATTATGCCAGTTAAATGCCTTAGCAGCACCGCCCTGCCTTTTTGGAAGGCCGAATAAGAAAAATATTGTTTTTTTGCAAAGCCTATTAATTTTATTAAAAGTAATCCTGTTCGGAATCAATACAAGGAATTCCGCGGTCTAAAAGCATATCGAAAGAGTGTTTTAAAACGTAATCCGGGATGTCCTTCATGGAGTCGGTGCAAACCATTTCGGTGGCTTCTACGTTCTCAAAATGTTTTTTTCTTTTCATCGCCAAATGCATTTTTCCAAGAGGGTAAAAGTCACACGGTACCAAATCCGAGCAATATGAAGAGTGGTTGCTGGTTTAAATGGGAATTTTTGGTTTAAAAATTGATCACAAGTGTCCATCAGTGAATTGGCGTCAGACAACTTTTACAGAACACAAACTGTGCACACACATTGAAGTAGTGAAACGTACAGTAAAAATGTGCTAAATAACCGTTAATAAAATGCTCAAATAATATTTCAAAAACTTCTTAGAAAGATTTTGGTGGATCTTTGATAAATTCAAGCACGGTTTGATGATAGATTAAAATTGTATGAATTTGCTCTGAGACCAGAGATGATGCATTCTGCCCCAAAATTATACATAAATCCATTCAAATAATTCAAACCGATCGAATAACTATGGCTGCCATAGCTCTCAGTCACATCGTCTTTTAAATTGGGACTCAATGAAGTTCAAAGTGTGAACGTACTATAAATAAGCAGGCTGTCGAAATGCTTCGCTGAAACAAGCGACTGCATTCGCATCTATATGTTGTGTTGTTGTAAATTGCCTTCTTCTTTTGGGTCAACTGTGATAGACGTGTTTGCGCGTAATTATGACATTTTGATGTCAGACTCTTGTACTGCATTTTCAACGCAAACTTCATAATAATCATACAAATCTTTAAATAGGCATCACAGTGCAATTGGTAAACCATAAATTACGCATCACTTGGGCACTTAAATTAAAAATGAATTGAATTAAAAACAGAACATTTGATTAAACCGAATTAAAGTTAATACGGAAAATTTCAGCTCTGACGGCAGCCGAGTCAGCACATGTGGCGTTCACTCGCCACAATTCCTTCTCACATTATTTCGAAAATGATGCGTTGAAATTGCGCTCTTCCCGCGTCCCCTTGATGCCACACTGGCCACTGTAAAAGTGCTGTTAATTTGATAAAACTCATATTTATTTTTATTAACTCATTTCCTAAGTGCAAATCTGACGGCGCACCGAAAACCAAACAAATTCAATGGTCCCGTCATATCGCGGTAAACATGAAACAAATGGCGGCCGTGATGGCCCCCGGAGCGGCGCTCGCTGCACCGATTGTGATTGATATGTGATGAGTTATCGACGCGTGGATTCTTCATTTCCGTTACGTCAGTCAATTAGTGCGCCTCATCTTCCAATTGCCCCTTTGATTTCGTACTATACGAGAATTGCTATATATGTACTCTATATATATATATATATATCGTCTATTGGTTGGTTGTTCTTTTTTTGGCGGTCGCAGTCGAGTTCGCTCACAATGAAACGAGTGATGTCGATATTTCATGCCTGTTGCTGCCGCTACTTGTTGCTGCTTGTGTTGTTGTACATTTCGTTTTTACTGCATAACATTTCACAATGCTGGCGCAAACTCATATTTGCACAGATTGAGGTGAGATGGGGTGGGCGCACAAGATTAAAAATTCAAATAAAACAAAACAAAAAACAAGAACATGCAAAGAATTTCGCACCCCAGTTAAATTATTCAAATAAACTGTTGATTGAATTTTACACACATAAACAAGATTTTTTCACCTGGCAAACGATTGCGCCAAAGTGCGAATGAAATGATTATGCACGTCTAAAACATTGGCAACAGGCACAAACTGCGGGTGAAATCACTCAATGCTGCATTGTTCAGACACTTTGCAAAAATTAAAAATTTGTATCTCTGCTTGACAGCAATTTCAATGAGCACAGGGGCAACTTTAAAGTTGAAAGAATTGTTTATGGAAAAAACTGTTGCAGTTTGTACATCTATAAAATTTAATTGAAATTAATTATTTGATTTGGTTATGGAAATTTAAGTTCTTTAAATTCTCAAACACTTGAAATATAAAGAATAATATGAATACAATTTCATATTTAACCGGTGAGCCAGCTACACTTTTGTTGTTTAAGTATGTGGCATTTACTTTCCGAATCGAAAGTCCAAGTGCGTTCTAAAGAAAAATTGCTTTCACAAATTTTGAGGTCAATAGGCCAATCGATTCCTGGGGCGCTGATCAGTCAGTCAGTCGGAACAAAGAATTACATGTACGAGGATTGCCTTTTATATTTTTTCAAAAAGGATGAAGATGCATTTTGTTATCATCAAAAATGGATTTATTGCTTTTCAAGGTATTCTCCATGAAGATTTATACACTTTTGAATGCACTAAAACCAATTGTCGAAGCACTTTTTCCACTCCGATTGAGACACCTCTAAAACATGGTTTTTCAATGCTTCAGTAGCATCTTCTGGCGATGAAAATCGTTAACCACGCAATTTTTTTTATGTGCGGGAATAAAAAGAAGTCATTGGATGCTAGGTCAGAGCTGTATGGCGGATGACCCATTAAATCAATGCTTTGGTCGATCAAATAGGCGGTTGTTCGAGCCGATGTGTGAGAGCGCGCATTGTCATGGTGAAGAATGATTCAGCGCCGGCGGTTGTTTTTCCGTATTTCATTGAACACTTCTGTACAAAAAATTGTTGTGTACCACTCAGAATTGACTATTCTACGTTGCTCTAATGGGACAGTAGCCACATGACCAGTTTTTCCGAAGAAACAGGCGACCATTTGCTTCGATGTGCTGCATGCCCGAACAACTTTTGTTGCATTTGGCTCGTCTTGGAATTGAACACACGGTCGATTGCTGTTTTGTTTCGCATTCATACGCATATATCCATGATTCGTCACCTGTCATGTTCTTATAAACGTCTTTTGAAGTACTGCGATCGAATTTTTCCATCATTTCTTTGCACTAATCGACACGAGCCTGTTTTGAGCGATTGCCAAATTATGCGGGATCCAACGAGAACAAATCTTTCTGACAGCTATATGTTCATGCAATATCGAATGCACGGCCGTGGAACTAATACCCAAGGATGCCTCTATCTCACGGTATGTCACATTACGGTCTTTCATTACCATCATCGCACAGCATCGATGGTTTCTGGCACAATGACCGATTTTGGATGACCTTCACGAAATTCGTCCTGGAGCGAACGGCGACCATGCTTGAATTCGTTAAACCAGTTATAAATCGTCTTGAGGGTTGGTGCTGCATCACCAAATGCTAAATGAAGGCAATCAAAGCATTGTTGTTGAGGTAATTCACTTCAGAAGTCGTAAAAAATTGATGCTCGAAAATGTTCACAACTTAAATCAATTTTTTGACCGAGATGAATTTTTCAAGTCAGTGTAAACAACACAAATAGCGCTTGAACATCAAAATGTTCTAAGCACGTTTATGGTAAAAAATTACAAACTTTTCAATGGCAATCTCAGATTTTTCGAAAACGTACTACACCATCCCTATTGGAAAAATATAAAAGACAGCCTACGTACATATATAGAAAATTTCATGCCAACACGAAACAGGAATTTCTTGATATTTACTCCATATGTTTTTTGTATTGATGATGTTGTTGTTGTTGCTGTAGATGTCTTAAAAATAGGCAAACACATGGACTTTAATTCAATGTTTGGCCAAAGTGTTGTGGCCAATGTTAGTACAGTCGTCAACAAGTTTATAAATAATTTTAATTGCCTAAGTTCGAATTTTTGTTTGCACAATTTTTTTTATGTAAAATGTACATATGAAGTAAGTTTTGCACTTATCGAAACTAAAGTCAACAAATTTGAATATTTTGTGAGTTTTTAATTGAGAGTGAAAATGAAACTAAATTTTTTTTATTTGATTTATTGGGTCTAATAACACTGTACAACACAACAAAAAATAACAAGGTTCTGACAATGGATTCTGGTAGAGGAGGCCAAAAAAATATACGTGTATCGGCGTTTTGAAAGTTTACGTCTGCATTTTTTTTGGGTAGTCAAAGTTTCACCCCTTTTGTTTATTTTTATTGTGAATCGGCATACGAAAACCATGTAACCGGACATTTTAGGTATATGATGTGTTCAGCAATTTGATGTAAAATACTACGAAGAACATTTTTGTGTAGCATTTTAACGCTCTAGCTCCTATTTATATGGGTCAATTTGACCCTTTTTTTCTAAAATGCCAGAAATGTCCTGTAAAACAGGACTTTTTAAGGACAAAATGTACCACGAAAATATTCGCCATAAAATTCTACTATAGGTCTCTGAATACACCAAAGCTCAAAAATTGACTTGAACGCCAAAATTAAGCCAAAACTAGAAATGTGCTTAAGTGTTTTATCAAAATTTGTACTAGAACTAACATTGAACATTGAACTAATACTACAGCAACTCTGCGGTTTCTAAACACCTTTTGAATCTCGTTTGCACTCGGATTCGTTGTTGTTGTTGTTTGCTGCAAAGAGCTTAAAGTCAACTAAAGTCTCTAACGTGTGTTGGAGTTTGTTAGTCAACAAGAATCAGAGCCTCTCGAAGACCTAACCAACATTTGCTTGTGGCACCTTTTATCTCAAATATGATGTTGCAATATTGTAACAGAAAAAATTGAAAATATTCATATGAAAAATATTTATAAATAATTGTTGCAAATAATTGTGTAAAAAACGTACCACACACATGAATAAAAATCTCCCAAAAATATAAAAAAATATTTAAAATAATTTGTGTTAAAAAGGTACAACATACACAAAAAAAATCTCCCAAAAAGTATAAAAATGTATTTAAAATCATTTGTGTTGTACAATGGCGAATTTACGGTTTACTTAACGCCATCAATCATGCGTTGACCATAACTTGGTGACATTTATTCGCCCGAATTTGAGTGCTTGCGGGCACATTATTGGCAATGTGTGAGTGTGTGCGCTTGTATTGACAGATTTTGCGTTTCACTTGCACTTGCAAATTCTTTGACATCAATAAAAGTGCCACATACACTCACAGCACTAACTGTTTCGCTTGCATGTCCAGTTGGCATTAACTGCAACGCTCCGGACACCCGCAAACACAAACAACCACAACACACATTTGCAAATAGAAAATCAAAAAGCAACACAAATCTGAGAAATCAATAAGGAAGTCATGTTGCCGGTCAAAAACACACCACAACAAGAACAACAATAACAGCGGCCATTTCCCCATATTTTTGCTGTCCACGTGCAACACGCAATGCCTGCGCCACATGCCGCACCGTCCGCACACACACACACTCAAACACACACACACACATTGTTTGCATAAAGTGGCATAATTTCGTCCAAGTAGTGTTTTGCTTAATTTGTTGCTGTTGGTGGCATGTTTGGGCCATTGGCGGCATGTCAGCAGCCAACTAAAAGCCTTTTGCCGTTATGGGCGCCTGTTGTTGGCGCTGTGCACAGGTTTTTAAGATTTCCTACAGCTCTCGCTTTCGAACGCACGCAAAATGGCTGCGTCCATTGCTGCCAATAACAAAATAAAGCACTCTCTATTAGTTGGCCACTGTGTTCATTTTATAATCCGCACTGTGCTTCGCTGCTGCCCGAGTTGGCAGCACGCGAGCCGTCAGGCATTTCGCCTGCATTTGCCTCAAGGACTTTTGTAGAAAAATTCTTACAACTTTGCACTGTTCTGCAGCGACGACTTACAACCGACGCGTGCAGCACGTCAACGTCACGTTAAGACTTCCGTTCGGTGGCTTTTGCAATTTCCTACAATTTGAGCGCTTTTCTGTTTGCTTGCCTCGATGCATTCGCTGTGGCGGCGCTTGATAGCGATTTTGGAAAATTTATGGTTGCATTATTGGTGGCAAGGGATGGTTTTATTTGGGTTAGTGAAGCGTCAAAAGTCATTCATCAATTTCAGAGTAGCGCAGGTCGGCAGATTGCATACTTTTAGATAGAGAGAATTCTTAAAGAATCAAAATTCTTGAAAAAGTGACTTGAACTGCTAGTTGATTTATGGTGAAAAGTCGAAAATTGTTGTCAAAAATTTTGAGTTTCTTTGCATTTGAATGTCGAAGTTGGATGCCTGAGCACAGGGACATTGAGGGAACTGTATAGCCAGCGAGCTGGCAGGAGCTGACACAAAGCTACAAAGCATCAGCGCCACGGAGAAAGTAGAAATACCACTCTTGACATGTGACTTACATATAGAAACCAAATTTACAATCTAGAAACTAGATAGAGCAAACACCAGATGACTGAATCAACAAACATGCACCACGGCAAGTCAGATCTGACCTATGACCGACCCAGCGCAGATCCAGGAAACTAATACTGCTCAACAAACCCTCCATAGGAATTCAATTCAGCACCTCTTCAAACACCGATAGAAGAGGTGTCTTCTGGCGACAGCTTTCGCCAACTGGAAGTGTTTAGGTGGAGCCTTCTGTGGTAGCACAATGGGGCACAAAGCCCAACAACAAAAATTAAAAAAACAAATTCATTCGAAGATGTTTTACCTCTTTTTACCCCACTGACTGCAGCCACAGGTGTCTTAACTCTTTCGACACAATAGTTGCCTGAGAGCAACTTCACCTATTTGTCATCTTACAGCAAAAGCTACGATTGATTTACGGGATTAATTTAAGTAGGCACCAACAAATTAATATATTTAGAAGTGAATTCAAAGCAAATTATACAACTTTTACTGTTATCTACAAAATAATTTCCAATAACTTGCAGCGATATCAGCGAAAGTTTGTGTTTTAATTGAAGTCTACGAATTGGGCGCGTTTCATCAAAACCCTATTTCTTTAATAACAGTTAAATAAAATCAAAAAGTGATAATTTTGTATTTTTCCATAAATATTTTATAATTTTTCTGTAACCAAGAAATATTAATAAAAAATGTATTTAACCCTTTTTAAGCTAAAATTTCTCAAAAGTAAACTAGCTCTAGAACTCTAACAAAGAGACGTGGCGACTTCAAATGTCGTATGCACACTTCTTAGACAAATGTTTCATGGTTTAAGTACCATAAAATAATATCGAGACACAGGGTAAAAATCGGTTCCAAAGGGTTAAATTATTTTTTTAGCTCCTAACATCAACCATGACACCATCAATTTGACACCAAGCAATGCGAGCACAAAGAATTCACATTGAATTAATACGAATTTACTAAGAATTAAGTTTCAGTTTATTTTATTGTATTTTTAAGGAAGTCTTTTTACTATTTTTATAATTAAACTGCTTTATTACCTGTTAAAAATAACACCACATAGGAGCCGCTCACAGTAAATATGATCTCATTCTCTTCATTAAAAACTCAATAAAGCATAATTCTACACTACACAACATTTTCAAATTGAACACACAAATCATTACAACAGTTAATAAACTGAATAAACAGAAATAAAATTTATATTATTGTGTCAATTCTTGAAACGCAAAGCTTTGCTTTGCCGCTTCTGGGCAATTCATCAATTTCACGCTAAATGCTCCGTAAATATTTTACCTACAACAACCACACCGCGCAACGCACACACACGTTGTTGTTTTATGTTTCGCTACACTAATAGAAATCGCCCAACAACTACATAATCCCATCGGCGTCTTTGGCCGCAACCGCATTCAATCGTTCAAATGTAACCAAATTTTTATTTTGACATGCGATTGATTTTCCAACGCCAAACAAAATGAATAAAGCGAAAACAAACGAACAAAAATAGTCGAACATGCTCGCGAAAATGCTTACGATCGGGTAATAAGTCAATTCCAGCCAACAGCAACACAGGTGGATGTGCCACGACGCCGAAACATAGCATCGGGAGGGCAGAGAATGAACGGCGCACGGGGTCGAAGTGCGGACAGGTTCGACAGGAGCGCGCTCATCTAATATCAGCAACACGCCGATCTGCCTGAATGATGAAGACAAATCGGCCGCAGCTATGGCAATTTATTTGCTGCGAGTGCGTCCGGACAGACAGCGGCGTCTAATAGTGCAATCAAGCGGATTTCTAATAAGCCAACCACACTTTCAAGTTTTACAAATGAAACAATAACAATTAAAATCAGCTAAAACAATAACAACAAAAAAATACATGCACTCAATAAAAGTTCTAGTTTTAGTTTTCATTTAAATTTACTGTTGAAACCCATACACGGCCGGCCACTCGTTCAAATTTATCGCCAATAATAAATTATAAGTAAGTAATTAGTTATTGTAGCGACGATCGCCTGAAAGAGTTTTTAACAGTTTCTGTACTCGAACAGTGTCTGTACAGCCAAATGGTTTTAGTAGTTTTATACTTGGAATGAATATTTTCCACAACTATATTTAGACACTTTAGACTGCACAGAGCTGATTTGTTTGTGCGAAATTTTGCCAGGAAGCCATTAAAAAATAGAATGTATGTATGTATTTTGCTTGGATTGTAGACAAAATTCAGTTTAGGTGGGCGAGCGCCTGCGGCACTGCAGGTTAAAAGCTGCGTGGGCCAACAAGAGTTAAGTAGTTTAGTCTAATGTCCACACGTTCACTTGCTGTGGCTGTGGCATCCGAATAGCAGCGTCACAGCCTTGCAGCGAAAACTTAATTGAATTTTAACGACTTTGTGAAAATCAACAAAATCACTTGGCCTCACTTGCTCAACAAATATTTTAATAACTATTTTTTTTTATTGTTTTTTGTTTATCAATTAGCTAGCGCCCACTTACCACGCCGCCGACGCCGCAATAAATCGACAATGACACCAACAATCCAATATGATTCAAAGCCGATTTCCATTTCAATGACTTCCAGCAGCCTTTGCGACAGAGGCCGCCGCTCTCTGCCGCCTCGACGCGCACATCCAAATGCTTGAGTTTCTCCAACAGTTCCGTGTTGGCCTCATCGCCCGAATCGAACTCCACCATTGCTGCTGCGGCACTTCTTTCACTTTTTATGCTGCCAAATCCTTTGAGTCGAATTTTATTTCTTCGTACTGTGTAAATTTGCTTTTATGGGTTTTGAATAATTCTCCAACTCAAAGATTTTACTTTCCTCTTTTGAAACGTTGATATGTGAGCAGCAAATTGACACAATTCATATATAATATAATTTCTTTTTTTTTTTAGCACCACCACAAAACGTAATAATATTTATTGCAACTGCTTTAATAATTCACTTTGCGTTCTCGATATGGACATTCATCACATTCATCGCATTTGCAAACTGTCGAACATGGTCGCATGGCAAAATGTCCGCCATCATGTCGCCCACCACGTGCGTGCCGCAGCATATTCGAAGCATTCTCTCGTCAAGTCAACAGGGCGTATGCGTAACTTTTTTATACTTCATTTTGACTGGCGGAAATTTACTGCAGTTGTTTCAAATGCCATAAATACGGCACAAGGCTAATGCCGGTTGCTGATTTATCGGGCATATACATTGTGAATCTGACAGTTTTTAATTCTACATTGCAATTTTATACTTTTACGTTTACACTTTTCATGGGAAAAAGGGTCTTTGATTTCCTGAAATGCACTCAAAGCTTGTGAAAATGCTTCAAATCTGCGATATATGTTTATGCATATTTATGAACACATATTTATTGTATTTTCGTTTTTTTTTATTTTGAATTTTTTCATTGTATTAATTTTTCTAATAATTTCTATTTATTTTGTTTATTTTATTTTAATTATTATTATTTTTAATTATTTTTTATTTTTGAAATTTATTTATTTTTTTAATTTATTTAATTTTATTTTATTTTTTATTTTATTTTATTTAATTTAATTTAATTTAATTTTTTTTATTTTACTTTATTTTATTTTACTTTATTTTATTTTATCTTATTTTATTTTATTTTGTTTTTCTTTGTTTTATTTTGTTTTATTTTATTTTATTTTATTTTATTTTATTTTATTTCTTTTTATTTTATTTTATTTTATTTTATTTTATTTTATTTTATTTTATTTTATTTTATTTTATTTTATTTTATTTTATTTTATTGTATTATTTTATTTTATATTACTTTATTTTATTTTATTTTATTTTATTTTATATTACTTTATTTTATTTTATTTTATTTTATTTTATTTTATTTTATTTTATTTTATTTTGTTTCATTTTATTTTATTTTCTTTTTCTTTATTTTATTTAGTTTTATTTTGTTTTATTTTATTTTACTTATTTTATTTTCTTTCATTTTATTTTATTTTATGTTGTTTTATCGTATTTTATTTTGTTTTATGTTATTTTTTTTTTTTATTTTATTTTTTTTTCTTTTATTTTATTTTATTTTATTTTATTTTATTTTATTTTATTTTATTTTATTTTTTTTTATTTTATTTTGTTTCATTTTATTTTATTTTCTTTTTCTTTATTTTATTTAGTTTTATTTTATTTTATTTTATTTTATTTTATTTTATTTTATTTTATTTTATTTTATCTTATTTTATTTTGTTTTATTTTATTTTTTTATTTTATTTTATTTTATTTTATTTTACTTTATTTTATTTTATTTTATTTTATTTTATTTTATTTTATTTTATTTTATTTTATTTTATTTTATTTTATTTTATTTTATTTTATTTTATTTTATTTTGTTTTATTTATTTTATTTTATTTTATTTTAGTTTATTTTATTTTATGTTGTTTTATCTTATTTTATTTTCTTTTATTCAAGTTTATTTTGTTTTATTTTATCTTATTTCATTTCTTTTTATTTTATAGTATTTTGATTTATTTTTATTTTGTTAGTTTCTTTTTTAATTTATTTTATTTTTTTTTACTTAATCCTTACTTATTTTATTTTTCTAATTTAATTTATTTTATTTAATTTTATTGCGTTAAATTTATTTATTCCGATTATTCATATTTATTTTATATTTATTTTCATTTTTAAAATACTTAATATTTCTTGTTTCGATTTCATTAATTCTTGTACCAGATGTTAGATATGAATTTTATATATTTTTTTGTAATTTTTTTTTTATTATATAAAAATTTGTCTTATACAATTATTTCACTTATTCTTTTCCCAAAATACAAAATATCCCTTTTTATTTTTATATTTTTATTACATATTCATTTATGTATGTTTTTTTTTAGATGTAAATATTTGTATTGTATATTTATTTATCTTTTTCACATTTTCTTGTTATATTTAGATTTTTCACCATGTTTCACTGTGTGGAATTTTGTTTGTTTATTTCAATGAGGTTTTCAATTGTAATTTGTTTGCTTTATCTTATCTTTTTTAATGTTATAAACATATCTATTTCCATCATGTTTGCATTGTTTGTTTTCGTGTACTTGCTTTAAACTTCATGTAATATTTTCACTATTATATTAAAGTTGTTGCATTTGCTGCAATGTATTTACTTATTTATACATTTTTTCCGTTGTTTTTAATTTTTTTTCATTAAATTTCTTGCATTTGCTGTAATGTTTTTACATGTTTTCTAATTTTTTCATTTTTTTTTTAATTTTTTCAACAACTTTTTTTTATTATTTTCATTTGATTGTATTTCTTCAAAATAAATAAATGTTCAAATTACACTCGCACACGGCACACGGCAACAGCGCAGCACAGCGCACAGCACCATCACTGAGAACCGGACCGGCGAATGTTCGCACGCATCTGCACGCCACAGTGTCAACGCAACGACTGAAAGCGAATTTTCGCGTGAAAATCTCGCCGCCCACTGTACCGAGTGCCGCGCTGAAGCGTTTTCCATGGGGTGTTGCGGCGCTCGTTCTTTTTCCTCATGTTCATGTTCTGTTGGTGTTGTTGTTGGTTTTTTTATTACTTGCTGCCAGCAGCACCACGATGACGTCGCATAGATTTTCGTCTGGCTTTCTTATTTGCGTTTGTTTTTGCAAAGTAAATACAAAAACAACAATAGAACAACAAAGCAGATTTTTTACCGCAGTGTAAACACAACGTGTCGCATGTTGCAAGCACGTGTGCTTTTAGTTGGAACACACATAATGCTCGACGTTCGCACAGTAGCACAAACGACCAATTCTCCAAAGTTTGATACAATAATAGAATATACAGTAGTGTCTGGGTACAGTGAACACCCGATATAGTGAACACCTCGATATAGTGAACACCCAAATATTGACATCGAGCCTCTAAATATGGAAAAAAATTTTCAAGCAAAAAACAAAAAGGATATTTGGAGCAAATAAAACGAGTTTTTGAACAGAAATGTTAACCTTGATATAGTGAACAACCTCGATACTGTGAACAGGACTTGCAATAATTAGTTCACTATATCCAGACACGACTGTAGTTCCATTCTTTCATCTCAGTTTGCCATTTTTAACGGTTTTCCTTTGAACAGTGCTAGGAATCACTCTTTTTAAACACAAATCACAATGATTCGACTCCATACAACCACATACAAACCACACATACAAATCATGGTCTGCCGAATTGAAATCCCTAATTTTTTGTTCTTAAACTTTTGTAGTTTGGCAATGCCAGAGTCTTAAATTTTCAAATTTCGTCACTTTTGGAGAGCTATAGCACCAAATGTGTTGGCTAGATTTTTCAGATTTTACATTTAATCGTTAACATCAACATTGGTTATTGCAAAGAGTAACAGAAATTGTCTCAGGGCCCTTTAGTTTTGCAATAAAAACGATAATAATAGACGTATGTTTTGCTTTTTTGCAGTTTTCTCAATTTTTCATGCTGATTGCATACTTTTAGGCATGAAAAAAAGAAATTTTGTCGAAAAATAGGTGTTTAGACCACTTTTTAAATTGAATTATTTTCTGAGATCGGAAGATATCGGAGGATATAATTACATTATCCGAAAAAGAAAGAATGTTTCTTAAAATAAAAAAAAACCAGGAACATACTTTCACATACTTTTTAGATATTTCCCTCTAAGTTTTGCCAATTTTCAGATTTTTAATTTGAAAAAATTTTTTGATTTAAAAGTGATGTAAAAGCCTCAGCTTTGCAAATTTTTTAGATAACATTAAAACGAAAATGGCCACATCAATTCTTTTATGTAAACATTTTTTATGTAAAAATAATGCTTTTAACAGATTAATTGTTAGCCAGAAATGCTTAGAATCAGTCTAAGAACATCTTTGAATTTTTTCAGAATTTTTTGAGAAATTTTTGCAATTTGTTAAGAATTGACAATTTGCAAAATTCCAAAAGTTGATCAAAACTTTTTAAAAAAATTCAGACGTATTCTCTTCTCGTATTCAAATTCTAAACACATTTGTTCTTGAACATTTTTCGTTATAGTGCATCGTTTTCAAAAAAAAAATTCATGAATGATTGTGAAAACATTTTCCGCCATTTTCATTTTTCCGCCATTTTGAGGTTGTTAAATGTATTCCCATGGGACAAATTGGGTATTTTCTGAAAGTTCAACATGTTTGTGCACTTTTGTGCATATTTATACCCCAACCAAAAATCGATTTCGGTACGAAATATTGATTTGAAAAAAAAACTGGTCGAAAATTTTGTATTTTTTTCCGAAAACACCGCCATATTGGATTTCCTTGTGACCAAAATGAAAATCTAATGGCATAATCAGGCGCGGATTCAGAAAAATATTTCGGGGGGAGTTTCAAAAAGTAATTCTTTAATAATTGTAAAAAGTCTTTTAATTTGTATGTAGTTTTATAGGCGATCCAAATATTTCGGGGGGTTTCAACCCCCAAAACACCCCCTGAATCCGCCACTGGGCAAAATCATGTAGAGCGGACCCGAAAACATATAAAATGACTATTTTCAATATCCATAATGCAACATTGTACACAAATTTTAGACGTTTTGGACGTTAATGGGTTAAAACCCTCCTCAGCAATAGTATTTTCCTTATTGCAACAATGGCAATGGCAACAATTTAAAAACGATTTCATTATGAAACCAACTTTGAAAACAGCTTTTTAACTAACAGTGGAACTACCTTCTCTTACTCGTGATATCGAAATCAAACTGAAAATCTATAGAAATAGAATACAATCCACTTGTTGCTTCGCCAGATCGAAAACGCAAAACAAAAATAAACAATGCTGAGAAAAACAAACTTTGTATGAATGGTTGTTTCCGTTGCTTTAGTTTTTGTTGTCACCATGAAAATTTCGTTTGATAAATTTTCTTCAACATTTTTATATATTTTTAACTTTACGAAAGTTTTATATAAAAAGAAATTTCTCATGTAATAAAAATTAATTAATTGTAATTAATTTTTATACACGTTAATTTTTTTTATAAAAACTTTGGAAAATACCATTTCTGGTCTTCCTGTGGCCTCCGCCAACGCCGAGACCAACAACACCCGATTAAGCGATCTACCAAAGAGGACGAGTCGAATTTTTGCCAACACCGTCGTCAATCGTCAGTTGCACCTTTGGCAAAATGGCAACGAAAAAGTTTCGCAGCAAAGTGATGACGCCGGAGCAATTCAACAAAATCGAACGTCTCAACTTTTTCGATGCGCGCCGCATGAAGGGGCCCATCTACGACGTGCTCATCACGGAGCTGCTCGAGGCGGGCTGCAAGCTAAGCGCTTGCCACTTTACCCGCCTGATCGCCAAGGAAAAGAAGCTCTACAAGGGGAACTTTGTGCATGAGCGCGTGCGCGACAACCGCGTGCTGCTCATGGCCCTGTTCGAGAACGCCAAGATGGCCGAGACCGCACTGTTTTCGAAACAGTGCGACAGCACGTCTAGGTGCATGAAGGTGCTGCTGCAGACGCTCATTATGCTGCAAGCCTACAGCACGATCTACCACTGGCTGGTCAAAAGCGTCTACACAATCGTTGCCGACATTGCGGAGAAGTATGGCGAGCCGGATCTCAAGTGCGCCGAGCTGGTGTCGAAAATCTACTACGTCTTCGCGGAGTACTATTCCTCAGAGAGTAAGCGTAATGCCATGTTGACAAGTGGCGCGACACGAGCAGTAGGTCTCAGATCATTCGTGAGTCCATTATTAATTCGATTATTTCTAAATCTGTTTAAGATGACAAAAACACTGAATCCATTGACTCCTACCGCAAGTCGCTGCAGTTGTGTCGTGGCCAAATCTGGCTAACAAATGACCTGGCGCCCAGTTACGAATTGCGATTCCTTCAGGAAGTTGTCTCCGAACACCTGTCGGCGCGATTGATTAAAGTAGCCAAATCGATCGAGTTGGTCAATCCGGAAAAGGGTCTCGAGTTGGCGCATCAGGCCGTTATCACAATTGCCGGAGGTACGCACGCCCTCTTCTCCCGCCGCACAACTTTGTCCAACTGTTTGTTGCTTGCAGTAACCGGCCCCAATGTCAACTATCTGCTCTGTAAGGCGCTGCTAGTCAAAACGAATCTGCTCCTCCACCAAAATCGCTACAAAGACGCCATGGGATGTGTGCTATTGACCGAGAAGAAGCTACGCAATGGAATGTTCGAGAAATTCATATCGCTGATCTGTGAGCTCTACCTCTACAAAGGTCAATGCCTGCAATTGTACGTACATGGCGTCAACGGCTGTGAAACACCAATGCCATTCTGCTAACATTTGACTTTCTTTCCACCATCGGCGGCCAGCAAGCACAACTACGCGCGAGCGCTACTCAAATACAAGCAGTCGGTGCTGATCAGCCGCAAGTACAAACTGCGCGAATTCGAGGCCATGGCGCTGCTCAGTATCGGCAAAGTGTGCCTGCATCTGCCCGATGGGCAACGGAAGGCGCACGACGCTCTGTGCCAGGCCCGGGACATATTCCACGAACTGAAGAACCTGTACCACGAGAAGTGCTCCGTCTACCTGCTGGCGCAGATACAGTACCAGAAGCACTTCAAGAACTTTATGCATTTGATGAAGGGCGCCGACATGAATTTCTGCGATCTGTACCGGCTGCGCAAGTGGAAGGAACAGGGCATTCCGTACTGGACGCAAGGTAGCAACCAGGCCGTGTACAAGCTGCAGGGCGAAATCAGCGACATGAGCGACATGCTGAGGCAGGGACTCATGAACACCGATAGCGAGACCTCGTCGCTCGCTCCCCCCGAGGCACTCAGTAAACTCATATCGCGACTGGACGCCACACCGTACAATACTTCCAACGAATGTCTGCTCCGGGAAGGTGCAATGTACGAAGAAGTTTGAAAGTGATGAAGCAAAACGAACGAATTAATGAAATTTTGCATTTAGCTGTGGCCGTACAAATTTGTGTTTCTATGAAACCATTTATTGCAAAATACAAACGACAATCTGAAATACTTGGAAACAGCTTTGTTCTCTGCAGGTGCCTGCGCGTCTATGTTAGGTAAGGTTTTGGCGACGGCGCTGGCGTCTCACACAGACTCAATGGTCCATACCTAACCATGCCATCTCGTATTGGCTGAAAAGAAGGATAAATCCACTAGGTTTGACAATTTCGCGGGATTTCGAATTGGAAAAAAAGCATAAAAAAAGGAAATACAAAATTTAAGTTTTTTCTGAAAAACAATACATATCCATATCAACTAGCATTGCTACAACTTCATCGTTGTCGTCGTCGTCACCATCGTCTTCAAAATCAATTTGGCGGAGTAAATCAGATTTCGTTTTCAAAAAGTGGTAGAACTCTACACATGAATATGTCAGGTTGCATTTCACCATAAGCATCGCTTTCAGAGTGTCGAGTTTTAGTCGGGACTTTTCTTCCGTCCAAGATTTATTGACGACAGAAAACACTCTCTCAACTGAAGCACTCGTCCCTGGCAAACACAAAATATACTCAATCAAACTGGCTATCTCGGTGTAGTATCCAACAGTATACGTTGGGAATTTTGTATGAGAAAAGAAGGATTTATATAGAAAAAAAGGATTTAGAAAATTTTCGCGGGATTGGTTTTTAGAAGCTGAAAAAAAGGAGTATCCCGCGAAAAAAAGGATAGATGGCATGGTTATCCATACCGCATACGTTTGTCCCTGTTACATCAAGTTTGGCAAAGTCCTTTGTTATGACCTCTGTAGCATTTTCGACAGATCTTTCAAGGGGGTTTTTGCCAAGTCGTACAATGAACCAATACAGGCACAATCCAAGATTTTCATTCGTAAGAACTACCCAAACCGTGAAGACACCGCTGCGCTTCATCCGCTGTTAATATCTTCTTTTCCATTGACAAGTTTTATTCTTTCCTCTACAAATTCATTTCAAAACATGCCGGCGTGTCCAGGTATCCACATATGTAACTTTGATTTTTTGCAGTGCTATTCAGCGCTTTATATCTGTATTCTAGCGTATTTGTGGTTGATGTATTTATTTCGCTGGAGTTTCAACAACTGATACCAGGCCCGTGCGCAGAATTCGTTTATGGGGGGGGGTTTTGACATATGTGTATCATGTTTGGTTATGAAGTTAATAAAAAATAATAAGAAACTTTTCTTATAAATGAAGACATTTTATTGTGTCTTGACTTGATATTCAGTTATTATATAATAAATTAACTCTGCGAGGTGTAGAAAAAAACGTCTCCAAAACTCTTTGCGGATCGACCTCGACATCGCGATGTATATTGAGCGAGGCTAATCCGTTCAGCCGATCTTCAGACATTGTTGACCTGAGGTAAGTCTTGAGGCGACGCAATGTTGAAAAGGAGCGTTCATTCGTCGCTGTCGTTACAGGCAGAACTGCCAAAATGCGAAGCATTTGATGAACATTTGGAAACGCATCTCCATTGCACACATCGAGTGCTTCAAGCGAATTTCTAACGTTCTTTCCGGCGATGAGTTGACGCCAAAGTTTGACTTCGTCTACCCAGATGTCACGGGAATCATCCCGCAAAATTGAAGAGTATGGTTCAAACAATTCTGCATTGAAATTCTTAATTTTGTTGGGGAAGAGGCAAGCAAAGTTTGATAAAATTTTGCGGTGATTCAAAAATCGATCTTGTAAATGGGTCAGAAACAAATCAATGTATGGGATGTAAATCGTTATGCGAAAATAATCTTCAACTGAATCAGTTTGTACGTTGGAGCGTTGAGTCTGTTTTGACGCGAGCCTTGGTTTCCGCAGTTCGATGTCGTATTTTGCGCTGACTTCGCTCGCTAGTGGAAAATTATGTGGAAAAATTCTCGATGGGGGGGGTTAGAACCCCCAAAACCCCCCCTGCGCACGGGCCTGACTGATACGACTGTGACGTGATTGGTTTTGGACCCGCATTTCCCTGATTTGCTTGTTATGCGGCTCGTTTCTTCCAAAAAGTGTTGTTGGTTCTGGTAATCCGAGCAGAAATGTGGAACGATTCAGAAGCCATGGAACTGATTTTTCAATAGTCTTGAGTTTTGTTTGATAAGACAAGTCACTTTCTTACTACTAAATACTGTAACGATAAGGCATTCTGTCGCTGTGCTATGCATGAATGCTTTTACGGGCATACTTTTAGGCATGCACTTTAGACCATGGATGGATAGGATGGATCGTAATTACAGCAAGCTGAGAGCTGTAATTTCGATCCATCCTTGCCATAGGCTCGCGATGATAATGGGATGTTCGAGAACGATCGAGAGATAGGCCAATTGAATGTGGGAGAACGATCGAGAGATAGTTCAACTGGAATGTGCCATAACCAGACAAATATAAAAGGCAGCCGGATGCAGCGCAGAGGGACAGTTATTTGAAAGAGCAAAATAGTAACAGGTGTAAAGATATGCAAAGTGTAAATAAAGTGATTGTTGGTTTCTGACTGCGTTTTGCGCTGAGCAATTGAAGTGTGTTTTATTTTTCAAGCACAATCCAGAGATTAAAGAACTCATTTTCATAACAATACATTTAGTGATAGCTAAATTTTTCCACTAATCACTGATCTTTATTTTTGACTGATATCACTGATCTTTATTTAGTGGTAGTGTAATTTTCGGCATGAATGCAGAATAGCGAACCTAGGCGTGGCACGGGATCAAAAGTCAAAGTTTTATTAAAATAACTTATCAATTCTTAATGGATTCACACGATGATATATGTTAGCGAACCTAGGCGTGGCACGGGATCAAAAGTCAAAGTTAACTTATCAATTCTTAATGGATTCACACGATGATCAATCATTTTGACACGTGAGGTTTTGGGTTCTGACATACTTACTTTTCAAGAAAATTCGTTATAAATTTTCAAGGATATAAAGGATTAAAAGTTTCAAAGGACCTTTTCCATATCCTTTTTTTACAAATAGATAAAAAATCAATTTTATTTAAACTCTTGAGTCTTTCCTCTTTCATTTGATATACATATCGCCATATTCTAACGAAGTTAAGTAATTTTAAATTTTTTTTTTTTTATCCCCTTCAAAATTTTGAAGTCCTTTTCAAAGGACAAAGGATTTAGAAATGAAAAACTGAGTACGCAGTATTATTATGTTTGGTCTCTAGTTTCACGTCCATATGGATTTTTTTCCAGTGTGAAAAATGCTGTCGCACGGTGTAATATGTACGAATAGGAAGTTATAAGCAAACATTATTTTCTTTAATACAAATTTTTGAAAAAAGACTTTTTTCTTGTAAAAATTCACTATTAAGGTATAAAAAGTTTGTTAACATATTGCAGCCTGTGGAATTCTCTACAAAGACCTTTCGTTTGATACCCATATCATGTAAATCAATTGGAAATTGATTGAATTTTTTTGATAAACACTTTGAACTTTGACCTTTTGTAGGCGTATTCCAGGTAACATTTTCAGTTTGTAAGTTTCAGACAACAAATTTTACACCCGAAAAAATCTATATACAAAACTAGGGGCCAAATGTAGTAAAACTTTTTAGTTTTTTTTTCTCTGACGTCAGAATTTTTTATAAAAGGTCTTTGAAATTTCAAGGACATGTTTATTTCAAAAATTTCTTTTAAAAATTGAGTGCATTGTAGAATAACAATATAGGTATCAAATGAAAGAGAAAAATCCTTAGAATCTGAGAAAATTTAATGTTTTGGTACAAAAGGACGAAGAGGTATTGAAAATGTCCTTTTAAAACTTAATCTTTGAATATCCTTGAAAATTTCTAATAGTTTTTTTTTAAGAAAATATATCTTAAGGACTAATATGTACACTACCACATCCTTGAATTTCGCCTTTCTAATAGAAATTTCTAATAGTTTTTTTTTTTAAGAAAATATATCTTAAGGACTAATATGTACACTACCACATCCTTGAATTTCGCCTTTCTAACTTTGTTAGTCTAAGATATAAAAAATGTAATACCTCTCTCTATAGGATATGGATACTTTTTATATCATTAAGGATGCTGAAATCCTATTTATAGAACCATTTTTGCACTTGAAAATAACACACCGACTCTATGTGAAATTTCAAAGTCCTTTTAAAAAAATTCCTGAGACTATGTGAAATTTCAAAGTTCTTTTAAAAAAATGCTGACGTCAGAGAGGAGAGCTAAAAATGCAGTTTTCCTACATTTGACCCTTAGTTTTGCGACTATATAGATTTTTTCGTGTGTTTTGAATTTTTGAGTTTTGTCGCACGGTGTAATCTCTATATAGCCCAATTGTTCGTTTTTTATTCATGAGGGTTCGCTATATCTCATTTGTTCCCAATTTTCTTCCTCTAATGTGTTGTGGTACTTTTTACCACTGTCACTAAAGTTAGTGATTAGTGGAACCAATGCAGCTATTACTAAATGTATTCGGTGGTAGTGAAAAGCATAATTCACTATGAATTTAATGCTAAACCCCCTTGTCTGACTGGTAATCCGTTCAATACTTTTTATTGAACAGGTCTTTCTTTACTTTACACTAAACCAAGGGGCGTGCCAAATCACGTGTATTAAAATGTACATCATCTTTTATTATTCCTCCATGATATAGACTCTGCTAACTGGTTGCAGTTGTGTAAAAATTTTGTAAAATTTTAACATACAAAAAAAAAAGAAAAATTGATTATTTCAATCAAGCATATTTCGAATACAAATAACTACCCGCTTTTTATCTGACTGCCTATTGATCAGCAATCATAGCTTTGATTGTTTAGATACGAAAATACTTGACAACACTTATTCAGCAATTTTTCTCCCTACAATCTGCAACGTCCACACATATATTCTGCAATTTGTGAAGAATAATCCCATTCAATCATTGCGCACAAATCATCGTGAAGATGCCGAATCCAGTGCCACCACCGAATGTCAGAAAGTTAACCTCGAAATTCACGCGGAACGAATTACTCGAAAAGGGCGGCACATTTGCGTTTCGGGAAGCGCGTCGTCGTCGGGGCCCCGTATACGAGGCACTCATAAGTGAACTGCACGAGGATGGTTGCGTGCGCTTAGCGGACCAGTTCCGATGTTTAGCGGAGAAAGAACAAAACCTGCTCGAATCGCATGCGGTGATTCGCCGGCTTAGTGACGAGCCCGAGTTGCTCTTTCAACTCTTTGAGAATTTTCGAGCCGCAGAGCTAATCAAACTCAATCCAAAGTGAGTAATAAATTGCGCGATATGTTGCTTTTCCTGTTCGTATGCAATTCTATTTCGAACAGCCTGCACCGTGACGGCCTATCGGTGGCTGTGCGATTGTTGTACCAGTGCATTCCCCTGGTGGAGAAGTTCACATATTGGTTCAACTGGCTGTTGATTGATATGTACGATAAATTAGCGGTTCAGTTGTTTAGTTTACCTTTGAAAAGAAGAGGTGTGGTGGAGTTCGTTGCGCGATTTCGCTACAAGTACGGTAAACTGCTGGCCAAGGAAGGTGACGACTGTGATCCAGACAACGCCCTGCGTCGCTCTCGAATCACCAACCAACTCGAATCTCGTTTCAGGCAACCACAAACAGTCCATCGACGTACTGTCCGTTGCACAAGATTTGAGCAAGGCCGAGGCATGGACCCCGGACACATATCCGGAGTCGAAGATATGCAAGACACTGCACGAAGCCATAGCGCGCGAACTAGGCGCTACATGTTTGCTCTACGCCACGCAAGTGCAGCACTCGGACCCGGCAGAGGCCATGGTCATGGCCAACAAGGCCCTAATAGCCCTGGCCAAAGGTATGTTTCTCCGGTCCGATCCGATCCAAAACTGTCCATCATTTTCATACATTGCATTGTATCGTGTCAAGGATAGTTTCACATATATTATTTCGATTCGGCACTGCTGTTTCTACGATTTTCCTCTTTGCAGTTGGCATAGAAAAGAATAAAGAGCTCGTCTTTCGAGCATATTTGGCCAAGATCGACTTTTTAATGCAGATGCTCCAGTATGACAGAGCTCTGAAAGAGAACGCAATCGCTGAAAAGTTCATCAAGGCGGAGCGCAGCCCCCAACTGTTGCTAATCAAATGCGAGCTTCTCATGAGAAAAGGCATTTGTTACTACAACATGTAAGTGGATAGGTGGTGTGCACCAAGGCGGCTCTTGAACCCCACGTCCGCTTAATACTTCACAGCAAGAACAAAGTCCACGAAGCGCTGAGGGCATTGAAGAGTGCTTTCGCCATGTGCGTCAAGCACGATTTTAGGTCTTTGGAAGCCAATTTGTTGTTGTGCATTGGCCAGGTATACGCCTCGACGACGGACGGGCAGGCCAAGGGAAAATTGGCATTCGAAGCGGCGAAGCGGCGCTTCGCCAAAGGGAATGACCCAAAGTCTGCCAGGCTGACCGATTACATGATTGCCAAAGTCGATGCCGACGCATTGCTATCGCCGCTGCTGCAAATGATCAAATCGAAGCAATACTGTGATTTTCATCGATTGCGTCAGTGGAAAAATCAATGTGTGCCCTTCTGGGAGAAGAGCTCTGTCGAGGACTACGGCTCGAAGGAGACTGTTGCCGATGCGCTGAATCGTGACACCATCTATTTGTATGAACAAATTATGGATGGCGTCAGCTTGAACATTGAGAGCAGCAAAGAGGAAATCGTTGTTGGCGGCGCTGCCGCAGCCAGCATCACGGATCCAGAAGCATATAAGCGCTGGGGCCAGGAAATAACGACGGACGTGTCAGAAGAATATAGCAGCAATACAGAATGGGAAGAAGACTCGGCACTGGAAGGCGAGGAATTGAGCTATGAGATGGAAGATGGGGTAAGGGTCTCCGCTCCTGCAACCACTGTCAAGCGCCAAATTGATCCAATTCAATGCCTGCTGCAGGAGCACTAAAGGCTCGATATATATGTGTGTGTGTGTTTATTTTATAAATATATTACCCTCCATATATTGTATATGATATATACTTGTGTCGAACGTTGGCGTTCAAATGCCAAAATAATAAATGTTATAGGAAAAATATATATATTTTTATTTTTATTTTATTTGATTTATTAGCGAAATGCGCATAGGAACTTGTTGACTAAAAGAGTAAATAATATGCAGTTATAAAAAAAGATAACAATTATAGAGAAAATAATTAAAGTTAACTATGAGTGATGTTGCAGATGGGAACATTAAATCCGATCGCAGCAAGAAGAACAGGGCAATCAATTGATCCATTGATCAGATTTGGCACAAAAGAACATGCAAGGAACGTTTGCCTGGAGTGCAACAGCTTCAGAAATCACCTGAATCCTTAATTCTACATATTAGCCGTTTTAATTTGAATTATTTTTGCATTAAAAGTCGGTACAATTGAGTTTACACAACAAACATTTATTCTTCTATTCTAAGAAGCATTCTTCAAGAGAAGAGAATTTAAGTGATTCACTATGAATGAAAAATTTATATATAAATAAATTTAAATGTGTATATTACATCATTGCAAAATATTTTCAATTGTTATTTTTATTTTATTATTATTGTTACGAATACTGGTTCTAGTTCTAGTGGGCTAGTACGTATCTCTGGATTGCGTATTTTGAAATAAACAAAACACACTTAGTTTCTCAAACGCAGTCAATGAAAACCAACAAACACTTTACTGTCTTTACACTTAATTATTTGCTTAATTACTCCGTGTGGCACCTTCACTTGTCTAAACCACGGCTGCGCCGTACCCGGCTGCCTTTTATACCTGTCCGGTTATCGCGCAGATCGTTCTCGCACATTCCAGAGTGGACTAAAGGTTTCCATGATGATAGCGAGCCATCATTGCCAGGTTGGACTAACAGTTTCCCTTATTATCGCAGCCATCATTGCCAGATTGGACTAACAGTTTCCCTTATTATCGCGGCCATCATTGCCAGGTTGAATTATAGCACGGCGCGTAGCGACAGGGTTGCTTCGCACAGCGACAGACTGTCCTATCGTTACATTATTTTGAATAATTTGTTTTATTTCTTAATTAAATGTTTCTTCTTTTATTATTTTAACAGACTTGTACAACCTACGTTTTTCATTAATATGAATTAGTTTTAAAAAAAATTGTTTAGTACCTAATAAAGTAAATTTCTTGTAAATAATGCATTGGGAAGCTAACTGCGTTCATGATGAAAGCATGGACTCCAGTCATGAAGTTTGATTATCAAAAAACTGTTAAGTTGAATCTTTTAGGAGATGACTGCATTCATAATGAAGTCATGGACAGCATTCATGAAATATCATAATCAGAAAAACTGTTAAGTTGCTTCTTTTAGGAGCTAATTGCATTCATAATTTAATCATGGATTGCATTCATGAAATGTCAGGATCAGAAAAACTGTTTAGTTGCATCTTTTAGAACCTGACTGCAGTAGTAGAGAAATCATGGACTGCATTCATGAAATGTCGATGAGAAAAACTGTTGAGTTGGTTTTGTTTTTTTTTTTAGGAGCTGACTGCATTCATTAAATGTCAACCAGAAAAACTGTTAAGTGGCTTCTTTTAGGAGCTGAACGGAGTCTTATATCATGTCATAATCAGAAAAACTGTAAAGGTTTTACTTTTAGACTTTTGGCCGACCTCACAGGACCCAGCATCGGCCGCGGTGTGTAAGCCTGAAGGGCGGCCACGTCCTTCACGTGGTATCACAACGGGCCGCAATATGGCCTACGTGAGCTCTTCAAGCTGCCACCATAACCTAACCTAACCTTACTTTTAGAAGCTATCTGCATTCATTATGAAAGCATGGGCTGCAATGGCCTTCGTCCTTAGGTTTCATAACATAAATAATACATAACAGCCATGACACTTCCACAGCAACATTTCATATATATGTATGTACACTTATATATTTTTTCATTTCATTTATATACCAAATTTCAATGCAGGTCTCAATATGAGAAATTCGGATATTTACATCTCACTGCACATCTGCAAGGTAGTTTTTACTTACTTACTTATTGCATGAAAATTTCGTAGTATACATTTGATGACAATTACAGCAATAGTGATAAAAGACAAATGGTTTTACATACCCATTTTAATGTAAATTTTGTGTTTGTCGAAAACACACCGACACGCCCGTTCGATAACACAGAGCAACAAAATCGACATTATTTTTTTTTTCTGAAATCAAACCATACTTTTCTAAAGGATTTTTGGACGCTGATCACAACTGCGTACTTAGTTTTTTGATTGTTTGAGCGGCTTAAGAAATATTGATGGTTTTCCTCGGAGGGCGTTTTCCATGTTTTTTGACCATTATACGCATGCAGCTTCTACAAACCTGAAGTCTAAAATGCCATTTTTTTAACATAGATTAACAATACTCTAACTATGTATTTCAAATTTAAAACATTAAAATCGGTTCAAATTTGCAAGAGTTATTCATTTGCAAAGTCAAATTTTCAGTTACTTTGCAAGATTGCGAATACACAAAAGAATTTTTCTTACAAAAAATATATATTGTCATATAGTGAAAGAAGAATGTTGGGGCTTTCAATTAAAAAAGAAATTTTTGAAATACGATGTTTGTAATAGAGTATGTGTACAAATATGTAAGTTCTCCATTGATAAATTCAGCAACAAAAGCAAGGATTTACTTTTGAGCTATAATATCGGAGCACACTTTTAGGCAGCAGTATGAAAATGCTCACATTCATCAAATGCCTTTGATTCATAAAATTTTCAGCTTTGATTTTGATTTTTTTTGCGCCCTAAAAATATGTCGCAGTGAAATATGGAAAAACAGCAAGTAGTTTGCTAAGTGTGTGTGGTTGAAATTTTTGCTTGTGTGATGCAAATCTTTTTAGAATAGCTCCTACAGTAATGAACCAATTCAAATTTTGTTAATGCCCTTGAAAAGACAAATATTGACGCTTGCGAAAATACTTTAGCTACTTTCGTCAATGACGCGAAAAGCATTAGGGGATTTCAATACAAACACGTGTTCAGAAGATGAAGTCGCATTTACACTCTAACGAGCATAGGCCGAGAATGGCACATACAATGCAAAAAATCTGTTCTATAAGTTTAAGTTACAACCTTACACTATACATTGCACACTAACTCCTAGTTGAAAATTGCAACATCGATTTTAAATGAATTTTTATGAAAAATTCGCGAAAATTGAACTTTGAAGGGCCATAGCCATGTTAACCCTTGACCAATCGAAATCGACTATGGTCAGAATTATAGCTTGAGGATTCGTTATTGTGTCATAAAAAAATTATCGTGTTTTTCAACATATTACAAATGCAATAAAAATTCAAAGATGAAAAAACGTGGAAAACACCTCCTAGCAAAAACCACCAATAACTTACAAACCGCTCAAACAATCAAAAAACTAAGTACGCAGTTGTGATCAGCGTCCAAAAATCCTTTAGAAAAGGTTTACTAGAACTCGGAAAAATTTTGGCTGTTGCTCAGTGTAATCTATCACTCGAATCACTGAATTCTATGACGACTACCGTGCCGGTGTGCTACGAATGTAGGTGAAACAAGTGTTTTATCATTATGGTATGCCATGAGACGGGATTTTTCTCATGGGTTGCTCACGAATATACTTTTGTAAGTATATATGTTACAGTATCTTTTCCTTTAACAACTCGGCCATCCTACATAATCACTGTCCCAGTGATTCAATACCATACTTAAACTACAGGTTGTCAGTGTTGCCAACCAACAAGTAACCAACAACCTGACTCTCGTTGGAAGATCACACAGCAACCAACAACTTGTCTCTCGTTGGAAGATCACACAGCAACCAACAACTTGTCTCTCGTTGGAAGATCACACAGCAACCAACAACTTGTCTCTTGTTGGAAGATCACACAGCAACCAACAACTCTATTCTCGTTGGAAGATCACACAGCAACCAACAACTTGTCTCTCGTTGGAAGATCACACAGCAACCAACAACTTGTCTCTCGTTGGAAGATCACACAGCAACCAACAACTTGTCTCTTGTTGGAAGATCACACAGCAACCAACAACTCTGTTCTCGTTGGAAGATCACACAGCAACCAACAACTCTGTTTCTTTGTCTGTCGTTGACAATAAATACAAATAGTATCAGGACATTTCCTTACAGATTTCTTAATTATTAGTTCGAATACGTCAAAATTCAGAAACACACATATGTAAGTAAGTAAAAATAGCATAATTGATTTAATCATAAATGAATGAAATTGAATGTCATGCAACGTGGAACATATGGTTAAGTGATTTTTTTTTTTTTTTTTTTGTTTTTTTATGATATTTGCGGTAGTATTGTTAATTAGTTCAACAAATCTGGTGAAATTACAAGAAAATCTATAACATCTAGGCTAAAAACAACGCAAAACAAGGAAATAAACACTAAAACATTACTTTTCGTCGTCTGAGGATAACAAATCCTCCTCCTCGTGAACTAAGGAAAAGTCGGTAAGAGAGGCCCAAGGTTTTAGCTTGTCAACTGCCTGCACCGATTCAAAAGGTCGCTGTGAAACCTGGGTGGTACTTGTATCGCTTATAACATATCTATCATTCCCAAGCACCTTCTTGACTACGTAAGGACCCTTATACTTAGCCAATAATTTTTTGGAATGTCCGGTTGCAGGGTGTTCTGCTTTAACCAGCACCATATCGTCCTCCAGATACTTCTTCGGTCCACAATGATTATTGTTGAACTGGGTTGCTGCCTTCTGGCCAGTTTCGTCTAAACGCATCTTCACACGGTCCCGAATTGTAGATAAAGGAATGTTCTCCTCTTCGTCTTCCATTTCTTGGTATAATGCGATACTTAAACTGTTGCCCAAAAAATTTTTGGGTGTAAACGTAAACAAGAGCTTCTGCGGTGTTTGACCAGTGACAGTGTGTTCGATGCTGTTAATGCCCCACTGTATAGCGCTGACGTGTTGGTCCCAATCACGATTGTCCATGTCATCTGACATTGTGCTGAGTGCTGTATTCGCCGTGCGGAAGTATCGTTCAATTTGTCCGTTAGCACGAGGTGTTCGCACTGCTGTTAATATGTGTTTAATACAATTTTCTTTGCAGAAACCTTCGAACATTTTTGATGTAAACGCGGTACCGCGGTCACTAATTATTTGATTGGGTATTCCAACAAAGCTCGCGATTTCCAATAGAGTGTTTATAACGAATCTAGTGGTTGTATTTTTTACTGGTTTGAGTATTAAAAATTTTGTGAATGCATCGATTACTCCTAATATATATTCATTTCCCTTTTTACTTTTTGGAAATGAACCCACATGATCAATGTGCACTGTGTGAAATGGAATGGCATATTTGTCAATTGGATACAAATTAAATCTACTTTCATCTTTTCCTCTCTTGTTATACAAACACGGAATACAGCTGTCAACATATTTCGTGACGATTCTTCTCATTTTCGGAAACCAGTACATGCGTCTCAATCGAGTTAACGTTCTTTCTACGCCACAATGTCCTATATCGTCGTGGGCTGACTTTATGATTCGCCATCTTACCCCTCTTGGCACCACAAACATTTCGCCATCGTCTGTTTTCTTGTACAACCGGTTATCTTTGATTACGTAATTCTGCTGGTATTCCTTTCGCTTCTTGTTCGATGTTTCTGATAGTTGAAGTACGTCCAGTATTTCTCTGATCGATGAATCTTGTCTTTGCAGCGAGGAAATCCAGTCAATTTCTTCCATTCCGATTGTCATAACATCTATGCCCACAGGATCGGTGTTGTTAGCGGACTCAACAGGACAGCGACTTAAAGCATCAGCATGTGCCATATGGGTAGCAGGACGATGAATTACTTCGAAGTCGAATTCTTGTATTTTTAGCCACCACCTTGCAATACGCGGTACGATATTTTGTTTACACGCCGTGTCCTTTAATGAGTTACAGTCTGTTAAGATTTTGAAATGTTTTCCCAATAAATAATAGCGAAATCGATCTAAGCTTTCAACCACTGCAAGAGTTTCTAATTCATAACTGTGATAATACGCGATAATCTGCTATAATACGCGACCGCACGTCTTTGTCCTAGTTCACACACTTGCATTAAAACTCCGGCGATGCCAATTTGGCAAGCATCTGTATGGAACTCATGATCGTGAATTGGATTATAAATAACAAGAATTGGTTTTTCACAAAGTTTTTGTTTGAGGGTCATAAATGCGTTATTCTCTCCTTCTTCCCATTTGAAGGTGTTTCCGCTTTTAAGCAATTGATTTAAGGGATGAGCGAGTTTTGCGTAATTTTCAACAAACCGCCGAAAAAAGCCCTTGAGTCCTAAAAATTGTTTCACTTCCCGGACATTTGATGGGACACGAAAATCTTTAATTGCATGGGTTTTGATTTCTCCGGGACTTATCCCCTCGCCATTAACAACATGTCCCAGATAAGTAATTTTGTTCACAAAAAATTCACACTTGGCTAGTTTAAATGTCAAATTCATTTTAACACAAATTTCGAGAAATTTTTCGAAGTCTTTCAACAAATTTTCGAAATTGTCACCAAATAATAATATGTCGTCCATGTAAGCTATTATGTTCTTGGTTGATGCCATTTGTACCACCGCATCAACTAGTCTCATAAATACTGCCGGAGCATTAGAGAGACCGAACGGCATTCGTTTATATTGATAGTGACCGGCACATGTTACGAAGGCAGTCAAATGACGCGACGAGTTCGCCACTGGTACTTGGTGATATCCGTTCATCATGTCCATTACGATGAATAACTTGTTATCACAAATCAAATTTATATTTTCTTCTATATTTGACATAGGGAACACTTCACGTACTGTATTTTTATTAAGTTCACGGTAATCAACAACCATGCGAAATTCACCGTCTTTCTTTGGAATGAGAAACGCGCGACTAGCAAATTCGGAAGAGGAATATTCAATTATGTCGTTTTTTAAAAGTTCTTGTACGATTTCGTTCATTTTTGTTCGCAAGTGAAATGGTACACGGAATGGTTTTTGATTAACAACTTTCTTTTCATCTTTTAGTTTTATTTTCATTTCAATCAAATTCGTTTTTCCTAATTCAGACAATTTCTCGGAAAAACATTGCGCATATCTGTCAATAACTTTTAAAATTATATATTTTTCTTCTCCCGTTAGTTGCTCCCCCAATTTGATAGAATTTCGGTTTACCGCTCTGCAGTAAGGGGTGTCTAGTCAGTCTCTTTTAGTGTTACTTTTGTATGAAATAGTAAAACGACCATTTTCCCGAAGACAGCTAACACCAGGAAAATCCAAATAGTTTTGACCGATAATCATATCACATTCTTGGTCGTGATTGTTCACTACGAAAATGTCAATTGGAATTGTAACATTTTGGACTGTAACAACTTTGTTCATTTTTCCAAAGGCAGGTACTTCCATTCCACCAAAGCCTACTAACTTTGTTTGACAGTGTTGATAGTCCCAACTGAATTCTTGCGCCTTGGACAGTTTTATTGTAGAGCACTCGCTTCCAAGATCCAGAAACGCGTTAATATTATTACCTTCGATTTCAGCGTTTTGAGTGAGCCCATTGGCGACATTTAAACGGCGGACTTTCGGTGTTGGTGCCACGTTAGCACGTTCATGTTCACGTTTACGCGGACGCTTGCAGTCGCGAGCAATATGGCCAATTTCGCGGCAGTTGAAGCACATTCTTGTTTCGGCGCGCTTATTTTGATATTCTACACTGTTTTTTTCATTAACGCGCATGTAGTTTCGGTTGGTGCCCGAATTCGCGAAAAAATTAAATCGATTTTTCTGTTGCTCAATAATGTTTATATGAGCCTTTATTTGCGCTAACAGTTCCTGTAACGATTTGGAACTCGAAAATGAGCCCGTTACCGCCGTAATTAGTTCCTTGTCTTCTAGACCGGAGACAATAAAACTTTTCGCGCACTCGTCACTGAATCCACCGTTTCGTGCAAGTGCAAGGACGTCATAAAAATATTTCTCGATACTTTCGTCCCGTTTTTTTGTGCGACGCATGAGCTGCATATATGCCGCGCTCTCATCGCGCACCGTTGGGAATGCTTCGATTATCATTAGTTTGAATGAAGCCCACGTTAGTTCTTTGTCTTTTATGGCAGAGAACCATGACGCGGCGGCTTCTTCAAGCCGTAATGCAGCATAAAATAATGCTGTCGCATCTTCCCATTTAAATATTTCTTTTACTGTTTCGATGTTATTAATCCATTCGTGCGCGCTTGTCCCGTTCGGTTGGGACGGATCGAAAGGCGGAATTAATCGCTTGCACTCCTCCAGCCCACAAATCATGCTGGATTTTGGAGGCACGTCTCCGTTTTCCATGTCGAATAGTTTTGGAACAAATATCCCACTTCTGATTTTTTAATGTAAATTTTGTGTTTGTCGAAAACACACCGACACGCCCGTTCGATAATCTATCACTCGAATCACTGAATTCTATGACGACTACCGTGCCGGTGTGCTACGAATGTAGGTGAAACAAGTGTTTTATCATTATGGTATGCCATGAGACGGGATTTTTCTCATGGGTTGCTCACGAATATACTTTTGTAAGTATATATGTTACAGTATCTTTTCCTTTAACACCCATTTATGTATATTGTATTCATTCGTATGGAATTCCAGTGTGGCTCATATTTCTCATATTTTCTTATGCAAAACATTCTAGTGAACGGTTTGTCTGATCTCAGGCACAATGCGTCTCAATCCATAATTCAAATTCTATTCAATGAATCTTGGTCTCAATCCTACCAGCAGGAATTTTGATGACAAGTCAATTTAAAATATAATTTCAGGCTGATTTGGGCACAAGATATATGAATCTGAAGTTATTCAAATTCACATTCAAATGCCCATTGCGAAGAAATGCGGCCAACGTCAGATTTCTGCAATTTATCGTTAAACTACAAATGTATAAATACGCTTGTGTGAAGCATTTACAAAAAAAAAATTCACTTTATAATGCATCGATTAAAGAAAATATCAAGCGGTTTGGATTAGCTCTCAAGTTGTGAAACCCATCTCGATTCGTGCCCTCATACCACTTAACTCTGCGCCATGCTGGCACTCTGCTTAAATCGCTGTTCATTTCATGTGTTGAGAAAAACATCCAAGCTTTTTCCATCAGTAGAACCTTGCATATATTTTCTGCCTTGTTTATAGAATAGCACCGATTTTTTTTACTCACTACAAGTGTTTAATTTTTTTCTCACCATAAGTGATTAATTTTTTTAGTGGCAGTCAAGGCTCATTTAGATTAGCAATTTTCCACACAACTCTTCTTCGCCATAACCTAGAAGCAAGCACCAAGCAACCGCTAAACCATGCCGGATCAGAGAAAACGCCGCCTCAGCGTCAAGCGCACCAAGATTGACCCAGAGAAACTCAAACCGCTCAGTTTCATCGAGGCGCGACGAATCAAGGAGCACATCTACGAGGCGCTAGCACAGGAGCTCTACGAGGCGGGCTGCGTCAATAACGCGCGATCTTTTAGGTGTCTCGCCCAAAAGGAATTGCAGCTGAAGCGGGGCGGAGCCATACGCGATCAAATGGCCGACCATCGAGAACTGCTCTTGGCGGTGTTCGAGAACATGAAGGCCAGCGAGAGTGCGCTCAAAGTGGGCGACCCCAAGAGCGCCCTGACGACCAAGTGCAAGTGCCTCTACCAGATCGTGCTGCTGTTGGAGCCCTACCCGGTGAAGTTCGACTGGCTGCTGCGCGACGCGTACCCGATGATCGCGTACCAGTGCGTAGAGATCGAGACGGAAGTAGTGGGCCGCGCGAGCGAGTACATAGCGCGCATCTTCTTCAAATACGGGCAGTTTCTGAATCTGAAAGGTCAGTACGCCAGCTGTGCATCCTACGATTCCAACATGTGATTGCTGTGTGTTTCCGTGCAGGCGAAGATCTGCCGAGTGCCATTGTGTTTATGGAGAAGGCGCTCGTGCTTTCCCGACACGAGCTGTGGGTACCGGACATTAACAGCGATGATGATTGGGGGCCGCTGCCCACATTTCATTTGGTAGTAGGACGAACTCTGGCGGCGGTTTATTTGCGGTACGCATTATTGTTGGCCCCAACAAACATCCAGGCCGCACTGGAGCTGTCACAGAAAGCAATCATTACGCTGGCTGAAGGTATGCGGTGGGAGTACGGGGCACCGCTGGCGCTCAAACTGACTAAGCGTTCGTTTCGTTGCATGACGCAGTGGGCATCGCCAAGAACAAAAAGCAATTCTTCCATGCGAATTTGACACGCGCCAATTTTCTGATACAGAGCGAGAGCTTCGAGAGCGCTCTCAAGTTGCTGAACAAAATTGTTGTGGACTTTAAGCTCGACGAGGGCACGAATTTTCGCGAGGAATACGCCGAAGTGCTGCTCGGCGAAGGCACTTGTCTGTTGAGGTAAGTGGGCAATTGCCGTTTGCATAAATGATCTGATGCTTCTCGATCAGTTTGAACAAGAAGGACGAGGCGCTGATCAAGCTGCATCGGGCACTCACTCTGAGTCGCCAGTACAATTTGCGACGCATTGAAGCCGACACACTGCTGGTGCTCGGCAAGCTGCACTCGTTAAGCCACAGCCACAACAAACACGCCCAGGAGACCTTCGACATGGCCCAGAAGCTCTACCTAGAGCTGGGCGACGCGCAGAACCGCAAGAAGGTCCACTATCTGCGGGCCAAACTGCGTGCCGACGAAATATTCCCCTACTTCATGGATCTGATGAAGGACTCGCAGGAACAGTACTGCCACTTCTACAACCTGCGCCAGTGGAAGAACAACTGCAAACCCTTCTGGAAGTACATGCAGGAAAACGAGATCAAACTGGAGGGTGACCAGATCTACTGCCTGCTGGACAAAGGCGAAGAAGAGTCTGCTCCCACGGAATGATGCGCCATGCGGCAGCAGTTTCGTTTTTTAACATGAACAATCGACTTTTTTTTCCAAAATACCGAAAAAAATTAAAGTATTAGATGTGCGGTTTACATTTTCGGTAGACAAAACACACAACAATGCTCGGCATAACAGCAAAAAAATATAAAAAAACTTTAAACAACAAAAATAATTATACAAAAATAGTAACAAATTCACCTTTAAAATTGTTCAATAAACGGCAACTTGTAATATATCCGAAATATATAGTTTACTTAGACAATCTATAGGAACGATTAGGTAAATGGGAAAGATTAAAATTTCACTTGGCCAAATATGCTTTACATTTCGTTTGGTTGATGTGCGCGTCGTGTCTTAACCACATCCATGTTGTGTCCATTAAGAATAATCTTCGTTGTAGTGATATTTTTTTAAACAAGCAGCCAAGTGCGTAGCGTCCGCTTTATTATTATTCGCTTTCGAAAACCTCGTTTAGAGCTCGACCGTATCCAAAACTGTGATAGTAGAGCATACAGCGCTATTGACTCCTTGGAGCTTCATCGACAATGCTGTCTTAGTAAATGTGTAGAGATGAGCATTTCCATGCAATGAGTGCGTGTGTTCACCCCAGTAACACTGGAGGCCATGCATTCCACGTTGACAATGTTCAATAGAAAGTTTGTTTCTGGCTTTTCTGCGGACTTCTTTCCTCTCAGCACCTGTGACCTTCGTGAGTTAAATTCTCTCGTAAGCTCTGCATTCTTTCAGAATTAACGCAATTAATAGGGCAACCACTGCTCGCTGTCTCGTTTAGAAAAACTCCACAAAACTGAATTACACAAAAGTACTGAGAGAACTTAACTAAATCTTTTGATAAACTTTTTATCTGTGCACAATTTAAAGAATTCTTTTTTATTTTTACTATAACACCGGTAAACAAAATGTCTGCATCTGATCCGCTGCTACGTCAATGAATCAACACCACTTCAAAGATTCCTTTTCAACATTTATTCTGTATTATATAATGTTGCTGTACTACTTAAATATCTGCACAAACTTATTTGTTGAATATCAAAGTTTTATAAAAACAGCAACTTTTCTTTTTTACATGTTCTCCAAAAATGTACAATACGTTACGCTGCTGTAATAGCGATTCGAATTTTGCAATGTGGTCTTTATGATATCCGACTGTGTGGCATTTATGTGAGAATTTGATTGTTTAGATTAGTGGGAATTTAGAAATGATAAACTTAAGCATTGTTGCTCATTTACAAGGAATAATAAAACATTTGATAACGCTTGTCATGACACGTGCATTGAATGGAAATGTATAACGTAAAACATAAATATTTTAGCACAAAATAATGTCAAGGAAATATTATAAAGGAAGAATCATGTATTAAAACATTTTAATACAAGAACGCCAAGGTCACTGCCGAATTGGTTTATAAAGAAATCTACATACTTAGGAATATGAAATGTGCGGGTGAACGAGTGACAGCGGAGTGCAGTGATGGTGACTGTGATCTGTTGAATGAGTCTACTACATATGCTTAGAATTACATTTAAAAATTAAACGTGTAATTAATCTACAACATTTTGGTCAAATGCTGTCAACGACAAGGTGTTAGCTGCAAAGAATGGAACAAGAATTAGTGGATCAAGTGGATGAGATGTATGCACTACCAGCAGTGCAATTTACCATTTGTATTATTGCTCCGCAATCACTCGGCTGCAATTTTATGAGGCGGCGTTGTCGCACGATGCACGAGTTTATCCTTGGACAGCTCGTCGATTCTTTCATTGATAATGCCATCGACGATTTCACTGTCCTTTATGACACTTTCGGTTGTGAAGCGAGGATTGTTTGTCAAGTTGTCTGGGTCATCTGAAAAATATGATACGGCGTCATATTGCAAGGAAATGCACTCATTCAGCTTTTGGGTATTCACCTTCGACAAACAATTCTAGGGATATGTTGTCGTCGATCGTATCTCTCAACTTGGATACGTCATCGGAAAGCAATACAGGCACACTTTGTACACCTTCAATTTCATTGCGATTATTTGCTGCTACTGCTGCCGCTGCGTTCTCACTCAACTGACTCGGCTTATCCTGGCTGATATTGATTATCGAATCCACCAGGTCATTCAACGAGTTGAGCGATTGCGCAGGCGACAACGAGTCAAGTCGCGTCAATTTGGGCAGATCGCTCGCCACCTGTGGGACCACCTCTTTTATATGCTCTTCTACATTGTTTTCTATGCCATCCACAGCGGATGTTTGTTCCTTTTCATCAACAGTTTTACAGTTGTTTTCCTTCGTAGCGCTAGCAAGTGGCTGCTCCTCCGCAGACATGAAACTCTCAGCTGTTGTGTCCGTTGTGGTACTTGTGCCGCTGGGTAAAATTGCGGCAGCACTTGCGTCTTCACCTGCAGGCATTGGCTCCTGTGTCACCGTCTCCTCGTCATCGTCAACGGCATTGACAGAGCTGGCACGCGACATTCGACGCGCTGGAATTTCTATGGGCACTGTGGGAAGAGCATTTTTAAGGTTTCAAATAGAACGACCAATATGTGCAACTCACCAATATACTCGCACTCGTCGTCCTCATCGTCGTCGTCATCGCCGTCGTCAATTGTCAGACGTCGAAGCCCACTGGGCGGCATCTTCTCGTTGGCCAGTTTCAGCTGCTCTTTGCGCGGACTTGGCGTGCCGTCGCCCTTCAGCGGGCTATACGATTTCTTCTCGCGCTTCTTGCGCGAAGACGGTGTGAACGGTGTGCTGGCCGCAATGCCAGGCGGCACCACGAACAGTGACGGATCCAGCTCGATGTCGTCGACCACCTTGCCGTTCTCGACCTTCTTAAGGCGAGCGGGCGTCACCAGCAACGGTGTGGCTTTGCTCTTTGCCGCTTTCGACGTGGAGGCGTCGGCATCCAGATCGCTCAGCGACGCCTCCGAGTCACTGCTGCCACCGAATATCTCCACCTGTTCACGAAACGAGACCGACAGGTTTTTGGATTTGTTGCGCTTAGCCTGCAGACGGCGTGCGCGTGCATTCGACTCAAAGATCAGCATCATCGGGTGCGAGCAGCGCTCGATCTTCACGTGCGCGTGGAAGAAGCGTTTCCCGTATGTTTTAATCAGCTGAGTGCGCGTGAATTTTGTTGGCTTGGTGGTGACTGGTGACTTTTGTGGTTTTTGTTTCTTCGCTTGTTGTGCTTTCGTTGGTTGTTCCTTCATTAGCGTCTTACTGACGCTGGGCTTTTTTGTTAGCGCTCTGCTGGCACGTATTGGGCTCAGCTTGATGAAGAAACTCGATTTTTGTTTTTCAACTTTCTTCTTGTTGTTTGCACGCTTCGACGGCGACGCTGACGAATCCAATGACGAGGAGCTACTATCCGCTTTGCGCTTGGCAGCAGTTTTGTTCGGCGACGAAGGTGCCGCCTGCTGTACTTTTTTTGCTGGCTTGGCCGGCTTCAACTTCGTCGCTGTGCACATCTTTCGTTGCAATTGCTTAAGGTTCTGGCGCTGCACGCGCACCACACACCGTTTAACCTTGAGCTGCTTCAACTGCTGCGCCTTCTCCAGCACCGCGGGATCGAACAGCTTTTGCTGTGCCTTGGTGGGTGTGAACTTCTGCGGTGACTTTTCCCCATTTTTCGCCGATTTGCCAGCTGGTGGATTCGACTTGGCCGATTTGTTCTGTACTGCTGGTGCTTTTGGTGTGGGGGGTGTGGCGCTCAGCTTCCTGCGCTCCAAAAGCACCTTTAGGGATTTGGTCAACTTACGACCTGACTCCTTGGGAGGCGATAAGCTGCGGCTTTTGTTGTTCTTCTTGACGACAATTGCCGAGGTTGGTGGCGGCATCGACTCGCGACGTGGCGACGTATTAGTTTCTCGCGCAAGCGGCGCAAACCGCTTGTTGAAAGCATTTTCCTTGGGCGCCACTGCAGGAGCAGAACCCACGGGTGGCGAAGACAAGCGAGCAGTCGGCGAGGGCTCACGCAAGGCCGGCGATGGCGAACGATCTACGGGAGATGGCGTACGCACGAGTGGTGAAGACACGCGCAAGTTACGCGGTGGCGAAGGCGGTAGCTCATTAACATGTTTATTTATTGCTGCTTCCGATTTCAATTGGTCAAATAACGAATCCATTCTTCAGGCGACAATGCGGTCAGTAAACTAAATGAAATTATTTGTTAGTGGGCTGTGGTTCCAAAAATAGCAAATCTCGTTTACCTTAAAATCACTGCAATTTGTGGCTGCTAAGGCTTCTACACTCTTTCGTGCGGGCTTGATTGATGGCTTGTTGAAATGTATTTGCAAATATTTAATGAATTGCAATGCTCTGGTTCATTGCAACTAGTTTTTTCCTTCTCTTTATCTATTTTATAATTTTTCTGTAGTGGCAAAATCGCGCAATTTGCCGTGCAAAACAGACGCGTTCTTGCAATAACTTCGCCGTGATTTTCTTCGCCGTGAAGTAATTTCTGACAGTTGGGAAAACTGTGCGAAAGAGATGACCGCTAGAACACAACAGCGAACTACAAGTTGCCGGTTGTGAAGGAATGCTGCATGGAGTTGCCACCGAATCATTTGTTGCTAAAAGTTAAAAATAATTGTTGGAAATGTCATTTGTCGCTTGGTTATGTAAATTTGCATGTATTTATTAAAGAAATGTTGAGCTAGGATTAAAGATGTTGCAAACACTATTATAATGTAAAAATTTGTGTGCTTAGCATATTATTGTGTTTTTAAACATTTTTTCAGCCGATAGCCCTGGCAGCTAGTGCTCCATTAGTAAATACATAAATAAATACATAAATATCTTAAATAATATATAAAAAAATTGATTCAATATTTTTAATCATAAAAAAAATAAACAAAAGCATCTTTCGGTTGTCAACGACAGCTGCATGAAATGTCTGGAGGTGGTCAGCGAGGAAGCCCTGAAACACCTTCTATGCAATTGCACCGCCGTCTCTAGAACTCGTCTACGTGCTTAGGAGCGATAACCGGACTAGAACAAATCTTAAAGATGGGCGTGAAACCTTTCTGGATATTTGTAAAATCTACAAGCATTCTAAAAGATTACTATTCAATTACACCTAAACGAAAATTTAACTAGCATCGCTAAGAACTTAATAGGGCTCTGCGTAGCATTACTGGCAGCCAATATAACCTAACTTAACCATCATTCAGTTTTACCCACAATTTTATCAAAATTACAAAGAAAACAACAAATTTGTAACTTTGCTATTTGAACTAAATGTTAATTCTGAGTCTATAATTGAATTTGTGGCGTTGGCACGTATCACGGGTAGACGCATGTAGGCAATCCTGCATACACAGCCTACCCAAAAATTTGTATCAAAACTATGTACCAAAAATTTTCTTTTGAATACAAAGACCAATAACATATGTGATCAATTTTTTGTGTTTTATTAATAATATATTATATTCTTACAAATATTCAATTTGAATGTTTATACTTTCAAGATGTTGGTAGCATTGCTTTATTCAGAGAATTATGGCCAGACTCCATAAAGCGCGTGTCAGGCGTTCGGGGTTTGTCGTGTTATGGCGTTTCTCGCGCTATTCGAGTTGCAAATGGTCAAACTCCATAAAGCGCGTTTCACGCGTCAGCTTTTTCTTCTTACGTCAGCTGATGCTAATTTTTAATTGGCAAACTGCTGATTGATTTCGTTGTGAATTGTGAAAAACAACGAAATGAAATTGCTATACGACGTTTAAGACTTTATAGAATTTACTGATTTCATTTTAAACACAATAAATGCATATCGAACATTGCAAAAAATAAAAAAAAGATTCAGTTGAATTCAATTTGTAGCAATTTATTTCACAGGGATGAGAAAAATTCGATCGACAACGAATAAGCTATCGAATTTCCAATAAAGCGAAGACTAAGTTTCGTCTGTCAAAGAATTATGCTAATTTTTAGGAATTTCTCCACATTTTATGTTAAAATATTGAATTTAAAATGTTTCTTAAATGTATTTAATAGCTTTCGTGTAAAATAAATGCATCCGACTTTTGCGATAACACAAGTTTGTTATCGGCATTACCATTTAACCACATAATGTATGACATCTTTAGGAGCTCTGGCAGCTGTTTGACGTCGTTAAGCGAGAAACGCGAGAGAAAGTTGAAATAGTTCAATTTTTGTCGCGTTTCGGGCGTAGTCATGGAGTTTGCTTCATACAAATACACTGATTCAACTTTTTCTCGAAACACGAGAAACGCGAAAAACCACGATACGCCTGAAACGCGCTTTATGGAGTTTGGCCATTACGGCGTAGTCTCTCCCGTGGCGGGTCGCTAGTTAAATATAAAATCGTTTATTTAAAATTAGAGTCCGACCGATACCAAATTTTTTGGCCGATGCCGATGCCGATTAATCGGCATCGGCTGAGAATTGGCCAAAAGGCCGAAAATCGGCCGATGCCGATGCCGATGCCGATTCCATAGAAAAAAAAACACGAATGAATTCAATCAAAAACACTGCTTATTTTATAAAACTTTACATATATAGTACATTTCATCACATTCATCACAAATTAACAAACAAAAACGAGAAAATAAACAACTAAAAACTAAATAAAATTACAAGAAAATTCAGAATTTAAATACATTAAACTAAAATTTCCCCCAAATTTATAACACATAAAATAAATATTTCATGAAAATTGCTCATTCTATTTGGCACAAGGAATTAACAAAAGACCCAATAGCCAATATTGCTGAACAAGGTGTTGATGTAGCAAAAATAGATTAAAAATATCTGTAAAATATTGTCCCCTTAAGTGTTTGTCATAAAATCCAAACAAATCTAAGGAGAAACCCCCTAATCAGGCAACACTGGTTTGTAACGTATAATAAAAATGTAATAAATATACAAAGCGAGATATGAAAAAGAAAGACAGTGCGATTCAGCTGCAAATAAAAACAAACAAGAAATAAAAGCAGGAAAATCTACCAAAAAAAACCGATGTGGCATCGGCCAAAAAAAGCCGATGTGGCATCGGCCAAAAAAGGCCGAAGCCGATGCCGATGCCGATTCTTTTTTTTTTGGCCGATGCCGATACTAGCCGATGCCGATACCAATTTTATTGGCCGATACTAGCCGATGCCGATGCCGATTAATCGGTCGGACTCTATTTAAAATTATCGAATGCTTTCCAACAACCAACGTGCTATAAATGGTACAACAAATAATAAAATTAATAGAGTCCGACCGATTAATCGGCATCGCCATCGGCATCGGCTAGTATCGGCCAATAAAATTGGTATCGGCATCGGCTAGTATCGGCATCGGCCAAAAAAAAAAGAATCGGCATCGGCATCGGCTTCGGCCTTTTTTGGCCGATGCCACATCGGCTTTTTTTGGCCGATGCCACATCGGTTTTTTTTGGTAGATTTTCCTGCTTTTATTTCTTGTTTGTTTTTATTTGCAGCTGAATCGCACTGTCTTTCTTTTTCATATCTCGCTTTGTATATTTATTACATTTTTATTATACGTTACAAACCAGTGTTGCCTGATTAGGGGGTTTCTCCTTAGATTTATTTGGATTTTATGACAAACACTTAAGGGGACAATATTTTACAGATATTTTTAATCTATTTTTGCTACATCAACACCTTGTTCAGCAATATTGGCTATTGGGTCTTTTGTTAATTCCTTGTGCCAAATAGAATGAGCAATTTTCATGAAATATTTATTTTATGTGTTATAAATTTGGGGGAAATTTTAGTTTAATGTATTTAAATTCTGAATTTTCTTGTAATTTTATTTAGTTTTTAGTTGTTTATTTTCTCGTTTTTGTTTGTTAATTTGTGATGAATGTGATGAAATGTACTATATATGTAAAGTTTTATAAAATAAGCAGTGTTTTTGATTGAATTCATTCGTGTTTTTTTTTCTATGGAATCGGCATCGGCATCGGCATCGGCCGATTTTCGGCCTTTTGACCGATTAATCGGCATCGGCTGAGAATTGGCCGATGCCGATTAATCGGCATCGGCATCGGCCAAAAAATTTGGTATCGGTCGGACTCTAAAAATTAATCATAAAAACACATTTCAATAAGAGTTAGGAAAAACGTTTTGTATGGGTTTTCCTATAGTGTTTTTACTCCGGACATTCTCTTTGCAACAAATCAACTAATTTAATTCCTGATGATAAGTGATTTTATTTTAGAAAATTACAATTATAAATATTTGTCTGTGAAAAAGGCATCGCAAACTTAAATCTTTTCACATTTTGAATAACAAGTATTTTTTAGCAAATTTTAAATGAGCCCTTCATTTCAAAAATCGATTAACTCCATGCGATGACATGCGTATTGTCTTTTGAAACTCTATTATTTATTATTTAAATTTAATTGACGTAAGAGTGTAAGAACATATACCAACTTCGAAAGTTATGTACCAAATCGAAAAAAAAAATTACCCAATTTGGTACATTTTAGCCAAAACAGCAACCGTGCTTATATCCATTCAAAACGGTTCATTCATGTAAATTCTCACGTGGTTTTTAAATGTTAAAGTCAGCTTTCAATGAAATATACGTATTGAAATTCTGATAAAAGACAATAGCCCTGGCAGCTTGTACTCTCATTTTAATTGTAAAATAATAATTTATTGTTATCTTCCTTATAATAAAATAAAATTCTGATAATGTTTATATGTTTCGGGTTTTTAGAGTTAACCATACTTCCCACAAGTGATCCTCACAGTTTCACTAAAGATTTCAAATGGTGATTATTCCAAAAAATTTCGATTCCATTATTTTATGTAATTCTCTAATGGAATGCAGGAATATTTCGTATTTATAAATTTAAAATTTTAGGCAGTTCTTGTACTTTTTTAACAAATGTTTTCAGTAATTTAGTAATTAATTAATTAATTAATCTAGTAATTTTTTAGTAATTTAGGTTTGCGTTGCTTTTAAAATTCTGGGAACTAGGGTTAAGTGATTTTTGATAATTAAGGTTGTTGTGTTTGTAAAGTATTTCTTTCGGCATGTGAGATCTAAAATTCTTCTTTTCAGAACTAAAGCTCTGTGTAACAAACAAAAAAGGATTCAAAACTTTTCATATGCACTTTTGAATAATCGCAATTGGTCCGATACTCCGAGTGGCAACACTTGGCGCTAGTGCCTGTCGCATTGGCAACGGCAGTTGAGAAAGTCGGTGGAGCTCCTGTTGCGGTTGGCCCGGAAAATAGCAATCGAAAAAGTAAAGTGATTCAAAATAGTGTAATTTAAATAATTTGTTTAAAAATCAAAGTATATTATTAAAAAGAAACAAAAATCGTTAAGGAGGTGAAGCAGTTTTTGCACAACGACTTTTGGCTAATTTAAAATTGAATTATTCAAAAATGCATATTTCGCGAAATTGCAAGAATCCCGGCAGAAAATACTGCACGACAAGTTCAAAAATGGAAATTTTGAGTTTTTGCACATATAGGCAGCATGAATTTTCGACATGTTCGTGTGCATATTTTCGAAATCATTTCATTTTGGGCCGCCGCGGGCATTTTACTCGCGTACGTTGCGTACACTTTCGTGGCTGTGAATTTATTTTTGGAGCTAAGCACGAAAAGTGCGGTGGAAACGCAAATAGAAAAAAGCGCACAAGCAAAAACAAAAAGAACAACATTTGTGTAAATATAAATAAAACGATGCCCTCTGCTCGGCGCTGCGCTGTGCTCTGCGCTGCTCTGCAGCCGCCAGACTCGCATTTGTCTAAATTCGTGTGAGCAACAGCGACGAGCGACGCGAGCAAACAACACCGCAAAGGAAGAGCTGCCCAAGCGGGGGGCAACGAAAGCATTAGGCGGGTGGCCAGCAGTTGCGAATTCCCTTAAAATCCATTCATTGAAATTTTGCTCATCTAAGCAATTTCTGACAAATTGTTTCTTTTTTTGCTTGCTGCCAAAAGTTCGATGGATTGTCTTCTTATGTAATTTCCGCTGTGTTAAAAACAATCAAAAAGCAAAAGAGTTAAATCGGTACATAAAAATTAAATACTGCGAACTTATCTAAAGCCGCTGTCACTGTTTGCTTAACTTTTACTTGCAAATATTTTTGCATTTTCCAGTTTCAATTTATATATTTGACGATGTGCCATCGTAGAGCAAATAACAATCGGCAAGATTTATAGAACTTTGAATGTGCGGAGGGGACAGCGAAAGATTTGCTCGTGGCGCAGATAAGAAAAACAAATCGTAGACAGAAAGAGTTGTTTTTAGCCGCCCTCAACCCTGGAATGCTATTCTTATTTTGAAACTGTATCGCAAAATGTTCACTAAATAAGTTGAAACAACTAACATTAGTGTTGCAGGGTTCAAGAAGTACAAAAAGCAGGCATTTCACTTGATTTAATAACGCTGTGATAAGGCGCAATCATTCGTTGTGTTGTATGGTTGTGAATGTTTATATGTCTGTCCGTACAGCATGCACTCTTGAAGGGGAACAAGTGAAATGCCGACACTCAGTTATTGTGGGCGTTTCAGCTACAACACAACTAAATCTTTTGATACAGAAAAGTGGGATAGCCAAACAAGACTAGAACATTCCAAAGCGATTATTGGCTGATTAGGTTAAATTAGATTAGATTTAAAAGGGGTATTTGCACTGAGACCTGAGATGATCTCTTTTACCCTCTACAAGTTTTAGAGAACACCGACCTAATGAAGCTTAGTAACTTGCGGGGTTTCACCCTTTCGCTACAGATTTTTACTGGGGAAAGTAAAAATTTCATGTTTCGGGTTTTAGGCTTCAATGTGGATTTATTAGTAACATTCCATAAGACATTTTTTAATTTTTAAACTAGGACCCTTTATTTTAGAGTTTTTTTCTATGAGAGCAGCCACATCGTTGTGGCTGTAATAATTACTTAACCGGGACGGAGTTTAATTTTGAAATCCAAAATACTCTCAGTAGAAATATTCTCACGCAATGAATGTTGGGGTTAGAAAATTATATTGGATGCTCGCAAATCCTGAAATCATCCTTTTAAGCTGGAACGCCGAATTCGATAAAAAAATATTTTACGTGGGTCGTAAGATTTGAATAATTGTTCCGTGCTGGGATGTATTATCCCAGTGGTCCCGAAAGCGTTAAACATACAACTTTTTACACATAACGAAAATTTTAATATTTCTTCATTCACTTCAGTCAAAATTAAAAGCAAAAACGTATCAAATTGAAAGCAAACGTCAAATTAAAAAGTTATATAATTTTTCTGCTTCTTCCTTTACTATGTCAAGATATACCATTAAAAAACGTGTGCACTTCTCTTCTTTAAACCTAAATGTTCAGACTATCAGACTTAAACTTCCAACTATTCTGAGGACCAATAAAAAAAATAAAAAAATTTATTCCGGGAACCACAGAGGAACCCTCTACAGACGTCCACAAAGTAGCATGTTGCCATATGGCGAAATAGCGAAAGGGTTAAGGCGCTTGAAATTTTCTTCTGCAAGCCAGAACTGGCCTGGGTAACGCATCCTGCTACCACATGCCGCATTACACTGTAGTGTTATGTGCTCAGGAGTCTCCTCTGCTGTTCCACAGAGTATGTGTTTTCTCAGTCTGCAGTGCCCGGTTAGAAGTCCGGTAATCAGTCTAAGCTCTTTTCTTTCCAAACTGAGGCATTCTTCACCCTAACTGGAAGTATAAACCTTATAGAGATTCAATTGCCTAAGACCTGAGGACTTAGATCAGTGTTTTGAATTCCTGGTTCTTTCCTCAAGTCTTAGTGACTCCGGTTCAAGAGGGACCATGGCTGCCGCTGTTCTAGCAAGGCTATCTTTCTTCTCATTTCCGTCTATTCTTCGTTGTCCTGGGACCCAGAGGATTTTAACCTGGTTGTGTATGCCCTGCTTGTTCAATGCCTCTATGCATTTCAGCACTAACATTGAGAATATCTCATACGAGATTAGTGCTTTGGTGGCTGCTTGACTATCTGAACAAATAACTATGTCCTGCCGCCTGATCTTATGTTAGCGATTCATTTGCACACAGAGCCTGATAGCATATAATTTTGCTTTAAAAATGCTGGATGTTTTCCCCATGTGCTCGTAGTGCTTTAGCGAGGTCCAAATACCAATTGGGTCATGAAACAAAACAAAATGCGAGGAATGTATCGAAAAATTGTCTGAGGATTTTAAAGCATCTTGACAGAGGCTTGCAGGTTGAACTATCACCTGGCTAAACTAGGAATTCGTGAAGACAAATTTTGCAGGAAAATAAAACAGCAATTAAAAGAAGCTGTCGAAGAAGAAGTCGAAAGAAGCATCTGGGAGATTATCTCGTAACATGTCGGAATCAGAGGCTTAGGAATTATACCAAAATTCCACTCAAAGGCTGCGCTAACAGATAAGCTGTGAGTAAGAGCAGCGAGCACAATAGATGTTTGAAGTCACTGTTCACTTTTCTCATCATAAATAATCTAATATATCAAATTCTCGTGTCACAATGTTAGTTACCATACTCCTCCGAAACGGCTTGACCGATTTTTGTGAAATTTTACATGCATATTCAGTAGGTCTGAGAATCGGCTACTATCTATTTTTCATACCCCTAAGGGGCGTGGCACATTTTTGTGACCCAATTATTCTGTTGAACTATAAGTCACACAGCAATGAAACTTAGCATGAACCTATCATGTACTCATATCTTTCAACAGACGGAATAAGGCGGGTTTTGGACAACGGGGCGTGGCACCACCCATACGAGCCAGATCTTAATAATGGAATATCTTCCAAATTGTAAGTTGTACAACACTGAAATTTTGTATCCCGTCGTCCCATAGATAAATCATTCTACTGATAAGATTTGATGGGCGTTGGGAAAGGGGTGTGGCACTTTTTTTGTGATCCAAATATTCTGCTGAACTATAAGTCGCTCAGCAATGCAAATTAGTACGATACCATTTTCTCTTTCGACAGAGGGCATTGAATAGGGGGCAGGTATTGAATAAGAGGGCATGGCACCGCCCATATAATTTAAATCCGGTTCAAGCGTAGTCCATTTCTTTACTGAAATTTGGCAGCAACATTGCTGATTTGTGGGCATCGATTGCGTAAATCAGTAGCTCCTCCTCTTCCTTTAGTTGGTTTTCTTCGTCAAATTGCGTCGCCATAGATTCGCCATCTCGCGTATTTCATTATAAAAAAACAAAAATGTCGTATTCTTGACGTTTTTGATCACATAGCATAGAAACACCTCATTCTCGCCGTCATACACCACAACCAGATTCATATAGTTCTTTAAAATTTTAGTGAATGCCTTTTTAAAGCAATAATTTTTTAAATCTTAGCTGATTTTATTAATTTATTTCAAGTGTAAATTATTGGAAAAGTTATTTCCTTTGCTGAAATATGCAAAATTACTTATTTTCCAAGAGTAATTCCAATCCAATTAAGCATTTTAAAAGCAATTAATACTCAATGTTTGTTGGTCAAACAATTAGCAGCCAATCAATTAGTTGAGCAATTAATGATTCAATCACTGATTGGAACACGTGTATGAAATTTTACCCTTTCGAAGCCAATTTCATCAGATTCAAGTTCGCTTTCTAATTTCACGTTCTGCTTTAATTCAAGTCTTTTAATAGTCATTTCATGGCGATTTTCATCAATTCAATTGATTTGCATTCGCTCGCATTATCGGTGGCTGGCAAAATTTGCTTAGCGACAAGTGGCGCCAAATGGCATCGTCATATTTTTGAAATTTACTAAAATTATTGCACATGAAATATGTGTTAGTAAAACAAACCTTCTGCTGGCGTCAAATAATCTAAATTTAAATAAATAACATTTGTGCTGCCTGCACTTGTGCCGCCTGCGCGTGCAAATACGCGCAGCAAGCGGTAATTGCCAGGCGCAGCAGACGATTGCCAAATAGCTTTGCTTGTTTAGTTAACAAGAATTTCATTAGACAATGACACCGTTAACAAGTTGTTGGTATGCGGATGTCAGCGGCGGCAATTCGGCAATCAATCGAAATCGAATTGAGAACAAGCTGTAGCTGAACAAACTATCTATTTGTATATTTTCACGATCAATCGCTTTATCGCTTCTATGTCTATGTCTCTTGCAGAAAGTTCAGACGCACACGCACACACACTTAAACAGACGCCATGGATCCCGAAGCATTTTTGGATATGGCCAATCAGGTCATCAAACTGAAAATGTTTCCCTACTTTGACATTGCGCACAGTCTGCTGGCCGCGTTGGCAGTTCGCGAGGATCTGGGCGCCAATGCGCAAACCTTCTCCCGCAAGCACCCGCTCGCCTGCTGGCTGTCCACAATGCTGGTGATATTCGCCGGCGGCATGGTGGCCAACGGACTGCTGGGCGAGCCCATACTGGCGCCGCTCAAGAATACGCCACAGTTGCTGGTCGGCACAATGGTCTGGTATGTTGAATGTCGTATGCTCCATATGCGATGTTTGAAGAAATTAACGTGGTGTCCTTGTGCAGGTACATGGTCTTCTATACGCCCTTCGATATTGGATACAAGATGGGCAAGTTCCTGCCCATCAAGCTGGTAGCTAGTGCCATGAAGGAGATATATCGCGCCAAGAAAGTGTACGACGGCGTTTCGCATGCCGCCAAGCTGTATCCCAATGCCTGGATTATTATGATCATCATTGGAACGCTGAAGGGCAACGGTGCTGGGTTCACCAAACTGCTGGAGCGTTTGATTCGCGGCGCTTGGACACCGACAGCCATGGAGTTTATGCAGCCATCTTTGTACGTTGAATGGCTCATGTTGTGCTAATGCCCAGTGTTTGGTTTAACATGGATTTTAATTTCATTTGCAGTTACACCAAAGCATCACTTTTGGCTTCCATTATTTTTGTGCTCGACAAGAAAACCGACTGGATCTCCGCTCCACATGCATTGGTCTATTTCGGCATTGTCATCTTTCTGGTCTACTTCAAGCTGTCGTCGATTCTGTTGGGCATTCACGATCCGTTCTTACCATTTGAGAATCTGTGCTGTGCCATCTTCTTTGGCGGCATTTGGGATAGTCTGGCCAAGATTTTGGGTCGCGGCCAGGTAAAGGAAGGCGACAACAAGGATGTGAAGAAGAACAATTGAACGTCGAACACATGGACAACATTTTGAATGCGCTAATAAGAAAAAAGACGAAATTAACTCAACCGCGAAGGGCCGAAACGAAATGCAACACGGCGACCTTTCTCGAACAGTCAACACTCTCCCTTCCTTGATTACGTAAATGTTCGGTTTGATGGGAACTTTATTATGTTTTAGATAGTAGTGTCTTATAGGCAAACCAAAGAACCGAATGCTAGTCAGATAAATAAGGCCAAAAATTAGAAAAGCGACACTGCATGATGTCCAAGTCACTTTTGTTGCTGTGCAGCAAGTGGGTGTGTCTGCGCAGTAACGACAGCGACTTTACGAAGCAATATATACCTTAGGTTTATAATTGAGATTTTATTTTTTATCAACGTTTTTTGTTTTTTATTTGTTTACTTTTGATGTTTGTATTTATTTGGTATTTATGAAACGTACTGATACAGTTACAGTAATTGGTAGTTATGACGAATATGCACTTATTTATAAATACACTTACGACTTTATGTATAACATAAATCTAATTAAGTAACTAAAGTCTTGCCACGAACCAAACAAGAAAAATCAAAAACGAAAATCAAAATCAAAATGTCTTTCAGTCAAAACAATAATATTCGATTTTTTTTACACTATATATCATAATGTAACGAAAGGTTTGGGGAATGAGTAAAATCTCATTTCAAAATTATGATACAAGATCTAATACATTTCAAATGTAGCAATTTTATAAAAAAAAAAAAAAAAAATATATATCATCATGAATCATGAATAAACCGATACCTTTGAGATACAAAAAAAAAAACATGGTCTAAGTTTTTCATTGAATTTGCTGTAAATGGAACAAGAGCACTTTAGTTGGGAATTCTAAATGGTTGAGTTTGTTTAAAAAAAAGCAGTGTACTACAAATAGCTAAGTTTTATAATTGTTTAGCACTAGAAAGACCATTGCGGGCATTTTGACGGTTTTTCATTAAGGGCGCTTGGACTTTTTTTTTATTAAAACAGAAATGGATTAAGATATACAAAGAAATGTATGCGTTCAAGTACATTTAGTGGCAATTATGTATGAAATTCAATTTCCTTCGCATGACCACCACGAGCACGTTTGCAAAAGTCCAATCGTTGAATCCAATTTTCCACGACTTTTTCACATACATTGACTGGAATCGCAGCAATTTCACGTTCAATATTTGCTCTTAGCTCTTGTAACGTCGCCGGTTTATTGGTATAGACTAATGACTTCACATAGCCCCAGAGAAAATAGTCTAAAGGCGTTAAATCGCACGATCGAGGCGGCCAATCGACTGGTCCATTTCTTGAAATAACACGTTCACCGAATTTGCTTTTCAATAAATCGATTGTAACGTGTGCTGTGTGGCTAGTGGCACCGTCTTGTTGAAACCACATATCGTCCAGGTCTATTCCATCCAATTCGTGCCAAAAATAATCAGTTAGCATGGTGCGATAGCGATTTCCATTCACAGTAACGTGGCGGTTTGCATTATCAACGAAAAAATATGGCCCAATGACCCCACCAGCATGTAAACCGCACCAAACAGTGATTTTTTCGGGATGTAATTGTGCCTCGTGAATCACGTGTGGATTGCTGCCTGAGCAATAACGCATATTTTGCTTGTTGACAAATCCATTGAGCCAAAAATGAGCCTCATCGCTAAAGATGATTTTTCGATGAAAATCCGGATCATTTTCAAGTTGTTCTTCAGCCCAATTCACGAATTGGCGACGCTTCAGATGGTCAAGTGGTTTTAGTTCTTGTGTCAATTTTATCTTATATCGATGTAGGCCAAGATCTTTTCGCAAAATTCGCCACAATGGTTGAGAACGTCGTGTGAGTGATTGACTTGGGTCTTCTTGAACAGATGCTTGAGCGGCGGCAATATTTTCTTCACTTCGTGCATTTCTTTGTCTCACTGGCACTGGAACATTGTGTAGCGAAAATGTGGATTCAACTTTTTGCACTAGACGTCGAATTGTTGATTCGGCAGGCAAATGATGGCGTCGATAAAATGGTCGTAATGCTCTTAAAGTTGCGGTGATCGAACGCGAATTTTGGTAATAAATTTGAATAACTTGCGAACGTTGTTCAAGTGTGTACTTCTTCATGATGATTTGCCAACTAAATACGAATATAAATGTCGAAAGAACATGAAAAAATATGGCGTGGTTTACCGTCCCTATCGAAAGCAAGTCCGAGCGTCCCTACTGAAAACCCCGTTATTTGTATTAAGTATTTCTATCAACTTTTGCTCTGGGGACTTTTATTTTTTATCGTAACAAATTTTATGTTGTTTTGAAATTTATTTTGTAAAAAATTACCCAAGTCCTATGTGTGCTTTTTGAGACATCAGCGGATATGTTATGTAGTTTTTGAAGGAAAATGGAATGATTGATTGAATGGAAAATGGCGATATTTCTGGTAGTAAAAGTGATTTTGTAACTAAATTTGTTGAAACCTCAATTATTTATTTTATTTGGTACTAATTAATTTTGGGATTACTATTAAAAATCGTACAATTATTTTCTTGGTGGCCTTCAGACACAAAAATTGTTCAAAATCCTGTAGCATTGCATGTCATTGAAAGTGTTTTGACCTACCAAAAGGTAATTCTTACCAATATCTGATTAATCAGTCAAAACAACAACTATTTATAATGTCAAGTTTTACTCATAATTAACTTGCCTTACAAAAATCGCTCATTTCCAGCAATCCGAAAAAATCACAATCCCACAGGTAAAATTTCTTTATGTGGCAACACCAGCCCAGACGTTTTGTTGGCATTTTCTCTTTAACCTCATTCGCCGTCTGACAGTGTGGTAAAGTAACTGCAGGAAACAAAACCAAAGTGAATATTTTATTGTTTACAAATGCAACAAACTTTATAAAAGTTAAGACAAGATTAAAAATTAGTGAACTAATAACAATTTTAATTGAAAGCAGCGTCCCCAGCGGCCACCAAACGACATGGAAATGGAGTACGAGGACGCGGGCTGGCAGGGCCGCCAGAAGGCACCCGGCGAAGATGAGGTGTGCGAAATATGTTAATCAATGTTGGCAAAAATTCTTAACCCCTTCGCTCTGCTCGTGCAGGACGTGCCCGAGGACAATGCGCAGGAAACTATACAAGAATGCCTGGAGAAATTCCTGACGCCCGACTACATCATGGAGCCGGGCATATTTACGCAGCTGAAGCGCTACTTCCAGTCGGGCGGCTCGCCGGAGGAGGTCATCACCATGCTGTCGGAGAACTACAAGGCCGTCGCGCAAATGGCCAACCTGCTGGCCGAGTGGCTGATACTGGCCGGCGTCAAGGTGACCGACGTGCAGGCCATGGTGGAGAACCATCTGAAGGACATGATACTGAAAACGTTCGATCCCAAGAAGGCCGACACCATATTCACCGAGGAAGGCGAGACGCCCGACTGGCTGACGGAGATGATTGATCATCACACGTGGCGCTCGCTGATCTATCGTCTGGCCGAGGAGTATCCCGACTGTTTGATGCTGAATTTCACCATAAAGCTGATTTCAGACGCAGGCTTTCAGAGTGAGATAACGTCCATTTCGACAGCAGCGCAGCAGATTGAAGTGTTTTCGCGCGTACTAAAGACGTCGATAACGAAATTTCTCAGCAATCCGGAAGACATTCAGGGCGCCATACAGGAATGCGCGCGCATGGTGTGCCACGGTCAGCACACGTACGTGTACTCGCAGGTGCTGATCCAGGTGCTGAGTCAGGAACCCAAGGGCGGCTTCAATATGAAGCGTCTGTCGCAAGAGATCACCAAATATGCGCTGCAAAAGTGAGTTGCATGTTATGCGAACAATGCGTTTAACGCTTTCTTGATTTCCTCATTGATTTTAGCAATCAGAATGTCACGCCCATTACAATGGCCTTGAATGGCTCCGCAACCTATCCGCAGGCTTGTCAGGCTTTGTCGTCAATGCTGTCGCGCAACACGCTCAATCCTGCAGACATTACGGTGCTGTATCGAAACTACTCGGCGGCCGACCCGCCACCAATCGATCTCATACGCAATCCTCAATTTCTGGAGTTGCTGGTCGACTCACTGTTCAAGGCCGGCGTGAAAATCAACCCGGAACACAAATCCAAGTACGTGTACCTGCTCGCTTATGCCGCCTCGGTGGTGGACACGCCCGCCAAAAAGCGTCCAATGACTGAGCGCGTGCTGAACAAGGACGAGCTGAAGAGCACCATACAGGCCATCGAAAAGGTCCATGCAATTTGCAATGTAAACAAAGGCTCCACGGAACTGATTGCCGAACTGCAGGCGCTTTACAATTGCATCAAGTAAGCAACATAAGCAGTCGTTCGCTTTACACCCACACATTCACTGAAATTCACAGGTACCCAGTTGTCGGCGTTGGTGTGATACGTTGGATCGAAAATACCGTGACCGAGCCGTCCTACTTTAAACTATCCACCGACAGTTGTCCCACACATTTGGCCATACTCGACGAAGTGGCGGCGGTGCATCCCACACTGCATCAGCAAATATTGCGCCTGCTCATACGGCTGTTCGAGTCGAAGCAGGATGAGCTGGAAATTCTGGTGCAGCTGGAAATGAAGAAAATGCTACTCGATCGTATGGTGAATTTGCTGACACGCGGCTGCGTTGTGCCCGTGGTGAAGTACATTAAGCAGTGCTGCGCCAAGGGCGACACCGACATCTCGCTGATTCGCTATTTCGTTACCGAAGTGCTGGAAACAATAACGCCGCCCTACTCGCCCGAGTTTGTGCAACTCTTTCTGCCCATGGTGGAGAATGAGGAAATTACGGGCACGATGCGCGGCGAAGGTGACAACGACCCCGTATCGGAGTTCATAGGTACGTGACGCTAAAATTAACATAAATTAACTGCGATTTAATGTTTCGATGCATTTTATTTATCTGCAATTACAGTGCACTGCAAGGCGCGCTACACCACCGTATAGCTGCCAGTATTCAGAGCCTACAGTTAATGCTTCCACTGACTTAACCATATCGCGCATTGTACATTAAAGCAGCGACACGTGGCGTAATTCTTTATCTGACAAGTTTTTATAAATATAAATTTAATTACCTGCTCATGTTTGCACAAAACTCAAACTGAATTGTAACCTATGCGCGTATGATTCAGTCCGACCGGCATGCGTGCAACTTCAAAGTGTTGACAAAAATCTGCACGCAATGCAAGGCATACTTGAAATAAGTGATAAAATATCAGTTTATAAGTGCAAGAATTCTAGGGATATGTATGATTTTTTTATGAAAGACTTGTATGTGTTGCTGCCAATGCACAAGTGATATGCTATGGTTTGCTGAAATTTGCTAATGGGCCCCAGGCTGTACGCGAGGGCCCAAATAATGCAAAAAATAAAATAAAATGACGACTTACACAATGTAATAGCAGACTGTTTGTTTTCAATATCAAGTTGAAATTTTTTACGTGTGCTTGCAATAAAGATAAGATGCAATTACGCGTTATCGCTTTGTCACTACTGGCTAAAAATGTGATACTACGCATATAAGGGATTTTATTGAAGGCATTAATTAATATTGTACACGTTTTCATTGTGTCCAAGTAATGCTTTTGCTTCTGTTTTCGTGGATTCGTGGTTAGAAATTTTTGACAATTTTACAAGAGTTGTAAAAATTAATGCTTGATTATTGACAAATGTAAGTCTTTAGTACTTGTGGCCACATATTAATTGCTAACGAAAAATTAAAAACAAAAGCAATTGAAAATGAAGTAATAATTGATTAACAATACTTGATCAACATCACGGAGTACATCAAAGACGAAAGACAAGATTTTGTACTGCATCAATTATAATCTATAAAGAATTTGGTAATATTTGCATTGTCTTACATTCAAATATGCCAGTAGGAAGTTTATTGTAGTAATGCAGATCAAAGATTCTCGATGAGAGATAAACTTTGCTTTCAGTATTCTCTAACATATCCTTAAAAGTTGATTCATGTGCTATCATAAAACAAAATTAATAATTCAACCATGATAATTTTTAGTTGATCTAACTTATTTAATGGACATTGGGCTGAAATGCGCAAACTCCCTAAATATTTCTATTATTTTTTGATTAAAAATTTATCTCAATTGGTTTTATAAGAAATACTATTTTAATTGCTATGCTATGACGTATGCCATGATGGACTCATACAATTTGTTGATAATTATTGGGGATTTTTTTTTGTCGTATCCCTACCATGCAAGGCGTTCTCACCTGTTAAGCTGTTCCGCTTCAAGCTAATCGAGTCATTCACAATGTCGTCGTATCTGGACGCAACAATCTTTTCAATGCAAAAGAAATTTAAAGCGCATACTCAGCGGCGCACGCTCACCGCTCGACGCCTCCACGCTCTCCTTGGCACTGATAACATTCGCTTATCAGACATTTCGCAAAGGTGGATGGCGTTGTGTGTGTGTGTGTTCGCAGGCTTCCAGTCGCGAGTTGGCGTTCATATTTCGTGTATGTTGGCTTTTTAAAGTTTTAGCCGACAATGATAACGAAACATGATTTGGCAACCGCAAACATGCGAGTCACACCAATGGTGAACTTGCGGCCGAAGCGACGCGCGCCAGTATCGAGGAGTCGCAGTGCGAGTATGCGGGGACAGGTGTGGATCGTTTTATAATTGTGTCGCGATAATGATAGCGCCGCGTCGTAGAGCGATTACGGAGAGCTGCCAGTGTGGCAGTGCGCCGTTGCTGATTGGCGTCGTCGATGTGTTTGCGGTGTATTGGTGCGCAGGTCGGCGCAACGCTGGAGCGCGGCGCGGCACAGCGCTCACAGCAATGCGGCGCATTGGAGGCGGCGGCAAAGGCAATGGCGCTGTGGCGTTTCAGGTTCGACACCATCGACAGTTTATCGATGGATTCGCGTTTAGAATAGTGAAACGTTTGCCAGTGCGCAAAATTTCATGCGCCGTGCGGAGGAGCCCTCAGAAAAAAAAAACAGCGCAGTGAAGTTGGCGCATAACTAAGTTGCACAAGTGGATTTGTTGTTGTAAATTTTGAATATCGTTCACGAATCAAAGAGCAGTGCCGGTGAATGTGATTAAAAAAAATGAAAGTGTATACAATTTTCAAGCATTTTGTGCATCGTTTAAGTGCCTAATGAATTTTTGTTGTTGTTGTTGTTAAAAAATTATTTTACACATAAAACAAAGTATTCAAAGTAAGAAGGATATTATTTTGCAGTAAAATAAGGATTAAATTTTTACAACAAAATGGTGAGTAATTTTTTTGTGCAACTTAATCGATGCTGGAAGGCTGCGATAATTAAATGGTTTTGCAATTTTTTTAAATTGTATTTTATGGATTTTATAAATTTAATAAATTTTTATTTTATTTTTCGAAATTTTTTTAAAATTTTATTTTATACATTTTAAATTTAAAATGTTTTTAAAGTTTATTTCTCCATAACTGATAAAAGCAATAACTCTGAGGGTCACTAAGATTGAGCTTTTTAAAACTCAGTGCACTCTGATCTATAAGAATTATTTTTCTAACAATTTGTCATCGATCCTTTTCTTGATAATTCATAATTACATGTAATTCTTAACATAAAGTTCAGACATTTCAAAACACACGAAACGAACTGCAAATTCCTAATCAATCATACGCCACGTTAGCCATTGGAAATATGTATTTGCGACACATTGAAATATTTGCGCATGCAAAAAAAAACTTTTTGGCTGTCAATTACTCATTGCACTCGTTGTCTGAATTTGTTTACATTTGTTTTGCTTGCTTGAAGTTTTATTGGCTTTGTTTTTGGTTATGTTTTATTAACCTCAAAGTCCAGGACTTAGTTTACAGTTAAGACACACCGCTCACTAATGTCGCTGACTTTTGATTGATGATCCCGATAAGCGAAGTTAACAAAAGTTGACACATAACTTAGTGTTTTTTTTTAATATTCTTCATTATAAATATTCCACTGCTGCTTTTGTGAACCTCTTCACCTTTCGTAGCTCAAAACGTGTTCGACGATGATGTGTCGAATTGTTGTTTTTTGTTTTATCATAGTCAGCAATTGTAATTAGTTAGTAGGCATTAATAAATGTATAATGCTTGCAAAGATAAAAGTTAAGATCGAAAGGTTGTTGCACGCCGCTAAAAACTCAACACACCGCAAGCTGCATTACGCTTAAATTCAAATACGTTTATCAGCGAGTGTGCAATGAATGAGCAGATTCGCTGGGGCGGCATGAAGAAGAGAATTGTGCATAAAACTGTTTGTTTTAAATTACAAATTTTGCTCCGGCGACGATGACTTGACAGTTATACAGGCAATAAAAGCAATTTCCACATCATTTCGTTGGTGCAATTCAGCGTGGGCGCTTTAATATTTGCATTTGTTTTATAACATTTCAACCCTTAATTGCCTAAGATAAGTTGGTGCTATGGTTTTGGCCCTAATTGAACATATATGAAATTACATTCGGCCAAATCTAATGCCACGTGATTGTGGAATGCGTCAAACATTCGCCAATTGAGTGTTGGGGGAGTTAGAGAAGCTACATTTGAAATTTTTTGGACTGAGACAGGCCTAGAAAAGATACTAGAAGAACCATTCTGTTCAAAACAAATTTACTCTTTCGTTGGGTATCATCGCTCTATACTTTTTCAAAATTAGACTGACGCTTGCCGCAGTTGCTAAAATAAAGAAGAGGAAGAGATTTTGTTGTTATTATTATTGTTTGAGGCTATTAAGCACCGCACGGTATTGATCTGTTATGTAAGCCTTAATTTAACCCTCCAAGTTGACGCTTGTTTGATTAATTTAGTCACTCTTTGGGTTTTAAGTTCATGATCTTCTTCTGGGTTAAAGTTGCCGCCTCTTAGTGGATAAATCCTTTTCCGCTGAGTGCGTAGTAATCATAGAAAATAGGTAAACAAATTGACTATAAGCCACCATCTCTGCCACTGCTTGGGTTTCTTTAGACAAAGATGGGAATCCGTAGGCTCTTCCTTCTGCAACAAGTTGCATAATAACCTCAGGTTAGTGAACATCAAAGAGTTTCTTCTTTATTATTATTTTTATTTATTGTTTTTATGCCCACAACACATAGACAATGGCAGCGATACGACTGCATCTGTGAAAATATAGAATCAGAACTTTCGTATGGAAACGATTATTTTGACAAAACCACGACTACACGAACATCGAATACAGTTGTCGTTGTCGCCAAAAAAAGAACTACAGTGGTGTCTGGATATAGTGAACTAATTATTGCAAGGCCTGTTCACTGTATTGAGGTTGTTCACTATATCAAGGTTAACATTTTTGTTCAAAAACTCGTTTTATTTGCTTAAAATACACTTTTTGTTTTTTGCTTGAAAATTTGTTTCTATATTTAGAGGCTCGATGTCAAAATTTGGGTGTTCACTATATCGAGGTGTTCACTATATAGGGGGTTCACTATACCCAGACACGACTGTATTCTCTATTTCGTAGGTGACAAAACTAAAGCAATTGACATCAGATATTTTTAATGAATTTTTTCTAAATTTTTCGGTGTGCATTGAACCACAATTAAAAATTAAAAATAAAAATTAAAAAAAAAAAAAAATTAAAAAAATAAATCAGTTAAAAATTACTGGTTCAAAAAATTTATTACACATTGTCATTTATTTAAAATTTACTGTACAATGATAAAATGGATATAGACGAATGCTTAATAAAGTGAGTGCGATAGCACTTTAAAATGTGTGTGTTTAGGAGTTCAAAAATATGACTGGAATGATGTTGCTGCCGCTTTTATTGTTGTCATGTAGTTGAAGTTGAAATTTTGTAGTTGTGTGACCGTGTCGCTGTCGTCTTGAATGCGTTTGGGCCATTATTCAAAAAGTAAATTTGTTTGTTAGATAAATCACTCTTTGCTTGTGGTGTCACAACTGGCACATTTTGAGGACTAATGGTGTCTTTCAAATGTTTCAGCAGGCACTTTAATCTGACCTAAGCTAGACTGGCGCCAATATATCACATTTGTGGACCTTGATTAACAAGTTTTGATTTGAAAATATGGAAAACAATGATCGAAAATAAATGCGGTTTCAACAAAATTGTTCTTTAGCCCATAGATCGGTTGAATGCTTCAATTTTTTGAAGAAACAATTCAATAAAAAAGTGGTTTCTCAAAATAGCTCAGTTGAAGATCGACTTCACCGTTCCATTATTTCTTGTCAGGCAATGCTAAGTCACAGTAATAAATAACTAATAATTCATGTATTTAAGACAAGATTGAAAGATACAGCCAGATAGAGCAAACAAATTTAAAATATGGGGCTGAGTTGATTATTAGTCAAAAATAAGGAGTACTTAATTTTTCATTTTCATGCCAAGAGCCCTAAGAGCTAACTTTCCCAATTCTTAAATGAAATTATATTTTTTTTGTTAATATAAATAAATAAAACAATATTGAAAGACACCGAAACTGACACTGACTAACTGAATCCAATACGTCAGAAACTGATGAAGTGGTAATTTGTCAGAAATACTTACTTGCGTACTTAACTGGCCATAACAACCTTTCACCGAGTGACTGTTTGTCGCAAAAGTTCTTTTCAGGCGCCTCTGTTGTGTCTCTGTTCTCCAGTTGGTCACACCAAGTGATGATAGGGCTTCCTCAACTTGGTCCTTCGACCGAAGATAAAGTTGACCTCCAACTACCGCATCGAACATAATTTTTGTCGCAGCTTTATCGTCCATACGGGAGACATGGCCAAAACAGGCAACAAGTACCGGCAGGATGTCCATGTCCATGTCTTCAAACAGATCATACAGCTCGTTGTTAGTTCATATTCAATGATCGTGGCCCATACAAACAGGACCGAAGTGGTGGTTCAATTCCTCCATCTTTTTCAGATATAATAAATCCATTTTTTGACTATTTTCACCTATAAAAATGTAAAAATATTTCTTACTATCCACAAGTAATAAGTTCATTTGTCAAATATTTATTCAAAATATTAAGTTTCTGTACTATGATCTTGTTTAGAGAAAATACACTGGACCGTACAGACCGAAAGCTGAAAATGCGAAATTTGTAAAATAGCAGAGAAGAGTTCTAAGGTTAACCAACTTTGATATTTTAAATATTTGTAATACATTTTATTGTTCTACGTTTTCTTTAATCCTTTCGCTATTTTGTTGCCTTATGCAAACATGCGCTCTACTATGTGGGCGTCTCAACCCTCAATGGTTCCAAGATTAAATGTTTTTGTTGATCCCTAAAATAGTTTGAAGTTTTATGAATAATACGAAATTGATAAACTGAATATTTGAGTCTAAAGAAGAGAATACGTTTTGAATACTAAATATTCACATAGTAATGAAGAAGAAGACAAAACTAAGAAAAGTGAGATCTAAAAAATTGTATGCTGTTTAACCCTAGAAAGATAGATTTAAAATTTAACCTGCGCCAGTAAAAACCTATAGTTCTCTACAGGGTTAAGTTTTCACCTTCCTAAAAATAAACATCCTAGTTGATGTAAAAGTTATGTTAGCTGCAGTCGACCGATTTGCCATCCCTATCTCTGGCTGTAGCTTTGTAATCCATCTGCCAGTTTGAAATTTGTGCGCCCATATAATGACAGATTTTTGTTTTTTTTTACTCCCGCAACTGCGCCATGTCATTGTACTAATTTTTTTTAATTGTTCTTATCTTCTTGTCACAACAAAGTCTGGCACAATAAAGCATCGTTCCTCTTTTGCGCAATTTGATCCAGTCGTGTTAAGGTTTGTTTTTGCCTTCTTGTATATTTTGTTTTACTTATTGTAGCTTTGGAAAACCCGCTGGTTGTGAAAAGTATGCTGACAGCTTTTTAAAATGTTTTATTTATAAGTTAGCCAAGTTAGTTATTTATAAGTTAAGTAGGCAATTTACCGACTCGACAAGTACACTTGAAGGTTTCAAGGGCTTGTTGTGATGTTTAATTTATTATTGAGTAACGTTTAAAATTATAATCTGCAAAATTTATTCAAACCTTATTTACTTACATATTTACATCCATTTATTAAGAGAATCTTACATAACGCTTCGTGCCGTCGCTGTCGATTTTGCACTGTGAACAACTTTGCTTTACCGCGCCGAGTTGCAACGTGAACTTTTAAATCGTTTCACATCAAATGTAAAAAACTATTCAATAAAGTTTATGTTAATTATTTAATGATTTTAACATCTGGCTTGTTAGTGTTACGCTTTTGACAAGACTGTCGACTATTTTGTTGAGAATGAGTAATGATGGTAAATAAAAATAAAGTTTAGTCAAAACAAATCATAAACATTTTTATCATAACAATTGTTTACCTTAGTTATCTACTCATTGGAGTTTTTAGTACAAATTTTGTACTATGATATGTGTGTATGTGCATTAGACATGATTTAGTGTTGTATGGAGATTCTTAATAATGAGTTCTCGATACTGAAGAACCTCTCATTTTATGCGGTTTGGGAAGAAGTGCATGAGCCAAAAAATTTTGGGGCTAGGGTGAGATTAAATGGCGTCGCATCGAGGTCAAAGTTCACAAAAAAGCTGGAAAATGCGACAAATTGCACCACAGCTGTTCAGAAGAGGGCACTTAGAGGGTTAAAATATATGACGGACTCTCTCTAGTTTTCCATACTGAACATTTCTTTCAAACATTTTTATACCCTATCTTTAACCCTTAATGGGTCTCCCACACAAAATGATGGTTTTTATAGAATAGGCTCCATCTGCTCACAGGTTGGTCCCAGATGTGTCAAATGTAAGACCGGTACTCATTTATTTTCTCTTCCGAATGTTTCTTTCAAACATACCTACCCGCTATCTCCAAATCTTAAGGGGGCTGCCATACAAAACTGGACGATCTGCAACATTTTTTAGTATAAAAAATACAAAATTAATAAAGGGTTCAGAAATTCGCCACCAGAGAGCGTCTCCCATACAATCGGAGTTGTGGAGTTGTCAACTTTTGCATTTCCACAAAGCAAAAATCAGTATGTATCAGTGGGTGGGATTGGGGGGTTGAAACCCCCCGAAATATGAGCGTAGACTTTAAAACTGCAAACAAATTAAAAATAATTTTATGAATATTAAAAAATTACTTTTTGAAACCCCCCCAAAATATTTTTCTGAATCCGCCTCTGGTATGTATTGTCGAAACTCCCCATTTGGAACATAATTGCAATCGACATATAATTGTTTGGTTTGAGCAATTTTTGATACTTCGTTGCATAGCACGATGGATCAAATAAAGTAAACTAATCACAATTGGGATTCTTTGACGGCCAAAATTTCAAAGAATTTAACTTTTTTAGTGTTTGTATGTTTTCTAATTGTGCGGCTTTGAGTATATTTCGGACCATTTAACAAACTATTGATCTTTCTCATATTAGAGCTTCAACTTTAGAAACTTTTGGATCAATTAAAGGACAAAGGACAGGACAAAGTTCTGATCTCAATGAATGCCAGAATTTTTATAAATATAAAATAGTTTTCTGCTTATCTAATTTTACATAATCAGCAATAATTTCAAATAATTTTTTGTATAGTGTTTTTGAAATTTTTTTTTTACATGTAAGGTTTTGTAGCACTTTTTCGGACCATTTGACAAACTGTTAAATTTTTTCATACTATGTTTTTAATTTTAGAAACTTTTGAATCAACCAAGGTTAGGTTAGGTTGTGGTGGCTGCCTCTGTATGAGACACACTTAGGCCTCTAACCGGGCCGATTCTTGTAATTCTCATTCCCTTCATGTGGATAGCGAAAGAAGTAGATAAGTGTTTTTTCCAGCCCAAGCCAGGAATCGAACCCGGGGCGCTCGGTATGAGAAGCCAGCGCGCTACCCGCTGAGCTATCGAGGCCGGCTAATCAACCAAACAAAGTTTTGTTCCTAATGAATGCCGGCATTTTAAACATAAAATTTGTACAGCCTTTTATGATTAAGATTTGTTTTTTTAGTTAAGATTTGTTTATAAGTGCTTGTAATATTTTTTCAAAATTTTTGTTTTTCAGGCCATTCTTAAAACTATTAAACTTTTTCAAATAAGATTTAGACTATTGAAACTATTCGATGAATTAAGCCATATGGCGACAAAGTTCTGGTCCAAATGAATTTTTCTAAACATATAATTTGTTTCCAGCTGTTCAACTTTCTCATATTAGTCTTCAACTTTAGAAACTTTTAGATCAACTAAACTATATGATGACAAAGTTCTGGTCCTGTTGAATGACAGTATATGTTTTTTAAACATACAATTTGCACTGCCTTATCTGATTTTGCTATTTTAGTGATTCCAAAATTTGTTTGTATTTATTAAATAATTACATTTGGCCTTTCAATCCTTCAACATTCTTACTTTTGACCTCAAATTTTCGAAACTTTTCAATCAACTAAACCATATAAGGACAACATTCAGGTTATGATGTCAGCATTTGTTTTGCAAACATTATATTTTTTACGGCCTTATCTGAATAGCAAAAAACACAATGGAACTTTTTCAGACCTTCGTTTGTAGTGCGACTTGCATTGCATACATTTTTCGCAAATTATTTAACCTGCGCTCATCAGTTGCAGATCAAATTTTTCTACTGTTTCTTAAATATTGGAAATATTTGGCACTTCTATTATATGAAAATCGTTTTGATTATTTTACGAAAATTAGTTTGGCGATATTTGAGAATGAGTTGCATTCCGAACATAGTATACTTTGACTCGCGGCGATACTGTGATACACAAGAACGAACTATTAGCAAAAAAAAAAAATATATATATATAAATAGAGTCGGGTACAGTGCACGTTTGGTCTTGACAAGCAAAAGTGGCATACCGAGTATAAAATGTAAAATTGTAAATAAAGAACTACTAATGGTTAATGGTGAACTGCATTGAAGAAATTTAGTGTGCTTTATTTTTTCGCACAATTCAGTGAAACGAACTACGCCTACGTTAGGTAGCAGAACTAATTTTCGTAACAATATTTTGCACGTATTCACTTATACCCATTGAAAGAAAGAAAAGTTTAAGCAATCGTGTTGAACGCACTTGAAAACATGTGGTGGGTTGTGTTATCAAACACTCACACATACCTACCAGCAACAGACAATAAATTAAAGTGATTAGCTTTTTATCAATGACTATAAAAGTGTACTCAATATAGGCATTTTACAAGAAATGTTCGGTGCGTTGTCAAAAGTGCAACACCCCTGCAGGAACTTGGTCACCATATTCGAAACGGCATTTGAGCGCAGCAAGAGACGCCCCTCCTTCGGTGTTGCCGCGCGCCATGCGGCCAGCTATCTGTGCCGATAAGACCGTTAACTGATATGCGGTGGCCGACTAGTCAGCCGCTTATCTGGTGGCACATCTAGCCACGAAAGCAGCATGAGTCAAAAGTTTCGCCACTCCCGAGCTGAGTGTTTCCAAATGTTGTTCTAGCTGCCAGTGCGGCCGCCCCTAACGATCGCTTTGGGCTTTGGGCTCTTTCATTTTGCCAATTGATAACTCTTTGAGTGTGAATTGGTCGACCACAGCGATTGTTTTCCCCGATAAGCGAAGGTGTGGATGTGTGAAGTGTCGCGGTTAGTTTTTGTTGGCGCAAATTTGCAGATGAAATTCTTAGGTTAGAAAACCAATTTGACCAATTCTTGTGTTCGCGTACTATGCGCACAAGTCTGTTGGCTGATAAGCGGCCGGCGCACATATCGACGGAATGGATTGCACACATCAATCGCGGCCATTGGCGTAGTTGTCGAATAGTCGTCGGGTGTGCTTGTGGATTAGTTGGTTTGGCCCATAACGCGAAAGTGAATTTACGAATGAATTGTTGTTGCATGCCGAAAAAGCCGGTGGCATAACGGAAAAACGTGTGAACATCACAAGTTGCAGTCAATCTCACTGCAGCTGAGTTTGATTCGACCAAGTTGGAAGCGCAAAGCGAGTGTAAGAAGCGGCAGCGGAATGGACAATGTGTTGAGCAAAGTGTTGGGCAGAAGGGTAAGTGATGTCCAGGAGCTGTTAATACTAATAAGAGAGGGGGAGGCTAATACTGTGTGGGTCAGCGGAAAGTGCACATATTGCTTTATATTTAAACTATGATTGCAAAACGTTCTCATGCCCATTTTTTCATTAATGTTATGACTAAGAATTTTTTATTATATTTGCCAATGCTATCTTTTTTTATGATTACCGCCAAGTGATAACTTATCACTGCTGACAATGGGAGCAATAAAAATTGAGTCAAAGCTTGCAACGTTCGAAAAGCTTTGCAATGTTGTTGGTGCTTTTTACATTTCGAAATGTAACTCATGGGGCACTTCCGCTCAACAGTTGCTCATTTATTGACAAACCTGTAGTTATTTGCAATGTTGATAGTCTGTCAAAAGTGGTGAACTGCGGCGAGGAGTGTTTCAAGTGGTTGTCGCTTGACTATGTTTTGTTGTGGAACTTACTTACTGGCTATGTTTTTGATGTAATGTCGAAAACTATTTAGTGGTTTGAGACTCTGTCAAAATTGTTGAGTATTTGTCTGAATTGCATAGTTAACAACAATGGTTTTCTTTTAGGCGACTGCAGGATTATCTCTCGGTTAGCTTCAACAAAATATAAGCTGCCGGTTTAAAAAAAAATTTTTTGACCACCAAACATAGTAGACTAGATTTTAACACGGCTTTATGTTGCTTCGTAAATATAAATTATAATAATAAATATTTTGTTAAAAAGTTTGTCTATACCATTAATGCTATAACTCATTGCAAAGCAATCCACACACTGGTTCAGTTTTTTGCAAATCACTATTTCAAGTCTTTCTTTCTTTCAGTTTATCTATTTAACTCATTTTGGTAGTTATCCTTCCTTCAATAAATATGTACACATCTCCTTTCAACTCTCTGTTGCTGGGATCTTACCACAACATATTATTTTTTTATGCTTGCATACTGTTTTGTATGGCAGTCTATGTATGTTTGTATTTGTTCCTACATTTACACAGTAAGGCAACATTGAACCATGGTTCAATAGATAGATGCATTTATTCACCTAAACACTTCTTATGAATACATACATACATATTTATATACATTTTAATCTCTGTGCAGCCATCAAACTGAATTTCTCTAGTCGACTCTAATTCCATACATCTATAGAAATCTATTTTTGTCATTCTTCCTCTATAAACTCTTTTGTACGTTTATTTTTCGATCTGTTCTATCTACTCTTTTTATCTACCAACACCTTCATTCAAATAAACTTTGTATTCCTTTATCTGAGCACTGCTTCAACGGTGTATCCTGTCACTTGTCTAATATCACTTTTTAATTTCACTATGAATCGTCCCAGTGGCAGATTCAGAGGGGTTTTGGGGGTTGAAGCCCCCCGAAATATTAGTATTGACTTTAAAACTACATACAAAGGCATTTTTTGAATTTTAAAAATATTAAAGAATTACTTTTTGAAACCCCCTTCGAAATATTTTTCTGAACGCGCCCCTGGATCGGTCTAAAATATAATCAATCTTATGTGTTGTAATGTGTTCTCTGATGTGCACAAGTGTGTAAAATTTTTTTCTCTTAAAATTTCTACTACACATTGATAAACATTTATTAACGATATCAGTTCTTGCTTTTCCTTCTACAACTTTTTGCTCTATGCAAATGATTAAAGAATTTTCTCTGTTATCCGTAATCCGGCTGACAAAAATTCAGTCTGATCTCAATGACGTCCTTGCGTGATGCAGTAAAATCATGAATCAAAGAATATCAGCAAATGTTTTTATTCAACTTTTTCGAGATCCAAAGTACAGTAAAAACCCCTTATGAGATGTCTGGCTCTGTTTTAGAAACTGTGGCTAAAATCAATGAGTTGGGTGCTGTTTTTGACTCAAAGTTTGATTTCATTTCGTACTCTATGCTTTACTTTCTCCATGAGTACTATATGTTGGCTTTTATCCGCCGCATTTGTCTTCCTTTTCCAACTCTTATTCGCTCAAGATTTTGTAGGCAACATTTGTTAGGTCCTTTTTGTCTTCCTTTTCCAACTCTTATTCGCTCAAGATTTTGTAGGCAACATTTGTTAGGTCCAGATTGGAATATGCTGCTTGTATTTAAAGACCTTACTATACATCTCATTCAAGTTGCTTAGAACATATCCCAAGAAGTTGTCTGAAGTTTGCTCTTCGCTATTATAATTTTTCTGAGCCCCTGCCTCCTTGCGGATCTCGCTGTCTAATGTTGAATCTCTAATCCCTAGAAACCATTTCATGTAATTTTCATGTATTTTATTTTCGTCCATTGAATGTGCATGTTCATTGAATGTTTTCTGTGTTTTCCATGTCTTTTATTTTCGATATAGTCAATCTTCCCGTTGATTGAATCTTTTAATTGACTATATTGAATATGGTAACATGAGAGACATTCTGGTTTCAAACAATTTAAGATTCAAAATTAGACAGTGAGACCTGTAAGTGAGATCTGACAGTGAAACTGATTGTCTTATTCTTCTGAATAAAATACATTTCATTGTACCTATTTGTTCCCTCAGACACGTTTTCCGTTTACTTGTTGAGTTCTCTAGTGCGAGCTACTTATTCCTCGAGCCTGAGCTGAGTTAAATGCGCCGTCGGCTTTCTTTATGATTAGCCAATCTGTTCCTAAACTCGTGTTCAATTTGTTGAATTCTTTATTAATTAGTATTTAAGAATTATATATTTAAAACTGAAATAATCAAATAAATAAATGAAGGAATAAATACAGAAATAAATAAAAAAGAAATAAACAAATATATAGGGTGTTTTTTTTAGAGGTATAGAACTTCGAATTGAAATAAAACACAAGAAAATCGTTTTAATGTCCATCAATTTGGCTTTATTGGAAGGATAATTTTATGCCATTAATGTTTAAATATGATTTCGGGCATGTGGCCGCCGCGGCTGGCTCGAATAAAGCCAATTCTACAGGTCCAATTTTCAGTTGATGGACAAAGCTCCAATTGCTGTGCACGGTGGCGAATCGATTCATTCGGGTCCTCTTCAACATTTTGCTCTACAGCGGCAATTGTTTCTTCGGTGCGCACTGTTCGACGTCTCTGCGGATGCGTATTATCACATAGAGTAAACGTAGTGCGAAAACGACCCATGGTTAACCGAATTAATTGCTCTGATGGACGATTATGGACGGAGCTTGCGGTAAACTTCGCGAACTGAACCATTATTTTCGAAATAAATTTGCACGATTTGCAAGCGTTGTTCTTTTGTCAACCTGTTCATGATGAAATGGCAAACCAAACTGAACATAAATGACATTAGAGTTGCCAGATTTGACCACAAAATGCCAGTTTTATCTCTATTCGAAAAACAAACCTCTAAAAAAAACACCCTATATAATTAATTAAACTTAGAAAATGCTGTGATATTCCTCACTTGAGGTGAAAAGAATGAGAATTTCACTTTCAGGTAACAGAAGTGTTAAATCTATTAAATATAATTTATGGAATTGTTTTTATGAAAATATAATTTACAAAGACAACACGGAAACTCAGAATATTCTTTTAAGTAACAATTCTTACATAGAAAAAGGATTTACTCAAAGGTTTAATCAAAGAATTGCATATCTCGTCAAGTCACTTTGAGTACCCAACTTCTTTGATATTCGGTTCACAGCGAATGCAACAACACTACTTAGTCGGGCGCAAGATCGAATGCGAGTTCATGTATCACATCGTAGCGAATGGGGAGCTTTTAAAATGGAATCAAAACAAACGATCGGCACGATTGGCGTGCAAGTGAAATAGACATGAAACAAATTGGCTGCACATGACGTCATGGGTGCGAACCAGCAGCTAGAACCACGAGAGTTGTGCTGGCATTCGACTTTTGTTTTAGAGAATTTTTGTTATAATTTACTTTTGTTGACGAGCTTTCGAGATACTAACTGGGAAATACCCAGTTGACGCAATGGATTTTCCGCATTTTCCAGCAGCAACTGGATCGCGTGCAACAAGTTGTCGTACAGCTCGGGTGAAGAGAGCAACCGGCCACAGATGACGAGATGTTAAGCTGTGCCGGGTCCGCTTTCAGGTAACTTCGTAACAGCGATCAGAAGAAGAAGAAACGCACAAAACAAAAGAAATTCCTAAGTTTGATGTGTTGCCTGCACGCAAAAGCCGAGTTGGGCGACTGGTAGTTCAGTTAGCGTTCGCCCAGCCAAAAGCGCGCACATCTGTCGAGTGTTCGGACGAGATCGCGCCGCTAGTAGCCAGCAACCAGCAAACGGCACTTCGGGCTGCGTGCAAATCGAAGCGCGACAGAGGCAGCAAACGCGAAAAAATGGAAATGAGTAACTGGCCGCTGGAAACAGTGACGACAGCGCTACGCGAACCGGGTGCGGGGCCACGAAGTTGAGCGGCAACAGTCGATGAGGTTCAAGTTGAAGTGCAGCGCATTGCGGGCCAAAAGTTGACGAGACAACGTCGAAGCTATGAGGCGAAAATTTCACCGCTTCAAGTCAGTGTCAGTGGTTCAGTGTCAGTGGAAGTTGACTGTTGAATTGTTAAATTGTTGACTTGTTGAATTGAATTGGCACCTCAGCGGGCGCCACGAAAAGTTGCTAATGAAAAGCATATTAAATGCTTCGTGGCCGTTCGATTGCCGATTGTGCGTTGTTTGCGCAGCGATTTGAGTCGTTTTTGTGCTACACTGATAAAGTGCAAAAATCCCTAAAACCATCAGACGCATCTTGCAAACGGTAAACAACAACTGCAACGTGCGCGGTGCTAATCAGGCGGGCACACAGCCCCCCATCACGAATTGTGTAAATTGAAGCACTTGAACGCCACATTCGAATCACAATCGAACGTCGTTCGAGTGCTTGAGCGCACTTGGCCGTCGAGTGGCTGCGCACTCCGCCATCTGCACGGCAGCGCGCTCTGGAACGGCTCTGGCCGGCGAGTTGGTGCTCTGACTGTGACTGTGCACGTTGTACATTTCAGTTCGACGCGAGACCAACGACCACGCGGATGCGCATTGAACGCGCGCTCCACTCGAACGACGCAGTGAAATGCGGTCAAAACAGCGATCGCTCAGATCTTGGCCGATTGCATCTTAGCCGCGTAGCGTACATTTAGTGCGACAAACAGTCTAGTCTGCCTTCTAGTGTCTAACGCGCCGCTGATAGTCACAGACGCAAACAAACAAACAAATGCTACGCACAACGCGACTCGAGAATAAAGTGAAATTTTTTGCAGAAATAAAAATTTTATTCATATTCGGTGCTTTCGGTTTGTGATGATTATTATTATTTTTTGATTGTGATCTTTGCTGAGTTTTTGCATAAATTTTAATGATTTTTTTGAATTGATTTTGCAATTCAATCATTCGGTGTTGCGTAGTGTGGCGGCAATCTGATCGACGACTGTTCGGTTCGACTGACTTGGCACACATAACTACGTTGTCTGCAAGCTGTGATAGTTCGTGTTGTTGTTATTGTTGTTGTATGGTCAGTTATCTTGTGTCGATAAAAGATGAATTTTATTGGCCGACATGACCATCTCGGCGGCTATCGACGTGTCAATGCCACTGGATACGGCATTCCGTTTTTCAACAAGGATGAAGCGGCCACTGCCATTTATGTTACGGAGAGCTTCTCATGGAAGTGGCATAAGGTGTGTTATTGTTGTTGTTGTTTAGCTTTAAGTGTGATGTGGCTTTGTGAAACTGATCGATTTAAATCAATTTTGACTGCATGACAAGCAAATTTTCGACACTGTAGAGTTCATGTGTGAGTTTACATATTTAAACAATTAGTTCAGTAAATGATTGAAAATATGTTAATGAAGCCTGAGAAGAGTAATGTGTTGGCATTTAACCTAATTGGATTGAACTTAAATGTTTTCATGTACCGGCACTAATTTTGTAACTTCTTAAATACTTAATTTAATATATTATATTCACTCTAGAGATTTCCCCATATTCTTTCATATTCCTCAATCTTCATTTTATGTATTTTAATTTTCTTCTGACAATTTTCAATTTCACACTTTTTCACTTTTGGTTATTCTCAGTTTCTTTGGTTGTTTGATTTTATTGATAATAATTGCATACAAAGAATTAATAATAGTTTCTACGAGTAGTTTTTCTATTTGTGTTTGTAGAACTAACTTCTTAAATACTTAATTTAACATTTTATTTCACACCAGAGATTTTCCTATATTCTTTCATATTTCTCAATCTTCACTTGATGCATTTTAATTTTCTTCCGACAATTTTCAATTTCATAGTTTTTCCTTTACTTTTGGTTAGTCTCAGTTTCTTTGATGGTGTTTTTTGTTGATAATAATTGTACACAAAGAATTTAGTTTCAATAGCTGATTTTCCTATTTGTGTTTGTAGAAGTTCCTTTTCAATTTATAACATAAATAAATTTCGAAACAAATGTTCATAATTAATTTAAGTAATGATTTAATTTTAGACGCTTTAATCGGTGTTAGATGTAAAGACGCTAATTGGCATTGTTTTTTGTGCTATTTATGAGTTATGTTGAATTTTTAATAATTATACAATATTTCTGAGTAAACAATATTTGTGACTAATTGAAATATTATGCAACAAATTTACTATAGTGTGTATTTACAAAATAACAAAACAACAGCAAAACATTTACATTGAATCAATGCAAAATTTGGTTAAAGAAAAGAGAACAAAAGGAATATCTTAAAGCAAATCTCGCTACCGGAGTCATTTGTGTTCTTTGAGACATTATCATAGCAAAACTGAGGTCAATGGTACAGCAGATTACAATGGGAAGTGTTTAAAATTCGGCAGTTTTTTTGTGGTTTTTGGATAAGTGAACAAAAATGTTGTTGGACGTTCGTCGAACACAGAATGATAGGTTTGAAGAATAGTGTTTTGTAATATGATTGTTTTGTAGAATAAAAAGATACCCTGCTAAAAAATTACTATAACTATGAGTACCTTGTCTGCTAAACACTTTCTTTACTTTTAGATTTCCCTTCCATAGAATGCTAGGTTCGTCGAATAGTTTTTTGTAATAGTTTTGGAGAATAAAAATTCCACAAGATATCAAAAAATTCCACATGACTTTGCTACCTATTCTGCTAGAAACTTTTTCTGCAACTTTTCACCAATTTTTACTAATCACTTTCTATACTTTGTAGATTTCCCTTTCACAGAATGCTAGGTTCGTCGAATAGTTCTTTGTAATAGTTTTGTAGAATAAAAGGAGAAGATCCTTCTAAAAAGTTCCTCAAGACTTTGCTACCTATTGCGCTATAAACTTTTTCTGCTATTTTTCACCCACTTCCACTAAAAACTTTCTATACTTTGTATATTTCCTTTCCACAGAATGATAGGTTTGTCGAATAGTTCTTTATAAAAGAAAGATCTTGCATACAAAATTTGCTTTATGAATTTGTTACCTTTTGCGATAAAAACTTTTTATATGACTTTTCTATATTCTATGCCAAAAACGTTTTGTACTTTCCTTTCCACAGAATGACAGGTTTTTTGAATAGATCCTTGCAATATTTTTGTAGAATGAAAAGAGCAAAATTTCATATGACTTTCCTGCCTTTTCTGCTAGAAACTTTCTATACGTTCTAGACTTTGCCTTTTATAAAATGATAGATTTGTTGTATAGTTCTTTGTAACAGTTTTGTTTGAAAAGAGAAGACCATGCTAACATATTTCTATATGAAATTGCAACCTTTTTTGCTAAGAAATTTCTCTTTGACTTTCCAACCGTTTCCACTAAAAAGTTTTTATACTTTGTGGACTTTCCTTTCCAAAGAATGATAGGTTTCTAGATCAATTCTTTGTAACAGTTTTGTAGAATGAAAATAGAAGACCCTGCTAACATTTTTCTATATGAATTTTCAAAATTGTCTGCTAAGAACTTACTTTCCTTACTTCCTTACTTTTTTACCTCTTCTGTATTTTTTAGATTTTCTTATTTTTTTTTGGGGCAAACCCGTTTTCACTAAACACTTTCTATGTGTGGTCTTTCCTTTCCAGAATGATAGATTTATAGGACAATTCTTTGTAACAGTTTTGTAGAATGAAAAGAAAAGCTCCTGCTAACATATTTCTATATGAATTTGCTACCTTTACTGCTAAAAATTTACTTTCTATATGACTTTCCTGCCACTTCTGTATTTTTTAGATTTTCTTATTTTTTTTTTGGGCAAACCTGTTTTCACTAAACACTTTCTATGTGTGGTCTTTCCTTTCCAGAATGATAGGTTTATAGGACAATTCTTTGTAACAGTTTTGTAGAATGAAAATAAAAGATCCTGCTTACATATTTCTATATCAATTTGCTACCTTTACTGCTTAAAACTTACTTTCTATATAACTTTCCTACCTTTTCTACATATAGTTTTTAGATTTTCTTACTGTTTCTTGTAGCAAACTGAGCATATTTGAGTCAGTTTTCCGATTGCACAGAGTAGTATGTTTAATTAGTCATTATTAATTTTGTTTACTAAACATGAAACTATTAAGAAACTATCCGAGACATACTACAACAATATCGTTCATATTTTCTCTGGATCCCATTTGTGTATTACAATCTACAATGAGTAATGAATAAGTTGTCATGCAACCAGATGCAAAGTTGGGAAATTTGTTTCACAGTCATTGAGTCATTTGATCGTATGGCATATATATTTCTAATATTATTTTTCATTACAAATGGACTTAAGCCTTCATTTTGGGTTCACCAGTCACCTTAGTGAATGTTTAAGAGCCACAGACCGTTTAAACAGCAACTCCCCACTTTACAATCTTCTACAGTAAATTTAAAACGATTCTTGTCCGACACAAAACAACTTCATTAAACTTTGACGCATAAAATTCGTTCCATCTTAGGTAAAGTGGCGGAGATATGGTAAAAATAAGAGTTAGTTATGGTCGTTGCTGAGTTTTGTATCCAACGTGTCTTAAAGCAGCATAAATGAACTTTGCACGCAGCGCGCTTTCAAATTGTAATTATTTCTGCTCATAAAGCATAATGTACTATTTTCATATATCTATATGTACCTATGTAGATGTGTGCATGTGTCTACATATAACTTATGGCTTATGTATTTCGAATTGTTGTGAAAGTTGGTTCTTTTGATTGATGAAGTGCCGTTCCCTCACAAACAATAAAGTAAAATAAAACAAAAATGATTTTAATAATTGCACACACACCAAGTAACTGAATGCAGGAAATATATATATTTAAAAAATGCCAAAGTCTTTTACCCCAAAAACCAAAAAGAAAAAATTAAGAAAATGTGGAATCAAAACAAAATGAGAATTCAAAGTCATAAACAACTTTTAATGAGTGCATGGTAAAGATATAAAATTCGAGTATTGTATCACCTGAATTCTTTATGCAGAGTTATGCGTTTCGTCATGGGAAAATTAATTATGCATTAGTAAAATAAAATAGTTGGTTAACATTTGAAAATCACAATTTGACAGAAAACAGGTTACAAATAAAGTAGAAAGAGTTGGTTTTTCTTATATGTATGTGTGTGTGTGTGCATCCGGATATATCAAAGAAAGTTGGACTAAATATTTTGCTTTATTTCAATATGGCTGGAGGAGCATGACATCAGTATTTGTAGGAATGTATCTCTAAAGAATGACAGGTCGGGAGTGGGAATTTTAATGAAATAAATAAATGAATCTGACTTCATCTAAAGGAATATTTGTCTGTATCTCAGACAGTAATGCTTACTGGCTAGTTTCACTATTAACTATCCAAATGGTTAATAGGTCGATTCTCATAGCACCAGACGGCACTCATCTTTCAACCTCTGTAGGGTACGTGACCCATTATACATAGATCACTTTTTGGTCTGATTTATACTCACACTCATACACTTATTAACTCTTTGTCTATAAATTTTCTGCTAAAAACTTTCTATTCTTTGTATATTTCCTTTCCACAGAATGTTAGGTTAGTCGAATAGTTCTTTGCAATAGTTCTGTAGAATGAAAGGAGAAAATCTTGTTAAAATTAATTCTATAGGGCTTTGCTAACCTTTTTCCTAAAAACTTTCTATAGGACTTTGCTATATTTTCTGCTAAATACTTTCTATATGACTTTTCTATATTCTATTCTAGAAACATTTAGTATTTTCCTTTCCACAGGTATGATGGGTTTGTCGAATAGTTTTGTATAATGAGAAGAGTAAGACTACTTTTTCTGGTGAAAACTTTTTCTACTTTGTAGATTTCCTCTCTTTGCCTGTCAGGTGTCAAAACTGGCTCTTGATTGTGCCCAATGAACTCAACAGGTGTGTTAGTGAAAGCTGAGTGACGCTGAAGGTCATGTTTGGACGTAGTACAATGAGCTAACAGATTGACTGGTTAAACTCTCATAGTCGGAAATTGGTTTTTGTAAACTTAAACCTAAAATTTTATGAAGAAATTCGATTGCGGAAGGCCTAATTAACAATTAATATCGAATATCGAACGGTTTTAAAGAAGTCATTAGACAGTGAAGCAAAGAAGGTTCTTAGAATCATAGAACTCTGAGATTCACCCATAATTAAAAACCATGAATACTTTAGGAGACACTGAGTATGGCTCAACCTTGCTGAGAACGTTACCTGAAAGCTATGCTTAGAGGACAATCAGATACTTAGCTGCACACATAGGAATATGAATACTTCAGGTAGCACTGAGCATGCCTAAACTTTGCTAATGAAGTCACCTGAAAGTTGAGCTTAAATGACAATCGGACAGCTTCAGACATAGCATGTCAGGGTCCAGCATTAGCTGGTAGGATCTTACATGGACAGCCTTTTGTGGTCCTAAAGATTATTAGTCACAGGAATCTAGCTACGGTTCACCTCCAGATAGCCAAACATAAACAGTGCGAAGAAATGAGAACCAGTAGGTGCTCTACTCCAACCAATTCAGGGCAACAGGAGATAGTTTTGGCCGGTAGGAATCTTCTTCTTTCTTCTTTCAAAAACATTCTAACATAATTTGTATATCATGAATGAAAATGTTTACGTCTTGCGAAAAAATCCAACATGATTTGTGTATCCATCAATAAATTATATAGAAAGCTGCTAAAGTGCAGTTTGGCTCTCACCTTTGCACCTTATACTCGGCATTTGATTGATCCAATTGACATTGTAAATTTACCTCAGCCTCACAAACATCTGTTTAGGTACATCTGTGTGTTCATATGTCAACTGTTTACAACACGAGGTGCTACTTTCCAATGGCCGCCATGCCCATTCGAACCATATTAACGTATTTATGCTGGTTTTATTTAGCAAATGATATAGATAAATATTTTTCGAAAATCAACTGTGTACTTTTAAGTGCAATAAAAAACCACGTAATGTCGACATTTGCAAAAAATGCGAACAACACAAAAAGTATGTAAGTCAAGTAAACAACAGTTGAAAAGTATTCATTTGAATGTGTCGATAAAATCTGTTAGTGCTAATTTGATATTTGCACAGTAACAGCGTCAATTACTGAATCATAGCACAGGTGCAATTTATGTGGGTTGATCTGCTGCTTTTTGAATCTGGAAAATAGCTTTCAATTAATATTTTCCATGCAGAGTGCAAAGCAAAAAAACAAAACGTTGGACTCTTGGTGCGGAAGTGAAATATTCTGGTTCGCCTTTGAAATGGTTTCCATTTGGTATTCCAACTTTGGCAAAGTGCGCACAATTTTTTATAAGTGAGCACAATGCTGAAAAATCAATAATGAACTTTTTGAATTTCACGTCTGAGGTATTTATAGATTTAAGCGTAATGAATTTTTCAGTCAAGCATTCGAATAGTTTGACCGCATTCTAAATTGAGTGCTGGTTTATGGGAAAGTTGCGGTTAGTTTTGAAAAGTAATACAGGGTGTGGTGTAATAAATGGGAAATGCTAATGCAGATTAGAAACAAATTTTGTGAGATAATAATGAGATAGTTTTGCATATAATTTTGTATAAGATTATTTTGTATTTTGTAGATACTATCTCAGAACAATTTGTCATTATTTTCTGTGATACTAAAGAATAGGTTTGTAGGGATCCATGTAATGGAATCAATTTCTACTACAGTAAGTCTGTTGGATTTAAGTATAAAGCTTGAATGCTTTAAACCTTTTTATTAAGAATTATTTTACTTTCAGATGTTTGCTAAGTCAGTTGAATTTATTCAGATAGTGTTAAGTATTATACTTAAAGATAAAATAGATAGTGCGAGTACGGGAGTAGAGCAATATCAACCTCACTCCGTCTACGTCCAATGTTGCACTATTGTGTCGAATGCCTTTTTCCTTACTGAAGGAGTTCATATCCTGCATGGTTATCCAGAAACTTCTTAACTATCTACAGGTCGATTTCAGACGTGTCTTTTGTTTGTATTAGTTCCCTTCCTAGTAGTCCCATGTAAGAGGGTGTAATACTCGCTTGTAATATGCACGAATGTTTCTCCATCTTCCATACTGAATCTGCATAGTTTGCTATCTGTGATTCTCAGTCGCACTTTAAGCAGACAGTATCTCTGTCAGAATTTAATCTTCGTTCTACTTATATCTAGAAAGTACTTAGATTTTCTTACAGAATATGCTGAGAAGAATAGCTTGGAACACACATTTATGGTAGGTCCGATTTATGAATTCCTATTTGACACAATGTCTGTAATCACTCTTGCTTACACCTATGATCGAATCAGGTCCATAGCCTCGTCTTGCGGCCATCGCTTTTGCCAATCTGTTTGCTTTTTCATTATCATCGAGTCCTCAATGCTCAGGAATCCAGTGTACTATCACCTGGTTGTCTTTGGAGAAAAATTGCTATCTTCCAGATTAGTTTGGAATCAAATGTCTTCAAGTTCAGAGCTTTATTTCAGCCCAACTATTGGACATTAAGATTATCCTATTCCTTCTAACATTAAGGGTCAGTATTTTCCTGGCCTAGAGATAGACATATCTGTCAAAGATTGTAGTTCAGGGAGACAGCGAAGTCGAGCTGTTAGTGGGAGTTTAAGTCGATTTAGGGTGAGCGGGGCTTCGGTATGCGACTTTCTGATACAATCAGACAGCAAATCTACTCTGAAGGCTTTGGTTGCAGTTACAATGACATCAACGACTTTTCTGAGCTGCAATAAATCTTTCAACAAAACAAATTTTGTGAGATTGGGGACTGAGAGAACTTTTTCAGGAATTATCACTAAACGATGAGATAATTTTGTATGTATAGATACTATCGCAGAACAAATTGTCACTATTTTTGTTATAATATACAACAGGCTTATAGGGAAATAGCAATGGAATTTTTACTACCAGTAAGTCTGTTTGGTTTAAATATGAAACCTTTTCTGGGGGATTCATTTTAATTTCAGAGTTTCAGCCACCTGAAATTATTTAAATAATGTCAAGTATTATATACAGAGATAGGTAGAGTTTATCTGTCAAAGATTGCAGTTCAGGGGACAAAGGAGTCGAGCATTGAGTAAGATTTAAGACCGATTAAGGGTGAACGTAGTTTCGGCACAAGATTCCTGATATTATCGGACAGCCAATCTGCTCTAAGGGCTCTGGATGCAGTTACAATGACTCTTCTGAGTTGGAAATAATCTTTCAACTAGACTGCCAGCCAGCTTCACACTCAGTTATGCTGGGTTCCGGGTTATAGGGAGATTCCACTGAACTATACCACACACGACCTCGCTGGGCAGGGTACAACTGAGTAGATAATCTACAGTTAATTGCTCTGTTGATCTACAATTATGCTCTAAAAACCAACAACTAATTTAAAATGACTAATTTAAATGATGAGACTGATGGCAACATACGTTTTAGTGCGCCAAGTTTGGACAACCTTTTTGTTCTGTCAATTGTCCTCCTTAATTCAGAAGAAGGAAGCATCTGGGCAACTTTTCTATGACAGTCCAGAGAATCTATTAGGCTTCGTGAGGAGCTCAAACTTTTTCAATAAGTGAGCGATCTATGTTTGAAGTATCACAATGAGCCTTCATAGCCCAAGCAGGCTTTCTATTGGAGTAGCCAGTTCTATGAGCCTAACTACCTTCATTCGCTTTACAGTGATTAAAAATATTTTAAGCAAATGCAAATTTCGAAAATGATATAAAAATTGATTGTACAAATTCGTTTTTCCAAATTTATGTACTGCATAAATTAAAAAAATACAAAATGCTGCCTAATTTCGCCAAGTCTAATTGGGCAATTTTGTCATTATATGCTGTGGGAAATTTGAAAAATAATACAAATCTATGCATAAATATTTGTAAATATGTTTGTATATATGTATGTAATATGCACGTAACTTAAACCCCGACACGCCTTTCTCTTGAAGCCAAAAGCGGCTTTTGTGCACAATTTGCGTGTTAAAGAGAGCGCAGCTCCTACAAAACAAAAAAACACCAAACCATTAAAGCAAATTGCTACGAAAATAATAGCAACAATTTTGTAAGCAATTTTCTTCAACATTAAATATTTTTTAATTTTAAATTGAAAAAATTAATTTTGTTTCTTTTTGTATTTTACTCTCTGTGCAGGGTTCGCGTGTTAGTACGGTCAACGATTGGCTGCAAATCAAAATCGGCGGCGATGAGGAAGTCAAGAAGAAGAAGGGACGCCAACAACTAAATCGCATTCAATCCACCAAATACACAATATTCACATTTCTGCCACAGAATTTGTTCGAGCAATTTCAGCGTATTGCGAATTTCTACTTCTTGGTCATGACCATAATTTCGCTGTTGATTGGTAAGATTTCTCTTCGATTAAAAAAAGTTCAAGTTATTTAGGACGTTAAGTAGAGCTCAATGCGCACTTGTGCTGTACTCACATATGTACATAATTCAGTATGTTTGTATGAATGGCGACCAAAAGTAGCAGTAAAGTGTTAAAAATAATAAGACTGTTAGCATGGCTACACACAACAGTTGGCAGTCGCACAGAAAATGTGCAAATGGGAGTTCTGGTCTGCTTGCGAATATGTACATACATATATATAATATGTATGCATCTTCATATGTACCGTAAAGGCGTGTTATATGTAGTCAGGGGCAAAACCAGAAGTTTATGTGTACAGTAATTTTCATTTCGCTAAACGATTGAATGCGTTTGAATGTTTATCGTTTACTACCACTAAACAATCATTGATCCAACAATTGGTTAATAATTTTGTGAGTTTTTTAAAGAATCTAAAAAGGAATTTCAAGAACGTGGTTATAAGCATTGTGGGTTTGGGAAAACGTGTAAATATTTAAAATTTATTGCAAATCTAAGAATATTTACCATTTTGGGGCGATAGCATGTGTGCCAAGCCTTTCTAATTCGGTAAGAAGCAGACTTTGATTCAAGCTGTCGAAGACCTTTATGAAGTCAAAGTACAGAGCGTCGACCTGAACTCAATTTTCTACTTTATTGGTAACGAAATTAGTAACCTACCAGGGAATAACCTATGTTGGAACTCATATGGTTCTTGAATGCATGTAACAGCGTTTCATTAACTAGCATACGAAATTTTATGAAGATCAGACTTCTTCTTTTGTCCGCAGTTGTATAGAGTTGAAACACTGTGTGGTGGTTTGATTGTAATTTGTGCTGCCGGAAAAAATTTTGGTTCAATTGGGACTCTGACCAATATGATAGTGATGATGATTCGCCACTAATACAATTGCAACAAATATATTAAAGTTCTCACTATAAATCAGAACGTTTTGACAAAAATATACCGTAATAACTTAAACAAAATCGAAAAATGGAACAAACATGTTATTGATGTTAAATCTAAACATGAACTCAATAGCCATGACGAGGTTTCAAAAAATGTTTAAGATTAAATAGTCGATCCCACATCCATTGAAAGTGTCAGTCATTTGTTAAAATGGTGTAAAAGTGTGAATCGCAAGACTATTGACCAGTCTTTTTGCTCTTGTTAAAGCTCTTTAACTTTAGTAAAACATAGTAATCATAAAAATTGGATAATTATATAAATGGGTCACTTATTATTTCTTTATTTAATACATGAACTAAAAAAACATTCAGAAATTCAAAGTAAGTGGTTCCAATTTGTGAGTATTTACTGTATTGCAATATTGCAATAAGTTATTGGTTTAGTGGTACTGTTTTCCACTGTTACTTAACTAGTGGTTAGTGGAAAAAGATTTAGCTATCATTAACTACTTTAAGCATAGTGAACTATGTAGCATAGTGTATTTACCATAAACTTAGAGCAAAACTCCCACGACTGGTCTTTAGTGAAGAAAATTTAGTGATGGATGAGGAACTTTCAACTGCTACTACTGTCTTCTTAATAAACTCAGTAATTAGTGAAAAAAAGATTGATTGAAAGATTAAAAGATGAGTCAACTCAGTAAAGGCGGTATTCTAGTCTAGAGGCTCGATTTTGAGGTGAGGGCGTAATAAAAAAAGGCGTAATAAAAAAAACAGTAATAATTTTTAGCATCCATGTTTTTATCAGTTTTTTATTGATACTTGGAAAGTATAAAAATGTATAATTGTTGAAAAAAAATCTAAATTAAAGCCGTGGGACAAAGTGGGGACTCAAAAAAAAGATGTCTCCTGTGATACCAATTTTCCTGGCGATATCTTCTTCTTATCTATATATATAAAAGAAAGTGAATGTATGTGTGTAAGTGAATCACGTTCAAACGGACCAGCCGATTTCCATGAGGTTTTCTTTGTTGGATTAGTCTTAAGTCAGTTCAGGTTTATGCGACAAGAAAATTCGGGAAAATCTATTGGAAAAGTCGAAAAACCCTGCCATGTTTGACTGTGAATTCTGAAAATTTTCAGACGATAACTTTGGAACCATAAGTCACACATCAATTCAATTCACTAGGAACTTACTATTTAATCATGTCCTTCGAGGGAGGGAATGGGACGAATATTGGACTAGGGGGCGAGGCACCACCCATACAAAGTATATCTTAATAATGAAATATCTTCGAAATTGTAAGTTATACCACACTGAAATTTAGTACCTCGTCGTCCCATAGATGAGTCATTCTACTGGTAAGATTTGATGGGTATTGGACAAGGGGCGTGGCACATTCTTTGTGATCAAAATATTTTTCTGAGCTATAAGTCGCTCAGCAATGAAACTAAGTACGAACCTTCCTATTATTCATATCTTTCGACAGAGGGAATGGTGCGGGTATTGAACAAGGGAGCGCGGCACCGCCCATTTAACTTAAAGCGCAGTCCATTTCTTTACTGAAACTTAGCAGCAACATTGCTGATTTGTAGGCCACGATTGCGTTAATCAGTAGCTCGTCCTCTTTCTTTAGTCGGATTTCTTCGTCAATTTGCATCACCATAGATTCGACATCTCACCTATTTTATAATAAAAAAAATTTTGTGCGAGACGAAGTTCGCCGGGTCAGCTAGTGAAACATAAAAATAAGGTTAATTCTTACTAAAAAAAGATCTAAAAGTATTTGGACGTAGCCGATTTGGAAAAAAATGTGTGCAAGAAATTGCGTCTTTCTGAAAGTAAAGGTAATTTTTTGCCTTCTTTTGTTCAACTTTGGTGATTTTTTGAAAATAGTAAAACAAAAATTGCAAAAATTCTTACATCGAGACAATTTTGATGGTATCAAGAAAGTCTGTTACAAATTTTAAGTTAATCGGTGCATTAGAACTTGAGACATCATACCGTATCAAAAAAAGTCTCATTTCGCGCAGTCTGAGTGGCGCATCACAAAATTAACTATAACTCCGAAAATAATTTGAATTTCCATACATCCTCTTAGAGGTCTAAACTTTGAAAATATGAAATAATAAAAAAAAATCAATTTATTTCTAATTTCTAGACTGAAATACCCCCTTAAGTGACCACTACACTACACTATTTTAGTTCCATTACTGGTAAAAATTAAAATTATGAAATTCGTGCATGTATAAAACTTTAATTTGTTTAATTATAACAAGTTATTACATAAAGGCAATTGCCCCGTTTTGCTGCCATCAATTTCAAATCATTCAATATTTTCAATTTCGCCTAACCCAGTGAACACGACGTGTCGTGCGTTTGTTAATTTAATTGAGCAACTGTTCTTTCCAACTCATACATGTATGCAGACAAATACACTCATATAAACACATACATACAAACGTATACATATAGATTTGTTTCACTTGGCAATAAATGCTGGAACGCTGAAAATTTTGCATTTTGCCAATTTGCAGCCGTTTTAATGTGCAAACCAACTGCCGCCACTAGGAAGTTCCCCGGTGCGCTGCGACGTTCAAATTTAATTTGCACTTTTTTCTCGGCCACACAACTGGCCGCGGCGTCCCAGCTAGTTCGCAGTGGGGCGCGCGCGCAAAAAAACCTTGACCATCACCTTCGTATGGCGTCCACATTCAATCTTCGAAGCGCAATTAATAAGTCACAATTGAAGTTTATAAATAAAATAAGAGCAGCCGTTGCGATCGCTGCAGTCGAATTGCTCTACAAACTTGCGTGCGGCGTATGTGTGTGTGTGTGTATGTTTGAAATTGTGCTTTTGCAGCGTCACCATTCATAGCGGAATTGCGATCGCTGGCGCTCATGTTTTTTCTTCTTCGTCTTCTTCTCATCGAACATTGAACAATATTCCATTCTGCGCTTTGTGCACAAAGTTCACACAGATTGAATTTACTATGTGCGACACTCGTATGCGAAATTAATTAAAATTGTATTGCAACGAATTGTTGTTGTTGTGTGTAGCGCGCGGCACGTTCCAGCCGAACAGCGGCGTGCACCACCCAACAATTAACCGTAAACACTCACAACGAACAACTACACAACATATTGAAAAAAATTGCTCTGTTCTGTTCTGTTCTGTCAGTGCGTCTGCAGTGCTGTGTATGCAAATTTTGGAACATTTCCAACTGTTCGCAATGGCATAGTTCAAAAGAAATAGTCGTCGCGCTCATCGATTCATTTCGTCAATATTTTCATTCGGAGCCACTAATGAAACGTCTTTCAATGCGTTTGTTTATTTAGGTTCTCAGCAAAACGGCCACAGATTCAAGTGTTCGATCGCAACGCGCTGCGTTTTCTATTCCCCGAATGGTTTTATTGAACTTGTGGCGTTTTTTGTTTACAAACATATTCGCTTACATATTCGAAACAACGTAAATTCGATCGGCGTTCTGTTTATTTTCGAGGCATTAATCAAGTTTCCAATTAGTTTGCTTGACATTGTTGCGTACGCATAGAGCGACAATCAACGATAGAGTTGCGTGTTCGCTGTGGGATTATGTGGGATTATTTTTATGCGTCGCTTTGAGTAATTGACGACAGTGAGTGCAATCATATTTGGACAAAGTTAAACTTATTATCAACAACGCAAAAGTACGTCATTGTTAATGAATAACTTTGATAATTTATGTGTTGATAGTTTGACGTCACAAAATTGTATCTAATTACAAAAAAGAAAAAAGATGTAACGTTAATTGTGGTAACATTTTGTGTTTGTTTTTGATATCAAACACATTGATGTTGATAGTGTTTATCAAAATATACAAGCAAGAAGACAAATTTTGTGGGGATTAGTAAAAGTTAATTTCAGGCTTTAGTTGAATTCAAGTGAATCGAAAACAAAATTCAATTCTTTTGACCAATTTTCGAACACAGTTTTAGATAAGTTAAGAAGATTTTAATAAAAAACTTCGGCCCATGCTTACATTATTTAGTATGCAAGTTTGTACACAATACATATGTATTATAGGGGCGTAGCCAAGGGGGATTTTGGGTGTCAGCCTATAAATATTCAACATTTTCAATCTCATTATATGATTCGAGCATGTACGTTACCACATAAACAAAAAGGTACTTTCACCTTTGAAAAAAAAAAAATTAAAGCTGATATGGTTTTTATTTAAATAGTCCACTTCGTACTCAATACAGCAATTCGTCTGATCCAAAACCATTTCTAATGATTGTTTTATATCGTCGCCCGGGATGTCCTCTAGGATGTCGGTACAAGTATTTTGGATGGCTTTTACGTCTTCAGTGATCTGTTTTCATCGGCAAATGCATTTTTTTGAAAAGCTGAAAGTCGCATGATGCCGCTTCAGGTAAAATCTGGGAGTGGTTGATGGGTAAAATGCGAGTTTTAGTCAAGAAATCAGTCTCAAGTGTCTATCGATAAGATACCATCTTTCGATAGCCAAATTTTCAGTTAAAATGATTGTATGTTATTGAGATGTTTAAATCCAATTTCAGCTGATCTTTGATGAATTACTGTACAGTTTTGCTGGAATCTGCGGTGATCGTGGATTTCAGTTGGCCAACATGTTAATCTTCATTTATGTTCTCACGACCGGTTTTGAATTACGTAAATGACTCACGAAGTCGGCCGCAGAATAAACAATCATCACTAATAATTTCAGTGACGGGTTCAGGGGGTGGATTTGGGAGTTTAACCCCCCGAAATATTAGGGTCGACTTTAAAACTATATACAAATTCAAAGGCATATACAAAAACATTTATGAATATTAAAGAATTCCTTTTTGAAACCTCGCTCCCCTCTAAAATATGTTTCTGAATCCGCCTCTGATAAATTTGATTCATCAATTGAAATTATTCGGTAAAAGTTTGAACAAGTTCAAAACAAAACTTGATGTTAGTTTTTATTCGATGCTAATTTTTGTACAGTGAACCAAGTTTCATGAAATTTGACTAGCAATCACATATAGATGGCATCTTACTTAAAAACCACGTAATACTAAATTGTCAAAACATGTTTTTTAAACCCTTCCCCATGATTAAGTTCTCCGCCTCGAATAACAGATGCATGCAACTTAAAATCCATAAAGCTCGATCGTACTTGTCCAAGTGTCCAGTCTCATGTCGTATTACGAATATTAACCCTTTCGCTACAGATCTTTACTGGGGAAAGTTACAATTTTAAATTTTACGTTTTAGTCTTCTATGTGGTTATATTACGATTCCATACGAATTTTTTTAATTTTTATACTCGGACCCTGTATTTTAGATCGTTGTGGCTGTAATAATTACTTAACATATAACTTTTTATCCATAAGGAAAATTTGAATATTTATATTGAAAGAAAACGTCAAATTAAAAAGTTATCTAATTTTTCTGCTTCTTCTTCCTTTACTATGTCAAGAGACACCATTAAAAAAACGTGTATACTTCTCCTCTTTAAACCTAAATATTCAGTTTATTAATTTCGTATTTTTCCTAAAACTTCAATTCAGTCATCCACAAAGTAGCATGTTGCCATATGGCAACAAAATAGCGAAAGGGTTAAGTATTGGAATAAGATACATCATCGTCACAAGATACATGAAGCATTATAATGAGATTTGTAAAATGAAAAAAAAAGATTATGCGATACAGAATAATACTTGAGTTCTTCCCTACTGGAAGTGTGACCATTTATGTGCAAAAAATGAATGCTATTTCACCGCAGATTCTCTCAAAACTGTGCGTGAATTCATAAAAGTTTAGCGAAGATCTCAGGCATCTCATCAACATCAAGTTATAGCAACTTAACGGAAAATTTAGGCTATCGAACAGAGTGTGTGAGATTTTTGTTTTTTGTTTTCCGCGCAGCAGGTGGAAATCTTCGAAAGATACTGGGGCAGCCCACCAGCAAGTCCGATTATTATCGATTAAAACCACTCCCTGTTACCCCTTCATTCCATTCCGGAAATGACAAACGCTGCTTCGTTCGACACCGTTCTAAATGCACTTATCTCACGCAGTGCTGCAAGGATTCGGTCCAGATTGGCTCTGTATACTTGTTCTGCAGAGGTTGAAAGTTACTTAAAATTTCATCTCATTGATCAATACTTGTGACTGGTTCTTTGTTATTAAAAATTTTAACAATCAACCACTCGGCTCCCTTCCCTTGGTTTTGCCGCTGTCCGGATCATAAAGTGAATGGATATGAACCAAAATCTCGAAGTTTCCTGCGAGTCGCTGTCAATGTATGTGAACTGGCGTTGTCCTGATGAAACAATGTTCTTCTTTTATTGGCCAAAGCTCACAGCCTCTGGACGACTGAATGCGATTTAAAACACAAACTCTTATGTACTTTATGTACGACTTGTACTTTGTTAAAAAAAAAGAAAATGTCTTTAGAGCGAAAACAGTAATTAAAATTAAAAACATATGAAAACAACTGTTTGCCAAAACCCAAATCTGCGAAATCTGCCGGAGATTCGTAACTAGAAGCTAAACCCCTTCGACCCCAAAGTTGCCTGAGAGCAACTTCATCTATTTTTCATCTTATAGCAAAAGCTACGATTGATTTATGGGATTAATTTAAGTAGGCACCAACAAATTAATATATTTAGAAGGAAAATACAAAAATTTTACAAAATTTTATTTTAATAATTTCCAATAATTTGCAGCGATATCAGGGAAAGTTTGAGTTCTAATTGAAGTCTACGAATTGGGCGCGTTTCATCAAAACCCTGTTTCTTTAAAAATGGTTAAGTAAAATCAAAAAGTGATAATTTTGTATTTCTCAGTTCAGTTTTAAGCTTAAAATTTTCAAAAGTAAACTAGCTCTAAATTCTAGAACTCTTACAAAGAGGCGTGGCGACTACAAATGTCGTGTGCACACTTCTTCGCCAAGTGTGTCATGATTTAAATACCAAAAGGTAATATCGAGACACAGGGTAAACTTTGAGGGCGAAAGGGGTAAGGAAGACTTGTGCAAAGTACTAACACTACAAACTATTTTTGCCTAAACCCAGCGAAATCGTTGCCAAATCTTCAGCCCGGAGATTCATAACTAGAAGCTTAAACTTGTTCAAAGCTTTTTCATCATATCATTGATTTCAATGAGGCCGATTGAAAGGTTTCACACATTTCTCTGAAAACCTTAAACGTTTTAGGTTACACAATATCTATAGGAATAATATATGTATATGTATGTATGTCTTGGTATGTTTGCACTATTTGCGTACCGAACAATGACTTTAACTGTATGAAGACTCGGACTCGATTGCTTTGCTTGGCACATGATTTATGTTCAGATCAGCTGGCAAAATGATTGGGAAATTAAACTGTCACAAACTAACAACCAATAGCCATTCAACGATATGGGTTACATATAACACTTCGGGTTACAATTACAAGTTTGTAATGAACGTTTTTTGATGTGTGAATGTGATTAAAGACGGCAATAAAATTCACAGAACTTGATGTGAAATCGCTAATAAAACACTTATTTAAGTTCACTTACACTTCAACGATTTGTATTCATATGTGTGCACGAGTTTTATATCTATGTATGTGTGTATGTTATGTTGAGATCGCATTTGGCTCACACCTGAACGCACCTTTTGGCATTGAAGAATCATAGCAACAAAAGATAGGCACAATGTGAATAGAGCAACCAACATCGAATCAAACACAAATGTTTTACCTGAAAAGTAATTAGACAAACGATTAAACCGCATATTTTTTGCAGACAGTCCGGTCTCGCCAATGACATCACTGCTGCCGCTGGTATTTGTGATCGCGGTGACGGCGGCCAAGCAAGGCTATGAAGACTTCTTGCGCTATAGGACCGACAATGTGGTTAATCGTTCGCCGGGTGAGTGTCAGTCGTTGGCCACAATAGTCGCTGCAATTAAAAGCCCCAATGTGATTATGACCACTTCGTTTTCTATGACTCTCTCGTTTTTGCGCTCAGTGACCGTCATACGCCAAGGTATCGAGACCAACATTCAGTCGCAGTTTGTGATGCCGGGCGATTTGGTGGTGGTGGAGCGCGACTGCGATGTGCCATGCGACTTGGTGCTGCTGCGCTCTTCCGATCCGCACGGCAAGTGCTTCATAACGACGGCCAACTTGGACGGCGAGTCCAATCTGAAGACGCTGCTGGTGCCGCGCGATTTGCCGCTGGTCGACATTGGCCAGTTGCACAAGCTGGGCGTCATCGAGTGCGAGAGTCCGAAGACCGATCTGTACAGCTTCAATGGCAAAATCGAGCTGGCCGGCGGCGACGGACGCGTGCTGCCGCTCACAGCCGAGAATGTGCTGCTGCGCGGCTCGCGCGTCAAGAACACCGAATGCGTGATCGGCTGCGCCGTCTACACGGGCATGATGACAAAGCTGCAGCTGAACAGCCAACTGACGCGCAACAAGACCGCCTCCAGCGAAATCTACGTCAATCGATTTCTCATCTTTGTGCTGGTGGCGCTCATAGTCATTGTGACGATTTTGTATTTTCTCAAACGGTGAGTGAAGCAGTCAATGTGCGGAATTAGCGGCCCTTATCTGATTTGTTGTCATTCCTTTGCAGCTACGAGGAATTGTTTGTGATCACGAAGCTGTCGTATTTGGGCCCTGCTGCAGACGGCTACAGCATCAAACAGTTCCTGCAGGACTACTTGTCGTTTCTGATACTCTTCAACTATCTGATACCGATCTCGCTGTATGTGACCATCGAGCTGCAGCGCGTAATCAGCGGCTTCTTCATGGAGTGGGATCTGCAGATGTACGACGAGCTCACCGATGAGCATTTCATTGTGAACACCTCGAACCTGAACGAAGAGTTGGGTCAGATAAATATACTGTTTTCCGATAAAACGGGCACTTTGACCAAGAACGAAATGATCTTTCAGCAGTGCTCCATAGCTGGGCGCAGGTATGTCTATAGAAAGACACGCCTGCAGGACGATGCCACCGGTCTGCTGGTAGACATCAACAAGTTCAATGTGAGTGCACTGAATCGCTCGCCAAGGCTTAAACTTTAAAGCCAAGTTTTTATTTTTAGAAAGAACTGAAAAACTTCTTCACCGCGCTGGCCATTTGTCATACTGTCCAGGTGGCTGGCGAATCAAATGGCTCGCATGCCGCCGAGGAGTCCAAAAGTGATGAGGCCAGTAAAAATGCTGTGATTAGCGGTGCACCGCCGAAAATGTACTCGATTTCCGACATTACCGAGGAGAGTCACACTTCCAGCCAGCAGAGTGACGTCAACATGTCACTGCATGCGCTCGAAACGTCACTGTCAACAGACCCGAACGGAAAAACGAGTCTCAACACCAGCACAATTTCGAATGGCAGCACCACCAATGCCGTCAACATTACGTCCGATGTGAATCCACTGCTGGACGAACCGGATCAGGTGGAACGTCGCAAGCGACCACACATTGCCAAGCGTAGTCCGAATTTTGCGCGCGCCGCCACGCGCGTCCATCCAATGTCCATGCCGTCAAATGGAATTCCATTGGAGGCCATCAGTGCAGCGGGCGATCATGCCGTCTTAGTCCAGAGGGCAATGTTGAATGTGCCCGGCGGACGACCCGCTTCACTGCAATTTAAACGTTCCACTTCGGAAATGGACTTGCCGGATTTTGCCACGACCCCATCGGCGGGTCACAGACGCTCGCAGTCGTACGGCGCGCCCGGCGCCTACATATCGAACACGGGTGGGTGTGCACATCTGAAAACTAATCGAATCCATTCTAATCTTATTGGCTATCTGGTTTAGGTGTTGCACCGGGCGGTGTTGTATTTCGAACTCCGAGCACACTGTCTCGCGAGTCCTATGCGGCGCCCACTTTTCAGCGCCAACCCACCGTTCTAATACGCGCCGAATCGCAAAGACGCAAACACGAAATCGAGCAAGTAGTGCAGTGAGTTGAGAATTCAAAGAGTCACTCTTCGAACCATATTTCAACCACCTTTAATTACTTTCAGAACACTCGATTACCAGGCCTCCAGTCCCGACGAGAAGGCCTTAGTTGAGGCGTGTGCTAATCTGGGCCTGGTTTATCTGGGCGACGATGATGAGATACTGCGCCTGCGCATTGTGCCACCGCACATGGACTATTCGCGACCATTTAGCGGCGCTAAAACCAATGAGGTGCAATTCAGTCGCCTGCACGTCTTGGAATTCACATCGGATCGCAAACGCATGAGTGTCATTGTGAAGGACGAGAATGGCACCAAGTGGATCTACACCAAAGGCGCAGAGAGCTATGTGTTTCCGCTGTGCAGCAACAGCTCCGGTGAAATGGTCTCAAAGACCGATGCGCACATAAGTGAATTCGCTCGTCAAGGCTTGCGAACGTTGGCCATTGCTCGGCGGCGCATACACGACGACGAGTATCAGCAGTTTCTGACGGATCTGAATGTGGCAAACAGTTCGCTGGAGAATCGCAAGCAGCTCAGCGAAGAGTGCTACAACAAAATCGAGTGCAGTAAGTGGACGTAAATGATATTGAGCAGTAAATTGCAACAAAGCTCTGCTCCTTCTTTTACAGATCTCGATCTGCTTGGTTCCACTGCGGTGGAGGATGCGCTGCAGGATGATGTGGCGGATACATTGATTTCGCTGCAGAAGGCAGGCATTCGAATTTGGGTGCTCACCGGCGACAAAGTGGAGACGGCCCTCAACATTGCTCTCTCCTGCGGCCACATACCGCCCAATGCCATCAAATACTTCATCATTGACTGTGCCAGCAAGGAGGACATGCTGGTGCACTTGAACGCCCTGGATCGTGAGATTGTCTTTGGCATGGGCAGCGATTGTGCGCTGCTAATCGATGGCAAAAGTCTGAGCATAGCATTGACAGATACGCGCGATGAGTTTCGCGATGTGGCCATCAAGTGCACTGCGGTGCTCTGTTGCCGGCTGAGTCCGCTGCAAAAGAGCGAAGTGGTCGCGCTGATCAAGAGTTCGCCGGGGAACTACAACACGGCGGCCATAGGCGACGGCGCCAACGATGTGTCCATGATACAAGAGGCTCATGTGGGCATTGGCATAATGGGCAAGGAGGGACGACAGGCGGCGCGCTGTTCGGACTTTTCGTTTGCCAAATTTTGCATGCTGAAGCGTTTGTTGCTGGTGCACGGCCACTATCACACGACGCGCATTTCGCTGCTGGTGCTGTACTTCTTCTACAAGAACATTGTTTTCATGGCCATCATGTTCCTGTTTCAGTTCTACACGCTGTTCTCCTCGTCATCCGTGTACGATTCGCTATTTCTGACGCTGTACAATGTCATCTACACATCGCTGCCAATTTTGTTGATTTCGCTGAGCGAAAAACCCTACACCGAGGAGACGCTGATGCGGTGCGTGTTGTTGCACAACAATTGAAAAGTGATCAATAAATGATCTGTCTCGACATTACAGACAACCCGAGCTCTATCAGAAGAATACGGACAACAAGCTGCTGCATTGGCCATACTTCCTGGGCTGGACGCTAAACGCTGTCTATCATGCGCTCATTTGCTTCTACTTTGCCTACTGTGTCTTCTCCACCAACAATGTCATCTTGAACATTGGCCAAACGGCCGAGTTCTCCTGCTTTGGCACACTGCTCATAGAGCTCGTGGTGATTGTGGTTAATCTGAAGCTGCTGCTAGAGTCCAAGTACCTGAGCTATTGGTACATTGTGACCATTGTGGGCTCCATACTGGCATTTGTGGTAACCACTGTCATCTACAATGTGATCGATATGTAAGTGGCCACCGTTGAGTTGAGTTGATAATATTCATGATCGATGCTATTCTTCCCACAGACGATACGACACGGATATTTACTGGGCCTACAATAAGCTGCTGAGTTCCATACCCGTTTGGCTGTTTATCATATTGACCACTGTTGCTTGCCTGCTGCCTGATTTCAGCATCAGAATTGCGCGCAAGGGCCTCAATCTGCCGAAACGCAACTTCTATCCGGGCTTAGGGCAGCGAAAGAAGGTGCAGTCGACGCATCTGTGAGCAGGGAGTTGCTTGTTGTTGCTTTGGCAACATCATGGTGCTTGGAGTTTATTGAATGTTTCTGTGCCATTTCGATAAAAAAAACGAAAGTATTAGAAGAAGCATTCAGCGAAAACTGTGTTCCTCCCAAATCACAATATGACTTCATCCAGCGCCATTCCAGTGTCTAGTATTATGGAGAGAAGCATGGACTTCCGCCTGCCTTTTTGTGTAAAAACCTAATCTTTAGATGCGAACCAAATATACATGAATAGGCTTAAGTAGTTGTTATTGTGTATACCGTTAGAGTTTAGCATAGGTTAATAATTTATTCATATCTGCCATGACCCGTGTGTATGTATTATTTGTAAGTTCGTGTGTCGTCTCGTAGCGCTATGACGAGGCAGATCACAGCTGCCGTAGCCCCCAAAGACTTTCTGCATATTCCAAACAGAACATTTTGTATTTCATTCCAACAGTTTTTTTTATGTATATATATATATATTTTCAATAATAAATTTTTAAAATACAATAATAGACAATTCGAACGAGTATGTAATAAAATTCAATCAATTGAGCAAAATTATTATTACAGAGCGTGATTTGACGAGTAAGTAAGTTTCCTGCTAAACGCTAAATGCTAGTAATTGTAATAATTGTATTTGTAATTGTAATGTATGCTTTTGCAATAAACTGATTTTTTATTTAGTTTCGATTTGTTGTTGTAAAACTTTGTAAATATGTTTCTATGTACGTAATAAGTACGTATTAAGTAATGTCTTTATAATTTACACAAAACGAATAGTTTGATTGAAAAATAGATATTCATTCAGGTATACATGTACAGTACATACATACATACATACATACATATGTACATATGTAGTTATGTATTTGTGTAAATATGATTGTTTTTGTGTACATTGTTTCAAGTTGCCTGAAAAAATTCGTAAATACAACACGCTTTGATTTGATTATTTGGATATTTGAATTTGATTTTTGAGTTTTCGAAAGACAACAATGCAAATACACATAGCACATCCTTTGCTGTCGCCGAGCACAATTTTTTGCAGTAACAAAATACATACATACATACGTACACTCTATTCCTTGGTGGCGAAACAATTTGCACTTTCGTTACTGTACTTCAAGCAATTGAAAATACCCTGAAACGTTGCTCACTTCAACTTCAATATTCGCATTGGTCCTAACCTAACTACAATAAAACTCGCATTTTACTGATATGATGATTTAGACTACAAGCAAAATCAGGTACACCCTCCCGCTAAACGTAGACACTCCATCTGTACACACTCCATTGAGCTTGGCATACATTTAGGCGCCCAGCATGCGCTTCACCGAGTAGCCGGGCACCGAGTAGGCGAACAATATGAAGAACAAAGCAATGGCGAAGATCAGCAAAGCCTTCAGTATGGCCCACTTGTAGTTGTGCCAGATGATGTAGCGAATGGACTTGAGTGGATTTAGGAACCACATGAACGATGCATCCGGGCGACTGAAAATAGAAAAGGACAAAATCAGTCAAATCAAAATCAGTCAAAGGCCTTTCGAACAGTGGCGGATCCAGGGTGGCGAAGGTTGGGGGTTGAAACCCCCGAAGTATTAGCATCGACTTTAAAACTACATACAAATTAAAAAAAAAATTCTAAATTTTAAAGAATTGCTTTTTGAAACCCTCCGATATATTTTTCTGAATCCGCTCCTGCTTTCGAACCGCATGAAACTCACTTTGGCTTCTCCAGCGGATCGGGCTCGTTGCGCCCATAGCCTGCTGGATTCTGTTCCGCTTCGTCTTTGGTCAGCAGGTGAAATTCCGCCTCCACTTTGCCCGTCAGCTCCATTTCCTCGTTCTGCTTCTTCACATAGAAGGGCCACCAGCCGCGCACGCGCTTCTGCTTGAATATGTTGACGGTGGGCACAGTGTCGGTCTTGAGCATGTCCAGTGTGCACAGCTTGGAGGACTTGGCGCCGCGCGGAAATCGATTCAGGTTGAAGGATATGGCACCTGCGGTAAAAAAAGTTCAACGTATAAATTGACAAATGGCGCCCACTACAAACCCAGAAAATCGTCAGCCGAAAAGTGATCGGCATCCCAGACTTGCAGCTCGAGACGCGCTGGTATCTTCACCTCTGTCTCATCCCAGCTGAACAACGACTCTCTGCGCGAAAGCACAATGCGCTCCTCGGCTGCCAGGTACTCGAATGGAAATATGAAACGCCAGTTAAAGTTGCCCTCGCCCGTCAGCGAACGATAGTGAATATCGGTGGCCTGTATGTCCTGTGGGCCCTTCAGCCAGCTGCAACACAGTAAAATACCCATAAGTTTGCATTCGACAGTCGAATGCTTATTACTGACCCTTTAACATAAATGTCGGACATTTTCTCTCCCGTGAAGAAGGCATCGTCCTCCAGCACCACATCGTCGGTATTCCAAATAACCACACGCAATTCGTAGGCCTTGGGCTTGCGCGGCGATATATCCACCGGCGGCCCTGGTAGCGGCATATCCATGGGAAACATGTCCACCCACATTTCGATTTTGCCCTGCTCAATGCCCGGTTTGTCAGGATTGTACAATGGACGCGATTCTATATGCTCCGGCACTATCTGAAAGTGGGATTCATTGTTCACACATGTTGCAGATGTGCGAGATGAATGGTTTGTTCTTACTCTGCAGCCCACTCTGGGAAGTTCGCTCCAACGATGCAGCACCGCCAGAGCCAAATGTTCGTCGCGATTGCGACAAGTGGTGGGACCGTTCCAAGCAATGACCTCCTCATCGGAGAAGGTCATGCAGTACTTACCAATGGCCACGCGGTCCTGAAAGTAATGCGGCGTGTCCAGTTTGTTCTCTTTGCAGAGTTTCGATAGAATTTGTGTGGGCTTCATGGGGTCACGCCACTGATTGTAGCCACAGCTGATATCAAAGCGGAATCTTAAGATGAGAGCTCATTGATTTCCATCTTTACTTACACCTCATAGCGCATGGCCAGACCACAGGTGGCACGATGCTTGCTATAGAATCGATTTTCCAAATCGATGCGTGTTTCGCCAATCAAATCGTCAGAGCCCACCAGATCCCAGTCGAATATCTGCACCGTGAGCATGGAGTCCTGCGGGAAGGTGGCCTCCACCTCGAAGCATTTGCCAAAGATGGGATTCAGCTGTTTGCTGACATAGTTCTCCTTGTCGGAGATGCGTTTGCTGCCCAAGTGCAGCACCACGTACGGGTCGGCTTTGCCGTTCAGGTCCATGGGATGCAGGTCGGTGCCCTTGATGATGTAGACGCGCACCAGCACGTGTATGGGCTCGTTGGCGGGCAGGTTCGGTATGGGCAGCTCGGTGCCTTTCGGTGGGGGCAACTTGTAGACGGTGATGGCGCCCTTGAAGAAGCCCACAATGCGATTGTCGTCCTCGGTGGAGTCGCCCGTTTTTTTGCCACGATACAACGCAAACGAATGCAGCCACTCGCGGAAGTAGTTGTACTCTGATTGTGCTTCCAGCTCGTTGGGATAGATCTGCGCACAAAAGGGTTATTAAATTAGTGGAATGGGGTTTCTTCGCTTTAACAGTTGGGGCGCACCTGACACACTGCTGTCGAGCTCATGCTGACCTTTGATGTCTGCTGGTTGGGCGAAATCGGCGCACCGTTGGCATCCGGCTTGGTGCGCGCAAATCCAGCCATGGCCTTGGGACTGAGCTTCTGCACCAGTTTGGCGCCCTTGCTGCCAAATTTTTGGTGGTTCGACACAGTGTTGGTGGGTGCAGTCAGAAAGCGCTCGGATGCGTGTGTTTTCTCTGCTTTGGTCGTATCAATGAGTCGCTCGTAGGACCAAAAGTATTTTGTCCACCAATCGCGACTGAGCTCGTCGTCGGGATCGTGTTCCTTGAGAATCTCATTGTCCTTACCGTAGCCCATGAGGGGCGATTTCTTTTTGGAAGTTTGCTTTTTGGCGCTGCAATTGAAATAAAATATTTTCCTATCAAAGCTCATTCACAGATTTAGTTGTCACTTACAGCTTCGTTACGCATGCGGCACCATAGAGCGTGAACTGGTCGCAGGACGAGCGCCGGTTGCCGTAGAAGTCCTTCATGTGCGCCTGCTGCGCGTTTGCCGACATCAAGGCCTGCATGTTGAAGCCGTCCACAAGATTGCTCAGGCCCTGCTCGTCGAGCGGTGCCGACAGTATAATCTGACCGCCCATTGTTTTGTACTTGGTGATGTCCTCCTTTGGTGGCGGCTTGTAGATGTACCGGTGTATTGAGGTTATCTGATGCGTGCCCACCAGTGTGTACCGCCCGAACGAACGACAGTCTACACATCGGATGGTTATGGGCGGCGCATAGGTCTCCTCCAGCGGCAGTTCCAGCTCAATCGATTTCAGCATATTCGGGAAGTTTGGATTCTTTCGCGCGTTTTGAATAATATTCGAGCTCAGTATTTTGCCAGAGCACTCGACATCAATGCGCGGCTTATCCACCGACATCAGGTGCACCCGCTTGAGATCGCGCAAGCCCCAAAACAGCACCTCGAGCTTGAATTTCGCCAAGTGCGGACGCACCTCTTTCGGAACGGGGAAAATGGTGTTTTGTGGCGGTGGTACATTTTTGTCCTTGATCATGACTTCGCTGGGCAGCTGCTTGGGCTCGGTGAGACGCGGCATATCGCTGGAGCCAATTTCGAGCATCTCGAACGCGGCCAGCAGCTCACCGGCGTTGTCGTGGCCGCGCACGATGTCGAACCATTCCAGCGTGGGCGTGACGTAGGCGTTTTCGCGCAATTTGACGCGCGGCTTGGCAATGGCGCGACCAATAAACTCGGACTTTCCCACCTTGTCCTGATCGTAGATTTCAATAATAATGGTGGGTGGATCCTTTTTGATTTCGTCCTTGGTGCCGTAGACAAGAATTTCGTCGAAGACAAGCAGCTCGTCCCAAGTGGGACTCAAGGTTTCCTCGATTACCTGTGTGGTCTTGGCAAACTCGGTAATGTAGACAGTGGCATAGGGATCACTCAGCCCAGAGGCATCGGAACCGATGAGCGAGCGCGCTTGATAGACATGAGCGCGCAGCTGAAAGGTCTAAATGAGTGGAACATTAACGAATGTTTATGAGATTGAAAGAGTTGAACGCTTGACTAACGTATTTCTCCAGATAGTGAATGTTGTTGGGCGCCATGGCGCCCGGACGTTCGGCGTTGCGCAGCTCATGCGACAAGTCATAGCCTATTGGAAGACCCTCGAAAAATTGTCCCTTATGGCCGACGACACCCAACCAAAGGTATATCGATAGCTTGGCCTGTATGAACCAGCTGGCGGGTCCAATGCACTGTTTCCCAGGAAGCTGTGTCGGGGAAGGTCAAGTAAAAAGGTGATGACAGCTAGATAGATAGTTTGGCTTACCCGCAGAAATACGGTTTGAACTTTGCCACAGTGCACACCGGACTCTTCCTCTGTGGACGAATAGATCAGCTCTCTGGCGGACATGCGATGGTAGGCGTAACGCTTTCCGTTGGCAATCAGCCAAAGAAATATGTCCGGCAGCGAATTTTGTGGCTGTCATGAAAGGAAGAAAATAGTAAGTTAATAATTTCTGCCAGTGAAATATTTGATTAAACATTGGTTCACCAACATCTTCAATGAGGAATTTCAGTTTTTGCAGAAATGTTTGCGCTGTTTTGAAACGTTCCCTCAGCGAGCTGCGCGTAACCAATGCGCGTAGATTGCGCGCCAAGTTGCCCAGATTTTCCTGAGAATGCAGCAAATGAAAGAATTATGTTTTACACAGAACACAAAACTCATTCAAATTGCGTTTACAATTTCGCATTGGCACATTTTCATGCGTTCCTTGTCCAGCTTCGTCTTGCCACTGCCCGGACCCACAGCATTCGCTTTGGTTATGCTCATATAGCGCACACAGGCGGCAGCCAGGTCCTCCAGAGTGGAACGCAGGCGCACCTCGGCCTTGGTGTCCTCCTCCTCGATGAGTTTCTTTGATTTTGCCAAGCCCTCCTCCTGTCCAAGCAAAGTGTTTTAGTAGAGACTCAACCTTAGAAACGAATGTGTTTTGAGTGTTTACCAATTTGTCGGCCATGCGCGACAACATGTTGCTGTTGTACATGCGTCTGCGCAGATCCGGCAGCGTGCAACGCACATCCATGCAAGGCTTGTAGTCCCAGTAGGGCAGATAGTAGTGCGACTTGTCGTGGCTAATAGGCTTGCAGGCATTGGTCACGCTACTAAAAGACGTGGTGTCCACTGTCTCCAGCAGGCAGCCATCCTCGCCATCTTCGGTGGCCGTTGAGAAACTCTCGTTGTGTCCATCCAACGAGTTGCCCGCATTGCCCATGCTGAGCTCAAAGAAGACTGTCTTGTCGCTGATTTTCTTGTCCAGCATGGATGCCTCGATAATGGCGCCGAACAAGAAGAACTCCTCGTTGCGCGAATAGGACGATTCGGATATGGGATAGGCGGGCTCCAGTTCGACATTCTTCTCGGTGGTCATTTCTATATTGTCCGTAATTTCGGTGCGTATGGCTATGAGCAAGCGAGCGCGATAGCTGACGCCCTCGCCGAGGCCCGTATTCAGATTCGAGTGCTGATCCAGCAGCGTGTAGTCGCGTGTCGAACCGTATAGATGTATGAAGGACGGTCCGAACGTGGGCAGAAAGCCGCGCTCGCCATCGTTGGAGACTTGCTTGAGATCGATGTAGTGGGTGCCAATAATGGAGGGCTTCATGGGATCGGCATCGCGCAGTTGTATCTACAAGTAAACCCATTAGGATCGCTTACTTATTAAGTATTTATAATACTGTATGATTACTTTAATGCGTTGACACAGCGGCGGAAACATTTCTGTGAATACTAATTGTTCATTCCATACGGGCGCATAGGCGTTCTTCTTTACTGTGGTTTTACCCTAAATAAAAAAATTAAATATATATAAACAATCTTCACACACACACAGCTCCACTTACTGAGAGTCCGGCAAATGAAACCTGCACATACGGACTAACCAGGTCTTTCGACTCGCCAGTAAAGGCTTTCTTCACATTGGCCATCAGCGATGAGTTCATGCGTGGCAAACCATCGGCACGATAGATTTTTACTATAAATTTTGCGCGTTGGCGTTCAATGGGAACGCCATCCGGTAGCAGTAGATTACTGTACAATGCAGATAAAAATAAGTTGGCAATTTAGTCGAAATTTAGTTCTTGCGAGTGAATACTTACGCTTCGATGTCATCAGGATCTTTTTCAGATTTTTGAGGCACCTTAACGGTATCACCTTTGCCAATAATGCCAATATCACATTTTAAGTAACCCTTAGGTCCACTATAGAAATCGTCCGGATCGGAGAGCAGTGCCCACTTGTGATAAAATTGATGATCTAAGAAAAAAAAGAATACTGATTAGTAATGAGAGAAGTTGAGTTGAGTTGAATTGAAGTTAAAAAACATGCATGTTTCTGTACATACATAGTGCAGACATTGAAAAAAGTATAGATACATATAAAAGTTTAATTATGTAATGCAAAAATTTGATAAATTTAAGAGTTAAAGAATAACGTTGAGTGCTTGGACAGTAAAAGTGAAGAAATTTCAGAATAGTTGATACAGGTAATACATATATACAAACATAGCACATTTACAATTTATGATTCAAGGTCGAAGGATTCGATTTGCTTTTGTTAAAAAATATGAAAATATTTAATTAATAGTGGTACCGGTTAATTCATGCGGTTTTCTAAAAGATGGCGTAACTTGATTTTGTAAACAGTGATTCATCTTTCCAAATATGTGTTGGTAAGCTATTGTCATATAGTTTCAGAATCAGTATGTATCATTTAGCTGAAGCGTAAACAACAATACTTTTTTTTACTCTGAAAATGTCGAATTTTGTGCCGATTAAAGTGTTTTTGCGGGAAGTACTTCTACATTATTTCAATATGAAGAAAAAGGCTGCCGAAAGTCATCGTATTTTGGTGGAAGTGTATGGTGTGCATGCTCTAGCTGAGCGTACGTGCCAGAAGTGGTTTGGACGGTTTAAAAGTGGCAAGTTTGACTTGGAGGACGATGAACAGCCCGGACAGCCAAAAAAGTTTGAAGATCACGAATTGGAGACATTGCTCGACCAAGATCCATCCCAAACGCAAGAAGAACTTGCAAAATCACTTGGCGTCGCTCAACAAACCATTTCCGATCGTCTAAAAGCAATGGGAATGATCTGGAAGGTAGGCCATTGGGTGCCGTATGAATTGAAGCCAAGAGACGTCGAACGCCGATTGTCACAAAAGAAAAAGTTTTTTGCATCGAATTGTCACTGGCGATGAAAAGTGGGTCCATTACGATAATCCAAAAGGTCGAGCAACGTATGGATACCGCGGCCATCCATCATCATCGACGGCCGTTCAGAATATTCATGGCCTGAAGATTATGCTGTGTATTTGGTGGGACCAGCTGGGTGTGATCTATTATGAGCTGTTGCAACCGAATGAAACGATCACAGGGGAAGTCTACCGACGACAATTGATGCGTTTGAGCCGAGCACTGCGCGAAAAACGGCCGGAATGTGAACAAATGCACGGCAAGCTAATTTTGCAACATGACAATGCTCGGCCACATGTTGCACAGGTCGTCAAAACCTACCTTGAAACGTTCAAATGTCCAGACCTTGCGCCATCCGATTACTATCTCTTCCGATCAATGTAACATGGCCTGGCTGACCAGCACTTCTCCAATTATGAAGAAGTCAAAAATTTGATCGATTCGTGGATAGCGGAAAAGCCGGCCGAATTTTTCAGAAAGGGTATTCGTGAATTGCCAGAAAAATGGGAAAAAGTTATAGCTAGTGATGTACAATACTTTGAATATTAAATTAGTAACCATTTTTTCACAATAAAGCTTAAATTTCCCCAAAAAATCGCACGAGTTAACCGGTACCCCTATTATATTTATAACTCATATAGTTTAACTCATGAACTGGGAAAGCAAACATGAGAAAAAACTAGTGAAATGCACAGCAAGTGTCAGACATTAGTATAGATTAAAACAAAGTTTATTCGCAAGTAGAAAATTCAAAAGTAAATAAATCTCTTGAATGTGGATTATTTTTAATTATCCATTATTTATATCAATTGTTTTATTATAAGTTGACTAGTAATTTACTAAAATCTACATTTCATGAATTTATTGCTTCATTCTGTATTGAATTTCTGCAAAACTTTAATTGTAGATGACGCAAACAATATTTAGAAACTATTTGCATTTAATCCGCATAGTAACAAGTTGAATAAAGAAGTTTATAAAGAGTGACCACATAGCAGTGATGGTTTTTTCAACTATCAGAGGTAACCAGTGGCGCCATGGCAAACACAAAAGTTGCCGGTAAAAAATATAGTTTCGAATGGTATTCGGTCCCAAATTTGTACGCTAAACCTCAAAATAAAATTCTGTTTGCGTCACTGAAGGTAGCAGTGACATTTTTTTTTTTTTTTTTTTTTTTTTTTTTTCCCATTTATTTATACAACTGTCGTTGACATCAAGTATTTGGTTAAACATTTAGGTAGGAAGATCAATAAAAACATCACAATAAGGCCAGTGCCTAGAGCGATACAGTCAGGATTGGAATTTACAATTGTTTCTTAATATTTAGGTAACAGATTTTTAGTTTAGGGACAATAGGTCACATGGTCGATTCCTTTTTAGCCGTCGTCTTGTCTGGTTTTCGCGTTGCAAGAGTGAGTTGATTTCTGTGTTCTTGTGTTTTTTAAGTACGTCAAAATGCCTTGTTGTTACTTTTTTCACCTCGTCATCAACTGTTGATATTTTTAGCATTTCATGAATGTCGGCGTTTGTAGTGTAACGGTCTGATAGTGTTATTATGCGTAGGATTTTTGATTGTTGTCGTTGTATTTTTGTTAAGTGCGTCTTCTTAGCAGTTCCCCATATTTGCAGTCCATATAGCCAAATTGGTTTAATAACTGTTTTATATAGCAGCAGTTTATTGTCAATACTGAGTTTAGATCTCTTAGCCAAAAGCCAGTGAAGTTGTCTGCATTTCTCTTTTATCTGTTTGATTTTTTGTTTAATATGGTAGTGCCAGTGCAGTTTTGAGTCCAAATGTATACCAAGATATTTTGCTGTTTGTTCTATGGTTATATTTTTGTCATTGATTTTTATTGGAGCGCCTGTGTATTTTGTTTTTGTTGTAAATATCACTTGAACAGTCTTGTCCTCGTTTATTTTCAAACTCCATTTGTCAAACCAGTTCTTAACTGCGTCGGTGTACTTTTGTAGTTTTTCCGTAGCAACTGCTAGGTTCTTGTCTGAAGCCAATAAAATTGTGTCGTCAGCAAAAGTAGCAATAGCCGAATTTACGTTGTCTGGTTTTGGTATGTCTGAAGTGAACAAAACATATAACAGTGGTCCTAGGACGCTACCTTGTGGGACTCCTGCTGTTATCGAGTGAATATGCGAGTACTTGTCATTGTATTTGATGTAGAAGGTACGGTCACTGATATAGCTTTTGATGATGAGGTAATAGTCAAGTGGTAAGATCATGCTCAGTTTGTATAATAGTCCTTGATGCCATACTTTGTCAAATGCTTTTGCTACGTCTAGGAACAGGGCGACACAGTAACGTTTATTTTCGAAATCAGACATGATCTTATTTGTTATGCGATGAATCTGCTGTATTGTAGAATGCTCTTTTCTGAATCCAAATTGGTGGTCAGGTATTACATGTTTTTTGTCAAGTATTTCGCTGAGTCTATCATGTAGTAGCTTTTCTGCAATCTTGGATATTGTCGGTAGTAGGCTTATTGGTCTATAAGATGCTACGTCAGTGGGATCCTTTCCTGGTTTCGGAAGCGCGATGATTTCCGCCACTTTCCATACTTTTGGGAAATATTGCAATCGAAACATAGCATTAATTATGTTTCTTATGAACATATATCCTTTGAGTGGTAGTTCGGCTAATGCTTTGCCTGTTAGCATGTCGTAACCTGGAGCCTTTTTATGCTTAATCCTCTTTTTAATGCAATATTCTATTTCATGCGTCGTTGTTTTCCGTATTTTAGTGGATAAGTCAATATTTATGTTGTCATTACATGGCTTAATTTCCCTGTCGTCATCATTTGAAAGGACCTTTTCAAAGTATTTTGCTAGTGTTTTTGCTTTTTCGTCATTGGTGATAGCCCACGAGTTGTCACTTTTCCTTAGCGGTGGCTGGTGTCTGATTTGCTTTTTCAGCTTTTTAGTGCATTTCCAAAGCGAATAATTTGTGGTCTGAGTGGGTGTCAAGTACATTAAATAGTTCGCTATTTCCTGGTTTCTCATTTCGTTAAGACTAGCCTTTAGGTTTTTTGTTGCTGCATTTAATTTTCGTTTGTCGTCAGGTGATCTGGTCATTTGCCATTGTTTTCTTAGCCTCCTTTTTTCTAAAATTAGCCTCTTGATTGCTTTGTCCGAATGAGATCTATATGAATTTGGTTGCTGCAGCGGTGTGGCTTTCATTCCTGCGTCTAAAATGATGTCATTAAAAAAGATGATGGCACGCTCAATGTCAAGTTGCGATTTCAATGAAAGTCTTTGTAACAGGTGCTGTTCAGTATGTTGTCGAAACATATCCCAGTTTGTCTTGTCATTGAATATTTGAGGTTTTACGTCCTTGGGTACAATTTCAGCTGTGTAGTCAAGTATCAGCGGCGAGTGGTCAGATGACAAACAGTGACATTTAAATGTAAAAATTTGTAGTCTAGTTTTACATTTCATCATGAGTGGATTTTATTAAAAAATACTATCGAAATTTTGGGTCAGTTGTGCAAACGCAACGTGAATTTCGTTGCGGTCAGTCGTCATCATGGCTTCAAAGCGAAGACAATACGTCACATCGTTAAAAAGTGTTAAATTGATGACACTCTTTTGGACCTTAAACCACCAACCAGACAGAGATTAGTGCGAAGTGAGGAACACGCAGCCGCCAAAGCCGTCAGTTTCGCAGAAAATCCAGAAATTGAACATCACCAGAGAATCAAATTGGCTTATTTTGTTCTAGGATTTGGGCCTTCATCCATATAAGTTTATACAGACGCGAGAATTGACGCCAGAGGACCACAGACAAAGCTGAGTTTGCTAATTGAACGCTGGAACTCTTCGAGGTCGACGGCTTGAATTACTAAAAGCGAAGCCGAGCCGACTATTTAACCTCTTTTTTAAAAAAGTGTGAAAGATGGTTTTAAACAAGCATAATCCCAACACAACAAAGTTACAAAGAATGGTTAAATTAATTATATCCTGAAAAAGTTATAATAAAACAAGAAACCAAATGTAGCATTTTTGATACAAAGCTCGATCTACGGTTAAATGATGAAAAAATGTCATGGTTGTAGCTTCAAAATAAAGCCAGAATCAATTTGATGTCTCACACCGTTGTTGTGTTATTTCAATTTATTTTCTTATAATTTTATTTGGTCACCTTCCACATAACTAGAACACACAATCAATAAAAATTTCATGAAATTTGATACTTTCAACATTATTTAAATACTGAAATTTTCAATTAGAAACCCAATCTGTTCATGAATTGAAACAATAAGAAATAAATATGTAAAGAAAAGTAATGTTTTGTGTAATATGTAAATATATGTTATATGTAAATATTTAATAAACTCTCAAATACATGAATTGTGTTCATATCTGTTTAATTGTTGAACAAAATCTTCACTTCATTATCAATCTTCATTATTGTTTTCAAAAATTATAATCGAGTTTAATTTGAAGAAATGTACATACAGTGGTGCCTGGATATATGGAACTAATTATGGCAAGACCTGTTCACTGTATTGAGGTTAACATTTTTGTTCAAAAACTCGTTTTATTTGTTCAATTTTGGTTTTTTGCTTGAAATTTTTTTCCTATATTTAGAGGCTCGATGTCAATACTTGGGTGTTCACTATATAGGGTATAGTGAACCCAGTTACGACTGTATATATTTCTATGAATTTGAAAGTTAAAATATGTAATGGATCAAGATGATTTAGGGGCTTAAGTGTGGTTAAGTCATATGAATCAGTTTCAATAAGTAACAGGAGGAAATTTTTATATAAATTTTTTAGATAAGAATGGCTTATGTGAATGTTTTATATGTCGATATGAATGTTTTTTAAAATTAATTTAAAAAGTTTCCAACAAGAGGTGTTATTTTAAATCACCCAGTATTTCGGTAGCTGTCACTTTTCAAGCTTTTATTTTTTGACATTTGACAAGTAGAAACGCCATTACGCCATTACTAAAAATGGAACGATACACGCTTCAACAACGCATTGAAATTATTAAAATTCACTACAAAAATGGTGAAAATCTTGCAGTCACAGTTCGCAAAACTAAAGCATTTTTGGGTCGTCGTGAATCACCTTGTCGGACCGCAATACAGAAATTGGTGGAAAAATTCGAGCTGTTGGGACAAGTTAGTGATGTGAAGAATAAAACCCGTGCACGTCGCTCAAGAACAACTGAGAATATTGCTGCTGTAGCCCAAAGTGTTGAAGAAAACCCAGGTTTGTCGATTCCTCGTCGTTCTTTGGAATTGGGCATTCCAAAAACTTCATTACACCGTATTTTGTATAAAGAACTGGGTCTTAAGGCTTATAAAGTTCAGTTAACACAAGAACTCAAGCCGACCGATCATCAACAACGTCGTGTCTTTGCTGATTGGGTCCTTTGGGTGTTATCTCTGGAAGAGGTGATCACAATTGGCCACCCAGATCTTCTGATTTAACACCTTGCGACTTCTTCCTTTGGGGCCACGTGAAAGATAAGGTGTACGCCAACAGCCCAGCGTCGATTCAAGCCTCAAAGATAGAATTCGTGAGGCTATCGAGGACATAGGGCAGCCACTTTGCGATTTGGTTATGGAAAATTTCATGAAAAGGATATGGTCCTGTAAGCGTGGTCGAGGTGGCCATTTGGCTGATGTTGTTTTTCATTATTAACGGCATACCTTCCTCTTTATTATGAAATAAACATCCGATCATTTATCTCAAAAAATGACATTTTTCTTTGAATACCAAAATAACACCTCTTGTTGGAAAACCCTATACAAGTAGAAACCTTCAACGTGACTCCTATTTTTAAATTTTATACTCTAAAAACATGCCACAGCATAATAAGATTTGATTTTGGCCCATTCTGGTTAGCCAAATTGATAATTACAAATCCTGCTTTTGTGCACATTAAGTAGTCATTACAGAAGCACAAACAACAGCATCGACCATAAAATGTCGGTTTGTGTTAAATGTTAAATTGCACAATTTGTATGGCCATTAAAATTTCCGTCCCGTCTTCGAGCAATTAATGTAATAAAAGCCTACAGAAAATTTTCGTACCACAGTGACAGTAAGGCGACCCTTTTTGTTTTTGGCAAGTACAAAAAGGACAAAAATGCGCCCGCATAGTGAATGCAAGGCACAGTTAATCCTTAAACCAATGAGCAACACAACAAAACAAAAAGTGATTTAAAGTGAATTCGCAAAAGCAGATATTAGTAGTTCGTTAGTATTGCGACAATCATTGCAACTGCGAGCCTCCTAACATAGGCAACACGGCACTGAACGGACATTTGTCGGCAGCACAAGCAATGCATTCTTTTAGAGATGGTTCGAGGCAATGCTGAAATGTTTGAAGATGAGTTGCGCTCCGGGCAGACAAATATAAAAGCAATGAATATGAAATGCATCAGAGCTTAAAATTCAAATTTTTGGTTTGCGAGTTTCTTAGTGCGAGTTAGTGTTCTCGCTGTTTCTGCAAACTCTGCCGCTTCACCTGTAGCCCGAAGCCATCCTAATTATCACCAGAAAGACTATGCGAGATTCAAGACAGCCATAATGTTTTTATTTATTGTTATTGTATTTTGTATGTGCATACATTTTTGTGTTGCCGATTGGTTGTGTTTCACAATCTTGAAGTCAGAGCCTGACAAAAAATCGGTATTAAGGCTTGTCCGACTTATATCCGACTCCGACACTCCAAAGTAATTCGGTGATGAACACTGCGAGAGTAAATTTAAATGTTTGTATTGTCAAATTTTAGTTCTTTTATGCAAGCATTGTATGTGGGCCATACAAAAAGGAAGTTCCTAACAAGGGAAATTAAAAAATTATTGCGAGCTAATAAGAAAGTGCTTCCTTTTTTCCGATTTCTTTATCCTCTTTTTAATTGTTTTGTTGATTATTTTATTATTGCTTATTTCTTGCATTGTTTGTAGCAATCACATAAATCGCCATGCCAACCATATTTTATATTCTTTTATATGATTCTTCTCACACTACAGTTGGCAGTGAGTTCAGAAGTAATAAGCGCAGCCGTGCAGACTTATAAATAGAAGAAAAACAAAAGCTAGCGGAACAACAACAACAACTGTACATCGTTTTTTGCACCCAATCATCCCACACTACATCAGACTTGCTGCAGTGAGCGCAACCAATGAACGCAACACAAAAACTACGCTTTCGCAGCAATGCTCTCACCACATAGGTGATCTGTGAGAGCAGAGCGTGCGGGTTCCGCAATGCAACAATTTTGCATGTATGACATGCGTCTTCTGGACCGTAATTTTATTTGATAAAAAGCGGCCGGAAATGTTGCTGCGAGTCAATTTGGTTTCGACAAGCAGCGATGTAATATAACTAAGAAGAGTGTAGTGAAGTGAAAGTAAAGTGATTAGTGAATTAGTAAAGCGAAACTAAAATGATTCTAGTGAATTGTAATTAAAGTGATTACAGTTGTGAATTGTAATAAAACAATTGAAGTGTTTTTTTATTTTGTTGCTATTTAGCAATTCGAACTACTCCTACATTGGTGAGTGAAATTTAATTTCGTAATAAATTTATTTGGCAAAAAAGTTTACGAAAAACAAATATTTTAACTACAGAGTAACACAGGGGAAAAAATCTGCAAAAGTGAAGTGGAAAATATGGAAAATGAATTTCATAAATTGTAGCCAAAAGATGCTTGCAGGCAAACATGTTAAAGTTGGCTGCGTGCTGGTTGCGTGCGTGTGCATGTTTCGGATGGGTGGATGAAGTGCGTGTGGCCCTGATGCGGTCGGTGCAGGTGCACTTGAAATGTGCATTAGCGCTGTGCACTGGCTGGTGTTTACCTTTCTGGCTCCAAACAGTTGCAACGTCCAATTTAAAATTGCCAATCAATTTGTTTGGGCGTAAAACGCTGCGACTTTGTAGCACCTGCAGTGTTGTTGTTGTTTTATTGTAATGCATTTGTGATCATTGTTGGTGTTATTCAAATGTGTTTATTTGGCAGCGATATGTCGACATGTTTGTGTTGTTGTTACCAATTCAAATGTTGAAATATTTTGTGTCATGCGAGATTTAATTTGACACATTTTGTGCATAATTTGACAAGGGTTGAATGTGTGTGTGTGCATGTGGTTTTGTTGGTTTGTTTGGTTGCGTGAAAATTTTATTTGGTTTTGGTGTTGTTTTTTGTTTCAATTTTGTTTTATTTTTGTTAAGTTGAAAAGTTTGAAATTTGATTTGCCAGTGGGAATTTGCAATGTGGCACCGAATGCAGCAGCGGTGCGGTTTGCGACAGTGGCATACAAAGTGAAATGTGTTGTCGTACAAGTACATGAAACAAGAGTCGAACAGAGAATAGAAAGAAGAGATAAAGAAGAAAAGAGTGGAGAAAACACAACACACATAATTAAATTACGAAAAGTTTTACTTTAATCCATTGCGATGCCAATGTTTGGTTAAGTTTTTCTTTTTTGCATTTTTTCTGATTTTACTTTTACAATTTACAAGAAATAAAAAAGTGTTCCTGTTTGTACAAATGCATATATTTGTACATAAAATTACAATATTCTGCACAGTAATGCACATTTTTCTACAAGTCCACAAATAACAGAGGAAGGAACACCAAGGCGCACCTCAGACTAAATATTGAAGGAATAAGCATGGCATGAAAATAAAGCGATTTTGTTGCTGTTATAATCAACTAAGAAGCGCATGGATGACTTTTTGTTTGCATACAATACACATTTAATTTGATAAGTAAGCTTAAGCCAGCGTTGTAGTCTGAAGTGCGCCGGAGCGAGGAATATAAGCCAAGCATCGCATAAGTATTACTAAGTAGCTAACGATAGAACACAGGTGAAATGGCATAAAATATTAAATACCCGGCGCATCGTATACGGTCGACAAGTCAATTTTGAAGGAGCCAACAAGTGTGCCGGAGCGTAGGAATTTCCTCGATTGAATAACCTAAGATAAACTCTAAAGTGTTAACGTGCTGTATGCTACATATACATTTATAGTATAGACGTACATACTTATATAGTACATACAAACGCGCATACATACATAATAGGGATTACAGTTCGAAATCTCAGGATTCTGCACAATTTCAGTCTGACTGACTCAGACTTGAACCATAGAGTAACTTTTTATGAGAGGATTTGCCAGGTGGTTTGGCAATTAAATGTATTTTTATGTTATTAATTTTATAGTTTTTTTTTAAATTAAATGAATGAAAAATGAAATTACCTTCAAAAATTAAAAAAAATTTCATATTTTTGTTATAATTTTTTCTAGCCTTTTTATTCATTCAGCTTCAGATTAACAAAAACACAAAAAGACAAATAAAACATTAAAAATTAAATCGGTATGAAATTCGGTTTTGTAAACTTCCTTCATTCATTGCCTAAATTATGCACTTTCAAGCATACAAATTAATTAAACTAAATTAGGCACTTTAGCTTTTAATTCAGTGCTACTAATCATGTCAAATATATCACCAATTAAATCTCCCAAACTTTCTCTTAAACAATTCTTATTCCTAAAAATTGTACTTAAGGGCCAAGAATCTTCTAAATCGAGAAGGAAATCACTTGATCTCGCAACACTGATGGTACTTCCACTGTTGAGAAACCAGTTAAAGCGAGTAAGACCTCGAGTTCTAAATGGATATAAGTATAACCAGTCACAACTCCTACTCACCAAACCAACTACTGTGATGAGAAAAAATACCTATCAGAAAAGGTACTTTTATAGACAAAAAATTCAGACATATTCCATACCTAATTCTTGCTTATGGATGGACACTGGTTTTTTTAACTCTAAACCAATAAAGTTAGAAGAATAAAATTTTGGATTATTATATTACAGACAGAGATCCGAAACATATATTTTTTTCAAAAGCATTCGTTAGGAACTTGAAGTTTATCGAAGAATACATATTTGAAAGAACCCTTCTGGCATAGGAAATTTGGTCCAGAACGTTCAAAATAGAAAATTCAGTCAGAAGGCGACAAGTTTTTTATGTTTTTCTGATAGCCACATCCCCGGACAGTCTATCTTCCTATAGATAATGCAGAACCAGTGCATAGAAGTTGAAATACAGTTTCCTCCGCCTCTTCGTCCGTACAGCTTCGAAAGAAGACGAAGAATATTGCTTGGATTACATAGTCAGAAAACCATCATTCCCTTCATCTTATTGGATTTGAGTAAGAAGTTTGGCCTATCTTCGGTTAGTTTCTCGATCTATTAAAGTGATGTAAGCGCTTAATGGATGCTTTGTGTAGGTCAGTCTCCCATAACTCTTTGGGAACGAAGTTTAATTTTGAAACCCAAAATAATGTTGGTAAAAATTTTCCAATGAAAGTTTAAAATTTGCCAAATGAAATTGTGTTGCATACTCACAAATTCTGAAATTATTCTGTTATCCTAGAACATGTAATTCAAATAAATTTTTTGCGTGGCCATAAGATTTGAAATTTTTTTCTAGGGGCATGAAACGGTTCGTGGGACGTACTCCAGAAATTTTCATTCACTTCTTCATATCTTTACAGAAGTAATTTACTTTTGACAAAATATTTGAATGCACTAAAAGTGCAAAAGGGAAAGAGAAAGTCTGGCATGAAACAGAATCAGAAAATAGAATACAGAAAAAAATATGCAAATCAATTTGTTTCTACTTTGGCGAAACCAAAACTAAGGCAAAAAGAAACGACAAAATTCGTATATGAAATATTTGCACTTTGCACTTTGAATTGTCTGAGTAGCTTTAGATACTCAACATAATCACTTGGCCGATACTTTTTTTCGGCTTTGCACATTGGCTTGAGGCGCTGCTTTTACTGAGGCAGACATGAATTTAAAAGCTGTAAAGCGCGTTTTGACATTTAAACTTGACATATATAAATATTTTTCATATTAATGACATTCATGAATTATTTAGCTCCAGTTAAATCACTCTACACATGCAGACACACACAGGCAGACATGAATTTAAAACCTGTAAAGCGCGTTTGACATTTAAACTTGACACATATAAACATTTTTCATATTAATGACATTCATGAATTATTTAGCTCCAGCTAAATCACTCTACACTACATTATAAAAAAAAACTAGGTCACAGTAGATTTCAAGGTCACAGCATTACCAGTTACACTCGTTCAATTGTATCCACTTTTTCGTGGGAAAACTATTAATTACAATTATTTCCTGCCGAATTTACGAAAAAGAAATTAATCATTAATTTGATTAGTTGCGCCGAACACGTTTACTATTCGCTTTAATGTTCAATTCTGTCAACATGCTTTCCAAAGCATTCAGAAGTTTTATAATTAAGACACTGAACCAACGCGCTGCACCAATGTTGCACGTCTCTGAACGCAAGACCATCGACTTGTAAGAGCGTGCGGTCTCTGTCTAATCTGTGTGATTATGTGCGGCAGCTGGCAATTAATTTGATCATTAAAACTTGCAGCCAACGACGTACATACAAAGTGTTATCCTATGAGGGCTCACGTGTGCAAGGCTACGTGTCGCTGTGTGTTTCTATGAGAATGTGAGTATGTGTGTGTATGTAACAAACGCTTTATAAAATTGCCAACATCATCCAATTAAGTTGGCTCAATTTGTGGTATTTTCTTGTGCACATTGCATACCTGAAGTTTCCGACGGTCATTTATCGCATGCGAAGGCAACGTGTGCGTACATTTGTGTGTGTCTGTGTGTCAGTGTGTGCAATGGTTGTGTGAATTGTGGATTAGGTTTCTACAATGTTGGCTGCGGTCTAATGTGCTAAGCATGCATCAAGTTTACAGCTTATTAGTTGGAGTGTAAAGTGTTGTAATCGGCGATTAAAAATTTGTTGGAGACAAGTTCACACAGAAAGAAATGCCTGAATACAATTTTTAGTTTTTTTTAATTTGTATGCAAATATAATTAAGGTTTGTTTCAGAGGATGTCTAAGCGATTTAAGCAACTTTTATTATCATTTCACTATTGCAAATTGCTGATACTTGGGGCGAATTTTGAGCACAGCTCGTTGGGGGAGTTCTGAGATTTCTCTTTGACCAGGCTCCCATACAAGTTAACCCTTCGCTGCATGGCATTGCATATATGCAATGTTAACTTTTCATAGATTTTGAAACTAATCTGTTCACTTTTTTTCATTAATTCATTCTTCAGTTGTGTCTTTTATATTAAAACATTAGATTACTAACGGAATTTTGCGACTAACATTGAAAGTATGTTCAAAAGAATCGAAAAAACAATGTGCCTCGATTTGGTGAAAGAATTTTGGTTATTGATGGCAATGGTGATATGGCGGTGGCCGTCGCTTAGCTATTTAGTGCGTTGAATTACGAGTATTCAGTGACTCCTGAGCTCTGTTCGACTCCCCGTAGTAGTTCGACTCCCCAATACTACAAAATAGATAAAACCGACATTCATTTCGGCGGTAGCGTTCTCACCAGGATACGGAAAATGTTTGTAAAACTTCTTTCATAAATACAGGAATTCAACAAAACTTCCTTTTTGCCATCAGAACTTCACAAGTAACAAGAATTATATGACAAAAATGTTTACCTTCACGAAAATTAAATCATGCAACGAAGGGTTAAATGTTTAGCCATCTCATCAATTGAAGGGAAAACTAAATGGGGGTTAGTCTTGCATTTGACACTTCGGGGGGGGCAACCTGAGAGCAGTGGAAGCCTTTTTTATAAAACTGATCATGTTGTATGCGAGTCCCATTTTTGTCCTTGTTCACTCCTCTCTGAAGGCCTCTATCGAATCCCATAGAGGGTTGGAAATAAGGGGTTAGTGAAGTAAAATGTTAAAAAATTGAAATAAGAGGAGGTTACTCATAGATTTTAGGTCTTCAAAATAACTTTCTGAACACCTGTTAGGTAATTTTTCAAATTTTCAATTCTTTGGCTAATTCTTTGGCATCGAACCTCAACAAATAAGAGGTCTATCAGTATCGAGAACTTATTATAAAGAATATCCATGCAACACTTAATCATGTCCAATAAATATAATGAAAGGTTTTGTGTCGCAAAACTCTATGAGACTTTTCAATTCTAAATTCAACCGACCTCGTTCATCCAGCAGGTAGCGCGCTAACTTCTCATACCGAGACCCTAAGTTCGATTCCTAGCTCGGCCTGGTGAAACGCTCGTCTATTTCCATGGCATAAGTGGTCTCTTGTCAGACAAAGGTAAAACCTCCAAATGGTTCTCTCCCACCCTTTCTCCATCAGCTTGAAATGTGTTGTAACACATGTTGAAAAAAATCAGATGGTATCACAATAAGCGCCACAAAAAGCCTCCGAGTGTGTCACTTACAGAAGCAAGGACTAAAACCTAACCTAACTTCTAAATTCGACTTCAGAAGCCGTAAACTCCAATGTCAAATTTTGAAGCAAAAAAATAATTTGTTTATGGCTTAAGTACAACTACATATTTTCATTATTATTAGTCATTTTATTTATGATTATTATGCCTAACTAACCACGAAACTAACCTCAGAGTGAAATACATTAAACTTAGGTCACATATCCTGTAATCATTTAATACCACTGTGGGGTGAAATGTCGCCGCAATTGCGTAAATATAGAACTCTCCAAAGGCAATGAAAAAGTTATACATAATTACCGATCCACTGTATGTTTAATGCACATAATCTATGGTATTTGCGCGCACACATCGCCCCCATCCCTCAAAAAAGTAAACATTTACCATTAAGCGACTCTCTGCGCAAATTGTTTGCTTATGTGTGGGTGTGGTTTCTGCAGCCACAACCGCCGCCGAATGATTAACACATTTGCGCGCTTGATTAACTAACCTAATTTGTTATGCTGTTCGGTAGGTGATTTATTTAGTGCGGGGAATAGTTTCTACTCACCGACAGGGTAATGATTTTATCGAAGAGCATCACTGGCGGCATGTGAAAATCAAAAACAAAATACTAAACGCAGGAGAAACAAACAAACAAACGCACCACAACAGCGAGTGGGCGACACATGAATTAGACAGGTGTGGTTGTAGACGATTTGTTTTTGTTGTAGGCACCTCATTGTAGTAGGGACAGTTGGTGCTCTCCTTAACGCTGGTGTACTTTTTCTGGTCGCCGACCTGTATGCACACGACCGGATCCATGTTGAGGCCGGGCAGCTGGCGCGCCTCAATGATGGTAATGCAGACTTGAAAGTCCTGCGACTTGAGATGGTCGGCAGCGCGAGTCATGGATTTGATCCTGCAACAGTTAAATTAATATTTAACAAAATTATTAAATTATTCTACAAGAGTTTTTAGTTAAATTTTATTTGTCATGTTTTATTAATTTTATGAGAAAAATAAAATCCAATTAATTTACTAACATTTTGTCCTTTTCAAAGTGCTGCAACTCGTCCACATCGCTCGACTGATTCGATTGGCCGCTATCGCCGGCCGCTGGCATCAGGCCGCTCAACAGTTGGCGCGTCGGTGCCTCGTCAGTTTCGGCTTCGTTGGCGGAAGTGCCCGTTGTCGGCGCCATATCCGTTTCGAAAATTAACGGCGATCTATGTTGGTTGACGAAAAGAAAGCAAAGACAGTTTTATTCAGCAGCCGAGTAAATATTGTTGCTATATTGCGCCAGTGCCAACAATTTTACGCATTTATAGGCGCATCTCTGTATTTTGTATGTGTGTGTGTGTGTATATGTGCGTATGAGAAGATTAATGACAATAAATGTCGCTTTAATGAAGCAAATAAAACACGTGATGCTGACGTTGACGCTGCCACTGTCGCTCATGTCGCGAACAAGTGGCGAGCAGTGCCGCCAACAGACGTGCGACAACAATGCACGTTAATGAGCTGGGCATGTGTGTGTGTATGTGGTTTTTGTGCCGTAAAATGCTTAAACAAAATAAATATTTTAAGGTATTCAAGTATATTAAAATTTAAATTACCTGCAGGTTGAAACAAAATATCAAAACAACAATTGTTGGCTTTGAAAATTACCTAAAATTTTCAGGCACACTTACTTATATATATGTATGTGTGTTCATATATGTATGTATAGAAAACATTGAACAGCGCCTAAGCGACGCGTTGCACAGTGGGGTAATATATAAGTAAAGTGCCGATTAATTCAAAAATGAAAAATCAAGATACAACTATGTTTTTGGTACCGGGTTAAAGGGGATAAAATTCTGTATCACTATGTGAAAGAGTTGTTGCAAAATAGTTTACCGTTTTCCCGCAAAGCACTCTGAAAGTTGACATTTATTTTCAGTTTTTGTGCGCACAGCGATAAACGTGTTTTTGTCGTCACTTAAAAACGATTTCTTTGTGTGAATTTGAAAAACTATTGAAAAATTAATGATGCAGCCTTCATGTTCAGGTATTTCAGCAATGCAATGTGTATTTGGTTTTGTTGAAAAATGTTTATAAGTATTTAATTTAATTTTTTGTTTAAAAGCATAATAATTGTCTAATTTTTTACCGTTTCATAGACATATAGTTGTGAGTCTTGTGAGGTCGGGCAAAACTGTTTTCCTTAGCGTATAGCTTAGATATTTTAGTAACATTTTATGAAAAAAAAAGTTGCGCGATGTTGCGCACTTTTCCAGCATTTCGATTTTTGTGTGCGCACCCAAGGGCCTCATGCATGCATTGTGCAAACGAAATTGATGACACTGCACAACAAAATCAAATTCTTTTCAAAATAACAATGTTCTGACAACGGATTCTGGTAGAGGGGGCCAAAAAAAATATACGTGTATCGGCGTTTTGAAAGTTTACGTCTGAATTTTTTTTTAGGGGGGGTCAAAGTTTTCCCCTTTTCGCGCATTCTTATGGTGATTCGGCATACGAAAACTATGTACATCACATTTTAGGTAAATGATGTGTTCAGCAATTAGGTGTAAAACACTACGAGGAACATTTTTGTGGAGTACTTTAACCCTGTAGCTCCTATTTATATGGGTCAATTGGACCCTTTTTTTCTAAAATGTCAAAAATGTCCTGTAAAACAGAACTTTTTAAGGACAAAATGTATCACGAAAATATTCGCCATAAAATTCTACTATAGGTCTATGAATACAGGAAAGCTCAGAAATTAACTTGAACTCCAGAATTAAGCCAAAACTGAAAATGTGTTTATTGCGTGTTTTCAAAATTGTTCCACTTCGAATGTTTTGTGGAAACAAAATTATATGGCAAAACCCGCGACCCGCATCTACACGATTTTGTAGGCCGTTAAAAATTGAATTCGTCAAAGAATCTGCAGCAGTTTCTAAAAACGAAAAAGAAAGAGTCAATGACGAAATAAGAAAATTGCGAAAAAAATGTGCAGTATATGCCCAAAGATGCTATGGAGTTGACAATAATGACGAATGATGATAATGGTGACGGTGATGATTATGATGCTGATGAAGATTATGATGATGATGATAATGATGATTTTAATGATGAAACTAAATTGGCTGCAAGAGACGGCGATGAAATGTTTTAATTAAACTGTTCAACTTAAATTTCATTTTTCAAATTTTTTTTTTACTATGTTAGTTTTTTACCGTTTCTTAAAAAAATGTCCACTAAAGTATACCCAAAAACATTTGTTTTTTACTTTATAATGTTCAATTAACTAAACTTAGTAGTTATTTCATATCTAAATAACCTGGGGGAATTAATCGGCACTTTCGGCATCAATTACCCCACTGTGCGTTGCTGCGGTAAGCTAAGTTTTTCATCAGCATCAGCATACATATTTATACCATGTTTGTGTGTGCATGTGTGTGCTTGTACATGTTCATGCAGCCAATGTGGCATGCAAAATTGTTGTTTAATTAAACAGCCGACCCAAAAGTATGCTTCAAAATTTAGTTGTGCCACTGCCATTGATGTATTTCGAGTTAAACACCAGAGGCCTTAGAATTGGATTCTTGTTGCATGCTTTTAGTTGTCGTTTAACAACCGCCAGTACTCCTCTGTCCCTGTGTCCCTCTGTTCCTTGTACTCATACATGTACTTGTATGTACCTATGTACCTATGTATGAATGTATGCAAATGTAAGTACGCCCAAAGTTTCTGTGCCAGGCTTAGGTTTGCGTACATAATGTACAAACGATTATTCACACATCGACTTCATGGTGAAGTCGAAGGTATAAACTGCCGTGGAGTTGGCAACGCGTAGCTAAATGGCATACAAAAAGCCAATTTGACGATGTGCCTATGTGTGTAGTGCTCTACGAGTATGAGTGACGAGGCACAGGAGCCTCGTGTGCTGCACGTGTGCCATATCAGAGCAGGTACATATGTATGTGTGTGTGTTTGCCAGGTGTAGTGAAAACAAACCCTTGTGATGCGTTGTGCGGGCATATTCAGTCAGGCTGGTATTTGTGTGTTTGTTGCTTGGTATCACATTAATTTAAATTAATTTCCAGTTAAACGATAAGAACAAAAAAAGCACAAAAAATGTATGTATGTATGTACAACGAACCAGACCAAAAACAATATTTGCCATAGGCAATTGAACAGGTTCTGTGTGTGTGTGTTTTTAGGAAGGAAATCTTCTCGGAATTACGCGCCAAAAAGCCAGAGAGCGAATATGACTGAAACTCGTAGCTGTGGCCATATTGGATGATACATATGTCCTGAACTCTTTGTTTTGATTTCATAAGCTGAAATCGTAGAAGTGAAAAGCGAAGTGGAATTGGTGCAGTATCGCAATTTGAGATTTCTGAAAGTTAAATTTTTATGCTTATTTGTGTTTGCTCATTTTTGGTCGCTGAATTGATGCTAATTCTGAATGTAATGATCAATGATTGTTTGACAGCAATGAGGATTATTTGCCTAAGTAGGCAAATGATGTGGAAGTAGAGGAAAACACCGAAAGTGGATCAAAAGTCAATCGGTCGACAATGATTTCGTAACCTCCTCTGATTTTAAAGCTCACTTTAACTTTTATTTTAATTTGTGACTACGGAAAAATTTTAAAAATTTCTTTCCATTATTTCAATGTGGAAAAATATATGTTGTAAAATTTTGTTTGAGAATTATATAAAAAAACGTTGGTGATTGTGTCGCACACAAACCCTAAAAAAAATTGAAAGATTATATTTAATTGTTTCTGTTGGTGTCACGCAGGTGGCAAACAATGTGGAAAAAATATATATGTTAAACTTTATATGAAAAATATAGTAAAAAAATTTGATGATTGTACCAAAATTCTAACTTGATACAAGACTTTTCTTTAATTAAAAGATGTTTTTTAATTAAATTTTTTTTATTAAAAAGTTTTTTATTAAAATTGTTTTTGCAATTAAAAAAAATGTTTAATTAAAACAAATTTTATAAAAACCTTTTTAATAAACATTTTGTTTAATTTTCAAAGGTTTTTATAAAATTTGTTTTAATTAAACATTTTGTTTAATTGAAAAAAACTTATTATTGTATTTTAAGTAAAAAAAAACTTTGTTGAGGTTATATTCACTTATGAGTTCCACCGATTTGATCAAAATTCTAACATGATACAAGACTTTTTTTTATTGAAAAATTGTTTTTAATTTGTTTTTATTATTAAAATTGTTTTTTCTAATTAAACATTTTTTTAATTACAAATTAAAAAAAATTAGTTTTTAATTAAATTAAATTAAATTAAATTAAATGTTTAATTTTTGTAAACATTTTTTTTAATTAAACTTTTTTTATTTATTTTCTTTTGTTTTTATAAAATGTTTTTTGAATACAAAATTTTTTTTAATTAAAAATATTTATTATTATTAATTATGAGTTCCACAGATTTTTCTAGTAATGCGTCTATGTGACATCTACAACATGTCTTAATCTCATCTAATTCGGATGACTAACTAAAAAGTTATTAGCTTTTGTTTTTATTTACTAAATTTTGTCAGATCGGAGATTTAGTATTATGGACTAAGAAGACTATGAGAAATTGCTACCTATATTAAAACTAGTATTAACAAAATATAACAAACAAAATTGGCCGAGGGGCACTTTGCCCTTCCTTATTCGGCTATGACCTTTGTGAATTTTCTTGAAAACTACTTTAGAATTTGTTTAGTGAGTCGAAATTATAAGATTCAATAAATACCCTGGTAAATATCTATACATATATAAATGAATGTCTGTTTGTTTGTGTGTTTGTATGTTGGTCCCAGGGCACTAAAACTCGTGGCACATTTTTTGTGACTCAAGTTTTTCGTGTAATTCTAGAACTTTAAGTTATATCAATGAAACTGGATCACACCCTTCGACTGGAAGAATGTATTGCGCATTGTATAAACGGGGCGTGGCACCGCCCACACAGCGTTGTATGAAGAAACCTGATTTATTGGGCCCATTATCTTCAAGCTTGCGTGCAAAGCCCCGGAAACCTTGCTAGTACCTAATTATTATCTTTTGTAGTTCTAATGTCTTCCGATTCGGTTTTTATTTAGCTACTCAACAACTTATTTTAATAGCATTAGCTGAATTTTTTTACTCTCTACCTTTTACATAACAACTTCCTTCAGTGTCGGTGGCATAGGACTCACTGACCCCTTCTCACTCGCCGTCATCAGCTTGGAATTTGCGCGCTTATAATTAAATTTCTGTCAGACAATTCTTCTTAAACTCTTACAAAAAAAAACTCACATAATGGTTTGACATTATTCAACATGCCTAATGCAATATTATTTGACATTTAAGTGGCAAATTATTAATGAGCATTTGTGCCAATGGTTTGCATAGCCTTTTTAAATGTTTCATGTCTGACGTTGGGCAAATTTGAAAATGTGCTTTGACCTTAAAATTGGATTTGCTTCTAAGCGAGTTGGGTAAAGAATTTCCCGCGGGAAATATGCGAATTTGTAGTCATTTAGCCCGGCTACGTGGTTTACATTGCTTTAGTCGCGCAACAATGTGCTTTGCATTTAAATTGAAAATTAGTCAAAATTAGTCATATTTGGAACCAAAGACGTTGTCAGCAAAGACTTGAGGAAAATTCCTGGAATTATTTATATGCAAAAAAGCTTTAAAAAGTGTTGTCAACCTTTCAAGAAGAGAGAAAGATTTAGTTTGAAGCCATCGTCAGTTTGACGATGTAATTAGTACCGACTGAGTCTGTGACAACGTCTTCACCCACAACTTCATTTAACTTAGAGTTGTTAGTGGACGTCAGACGGGAATTCGAGTAACGAAGCAGACATTTTTGAACTTTACAATTAGTGCTAAACTAAAAAATCCTAAAATTAGAAAATCCATCATAAACTCAGTTGCATTCAAACAAATTAAATTTTATAAAATTTTTACAAGGTTTTTTTCAGTCTCAGTCTGCTTTAAAAAAACTACTAAACTACAACATTACACCAACAGCTCTGTATCCTTGTGGCTCCCTGTTGACTTAAACAAAATTTATTAAAATTTATTAAAATGCAGTAAAATGTTGTTTAATCAAAATGTTTATTTTTGCAACATATAAACTTGAACACATGCTGGCATCAGTTTTGGTAGCCAAATTGCTGGCGGGCTTTTCAGCCAACAATTTCAACATGAAAATAAATTGGCAAGGAAAACCTGAAAATAATTTCACAAGCTGTGTTCTTTTCAATGCTTTTGTTTAGCTTCATGCACATTTCAATGTGTGTGTGTGTGTGAGTGAAATAGCCGAGGAAAATTGCCTAACAATAATTGATGTACAAGTCGTTTCAATAACAGCTCAGTTTGAGTGAGTGTTGCGCTGATGTATTCGTTGTACGGACTAAAGCCAACATTGGGCAATTTATTTGTAAGTGTAATGAATACTCAATTCTCTCTCTATTCGGTGCCTTGTGATGCCTTGCAATTGTTGGTTTCTATTCGCTGCCTTGCAATGCCTTTCATTTGTTGGTTTCTGTAGTCTTCCGAACCGCATTGTGTTTGTAATGGATGCCGTAGGCATTTATTTTTTATTGATGATTATGAAATTTGATTTATAAATATTAAACATGGATATTTAGTAGAAGATGGTAAGGGTTTGTATGTGTGTAGACTAAAGAAATGGTATTGGCTCAAAACAACATGTCTACCTATTAGGTCGCAATAATTCTGTGGTCAAAAGCAATAACCGCTTAAGTCGACTTAAGAAGGAAGAAATTGAGTTATGGATGCCAGTCCCTTGACTGTGCTCTACGTTTCTGTAAAACGTAAATAAAAAAGTTATTAATAAAAACCGATTCGCATTACCATAACGAACACACTACGCGCTAAAACCTTAAAACGAGATTGCTCGAAACAGCAATTTTCGACTTTTCGGCGGTTATTGCTTTTGACCACAGAATTGTTGATGGGGTTCGGGCCTGAGTTGAGTAGAGTTGTATACGTGGGTGTCTTTCCACGATTTGTATGCCCTAGTTTTGTTAGTTCATAGGACTGTGCTTCCACTATCTGGTACCCAGAAAAGTTCGATCTGCGAGTTGGTTGTTCTGGTATTTAGGGAACCACGACGGTCACAAGTGAGCTTTGATTTGAGACTAATTGCTGCTTCGCTGTCTTCTTCTTCTTCTTGACTGGCACGACAGTCCGATTACGAGACTAAGGCCTAGCTACCCGCTGCATCTTCTCATTTACTTCCACCGGAGTTAGTCCTCAAGCAATTTTTCCTGGACAGTTTCCAATCGTCTTTTCCTCTTCGAATTTTACTACAGTAAACTTGCAAATTACCGAATACAAAAGCAAATCCAAATCACTCCATTGAGGTCTTTCATTACTTTATTAAATTGCTTTCTGGAAGACATCTACCATGAGTTTTATAATTGAAATACAAACTTCAAAATACTAAAGTTTACTTCAGCAAGTTCCTAACCCTAACTTGTAACATGACTTCATATGAGCATTGGATTCATTGATTGTTAAGCAAACTAAAGACGTTAACCCAGTTTTCTGGAGAATATTGCACACTCTTTGCTATACTCTAAGCTTTTATCTTAAATTCTAATCATTTGTTCATAATAATATGGTGAAGAAATTCTGTGTTATCCATCATAGAAAAAAATCCCGTAAGTTTCATAAATATTGTATAATACTTTATGTATAATACAAATGATTACATTTGTGAATTTGTCTTACTTCAAACTAATTTATTATGTAACAAAAATATTGCTTCATAATATTTATTGATTTTCTTTGCTGCTCTGTGCAAACTTATTGCATACAAATCTCTTTTAATATCTTCAAAAAATTTGCAAATTTAATTTTTAGCGTTTTTTTCGCGTGCTTGAGATTCTCTTCATTCCTGAAACATTATGTCAAGATTTTACATATTGCATCGTGCTTTCGATTTTGCTTCATAACTTTGCTTCCAAAAACATTGTGCCATTCTTATGGTTCAAATAATGCCAAATTAATTTTCTAATGTATTCTGTTAGCGCTACTTACGCAGCATCGAGGGTAATCATGATTTTCGAAAGCATTTAATTTTCCTACTTTGTTACCATGACTACTATTGACTTTAATTTGCGCACAATTTGCGTAAACAAAGGAGATCCGAGCGCCACGGGGCGTATGAGCGACATGAATTATTGGCGCAAAATTCAATGAACACACACAACTTTATTAACTATAATGCCCTATGAAGAAGAAGAAGAATGTGTAGAGCAACAAAAATGCAATATAAAGCTGACAAAGCCGCAAATACAAATTGTCTGTCCACATATGCAGGGTGCGCCTCTGTACTTAGAGTTCAATTTGTGCAGCCAACTACCAGCAACACATAAACAAACGCGGCAAAGTAAATTGTGAAAAATTTACAGAAGCCCAATGCAAATGTGTTCAAAGTGCAGCGAAAATATGGCCATAGCTGCGTTGTGACTGCCACAACGTATTGGCCTCGTTGCTGCCACGCGTGCAGCGTGGCGTATACGCAATCTGCCACAAGGTGTGCGACCTTTAAAGTTGCGCATACGTGGAGAGAGTGGAGGGCGCCACCTATCTTACGCCCCGTCTCGTAATGTGTTACGGGCATCTCGTTTGGTCGTGTGCCGGCGAACCGGATGTGAAAGTGTCGATGCGTACGATAAGTGCACTTGTGTGGAGTTGTGAGTATGCATGTGTGTGTGCATGTTTGCGTGCTTGTGTATGTGTGCGCCAAGTGTGCTTATGCGTCTGGTAGGTGTTGCTGGGACATGTGTTTTGTTGGCCACCGTTAATTTGTAGCGTTGACTGGCTGTGTAGCTGTGTAGCTGAGTCTCGCCTACTGCGAGGCGGTGTATGTGGGTGTATGTGTGGGTGCTTAATAGCCGTTATAATTAAGTTTAAACGCATGCAATAAATATTTGTTACGGCTGTCTGGCTTATAGGGTTACGGGCATAATTTTTAAAATCTGTCGCGGTCTACTTTATGCAATGTATAGACAGCGTATTGGATTTTGAGATTTACATGCATGCAAATTTATGCATCTGCATGTGTATATTTGATGCACTTAGTTTATTTATTCACAATGGCAGCGATAACATTCGCAGTTGCAAAAGGTCAACAGAGCGTCGCGCATGTAACCGATCGGCAGAGGCCAGGCCGCACTAAAAACAGCGAAGGCTGTTGCTTTGTTGACGGCCGCCATGCCTCCTAATACGCAGTAGCGCAGTTATGTTTGAGGTGACCAGATTACTGCATTGTGTGTGAAGCAGAGTTAACTCAAGGTTAAGGTCCTCTAAATATGTATTTGTGGTTGCGCACTTATAAAGAAGTGGGAACCAAAAAACGGGGAAACTCCGGAACTCAGAACTAAATTACAGTCGTGTCTGGATATAGTGAACTAGTTATTGCAAGGCCTGTTCACAATATTGAGGTTGTTCACTACATCCAGGTTAACATTTTTATTCAAAAACTTCTTTTATTTGTTTAATTTAGTCAAAGAGCGACAAGTTTCCTTTTTTATTTGATGAACACATTATCTGAATAACGACGGTAGTTAGAAATAATACGCTTTTCAGGACAGCGAAGCTCTGGAAAAATGAAAGTATTACATAATTTAATTAAAATTAAACTGAAATTGAAATTAAAACAAAAACAGATTGAAGTTAATAAGAACTAAATTAAAATTGAATACAACTATGGTTCAAATTTAATTAAAATTAATTGAAAATTAAACCACAATTACATTATGATTAAATGAAAGTTAAATTACAACTAAATTAAAATTAAATTAAATCTAAATAAAATTAAAATTAAATTAAACTTAACTTAAAATTAAATCAAAATTAAATCAAAATTAAATTAAAATTATATTAAAATAAAATTAAAATAAAATTAAAATTAAATTAAAATTAAATTAAAATTAAATTAAAACAAATTAAAATTAAAATTAAAATTAAAATTAAAATTAAAATTAAATTAAAATTAAATTAAAATTAAATTAAAATTAAATTAAAATTAAATTGAAATTAAATTAAAATTAAATTAAAATTAAATTAAAATTAAATTAAAATTAAATTAAAATTAAATTAAAATTAAATTAAAATTAAATTAAAATTAAATTAAAATTAAATTAAAATTAAATTAAAATTAAATTAAAATTAAATTAAAATTAAATTAAAATTAAATTAAAATTAAATTAAAATTAAATTAAAATTAAATTAAAATTAAATTAAAATTAAATTAAAATTAAATTAAAATTAAATTAAAATTAAATTATAATTAAATTAAAGTTATATCAAATTTAAATTCATATTAAAATTAATCATAATGAACCAAATACTACATGCATTAAAGCAAAATACCCTGCATGGTCACCTCGAGACACCATGCTTTCCTTTAATTCGCTTAAATCTCGCATAGGTCGAGGACACTTGTAATGTTCGCAGTTGATTTCAAGAGCGCACAACAGGTCGCGTTCGTTGCGCACTGCAACCTGAATATTGTCAGCACTACAAAGCAAAAGTGAAGTGGAAGTGAAGCGAGCATAAGAAGCGCCAGCGGGCACATTTTGGCGCAGACAGCGAGCGGGAGTAGAAGTAGCAACAACCAGCGTGGCGTGCTTTTGTATTTCGCATAAAAAATATCTCCTTGTTGACTTTATGACATTTCGCCTCGGTTGTCATGCTTTTGGGCATATCCTCCTCGACCCCCCTTCCCTTTCCCCATCCAGCACTGTATGTTGGGCCGTGGCACTTGTTGCTATTTGCGCCTTTGTACCTATGTGCGTTATCGCTGGCGCTCATGACTGACATTAGTAACTTTTACTCACCTGCCCTCGTCCTCGGTGCTGCTGTCGCGCGACTGCGAGCTCTGCCTGCCGCGACCCAGACGCATTATGTTGCGCACTGCTCGCATTGTCAGCCTCTTCTCCTTGGGCTGGGGACTGTCGCCACCGCTGCCACCGCCGATGCTGCGCATTGTGGTCGTGGTCGTGGTGGCTGCGGTCATCGTCTCGGCGCTGACCACATTCGCACTGTGACTGGTGCCCGCTGTGGGTGATTTGCTGAATTTGTCGAATTTCAATTCGATGCGTTGACGCGACGCCGTCGTCGAAGTAGTGGACGAGTGGGCGGCCGTCATGACGCGACGCAGTAGGTGACGTTTCTTTTGGGAGCTATGCGATTCGCTGCCGCTGGAGGCAGCACCACCGCTGCCGGTGGCAGTATTGCCGCTTGATTCTATCAAAAGGAATTTTGTGTTTAAGATATCTAATTCATTTGGATAATCTCGTTTGAATTTTCAAGAAATATTCCATTTTAAAATGCTTAGGATTTGCTTAGAAAATTTTTTGTGTGTATTGAAAATGAGTGCAATTTGCAATGCTAATTATTTTAAAATGGCGCCTAAAGTTATGCATTGATTTTTAAATTGAAGTAACCACAACCATTAATATCTAATTCCTTTATTTATTTTGCTGCTTTTATTTCAAGCATGTTTTAAATTTTTATTAAATGTAGAATTTCACCAAATTTATTGTGTTAAGTTTTTATAATTTAATTTAATTTTTACTAATTTAAAGTTTTTTTTGCTAATAATTTATAGTTGAATATTTATTATTTTTAAATAAGTTTTTTAATTTAATTTTTATAATTAATAATAATAATTGAAGTTGAATATTTTTTATTTTTAAATTAATTTTTTAAAACAGTTTTTTTATAACTAACTTTTTTTTGACTTTATAGTAGAAAAATATATCTACTGTAATTCTTGTAGCGATCACACACGCTTCTTCACTTTAACTTTGAATCAGTTAGTATCACTTTTTAAGGCATTTAAGTATGCATAATTTTAGGCTCATCATTTTAGGTCATATTTGAAAAACAACACTGCATTTAGCCCAAATTACCACTTCATTGTAACCGAATACACACTTAATAAAACAATTTTCAAGGCAAAGTGAGCGCTTCAGCTTCGTCTTTTTTTTGCTTGTAACGTTCTTTTTATTTGCGCCTAAAAGTAGGCTTGAATATGGATTGAATTCACAACATTTTAAAGGCAAAGTGAGCGCTTTAGCTTCGGCAAATATGTTTGCGCCTAAAGGTAGGCTTAAATATAGATTGAATTCACAACATTGTCTTACTGGGTCTGCCAGTCACAATGACGTTCAATTCAATGCTTTCATTTGACTTGTTTTTGCTTGAATTTTTGTTGCACTTTTCAATGAAAGAAGCACTGAATTTTCTACTTTTTTCATATAAAAAATAATGCAATATAAATTTTTACAGTGGAAGTGAAATACTTTGACATTTAAGACATTCGACAACTATTTCTGTGAATTTTGCTGCTGCAACATTTTTCATTAACATTTTCCCATTACTTCACTTTGAAACTATTTAATAATTTTTTTCTCTTCCTCGCAGCTATTTTTCTTTGCCATAATTTGCATACTTTACATCATGTTTCACGATTTTTTACTACTCTTTCATTAGAACTACTTGTAAAAGCAAAAATGCCACAACCAACGCAAGATTTTTCCACTAAAAAGCATTGCACAATTTCTATGTAAAATATTTTCTCTAAAATTTGCATTTTTTCAGCTATTTTTCTTTGCCATAATTTTCATATTTTACATCATGTTTCACGCTTTTTTACTACTTTTTTAATACAACAACTTGTAACAACAAACATGCCACAACCAACACAAGATTTTCAGCACTAAAAAGCATTGCACATTATCTCTGTAAAATATTTTCTTGAAATTTTTCATTTTTTTCTAAATTATGTATCATAACTTTTAATTTTGTATTCAGTTAAAATAACAGAAAATTCGGTTCACCTCGTTTCAGACTACGCTCCAGATTCGCTATGTTCTGTTCGATGTCGAGAAGCATCTGTTGATCATCGTCCAAGCTGTGGCTGCTGCAGCTTGTGTTGTGCTGCTCCTGTATGGGGCGCACCAAGTTGGTCGGCTCAAAGTTGCCAGCAGCATCATCGGGCGATGTGTATCTCGCCTCGAATACAACCAGTGCCTGTGAAAAGTGAAAGCGTGAGTGTGTGTGCGCCATGGACGGTGCGGCCAAAGAGCGCATCGGCACGCACCTAAGAGAGCGCAACAGGACAGAGAGTGCAAATCGAAAGGACCTCGACACGCTGCTGCTGAGCGCACGCAACAAGGTTGGCGCACTTTACATGGGCACGCAACAGGCGAGCGTGGCACGTCGCACGCACTTCGTTCCGGCCGATTCCCCTGCGAAAGCCATCAACCCTGGCCGTGGCTAAGTACCTGAAACAGACGCTGGCCACTGTTGCCGCTCGCAACGCACCTCGGCCAGTTTGCTGTCTGATTTGACTGGCCACTCAGTGACAGTGACATTTATGCCGCCCGCGCTGCGACTTTGACGCTGGCCATGCGCCCAGCCGCACGGAGGTCAACGGCAACAGGTGGGCAGCAGCAGCAGGCGGAAAGCGCGCGTAAATGTTAAAAGTTACAAACATGCTGACGAGATATTTTACGGTTGTAACATTTTGTTTTGATTTGGTTTGGTTCGGTGTGTGATGTTTCGGCTCTCGGTGCTCGCTGCCAGGTTGCTCTATTATCGGCAGTTACACAGTGTCAGCCAGGGGCAGTTGTGCTGCCTTAATTGTCGTTTAATAATTTGTGTGTGTTTCTTGGCTGAAATATCTGACTGCGCTATGACATCGGGCTCGTGTATATTTTACGGTCCGACAAGTGTTGACTAGATTTGAGTACAGCAAGGATGCTGCTATTGAGAAAGGAAAGCATACAAGGACAGAGCCTGTAACTTAACTGTTTGGCTGTTGAGTAAGTCAAATTTCTGTTAGTTATACGAAACAATTTTTATGAAAACAAAAAATGTTTTCTAAATATTCCAAACATCCGTCGCTTTAAAACATCTTCACCTATTTAGGGCCAATATTTTGAAGAAAATTTTGCTTTCAAATTTTTAATAGAAGCGCGATTTAGGTGAAAACGGGCCCAGAAAATAAGTTTGATCAAGCTCGATGATACCATTTGTCCGTAAATGCTAAAATTTTACATTAATTAATTAATTCAAATTTATCTTTTTTAACACTTTCCCGCCCTCTGTGCTCACAAGATTTATAATTTTGTAATTTTGTTTTTCCGTTCATTGGGTTCAGGTTTTGCACAAGTCTAGTTGTTTTCAGTACTTTTAAAAAAATTTAAGAAAAAAGTCGAAATGTGAGGTATTTTGCAATGCTCTCTGAATATGGTATTCAAAGCTTAAGATGGTAAAAGTCAGCTACTAGAGAAAGCAATGCAGCCAAAAGTTGACTTTCGGATCAGTCAAACTACATCACGAAGTCGAATTCATTAAGTTTCAAATGCTTGATAACTTTTTATATCAGTTCAGATAAAACAACCAATTTTGTTATAAATGATATTGAAACTCCAAACAAAACCTAACTCCTTAGATGATCTGAGCTTAGTATTAATGATCTTGGCATATAAGATTTAAATTCAGTAGAGGATTTCGTCAGATTATTCTAAAACTTCGACTGGTTTCAAACAATCTTTGCTCTCATTTTTCTATTTATATATATTATATGTAGAGCTTTCTTTTGTACGGTGACTTATAGTAAAATTTTGGGTTCAACATTTTTCCCATACACACTAACCCTCAAAAATCAAGTTTTGTAGGAAATTTTAGTACCAATTTTGAATAAGTACGAAAGAAACACTTAAACACATTTTCAGTTTTGGCTTAATTCTGGCATTTTAGTTAATTTCTGAGCTTTGATGTATTCAGAGACCTATAGTAGAATTTTATGGCGAATAATATTGTGGTACAATTTGTCCTTAAAAAGTCCAGTTTTACAGGACATTTTTGGCATTTTAGAAAAGAGGGTCAAATTGACCCATACAAATAGGAGCTACAGGGTTAAAATGCTCCACAAAATTGTTCTTAGTAGTATTTTACATCAAATTGCTGAACACATCATTTACCTAAAATGTGAGGTTACATGGTATTCGTATGCCGATTCATCATAAGAATGCGCGAAAAGGGGAAAACTTTGACTTAACTGAATCTAAATTAACTGAAACTTAATTAATTTTGTATTTTTTGTACTCGAGAATGTTGGCGATTCCTGAATAAATCATTAAAATCGGTTCAGTAGTTTCCGAGAAACGATGTTTTCTCGCTTACTTAACTACAGGGTAGGCCATTGAAAGTGGAAGCATCTGGTAACCCTATAACTTTTGACAGAGCGACTAATGACATAGCGCGTTGGAAGCGTCATTCCAAGACAATTTATACCATGGAACAGTACACTCCAAAAGAACGTGCTGAAATTCAGCTTTACATTCAAAATAACTTCTCGATTGTGAAAACCAAACGGCGATTATGAGTGGCCACCGAGATCACCCGATTTGACGCCGCCAGACTTTTTTTTATGGGGCTACTTGAAGTCCAAGGTATACACCAACAAGCTAAGGACACTAGCTCAACTCAGAGCCAACATACGCCGCGAAATAAGAGCCATATCGGCCGATACACTGGCAAAAGTGATGGAAAATGCCGAAAAAACGGCACATTTTGCGGCCAAAGCTAATGGTGGCCATTTACGCGATATCGATACCTGTACTACGTTTCCAAGTGGGGAGCCAATGGCATAGAAAATGGCCAGTTTTGTATGGCAGCCCCCTTAAGACTTGGAGTTAGCGCGTAGATATGTTTGGAAGAAACATTAGGAAGAGAAAATAAATGGGTGTCGGTTATACATTTGATGCATCTAGGGGCAACCTGGGAGCAATGGGAGCTCATTTTATAAACCCGACCATTTTGCATGGGAGCCCCATTAAGGGTTGGAGATAGGGGATGAGTGTGTTTGAAAGAAATGTTCAGTAAGGAAAACAAGAGGGGTCGGTCATAGATTTTAACCCTCTAAGAGCAACTTCTGAACAGCTGTGGAGCAATTTGTCGAAATTTCCAGCTTTTTTGTGAACTTTGACCTCGATGCGACGTCATTTAGTAGGACCCTAGCCCCAAAATTTTTTGACTCATGCACTTTTTCACCAAACTGCATAAAATAAGAGGTTGCAGAGCATCGAAATCGAAAAATCGTGCACTAAATCCAGTCTAATGTACATTTAAATATATTTTTTTAGTATCCTCTCCTCATCTTCAACCGTTTCGCTACAGGTTTTTACTGGGAAAAATTAAAAACTCAAATTTATCGATTTATGCTTCTGTGTGGTTATATCCACAACCATAGTGAAATAAATAAAGTGAACCAGATACTGACAACTCTCTTGATTCGGCAGGCTTATTTTATGTCACTATGAACAAATTTGTCAAATACTTAACGCTTTTTGTTCAAAAAATATTTTATTTTTTTCCAAGAGGCATAACATCTGTAGTATAGTAAAATAAAAATTACTGAAATGCCGAAGGAATCGTGTACGCTATGTAGAACTGCTCATGGGGGCACGATCCCATGTATTCTGTACCTTAAATGTGCAGCAAAAAATAAAGTGGGAAAGTATTTGTAATACTGAGTTCGGCACACATGCGTTCGAGAACACCAAAATCAAACGGGTTAATTCAAAACGAATTGACGTGAAACAAATTTTCAAAGCAATTGACATTTTTTAAGCATGCCTCTCCCTAGCTGGTTCACTTTATTTATTTCATTATGATCCACAACATTCCATAGTAATTTTTTTTAATTTTTAAACCCGGTCCCTGTTTTTTTTTTAATGACAGAAACCATATTGTTGTGCCTGTACTTCAACTTAAATATAAAATTGTTTTATTATTATTATTATTGATGGGGACGATGCACCGCGACCTGTAGATCTATTGTGCCCCCTTCTTGCACTTCACAGACTGTCAGTAAGGCCGGCATCCAGGAGGAATCTTAATATAGTTCCTACACCTCTGGATATCAAGTCCGTACCTCGTATAAGATGGTCCCCCAGGTGTTTCTTTCTAAAATTGCATAACTAAAAATCAAATTTTAAAAAAAAATTTTATCTTTTCATTTAATTCAACTAAATTACTTAAAAAAATATATCTGAATTCAAGTAAAAAGTCAAATTAAAAATTATGCTTATATTTTTTTCTTCAAAAAATTTGTATACTTCTCTACTTTAAACTTAAATTAAATTTAAATTAAATTAAATAAAAAAATAAAAAAATTAAATAATAAACTAAATTAAATTTAGTTTAGTAATTTCGTATTACAGTCGTGTCTGGGTATAGTGAACACCCTATATAGTGAAGACCTCGATATAGTGAACACCCAAATGTTGACATGGAGCTTTTAAATATTGAACAAAATTTTGAAAGCAATTTCAAGCAAACAATGAAAAGTGTATTTTGAGCAAATAAAACTAGTTTTTGATCAAAAATGTTAACCTTGATATGTGAACAGCCTCAATACAGTGAACAGGCCTTGCAATAATTAGTTCACTATATCCAGACACGACTTTGTTTTCAAAACGGCAAGCTATTCTAAGGACCACCGAAAAAATGTATTCTTGGAGTCATAGAGGGTTCAGACGGCCACAAGGTGTTGCGAAAGGGTTAAAAGGAACCCAAGGTCAGTCTTGGTGTTGTAGTTTGTTTTTAGTAAAATGTGTCTGTTTTTGGTGTAGTTTTTTAGGAATTTTTCTCAAATTTCTATTGCTCTTCATTGAAAGGAACTCAATGTCAGTGTTGTTCTAATGAAAAGGGCTTGTTGTTGGTGTAGTTTTTAAGTACATTTTATCAAATTTCTATCTCTCTTCTTTGAAAGCAACCCAAGGCCAGTTTAGTGAACACGAAAATAGGTTGTTGTTGGTGTAGTTTTTTTTGAATTTTTTCAAATTTCTATCTCTCTTCTTTGAAAGGAACGCAAGGTCAGTGTACAACGAAATACCTTGTTGTTTTTGTATTTAGTTATTTGTGACACAATGTTATTTGCTCCCCTTTTTTTTGTAGCAGTAAAAATAAGTTTATTCGACTTTGTTAACCGATTTTGAAGCGTGTTTTGCTGGACTCATGATTCCTATGACAACAATTTAACAACGATTCTATATTTCATTCCATTAAATTGTGTAACGTGTCGAGCTATTTTGTATAAGTCATGTATACGAATTGGCAACTCGTACTCAATGCTGTTTTGACCTTTCCTTCCTGGATTCAGTATTAAAAACAAATTTTTAATCAAGCAAATAAACAATCATTACTGGCACAGTGACCGCAGCAGCATTAGCCAACCAGTTCAGTGCTTATAAAAGTCAAACCCGAAAAGCGCTCATCTTTCCCAAAACATTCGCTCTCTTTGCTGCTCTCTTCAAAGTGCGTGCACTCTCGGCAACTCAAGAACGCATTGGATGCGCGCTCTTCGTTATTTACTGCGGAAATTGTGAACGTAAGCGTAAAGAAAGTTAAATCGAAAGCACATGTCAGCGGCCGAGTAATCAAAACAAACCGCAAAAACGCGCCTCAATGCTTGGAAAGTTAAAGCAATAACAGCAGCCAACAACAAAAGCCATAACGCTGATGATTTCGATGCGAGCAAGAACTGTCAGTGCCGCTGCCGGCCGTGTTTGGGCCGCGCAACAGGCCATAAATTAGCTGTTGTTGCCAATTGCCAATGTGCGGTGTAATTTCCAACAGAAAAAGCGTAGACCATAAACTGTGAAACTGACAGCAATTGCTGGGCGTAACGCGGGTCAAACGATTGTTTGAGTTGAGACGTTGGCAACCAAGCAACATTTTGCTTGGCGCGTGCTGTCGGTCAGTTTGAAAGATGACAACTTCGACATGGCGCGAGTACTTGTTGAAGGTTTAGTCCAGCAACGAAACCGCGCAGCCCTTAAAGAGTTTAAATTGGTTGGCCGCGTGGTAGCCAAATGCAACAGTTCCTTCTTCCTTCCTGTGTGATGGTTGGGCGAAATTAAAAGTTAATTATGCTGTTCGCGGCTACACGGCGAAACGTGCCTTTCTGGTCATTATTCATGGAGCCAGAGTGGCTGCTGCTGTCGCTGTCAGACATGTTGGCGTGCCGCATTTTTCTTTTCTTCTTTAATATTTTATTATGTTTTGGTTTTTTCTTGTTTTTTGTATTTTGTTTGTACATTTTTTGTCTGCAAATTTGCTTGTTTTGACGGGGCTTTTATTGTAGGGCGCACGTTGTTTGTGTTTGTTTTGGGAGCATCATGTCGGCCCTTTGTGACACGAATTGCGTTGGTTCGTCGCTCGAGTACTCTGTGCACAATAATTCATTTTTCCATTTTTGTGTTTTCTATGTTTTTTATTTTTGTTCTTCCTCGATTTTGTGAATTTACTTGTTCATTAATTTAAACGCTAAATCAAGCTCGACGATTGCTTTAAGCTGCGCTGTTGCTGGTTTCAGTGGCGCACACAGGATTTCATTTTTCATATTTTGATTCATTTCGTTCATATTTTGCAGCAGAAATGTTTGTATTTGTGGAAGTTTGAACCCTCAAACCCCTCCGCGTGTGCCACTGGCTGGTTTGTCACATGACGCCATCGTTGGTGAATCTTTTTTGTGCATCAAATTCTGGCGAAAAGTACAAAAGTCAAGTGCTGCAGTAATACCAGACGCCACTCTGAGTGCTCGACCGTGTACTGTCCACACCTGATGAGTCCTTACGAAGTGCTCAAGTTGATACTTATTTTGGGATTCTTGGAATAAGATTTCAAATGATATTTTTGTATTTAACAAAGTCAAATAATGCATTCAGCTAAATAAAAATGTCATTGCTGAGTGAAATCAAATTCAACTGAGCCGTTCAGTAATTAAATTTTAAATGCTTACAAGCTGACAAATTAAATAAATCTCTATAGCATAAATCTTGAATGTGGTGTTCAAAGCTAAGGCTGCTTAACCCTTCGCTGCATGGCATTGCATATATGCAATGTTAACTTTTCATAGATTTGGAAACTATTCTATTCAGGATTTTACAGTCATTCATCCTTCAGTTTTGTCTTTTATGTTAACCCTTTCCTTCCCGAATTATGAAATAGCCATAGAAACAAATTGGGAGTTGGATATTTAAAACGAGAGAACTATTTAAAAGTATTTTGCATAATATTTAAAATGGTTTCGACTTTCCAGTGGGAGGTGCGAGGAGGAGGTAGCCATACTACACTAGACTACACTGGGCTTTTATGAAGCAAAATTAAAACATATTTTATATGAAAACAAAATGTCCCTTATTTACAAGTTTTTAGAGTTATTTGTTAGAATTTTAGAGTTATTTGGTGTCCTTTGTTAAACATAGAGCCATATTACATTTTTGCCATTTAATTCTGCTGCCCTGTCGAGAGGGAACCGTTGCACAAATACTAACAATTTTCAATGTTCCCATAAAAACAAACTACATATTTTGCTGAAAAAGCTCAGAACAATGTTTCTTTTAAGCGATACAATTCATAGAATGGGGAAAAGTCGAAAATTATACATCGAAATTCCAAATTTGAGTTTGGTAGCCATATGGCTACCATGGGAAGGAAAGGGTTAAAACAATTGATTACTAACGGAATCTTGCGATTAACATTGAAAGTATGCGCAAAAGAATCGAAAAAGCGACAAGTGTTTCGATTTGGTGAAATAATTTTGGCTATTGATGGCGACGGTGATATGGCGATCGTCGTCGCTCAACTGTTTAGTGCGTTGAATTAGGAGTAAACAGTGACGTCTGACCTCTGTTCGACTCCTTAGAGTAGTCAACACTAAAATATTGATGAAACCGACTTTCATTTCGGCGGTAGCGCTCTCACCAGGATACGGAAAATGGCCACAAAACTTCTTTAATAGATACAGGAAATCAACAAAATTCAATTTTTACCATCAGAACTTAACAAGCAACAATAATTATATAACAAAAATGTTTTTTCTTCACGGAAATTAAATCATGCAACGAAGGGTTAAAGTCAGCTACTAAAAAAAGCAACACAGCCAAAGGTTGACTTTCGGATCATCTAAACTACATCACGAAGTCGAATTCATTAAGTTTCAAATGCTTGATAACTTTTCATAGCAGTACAGATAACAGAACCAACTTTGTTATAAATCATATTGAACAAAACCTAACCACTTAGATGATCTGAGCTTAATTTTAGTGATCTTAGCGTATAAGATTTCAATCCACTGGGGGATATCGTCAGATTCATCTAAAACTCCGACTGGTTTCAAGCACTCTTTGGACTTCACAATGAGTCTTAGTGGCTTTCGAATGTACAAATCGAGCCATTGGCTATTTGCTTTTCAAACCTAAACTTGTAAATGGTTTTAAGGAATATAAAAATGCGCTCTTTAAAAAGGATTACACCGAGCGACAGACAATTTTAACACATGAAAAAAACTCGAAAAACTAGGGTCCAAATATATAAAAATAGGGTTTTTAGCTTTGTTCTCTGTTGTGGGGAGTTTTTTTAAGGATTTTTAAATTTTAAAGACATTAATAATACAATTTTTTTTTCAAATTGAGCACAAATTGATTACTTTGATCTGTATCAAGAACAGTTTTCCTAGAATTGAAAAAAAAATTAATTTTTTTGGTGCGCAAGGGCAAATAGGTATTAAAAATAGCAATAGGTATTTAATATTTTATGCTTGAATATCCTTAAAAATTGTCAAATGTTTTTTCTTGAAAAAAAATATGTTTTAAGGATTAATATGTACACTACCATATCCTCGAATTTCATTCAGTTCATTTTATTATTTTCGGATACAATTTACAAAACAATTTTAATACTTCTCTCTTTCGAACCAAAAATTTGTTCGTACGGCAAATAAAAAAATAAAACATTTAATTAACCCATGAATATATCCGAAACTAATTATCCTTTAACAAGGATAACAACAACAAAAGTATTGTTGGACTAATTTTGCGTTGCTGAACACGAAACTTAAAATCAATCAATTTTCTTAGCAGCGTTTTCGAAAAATCTTGGAAAAACACGTTTTTCCCCTCTTATTTTAGTTATGACCACATATCTCGTAAAAAAAACCATCCGGCTAACACAAATGGCCCGTCGTTTAGCAGGTAATAAATTAACCTTTCCAACAATATATAGATTGTCCAAATCAAATGAGATTTGTGGAAATTACTAACGATGAAAGTTGTAAAAAAGTGAATTTTTCGACTAATTTAAAAAATCATAAATTTTCAAATAGTTTTTTTATAAATAAAATAAATTATCTCCTCTGCTTTTAAAATCTAAGATGAAAGATATATTAAATATGTAGTAAATATTAAGCGTAACACCAATAGAATTGAAAGAAAAATTACAAAGTTATGAAGCACTGAGTGAAGACACATTTATTACACAGTGCTGAAAAAAAACATTATTTTCCAAACCCATCCAAATTTTGATATAGGCGTGAAACTAGAGGTCCTTTATAGTAATCTGGCATAGTCAGTTTTTCATTTTTGGACCCGAACTTCTTTTAAAAGGACTTCAAAAATTCAAGGACAAAGATTTTTGTTTAATATTTGCGGTTATGCAATGATATGGAAATTAAATAAAAGAGGAAAATTGTCTCATTTTAACTAAATTTTCTATTTTGAGCTTGCAGAACCAAAGTAGTATAAAATTGAGATGTATGAATCTACAAGCTGAGATCCAAAACATGTATCTTTTTTTAGTTGCCACATAGATAAATTCTATTTGCTTCCAGATCAGTTGGTTGAATGTTTATTTACCCATTGGAGATCTTTTCTACTTCTGTGCAAATTTTAGTAAACTAAAATTTTGTAAAACAACTTGTAAAACCTAAACGAGTATGTTTATATGGCGTTCAAACTGACGACTTAAACGTGTTTAATGTGCTTAAACAAGTTAAATGAACAAAACCAGTTCGAAAACCTGTTCACTCACATGCAATTGTTGTTGGAAATTAAACGTGTTAAACCATTTAACATGTTTTGAAACGAGTTTAACGCAAGGTTGCATCCGAAAGCTTTCTATGAAAAAGCTTTTTTGTCAACTGAATACAGCGTACACCCTAGACACAAACCAGAAAAAACATCCCTACAGATTCAGCTGTCAATTTATCACAACAAAACCAAACAAACATTGAAAATGTGAAAATGTTGAAATATATAAAAATTATCGTTTTGCTCGCACTGCTTTCATTCCATTCATTGCTTTTTTGTGGCATCTGAATACAAGGCGTCTAATATTGAATGAAGTTGAGTACGATGCCGTGGTTTATGAAATATGCGCCAATATTTCGCTCGAATTATGCTCCCAGCACATCAGTTTACAAAAATATTTGTTTGTTGTGTGTAAACAAACTGCTGTCAAATTAAACTTCATTGAGCAGTCTGGACGGTTGTGTTCAACAAAAAGCTCTTTTTACTTAAACTAGTTTAAATGAGTCAGTTTGAACGCAATATTAGACTTCTCGATTAATTCTCCCAAAATTTGGCAGCAAATCTAACCTAACAAGTTTAGTTACGTTTCAGTGACCCAAATTTCCACGACCGTAATAATTTCTAGCTTACTTTATTAATAGTAATAAAAATTTCATGCTCGTAATATTTTAGCATACGAGTACATAAAGCGAATACCCAACCTAAGAACATTACTGCAGCACAAAGCAAATCAACTAAAGGGAAAAGTGTGTCAATTAAACTGGAAGCAAATTATGTGCCTTCATCACGAGCCTGCAGCACCTGAAGGACACTCCTGTCTACTGCGCCGCAACGCATTGTTCACTCCGCATTTCGCCTACTAACTCAAACTCGACTCGTGGGTCCCATAAAGATGGGGCAACCCGTTGCGCGCACGGCCCACTGCCCCATGGACCACATCAGCCCCGGGCATGAAATGAATTAATGTCTCTCAGGTGTCTGCAAAGCGTAACAACATGTTTCGTTTTATCCCTGCGCCTTCTGGCAGTTCGGTCGGCGCCTTTAAAGAACAGCCCGGTGCCACCTCGAAGAGGGTTTCTTACAAATTTTTGTCTCCGCGTTTGTTGTTGTGCACTGATGGGCAGATAAGAGCGAGTGGCAAGTTTAAATTGTTTTTTAATGCGTAGCAAATAGCGCCTTTATTTGAAATTGTTTTAACATTGTGTTGCTGTTGTTGTGCCTGTCGGTGCACCTGTGCGCATACCCACACAAGTACAATGAATGGATGGCTTGCAGTCCTTTGCTCTACGCTTTGTTTTTGTTCCGCTTGTAACAACAAAGGGGCATTTCGTATGTTTTCGCTACTTCATTGTTTCCTGTTTTGCTGCTGTGTGCGCGCACTTACTTCAATTCAATTTGTTTTGGGGTGAAATTTAATTAATTGCAGCGTAAAAAAGTTATGCCACGTTTGCATTGTACGCCCGAAGCGTGGGAAATATTGGCGCAGTAGCTGTTTTTGATATATGAACAAGTTTTATATGAATTTTTTTCTTGAAACTTTTTCGTTTGTCTTTAAGTATTAAGAGCTGAAGCTTTAGGTCTTTAAAGTTCGATGTGTAATGTTTGCATGTGGTTGAGTAATTTTCTTAAAAGTAGAAAATTGTTTATTACCACAAAGATGTACCTTGCGAATACATTACAACAACTAAAACTATAGTAATTGAATATACGATTTCGACTTTGATTTTTGACTCAGCATTTCACCAATTCAAATACGAAACCGAAACTTATACGAATTTAAGATTTATACTTCGACTCTCGAGTGAGAATTTTCGAATACGATTCGAATACAAATGCAAGATTCATCTCGAATTTATACGAATCCAAGATTTCGACTTTTATTCATGAGTCAGAATTTTGTCAAATCAAATAAGAATCTACGATAAATACAATTCTTAGATTTATACTTCGACTCTGGGACCAATATTTTTTCAAGTCGAATACGAATCCAAGTTTCATGTCGAATTTATTTGAATCCAAGATTTCGACTTTTATTCTTGAGTCAGAATTTTGTCAAATCAAATCAGAATCTACGATAAATACGATTCTTAGATTTATACTTCGACTCTGACACCAATATTTTGTCAATCGAATACGAATCCAAGATTCATCTCGAATTGATACGAAACCAAGATTTTGAGTTTTATTCATAAGTCAAAATTTTGTCAAGTCAAATCAGAATGTATGATCAATAAGATTTTAAATTTATACTTCGACTCTCGAGTAAGAATTTTGCCAAGTCGAATACGAATCCAGGTTTCATCTCGGTTTTATATCGAAATCTCAAATTTCGACTTATATTCTTGGGTCAAAATGTTTTGAAGTCAAATCAGATACGATTCTAAGATTTATAGTTCGACTCTGAAACCAATATTTTATCTAGTCGAATACAAATCCAAGATTCATCGCAATCGACTTTGACTTTCGAGTCAGTCAATTCAAATACAAACCCAAGATTAATTTTGTATTCATACGAATTTAAAATTTCGGCTTTGACTCTTGAGTCAGCATTTTGGCAAGTCAAGTCAGAATCTACAATTTATACGAATCTAAAATTTATACTTCGATTCTGAAAATAAGGAGCTCTTTAACTAAGGTTAATACTTCGACTCATATTGGTTGCTTTAGACCATAGGAATTCTTCTGTGAATAACCTATCAACATAACCTAACCCAACCCATCACTAGCGGTCCTAAGTGCCATCTATCGTCCCCTAAGAGAGACACCTCTGCATTGAAAGAATTTTTTAACTATATTATATATAAGCGCCCCGAGCGTATCCGTTGCTGATAAGTAGAAGAGATTGACAACAGAGGGTTGGTGTCTTTGATAAGCGCTGCATAGTTTTTCGTTAGTCCGTACTGGCTGGTCGTACTATGGTGTTGTTGTGCTTGTATGGCTACTAAAAATGGTGATTTGCTGCGTGCTGCTCATCGCAACTGATTGGAATGTGAAGGACAGTGGCGTACGCTGGGCTTAATTTTGGGAGGAGGGAAATGTTTTACACAATTTTTTTTATTATTTGCAAGATGCAGTTATTAGGAAAGAGGTTAAAACCCCCAAAACCCCCCCGCTTTGCCTGCGCCACTGGTGAGAGATTCCGGAAAATGTCTATTGGTTATGCTTCAACGACTGTAAAAAACGCTGCAATAAGTGACTTTGAGTACTTCGAAGGCGATAAAATAGATTTAGAAGAATTAACCCTTCGCTGCATGGCATTGCATATATGCAATGTTAACTTTTAATAGATTTCGAAACTATTCTGTTCACTATTTTACATTCATTCTTCAGTTGTGTCTTTTATGGTAAAACATTTGATTACTAACAGAATTTTACAAATAACATTGAAAGTATGTTCAAAAGAATCGAAAAAACCACAAGTGTTTCGATTTAGTGAAAGAATTTTGGTTATTGACGGCGATGGTGATATGGCAGTGGCCGTCGTTCAGCTGTTTAGTGCGTTGAATTACGAGTATACAGTGACGCCTGATCTCTGTTCGACTGCCAACACTAAGCCTAGGCGTATACGGACACGCAGGCCGCACACGCAGTACAGCTCAGCGTAGCTCAATTTTTTGTAAATAATGCAGTACCATATGACAGCGTATACAGCGACATAGTCGCGTCCGGCGGAGAGACGTGCCTGCGCACAACTGCGTCGCGTTGTAGTTGAAATACAGTTTCCTACGCGCAGCCAACACGTTCTCTTGCAAAAATTCTAGAATAAATTGAAAAAGTGCGTGGACAGCCCATATTACACTCAAATTATAGTATATAGGTTATATTTCAAAGTCAGATTCAGACAAATAACTCATATTACTGGGTTTATGGAATGAATACGGAACACGTGTGCTGGTTTTCCGAGATTGGTATACGCTGTTCAAACATTTGCTGCGTAACACAGCTTAATTTGCGTTGCGCTGCCCTGTGCTGTGTTCCGCGGCCTGCGTCTCCGTATACGCCTAGGCTAAAACATAGATTAAACCGATTTTCTTTTCGGCGGTAGTGGTCTCACAAGGATACGGAACATGTTCGCAAAACTTCTTTCATAGATACAGGAATTCAACAAAACTTCCTTCTCACCATCAGAACTTTAGAAGCAACAAGAATTATATGACAAAAATGTTTTTCCTTCACGGAAATTAAATCATGCAACAAAGGGTTAATAAAAAATTTGTATTTTATAACACAATTCCGAGTATTTTTGTGAACACAGTAGTATTTCTGAGAATTCATCAAAAAAAAAATTTTTTTTTGCTAAACAAGCCAAGTTCGAAATAAGTTGGTTATTAAGTTGCGTAACGAAAGCAATTAAATAAGTGAATCAATTACTTAATATAAACTAAAATACTTTGTTGATTCAGCAAGAGCACAACAGACCTTGGCTGCACTGTAATCCATCCCATCTTTCATTCTTATTTATTGTTTGTTTTAACATTCTCAAATTCCAATTAAATACTTTTACATTTGGGATTGCGGGGCAGTTTTAAAATCCCGGGATTTTCGGGATTTTTTTGGGATTGAATAAATTTTTTGAAGGAACTACATCAGACGTATTTTGTATCTGTATGTACCAAATACATTTTAATTTCATATTAAATACTATTCTGTGTGTTTACTTTAAAACTAAGAACAAACTATTTATGACAAATAACATAAAATTGAAAACATAAAAATGCATTTAATTGCCAAACAACTTGGCAAACTTGTTGATTAAAAGCATCTCTCTGGTTCAACCATAAGTGAAATCGTATGTAAATCTTTATATACTATTTGAAAGTTTTGGCCATCGTTTCCGCCATTTCAATATAAGTAAAATTTGGTGTGAGTACTTAATATCTATAATTGAAATTTCCCTATGGTTTGAAACTTCAAATGTATGTTTTATATCAGCTGTTTCTATCTTAAACCCTCTTTTTTACACCCTTTTCCTTGTGTATTGTGAATGTGACTAGTCACACTGGTGTAAACAAGAGTTACGAGTTGCAAGTTTTTAGGAATTTTTGCTTGTTTACTGTTTTTGGAGGGTTTCATTTGTTGCTTACTGTCCTTTCGGTTTTGATTTGTTCCTTTGATTTTTGCTACTGGAAAATTTTTACCGGAAAAGTATTTAAACAAAGTTTTTGTTATATTGAAACTTATTCAAACGTCAGTATGTAAGTAATTTTTTGTATTAGAAAAGATATTCGTAGTTTGTCATTTTCCAAGGCGAATTCAATACACGTTTGAATCCGCGGATTTGTTTTCTTTTAATTTTGGAAAAAGTCTAAAAAGTCAAAATGGCTGTTTTTGGTGGATTGGTTGTTTATCGCTTGATCTTTATTGGCTAATTTCGCACTAACCTAACAACAAAATACTTGGGAATTTATTTGTTGCCCTTATGCGGCCATCTTTATTGATTTGCCTTGACTTTTGCGAAATGAAGGTGACAAAAACATAAAGTAAGCTATTTCTATGTTTCAATACCGGTATTGGATTTTGTTAATCCCGGAGTTTTTTGGGACTGAAATGGTCTGCGTTCCCGAAATTTCAGGATTCGGAGTACCGCGATTGCAACCCCTATTCTACACACATTTCATTGCAACTTTTCAAATCAAAAACTGCTTTCTTGCAGTTTGTGCATTTGTAAATCCCGGAATTTTTTAGGACTGAAATTGTCCGGGTTCCTGAAATTTTGGCATTCGTAATCTCGGCATTGCAATCCCTATTCTACACACATTTCATTGCAACTTTTTCAAATCAAAAATTGCTGTCTTGCAGTTTGTGCATTGGTTTACAACCAAAGCCACTCGCTACTTGGGCTCAATGTTTCACTTGTTCAATGTTATTTGCCGGCGGAAATAATGCCGCCTTCCATTACATTGCAATGTTGCAAGTTGCAAGAACAACAATAAATAATTCCACTTGAAACACTAAACACACAACAGCTGCATTTCAAGATAATCTCGCTTAGTTGTTGCACGAAAGGAATTTGTTTTCGCGTAAAGTTTTCATCGTGCAGCGCCTGCGGCCAGACACTCAACCATAAGAAAAAGAAACAATAAACGGAAATTAGATTTTGTACGGTTCGCACGACTGGCGAGCAAACGGTCATTGTTGTCGGCAATTTCCTGGGCCATTAGAAAAGTTGTCTGTCGTCGCTGATGTGCTTATCTGCAACCATTGTGTTGCATAGCATTTATGTTAATATTTAAGTCAAGTTTTTTATTGAATAACAAAGCGATTCTCATATTAAAAGAAATAAAAAAGGCCGCTATTCAACAGAGAAAATTTCCCTATCTTGCAAAAGTTTCTGTCATAAATTGGCATCAACTTGGCAATGTCGCAGTGCGTGTGTATGTGCGTTGGCAAACTGCACTGAAGCCAAAGAAGAAACATTTTTCCTTATATGTGCTTTTGTGCTGCGGTAGTCTGCGCTTGTCACGGTGCAGCGTGCTGAGCTATTGAACTTTTAAGTACGCGACGTTGCAGTGATGCAGGTTCAAATCCCAGTGGAAATACACGGCTCATGATTTGTGCTCTGCATTTAATATTAAAATTAACAAAAAAAAGATTATCTTTCACTTTTAAACCACCTGTTTGTTGCTGCATTTCCATGCATAAATAAATAAATCGTATATAAAAAGTTGTTTGCTTGGCTATTCAGCAGCTGAGCTGGCAGCGAGCACCATAGCCCCCAGTTTGTTGTGTCCATTGAAATTCAATTTGCAGTGCTTTATTGAATTAAATGGCGATTTGCATCCAGTGTTAATTAAGTCCCCAGAAACCTGCACCTTGTTTTATGTGTCAAAATTAGTCACAATATGTGAAATAAAAATCACTGCAACATAAAAAATCGCCACATGACACTTTACCCCAGATGGGACTCGAACCCACAATCCCCGGCTTAGGAGGCCGGTGCCTTATCCATTGGGCCACTGGGGCTATTAATCGAAAACACTGCCAAAAAACGCTTTTGCTTTGTTCGAGTGCGCGCGTTGTTGAATAAATATGCGGACAGACAACAAGAATCTATTCTCTGCACGCAGCACTCGGATCGCTTGTTAAGTGAGCGCACAGCAACAAAGTAATCTCAAAATCAAAAGATCGTCGTCGGCTTCGTCTAGTAGCGAACGAGAAAAGATTAGCAAAGCAAAAAAAATGCTGTAAATTTCAAAGAATTTGTTTAAAAAATTTCTTAAAATAGTCATTTGAGAGCATTGCTGCGTGAGTGTGTAAAGAGCGCGTGTCCGCTATGAAATCTGCTGCTCGGCTGAGTGCTCTGTGTGTGTGTGTGTGTGTGCTTGCGAGGCAAAAAGAAAATCAATTCTCAAAATAACAACAACAACAACATACAGCTGGTCATTCTCGTACATTTTATTCAAATGTATTTCATAGCAACTAGTGACCGGCCTGAGGTAGATTTTTGGCCGGAGCCGAAGTAAAATATTCGGCATAACAAAATATTCGGACAAAGCCAGAAGCTGAATACTAATAAAAATTAGTTTAAGGAAGCTAAAGTAAAAGTAAAATATTCGGCATAACAAAATATTCGGCCAACGCCCGAAGCCGAGTACTACTAAAAAATCCTTTAAGGAAGCTAATTACAAAAATCTCATAAAATTAAACAGTCCTTTCTTTATTCTACCTAACAATTAATAAAAGAATATTTATATATATTTTAGTAAAAAAACAACAAAAACAGTCTTCGACTTTCGTTTCTAACAAAAACAAAAATCTAAAAATTCACTTGACATAAAAAGCTAATTAGAGACAAGTTTTATTAATCGCAGTCTTGAGTCCCAAATTTCGAAAAAATCCGATATTTGATAAATATTTCCAAGCAGAACAAATTGACTTGCATTGCAGGGCAAAAACCTTCGACTAAAGTATTCGGTTATTTTAGCAGAAGCCGAAGATGTACAACTAATCAAATACGCCGAATACAGAAGTCGAATACGAATATTCCGTCGGGCACCAGCTACTTCTGATCGGCCGGAGGTCGATTTTTTACCGAAGCCGAAGAAGAATCTTTGGCATAACTAAATGTTCGGCTGAAGCCCGAAGCCGAATGCTTATATTTTTTTTCTTTATTCAGAGTTCAGCTTCTAACAAATTCAACAATCTTAACAATTCAATTGACATAAACAGCTGATAGAGACAATTTTTATTAATTGAAATCTTGATGTCTAAAATATCGTTCAAACCCGATATTTGATCAAATTCTTCGAAATTTGCTCTGTTTCGAAGAATTGACTACTATTGTAGGGCGAAAACCTTCGGCTAAAGTATTAGTTTATTTTGACCGAAGTTGAAGATTAAAATTTAACCGAAATAGGCCAAAACGAATATTCTGTGGGACACTAGCTACTAGTGATCAGACGAAGGTGGTTTTGGCCAAAGCCAAAGAAGAATCTTCGGCATAACAAAATGTTCGGCCGAAGCCTGAAGCCTACTAATAAAAATTGAGCAGTTATTTCTTTATTCAGAGTTCAGCTTTTAAAAACTTCAACAAACTTAACAATTCAATTGGCATAAACAGCTGATAGGGATAACTTTTACTAATAATTTTTATTAATTGCAATCTTGATGTCCGAAATATCATTCAAACCCGATATTTGATAGAATTCTTCGAAACATTCCTTCGGCTATAGTATTAGGGTATTTTGGCCGAAGTCAAAACAAATGATTTATAATTCGCCGCATAAGCCGAATAGCGCAACTGAAAGCCAATATTCGTTCGGACACTTATAGCTACGCAAAGAATTCTAGCAACTTGCGCGCACAGCGTGGGCCCAACTTTTGTCTGCTGCTAAAGTGGCGCGTGCTTGCTGTTGTTGGTGGGGTCGGGGGCCTACAACTTGAGTGCAGAGCACACACACACACACACGTTGTGCTTTGCTCTCCGTTCTGTCCAGCACCGGTCGTGCTGTGTTGATATTCATTTTGTTTTGCTCGGGGCTTTCGTATGTTATTTAACCCGGCGTTGCTTTTTTGTGGCCCCCTGTTGTTGCTATTTTTTAGTAGCTATCGCTGCTTTGACGCATTTTTGTTTACTTCATTTGTTATCTTTTCATATCGAGTTGATTTAGTTTCACTCGCCACTAGCTTGTTGCCATGGCTGACCCGTAAACTGCCATAACAGAAACAACAACAACAACAACGCCCCTCAAATAGCCAAAACCTCTTTTATATACCTCAGCAAATTTAGTTTCATTCTTTATGTGCACACATTCTCTGGGGTTTCTGCTACTTGTTCATTTAGCAACTTTGCCTTTTTCTCGTGTGAATCCATTTGACGTTTCGTTTGGTTTGGTTTGGTTGGTTGTAAAGGAGGGCGGGGGCCGGGGGTGGCAACGTAGCAGATTGGGAGTGCGCGCGCACTTCTTACACATTTCAATTTGTGCTCACATACGCATTTGTGTGCATTTGCACGTTCAGTTCCGAGCGATTTGTGTTATTATTTATTCGCCGCTTGCTTAGTTATTCTGGCGCGTAGTCACTGGCACGCGAACGCGTACAGCACACAGCGTAGAAAATGTAGAACGTCGAGCACGTTTTACCGCAGACGGCATATACAATTTTCATTCGTTCTGCTTGAAAACTATTTTTGCGTTGTAATTCGCATACGCGCATTGTTGCTGTGTTGTTGTGCGCATTTGGTGGCTAACGGCGTGAACGCCCCAGTGGCCCAATGGATACGGCACCGGCCTCCTAAGCCGGGGATTGTGGGTTCGAGTCCCATCTGGGGTAGAGTTCACTACTAAAGTGGGAATATTTTTCAAATGGCAACAAATCGTTGCATATATTTGTGCGCTGGAGCCTGTATTGCGTGCGTAACTGAGAGGATTTTTAGTGGCGTTTTCAAGTGTTGAATTTTTACCTGTATTGGTCGATTACTCGATATGTCCACCATCTGATCCTCGATGTGTATCTGGCCGCTCTTAATTAAACCTGAAAAAGTTAAATATAGATTATACTATGACTCGATAAAAGAGAATATAATAGTTTTTTTGAAAGACTTTCAGCTTTTCGCATATGTTTTTTTTTAATTTTGAGTTTTTTCAGGAAAGGTTAAATATTGCATTCATTGATTTAGTCCTCTGTGTTATCAACAACATTATATAATAGTTATTTTTTTTTTTTTAATTTTTAGAAGCAAGTAAAAATTACTTGAACATTAAATAAAAAATAAATATAAAAGGATAAATAAATCAAATTTACATTAAAAATGCCACTTATTTTCTCTTTATTTGCTATGCTATGCAATTAATGACACAAAAAACCTTTATACTTTTCTGATATAAACTCAAACATTTAGGTTTTCTAATTTTAAAATATGTCTACGAATTCACACTATTCTAAGGTCTAAAAACGATTGATTCCTGGAACCATAGGGAGTTCAAAATCAAAAAATCAAATTTGGGCCTTGGGTCAAAAATCAAATGGGCCTTTTGACTTCAAACTTGGTGAAAGTACTTCACATGTGATATAATTCCAGTAAAGTATGGCTGGGTTAAAAATGGATTGAGTATTTGTATGTAGAAACTATAAAAAAACATAAATTAAGGGGGTATCCTAGCTTAGAGGTTCGGTTTTGAGGTGATTTTACGGGCGTAAAAAAAACTGTTATAATTTTTACCATTCATGTTTTTATCAGTTTTTTATTGAAACTTAAAAAATAGAAAAATGTATAATAGTTGAAAAAAAAAAATGAAAATTGAAGTCAGCAGAGGCCGTCAAAGTGGGGACTCAAAAAAAAGGTGTCTCCTGGTTGACGTGATTCCAATTCTCCTGGACAGTGGCGGATTCAGAAGGGTGTTTTGGGGGTTGAAACCCCCCGAAATATTTGGATCGCCTATAAAACTACATACAAATTAAAAGACATTTTACAAATATTGAAGAATTACGTTTTGAAACCCCCCCCCCGAAATATTTTTCTGAATCCGCCCATGCTCCTGGAGATATGAAACATAAAAATAGGGTTAATTCTTATTAAACATGGATGTAGAATTATTTGGAATTAGCCGATTTGGAAAAAAATTCCACAAAATGGCGTCTTTCTGAAAATAACGGTTATTTTTTGCTTCCTTTTTTCAACTTTGATAATTTTTTTAAAATAGTAAAACAAAAAAGAAAAAAAAACCCCTATAGCATTAAGAGAGTCTGTTACCAATTACAAGTAAATTTTTTTTTTTTTAATCAAAATCTAACTGGGTCAACTTTGGATGTGAAATATTTGTATGAAAAAAGATGAATTAAAAAAAAAGATGAAAAGATGGAAGGAGATGAATTAATGGGTTAATTTATTTTAAACCTGATAAACGTGTTGCACATGGAAAATTAGCAATAAGGGGATTTCATTTTGACGGGATCAACAAAGTTTGTATGGGGAAACATGATTTAATGGGTCTATTGACTTGAATTATGACAAAAAAACTTGAAATGGGAAATAATTAGGTATTTTTCTCTCATCCAAGCCTGACGGTTCAACAAAGGGTTAAAAGAACCGTGTTTTATTGGGCCCATTGACTTGAAATATGATGGAAAGACTTGAGGCCGGTAGGTTCAGAGGTTCAGAGAAGCGTGATTTATTGGGCCCATTAACCCTTATGTGTGTGATGGGCACCCGGGTACCCAAATCACTTTTATATCGAAATTGTATATACTTGCGGATAACTTAGGTAGGTGAATCTTCATGATAACTCCCAAAATGGTATTCTGTCTTTATTTTCGAGTGTTAAATTCTATCTATTTTATTTTGGAAGGTGTGACACAACATTTTACTTTTTACACCCTTACCCGTGTGCTGGGGCACCCGGGTACCCCAATTCATTTTATATGGAGTTGCGTTTCATAGATTTTTTCTATAGGTAAAACTTTCTAAAGTTAATAATTTGTAATGTAACTATCACTCAATTGATTTTGAGGAAATGAAAAAATTTATTTTGGTTATATTAACTCATAAACTCCAAGATATTTTATATTTGCAAACCAGATTCACACAACGCTCACGCCTACATTTATCGACATTCGCTTTCAGCTGGTTTTCTCGGATAAGCCCAAAAAGTTTATAGCTCATATTTTTCAGATTTCGATTATATATATTGAATAAAGCGCCCTTTTCGGTTGGTTTCACTTGATAAAATACTTTTGAATATAGCTTTTTCTGTGCATATATTGTAGAAAGAATCGAGGCCACTACGCTGGCACACTACACCGAAATGGCTCAAGTCTCTTAGCCATCTTTGCCACATAGTTCGATATTTGGATATTTCTCTTCGTCACTACCATTCGAGTGATATGAGATTCTCAGTTTCTATGCAACCCGCAGGCTCAGCGTCAGAGATTTCTATTGCTGCGTTGTCAACTGATGGAATATGTTCATCTTCACTTTCGCAAATGGGAAATTCTTCATCACTTTTACTTTCGCACAGTATTTCTTGAATTTCGGGTTGAAAAAATCATTCAGAACGAGGTCTTGCTGAATAAGAACTCATTTCCGAATTTGTTCAGATCTTTCACAATGCAATTAAAACTAATTACTAACGACTAATTAATTTGTTACAAAATTCAAATGTCCAAATATCCACAGGGAATGATATTTCATTGAAATTTATAGCAGCATATAAATGGTATTCCCCTTTTTATGAAAGGGGATCCGAAATTGCGGAAAAATTCATTCATTCATTCATTCACTGGAAATTAAAAAACAAGTTTGCAAGTCATTTTTCGTAACAAAAGAAATACCAAAATGTACTTTTATATTACTGAGAGCTTTAAAACTAAGCAAAAACAGTAAAATTTCTTACAGTGCGAACAAAAAGTGAGAAATTTTCATACAATTTGTAGTACCCCATCACACGGGTAAGGGTGTTTTTTTCAGGACACACACTAGGGTTAACTTCAGACTTGCGTGCAAATCCGTCGAGCGCTGCTAGTTTCAACATATAACGGATGTATGTCTAAAAATTATTTATTTCTTTTTTTTTAATTTTAAACTGCTGATTTAGTTTTTTTATAGACCGTGAATGAAGGTCCTGCTAAGGTCCTGGCTCTATGAAGGTCTAATTAGTTTTGTGGAAGATTTCTTATTATTTCTTAGGTTGAATATTAACATATTTAATTTGAAAAAATTGCATTTAACAAAACATTCTGCACTCTTTACTAATTACAGAATATATTCATATAAGATGAACTTTCAGCCGTCGAAAGTTTGCAGTAATTTTCAAGGAAAAGTTAAAATTTGAAAACTAACAAAAGCTTGAAAGTTTGATCCATATTGACACCACATTTTTAAATTGCAAATACCACTTTGATACAACAAAGTAATGAAATTAGAAATAAAATAAATTAGAATTAAAAATAAAACATTTCACATATTCATACACAAAAATTACAAAATTACAAAAACAACTTATAATAAAAATTTTTATAGTTTAAATTCATTCATTGGTAAACATTCTTCTAGTGGGTCTTTGCATGACTCATCGGGCCACCAAAAACATTCTTCTGTTCTACATATCCTTCTTTCATCTATTTAGCCATTATTTGTAAAATCTTGTAAACAAATTTCCACACTGTTCAAGTCACTATTACATGAAATTGATTACTTTAAGAAAATATATTTTCAAAGTCAAATATTTACCATAGAAATATCAACTGAAATCCATCAGCAAATAACCTTGAAATCCGCCTCAAATATCACAATTCCATTCAAATCAATTTCAACACATCCGCAACTAGCAGCAATTGCTTGGCGTAGTTTTGGCCGTAATTTTTGTTGGGAAATTGCTGCCAACACTAGCGAAGCGACGTTAACTAAGTTGTTGTATTTGTCGACGCACAAATGCCAAGTAAATGTTGAACTTTGCCTTCGTTGGCTGTTCGCTTGCAGCAGAACGTAGCAGTGGAGGCGAGGCAGAGATGGCACAAGTACACAGATTAAAAAAAAGACAAACAAACGCTTTTCGAATGAAACATAGAAACCCCATTTCGACTTGGCACGTCTGCTGTTTATGTCTGTGGGCAATGCAAATGGCGCACGAAAACAAATAAATTGAAAACGGGTTTTTTGTGGCAGTTAATTTTCGCTTTTACAGCAAATGGAAAATGTTTTTTCAATGCACAAAGTAGATAAGTGTAAATATGTTTCTTGATATATTAAAGATATGTTAGTAAGGGCAAAGGCGGCAATGAAGAAAGGAATAAACTTTTATGTTGAATATTTGATGCGTTCGAAAATTACAGAAGCAGTCAGTTTGAATGGTTGAATGGGTTTTTAATTAATTGATTAATGATGACTTGTTTTTACACAGCACTTTTGGAATTAGGTAAGAGACCAAATGGCTTTTAAAACTGTTGGGAATTGAAGTACGAGCAAAAGTAAAAAGTATTCAAAATACTATTGAGATTTTACTTGTCTTGCTTTATTCAGAAGAAGGAAGAATTCTGAGCAAGTAAGTTTAGTTTTACAGTTCAGAGAAATTAGTCGATAAGATTAGGCTTTGCAAAAAGCTCAAACTGGTTGAATGAGTCAGCGGACTTAAGTTCCATTGATTGTGTTATCGTAATGGGCCTTTATGGCCTTAGTGGGCTCCAGCCCCTCCAGCCACTTCTATCTACCTAAAAGCCTACAAGAAATTTCCGCAAGCACAAAAAGTTCAGGCCTCCAGAAGCTTGTTGGCATATCTCAACAAAATAGCCAAAGTGTTAACCCTTGACTGCTGCAAAGCAGTAAAACTGTTTACATTTGCTTTCTTACTGCCCATTCATGAAATCCTTAAATGCACAAAATGCCCCAACAAGCAACATATTTCCCACCTACTTAAAGCAGCAACTATTTGCGTAACTGTGTCGTACTTGGCGACATGAAGTGGCTGAATGTTAATGTGAACATTTCCACTGGAGTGCACGTCAAAGTTGCAGTTTGGCATTTCCATCTGCCGCCACGTTGCATTTGCACGCGCGTCACTCTTAAACGCCGTCAAGAGTTGGACATGTGAGGTCCTTGGCGCGCGGCTACAGTCAGCCGTATGGTTATGTGTGTGAATGTGTGTGTGAAACGCGTGTAAAGGCAACAAACTGCAGGACACATAAGCGCGACAGCTCGACATGCGAGCTGCCACTTCAGGGCAGCAGTCGGAATTTAAAATTTCAAATTGGAAGCGCTCAGCCACACACCGACACACGGCGCCGGTGTATGCAACTTGCAGTGGCCGTCACGCAAATTAGCGCGAAATGGACGCCACCGCTAATGCATTCTGTCGCTAATCGCCTTTACGCCGCGCTGCACAAAGCGCCAACGCATGAGCGCACCGAGGGCCGTTAAAGGCGCCGCCAATCGAGCGGCGATGCACTGACGCAAGCATGAAATGTTGCAATGCACTGTGTTGCATGCCGTGTTTTAACGCTTTTTAAAAATCAAAATGAACGATAACATTTTGACAAACGAGTTCAGCTTATGGCCGCAGGCTTTCGACTTGAAATGGCGAGTGAAAAATTAAAAACAATTCTAAATGTTTTACACACACACAAACATTACACTGTGCACTGGGCGCAGTTGCGTGCATGGCTAAAATTACCACTCCGCCGCCACTCACACAACAACCAAACCCATTCAAAACAAAAACAAAAAACACCCACCCCAACCACAGCAGCCATTCACCAGCAGCGGCAACGTTGCCTCAAAACTTGCTCTTGACCCACATCTGTGGCAAGGACGATGTAAATAAATGCCGCTACATGCAATACTACCACAAGTCAGAAATAACAACAACAACAACAATGTTAAAACAACCGCAACAGCTGCAGCAACAACGACAGCAGTGGCAGCAGCAACAATTCGTAGTACAAAAAGCAACAGCAGTTGTTGCATTATGGTTGTTGTTGGAACATTTTACATTGACCTTGCCACCTGCGCGAACTTCAATCACTCTACAGTTGGTATATTAAGTAAAAGAGAAACACTAGTAAGAGAGAGAGAGAGAGAGTCATAATAGTTTAAGGTGTTAGACGAGAAGAAGAGGACAGCATGAAGTGATGTGCGATATTAATTTTAGGTGTAAACAATTTGAATATCTATTTTGGTTTTAATTGATGGAGTTACACAGCACAGCAGTGACGCACACAGGGTGGTTTTGGGAGTTCATCCCCCAAAATATAAACAAATTGTTGGTGCAAAATATGGTTTCAAGTGGAATTTGGCTCAAAAGCTGTTCGCCAAGCCCCTCTCCCAAATGAAATCCTGTGTGGACCATTGGTGCACTATGACCTAAAAGATTTATTGACTTAGTGCTCTCTTCATGGACTTGAAATAAAAACTATAACAACGACTGTGAGTTTGGTGAACTCGCTCAATTAGCATTGATGTACTGCTTTGTTGTCGCTTTCTCGAATAAGTCATCCCTACGTGAGCGTAATACTAAGCATTGGAGCCAAGATAGAACTTGATACATTTTAGTCTTTTCATTCACCAATCTTCTAGAGATCTAACTAGACTGTTCCCTAAGGAATTTAGTCTTTTCAACGGAAGTATTTTTGAGTTTCTCACTCACACTTTCTTCCCTGCAGCTTCTGTCAAAAAATTGCGAGGGATCCCTAACCTCGCCGCGTGTAGGCCAATTGACCAGTGACTCTTTATCACTCTACTGTCAACATAGAGACATTAAGAAAAAATTATATTTTACTAAATATGAAAAAAACATTCTACAAGTTTGTCTGTGTGTGTTTTAGATTATTTGAGAGAAAAATCTTGCTCTAAGTTCTCATATGATTGCACGTGCGTAGAGTTCACAAAATTCTCAAGACGACATTGAGTTGATGAATAACATTTCATGATTTTACTGGTCATGTCGAAAGATTGAACTTAAAATCTTTAGCAAGACTTGTATTGGATTCTATGCCATTGGGTGTGTACAGTAAAAGAGGCAACCGAACCAACGAAGCAACTTTAGGGTCCATCAACGCATAAATTTTAGTAGTTGGAAATATTTTCCTATGATTTCGATACAAAAATAAGCCTTTTTAAGGAACGTTTTTTTTATGAAAATATAGCTTTTTTGTTAAATAATGAAATATAACCTTTCAATGTACAATTTTATGAACTTTTGTCAGCAGAATTCGAAATTTTCGCAAAATTTACGCAGAAAAACATTTAAATGGTTTTTTTACATTCGGTTTAAAATCCAAAGTTAATTCTGACCGATTTTGATGAAAAAATAGTTAAAATTTTTTTTACTCCATGCGCGTTATGAGTTATTTAAATATTTTTCTACGAGTTCAATACAAAAATAAAGAAACATTTTGTTTTTAGGAAAATATCATGTTTTGTGTTAACAAAACACATAACCTTTACAATGTAAACTTTGTGTTTACAAAAAAGATTTTTTGCTGATCGATTTTGTACGAAATCGATTTTTCTTTACGATTTCAAACAAAAATATTGAAAGAAAATTCAAAAGAAAAAAAATGAAATTTTGTTGTTATGTTAAAAAAAACTAACATAATTTCTCTAATGAGCATTTTTAGACAATTTTGATTACCAATTCCAAAAGTTCAGACAATGTTACGTGGAAAAATAATTAAAAGTGATTTTTTTAATGTTCGATTTTGAACTGAAAAGTTAATTCTTTACGCTTTGGATAAGAAAAATATTAAAAGAAAATTTGTTTGCGTGAATTTAAGTACTTAGACAAATTTTTCTACGATTCCAATACAAAAATAAATAGAGAAAAAAATTAGTTTTTATGGAAATTTTGTGTTTTGTGTTAAAAAAACATTTTATTTTTACAAATTTCAAAAGTCTATAAAATTTTATACAGAAAAACATTTTAAAGAATTTCGTGGTAGGTTTTGTACGATAGAGATTTTTCCTTACGGTTTCTATAAAAAACATATTGAAAGAAAATGTTTTTGAAATTAAAATTAAAAAGGAATATATTTTTTGCTAAATAGTTGACATAATCTTCCCAATAATTTTTAGGTAATATGATAGTTATTTCACATATAAAAACATTTTACGCAATGTTTTGGCGTTTGATTTTGAATGAAAAAGTCCGCCTGTTCAAGTGATTTGTAATGGGTTAATGCACCAATTGGTATCAGCGTGAGTCTCGGCAACTTTTGTATTAGCCAACCTAAACGAAGCGAAGATGAATACGAGAGATTAGAGAAATTTAGGGGACAAAGAGAAGGGACTGAGCTCGTTAAATGTTGCAATTTTGTTGGATATAATTACAAGTATAATAATTTATGACCGAGCGGCTACGCTGGCTCGGTCATGTCTGCCGTATGGACGACGAAGCTCCGGCGAAAAAGGTGTTCGATGCGATAGTTGGAGGTCGACGGCGCAGAGGGAGACCGTGTTTCCGGTGGAAGGACCAAGTTGAAGAGGCCCAAAGGCGCAAAGCAGAGGCGCCTGGAAAGCAGTTTTACGGCAGGCGGTAACCCGATAACGGGTTGTTATGGCCAGTTAAGTAAGTAAGCAATAATTGATAAAGAACGCATTCCAGAGAAAAGACGTAGACTTCAACTTTAATCCCATAAAAGATAATTATGGAAGAAATTCTTTATGAATTTATGATGATATATAATTAATTTTGCTAAGGTTTGTGCCGAAGCCTTGAATGTAATACATGTCTATCAAATTAGAAGTAAATTAAAAAGAAAAGAACAAATGTCCATGAAAACTGCAAAATGTCCACACATTGAAGATGATATCAAGTTAATCTTGTAGTCTATTCAGGCAGTCAGCTAAATTGCGCAATTAACACATTAAGGACCGCTCACGAGTTCTCTCGTGTTTCGCGTTCCGTCTGTTACGGATGTACTTACTTTCATACATTGTATCCTACTACCTCCAAGGCTGATGACCAGACGATCCAAAAAATTGCTTCATAAATAACAAAGTTATGATGATTTTAGAACGTACAAGTTTGCCCAAAAACGTGCGGTCCCAGGCGTATGCCTTACAGATTTCTTTGTCTCCCTTAATGTGTCCAAATTAAACTCAATTTGTCATACAAAAATCTCAATTTAGCTAATTTAAATTAGCGCTAACTTGACCATAAATGGATTCGCAATGCAAACTGGAGATTTTGTGTTATCGATAAACAAATTCAGTCACAATAGGCTGAACCAAAAAAACTTAAGAATCTCACAGAAACGAAACTACTTACTTAACATTTGTTTGCTTGAAAATTTCGTTTAAAAATTGTTCGCATCAGTAGGAATGTTAAATAAATATTAAATGTTCAGTTAATGTTTTTCATACCGTTTTAAGAGAAGAAATCTGTCCCCCGTCAAAAAAAAAACATGTTCGATAACATTTTCGATAACAAAGTAAGCTAAATTGCAAACAGCGATAAACTCAAATAAAAACTAAGTAAATTGCCTCAATTCATTTGGCTGTCTGAACAGGACATTAGCTGCTTGTATTTCCACTGGCATTAACATTATAACAATGTGTTTCAATTATTTACAAATTAAGTACTTCAAATTAAAAAAAAACTTAAAAGCTACAGTCTAGAACACTGCGGAATTCCTCTTTAATTGAAACGCCCACACACTCAACTTCCAATCAACTACACTTCGAGGCCAATACTTGTTGCCCATCGCCCAAGGATAATGAGTTTTAATTTTTAATACGACTCGTGTTTGGCGTGTAGCATATTTTGAATGCGGACGACCGGCCAAGTTGAAGGCACACAGCATGACGTCCTGGTGCCGCACACTTTCGCCTGGGTTTTTTGTTTTTGGGTCAAAGGCTCGTCAGCCAAAGTAATGAAATGCAATTTTCGGCATTGTTTTTTTGTGTGTCGACATGCTTTGGCTTGTTTGTGTTTTGGCTTTTTTGCCCATGTTGCGCTTGTTTTCTGCTCGGCGCACAGTGTGGCTGGTCCCTTGCGAAGGACGCCAAGCATATTCGATAAGGCAAAAAGTAAGAGTTGAGAGAGAGAGAGAATTTGGCAAAATGTGAAGAATGTTTGAGTGCACTTGAAGGAGAAATTTGTGTGTGGTGACAGCAAAGTGAAGGTAGATTTTAATAGAAGTTGAAAGGCATTGAGTTGAGATTGAATTTTAAAGCTATGAAAATGCTATGAAATTTTCATAACGAGAAAAACTTTTTCAAAAACTAACTACTACTACTAACAGTTGAGGAAAGAAGGTAGAGAAGGCAGAACTCAGCCGTATACCATTAGAGAGGCACATGAACTAATTTAGTCTGCTGTGATAACTCAGAACTTGGTCCTTAACACTTCTGTTACCTTAGGGTCATTTTCGAGTAAAATTTGACTTTAAAGAGCCGTAACTTTCTTATTTCTGGTAAAGAATTGTTTTCCTTTGGACTCAGTGCCTAATTTTATGCCATTTGAATATACGCTGAATTTCATTTTATTTGCAACACTGGTTTACGCGCAAATGAGCAACTATACAAATTTGACCCTAGGGTCATTTTATGACCCATAGTACGGTTGCATCAACTTCGCCGTTGCGAATAAAAATTTGAATATTTTGCATCAAGGAAGTAAAAATAACAATAGTAGGCTATGATTTTAGTCATTGAGTCAAGTTGATCAAATTGTTAGTAGGCTGTGATTTTAGAGTCATTGATCAATTTGGTGCATTATTTTGTCAGTATGGTTTTGTGTCCCAAACGAAAAACTTTGGCGTCCAAAAGTAAAAAATGTCGGAACGTAAGGAAAATGAAATTCAAGTCGAAGTGAGTATAAATTGTTGCTAGTAGTAAAATAAAATGAGTAATATATAGCATATATTTTGTATCTTTACAGTCAAATCGATTGACTAATGACGACATTGAAGATATTTTGAACAGCCAATTTTCCGATGACTTCGATGAGGAAGAAAGTGATGTGAGCGACGCTGATTATATCGACGAAACTGCGAGTTTAGTGGAAGATATTGAAAGTATAAATGAAAGTGACAATGAAAGTATTGAGACATGTGGAGACCCAACATTTTTTTTTTGTAAAGACAAAGAAATAAAATGGTATAATGCACCTCCACATCGTGAAACGCGTGCAGCAGCTGAAAACGTTATTCACGAGAAAATGGGTATAACTTCATATGCGGTGCATCGAATTTCAACAATAGTCGACTCCTTCAATATATGTATCACTGACAATATGAAGAAAGATATAATACAGTACAGCAACAAAGAGATGAAGAGGGTATGGCCACATTCAGTTTCTGAAGTGGACGAAATTGAGTTCGATGCATATTTAGGAATATTACTTCTAATTGGTAAATACAAAGAAATTTACTTCATCGACATATAAATATATACAATTTAATTTTTATTATTCTTTAGGTGTATATCGATCTTACGGTGAAAGTGTCAGAAGTTTGTGGGACGAAAAACATGGCCGCCCAATTTTCCGAGCAGTTATGTCTCTAAAACGATTCCTCATAATTTCAAGAGTCCTTGCATTCGATGATCGAGAAGCACGAAGACTTCATGGCCGTAGAAATTTTGACAAGCTTGCTCCGATAAGAAACTTTAATGATAAATGGATTGAAAATTTGAAATATCTTTATGTTGCTAATGAAAATGTAACAGTCGATGAGCAACTTATACCGTTTCGTGGACGATGCTCATTCAAAGTTTACATGCCAAGTAAGCCGGGAAAATACGGTATAAAGGCCTGGGTTGCAGCAGATAGTTCCACTGGATTTTGTCTCAATTTTCAAATTTATTTAGGTAAGCAATTTGTTAAAAATATGCATTCACATGTACATTTTTATACTCGTATATAAAAATTAACTCTCAGGTCGAGATGGCAATGCTGCACCCGAAAAAAACCAGGGCGAACGGGTTGTGTTAGATTTGATTTCCGATTTTCGTGGAAGAAACATAACCACTGACAATTTCTTCACCAGCCGAAATCTAGCCTTAAAACTTTTGAAGAAAAAAATAACATTGGTGGGCACTGTTCGCCAAAATAAAAGATTTATTCCTGTTCATTCAACACCATCTGAATTGCGGAAATTACCGGTTTTCTCAAGCAAAATAATGCTTGTTCAGTATGTGCCAAAATGTTATAAGCTGATAACACTTTTGAGCACAATGCACAATAGTAAAACTATTGACAACGATCATCCAAAGAAGTTGCCAGAAATAATCAGTTACTACAACTCAACGAAAGCAGGTGTGGATAAGTTAGACCAACTTGCTAGAACTTATTCTTGTAAACGGCAAACAAATAGATGGCCCGTTGCGATTTTTAGTAACTTTATTGACATCTCTGCCATAAATGCTTATGTTTTATGGTGTGAGGTCCATCCCGGCTGGAACGCAGGAGTGAAAGAAAGGCGTCGTTTATTCCTCCAAGAATTAGGAGAACTACTTGTAGGGCCACTGTTGCAGCAAAGAGAAAGAATACCGAGGACATCTGCATCAGCAGCAATAGTCAAACAAGCACAAATAATGGAAACGGCTTTGTCTGCAACAGCACCTTCACCAAAGCAAAAACTTAGCGAAAGGAAACGTTGTGGTATATGCCCTAGTACTACCAAAGCTAAGAAAACATTCGCGACATGCCACACTTGTTTGATGCCAGTATGCCCAAACCATCGTTTATCAATAAAAGAAACGACAACTTATTGCCAAAACCACTTTCCATGAACTTTTTTTAACTTTTCTGTACAAAAATAATATAAAATAAATCGGGGTCATTTTATGACCCAAGGATCAAATGTGCGAGTTTTTCCTAGGGTAACAGAGGGGTTAATAAAATTCAATACTAACAGTTGAACAATGCAAACAAAGTGATTGCATCCATTTTTGAAATAGATGTTGTGTGATTTTCTCATCGTCAATTTCATTCATTCATTGCAGCATTTGTTTACACGACTGTCTGTCAACCTGAATGTCTGTTAATCGCTATACGCGTTTATTTTTAGCTGAACTGATTTGCTTTTCCGTCTCGACGGTTACTCCTTTGTTTATGTTTATTTTCGAGCATTAAACTTGCCCTTAACCGCATCACAACTCTCATAATTTATTTTTCATTTTATTGTTGTTGTTGTTTTTGTTTAACTTGTGGGTAAATATCACATTATTTTATTTTACAAATTATCTGGTTAATTGAACTTCATCGAGGTGACAAATTGAAAGCATTCAGAGTTGTAACATAGTTTCCAGCAACACAAAAACAATCTTAAATAGTGGAACTTTCGGGCTCTTCTTTTCAACTTTTTCTTGAGGAAAACGCAATTTTTACTATTCGTGAGTTGAAAATTCATTCCTGTGCCACTGCCCGAGTACGCCGACTCCATACCCTGGAATCAAGATTGCTGAAAGACCTGGGTAACGCAACGGATGTTGAAATCTCAAATCTGTTATTCTGTATTATTCTTATTCTTTATCAAGCATTGACAACAAAAGCAAAACAAGGAAAATATCAGTTCAAAATACAACAATTTTCGAATTTACGCCTTTCTCACTTTTTGGTGTATGAGATTTAACCATTTTTTAGTTTAAAAAATGTAATCAACAAAAAGTGTGCAATATTTTATTTTATTTTTGTTATTTTTTTATTTTATTTTGCTTTATTTTATTTTATTTTTTTATTTTATTTTATTTTATTTTATTTTATTTTATTAATTTTATTTTATTTTATTTTATTTTCTTTTGTTTTGTTTTGTTTTATTTTATTTTATTTTATTTCATTTTATTTTATTTTATTTTATTTTATTTTATTTTATTTTATTTTATTTTATTTTATTTTATTTTATTTTATTTTATTTTATTTTATTTTATTTTATTTTATTTTATTTTATTTTATTTTATTTTATTTTATTTTGTTATTTAATTTAATTTAATTTAATTTAATTTAATTTTATTTTATTTTATTTGATTTTATTTTATTTTATTTTATTTTATTTTATTTTATTTTATTTTATTTTATTTTATTTTATTTTATTTTATTTTATTTTATTTTATTTTTTATTTTATTTTATTTTATTTTATTTTATTTTATTTTGGTTTATTTTATTTTGTTTTATTTATTTTATTTTATTTTATTTTATTTTATTTTATTTTATTTTATTTTATTTTATTTTATTTTATTTTATTTTATTTTATTTTATTTTATTTTATTTTATTCTATATTATTTTTTACTACTTTATTTTATTTTTTTTTTATTTCAGTTTGAAGTTGCAAGATATTTTATTTTTATTTGCTAATCGTCTAAACAAATTTGAATCCTTGGAAACCCAAGAAAGTGTACGAGATTTAACTTTTGAAAGTGTGCAAAATTTTATCTTAATTTCAATTTCAATAATTAATTTCTAAATTGCAAAATATTTTTGTTTTACTTGCTAATTAGCTTAACAAATTGTAATCCTTTAATCAATTAATTACTGAATAAAACACTGAACTTGCTTCATGCTGACCTTTACCCGAACTATAATCGCTCTCAATAGGCCTTCCGCTTTATTGATTTTTGTTTTGTAGTATTTATTAAATTTGATTCATCTACGTTCTTGCGAAATCCGCAACTTATTTCATTTCCCCCCCCCATTAATCCAAACATTCATTCATGTTGGCTTTCTTTCATTCTTCTCAAGTAAATTACCTTGCATCAGGACGATGTACTGGCCAACGCACTTGCTGCTGCTGCTGATTATGCCGCTTGTGCCGCCGGCGCCGCCACCGCCCATCAGGCCGCCCGAGGCATGGCTGAGTCCTGTGCGAAGCAGTGTTTTTGTGGTTTGAACGCGCAGCTCGACGATCAGTGCCTCCTCGTCGGTGGCCGGCCGCGCCAATGGCCAAATGAACGACTGCAAAACAGAAAAGGACGAAAAAACAAACATAAAATCGGTTAGCGAGTTTTGATGAAATGAAGCGGCAAAAGTGCTCGAACAAGGCCGCTGCAAGTGCGCCATTTGAGCATTACAAACGCCAGTAACGAGTTGCGTATTGTGTGCGAGATTTTCGAGGCAGAGATATTTCGTGGTTTCCATTCAAATGAGGCAATGCGCTAAGCTGGCAACTCTTCACAGTGCAGTTTCATGTGCCAATTAATAAAGTTTCAAGGTTGCGAAAACTTTTGAAGAAAAAAACGAATATATGAAAATTTTCTCTCCCTCTAGTGTGAAGCTTGATAAAACACTTTATGAGTGTTTTTAGTTACTAGAACTGATGGCTTTAATTTCTTATGAACCCATAAAATGTTCAACCTTTCAATAATTTTACTAAACTAACCAACCAACCAATCACAGTGGCTGCAAATCAACAATATTGCACACTAAATGCAAAAGAGTTACAACTCGAAATATTCAAAAATTGACTGAAAATTGATTGAAAAATCTCTAACTAATTCAAAAATTTAATTTTTATCACTTTTCGTTAACTGGGAAAAAAATTGAATATCTATTTTTATATAATTGCGTTACTTCTGCAGGATCAACAGTTGTTTTCTTCTTCTGAATACTTCAAATATTGGGTTGTGATTCTTTTGAATTTAGTGTGCAATATGCTTTAAAAGCTGTGGCAGCAGGAAAGTTTTGCAGAATAACCAAATAGCTTAGGCCTTCTTTCAACTCCAGGCGCATTAAAACGCTTGTCTAGCTTAGCAGACAACACATCAGTACATGAGGACATTGACAATTGAAATTATTGCCGCAGTTGCCGAAATGAGGAGGAAAAAGAGACTTAAAGTCACCTTCTCTGCCACTGTCAGGTACTCTTTAGATGAAAATGGAAATCCCTAGGCTCTTCCTTCTACGACAACTTGGATATCCTCAGTTCAGTCGATATCAGTGATTTGCTTGGGTTTATGCACAAAACAAATTGATTCGCTACTGCGCCTCAGTAGCACAATGAGGGGAAAAGGGTTGGGATTCAACTCCTCCCCAAATACAAAAATTTCTCATGCAAAATTTAGTTTCAAATCGTATTGACCTCAAAAGTTGTACGCGGAATTTAATCCTTTGTGCGCCACTGCTGTGACTTGCAATAAGACAGAACACTCTCTCCTTGTGGTATCACAACAGGTCCATTTTGAGACCCATCTCTGTCTTTGGCCAGCTCCATTTTGATACCCAAATTTTGTCTTTTGGACAGGCAGCCACTTTAATCTAACCTAACCTAACGAAAAAAATATGCTCACGGTGCTTGGAGGTTACTTCCATATAACAAAAAGAGTACATGGATGAAAGAATGACGGCCGAGATTAATGTATATGGGCATTTAAAGATTATAATGGAATGCTATCACAGTGGGCGCTAATAGAACAAACGAAAATAGCTGCAAAAAATACTGGGAAGTGAACACTTGAGAATTATCTGAACATCTATTGTGTTGCGGCCCTATCAACTCTGCAATTTGTCTGACTTGCTTAGGTGTGTCCACTTTTACAGGACTCTAACAGATTTAGAAGCATAAAATGTGATAACAGATCATTGCTTCAAGTACTTTGAAACTGAACCCTGAAACTGAACTGAAATCATTATTGTAATAGCCTATTTCCACTGAGCGCTTATAGCCTATTTCCACTGGGCCTTAACTGCAGTTTGACATCGCATTTAAATGCTCAAATTCCCATACAATTGTTTTTTTATCAAAGTGCGTGAACTCACTTTCAAAACTGAGTTAACTCAGTTTTGCCGTTAACAGACGTCTAACAGAAAATTGTTTGTCAAAAGCGGGAGCAATATTCACAAATGTACAAATTTTGATAGCATGCTTTCAGGGGCTGCAAAAGCCGTACGAACACAAACGAGAGAAGGGATTTGAATTGCGTTCGGTGTGGTTAATTTTTTCCTAAAAGAACTTCTTTTACCGGCATTTTCAACATAAATACAAATCGTCTGTCATAAACGATATGAATACTTCTATTATTTGTAAATAGCAAATAAAATAAAATGCTGAAACAGCAAATAAAAAAAGTAAATTTTCCATGAACCCTATTGACATTAAAAATTCAGACAGCTCTGATATCAAACAGCCGACAACTTTCACAAATGAAATAGACATTGACAAATGATAAATAAATTGATAAACAAATAAATAAATTGAAAAATTTTCACAAATATGAAAACGCAGACATTCCTAGACTGTTGAGAAGGAAAGCGGAGTGGTTTTCATGTACTAGAGAGGCTACAAGAAACCACACATGCGTATAGAAGGAGATGGCGGCGATGGGTATAGCTGGGGCTGCCCAGAAATAAATGCAGAATTTGATTTTTCGAAATGAAAATGTCAACAAAAACAAGCTTTTGGAGTTAACTCAGTTTCGGTGGAAACGCTTGACAGTTGTCAAACTTAACAGAGCCCTTAAATGCATTTAAGCGCTCAGTGGAAATAGGCTATTAACTGCAGTGAAGGGCTCTGTTAAATTTGAGAACTGTCAAGCGTTTCCACCGGAATCGAGTTAAATGCAACAGCTGTTTTTTGTTTACATTTTTATTTGGTCAAGCCAAATTATGCATTTATTTCTGGGCAGCCACAGCTTACCCATTGCCGCCATCTCCTTGTATACGTAGGTATGGTTTCTTGATTTGATTGATGATTTCCCTATACTGTATGAAAACCACTCCGCTTTCCTTCTCAACAGTCTGGGAATGTCTGCGTTTTCATATTTGTGAAAATGTATCAATTTTTTTTATTTATTTTTCAATTTACTTATCATTTGTCAATGTTTATTTCATTTGTGAAAGTTGTCAGCTGATTGATATCAGAGCTGTCTGAATTTTTAATGTCAAGAGGGTTCATGACAAGTTCCACGTTTTTTATTTTCTTTTTCAGCATTTACTGTTGGCAAATTATAGATGTTTTGACTTTGATTATGACAGACGATATGTATTTTTGCAAAAAATGCAGTAAAAAGTAATTGTCTTAGCAAAAAATCTACCCCACCGAACGCAATTCAAATCCCTTCTTTCGTGTTTGTTCGTACGGCTCTTGCAGCACCTGAAAGCATGCTAACAAAATTTGTACATTTCTAGGTATTGCCCCCCTATTTTAAAATAACATTTGCTGTTAGACGTCTGTAAACGGCAAAACTGAGTTACCGAATAGTCTCTTCGTGGTCTACCTGGCAGCCAGTATAACCTAACCAAACATTAAGTAGAATCGGTTGACAAACATATTTTGTGCTTGTTGGTTTGTTATTTGAGTAATTTGAATATTAAGTAGTTAAGTCATGTGTTCACTCTTCGTTTCTATGCCAGCATCATGTTACCGAATGCGAATAAATACAAAAAAGCACTTAAAGGTGTCAATCACATTGTACATTGTAGCTTCCGTGAAAAAGCGAAAAGACTACTTGATCACTTGAATGGCTAATTGATACTGATTGACTGCCATTGTGTAACACAGCTGCTAAATTTATGGCACGTGTTTTTACTTTGCTGAATTCATATCGGCTACCTTGTATAGAAAATAGTATATTTCGCCTTGGAGGTATGCAAGCAGTCGAATACAAATCTATGTAAATGTCACATAGAGAAAATGTATGCTTATTACATTCAAATCCAGTGTTTCATTAAGTTTGTTTTCTACTTAGTGAAAGTTTAATTGGAATTTATGCAAAAGACTGAAGAAACAAACCTGTCTGTAAGAAAACTTTGATTTGCTTTAGTGCAATGCGTGCAGTTTGACGGAAGAGTAATCGTTTGTAGTATAGAAATTTGCAAAATGATGTTATATCTTTTATGTTATTAAAACACAGAACTTTAACAGAACTTGAAAAATTAGTTTCAAGTTTTGTTTCTGCTAAGTTGAATCTGCACATCGTAAGCAGCTCGTTGTTGGCTCCATGTAGCAATGAAGGGTACAAGATGGCGTACTGCACTTGTACGCAGCACATGAAGGACAGTTTTCCTCTTTTAAGTTATTGCAACATCTTCTAAACGGGCATATGAAGCATCTTCAAAGTATTAAGTCTGTTGAAGAAGTAGAAATTTAAACAGTAAGACTGTTGTTTGCCTTTTCATAGACACTGAAGCCACTTTGCGGACACTGAAACACGGCTGTGTTTAACTTGGAATTGCATTTTAATTATAAAAATAATTAAAAAAACTCCATAGTTAACATTAGATACACAAAGTCCTGTTTTTCGCTTAGGAAGCAAAACATTAGCAAAGTTGTGGCAATTTTAATAGGAATTGATTGCCTCGGGTTATCCAAAACACACTCACAGACAGCGGCAATGTCCTGAGCCGACCTGGAGATCCTTTGACGTACAGATGTTGGCTGATTGCTTACCGAATCGGTTGTCTTGAGTTAAGCCACCAAACCTTGGAGACATTCTGCGTGGCATTGTACGAGTAGTATAGTGTAACCGGGAGTTTGCTAATTTATTTTCAATTCGAATTCGAATTTCTAATTATTCATTTTTATTTCAATTAAAAGAAGGAGTAGACTGTAAGTCATCTTTACTGTCAGTGTTCGGCTACAGATGCAATGATTTTTTCAAAAAATTGAATGGTCTCAAATCAGTCAACACTCAAACTTGCTGAGGTTCATCAATTCATTAAAATTCCACTAACTTGAATATAGACTTTTAATATACCAAAAAATGCCTTTACATTTGTGTGTAGTTTTACAATCGATCCTAATATTTTGATCCTAATATTTAATACAAAACTCCCCTGAATCCGCCACTGGTACCATACCATACCCGCTCACCACTACTAACACTTTTGAAAGCGCGCGTGTAAGTGTGTTTATGCACGCCGGAAACGGAAACTCGATTGCAGTTCAAACATGAACAAAACTTCTTGTATAACTTTTTCTTATAAAAACAGCTTCCCAAATATTCTGTGGTTGTATGTAAGTAATATATATATGTATGTGTGTTTGTACAGCTACACTGCCCAATAAAAGCAGATAAAAGAAAATTGAAACTCTGCGGCTGTTTACTTAAGCATTGTAAATAGTTGGACGACTTGCCGCAAGGTGCTGCGTCCGGCGCTCTTTTGGTTTCTTTCCAAACTCAGTAAATGATACAAGTAGCACTAACCACGTACCCCTGAAACAACAATGCTGTTGAGCAGCGAGTGTGCGGTCCAAGTTTCGAGTCGGCATCGGTGTGTGTGTGTGTGTGGCCAATGTTTTGACTGTTGCCAGCGGCGTAAACTTGATTTATATTGCAGTTGCGCCAATGGCCAACGTCGTCATCAACTAAGTGAACGACGGCAGCGCTGACTGCAAGTTCGTGGCAAGCTCATAAATTATCGTTCACCACAAGAAGCATTGTTGCGGTGCAGCATCGTTGTGCTGTGTGCAGAGTCGTCAGCGTAACGCCCACAGCCGATTTATGTGCGGCTTTTGCCAATTTGGCAGACGCAACAAAAAGAATGCGTTGTATCGAACTACATGGCCGCGCTGAAATAATGCTCAGTTTTTTATGTGGCGCACTTAAAAGTTAATTTAATAGTGTCGTAAAACTGAATTACGCAACATGTGTTCCGTTCCAAAGTTTGGCAATACGAGTTTTATTACTATTCCCACCGCCAATAAGGTTCGACCGCGCAAAGTTGCATAATTTCGCATCAATTATGAAAAGTTTCATAATGCACGAATAGTTGTTGGAAAGTTTTTTTTTATTTAATGTATTTGAATGCTTGCAGCTGTGCATAATTGTTTTGGGTTATGAGTAGTTTTCAAAATGAGGAGAGCAGAGAGAGAGAAAATAAGGATGTTTAACGTTTTTTATGTTTAAAATTAGAAATGAAAAACAGGAGATAGTAAGACCAGCGTTAGAATTTCGTTTAGTGTTTACTGTTAAAATTATTGTAAATTTTATTTTTCTAAATAAAGTTCAAGACTAACTTACGGCTTAAACTTGCATGGGATATTCTTAAAAAAAAATACTGCAATTCTGATTATTCTATGATATTGTCATAGTCCTTAATGACAGGTCCCTAGGACCTGATGGCAAAATGATAATGACAAACAGAGAAGGAAAAACAAATTTTTTAGTTCTGAAGACATATTTATTTCAGTTTTTTATTCAAATTAAATAAATTTTCAAATAACTAAGACTAGAAACGGGCAACAATAGCATCGAGAATACTTGCAATGTGTGCCAACTTTCATGGCCAAAGAGCGGAAATTAGGAAATAGCTAAATTATAATAGTTTAAACAGTCATCAATTGGGCATTAGTTAACAATAAAATCAGCAAAATTTGTCTATAACTCATGCAAACTGTGCCCGACAAATTAACACTCAAACTTTGCTCAAGAGTTGAAGAGAAGCCAAAAAACGGAATTTGCTAAATCTGTATTGTGAATCTCCTGTATTTTGTTGCTTTTTCAGCGAATTTAGATTTTTTGATTTTGTTGTTGCACATAGTAAATATCTTTGTTCTTCTATTTAAATTCTATTGTTTGAAGAGTTCTCTGAAGAGTTTCAATACTTCAGACAAATGAAAACTGCCTGGAAAGACTAAATAAATTTGCTTACTTATGGTATTTTTAAAAGTCAGATTAGAGCTGGATGTGGTTATAGAGATCCAATTCAAGTACTTAAGCAAAATACATACAAAAAAATTCACAAGTCAGAAAATTTTGAAAAGTAACAACAGAACAACAATTAAACTGCCAAAGTGAGGAAGAGGAAACGTTGAAGAAGAAAGTAAAAAAACTTGTATTATTTTTTGTGATTACCTGATTGACATCGATGACATTTGATTCGGCGCATAATTCTGATGTTATGTGGGAGACGCCTGAAAATAGAATACAAATACAAAATTGTTGTTAAATGACAATAAAGACTGCAGATTATGTAAGAAAAATATGTTTAGAAATGTGTACACATGAAGATTTCCAACAACAAATGTAATTTTAAGTACAAATATTTCAGGATTGCAGAGTTTCCCAGAGCTTTTCGAGCTTTGTATCAAAAATGATACATTTGGGTTTTTGTTTTATTTTAACTTTTTTCAGGATATAATTAATTCAACCATTCTTTGTGACTTTGTTTGTGTTGAGATTATGCTTGTTTAAAACCATTTTTCTATCTTTTCTAAGAAAAAGGTCTTGAGAAAATTAGGATAGGATAGGATTCCTTAATTTTTTTGAAGCTCGATATACGGTTAAAGAAATAGTCGAATAATCACCAAAGTCTTAATATTTATAACATAATGGCCAGACTGATGGTGTCATGTCAAAGGGGGCTTCCGCTTTCCAAAAGCATTAGTAGGATTCGCAACTTAAGCAGTCGTTGGATAACGACGCCTGACAGCCAGCTCACGCATTTTCTACCACCGGTACTGGGAATCCAACACCCTTCACCGTATGAGATTCCTTATAGGAGCCCTCCAAAGTGATTTTGATGAAGGCTGTCGCCTTTCTTTGCGGCGCTTCTTTGACATCTATCACACCACCAAAAGATGATCCAAAAACCCAGCAACTTCAAACAGAGATAACCGACTCTAACCAGAGAACCACCTACTGTGGGTTAGACACTTCTGGATTTCCAGAATTGGACAGCTGTGAAAACAAGCTTCAAAAGCCGCCCGGGGACCGCAGGATTGCAAGAAGCAATCTTCGTGAAGGCATTGACTTGGCCTGGTACCGATAAGGATTGCAGCCGAAGATGTGGACCACGACTCCATATGTGCTGTAAAGTGCTGTGCATTATGGATCAAAACTCTGAACCAGAGCAAAATCCTCTGGGGTCCAGGACACAGAAATGAAGAGACGTACGGCCTTGCTAGAACTTTGGCAGCCACGGCTCCAATGGGACCGGAGCGCTTCATTGAGCTGGTCAAAAATACCATAGCGGAGTCACTAAGACTCGAGGGAAGAACCAGGAATTCAGAACACTGGTATTATGCCTTAGCTCTTAGGCAATCAAAAATCCTTATAAACGGATATAACCCCAAATCAAATGAAGAATGCCTCAGACTGAGGAAGAACCAGCTTAGACGGTCTCCTAATTGGGCACTTCAGACTGAGAAAACATGTGCGTACAATCGAGCTAGAACAGGTTGGCGTCTGTAGACTCTGCAAAATAGCAGAGGAGACTCTTGAACAGATCATACTGCACTGTGATGTAGCATGTCACAGTAAGAGGCATTAACTGGGCCAGTTATGGTTTGCAGAAGCGAATTTCAACCACCTAAACCCCCGTGGGTTACTAAGCTTCATTAGGTCGTTGTGGGTCTAGGGGATGTTCTCTAATAACTTGAAGGGGCACAATAGATCACTTCAGTGCAATAAACCTCATTAAATTTTACTCTCTTCTAAACAGTGTTCAAAGTACACCCCAGAATTTTCAATATTTAATAGTTATGGATGGGGATTACAAGTGACTGAACTGATTGAACCATACTCTTTCCTATGATTGAGGAAATAGGTGTGTTTTCCTTAGGGTAAGGTGGATTGGGAGTTATTGTATTCCTCAACGTTTTAGTGTATACTTTGGATTACCATGAAAATTGCATTAAATTTTAAATACTTCCATTTACTGTTTTTTTATGACACCTCTGCTTGTAAGACCGTGACCTATGCCATAATTAATGCACAAATTAATCAGTAATTAAAGTGCAAAATTCAATTAAAAACGTAAACAATTTAAATATTTAAACAATTTTTATAATTTCACACTCAACCACTCAACTAAATTTGCACGTCAACAAAATTCCAGCCAACTCAACATTGTGCACAACAACAAACACAATTCGCAACTAAATGGTTATTCCGGTATTTTAAAGTCAAATTAAACGGAGCGTGAAATGAAATCCGGCTGAGTCCTGCAGATTATAAACATTGTTGTCAAACTCACAAAACCGGAGGAAAGTCATCTGTGCGGTCGATGTGTGTGTGAACGTCATATGTCGTTAATTTCGTTGAATGTTTCATGTTTGCAAATTGATTTTTGCCTGAATGTGCGGCCCGGAAATTGCGCTTTAAAAAGTCCCAACACGCATGTTGGAAATTGTAGTCGATTAAAGGAGCACTTTGTGCCTGGCAGTACGAACGACAATAAATATCATTGCAGTGTGTACATGGCGTCAATGTTTGCGTTCGATTTAATGCAATCTTGATAGCTCATACGCACCGTGGGACGCTGTAAGTGATATGGCTGTCAGTGGCGGGAATGAAGTGAAGAGTGAAGCAATGACAGATATATCAAATTGTGCAAAGTGCAAACGAGAGTGGTGGCAGAAAATTTAGATTGTTAGCTCCTAAGAGCGAAAGGGAAATGAAAAAATAAAAATGGCTAAAAATAGACGCTGCACGTCAAAGACGACGACAGTCGTTTGTAACTCTGGCAACTTTTGGCGTTGCTATGAAATGTTGCTGCTGCATTTGGTTGTAACGATAGTCAAAAGGGTAGGGGGGGATGGGAATTAACGCTTCCTTTTACTCGCCCTGTCGCTGCTGGGTAAATAACGCAGTCAACTTAAGTATGCAGCGTTGAGTGCATTTGATGTTCTATGTTGTTGTTGGCGTTGTTAAAGCAGTTGGCGTTGGCGTTGGTGGGTGGTTTGGGAGCTTTAATGTGTGTGTAAGCGTTTTTATTGATTGGTGTAATGCAGTGTGTGCATTCGTGTGGAATTTTGTATGAGACCAAAGGAATTTGGTGGTATTTCAGTGAAAAGTTATCAATTTTAATAAATCACTAAAAATAAAAATATTCAATAGTTCACACTTTCAATGTGAATTTTGTAGGGCAAACAGTATTTTTGACTCTTTAAAGTTATTAGTTAAGTAGGATAGATAAGAAGATCTTTTTTTTATGATAATATTTGCCGCTAAGAAAAAATTTTGTTTGAATAAAGTTTCATAGGACTCAAATTGAAAAGTGTCTCTAGCCAGTAAAAATTATACAATTTTTTATTAAAAAATTTAACAAAAAAGTTTCACGATGAAATTACTTTTCAAAGCAAACGAAAGCTCAAAACACGCGTCCCCCCACAAAAAGTTTTCCAATAACTTATTAAAATTAAAACAAACATTCTATGTAAAAAACGGTACATTGCAGATAATGTTATTAACTGACGTTAACGCTTTTTGGGTTCATTGGTAAAAACAATTAAGAAGTTAAGGGAGCAGGATTGAAAGGCGTAGACGACACAAATTTTTAAAAACAATTTTAATAAGAAGAATATGTTTACTTTTTTGTGTTAGACTAGAGTTGCCAAATTGTATATTTCACAACAAAGACAAAGACTTTCATCGGGCTTAGTATTGAATTAAATTTCAATTCGAATACATTTTTAAGCATTTTTTATGTTTTCGTTAATTTTGGTTAATTCTTGGTGAGAAAATTTTCACATTTTTTATATTAAATAACATCATTTGAAATGAAAGCAAGTATCTGTGCGAGTAAAAACGCATAATTCATTAGTGACTTGGACTTTTGTCAGTGAAACTTTAAACTTTTCTTCCCGTTTTCGCATTATTCTTTCCCGATTAAAACTTTCCCTTAAAAAAATATAAAATAAATAAAATACAACAAAATATCAAAACAATATCAAAAAAATCATTTAGGTTGAAAATTAAAGCTAAGTCAATTTTGTACAATATAAAGTAGAGATGTCGTTGCAGATCAGCGAAGTAGTAAAAATTCATTCAAAGTCATGGGTCTTTTTTTTTAAGTGTAATGAGAAATTCATTGATTTTTTGAGAAAAAAAACTAAATCAACAAAAAATTTAAATGTGATTTCATTTTGATCGCAACTTACATAGATTTTATATATACTGTTGCGAAAATTAGTTCTCCATAGGCACTTTTCGTCTCTCTGGATTGTGCTTGAAAATAAAGCCACTTCAATTATTCAGCACAAACGCAGTCAAAAACCAGCAATCACTTTATTTACAAATTTACAATTTGCTTATCTTTACGTTTGCTACTACTTATTGGACTATTGCATGTTTCCCCTTTACTTGCTCAAATCAGACTCGTCCCTTTACGCTGCACACTGCTGCTTTTTATACTTGTCTGGTTATCGCGCCGATTGTTCTCACGCATTCCAGTTGGACTCTCTCTCTCTCGATCGTTCTCGCACAGCCCATTACCATCGTGAACCATCCTTGCCATATCGAAATTATAGCCCATATCGGAAGTATGCCCGCAAAAACATTCATGCATAGCACAGCAACAGAGTGCCTCATCGTTACAATACATATAGTATAAACAATTGAGTCACATTTATTCGGCCTTTCCCCTCAATAAAACACAGAATCACTTAATATTAATTTATCTTTACAGAAAGATACATTTATACTGATTCATACACATTTATGCTGACAGTCAAAACAAATCATTTCAGACAGTAAATACTCAAAATGCTGCTAATTCCTCACCCATGCCAATCTACTGCAGAGGATTTTCACAATTCCATAGTACAATTTGTAATTTCCCTACCTTTACTTCTATTCGCCCCCTTCACCTCCTCCACGTACTAATTGCACACTCCACACTGTTCGGTTCAACAGCGCAAGTAGCCCAGTGTCAGCAGCGTCGAAATGAGCGGAATTTGCTACCAACGCAAAAATTCTTTAGCTGTCAGCGCGAGAGCGGCGCTTAAAACGCAGCAGAATGTGTGCGCACAAGGAATTTCACTTCATTATTTTCATTACGGGCAATCCAGCCATTCAGTTATTCAGCCGTGGGTTATCGTCTGTGGCGGCACCGACAGCGACGCCATCATGAGGTGCGGTTTTTATGACTTAAATAAATATTTGCCAAATGCAGCACATCGCAGCGCCCGGCCAGCTGACGGAAAGGTGGTGAAAATTCCAATGTTGAAAAACTTGAAAGCGAATGCGTAAATTTGAGCGCATTATTTATGCTAGTGTGCAGTTATTTCAGTGTGTGTGTGTGTGTCCATACGTGTGTACAATGTGTTTGTGTGTGTTGGTGGCATACCGCAATAAAATCATGTTGGCATGTAAAACGATGCGTATACGCAACATTTTACAGCAATAAAGCTTTTACTTTTACATTTTTGAGTGTGCAAGTGTGCGTGCGTGTGCTTAGAATATTGAAAGATAAATTTGGTGCACAGGTGCACAGTGTTGTGAGTAGTAACAAAAATGGTAAAATTTAATGTTACAACAACAAATTTTGGTATGAAGGTTTGCTGAACATACTTTAGTTAGTAAAAACCCCAACTTTAAAGACAAAAATATAGAACAACATAGAAGTTGACTCGTGTCAAATTATTTTTGATTTAGAGTATTTGCAGGAATAACGCATGTTATGCCTTTTTAGACTCCGATTTCCGAAAAATCCCGCGTTAGCGGAGGTTAATTCTTTAAGATGTATCTACAGTTCAATTTTCACGTTCGTAGTTTCATCGGTTTGAGCTGGGCGATGATGAACCAATCAGTCCGTCAGTCAGGACAAACAATCTATATACATATAAGGGAGAGGGCTGGGTTGTGAACCATTACTGTTTTTTCTTTCCCTAATTGACATATCGCCAATCTTTCAACTCTCAAGTTTGTCTTTTGATATGACTCTACTTTTGTGATTACACCGAAGTGTAAACACGCATTGCTTATGGCAGCTACAGACATCGTGTTTGAAAATCGACTGCGAAAACTTGTTTGCTTTTTTTTAAAGTGCTATCCAAGTGACTGAATTTATTCCAAAAATGTAAGTGTAACACATATTTATTTAGGGTATTGATTCTATTTTACAATCCAATATTTGTTTATGTTGAAATATGATTGGAAGTGTCGTTATTTTAAAAGTTTCCAAAATGGCATCGTGGTTGGGCTGTGAACCACTGAGGTGGCTGGGTTATGAACCACCTGTTTTTCGTACTACATTTGTTCTAACACTGTCAAATATGGACGGATATATTAAAATAAAGTCATTTTATATAATTTAACTCGATTTCGTTGTGTTCACTTGAAGTGAGCCAATACGAGAACACGTTCGTATTTCACATGCAAACATTCCGACACCGATTATGATGAAAATTAAAAAAATTGAGCACTTGCATTCATTGCGATTTTTTTGCCTAAGTGGCGTCATTATAACCTTTTTTCACCTCTTGAGCCTTCCTGATTAAATAAATGTTCAACTTATTTCAAAATTATGGGTGTTTTATTCGTATTTTCCGACTTTAATTGCGATTTGCCAGATGGTTCACAACCCAGTCACTTTTTTGGAAAAGCGAAAAATCACGTCCTTAGAAAATTGGACGTAGAGAGTTAAATGTTAATCAAAACGGTAATCTGTCTTCATAACAAATTTGCGCTTTATATTTACTTTTCCAACGGTATCTTCGATTTTTCGATATCTTTTTTCTGTGAAAAGTTAGAGGCAAAAAACAAAACCCGGTTCACACCCCAGCCCTCTCCCTTATAAAATTGTAGGCGGTACCACGCAACTTTGTCCAATGCTCACAACTGTTTTCTAGTCGAATTGTGCAACTAAGTGGTAAGTTCGTATAAAGTTTCATTGATGTGCGACTTACGAAAATGTTGGGTCATAAAAAATGTGCCACGCCCCTTTTCCAACGCCGATAAAATCTTATCAGTAGAATAACACATCTATGAGACTACGGTACACTAACTTTCAACGCTGTTCGGCTTACAATTCCGAAGCTATTCTATATACCTTCTGTCGAAAGATAGCAAGATTAATGGGAGTTCAACTATACATCTTGATTTTTGTTTAGTACAAACCCCGAAGTTGACAATCTCACAATTTCGTTTGTATGTATAGTACGTAAGGCGCGATCTGGTAGTGAGTTTTTAAACTTTTATTAGTTTTGTATTTTTTGGACCCAAAACTGTTTCCCACTTTTGAATCATTCAAATCGGTTCTGTAGTTTTCGAGATACAATTTTTTTCGCTTACTTTGCTACAAGTAGGGAACCAATTTCATATAAAAAAGGCAGCTTTGTATGGCAGCCCTCTTAAAAGTTGAAGATAGCTGTTAGGTATGTATGGAAAAAACATTTTGTAGGAAAAATAAATGGGGGTCAGTCTTACATCTGGTACGTCTGGGAGCAACCTGGGAGCAGTGAGAGCCCATTTTATAAAAAACCATTCTTTTATATGGAAAACCCATTTAGAGTTGAAGAAAGGGGGTAGGTATGTTTGAAAGAAATGTTCTCAAAGCATAACTAATGAGAACGAGTCATAGATTTTAACCCTCAAACAGCAACTTCTGAGCAGCTGTGAAGCAATTTATCAAATTTTTAGTTTCGTAATAATTTAGAGTTAGCACTTTTAAATAGATTTTTATTAAAATACAAATATTATGAACGCAGCTTTTGTGACCTAAGGTAATTTTCATTGTTAATATGAAGTTTATTTCAACTCTGGTTATATGAAAGGTAGTTTTAATTTTCCTTCGATTTCATTAAAACTTTGCACAGATTGTTCTTTACTCATAAATTAACTATATACGAAATTAATTTATAAACGGCTTCTTCTTCTTTTTGCCACACGGCTATATGAACTCGTCACACTGTGCGTTGCTGTTCGGCCCACATACAAGTGAAGACAATACACAGAAAAAAATTTTTGAAGATTCCATCAAATAAAAGCGAAAAACGACAACGTTTCGACTGACTTTGACATTTCGATTCGATAGAGTTTCAAATTACCTCGAAATTCGACGCGTGCAATTAGATTTGATTTTGCCTTTGGCAGCTGAAATTGTATGATTTTCACCGTTAACGACATTTTGTTACTCGTTGTTCTGCTGCGACTACTTCGACTGCAATTTGCACACTTTTGCTGATGTTGTAGTTATTTTTGTTCGATTATTGTTGTTTGTGTAGTTGGTGTTGTAGAGTTAATCATATCACACGCTACGTGCATTAAATTTAATCCTCAAAATTGATTGCTTTACGTCAAGTAACCAACGGCAACATTGGCAGCAGGCGGCCAAAAGTTTGTCTGCAATGAGAATGAAATGAGGCAATTCATTATTTAAGCTGACACAATGTACAACAAAATTTACGTTCTACATGGGTACGTATCAGTCATACGCACACACACACACACAGCACACACGTGGTCAGTAAATCCGGCTTTCAGCGCCTTTTTGCCTTCGACCAAAATAAACAGCCAGTGAATCAAATGGGCTTAAGTAGAGTGATGAATTTTTAAAAAGTACGCACAACGCGTGTAAACTGAATTTTGAATGAATTGCTTGGCACTCAGACATGAGCGCTTTGCATAATTTATAAACAGTGTTTTTTTATTTATTGTTTTTATTTAAAAAATTTTAATTTTTGTATTTCACTGCGAGGGCGTTAATTGAATTGCTTTCCATTTCAAGTGTACACGTATTCAATTTTAGTTTTGGCCAACTTGATGCCAAATTCATTAGCGCATCTCCCAGCCTGCATGAAATCGTCAGGTATCCCCCTAACCCCCATAAAGTTGTTTTGTTCATCCTTTAACCTGCATTAAAGTAACGCACAGCGCCCGTTTAATACTTCAGAGCGCAGCGCTTTAAAATTGGAAAGTTACTTAATACCGGCTGCCTCTGTCCTGTCGCAGCTCATAACCAACTTTTGTTCACGTTTTTTGTGTGCGTGTTGGCTTTTTTCTGTTTCAGCTACATTCGCTTTACGTATGGAAGCTGCACAGGTGCGCACAGTAATCCACAAGGACACCCAATGTAGCGCGAACAAGGACAAGGTCGACAAAGAACTTTTCAAGCCACTTTTCCGGTTAACGCATCAAGGATGCCTTGCAACGAAATTTCAAATATTACCAAATAATCAGCTGATCTAAAGACTTTCATGGACTATAAAATAAGTTGGCTTATATGATTTGTGAGCATCTGTGTTGGTCATGCAGGCTCTGCAGCTGCAGCTGGCTTCAAGGTATTTTTGTGTTTCTTTTCTACTTTTTTGCAACGCTTCGAACTTGCAATATACAACTCGTAAGCAAGCAACACATATCTGTATATTTTATGAGTATGACTATATGTGTGTGTGTGTGTGTGTTTCTATTATGTGCACTTTATTCGAACTTCAGTGGCTCCCATGAGCCATAAAACGCATGCATGTTGTTATGATTTCCCCACAAGTTTTACAAGTGAAATATTTTCTTTTCACAGTCCAAGGATATTCACTAATATTCAGTCAATGAATAGAATTTCTGTATAAATCAACAGAGTGTGTTGCATACATGTGTAAAGCTCTGCATGGTTCTGTGAATAAATGTGGATTCTAACTAAATTCAAAGAAGAAATTGAAGATAATACAAGTTGAAGAAAAAATATTTGTGTATTGTTGCTTGCTGAGTATTTGAATCTATGTTCTTAGACACTGTAGACTGACATCAGACATGAATAACATTGATGATCAACATTGATTGTAAAAACAAACTGCAGTCAACGACACTGACTAAAGATATTATTAAAGTAAAAAAACTTCTTAAAATAAAAACAAAAACAATTAAAGTTAAAAATTGACAAAATTTGAATAAACAAAAATGGAAAATACAGCCAAATCAAATAAAAAATAAATAAATCATTATTAGTTAAAAAAAATATTATTAAATAAATAAATTTAAATAAATAAAAAATAAAAAGAGTCTTAAAATAAAAAACAATTAACAAATAACAAATAAAAAAATAATTAAAATAAAAAAAATAAATTGAAAAAATTAAAAAAAAACTAATGAAAAAAAGTTTAAAAAATAAATTAAAAAAAATGAAAAAAAAATTTTTTTTAATAAATAAAAAAAAAATATAAAAAAGTAATTAAAATAAAAACATAAAAACTGATTAACAAAATTATTAAATTGAGAAATTTGCAAAACAAAAAACGTCTTGAAAAATATATAGTAAAATTAGGTAATAAATAAAAATAAGAAATTACTAATTATTATTTTATACAAATAAAAACACAGAATAAATAAGATAACAATTATTAACAATATACAACTAATAAAAATAAAAACCCCTTGATAATATAAAAAACCACTTGAAGTGGAAAATGTACAAAATAAATAAAAATAAACTTAAAAAATATACAGACAAATCGAATATTAAATAAAAAAAGAAATTTTTTACTTTTAATAAAAAATAAATATCAGGTGTACAACTTTGCTTCCGCCGTTTTTTTCCAAAATGAAAAGCTTTATTGCGAAAAAGTGCTTACAGATGTATTATTCAAAGTATTGTCCGTCGCTAGCGACAACTTTCTCCCATCTTTCCGGCAATTTTCGGATCCCGGCTCGAAAAAAGGAGTCCTCTTTTGACGCTATCCATGAAGCAATCCATTTCTCCAATTCTTCGAAGGATTGAAAATGTTGATCTGCCAGGCCGTGTGCCATCGAACGGAATAGGTGGAAGTCAGAAGGGGCGACATCTGGGGAATACGGCGGGTGGGGCAAGACTTCCCATTTCAGCGTTTCCAGGTACTTTTTGACCACTTTTGCGACGTGAGGCCGAGCATTGTCGTGTTGGAGGATGACTGTGTCATGTCGCTCTTGATATTGTGGCCATTTTTAAAACGTTGAAACCACTCCCGACACGTTCTTTCACGCAGAGCAGCATCACCGTAAGTTTCTGAGAGCATTCGATGCGCTTCAGCTGCATTTTTTTTTCGAATTGTAACAGAAAAGTAAAACTTCCCGCAAATGGCGAGAATTGGGCACATAAACGGACATTTTCGAGCGTGAATAATACGAAAACAAGAACAACTGTCACTGAAACGGCGATGACAATTCGTTAAGCACTGTCCACACTCACTTTAAAGGCATTACCATCTATGTATTTCAACCAGCCTCAGCCGGTACAGCCACCTATCGGAAAACGGCGGAAGCAAAGTTGTACACCTGATAAAATAACAATTATAAACAAATTAACTAAGCACAAAAACAAATTTCATTAAATAGATAAATAAAACAGTAAAAATCAAAAATAAATATAATCAACAGTAGTTCAAATTTACAACAGTAAAATTAAAAATAAAAAATTAAAAGAAAAATTAATAAAAACATAAAATTTTAACATTAAAAAAAACTTAAAAATTTTTTAAATTAATAACAAACAAATAAAATAAACAATAAAAAAGAAATATACACAATGAATAAAACAAAAAATGTAAACCAAATGACTAAATATAGTAAAAAAATATTTAAACTAAATAATAAATAGATATTTATAAAAAATATATAAAATTAAAATAATTTATATAATCAATAAATAAATTGAATATTCAAACAAATTAAATCATTAAAATCATCAAAAATTAAAATCAAAAGTATAAACAAAATAACTAAACAGAATATTTCATATAATACAAACAAAATAATAAAAATAAATATAATCAATGAATTAATGAAATATTCAAACAATTAAATAAGATAAACAAAATTATACAAAATATAACAAATAAATAAAATTATGCAGTATGAACGAACATGGAGTACGTAATTATAGGTACATATTCTTTAGTAGTATGAATAAGTGGTAGTTGTATAAGTGCGACCAAGTTGCAGCAGATTGTGTCAGAAAGATAAGATTTTGTACTAAAAAAACTTTTCAGTTTTGTGATTGCTTGACTCCGATTTGTTTGAGCACGAGTCAAAGATGGATACCAGTAGAGAGAAAATATGCCATGTTTTACAGTTTTTCTTCGATAAAAGCGAGAATGGACAAAATGAATAGTGTTTGTATTCCTGATACTATAAAAGCCAACCATGCATAATTTTGGTTTCGTTGATTCGTTCCACCGTAAATTTTTTTAATTCGGTCCTCTACTGTCAACAATTAGACCACCTAAATCAAGCAATCGCTCGAAGAGGCCAGCTTTGGCCAATAGGACAGGAATTGTCTTCCGTCAGGACAACGCTAAGCAACACACATTGATAGCAGGAGGTAATAACTTGGTGCCAGATCCGGACTTAAAGGTGAATGCATAAAAATCTCCCAACCAATCTCCCGGAGTCGTATGCATTCTCCTTACAGTCCGGACCTAGCACCAGGTGATTAGCACTTGTTTCTGTCTATTTCGAATGATTTTGCCGGTGAAAAATGTTCCCCAAGAGCAGCTTGTAAAAATCTTTTGCCACAGTGTTTTGCCACAAAAGGGATGAGTAATTTAATAAGAAAGACACAATGAAATTACCTTAAAAATTACAACACGTTTTTAAACAAAGCGGTGCATATTTGATCTAAATCTATTTATTTAAACTTTGAAAAATAAAGTCTTTAATTTTATGCAAAATTCATCGATTTTTTTGTTAATAAACCTTATCTTTCTGAAAATTCTATACATATATTGACTATACACTCAAGCGAGCTCCCATCACGCTCATTCATCGTTTTTACTTGGATGGCGTGATTCGCCCCTGTTACTATTTGTTTATTTCAACTTTTTATGTGTTTTCATTTCACTTTGCTGCTATGCGATATTATCGAAAACTTGGTGTTGCCGCTTTGCAACTTTTACAACTTTCAAATGCATTCAGCTTAATACAAGTAAATACATTCAATGTAAACACCGTCAAAAGCAAAACATTTTGATTCATTTTAATGAATATATTCTTGTGATGCATATATTTGTGTAACGTTACAAACAGACGAAAATAAACTGAACTTTATCTGATGAAAACTTAGAAGTCTGATAAAAAACTTTAAAGAACAGGTATTTAATTTTGCTTAAAAGTTTGAGCTTTGCTTTCGATATCTGATTCATTTTGTATCACCGAAAATTAAAATTTTAGTGATTTGTATATTAAAATTTCTTGGAACCAATGAATTGAAATTTAAATTGTTAAGTACACAAAAACATGTTTAAAATCATACATACCTACATGTTTTTTTTTAAAGATGTATGATCAAGTCTTAAATATGACTAGCAGGGCTAAGCGGCTTTGCATGCAAGTTGAAAGTCAATGGGGCCAATAAATCAAGTTTCTCTTAACCCTTTGTTGACTCTGTCATATTTTTATGAAAAAATACTTGTCTAATTATATATCATTTAAAATGCTTTCAATATATATTAAGTTTATAAACCTCTTATATCTCTTGTTTCCCCATACAAAGTCTTAACGCATTGTTGAAATGAAAAACATTTATCGTATTGTTTTTTCACATTTGGAGCAATTTCACCAAGTCTAAAGTAAAAATCCCGAGTACATGTTTCTCTATACAAACTTTTGACTCATCGTTGACCCCGTCAGAATTTGATTTTCCAAAAAATTAAAAACAAGTGTCAAATTTGTGTTTGTGTATATTTGCATTCCGGTGTTTTCCCCAATTTTTAAGTCCAAAGGCTCATTAAATCATATGTTTTTTACTCTAAATAACCTCTTAACCCGTCGTTGAGCCGTCAGATTTCGATTTTGGAAAAAGTTAAAAACAGTCATCGAATCATATCACATTTGAAATGATATAATCCGTAACCGTAAAATCCGTAAAATTTTTAACCCTTTGTTTACCCTTTTAATTTCTTAATTTTTATAGTAATAGAAAACCCGTCTTTAGTTATATTTTTTCAAGAGTTTTCACGTATTTTCAAGTCAATAAACCCATTTTTTTCGCAGTGTTCCGATATATTAACCCATTGTTGACTTTTAATTTTAATTTCTAAATTTCTATAACAGTAAACACCCCGTCTTTAATTATATTTTTTAAGTGTTTTCACCAATTTTCAAGTCAATAGACCCATGTTTTTTCGTAGTGATCCTATGTACTTAGGAATCTAAACCCATTCTTGAATCCTTTAACTTTTGATTGTCGAAAAACTGAAAATTATGTGTCGAATTACTTCTCACTAAGAGTACTTTAACCAAGTTTCACAGTTTCTTCATACAAACTTTTAACCCGTTGTTGACCTCACTAAATTTTGATTTCAAAAAGCGAAAAACAAGTGTCGAATTATTTCACATTTGAAGTACTTTCACAAAGTTTGAAGTCAAAAAGGCACGAAAAAATTATGTTTTTTCATAAAAACTTTTAACTCGGGCAAAATTTTGATTTTCAAAAAAATGAGGAATACCTGTAAATTATTTTGGATTTTAGAGAGTCTTCATCAAATTTGAAGTGAATAGGCCCATCAGTTTATGTCTTTTACGTAGTCTTTCCATATATGAACTTTAATCCATTGTTGAAACCGTTAAATTTTCGAATTATTTTTGTTTAGAAATATTTTCACAAAGTTTGAAGTCGATAGGTCTATTAGATCACGTTTCTTCATATAACACTTTAACCCATGTTTACCCTTTTAGACCCCGAATTTAAAATAATTCCGTCTTAGTGAAGAACCCATGGTTAAAATTTCATGTTGGTAGTTTCAATCAGTCAGTCAGCGAATCAATCAGTCAGTCAGGACAAACAAATATATGTAAAAATATAGATTGAAGTTGAATGAGTTGAAGTTTTTTTAATCTGGTTGGTTAGATTTTGATATTCAAAACTTTACAAGATTTTACTGTCGATTGCATTATTTTCAAGTTCTCAAATATTTACTTATAAACTGGTCAATTGGCCAGCCAATCATTCCTACTTAACTATTTAAAAAACTCACAACTCGATCTACATGTGAGTCACAAAACTTATGTAATGCAACCGAATTACCTAATAATGTTCACTATTCAAGATATGACAATTTATTGTTGTTAAGCGTCTACAATAATATTTATAACAAGGAAGAGTGAATTCATCCGAGTGTGTAAATATGCTATTGATTTTTTATGCCAACAACAATAGACCCACAACTGCTGTGGAGCGTAAGTAATGAATGGAAGGGTTGGCGTTGACGTAGAAATAAACAAAAATATTTTAAAGCACAAGCACAAACGTCAGCACATGTACAGTATGTGTATGGATGTGTGTGTGTTGTGTCCACGTATCGATGGGTGTTGAGATATTGCGTCCATTTCCGACATTGACGTGACACGTGAACAGCGTCGCATGTAATGTTCAAGTCATGTTTACATGGAGATAAACTTTCGAAGACACAAAGTCAACACAAAACAACAACAATCGCCGTATGCAGCAAGCCAGCTTATATAAATGTTTGTGCGTACGGCTTACGATATTCGTATGAGAGCAAATATGATTGAATTCAACTGGAATGCCATGTGAATTGTTGTGGGTGTGCAGATTGCAACTGCAAGCTACGAATAATTGATTGACGTTGTGGGTGGTTTTCATGTTTTTCTCTTTTCATTTCAATTGATTTTATTTATTTTGCACAGGATTATGGGAAACGGTTGTTGTTCGAGGAACAAAGTTTGCATGCGACACGCAAGCAATGCACAGAACTGCTGTTGTCATATTGCAGGACAACGAAATGATTTTGGTGGCTTTACAGGGGAAACCATTAAGTGATGAAGTTGACATGTTGATGGCATTGAATAAAACGTTGTTCATTTGTTAAGTGGGTTGCAGCCAAGTTTGGTTCAGTTTACTTAGTTCAATTCAGTTTTCAGTTGATCATTTAGGGTTTAAACAATCAATTTATGCAAGTAAGCTGAGGTTAAGTTGGGTAAGGTTGAAATAGCTGGATGGATCGATTACTTTGTCAAACCACTTGAGCGATGCTATGAACCTGAACATCTACGTAGGATTACTCTGCAAACACATACGCTTTCTTCATATTCTTCGTAGAAACACATACGCTTTCTTCATATTCTGTGCATTCGCAACTTCTACAGTAATCTCCTTGAATGACACTTGGCGTCTGTTTCGATAAGCCAGTGTCCAGTCGAGGATGGAAATCGCAAATGGGACTCCTGAGCTACGTGAATTGTATAAGGTTGGTTGTGGTGTCTGCCTCTGTATGAGACACACTAAGGCCTATTTCACCCGTTGTGATACCACAACTTCCTCTGTTTGAAATGTGTATGCAACACTGTTTTTTTAACATGTGACACAATACACATTTCAAACGGATGGAGAAAGGGAGGGAGGGGACCTACAGTTTAACGCCGAATCCGAACGGCGGTTTTATGGAAATTTTCCTTTCACACTTGGAGGTTTTGCCATTGCCTACCAAGAGGGCACTTGTGCGATTCTTGTAATTCTCATCAGCTTCATGTGGATAGCAATAGAAGTAGCGAAGAGCGTTTTATCAGCCGAAACTAGGAATCGCACCTAGGGCCTCGGCATGAAAAGCCAGTGCGCTACCCGTTGGACTATCGAGGTCGGCTGTATAAGTTCTGGTGCGAACTTCACCACATTTAGTGAAGTGTAAAGAGTGGTTGTGCTTTTTCTTGCCAGATCGCCTGCTTTACAATTACCTCCGCATGGCCACCCAGCCAAGTTTTGTTGGGGTAGGTAGGCAGGAATGGTTACCTCAAGTGGTGCACACTTAGGCCAGGACGGTCCATTGAGATACCACTTCCGATCGAACATAGAAACGCTCACTCGCTGAACCAATTGGAGCTTCTTACGAAGTTTAGTAAACAACGAATGGTCTAATCAGTTATATTCTCTAGACTATCGAAGAAGGAGTTGCCGAAATAAGTAATCCTTCTTCTGGATAGAGCAGAACAGTTGCATAATACTTCCTACTCCTCGTCCATGTAGCTGCGACAGAAGTCATTTGAAAACAGCCTCATCCTCTTTGCGTAGGCTGCAAACTAAGCAATGATCCGTTAAAACACTGACCCTGGTTCTGATCTGGGCTCTGTTGTGGGAGGAGCTCTCTAGAATGTCCAAGGTTCAAGGTTGACTAAATTTGCCGTGCAACTTGTATTGCCTTCAGCGCATCTTAAATTAGTTTCACGTATAGAACTCGTATGGGTACGAACTTACAAGTTAAGAGAGGCTCACAAAGTGCTGTCATATCTTGGCCTAACTGGTCAGTTGAACCATGCGGAGCGAGCTCATCTGCTATACTGTTCTCTGGAATATTCCTATGAATCGAAACCTACCATAGGCGAATTTGAAGCTTGGCAATCTCGTTGAGAGATTTTCTGCAACTGAGAACAGTCTTTGATGTTATTATGACTGCATCCAGACCTCTAATAGCCGATTGGCTGCTGTCCGATAGTATCAGGATACCTCTTGCCAATATCTCGTTTACAACGAGCCAATCAGAGGCTGCTCTGATCTCGGCTTGGAAGACACTACAGTAATCTGGCAAACGGAGCTTTTCTTCTGAATAGATACCATAGCCCACTCGACAAAGCAGTTTCGATTCGTTCGTATATATATGGACATTGCCACTGTCGGGGGCCCACCTGGCTCCCATTCAGGTCTTGATAGGATTAAAACTTGATAGTTGTTGTCAGTGTTGTGGCAGCCGCCGTAGCTCAGCTGGCTAGTGCGTTGGGCCGCGAGTCAAGACTCCGCGAGTTCAATACTCCGTTGCGTTAACACCGGAAAAAAAGAAAAACAACAATTTTTCTTTCGGCAGCTGTCCTCTCAACAGGAGATGGCAAACCTCTGAGAGTAAAATTGCCAACTCGCCGTTCGGAATCGGCATAAAACTGTATGTCCCTTCCAACCTTGTAAAACAAAAAAACAAACATTCTAACATAGCTAGGCCTTAGTCTCGTAATCGGGCTGTCGTGCCAAGTCAAGAAGAAGAAGAGAAGAAGAAGTTGTTGTCAAAGCATCGCCTGGGTAGATTTAGAATTGTTCAGTTCCCATTACGTCCAACTCTTCATTGAGAAGAAGCTCGCATCCTGGTGGCGGCCTTGGTGGCCAGGGTTTGGTTACTTTCTTCTAAATTACATTACAAAGCCTTAACAGTCAATGGTCACTTCAGACAGTTCTCCGGAGGCACGCCAACCCCAGTCTATCTCAATAAAGTTCCATATTAACAAGTTTCCAAACTCAGAAAGCCAGTGGTTCAGGCTTGTAAGTTGTGGTTACCGTCCTCTAAGTTACATTACAATATCTTAACTGTCAAATGATACTGTATAGAGTTTTATGATGACTGAACTTAACATCCCAATGTGTCTCTGTGAAGTTACATTTTAAGCAAATACCGAACTCAGATCAGCAGAAGTTCAAAAAGGTCTTGATTACGTCAACGAAATCTTCTTTAGCATATATGAATCTGTATGGGCCCCAATCAAGTGTGCATATATTCTTCCTTAAGAATCCAGTCTACTAACATTTGTAGCCTTTACAATTCTGAAATATGCATATTTGAACAACGACTGTACGTCTGTTGTGTCTCCAACTAGAACTCTAGAATACTTCATCCAGCTTTACTTGAACTCTCTAGGGAATTCCAAAAAAGTCGCGGGTTTGTGCTGATGCACTCTACAGGCAGTGAGCCTTCTCATGTCTATACCTTCTCTCTGTGAAAGAAAATTGTGTGATGTTTAAGCCGCCTTTTTACAAAAGTAGGAAGCATTATTCTGAGAAGCTCCAACTGGTATCTCTAGGAACCAAATAGGGTTTGTCATATTCGTGGCCTAATTGGCCACCCAGCGAGCATGCACTATTCGTACATTGTGCTGGTGTCACTTGAGCCCATAATGTCCAGTAAAGAACTAAATCAATGTCGTTCATTCATATTTAGAAGAGATATTTCTATTGCCGCAAAATTAATCTTCAAAAAAGCGCAATTTGTAAATGTTGGTATTCTCTGAGGTATTTACAAAAGATGACGCATTGGACCATCTTGTAATTGTATTCTTGTTAAAGCGTCATCATTTTCATCTAAAAGTAAACATTTGCCATTTCGCTAAAATGTAAACAACTGTGTAGTGCTTTCTTTGTAATCCAACCTTTCAATTTTTCCTTTGTAATGTCAACCTTTGTGCCAACAAAACACAATTTGCGGGAAGCATTGAACGAAAACGCTTGGCCGCAGGTTTCAAAAGTCGAGAAGGAAACTTTAGAGGCTCTTTAATGCGATGTCCTATTACTCGTTGTATTCATCAAACATTGCTTCTACTTTATATCTCCCGTTTCGGTAAATAATCTTTGCTTTGGTGCAGACGCGGGGGAGTTCAAAATTCCTCCTCCCCCAATACAAAAATATTTGGTACCAAATATGGTTTAAAATGGTATCGGGCTCAATACTGGTAGGCCAAACCCTCCAAAATAAAATTCTGTGTGCGTCGTTGAACTCCTGGAACGGTAGAGAAGCTCTTAACTTCTGATCAAAAAGCCAAAATTTGTGTCAATTCTTGGATCGCCTCAACGGGCGAAGCATTTTATTCAGGCGGATTCTGTAAGCTGCCTGAAAGATGGAAAAGGAGATCGTAGCTAACGATGCATAGTGCTATGAACAAAATATATTACACTAATTTATATCCCAATAATTTATCGCTGTTTACTAAGCTTCGTGAGAAGCTCAAAGTGGTGCAGTGCAAAATTGCGACACAATGGGCCTCCATGACCTAAATGGACTGCGCCTTGAGACAGCCACTCTTACCTACCCAATTTCTCGGAGTAATGCTTTAAAGATACAAAAACAACCTTATTCCTACTCACAGTATTTTCAAAAATTCATGTCGAAGAACTCATCGCTTTGAAGTGCTTGCTCGACACTTAACATTTATACGCTGAACTATTGAGCTCTCTTGGGTCCAGCACTCATGTCGCAAACAACTCTCAAGAGTCTTGGCCGCACGAATATTTTACTTCAGCATCCTCGCTCTGTTACAATTTTCACATTTTACATTTGACTACAGGAAATCTTGAATTTGTAAATTTATTATTTTGCTTCCGTTGACATTGGCACAGCCAGAACTCAATCAATGAGCAACTTTACAATGTGTGCAATGTTACAATTGCCATTCGCATTCTTGGGCTCGGATTTTGGTACCAACACAAATTCGGGCGCCATCAGCTTTCCACACACTTTGCACTCGCTCACCTTGGAGCGCAAGTACTGAACTTCTTGTAATCAGTAGAAAAATTGGTCTCCGTTAGCACTGCCCGTATTGCGAATCGGGTGCGGCGGCAAAAAATGACTTTGCGCTCTATACCCGCTCACAGGAGTCATTAGGAAAAACTTCGCAATCTATGAAATACTCGACACGAAAATTTCATATCGTAAACTTATTTTGAGAAATTGTAGTCATAAAGCTTAAAAAATTTTCAGTGCTAATTTTTTTCTTTTATTTTTGGAATCACTTTTGGTTTTTGCTAATTATTAGCGTTAATGAGTGGAAAATGTATGCGACCGGGGCCCATTACCAGCAATGGGTATTTGAACTTTCTGCGCGAGTACAGGCAGAAGAACTGCGGCATGACAGCGGTGCAGACAGTACGTTGCGGCGCCAAGGAGTGGAATAAACTCACCTGCAAACAGAAGGCCAAGTATCGACTGATGGTAAGTACGAATCGATGGGTTGTGCTGTAATCACGTTTCGTTACAACCAGCCAACAACAACTAATCGGGTCTGTTTGCCTGTTATCGCGAATGCCTGCATGCCGCCGTCCCAACCACAGGGATGCAAGGGCAAGGGCAGGAGCAAGAAGAAGAAGAAGAAGCGCGGCTGTCGACCCAAGAAGAAGAAACGCTCCTCCGGCTGTAAAAAGAAGAAGAAGCCACGCCGCAAGTCGGGCTGCAAAAAGAAGAAGAAGCCACGCCGCAAATCGGGCTGCGGCAAGAAACGCAAGCCGCGCCGCCCCAAGCGCAAAGGCTGCAGCGGCGGCAAGAAGAAGGGGCGCTGTATGCGCCCCGGCCCAGTCACCGCCAATGCGTATCTGAACTTCTTGCGATTCTTCCGTCGAAAGAATTGCGGCCTGAAGCCCACCGAAGCGGTGAAGAAGGGCGCGCGCAAGTGGTGCTCGATGACCAAAGACCAGCGGCGAAGGTTCATGCGTCAGGTAGGTGTGACGGCGAGCATACATTTTTGAAATATTTCGAGAAAATATTCGAAGTGTGTTTGACTTAAAAAGCTGAATGGGAATTTATGAAAATTTTGCTTTTGCCTTGCAGGCGTGTCAAATGTCAAAGAGCAAACGCAGACGCAAGAGTGCCCTCTGTCGATCCCTACTAAAGAGCAAGAAGAAGCGCTGTTGATGATGTCTGCGATCGTAATGTGCCATTCCGTGTGTGATGACAAGCAATGTGCTAAATTATTTTGTGTAAAAATATCAAATAAAAACCTGTGAAGGGAGTTTAGAGAAATTACTAAAGATGCGAAAGATGCTTTCACAGCTTTTAATTTCCGTTTGATGATTAATGTTTTTTTTTACTGATGATTTGATGATTTCTACTTTTCATATCTATTTTTATATTTCATTTTGATGACATTTGACGTTTGCATTTCATTTGGCAACATTTGAAAATAATTTGCTGTGTAGCGTTTGCTAGAAGAGAATACTGCTGCAAGTGAGGAATCACATAAAAGTGTGAAGTACCGAACAATTTTTGGGTTTCGCTGACATACAACTGTTGGTTAAAAGAAAATTCCAAATATGATTAAAATTTGCTTTGAACCATATGATACATTAAGCATGCTTAGAGCTTGAATTAGCTTGGATTCATAAAAGGATTTCTACGAGCTGCGATTCGTTGGATCTACTGGACAGCCCGGGTCGTAAGACAAGAGATGTCTTATAGAACTACAACTAGAGTTATATATAGAATCTCTAGACAAAATATAAATCCCCAGGCTCTTCCTTCTCCGACATCTTGGATTACCTCACTTCAGTCAACAGTCAGAGACTTGCTAGAGAGACTTGGGTTCATTCACAAACAAATTGGCTTGTTAAGGCTCTACGACTTGAAATGAGACAGATTACACCTCTACGCTTTCCTTGTGATATAGAAACGGATCCATTTTGTGGTATAAGTGTGTATTTCGGCATGTGCTATGCACAAACAGCCACTTTAATCTAACCTTTTTCCCCCCTTGTTCACTCCTCTAGGGAGCATAGGGCCTTCACAAGACATTGCTTTCTGTTGGCTGGATGTATCGCCGCTTAAGAAAGACGACTCCGATGTTGTGAGCCGCCACGCATAGCACCGTCTGTTGTGTTAACGGGGTTGCCGTAAGTTGGTTGGGGACTTCGCTAAGATTACACCGGCACACAAAAAAAAAACTGGTCTGTACATTTGACTAGACCCACCTATCCTTATGTATTTCGGTGCGCTGAAACCGAATCCGATTATTTGCGATTTTTAGCCATTTTTGGCAGTTTTTTGCAATTTACTCAAAATTTTGAGGGTGTACCGAGAAAACTGACCTCGGATTCGGTTTCAGCGCACCGAAATACATAAGGATAGGTGGGTCTAGTCAAATGTACAGACCACTTTTTTTTTTGTGTGCCGGTGTTAGTTTGGTGCGCTGTTTTTCACTAATGCGCGCTTTCTCTTACAGGCATTGCTAGTGCACCCTATAGCAGAATATTTGTTTTTGTTTTACAGCCGCACAGCGCATGATTGCGCGTAATATTACTTGAGAGTGAGTGGGAAAGGATCATTTGAGGGTCGGAATTTTGCTGGACTAGGAAATATTTAGGGGACAAGAAAAAATTGGAAGAGTTAGAAGAGTGCAAAACTATGCAGCAGGTAGAAGTCGAACCCACGACCTCTGGGTGGTAATCTTACCTAACTTATCTATATTAAAAATCTATGAAACCCTTCCAGACCAATGTGTGTGGCTTGGATTTAAGAGAATTGTAAAAGGGACTGGTTTTTCTATTTGGAAAAAGTTTGAAACTTTGCACCATTTTTGATTTTTAACAGTGAGTGAAGGAAATGATAGCATTTGTGACAAACTTCAGTTCTTGTGCTCACTCAAGGGTTGTTTCTTATTGTAATTCCGCCCCATCCCCCCCTCCCTCCGACCGCTCCCTCTGACTAGTGACGCACGCAAGAAAAAGTTTTGGGTTTTCAAATCCCTTCCAAATATATCTTTGTTACGAAATTCAAAGATGGCAAATGTCAAATTGAAAGTTAAGTGAAATCCTGTGTGCGCCACTGCCTATGACTCATCCACAGTGAAAAAAATATGTGACTCATACGACAAGGACAATCTTATCAATGAAACGTATCAGCCAAGGCGAATTCATACCAGGTGATAGCGTAAGGACAGCAACAAAATTTCAATGTATTTTGTTTTTGTTTTCTGGGTTTAGATTGTCAAAATCAGCCAATCAGAACAGAGCTTGCTTTTTTCATTTTTAAACTATCAAAGTTTTACACAGGCATTTTGACAATCTAGACCTTTTCCACAAAAAAAAATCGATTTGCCTCATTCAACGAGGCCACCTGGTATGCATTCGCCTTGGTCTCAGCCAGATGAATGTCTGAACTTTGCTTTGAAGGAAATTGTGCAAAATATTCTGTCTAAAAATTTCAGAACTAATATAAATGACAAAATTTTCAGCTTCTTGGTTATGTGACCTTAGTTTTTGACCATCCACGAGCTGCTTTTGAGTGTTTAAGAACACATTTTTTTATTCTTTGTTAGATTTGAAATTAAACGTGGACTACTTTTATATGTTTGAAGATTAATCATTCATTAATTTTCATATGTAGTGCTAGACTGTTTAGTGGGTAGAGAGGGTTTCCGGGTGTTAAAAGCTCTCCATGGCTTATCATTAATTAATATTTTCAATCACTTTCAAGCATGTTTCGTTGCCACACTAGCAACAAGGACCTTTCATCTTTAAACTATTTTAACTGCAAACTTCAGAGATCACAAAATTGAAACTGTTTACGTTTTTAAAAGTTCACTTTCTTGTCAAAGTTTAATGTTATTTACCAGTAATCCCAGCAATATATGAAAAGTTGTTTCCTATATTTAAGAGATACCATAAGCAAAGCTTATCCCAATGGTATTGTCACACTGAGAACGGGTTGTCATATGGTGTCAATTGCGTTTGCCTTCATGTATGACTACGATTTGCCGTACGAAACGACAGTCAAATGAGAACGATCGAATTTGTGTCGAACGAACGATTTGACTACGTTTGACGACAAAACAAAAAATGTCTACGGATCGGCTACAAAAGATCCAACAAACTTGATGTCATGAAGGCCGCAAATTCAACCAACAGTGGTGCTAGCCAGATCTACTTCAAGTAGTTGCGAACCCGGACACTTCTCACTCTAGGGCGAGGAATTAACTTTGGTACAAGGGACAGAAATATCTACGTTTCCACTTTCAACGGACACTTTCAACAATATATAACAAGAACAATGCATAACTGGCACGACAGTTCTAAAACCAGACAAAATCTTCACTAATCATCTGTGTTATAGAGTTCTATGGCGAAACAGGGACTTTTCACAGATCCCACTTTTCAACACAAAAGTTTCTAAGATATTATATCTTTCCTACTCGGGAGTAGCAGGGAGCGAGGGTGAGATGACAAGAAAAGGGGTCGCCTTGCCTATCACCGAAGTAGATAACTCTGTGCTTTCTCCGATATCTGCCCTGTAAATGTATATTGACAGGTTGAGCAACAGAACATCGAGTCCTCATGGCGCAGCCGGACTGATTGTAGCAACTGCCGGCCCTATATTCCTCCCTTTCCTTAAGGAAAGCGCAATGTGTACTGTCCCTGAGTTGAACTTCTATAAGACAGCTTGCTTGAGTTTTCACTGGTCACTGCGCCATTGGATCTATCATGGCGCCTCTCGTCCAGTGATATCTGCAGAAGCTGCGAACATGAGAAAGAAGTAGAAATGATGCAACACTTCCTGTGCCACTGCCCTTTTTGGGGGCAAAAATTCCTAGCGAACCTTGCTTGCTTGAAATTCTGGATCTGCTCTCCTTTATCTGGTTTGCTCAGGATTGAGACTGTTGGTTAGCTACAGAATTATTTTAGAAATGATTCACAATGGGCCAAATTGGCCTCCGAGTGAAAGTGCGCACTTTCTGTTTCGCACACATCCTTCCCTACCTGACCTTACCTAACCTATATCTTTCCTAAAGATTTGTTACATTATTCCTTAAAGATTGTAATGGTTTTTGTTGTTGTGCCGCACAGACTTTCAGTTGCTCATATCTATAAATTAATAGATCATCTCACTCAATTATATAATTTTTGTATATTTCGTGTAAACCGTTATATATATATGTACATATAAATTTAATATTTAACCCATTGCTGCCTAATGGGTAAAAATTTACCCATGAAAATTGACTTTTTTAAAAACTCGCAGAAAAGTTCGTGGTAGAGATATCTCAAAATCATTGATAGGGATGGTTGGGGTAAAGATGGAACTACCTTAATCTAGTGGAGGTCACCCTAAATTTCCTCCATCTAGCTAGAGTTACCAGACTCCAAAAATGGTAAATTTTCTGGAGGTGGAAAATGTGGCGAAACGTAGTGACCTTGGAACTTCAAAAAAATCTGCCTCCTAACTCACTTGTAAACAATACGTCTTTTGTTCACCTGTTTAGCTGATCACTTTAAAAAGTATTGAAAAAAGCTACCATTCCTGCGTAATGGGTACAAAATACCCAATGAAAATCTCAGCAACGTGCAGAGATAGAAAGCTGAAATGTTTGTTTCTGAACATTTTGGGTCAATTCCAGGTCGTGTATGAAATTTTATCAAAATCGTATCGGCGGAACTGGTACCCGGCTTTAATGGGTTAAAAACGGGGCACTCTATTTTTGGAGATTAATGTCATATGTCAAGCTGACAGCTTTACATTTTCTGGCTGTCAACCAAACAGATGGATTGAGGAATTAATTTTTATTAATAATTCCAACCGCAAATATTACCTTTGATAAGCAACAACAACACTTTATCCGACGTGCAAATGACGGTAACGTGTAACATTTGACATTTCCCTAAAAGCTATTTGCGTTAAGTGGCAGTTGCCGTTGCTTTGATTGGTCGTCGAAATTCAACGGAAAACAAATAGAAAAGAAAAATAACAAAATGCGCACAAGCTCGACGACATCTGCGTTTGCTTATTTGTATCAACATAAAACTAAAACAATGGCATTAAAGGTTCGTTAGAAGGTGCAACTTTTAGATGTATGAGACGCGTTTGGCGCTTCTAGCACCACCAACGATTTTAAGCCCATCATCAGTACACAATTTGAACTTGAATGCCGTGAACATGTTTTCAACCTGCAGATAGGTCAAACTTGTTTGTTTTGCCATTAGCTGGAACCGCTTGCGGCCTAAGTGGCAAATTTGCTGCCTCCTTTGCCACTAAGCCTTTAATGTTTTCGCATTTGCCTTATTGCAAGAGTTTAGCAAAGCGAAATCTTTTTTTTGTATGAATAATTTTCGGACAGTTTCCGTTTTCCTGTTTGTCATTTAAAAAGATGGAATCTTGCCACCAAAGCCGGAGGCCACTAAGTACTAAAGCATTGTGCATGATGTGATTAGAAAAACTGCCTACGAAGCAGAATTGCGTTGATATTTACACATACACTGACACACTCTGTTTGTGTGTCAGAAATTTTGCGTACAGCAGCTAAACGTACAATTACACTAAACGAAACCTTCTGTCGCAGCGACACTCAAATAAGCCATAAAACTGCGAGTGCGCTGCGAAGGCGTACGAATGCCAGCAGCGAAGGAAAATTATCCTTCAAGCGATGCCACACATAAAACGGCTCTGTCGTCAGAGATGTCTCTGCATAAGAAATGCGTAGGCGTGTACATGTGTGTGTGTGCAGAGAAGCACAAACAGTGCAATAAAATGTGCATAAAATTTTAATGAGTCATTTAAATTGCACTTCCAAGCGCCTACCGGCAGTCTTAAGTTTGAGTATGAAGCGACGCAGTTGTAGCAGAAATTAAAGTAAGAAGTGTGAGAGCATAAGCAATTATGAAAAGGTGTTTTTTTAGTCATAAAAATATTTGAATAATGTTGGCATAGCTAATTAAATGGTACACAACCTTGTGACCCAATTTTTTGAGCATTTTGTGAAATTATTTTGCAGAGTCAGGATGCCTTGCACAGCGTCAGGTTGCCTTATCGTCACAATACATAGATGTTGTTGTTTGATATATGTAAAAGTAGATGAATATATTGTAACGAAAGTTCTGCTACCTCAACGCAGGCGTAATTCGTTTCACTGAATTGTGCTCTAATATAAAACCAACTAAAATCCTTTAACGCAGTTCAAAACTAGTAGTCACTTTATTTAAATAGCATTTTTGCTTGTCAAAACCAAAAACTTCCCTCTGTGCTGTGCCCGGCTATCTTTTATATTTGTTTGCCCGGAGCGCAGTCCGTTCTCGAACATACCAGTATCGCCGCCATTCGACATTCCATTACTGTCTTCGATTTTATAGTGTGAGAGGCCAGTGCTTTGATTGCCGCTTGGTTGTCTACACAGATGATCAGGTTAGATGGAGGCAAATCCAGTACTCCGATCATGCGTGCAGCCTGGTTTATGGTGTATACCTCGGCCTGGAAAACACTGCACCGGCCAGGTAGTTTAAATGACCTGCTTAGTGACAGTGCATCCGAAAAAACCCCGCACCTGTCCCGCAGTCCATTTTCTAACCGTCCGTGAAAATTGGGATCTCGCACTCCCCAGTGTTAGTATCCCAATCCTCCCGGGTTGGAAAGTGAGTTCGATAGGTGTTATTGAAGCAAAGAGTCGGTACCACGTAGTCACATCCAAAGTTCGGGTACCCTTGACCTACCCGTAGTAGTATTGAGGCATGACCCATCGTGTGTGACTTGAAACAGCCCCCAGCACAAAGCCTGAGAGCAGTTCTCGAAGCCGTGCATGTAATGAACGTGTCCAGTGGTAATAAGTTCACCATAATTTCGAGTCCCGCCTGGGGTGTTGATTTCATGCATCCAGTTATCCCCAGACAGGCAAGTCTTTGTACCCTGGTTAGAATATTGAGGTGGGACAACTTGTCTACAGCTTCCCACTAAACCAAGGCAAAATAAAAAACATCATCAATGTAAGCTAATCTAAATAATTTATTTTGTTGTCCATATTGCAAGCTGTGTATGCGAGTTTTTGCCAATTGTTACTGCTTAATGCTTTACTATTTAATTTGCATTTGTACAATCAGATTTCATCTGTTCACCGAGTCCATTAGTCAAATTGATTTTGCCTTTTCATAAATAATAAAGCCAAATTAAAGTGATTCGGTTAACCAAATGGCTCGATTCGATGGCAAATCTCGTTGTTTTAGCAATATTGTTTTATCCCCTTATTTTCCAGCAATAAACAATTTAGTTGCTCATTGCAAACCGTTGACTTTATGAACACTAGACATGATTAAGTGCAAAATTTTTCCATTTCGGTAATGAAGAACCTTTAATTTTATGCAGTTTGTTGAAGAAAGTCATGAGCCAAACACATGTGAGGCTAGAGTGGTGTTCAATGGCATTGAATTGTGGTTAAAGTTCACAAAAAAGCTGGAAAATTCGACAAATTGCTACACAGCTACTCAGAAGTTGCTCTTAGAGGGTTAAAATATATGAATGACCCCCACTAGTTTTCCCTACTGAACATTTCTTTCAAACATATTTATGTCCTATCTTCAACCCTTAATGGGTCTGCTATACAAAATGATTGTTTTTATAAAATAGGATCCAACTGCTGCCAGGTTGCCTCCAGACACATCAAATGTAAGAGAGACCCCCAATTATTTTCCTTATGAATGTTTCTTCCAAACATACCTACCCGCTATCTCCAACTTTTAAGGGGGCTGCCATACAAAAGTAGTCATTTTCAATGGAACTGGCTCCTCACTTGCAGTAAAGTAAGCGAAAAACATCGTTTCTCGGAAACTACTAAACCAATTTGAATGTTTTATTCAGCAATTGGCAAAAATTTGTAGTGCAAAAACTACAAAATTAATTAAAAATCAGAAATTTGCCACCAGATGGCGCCTCCCATACAAACAAAGTTGTGAGGTTATAAACCTTCGGATTTCTATGAAGCAAAATCAAACCTTAAGAATCTCCATACAACACTAAATCATCTCTAATGTACACCTTTGATAAATTTGCAAGGACATAATTAGTATTTGGTCTTTTCGTTTGCTACTGAACGTTGGTCTCGATTAATTTTGTATGATAGAAATATAGAAAGACAGCATACTGAATTTGTATAGATCTCTCCTTAGGAGCGAGGATCTTAAGCCAATTCTACCTATGTACCTACGAGTAATGAGCTTCATTGGTCTCGATTAGTTTTGTAAGGTAGAAATATAGATTCGTTTATGAGCGAAATTCTTAAGTCATTACTCATTAATCAAACAGAATAATGCTTTGCTTCTTAGGTTTTCTATGAATGTCCTTGTTGTCACACTGTTTCAATATTATACGTCAAATATTTTTAATAAAATTTAATTTTCTCACTTCATCTAGAACCAAAAACTGCAACCAGAATTGGCCAAATATTATTTCATAAGTAAATCAAAAGTAAACAATATGTTTTAGCTGCCTCTAGAAATGACTGAAAGGACTAACTAGATGAGCTGCGCTTTGCCTTGGCGGCTGAAATGCTGAGATAATGAAACAAACTGCTCGCAGTGCTCTCATTTCCATTTACATTAAGATTGCATAGAATTGCATTCGTGCCCCTCGCGTTTCGTTGTCTTTGCGGCTAATTGCCTGTGTGCCAAATGCGAAAGCAATTACACCTAAGTCTGTTTTTACACGGTAGATTGGTTCCAGAAGAAGCCGTGTAAAAAAAAACCGTGTAAAAAAAGACATTGATCGTATACAAAAATGGGTGATTTGTTCCTAATCTCTAAAACCTATTAAAATTTCTTTACCAAACACGTCTTATTGCATTGACAGTTCACAAAATATTAACACGTTTCAATTGCTCTGACCAGTAAATTTTATTGTATGCACATAAAGGGAATTCCCCTAAATTAGTGCTATTCACATTTGCTTTGACCAGTAAAAATTGCTTGTACGCGCTAAAAGGGAATTCACTTAAATCTTTAAGCTAGTGTTCGCAAACTATCGATAGCACTATCGATACTATCGATGGTTTCAGACTTTTTTCTTTCATAAATACTTTTTTGTGATATGAACATACTTCGCAAAAATTAAATTTGACAAAAAAAATTTAAGTACATAAAATTTCAAATCGTGCTAAATGGAATAAAATCGTGTAAAAAAATTAAAAATATTCAATTTTCAAACCGTGTTATATCAAAACCGTGTAAAAAAAGACCGTGTAAAAACAGACTTAGGTGTACAACACAAGCAAATCTATGCTTGTGCAACAACAAACAGCGGCACAACAGCAACGATGAAATATTACCACAAACAATCGCCTCCATATTGTATGAGGGACAAAACGAATAAATGAGTGAATGAATAAATGAATGAATGTGTGCGGCTGCTTTGTGGGCACTCGCTGTCTGAATTAGAAAACTTTGGAAAAACAAATTTTTTGTTTTATTTTTATGGAAAACTTTTAGTGACACTTGTTACTTGCGGCTTGAAAAGAAAAAAAATGACAGGCAACTTTTTGAAATTGTTTTTGTGCTTATGTGTGTTTGCGTGTAAGAAGATTCAGCAGAAAAGATTCAGTTGGCGTAGGCAAAGTTGTAACCGCGAATGAGGATGTGAGAGTATTTTGCTTTTAGTGGTCGATGAGGCATTCATAAGCCGATAAACGTTTAGGAAAATTACAAAGAATTATATTCAAAAGTTTTGAATTTCATTATCTCAGCATGGTGTCTCACCTCCGCTGGCTGCATGACAACGTTTCAACGATGTCATTTGCTCGAGTGTAAAATTGTTTTTAACGCTTACAAACCAACGCAGAATGAAAGGAAAAATGGCTGAATGAATGAGGTTTTTGTTTTGCTGTGTTATGTTTCCACACGGACAGTTGTCATTCGCTGTCGAGTTGGAATGACAAAAAGTTTAGCAAAGATGTTATTTGAGTGAGATAGTTGATTTATAGAACTATAGAGCTTCTTCTTCTTTCTACTTCTTGCTTCTCTAAGAGCTACAAATTTCACAAATCTGAAGAAGGAGTGTGCTCAGATATTCATGGAGCAATGAAGGCTCTGTGCCTTTGTGTGGTATCACACCCGATTTGTTCCAGTGTAACCAACTTCACCTAACTTTTCCTAACTTTTTGTGAAATTATTTTTCATTTACTGTTTGAGCTTAAAATTCTTCCACTGTATAATGTGTGCAATAAATACAAATTAAAGCGTGCAAACAAAGCAAAAAGAAAGAATTTTTGATTAAAAGAAACAAATATGAAAGTATTTCTGTGAATTAGAAAAACAAAAGAAATATTTAAGAATAATAAAGAAACATAAATGTTTAAAAATTCAATTCAAAGTAAAAAAACATTAAGGAAAATTGGTGAGCATAAGAAAGTTTGTCGGCTTCTCAGCCTTTTACTTTTTCCTTTGAAAGTTCTCCTTTTTTAAATGACGTATGCAGAAATTCCCACGCTCCGAATTGTTTTGTTTTGTTTGTTTTGTTTTCAAGATTTTTCTTATTGTTTACACAAGACACACAACACACACACACACACACAGTAAACAGAATAAACAATATAAACATTCCACAAAGAGTGGCAATAAAAACTTAAATACCGAGGAAAAGTTTCCGCATGGCAGCGCATGTTTTGCACACAACTGTAAAACTCATTCAGGCAGCATTACTGTCGATTAGTGGTTTATGTGTGTATTCATTTTTATTGTTGTGTTCTGGCAAGTGTTGAGCGTTGTGACTGCCATCAATGCACCCAAATACGAGTATCAACTTTTTCCGCAAATATCTCAAATATTGACAGTGAACATTTTTGTTAAAATTAATTAAAACTTGTGCTGTCACAATGTTGCCGACACGTTGACAATGATGAAGTGACAACAAATTTTTCTTAAACATTTATAATGATGTTGTGACACACACACATTTCACTCTTGTCACTTGTCAAGTGACAGCAAAAGTTTGGTGAAAATATTTTTGTTTGGCTTTTTTGGCGGATGTTTTCTTTTGCTTTCGCTAAGCCAACTTTGCAAATGGCTGTTTTCCACTAACGACAATTTTGTTGCTCAAAACAACACGAACGCAGAGAAAGAGCAAACAAAGTGAAGGAGCAAAGAGTGGACACAATTAATTAACCATTAGTGGCCGTAATTAATTTTATCGACATTGCTATGTTGTTAGTCTTTTTTGTGTTTGTTTGTGCGTCGAATTATAAATGAATATGTCCATTGTCCATGTGTGTGCTGAGCATATTTAGTTGGCGTTGCTTAAACATTTACAAAAAGTATTATTTCGGCACGTAGCGCAGGCCTTGTTGCGCATAATAAATATTTCTCCAATGCAAATGGTGTTTCCTCCTTGTTTGGTTCATTGCAGCGCAGAGTGATGGGAAAATCACTGCTAGCTGCCAGTGTGTTTGTGTTCAAGTGCTTTAAATGCCACGGGTAATTAAACATTGACAGGCATTTGCACAGTCAGCAACAACTTCCACAGTGAATGTGTTCGACTGGGCGTATAAAAGTAATGTGCAATAGAGCGGCAAATGCGTCAGAGAACTGGCGAGTTTTTTTTTACAATTTTTAAGCTTCGACATGAAGCAAATTGTGGGTGATTTATGTTAAATTTATAAAAATATATAAAATGTATGAAATGCATTTAAATAATTTAACCCTCAAGAGTAAGTGTTAGCAGAGGACAGACGTACGTCCGCCCTGCTCCTAACAAATAGCTTCGTTGCGCGTAGCGTAGAGTGTGTCAGTGAAATTCGTTGGGAAGTGCTAAAGTGCGAAGGTGTAGTGTCGCGTTGTGCAAAGTGTGCGGGCACTAGCTGGGACACAAATCTCCCTAATCGAGTTTTCAATTTCGGTGGCTCGCTGAGTGTTTGCAAAATTTTTCAGTGAGAACGAATCCACCATACCGACTTGTGCGGAAATCCCGCGCAACCTACCTGTTTGTATATAAACATTGAACAGCTGTCCGATCTACAATCAGCTGTTTCCAAAAGTGGACTGCAAGCTGTGCGAAATAAGCGCAACAGCTGTGTTGAGTTGGCTACTTCGCACAGCTCTTGGCTGGTACACCCTGTGGAGTCGCACCCTGTTCACCAAGATACGTGGGTGGTGCATTCGCTACGGGTGAGTACAGTGCTTCCCAAACTGCATTCTGCCTAACACCTTTTGCAGCTCCTGTGGATCGCGTTGACGGCCATTGCGAATTTTCGTAAGCTGCCATTCGTGCAAAAGCGTCACTGGCCAATCAGAAGGCGCCGGTCGCCAGCCCGCTGTAATTGGTGGTTCGTGATCATCGTGCTGCTTTTGTAGTCATCCCTGACGGCCAATATCGCAAAGAGCCTCTAACCAATGAGCGTCGAGCATTTGCCCCAACTGGGGCGATGCAACCGCGGTGGTGGTAAAACGACCCCGCTTACTGATCCTCATGCGCCAAATATCACAGTGGCAAATGATAGCGATGGCGAATTTACAGGAGCGAGGGAGATGGGAATAGACCCTTTCAAGCGAAGCTCTAAACTCACACGATCACCGGTACGCGGAGAAAAGACGGCAATCTCGCCGACGCCAGGCTCTCAAGCTGAACATAGCGTGGCCGAGACGGCGAGCACAAGCGCGGGCTCAGGTTTAACGGCATACAAAGACTTGGGTGAAAAGATCCGAGAATTGGTGACAATGATCATCGGCAAGCGCACGATCAATCCACAGATGAGGGATGTCATCAGCGACATAGAAGAGCTCTATAACTGTGCGACTGCTAGCAACAGCGAGCGTGAGCCCGGAAATAAATCGGACAAGGGCTGCCAAACTGTGCCAGCCATAAAGCAGAGCACGATTAATGCGCCAAAACGACCAAGAGAGGACCAGCAGCCTGCACGAGCCACTCCGCCAAAGAAAAACAAGAAGGCGGCCGACAATGGAGCTGTGAGGGTTGAAGCGGCTGCTGGAGCCACAGCCCTCAACCAGAGGACTGTTAAAGCAGCCGAGTGGACCGTTGTTGGCTCGAAAACGGCGAAGCGAGGCAGGCAAGACAAGAGTGCTGCTGATGACGTAGCAAATGGACATGGTGCTGCCAAAAGCCGTCGCAGACCAGCTCGCCCGGACGCCATAGTCATAACGCACAGAGGCGAAAAATCGTATGCAGACATCCTCAGAAGTCTGAAAGCTGAGCCCTCACTGACTGAGCTTGGCGAGAACGTCAAGAAAATTCGGAAGACGGCCAAAGGCGAGCTGTTACTACAGCTTAAACAAAACACGAGCGCGGTAACAAACAAACTCCGAGAAAGCGCAACACTTTTTCTGCGAGAGGTTGCTGACGTCAGAGCGATCAGTCGTGAACTATCTCTGGTATGCCGCGACCTAGATGAGGCGACGACTGAAAAAGAAATTCACGATGCTATCCTGAAGCAATTCCCAGAAATGGTCGCCCCGCAAGCCATTTGCATCAAATCACTACGACCATGTAGAGATGGCACCCAGATAGCGGTGTTGAACATGCCAGAAAGAGATGCCAAAGTACTGCTTGAAACTGGCCACATTCGCGTGGGCTGGGTGAGGTGCAGAATACGCGAGCGCCTAACCCCTATACGGTGCTACAAATGCCTCGATTTTGGCCATGTGTCGAAGAACTGCAGAAGCGACAAAGACCGCAGCGGGATGTGCTTTAGATGTGCAGGCAATGGTCATACATCCAAAAACTGCAACCTCGCACCAAAATGTGTACTTTGTCAACCCTCTGACAATGGTGAAGCTGGAAATGACCACCCGACTGGAAGCTTCAAATGCGCGGCATACAAAAAAGCGTTGGCATTGATTACCCAACGAAATGATTAAGTGCATTCAGCTCAACCTCAATCACTGTGAGGCAGCGCAGAATTTGCTGAAGCAGACGATCTACGAACTCAAAGTAGATATCGCGCTCATCTGCGAGCAGTACAAAGCCCCTTCAGACGACACAACATGGGCAGAAGACGCCACCAAAAAAGCGGCTATCTGGGCCTGCGGGCCGTTTCCTATAGAGAAAAAAACCGTCTCACAAAAGGGCTTTGCGTATGCAAAAATCAACGGCATTCATTTCTACAGCTGCTACGCGCCGCCCAGCGAACGCCTGGATGAATTCCAGGATATGCTGGACCGGCTAACTCAAGACGCCGCTGGCAAAACCCCCGCAATTATTGCCGGCGATTTCAATGCATGGGCTGTAGAGTGGGGCAGCGTCAAGACTAACAAACGAGGTGCAGCACTGCTGGACGCCTTCGCGTGTACCGATTTCCAGCTCCTTAATGAAGGGAATAAGCCAACATTCAGTAGAGGACAAGCGAGCTCAATCATCGACCTCACACTGGCGAGAGGTCGACTTACCCGAAGTGTTAGATGGCAAGTGTCCGACATCTACACACATAGCGATCACATGGCTATCCTATTCTCATTGCTGCCACAGCACAACCCTGGAACCCGCCAAAAGAATCAGAAGGTCCAAAAACTCGGCTGGAGTACAAAACAGCTAGACCTGGCAACGCTTAATTATATGCTAGAGGAACTGGCGGTCCCAGAAGCACCAGCAGAGGTGCGTGCCAGCCTAGTCATAAAATCATTAATGGCAATATGCGACGCTTCCATGCCCCGGAAACGGCAAATCCCTGAGCGGAGGCCAGTTTTTTGGTGGAATGAAGAGGTAGCAGAACAAAGACGTACCTGCCACACACTGCGTCGAAGATACACAAGAGCCAAACACAGAGGTGAATACTTGAGCCTGCAAGCCGAGTTCAAGGAGGCGCGAAAGCAGCTCCGCAAAGCCATCAAAAAGAGCAAACGGCAAGCCTTCTCTGCTCTTGTTGATGCGGTTGACGCCAACCCCTGGGGCGTCGGCTACAAGGTGGTGCTAAAGAAACTCAAAAGTGACAGTGGAAAATCCCCCATCTGCCCAATCACTATGAAGCACATCGTTTCAACCCTCTTCCCACGACAGGGCGTATTTACTGCACCAAGACAGCTGAACATCGCTGAAGTGCCAGAGGTATCCGTGGAGGAAGTCATTGAGGTAGCAAAGAGGATAAAGGCAGATAAGTCCCCAGGCCTGGATGGTATCCCCAACAGAGTCCTAAAAGCCGCAATCCAAAAGAAGCCGCAAGTCTTCTGCGAGCTCTACTCGACGTGCCTGCGAGAGGGCATCTTCCCCAAGATCTGGAAGCGACAAAGACTTGTCCTCCTGCCGAAAGCCAACAAGCCACCAGGCGAACCCTCTTCATACAGACCACTCTGTATGTTAGACACAGCGGGCAAAGTTCTCGAAGGGCTAATACGGTCTAGGCTCGAACCGTTCGTCGAATCCTCGACTGGTTTATCCCCAAACCAATACGGCTTCCGTAAGCGTCGCTCCACTGTCGACGCCATTGCGGCAGTATGCGCCATCGCCAAAAGAGCGCTAGCAGGGAAAAGATGGCTAGAAGGCAAGAAGCAATATTGCGCTGTTATAACACTCGACGTTAAGAATGCCTTCAACTCGGCGAATTGGAACAACATTCTGCAAGCCCTTGTGGACTGTAATGTGCCGGACTACCTAGTCAGGATAATAGCGAACTACTTCGCTAACAGAGTCCTACTATATGACACGGAGGAGGGCCCCAAGCAATATGGTGTTACAGGTGGCGTACCGCAGGGCTCCGTCCTAGGACCGGTTTTGTGGAACGTCATGTACAACGGCATACTGAAAATACAACGCCCTCCCGAAGTAAGCATCATCGGATATGCAGACGATGTAGCCGTAGTCGCTGTGGCCAAAACCCTGGCCACACTAACAGAGAATTGTAACACTACAATATCGGCCATGAAGGCGTGGCTGCGCAACGCCGGCCTGCAACTCGCAGAACACAAGACAGAAGCGGTCCTGCTTACAAGCAGGAAAAAAGTGGAAGGCATAAAAATTCGGGTAGGCGGCCATGAAATCCAGTCTAGTCCTCACCTAAGATACCTGGGTGTGCTGCTGGACTATCGGCTAAACTTTAAAGAGCATCTCAAGTACGCCAGTGACAAGGCTAGGCGAACCAGCGCTGCCATTGGCAGACTAATGCCTAACATCGGCGGCCCCAGGCCAATAACACGAAAATTGATAGCGAGCGTGACGGCGTCGATATGCCTCTATGCCGCGCCTATTTGGGCAGAAGCAACCATGACGAGCTCGTACGTCAGATGCCTTAAATCCGCTTACAGGCTCAGCTCGCTGAGAGTCTGCTGCGCCTTTAGATCGGTCTCGGACGAGGCAGCAGACGTGATTGCCAGCACTTGGCCAATCGATATACTGGCCAGAGAGGCAGCAATAACCTGGCGAGAGTGCAAAGACACTTCGGCCTCTCGATCTGCAGTGATGGAGGCGGTGCGGCGTAAAAGCTTAGCAGAATGGCAGCAGCGATGGGATGCATCGTCAAAAGGCCGGTGGACATGGCGGATGATCCCAAACATAGAAGCGTGGTGCAACAGAAAACACGGCGAGGTCAATTACTTCTTGACTCAAATGCTGTCAGGACATGGATGCTTCCAGGAGTATCTGCACAAATGTCAGCACGCAGACGACCCGTTCTGCCCAGCATGCGCCGGGAAAGCAGAAAACGCAGAGCACGTTTTGCTGGAATGCAGCCGCTTTGTCGAAGAAAGACGGTCCTTGGAATCCCTTCTCAATGAGCCGATCTCTCCTTCAGCAGTTACACACTGCATGCTGAGCTCGCCCGATGCATGGGAGGCCTGCAGCCGAATCATAACACTTATGATGCTTCGAGTGAGAAGTGACGAGCAGAACGCCCGGCGTCGGCCACAAACGACGGCAGCACTGCTTCAACACCCAAATGCGGCAACGATAGTTGCGCCGTGCACACCGCAAAATTAGCGCGGTTATTCTGCACCGTAGGCGACAACACTGTGGTGTCGAACGCATGGCAACACCTGCCATAACACACGGACGAAAGACTGACAAACGAACGATAGAGCGGTAACGCTCACGACGGCCTCCTGACGTAATACCTCACGGTGGTCCCAGGAGGGCTAACCGTCCGGACGAGAGGTGGGTTTAGCGGTTTAAAGTCCCGCACAACTTGAGGCTTTCGATGCTTCCCTCCTCGTTAAAAAAAAAAAAAAAAAAAAAACCCTCAATCGCCCACCCTGAGTCCAGGGGACTCACTACGAACTTTAATAAGTTGGTACAGGTTTAGTTTTTGTGCTTTGGCGTCCAGCTTGACGGCGTTCAGCTAGAGTTATGTAAAGATATGGAATGAGATCTTCAACAAGAGGTCTTCTTGTGGCCTGCAGATAAATAAAAAACCATAAAAATTTAATAGATGTTGCATTATTTCGTAAACAAAAAATGTGAGTCCCGGGGACACAGGGTGGGTAGATATGTGATTTTAATAGGGGTGGATGATTGAGGGTTAAAATTAGAATAAATATTGTATTTTTGGAGAATTTTTAATTTAACAATAAGTGCCTTGAGTAAGTTTTACTGGTTAGAGGGTTAACTAGGTAGATAGTTCGAAGAGGCAGCCACAGCCGCTGCCGACTAGAGACTCACATAGCTAGTTTAGCCCGCTGTGGTACCTCAGGACCCAGTCCTACAAGGGTTAACTAACAGGCTAAAAGATCGTGGAATCATATTCCGACTCAGTCAGTACTCATGTCAGATCACTGGCATTTAGTGTGTCGGAATTATAAAAACCTAACATTAAACCGACTGTGCAGAAATTCCTTCTCTTGCGAATTTTGCATAAACATTTTTTTTTAGCGATTTAATATGCTTTGTAATTAAAAAATTACTTTTTGTCAGTACATGTTTAGTGTGGTCATATCTAAATGTGGCGCTAATTCAAAGTTAAACCTATATTACCAATTATTTATATTATAATACTGAAACGAAGAGGCACTCTGTCGCTGTGCAAAGCAACCCTGTCGCTACGCGCCGTGCCATAATTCAACCTGGCAATGATGACCGCGATAATGGAAACTTTTAGTCCAACCTGGCAATGATGGCCGCGATAATGGAAATTTTTAGTCCAACCTGGCAATGATGGTCATCATGGAAACCTTTAGTCCACTCTGGAATGTGCGAGAACGATCTGCGCGATGGCCGGACAGGTATAAAAGGCAGCCGGGTGCGGCGCAGCAGTCAGTCTGATTTTGACTAGTGAAGTTGGCACACGGAGTAATTGAGCAAATACTTAAGTGTAAAGACAGTGAAGTGTAAATCTGTGAAATAAAGTGATTGTTGGTTTATTTTATTGACTGCGTTTGAGAAACTAAGTGTTTTATTTCCAAATTACGTAATCCAGAGATACGTACTAGCCCACTAGAACTAGCATTCGTAACAATACATATTGAATTATTTTGTATAACATTCAGTCTCACTATTTGTAGCTCTTATGTCTCGCCTATTCACTTGAATTGATTTAAGTTGAACTTAGTTATATTTTTTCTAATAAAGTGTAAATCAAAACAGGAATAGTCACTTTTTCCACCGAAAGTTTATTATTGTAAATTAAAAATTCCAAACGAAGCAGAATTAAATATGTTAATAATTACAAAATATGTATGACATGAATAAAAAATTCAATTGAAAACTCGTTACAGTATTTCGCTTAATTTAATTTGCCAATGCAATATGCGAAAAACTAAATTTACATTCATACAGTGCTGCTCGTCCATTGACGAACTGTAACAGAACAAAGAAAAATTAGTTTAGAATTCAAAAAGTGCAAACATAGATATTTAAAATAAAAAAAAATTAAAATTATGTGGCAAAAAAGTCATTTCCGTTTTTATTAAAAGATGGTGTTAGTTTTGTTTTCAAGGTTTTCTGTCAACGTCATAATTTTTGCTATTTATCCTTGGATGGAAGCACAGAATAAACAGTAATACAGAGTAATACGCGCATCTCATACAAATGCAAAATGTAATGGAGACTTAATATTACTTCTACTGTTAATTTAACATTACGTTCTCTGCTATTAACATTAGAAGCAGTACTAGGCAGCTTTCGTTTCTGTTATATCACAGAACAAACAGTACAGAGATTAGGAGAAAGTAATGATCGCATGCGGTTGTGTGAAGCATTGAAGGAAAAATAACGACAGACTGTGGCTGTTGTTGTTGTTGTTGTCTGCCAACAAAACAAAGTGCCGCTTGCTTCTAAGGCCAATAAGCTATGGTTATTGTTATTGTTGCCGGCTAGAAAATGAAACAGTGAATTCGGATTATTTTTGCTTTGTGGTTCACTCTGAGTGCAGTGCAGTGATTACATACACTGTCGGTAGTAACTTTACGACGAACTGCAACGTACAAAAATATATGAAAACGAATGTCAACGACTTAAGAAGTCACTGCGGTATAAAGTTGTCACTTTATTTTTAACACTTTCGACCCTGAATTGTACCCTGTTTCTCGATATTACTTGTTCATGATTTATATTGTTATTTAAATTCAATAACACTTGCCTACACGACATTTGAAGTAGCCACGCCTCTTTGTTAGAATTCTAGAGCTAGTTTACTTTTAAACAATTTGAGCTTAAAACGGGTTAAAAAGAAATTGTATGTCAATATTTTTTAATCACAGAAAAATTAATTAATATATACGGAAAAATACAAAATTATAACTTTTTAATTTTATTTAACCATTATTGAAGAAACAGGGTTTTGATCAAACGCTCCCAATTCGTAGACTTCAATTAGAACACAAACTTTCCCTGATATGGCTGCAAGTTATTGGAAATTATTTTGGGGTAACAGTAAAATGTTTGTCATTTGTTTTGAATCCATTTCTAAAAATATTAATTTGTTGGTGCCTACTTAAATTAAACCCATAAATCCATCATAGCTTTTGCTATAAGATCACAAATAGGTGAAGTTGCTCTCAGGCAACTTTGCGGTCGAAAGGGTTAATATTGAAAATAGTTAAAGAATTTGGAAAAAATCGTTATGTATATATTGTATATATTATTCAGTATAGTCGCTGCTTATTTATGTTTTCGTACGGCTATAAAAAATATGTGCATACATTTGACATGATTAAGTGCTCAAATAAATTAATAAATTTTTCATATCATTTGGAAGATTGATTAACCCTGCTGTTAGGTTAAGCCCATTTGGTCCAATTTTTTGCTTGTTTCCTTTGTAACTTTTGACTAACTATTTAACTATTAACTATTTTTTACATCAGTTATGTTGAGTAAAGAATGAATGAACCAAAACAAATACAAAAAATTTGAATAAATTGTTGTTTTGTACGAAAATTGCAGTATGGACCAAATGGTCCCTTTTCTAACCTAACAGCAGGGTTAAGGAAGTTTCAAATCGTGCTTTTGTTCTTCTCCTAACACTAAAGATGACTTTAGGAAATAAAAAACCAAAATTGAAAGTTTTACCAATGTTTACGCTTTGAATGGGCAATTCAATCCTGGCAATTCAAACTCATATATCTAAATTTTTTTGTAGTAAAGAATCACCACAAATAATAAATAATTTAATTAATAAAATTAATCATTTATTCAATAACTAAAATTATAGTAAAAATTGTATTCATTCAATATGGAAGGATCAAGCACTATAACTCTGTAAATACATACGAGTGTGTGTGTTTATAGCTTCACTTCAATGCGCCTGCAGGTTGGTGGCAAAACATAGTTTCACTATTTCAGCAAATTTCTAATTAACTCTAATCTGTTGCAAATTTCCCTTGGCACCAGACAACTGCCCAAACATCAGTCCACAGCCTAATTATATACACACAAACACATACACATCATGTGTACAAATTGTACATCTGTATGCGACGCACGCGCTGATGTCATAGTTGTGTCTGCCCACGAAATTACGAGAACCAACAAAACTAGTAGTTTATAGGCCGCAATTTTGCTTGCCATACTACGCATACACCTTCATACACACACACACACACGGCCATTGTGCTTTGTGCTTTTGTTCACCAAAAATACACAAATGTGTCAGTAACCACATTATTTTGATTTAGATTTTTTTTTTGTTACAGTGCATTGCTTAGAGCAAAGCCAACAGAGGCTTTGTGCACACTGCATGCCCCCAGAAGTGGGTAATACATATAAAGCACACACACACTCGCACATAATTGCATGTGGCATGTAAATTTGCTGTCTTTGTTGCTTCTTCTCGGTTTTTACAACTATTTTGCATATGGGTAGAATTTTTGTATTTACACATCTGTGGCACATTGTGCTCTTTGATTACCAAATCAAATTTAGTACAAAGGATAGCCACGACTTATAGTCCCTCAAATCAATGAAGAGTTCGAACTTGAAAGAGCAGTTAATAAAAGATGGCTTGGATTAGATTAGATGGCTTTGCGTTTAAACTACTCTCGCATTCAATTGGCAATACATCAGCTTATATAAAATAACTGTAGAACCCCAGATGGGACTCGAACCCACAATCCCCGGCTTAGGAGGCCGGTGCCTTATCCATTGGGCCACTGGGGCATCTTGAAAGCGTATGCGTTTCTGAGCATTTTATCTTTAAATCAAAGAAAACTATTGAACTAAAACATTCTACTACCGATCAAGTATAGAACAAGTTATTATATATCAATGGAAATAGTAGATATTTATCATGATTAAAGTACTGAACAGATCTACAAATGTCCAACATTAGAGCATCCAACTTAATATTTTTTTGTTATCTTAACAATTGAACATTCTACAAACTATGACAAAATCAAAAGAATTAACCCCAGATGGGACTCGAACCCACAATCCCCGGCTTAGGAGGCCGGTGCCTTATCCATTGGGCCACTGGGGCGGCTTGAATACGACTCCCAATTGTGACTGTTTAAGCTAAAACTACTTTGAAAAATTACAATAAAATTTTGCCAATCGAAAATGATCGTAGAGGGAAAAAGAGATTTGAGAAAATGTACCAAAAATTAAAGTTTAAACCCCAGATGGGACTCGAACCCACAATCCCCGGCTTAGGAGGCCGGTGCCTTATCCATTGGGCCACTGGGGCGCTGTTGTTAACTGCCAAAATAGTTTTACTTAAATTTCCGTACTGAAAAATACACCCAAAAACACAGATGAAGATCGTAAAAGATATTTTGGCAGCAGTCAGAGATCGCATACAAACTGCTATCAGTTATTGACACAGCTGGAGGCTAACTCGACGGCACACTTGTCAGATATGTTGCCGAAATAAGTAGTGAAACGTAAGCCATTGGAACTTCAAGTTGAATATCTATTAAATTCAAACTATTTTCCTAAGAATTGCTGCTCTATTGGGATCATTGAAAAGGCTGTAGAAAGTATTGAAAGTGGAAAAAAGTGAAAGTGAAGGGAAAATCAGTAGTAAAAAAAGTAGAAGTGGAAAAAAGGAAAATCATTATAACAACTGCTATGCAAATGTTGAGAGAAGTCTTTTTTTTATTCCTTGTTTACTCCACACTGGGGCATAGGGCCTCAGCAAGACTCTTCCATCGTACACGATTCTGGACTTTTGAAACAAGCCTTAACGCCTCAATATGTTCTTGGTGATAGAAAATTTTACATTCTTTGTGGTTTGGTTTCAATTTTAAGTTAGAATGATTTGAATTACCAAAGGTGACTTTTCGGACATTTCGGTAACATGTGAACCTTCTTGGACCACAGAGTGTACAAACTATATATTTGACCAGTACACTCGGAGGTCCAAGAAGACTTACACATTACCCAAGAGTATGAAGTACCTTTGATAAATTTAACCCACTTTTGCTAAAGGTGGATACGTCTATTTAATTGTAATAAATCTTTATTACGAACGACATTTCAAACTCAGAAACTGTGGAACTGAAAAGTGTTGTACAGACTAGACTAGCCTTAGACTTAGACTTAGACTTAGACTTAGACTTAGACTTAGAATTAGACTTAGACTTAGACTTAGACATAGACTTAGACTTAGACTTAGACTTAGACTTAGACTCAGACTCAGACTCAGACTCAGACTCAGACTCAGACTCAGACTCAGACTCAGACTCAGACTCAGACTCAGACTCAGACTCAGACTCAGACTCAGACTTAGACTTAGACTCAGACTTAGGCTTAGACTCAGACTTATGGCCAAACTCCATAAAGCGCGTTTCAGGCGTATCGTCGTTTTTCGCTTTTCTCGTGTTTCGAGAAAAAGTTGAATCAGTGTATTTGTATGAAGCAAACTCCATGACTTGACGTCGATACGCCCGAAACGTGGCAAAAGTTGAACTATTTTCAACTTTCTCTCGCGTTTCCCGCTTAACGACGTCAAACAGCTGACAGAGCTCCTAAAGATGTCATACATTATGTGGTTAAATGGTAATTCCGATAACAAACTTGTGTTATCGCAAAAGTCGGATGCATTTATTTTACACGAAAGCTATTAAATACATTTAAGAAACATTTGAAATTCAATATTTTAACATAAAATGTGGAGAAATTCCTAAAAATTAGCATAATTCTTTGACAGACGAAACTTAGTCTTCGCTGTATTGGAATTTCGATAGCTTATTCGTTGTCGATCGAATTTTGCTCATCACTGTGAAATAAATTGCTACAAATTGAATTCAACTGAATCTTTTTTTTATTTTTTGCAATGTTCGATATGCATTTAATGTGTTTAAAATGAAATCAGTAAATTCTATAAAGTCTTAAACGTCGTATAGCAATTTCATTTCGTTGTTTTTCACAATTCACAACGAAATCAATCAGCAGTTTGCCAATTAAAAATTAGCATCAGCTGACGTAAGAAAAACAAGCTGACGCGTGAAACGCGCTTTGACCATTTGCAACGCGAATAACGGGAGAAACGCCATAACACGACAAACCCCGAACGCCTGAAACGCGCTTTATGGAGTTTGGCCATTAGACTTAGACTTAAGAAATTGATGAAAAATGTTTAATAATATTAACTCTTTTTCAAAATTTTAAAGCTTGAATGTTATCCAAAAAGTGCTCAATACCAAAATTTTTTACCCTTGAAAAATGTCTCAACTTTGACAGGCTCCAGGAGCAAAACTATTTGTTCAATTTAGATACAGTTTTCTATTTTCTTAGGTACAATCATTTACCTATTCAAAAAGTATTATAGTTTCCCTCAACTCAAACAAAATAATGATTTTTGCAATCCACTTCGTCCAACTTTGCCTTCAGCTAACAATCTGCATTTTTCCAGCAGAATTGTATAACTTTGATATTGATTGAAAATTGCATTTCAATATTGCGCTGCAAATTGCATTATTTTATGTGCTCTCACAATGCGCACCGTTCGAGTACAACAATAATTTTATTGCGCCACGTAGTCTTTCAATGTGTATTTACTTATTTTATGTATTTATTTATATTAACAAAGTTCTTTAGCGAAAGCAGCCGTCATTAAGCAAAGTTGTTCGCTCAGCAAGCCAACATTAAGCCGTCACTTATTCGCGCTTCTTAGGTTCACTCCAGCTCGGGTCGCATTTTCATTTGTATGGGTACGCCGACATTCATTTGTGAAACATTCAAATTGCATTAATGTAATGCCATTACCTAAGTCCGCTCAAGCCACACGTGCGCACAACCACTTGAAATGTTTTCGCTTTTCCTTTTTTATTTTTTTTATCTTTCATATCATTCAAATTCTTCCAAGCTTTTGTGCGCCGCCAGCACATTTCAGCCATACGATTTTTACGCTACAACGGTCGGGGGCGGCACGCAGACAGGTGAACGACTATACACGGCTACACTTTTCCAAGTGCGGTTCAAGCTGTGTCCGTTTGTTGTCTAACAAGAGCGAATAATCTCATTTTTGTTTTGTTTGGCATACTTCCAGCTGTACCATTCACTGTGTTGTGTGTTCTGCGAGCTTGTTCTGAGGTCTTGTTGCTTAAGTATTTGGGTGTGTTTGTGGCTTCTCCACACACAAACGCAAATGTAAACAAGCGTGTTTATGTGTTTGGGGCGCGTTTCACACATAAGCAAAATTTTTCAATTAATTTAATTGTTGAAGCAATGAGCTCTAACGTGGCGCCTACCGCTGTCACTCGCGTAGAATTTAAAATTTCCAGCATCGCTTTAAAATTGTACGCTCTCCTTTCTTATGCCCGCGAGACTCTTCCAAGTAGCGTGCAACCAATTGTTTAAATATTCATATCAAAACCCTAAGGATTCAATATTTTAATTCCGCTAAAGTGAAATTCCACAAAGTTTTCCTTTCACGGACAGCAACTATTGTTAGCTGCTTTAATGCTTTTCATTTCATTTAGAATGATATTTGCTGCTGGCCCATTGTCGGTGCGTGCTCAACAAGCTGTGAAAAAATTAAATTCATGCTGTGACAAACGCAGCCAGGCACAACTGGTCATAATGGCACAAAGACAAAATGACAATTGCTTTTGCCGGCGGCTTGTTGCATGCCACTGACACAGCAGTCGGCTGCAGGCAGCACTCAGAGAGCGCTTAGTGACTTCAAGTTAACGTGGGTCTGAAAACTGTGCTGCCGCCGGCTGACTGGCTGACTGGTGGCGGTTGCGTGTTGACTGCTTGAAATGCTTTTTAATTAATTGTGCAAAAACTGTTTTCTCACATTCCAGTGCGCTCTCGAGCGTTGATTACGATTTGGCATTTCCCGTTATGTGTCTTTTGCTACTTTGCCAATTTACGAAGCTGAATTTCAATTGAATAAATTTGTTTGTGTCTGCCATGTAATTAGGTCACTGTCAATGTCTCAATTAGCTTCGGTAATTTCCACTCACAAACCATTGAAATCTACAGCAATTCGTAGGGAATTTAAGGATCGTATGAGTAATTTTAGTTAACGGTCGTATGAGCAGTTTTCATTAAGAGTCGTATGAATAATTTTAATAAGGAGTCGTATGAATAGTTTTATTTTTAATTAATGAACGTATGAGTAATTTAAGTTATAGGTCGTATGAGTGATTCTCATTGCGGGTCGTATGAGTAATTTTTCTTGGGGGTCGTATGAACAATTTTCATTAAGAGTCGTATGAGTAATTTTACTTTAATGAATAATTTCAATGAAGAGTGGTAGGAGCAATTTTATTTTAAGTTAAAAGACGTTTGAGTCATTTTCATTATGGGTCGTACGAGTAATTTTCTTTATTGGTCGTATGAGTAATTTTCATTACGGGTCGTATAAGCAACTTTATTTAAAGTAAAGAATCATATGAACTATTCAAGTTAAGAATCGAATGAGTATTTTCATTGTCAGTTAAGGGACGTATGAGTAATTTTCTTTGCAATTTAAGAGTATAATGAGTAATTTTCATTAAAGTAATTTCGTATGAGTAATTTTATTTCATGAATAATTTTTGTGAAGAGTTGTATGAGCAATTTTAGTTTTAGTCAAAAGACGTTATAGTGATTTTGAGCGATTTTCATTAAGTGTCGTATGAGTGATTTTATTTTGAGTAAAGAATTGTATAAATAATTTCATTGAAGAGTCGTATGAGTATTTTTATTAGTAGTTCAAAGACGCATGAGTAATTTTGTTTCCGGGTCGTATGAGCGATTTTAATTAAGGGTCGTATGAGTAATTTTATTTTAAATGAAGAAGTGTATGCATAATTTTAAGTTGTATGAGTTATTTTACTTTTAGCTAAAAGACGTTTGAGTAATTTTCATTAAGGATCGTATGAGTAATTTTAGTCATGAATCGTATGAGTAATTTTATTTGAAATAATGAGTCGTACGAATAACTTTAGTAAAGAATCGATTGAGTAATTTTATTTTCAATCGTATGAGCAATTTTTATTAAAGCTCTTTTGAGTAATTTTTTTAGCAACTATTTACAAAAAATTAAATTACTTTTTACTAAAATTTTATTAAAAATTTGTAGTAGTTTTCATTAAGGGTCGTTTGAGTAATTTTCAGTTAAGGGTTGTATGCATAATTTCAGTAAATGCGTATGACGAATTTTAGTTAAGAGTCCTTTGAGTAAGTTTCTTTAATTAGTACTAATGGTAGGTAAATGTGCGGGTGTGCTCGACATTAATTCGTAAATAAAATTTACATAAACACTTTGGCAACACTACAGGGTCTCTTTCAGCTGTCAAATGATTTAAATGTCAGTAAGCTCTGCATGAAAGTTCCGATAAAATTGCATGACAAATGAAAGCAAAAGCAATTCCAATTAATTAAGTTAGCAGCAGCAGTGATATTACGACGAATTGAATCTCAACAAAAGGATTTCCATAGAAAACCACGAAGTTGATAAACTTGTCTTCTGCCTTGGACAGTGGCGCACGCAGGATTTTATTTCGGGGGGGCGGGGGGTTCCGTGTAACTTTTTTGAGAACTTTGAAGTAGAATAAAATTTAGATGTATGAATCTAGAGACTGAAATCCACGTGGGTGGTCCGATAAGTACTTAGCCTACAAAAGAAAAACGAAAATTTTGGAAAAGTGGCGATTTATTTCTCAACGTATAGTCTCCTTTCAACTCGATATACTTGACCCAGCGATGCTCCAACTTCTTTAACCCGTCTGAAAAATACTTTTTCTGGAGGCCTCCGTGGCGGCGATAACCTCCTCATTTGACTCAAATTTCTGTCCGGCGAGTGACTTTTCCAAGTTTGGAAGCAAAAAGAAGTCACATGGGGCCAAATCTAGAGAATACGGTGGATGGGGCAGCTAGCTGTTCGTAGCCTAATGCGACAAATTTGGCGAATCACCGACCGACATTGCTCTTTTTCCATTTTTCTAAAATCCGCGGACACGTTCGTTTTCACACGCGGTCAAAACAAAACTATAAATCCTATATGGCTGAAATTTTGACAGTAACCGTCTACGAAGATGTACTACACGATAGTAAATTTCTCCTACGATAGTGGCACCATCGGGCGGTGGGGCTAAGTACTTATCGGACTGCCCACGTATGTTTCCCCTACCTGACATATTTTGATTCTGAAAGTTCTAAATAGAAAATTTATTTAAAATTAGACAATTTTTCTCTTTTTTTGATACCCATATCTTCATTATTGCACAACCGCAAATATTTAAAAAAATATTTGAAATGTGTATGTCCTTAAAATGTTAATGTCCTTTAAAAATCACTTTGGGTCAGAAAAGGAAAACTGACTATGCCAGGTAAATGACCTCTAGTTTCACGCCTATATCAACATTTGGATGGGTCACGGTGTAATAAATGTAAAGTTGCTGTTTTCACTCATTGCATCATAACTTTGTAATTTTTCTTCAGATTCTATTGATGGTAGGCTTAATATTTGCACAAATAATATGTTTTTTCATCTAAGGTTTTGAAACCAAAGGAAATAATTTATTTTGTCTACAAAAAACATTCAGAAATTTATGATTTTTGCAAATAGTCGAAAAATTTACTTTTTACAACTTTCATCGTCAGTAATTTTTCTTCTGTATATCTCTGGAAAAGCTAAGGTACTATCTTCTGACCGACGGACATCTTGTGTTAGTCGGATGGGTCGTTTACGAGATATGTGCTCATAACTGAAACAACAGGGTAAAAACTGGTGTTTGGAAGATTTGAAAAAGCTTCTCACAAAATTTTTTGGATCTTCAGTTTCGTGTTCAGCGGCCCCAAGTTAGTCTAGAAAACATTTTTTTGTATGAGCATTTTTTGTGGCAAGTAGTGTTATTGATGATTAAACATACATATATGCGACAGTTTTAAATTAAATGTCTGTACTAACTTAAAAATATTTCGGGGGTTTAAATATCCAAAACTGGCCTTGGAATACTCAATGAGAAAGAATAGTCGCAATTATTTAGAATACTTACGCCTCGCTTGGTCTACCTACTGGTCATCTTGTAAAGACTAGCAGGTAGTGTCCGACTGAATATTCGGTCCCGGTTTCGGCCTAAATAAGTGGTTTCGATTTCAGTTGCGGCCAACAAATGCCCCAACGGCCGAAACCGAAACTTTCTAGATTATTTTTGTTTATTGTGTAGTGAGTGAAAAATATTTTCACTTTGACTATCTTGCAAATAATTTCTGCAACAGCTATGCTTATGTCGAATACAGGTACAAATTTAACATAAATAAACAAGTTAGGTGAGGTTAGGAAGTTAGGTAGAGTTAGATTAAATTGTTATGCTTCACATGAACTCAATGATCCACCGTAATACGACATATGTCGGTTTCTATCACATCAAGTCTGGACTTAGTCCATTGTTGCCTTTGTAGATTTTTCTAAAGTTAATAAATTCCTCTGCCTCGAAAAAAAGGCTCTCGTAACGATTTTCTTCCTGCGTCATTTTCGTTCTGCAAAGTGACACACGACGTGTTCTATCGTTTCTTTCTTCTCGACTTCCAAGCACTATTTGCAGATAAAACAAGTTGTATGAGATAAATCTGCTCTATTGTGATGAATGATTAAATGAGACAATTTGTTGGTATATTTTGTGATATTAAGTGTGGAATAAAACGTCGTTCAAATGTCTGCTGCGGCTTTGTTTGGTGTCATGAATTCGAGAGATTTAATTTTCATTGACTTTCTGGCATTGACGTTTGCTATGTTAACGTAGAAGGCGTCAAATGTTTGCGGTTTATTCATAAAAAAGTTCAAATTTATATCTTTTTATTTGGAAAATGTCATTTTAACAACTTTGTCACTTTGGTTGCCGTAACCTAACGTTTGCCACGTTTAATGTCAAACAATTTGACAGCGGTTCTACCTTTATTTTTTTGTATCATGGTAAAAACTTGTTGAGGTACTTTTTTATATTTTTTTCATATGCTTTGCATATGTATGTCACTTTGTTCAACTACCATATAAAAAATTCATAAGTTTAGTTGTGTGTCCCAAAGAGTCCGATATATGATATCCATATTTATTATATCTACAATATTTTTCGAACACAATGGCTTCAATCAAGCTAAGAATATAAAAATGTTTGCAGTTTTTCTGTGTATAAAGGTTCGCTCAATTACTTAATGGCTTAAACCTCCAATAAGCATTAACTTTTCAACAAAATTTAGTTGATATCACTGGCTTTTTTAAAGGACTTGCAGCAATTAACCCATTGCTGCTTAATGGGTAAAATTTTACCCATGAAAATTGATTTTTTTTTAAATCACAAAAAAGTCAATGTTTGAGATCTCTCAAAACCATTGATAGGGATAGTTAGGGTAAAGATGAAACTACCTTAACCTAGTGAAGGTCACCCTAAAATTTCGGCATCTAGCTAGAGTTACCAGACTCCAAATATCGTGAATTTTTCGAAGGTGGAAAATGTGGCGAAACGTAGTGGCCTTAGAACTTAACAAAAATCTGCCTCCTAACTCACCTGTAAAAAATACAACTTTCGTTCACGTGTTTAGCTGATCACTTCAAAAAGTATAGAAAAAAGTTACTATTGCTGCGTAATGGGTACAAAATACCTAATGAATATCTCAGCAACGTGCAGAGATATAAAGCTGAAATTGTTTGTTTCTGATCATTTCGGGTCACTTCTAGGTCGTGTATAAAATTTTATCAAAATCGTATGGGCGGAACTGGTACCGGGCAGCAATGGGTTAAGATGGAACCTTATGTCTTTTGGTTTCATTATAAATATTATTTAATGATTTGGCATACGTGACGAACTGGAAATTTACTGATAGCAACCTTCAGAGTTGAAAAGTGTAATATCATTTACTTCTATCCGAAAGCAAAGGAGACAACAATTCAATGCAAAATTAAATTAATTTAATTCATTGCAAAATTTAAAGGAAATTATTTTACTTCAAATAGGGACACAATCTGGTTCTGCTTAAATAACTTTCAATGCATATTTACCACTCAACAGAAGACATTCAATTCATTCAATTCATCATTTACAACTTCACTTAACTAAATTAAGCTGTTGAGCCTGAGTGCTTGAGGAACTTTCTATCAAAGACATCCATCACTTTACCTATTGCACAGTGACAAGTGTATACTAATTTTAGTTTATTATTCATGAACATCAATGACGACTTTAAGCGCAAAAACTTCTTACTAGAAGACAATAAAGTTTCACTTAGAAAGAGACGCTTTGAATTTTTGATTTCTCATCAACCAAAGTATTGATTAATGCACAGCACAGTGGCTCATATAAGCAAATTAATATCTAAAATTTTATATTTTTTTTAATTAGTTCCCCATGTATTTCCGCACTTTTTCTTGCATACTTTTCAACATTCAATGTTCATTCATTCAGTATGAGTATTTCAATTTCATTGACTGCACTTACCTTAACTTATCGAGAAAAGGTTATTTATCTTACATATATTTTATATATTTTATATTTATTTACATTATGTTTTTCTATGTTTTTTATTTTTACAGAAATTTATGCATTTTTTTAAATTTACATTTGTGCAGCTATCCACAAAATTGCAACAATTACCAACCAAACACAACCAAATTGCAAACGAAAAGCGTACGTTCTACGCCCGCGTCCTTATGATCTTTGTTGTTTTTTTTTTGTTTTTGTTGATGCTTATTTATGTTTGTTACTTTGTTTCAGTCCTCTGACGTGTCAGAATTTCAAAATGATGAACAGCGTAACGCAACAGAAATTTAGCAAATGAAATCTTTGTAGCGCATCGGTGACATGTGAACGTGCGACACACTTTACGTTGGTCGCGCATAAATTATGCACGCACAGACAGCAGACAAATCGAGCCAATGATGCTGCAAACTACACCACTGTCGGGACTTCAATCTTCACTGCCATTGGTTTTTTTCATCGCTGCTGTCGTTCTGTGTTACGTTTCAGCTGCTACTGACGCGCGTTTATTTTCAATAATTCAAATTGCACATAAAAACACTGCTGTCGCACACAGCTCACACACACACACGCACACACGCGCACATAAACGCCGCCATATGTGTTTATGTTGTCTCCGTATGCACTGCGCTCCGCCAGAATTCCATTTGGTTTGGCCAGTTCGGTCGCGTGTGCGCCAGTCGGCTTGTCGTACAACCACACGGATTTCGGGTCAACTCGAAACTGATGCGAATGCACTGAAATGCTGCCGTTATATGCCGTTAGTTTTGGCACGCTGCTAAATCCTTGCGTAAGGACAACGTGCGCTTTGTTTGTGTTTTGGTTTGGAGTTGCGTATGCATGAGAGCTTTCGATGTTTGCGGTGTGTTTGTGTCAGTGTGTGTGTGTATGTTTTCATTGTGCAACAGCATATGATGCGATTGTGTGCGATAAAAGCTTTTTAGAGTTGCCAACACAGTGAATTACGACAATCTGAAATATGTATCTATTAATTTATGAAAAGAAAGAGAATAAAATTATTATTTAACATTCGAGTTAGGAGCACTAGCTGCCAATTTGAAATAACTTAAAGATTGCCAAAGAAGCAGTTAAGAGAAATTCAGCCAATAAGTATGCTACGAAATGTGTATTGTGAAGAGATTAACCCGAATGTGCCGGAATTCTTTGTTTTTCGAATTTTTCAAAATATTTCAATTGAAACATAATATTTTTTAAATGCATGTTTAGTGTGACCATGCGTTCACTTTAGGCTCTACCGATTTAAGTTATTCTAGTGGCCCAGAGGTCACTATGCCATACATGTCCTTTTCAGAGGTGAGCAATTAAAGTTAGCAAATTTTAACTCTATTTCGTACAATGATTTTTAACTTTATGAAAATAATGCAAAATTTCAAGAAAAACTAAAACATACATAATTAAAAAATCTATCAGAAAAAACTACAGAGGGCTCTAATATTGAAATTTTTCTAATCTCAACATTGCATGTTCTCTGTGTGATGGCAACTCGATGCTCTCACCATGTTCATGTCCTTTTGCACACATACACTCACACACACACACAGCGCAAAACAGTTTCAATGCCAACCGAAAGCTTTTTAGTACAATTTCAGCATTTTGAATGAATGCGTCAACCAAGCCGAACCGCATAAACAAACGCCCCTCTGCCCACAACTTGCATCTTCCAAGCTTCTGTAGCCAACTGTACTAAACAACATACATACATATTACATAAATATGTACTTGAGTACATAAATACGCACGCCGCCGAGCACATGTTTCATATACATGGCGTCGGTGCTTTTGGCGCGAAAGCAGAAAACCTCAAACCGCATAAACATCCACAGCAACCAAATGGAACGCGCCGAGGTGGCGTTGTACACACAATGAAATGTGTCAGCGCGCAGCATGAATGGCCGGATTCTGCAGCCATGCGGCATTGCCGATGTTGTTGAACGCGGTTAGAAAGACGTGCGTGTGTGCGGTGAGGGGCATTGTTGGCACACGGTGTTATTGTGTGTGTGTTGGTGTGTGTAATGGCTCTTGAATTGGCTTAGACAGCTTGGAGACTCTTGAAATCAAGTAGGAGGTGTCAGTACTCGTGATAGCTACTCTTCTTAACATTCTAACGGGTTAATGTGGCAACAGTTGTTTCTGGTTGCTTTCGAGTTGAGGTAAACTTTCATGAAAAAATGCGCAGAAATAAGTGCTTTATGATTCCGATCGATGGCAATCGACTGATAAACTTTGAACGTTGCCCAATTTGGGAAGGATTTGAGTTTGTTTGTTTGTTTAAATCAAATTGAATTGAACAAAATTAAATAAAAATTAAGATGAAAATTAAATTCAAAATAATAAAATTACGTTAAATACGTTAAAAATAAAATAAAATAAAAAAAATAAAATAAAATAAAAAAAAATAAAATAAAATAAAATAAAATAAAATAAAATAAAATAAAATAAAATAAAATAACATAAAATAAAATAAAATAATATATAATAAAATAAAATAAAATAAAATAAAATAAAATAAAATTTTTAATTTAATTTAAAATTAAAATGAAATAAAATAAAGCTTTTGACTCGGTAGACCATAACCTCTTATGTGCAAAACTAGTACGCTTCTTTGGTTTCAATGATAGCTCGGCGAAGCTTATAGCAAGCTATCTTGAGGGACGGACGCAAAAAGTTATGTCCAACAGTTCAATGTCTCAGTCCCGACTGGTATGTTCTGGTGTTCCTCAAGGATCTGTCCTTGGTCCACTTCTGTTTAGTCTTTTTGTTAATGATGTATTTTCAGTGTGTCAGTATGTAAATGTCCATGCTTATGCAGATGATATACAAATGTATCTGTCTAGTCGTATTGGTCTCGTTGAGGATTTATGTTTCAAAATGAACAGTGATTTGTCTGCAATTTCTGTGTGGGCAGCTGCCAATCACTTGTGTTTGAATGCGTCTAAGTCCTACGTATTACTGAATTTTTCATAGTGCAATACACGTTGACAACATCCCTAAGTTGTATTTAGGCTCAAATGTGCTTACTTTTACGGACAAAATTAAGAACTTAGGATTTATTGTTAACTCAAACTTAAGTTGCTGTGACCATATTAATGGGGTCGTGAGGAAGGTATATGCTACGCTGCGTAAATTGAGAATCTCAGCTCCATCCACACCCTTGGAAACCAGGCGCAAGTTAGTTATACAACTAATTGTGCCCCTTATTGCCTACTCTGAAGTGGTGTACAGTAAACTTGACTCTAAATCACTACATAAAATTAATGTAGCCTTTAATAATGCTACACGATATGTATACGGGCTTAAAAGATATGAGCATATTTCTCCCTGGCAGAATAAAGTACTTGGGTGTAGTATAGAAAATTATCTATTCGCCAAAAATTGTATCTTTGTCTACAGACTATTAGAATGGAAGACTCCTCTTTATTTATACAAAAAGCTCGTAGCTTCTAAGTCCCGGAGACATCACAATTTAATTGTCCCGGTGTACAATTTTTTAGCAACATCTCGACTTTTTTTCGTCAACGCCGTCAGAGTCTGGAACTCAGTTCCTGAAATTACAAGGGCTGGGCTAAACAGAGGCAACTATAGGACTAAACTTTATGAGTATTTTAGAGCACTCTGATTGCAGAGTGCTTAAGTATGCTATGTATGATGTTTGCAAGGCGCACCTTCTTCTTTATTCCCATTTAACCTCTACTTTTCCTCCTTCATTACTATATATAAATATTATATTCTAGATTATATTTTCTATTATCTATAATACTATGTTATATGCATTAAGCTTCTTTGTTATTATTATATTTAATTTTGAATTGATAGTTCTAAGTTTATTATTTATTTTAATTTTGTTATTGATAGTTTTAAGTTTAATTGGAGAAATTTAATTCAGATTGAAGTGTAATTAAAAGACTTAGTTCTTACTGCACCTAATGTTATTAATATTCCTAATAAATGAAATGAAAATGAAATAAAAGTCGACATTAAAATTAAAAAATATTAAGACTAAAATCAAACTTAAATTAAAAGTAAGTAAAATTTTAAATAAAAATTGTATTAAAATTCAATTAAAATTAAAATTTATTTAAAATTGAATTTTTTATTAATTATTTAATTAATTTGTTTATTTAGTTAATTAAATTACATGAAATTACAATTACAAATTAAAACTAAAAAGAAGCAAGCACTAAAATAAAATTAAATGGAAACTAAATTAAATTAAAATTAAATTAAAATTAATAAAAATTGAATTAAAGTTTAATTAAAATTAAATTAAAAATAAATTAAAACTAAATAAAAACTAAAAATAAATTAAATTAAAATTTAATTAAAATTAAATTAAAATTAACTTAAAACTGAATTAAAAATGAATTAAAATTATGTTAAATTAAAATTAAAATAAAGTGTAGTTAAAATTTAATTTAAATATAAACTAAATAGAAATAAAATAAAATTCAAATCAAATTAAAACTAAGTTAAATTTAATTTACAATTAAATTAAAATTGAATTATAATTAAGTTACAATTAAAATCTAAGTAAAATTCATTTAAAATTAAATGAAAATTCAATTAGAATTAAATTAAAATTACATTAAAATTAAATTAAAGTAAATGAAATTAAAATTAAAATCAAATTAAAACTGAGTTAAAATTAAATTACAATTAAATTAAAATAAAATTAAAATTAAATCAAAGTTAAATTAAAATTAAGTGAGAATTAAAATTAAATTAGAATTAAATTAAAATTCATTAAAAATTAAATTAAAATTAAATTAGAATTAAATTAAAATTAAGTTAAAGTTAAAGTACAATTTACTTAAAACTAATTTAAAATTGAATGAAAATTAAAATTAAATTTAAAATAAAATAAATAAAAATTAAATTAAAATTAATTTAAAATTAAATAAAAAATTATATTAAAATTAAAATGAAACTAAATTTAAATTAAGCTAATTAAAATTTAATTTAAGTTAAAAAAATTTCTTTTAATTTCAATCAATTGGTGTCCGAAAATTCCCATAATTATAAAAAAATGTCTGCCAAAAATGTAATTTTTCAACACCTGGTCACTCCGTTAAATAACACAGCGTTATCAAAATTCATGTCGCCGAACAGCAGTCAGCCCCAAAATGGAGTTAACAACACGCAATTGATCGAAGAATGAAAACGCGTAACAAAACAACTTTGTTGTTGTGTGGTGCTCAGTTGTATAAACATTGTTGTTGTGAATATTGCGCGCGGTTCTTATTGTTGTGGCCGCATTCTTATCGCCATTATTGCAGCTTGCGATGACACAATCCCCCCAATTGCTACACTTTTCCCAGGGAGCCCTTTCCGGCTCACAACAACAGCCACCTGCCCAATGCTCACTTGTTCGCTTTTGCTTTCAGGTGTGTGTGCGTGCTGAGCGTATTGCTGCGGCTCCCGCGCTCCGCAGACTTTTCTGCGATACCTACTTTCATTATCATTTTTTGATAGGCGACATTCGCGCGCTCTCGACACCAACGCCGACGCCGCCGCCACCGATAACAGCCGAATCGGGCGTGTGGCGCACGTTGTTGTTGTTGCTGCTGCTGTTATGGTTTTTGCCTTTGAGCTATTCTAGAATAGTTGTTGCTGATATTGTGGTGCTTTAATAATTTTGTGTGTCTGTGTGTTTGCACTGAATCGCTTTCCACCCATTTAACTAGATGGGAAATTAGTCGGTCGAGAGGCGTTTTGCGAGACGATTCGTTATTTCATTGCTTTGTGTTTTGGTCCGTGTTTCGGCGCGTGTCTGCCGCTGAGTCTGTGCGTTGCGATCTACGTGTCGTAAATTCTTGCCGCAGTGCCGATTTCGTGCATTCAATAACCACCGGTCGATTTTCGCCGACGACAGCAACAACAACAAAAATACTTGTAAATACTTTAAGTGAATTTGCCATAATTGCACAATTGCACACAATTAACACGTTAATTAATTACAACAAAATCAGTTGGGACAGGACAGACAAATAAGTGGCGCGTACTTGCGCTGCAGTGGATTGAATCACATTGCCATCAGAATTTTTCTGTGCGTGTGCATGTGTGTGTGTGTGTGTGGTTTGAATTCGAGGCTGCATGCAGCTTGAATACTGTTAAAGAATCGCCAAACTAACAGATTTGCACAGCAGCGGAAAATGGCCACCAATGGCAGCGAATCGAATGGCGAGGAGCCCACAACGCCCAATGGCTCCAAAACCGTAGTCAAGTACGAGAAGTCCTCGTGTCTGTTCTGCAATGAATGGTTCGACTCACAGACATTCACGGTAGGTGTGACGCCAATCAAGGCTGCTCGCCTCAGGCGACACAAAGTAGATAAACAAATTCAGCTGATGACAAATGAACCATTGTTTTTCTTTTGTTTATTTTTTGTTTTGACAAATTGACCTAAAAAAATAAATCCATTCAAAATGTTTCGCATATAGGTTCACCTTTAAAGAAAAGAGAAATTTGTACACTTGTTTCAATTAATTTTTATGTGTCTTTATTGAAAAAGATTGCAATTACTCACTTAAATGTCTGATAAGATAAGATAAAAAATTAAAAAAAACAACCAGTGATTTGGGCAGCTCGCATATCAATTGATTCACTGAGTTTTAAACACATTCAATAACATTGAAATACTAAACTCAACTTAATTTATGAGCAAAACTTTGGAAAAGTGCTAATTGAGCAGATCGAGATTTTTAAGATCCATGAATACTTCTGTGTGTCATATTTGCCATTGGAAGACAGTCACTGCTAAATGTGGTTCAGCTCAATAATACAAAAATTCTTGATAAAGCGTTGTGCCGCAACATAGCAGTTTATCATAGCAGTTAGTTGGCATCGAATGATAAGAAATTTGTATACAGGGTGCTGTCGTTTGCGCACTCATTATACACACACATCTTCCAGTAGCAGTTTCGAGTAAGAGCCCAGCAAACCAAACGATATCGAAACGATATAGAAACGATATCGTTAACCCCTGCAAACCATTTCTCGATATAAATTTTTAGCGACAGTTTCTCGAAATAATCTCGATAGTGCTTGAATTTTTCGCCTTGAAGATTTTGAATATTTTCAAGTTAAATGAAATATTTTTTTGTCAAACGAAAAATTGTGATTTCCTGAACGCATTTAAAACCGAGTTTACGGACTGGCCATGCGACACTACTGCAAAATATGCGTTTATTTCAATTTTCAGAAAGAAAAGAAGTTTTCGTAATAGTGTCCAAAATTCTATTGAGAACAAGAAAAATTACACTATCGTAACAATATCGAAAACTTCCAAAATCTCGTTATCGTTACGATATCTCTAAGAAAATTTCAATATCGTTACGATGTCGAGATTTTCGAAATTCTCGATATCGTTACGATAGTGTCATTTTTCTCGTTCTCGATATCATTTTAGGTACTTTAGCAACACTCGAGAAAAGTTCTCGCTTTAACGATATGGTTTCTATATCGTTTCGATATCGTTTGGTTTGCTGGGACGCGAGAATTTTTCTCGTTTTCGAGTATTGCTAAAGTGTCTAAAATGATAACGAGAACGAGAAAAATTACACTATTGTAACGATATCGAGAATTTCGAAAATCTCGACTTCGTTACGATATCTCGGATAAGAAAAATTCGATATCGTTTGGTTTGCTGGGGTAGTGATTCGATTTGGCTCACACACATGCATAGATATTGTTTTATTGTACAATTTTAGTTTGGTTGACATCAATTTTAAACGCTAGAAATGGAAATATTGGAGAATTTTCTTACCATAGCAATTAGTGAAACTAATAGGAAAGTTATAGAGAGTAGCTGGACATGGCCTGAAACATGCAAACAGAAAAGTGTTTTCAAGTTAAAAACCAAAATGGCGTGACCAACGTTTTTTAGGGCTCATGATGAACAAAATATCAGTTTTAAAAAAGCAACTAAAACAAAAAATTTTATTCGTTATTAAAATATTTTTTTTATAGCGGACACTGAAAAAAATTAACTAAACATTTTTTATTGTATTAGAAAATGGATTAAGCAAAGTGAAATCAATATCTGATGCACGCTTATTGGATAATTTTTAAATGTACAATTCACAAATTTGTTTATTCAAATCCAATGTTGTTGTCTTTTGCAACTCATGCATTGGCCTTTACCACTTCTTGCATTATGTTTGTTTTTTCAATTAAATTTTTAAAATTTCGAAATTTGAAATTTATTTTTGAAAGTAAATCTTTGTTTTCTATGACAGAATAATCGGACTGGGAAATATATCAAATATTTATTTTCTTAACCAATCTGTGTTCAGATTCAAATTAGTCTTTTTTTTTTTTAAGGTGCCCTCAGACTATTGAAGTAATGTACTTTCAGAATGCGATCAAAAATTCATAATTTCGAAAAGTAGTAGTCACACGAGGAGGCACACTTTTCGAAAATGCTTTTTGCTTTTCAAACCACTTTCTTGTCTGCTTTCCGAAAATACTTTTTGGTTAATCGCACAATGCAAGTCCAAGCAATTTTTCGAAATACTTTTTGAAAGTAATTGCAAATGTGGGCGTTTTGAAGAATTTGTCGTTTTTGTCTGAAATTGTTTATTTCGCTGTGCGATTGTAACATCGTAGTGGAAGAAAATACTCTAATTTGATCAGATAGCTGTTTGCAGAAAGCAACGAGTTTTACCAAAATTGGACACATGTTTCTCCGAAGCAACTTGTGTTTTTGTGTTACGAATCGCGTTCGTTCAGAAACTAAGTAAATACACCGATGCGTAGAGGAAAACGTTTTATTGACACTGAAATATCTTGCAACTTGTAACAATTACAATACGTTGTCACAAGTGTTTCGCATTTCGCGGTCATCTATCGGTCACTGTCAACGAAATTTCATAAAAACTTCAATTCAAACAGCTCGCAGGATTGTTTAAAACATTGCAAAAAAGCGAAAAATTTGCTAGTGTCACAACAGCAAAAAATTAAATCAAAAATTTAAAAAACTAGTCACCTTATGCAAGTTTTGCTCTCGAAACTACATGCAAAAAATACAAAAAGTGATTGCTATAAGTTTTTCTTTCTGAATTTGAATTGCTTTTATAAAGTACTCGACTTGCATAGTCTGACGGCACCTTAAGTAAGTAGGTAGGTAGGAGTGGGTGTCCGGGAGCGAAGCATACGTTGGTCAATGAAGGCTCATTGTGAAACCACAATAAATCGAACTTAACCCTTTCGGTACTTCTTTTTTGTTTTTAACTTTAAAAGTCATTCTTTTCCATTTTATTACTGCTTAAGCCTACATAATGAATAATCAAAAGTCATTTTTTTAAATATTGTTCGAAAAAGTGGTTTTTGGGCATCATGAAATATGGCATAGTAAAAAATAAAAAAAATCGTACAGCCTTAGTGAACTATATTTGGGATCTAACTTTTTTACACTTACTAAAGCAATAAATACCTACTAGATTACTTTCATAAACCTATGAAATAAATTGATTTTTGTAATAGAATAAATAAAAGTACGACGTGACCTCTTTTTGTAAAATACGCAGCTCGATAAGACTGCGCACTTTCTGAACCCTTACAAGTTACTTGGTACACTAAACAAAATATTTTTTTCATGATTTGGTATAAAAATCTTCAGAGAAAAATACAAAAATATAAAAATATAGTATCCACAAGTTTTTGACCTAAAACAGGCACTGAAAAGAGGCTATGCCATATGGCATAGAATAACCGAAAGGGTTAAGTGAATCCGTATCAATCCGAACCATTTGGTTGCATAGAACAAAAAATAATTGGATGACTGAATGAAACTTTTAATTGTCTGTTCCGAACCAAAAACCGAATCATTATACATATTTTCGAAAGCAGTTCTGTTTTTAACCCGTTCAGAGCATTCAAATAAAACAATTTTTAATAAAAAATAGGCAAAAATTCATTTGGCGAATTAGAATAAATACAAACCAGGGACCGGATATAAAAGTTATTTGTGAAAACTTTAATTGGAAAAATTACTATGAAAGAAAGGTCATACAAATAACTGAAATATACTTAAACTTTTTTTGTAATTTTTATGAAAAAATTAAAAAATAAAAATTCTTTTTTATTTTTATCTTCTTCTAATATCCTTTAATCAATAATAAAAGTCATTCAGTGACTTTTCTTTTTGAAGTCATCAATAAAAATCAGTTAGTGATTTTCATTTATAAAAGTCATCAATAAAAATCAATCCGTGTTTTTTATTTACAAACGTCATCAAATAAAATAATTTATTGACTTCTATTTTAAAGGTCATTAATAAAAATCATTCAGTGACTTCTATTTTTGAAGTAGCAATGTAAAAGTCATATTTATTAATGCATGTCAAGTCAGCTCTTGTTGAGCCGATGAAGAATATACGTGGGCAGTCCGATAAGTACTTAGCCCCACCGCCCGATGGTGCCGCTATCGTAAGAGAAATTTACTATCGAAATTTCAGCCATATTGGATTTTTAGTTTTGTTTTGACCGCCTGTGGAAACGAACGTGTCCGCGGATTTTAGAAAAATGGAAAATCAGTCGGTGATTCGTCAAATTGGTCGCATTAAGCTACGAACAGCTGCCCCATCCACCGTATTCTCCAGATTTGGCCCGTGTGACTTCTTTTTGTTTCCAAACTTGAAAAAGTCACTCGCCGGGCAGAAATTTGAGTCAAATGAGGAGGTTATCGCCGCCACGGAGGCCTCCAGAAAACGTATTTTTCAGACGGGTTAAAGAAGTTGGAGCATCGCTGGGTCAAGTGTATCGAGTTGAAAAGAGACTATACGTTGAGAAATAAATCGCCACTTTTCCAAAATTTTCGTTGTTCTTTTGTAGGCTAAGTACTTATCGGACCACGCACGTATATACATTTCGATATTTAATGAATCCAGTACTGCGATTAATGAAAATGGCTTTTATATTGCGATTTAAAAAATTAAAGTCACTGATTGATTTTGATTGATGACCATTTAAATTTCATTACAATTTAACAGTAAAAAGTTTTTAATATAAAAAAATAACCGGTCATCTACGGGAATGAGTCGGCTAACGAACTGACAAGGGTGGGGTCGGCTATGCACTCACAACCTCGGCGATTGGCACCGCCTTTAAGTTCGAAGTTAAGACTGGTACAGGACTACAGCCCAACTCGCTGCAGAGTGGCTCGAGAAAAAACAATGTAAACTAAATTCTCATAAAAAGATCTCTAGGCTGATGGCATTTAAGACGAGCTTCAGACCAATTCGTCTTCACGAAGCAAAATTTGGGATTCCCCACAATTTTTTACGAATAATTGGACAGTACTACCACCCATCCATCAGAACCAGCACAAAATCAAATTGCCAAATTCCCTTCTATCTAGTTTTTAAAAGCTTGCCATTTTGCAATGTTTGGCAATTTTCTATTTCTTAGGAGCATCTCATCCATTGCGGCCAAGTACTGGAGCAGTGCCCCAACTCGTGCAACGCCTTTGTGCCGCGCATACGCATGCGCACTCATCTCAAAGAGTGTCCGCGCGGCAAGCAGAAACAACAGCTGCGCACCAGCAGCATTGAGCGGCTCGACCAGCAAGTGGAGCATCGCGTACAAATGCTGGAACAGGACCTGAATGCACTGCGCTCGGTGCTGAACGAGGAAATACGCCAGCGGCTGCATCTCATTACCGATGTGGGCAATTTGCGCAAACAGAATCAAATATCCGAGGATTGGACTGCAAAGACCAATGACACTTTGGTCGGCATCAAGCGTCGACTGGAGGAGGAGACCACGCAGCGCTGCTTCGAGATTGAACAAAGTCAGAGCGATTTTCGCTATTGCTATGATTTAGTGCAGGTAACTGAAATAGTTATGCAGATTTTGACAAAATGTTGAATTCATTTTTTGCTGACAGTCGTTTAAAGCGGAAATACAAAACGAAATGGATGCGCTGCAGAAGCACATCAATCAGGTGTCGCTTGAGGTGGCCCAGCATCAGAATCTGCTGAACGATAACATTATGAAATTGGAGGAGACAGTGCTGCAGCACGAGAAGAATAATCTGTGAGTGCTGGCATTCTGCAGCGTCGCTTTATTTTTACTAAATTTACTAACATTTTTCAAAAGCGATAAATTTTTGGAGGTCGAGGATTTTCTAAACACCATCAATAGTGATTTAAAGACGAAATTTGTGGCCAACAGCGATCTGAGCACAAAGCAGGCCAACTTGGCTTTCGAGGTGAAGGGCATGAAGAACATTGTGTGCGAGACCGAAGACCGATGTGAAAAACTGGAGGCCATTGTAAGCGAAATCGATCGCAAGCTGCACCACACCACGCAGGCACTGGCCGATCTGGAGAATCATTTGGCCGTTCAGCAGCGCATTGCAAGCATACAGAATACCAGAGGCGAGTGCTGTCTGTGGTTTCACACTCAATTGAGTATTGAAATGTGTTTTATTCAGGTCAACTGGTCTGGCGCATAAAGGACTATTCAAAGAAATTGGAGGAGGCAAAGCAGTACGACACCATACTGCACAGCGCTATGTTCTCCAACAAAGCCTTTGGCTATGCGCTGCGCGTAAGCATTTGTTTGCATGTATTTTTTTATTAACCACATTGCAATGTTTGCAGCTGGACATACTTCTCAATGGCAAAGGCACCTGGAAGGGTCGCAACATGATCGCCTGTCTCAATGTTATTGCCGGCGAATACGATGCACTGCTGTCTTGGCCATGTCGCCTGCAGGCCGAGATCATCATACGCGACCAGTTCAGTCCCACCGAGGAGCCGCAGGACTATGTGAAAACCATCTACGTGCGCAAGAAGAGCGACGAGTACTTTCAGTCAAATCAGTATTTTCATATACCACACAAAGTGGTGACCAGTCGCAATTACCTGCGCAACGACTGTCTTTTTGTCGAGGTCAGGGTGATCAAGTAAGCATGCTGCATACTGTTCTGCGCCTAATTAAGTGAAAGCCACGTTTGTATTTATAGTTTTTGTATTTTTGGAAAACATCAAATATACACATATGAACTTTTGTAACATGCCATAAAATATTTGATGTACTGTATTGTTGTTGTAAAGGTCAGTTGAACATAAACTGTCCGCATAAAGTGAACGAGGACATTGCAAACATCACTGGTGATTTGTGTTTTCATAAATGCTAAATGCATATTGAGTTCGTCATCATACATATACGACACAGCAAGTGTAATAGTAGTAGTTGTCCTTTGAACATATTCATGTGGTTGACATATTGATAAAACGTATAAAACTTTAAAGTTATATAAAGTCAATTATAATGTATAATTTTTTGCTTTTCTGCTATTTCCTCTTTATAAAAGGTGCGCATAGTCAAAAAGTATTATGTGTTTGTAGAAATGTAATCCCGTCTAAGACGTGAGATTCATACAACGCTTATATTCGAAATAGTTTTGGCCTGGAAAGCACATACTGTTGAAAGTAGTTTGTAAATTATATGGTATATCTATGCAACTGGCGTATCATTTATTGTGGACCCTTGACAGATTCAGGAAGAACGTTGCTCGCCAATTAAAGCGTACAAGGCGTGCTTGTAGTGGCCCGATGTGTCACCCTGTAAAACAGTAAACAAACATTTGAATCAAATACAATTCTTAGCTGCATACAACTGCACGCCTCACCTTAATCCAGCTCTTCAGACTTTTGCCGTACATGCGTTCAAATTGCGCCTTAATATCAGCCAAGTCAATCTGTTGATTCAATATAAATTTGTTAATTGTAATGTTTGCCATATTATCTTTTATGTGTGTTTATTGAACTTACCTCAGAACGTGTTATCACCACACGTATCAATTGTTTGTCATTTGTGCCAATGCCGGCCATGCTTTTGTGCAAGCGCGATGCGAAATATTCCGTTTTGTTGGTGACGCACTTGTAGATGGCAATCAAGCCTTCCATAATATCGCCGGAGAACTCTTTGCGTACAGCCTTCTCCAACGAGTGGCCAGTCATGCGTTCGTATTCTTGGAATATCTGCAATTGCAATTGTACAACAATCAAATGGATATTTCGTCAAATGATAAAATAATTACAACTTACCAAACGCAGTTGTTGGTAGTTACGCTGGCACAGTATCATATTGAACATGCTCTCATCAGTGCCCACACGCAGCTCGCCGGCCTTTAGCAATTCCCTGGCATCATTCTGCGCAGCCACCGGATCAACCTGGCCGCTCTCATCGCGTGCGGCAGTACAAAGCGAAACCAAAAGACGTTTAAAATTGCCCGATGTCTCCGATTTCAGCTCAGACTCCAAATGGGCACCGTACACTGCAAAAGCATATAAGTTATTATTTTTTTTTATTTATTGGGCAACAACTTACGGCGTAAATATTGATTCTTAATTGTGTGTATTTCCATGTTGGAAAGCGTGCAGAGAATTTCAATTAGCACATCTTCATCGGTGCCAATGCCACCCATGGCATCATTCATTTCGGCACAATAAAAGTCCACAATGGGACGCAACAGACCAACGAGCAGCTTTTCAAAATTTCCACTGGTTTCCGATTTTACATCCTCAATAAGATCCTTGCCGAAGTGTGTCTTGTATTGGCGTTGAATTTCCTGCAAGCAAAAACAGTTTTAAATCAATTAGCTGGTCACTCTATTTTGGCATAAGCACAGAAAAGCTCATAGCCAGTAAATGAACCGACAAGGGGAGCTTTAGCACAAACAAGTTTAGTGTTGCCATATTAAATTTTATTATCTGGTTGCTGTGGCCAAATAGTTTACTTTGCGTTATTCTGGGTTTGAAGTGAAGTCTTATCTAAAGTTGTGAAGCAATTGAAATTGGAATTTGTAAAAATTGTTTACCATTTCGAAATTCAAATATTCGATGATACCGTGCGACAGTACTTTTGGCTCATCCAAATGTGGGTAAAGGCGCGAAACTATAAATCATTTATGGTAATTTTGTATATTTAGTTTTAAAGGACTTTCAAGGTTTAAAAGGACTTCAAAATCTTAAGGACATATAAATTTCAATGATTTTTTTATTTGTGGTTGCGCCAATGTTTGAGTAAATTTGCGATTTTGAACTTTCAGGAAAAAAATATCTATGTCAGTAAAAAAATTTTTGTATCGATATCGTATCCCAAAATTTTGTTTTTCTATCTAATTTTATAGATTTTATTTGTGGTTGTGCCGATGTTTGAGCAAATTTGCGGTTTTGAAAAAATATTTCAGTAAAGAAAATTTAGTATCGTACTCCAAAATTTTATTTTTCGATCTAAATTTATAGACAAAAAGTCTTTAATACGTTTGTATACTAAATTCTTGCTTATGGATGGAATTTTATTTTTAACTCTAAACCAATAAAATAGAAGAATACAATTTTGAGGTATTCAACTAAAGACCAAAATCCCAAACATCCCAACAAAAAGGAATTGTTAATAAAGAATTTACGGCTGCCAAGAATACATAATTGAAAGAACCTTACACTGGCTTATTTTGGCCAAGAAAGTTTAAAATACAAAATTTAGTCTAAAGGCGACAATTTTCTGCTTTCATTTGATATCCACATCTTCATCATTACACAACCGCAAATATTTAAATAATTTCTTTGAAGTATGTGTGCCCTTAAATTTTTGAGAAGTATGCAAGGTGAGGTTAGGTTAGGTTATGGTGGCTGCCTTTAAAAAGCAAAATTAAATTAGAATTTTCGTACTTCATTGAATTGCAGCTTCTGCGTTTTTGTTAATAACTTTCGAACCAATAAAGTTAGAGTAATGAAATTTTGACACGTGATCAAGGAGCTTTTTGAGTTTTAACATATTTACTTTTCAAGAAAATTCGATATAAATTTTCAAGGATATAAGAGATTAAAATTTTCAAAGGACCATTTTCATATCCTTTTTTTTACAAATAGATAAAAAATCAATTTTATTTAAATTCTTGAGCTTTTCCTTTTTTATTTGATATACATATCGCCATATTCTAACGAGGTTTAGTATTTTTGATATATTTTTTATTTTTTATCTCTTTTAAAATTTTGAAGTCTTTTTAAAAGGACAAAGGATGTAGAAATGAAAAACTGAGTACGTATTACTATGTTTGGTCTCTAGTTTCACGCCCATATGGATTTTTTCCAGTGTGAACAAATTTTTTAATTTTTGTCGCACGGTGTTATGAGGCCCATTGTAATACCACATATTTCACCCAAGGTTACTAAGGATGACCTCTAGTTTCATGCTTGAAATGAATGGGTCTCGACCAAAGTGGTTTTTTGTTGCACGGTATAATAATTTATGTCGAATTACAATAATCGATTGGTAACAACGGTCTAATAAATTCCTCGAAAAAGTTGGAACAATACAAACAAATTGTATGCATAGATACACGAATTGATTCCAAAGAGTCCAAGTCGAAACGCTCAAATGGATAAATTGTTTTCTTGTTAGTTTAATAAATATGAAGAAGAGACAACTTCTTCATATAAGTTACTAGCCGAACTTCGAGCATCACAATGGGCCTTTACGGCCTCTTCGTATAATTGTTATGTTAGGTTCTCAGTCTGTCTTACATAACCTACTGGCAGAAAATCACTTTGAAAAAAATTTATTTTAAATACTAGTAAAAAGTCTTTAGATTTGGTTATCGTTTCAAGAAATCATATCAGGGTTTAATTTAAAGATTACCCCGCCTTGAGTCGGTCCTAAGCATTTGAGTGTTAACTACACCAACTTCCCAATAAGTGATATTGTTGTTGATAAGTTGTAATTGTTTTTTATATTTTCGCTATAAAAATGTGCAAATGTATAGAGCACAGTTGATAGACTCTAGTCTTACCTGACGCTGCTCATTGGTGCGACGACAAATGATATTTATTAGCGCATCCTCATCGGTGCCGAATCCTTTCATGGCTTTGCGCAGATCATGTGCATCCTTCACGGGATCGAAATTCTGTGGTGGCAAAATGGTCGGTGTGCCCTGAAACAAATAACAACAAACTAAATTAAGAGACACATTCAAACTTGAATACTAAAATAATAAAACTAGCTGCATAAGCACACAAATTGCATAACTAATAACTTATTGTGAATGCATAGCAGATACAAATGGCAATCAAAATGTTTGCTTATAATTAAATTGTGTTCACACTTTCTTCGTTTAATATTTCATGAGAAATCTGTACAAATTAAGCGGTCAATTTCATTCTTTGTGTCTTTCACATTGTCTGGTGACTAATTTTCGCAAACGTATACGCAAAACACCGAGTGAACGTGTGTGTAATATACAAACAAGCAACTGAGAGACAATTTTGTGTTTGAATTTCATTTTATTTTTGGAGACCACATATGAGTAGCATACATAATGCAGACTTTTGCATTTTTGTTGGTTTTTTATGATATTTTGTGGCTGTGCTGTGACGTGCACAGTAATGAATATTGACATCTATCTGATTTTTTTTTTATTACAAAATAATGCATTATTGGGTTCAGTCACATAAGTGATTGACAAATATTTGCAGAAAATCATATCACGTACCGAGTACAATGTAAAATATTATCTTTAGTATTTGATTCCATGAAAAGCAGAACTTGTTTCAAATTTATTTATTGTACAAGATAATTTATAAAGAATTTTGTTCCAAATTATAGTTCATGCGTGCATGCCAAATGCTATTTAAAACACTTTGAAGTGTTTGATTTTCATGTATAGTTTCTAGTCAACAATCTAACTAATGATTACATAATTAATTAATTTATATAAGCAGTAACTTAAGCAAGCAGTAAGTTTGGATAGTGGGCGTTGACTTGTATGCATTTCCCACTTACGTCATCATCGAGCGAGTAGATCGAAAGATCGTCAACGAAACAAAAATCGCCATCAAGAGATTCGGAATGCTTTGTGCAGATTTATAAGTGGTTAGTAGTGTTTCTTATATAAAATTAAGTGCAAATTCTAAGGCCTGTTCAATAAGCTGACTTTAAACACTGATTAGTTAACTAGACAATGTTTGCTTAAATGTTTTGTAGGCTTTCATTTATGTTCCATAAGTTAACAAGCAGAAGGCTTACAAATTAGCTGACTTTCATGTGACTAAAAAATGTTTACAGAGTCACTTTACTGAACGTTTGTGCTGCAACTACTTTTTCAACAATGTTTTCAGATAATAAATTTTCGCAAACGTCCACAACTGAATCTGTCCATTTCTCGAATTGTGAACTAGTAAATTTCTAGCGAGTGCCCACAATACTCCAAATTGACCAATCAGTGTTTCGAGCGAGCCAAGTTTTCGAGCCTCCGAACTTCGAACTTAGTGCTATCGGCATACACAAACCTCTTTTCGGGCAAACGGTCGCGACACGTGACCTTGACGATGAGCCAATTCTTCGAAACAGTGGGCCATATTGCCAGCTGGCGACTCGTAGCCGCCCGATGTCGGCACGGGCGTATATCCGTGGCTGGGCGCGTACGACGAATGTGCAGACGGATGCTGGTAGTGGGGATTGTGAGTGCTGGGATAGGAGCCAGCGGCGCCGGGTGGCGAAGCCGATGGATAGGGCGCGTGTTGCGGGTTGTGGGGGTACGAGGAGCCGGGATAGGGAGCTGCATGCTGGGCACTGGGATAGGGTGTTGCGTTGGGGTAGGGCGACGAGCTGGGATAGGGCGCTTGGTGCTGGTGCTGGTGGTGTTGGGGAGCTTGCGACATATTGCCGGTAGGATAGGGTGCTGCATTGGGATGTTGGGTGGGCAGTTGTTGGTAGTGAAGATGAGATGGTTGCTGTGGTTGTTGTTGTTGATGTTGTTGCTGGTGATGTGGGGGCAACTGCGTGGGTGATGCGTGATGAGCGGGCGCCACCCAGCCAGCGCCGAATGGCACACCAACTGGCATGCCGGGACTGTGTTGATGATGATTGTTATATGGTGAAGTGGATTGTGGTTGTGGCATGCCGGATCCCTACAAATAGATGCGTTCAATTGGTATAGATAGATGTTAGCGAACGGCAGACAACCGACTCGAATGTCGTTCATTTATAGTTTACAACAGATGCGTTCAGAAACAATACAACAACAACAATAACTCGTGTTGTCACAGTGGCTAAGAAAAGTGGCAAAAGGCAATAAGCGCATTTCCAATAAGTTTTTAGTTGCCATAGGTGGCGGGAGAAAGTGATTCACCGACCAACCGACAACAAGTGAACCCATTACGCAGATCGTTGCTCGCCATGAGTGTTGAACAATGAGTCATCGCGTGAAAAGCCATTAGAAGTTATATAAAAATAGCTCAAAACATGCAAACAAAACAAATTCAGAAGCAGGTGAATTGCAAAATGCTGCGATGATTTTCATTTCCATTATATTTTGAGGGCATCACAATGGAATTTCAACATATAGACTGAAGTCTGTTAATCTCACAAAAGATCAGCAAATGCCACTCACCACTCCACACCATTTTAATTAGCTCACAATCGATTGTATTGTTTTTGTTTCAATAATGAAATATACCTATGCAAAAATGATGCACGCACGGCACGGAAAATGTTTGCACAAAATTGGGTTTGTGTGTTACGACCAGAATAGACGAGCGAGTTTATTTACGTATCGCATTGTACTTGTCGCCTTCATAGACAACAGTTGGTAGTTATTTATTGGATTACAAGTTGCAGCTATTTACAATGTTCTCCTGCGTGACGGCAAGGAGAAGAATTTTGGAAAATATACAAAACATTCGATGCAAACATTCTTGTTAGTATTTCTTGTTTATGCTTAGACAAATGTTAATTCGGCTTATTGTGGCAACTGGCTACTTCAACTTACGAATGGATACATTTTGGCGCTCTTTATGCTTTCAACGGCTGTGTAAACAGAGACTGAAAAGGCTGAAAATAGACAAAAAAAATATTGGTATTAACAAGTGTTGGCCATACTCTAATTTTTCTTAAATAACAACTCCCCCATCTTTTGGCATTGTTGTGTTGTTGTCGGCGGCCAAAGTAGGCCACTTTACTCCCGCAATGACAATTAATTTTACGTTGTGTACACAGAACACGCCCGCTTATGGGTTAAGTTAACAAACTATGACAATAATTATTTTGTGTACTTGTAATTGGTTAAATGGCATTTCAAGTGATTGCCGCGTTTCTCGGATTAGATAAACAATGTCAACGCTCCTTCAGTTGTTGGGCGCTGGCGTTTTATTGGCAAATTGCCCGAGGTAGCTGACGTTTTTTTATTGGTTTTTGCTATGCACATTAATGACGCCATGATGTCGTAGTGAGTTGTATGGTGACCATAGCGTTTGAAACGACACAATTTTTTTCCCTGGTTCACTCTTTTCGGGAGCATAGGGCCTTCACCTGCCTTGTATTGGCAGGTAGTCCTAAGTGATGGAGCTGCCATCTACCGCCGCTTGGGAACGACACCTCCGATGATGTAAGCTACCGCTCTTAACGCCATCTGTTGCGTAAAGAAGGTAGGTATAATTGTGGACTCCGCTAAGATCGGTTTGGTGCGCTGTTTTTTCATGTTTTTTGCATGGGCGTGAGTGGGAAAGGATCATCTAACGGTCGGAAATTTTGAACTTGGGTATGTCGTTGTTGAAATTGGAAAAGTTGGAACAGTGCGGGACCATGCACGCAGTACCAGGTAGGCTAGTGCACTCACGCCAGGCTATCGAGCCAGCTAATGACACATACGGGGAATATTTTATGGTAAACTCATCTTTATTATGCGTTGCTGAACCATACTAAACTCAAAGCTGTCTTGGTGAAAGAGTCGGAATGCTTTCTACATTTGTAAACGCGCTTTCGAAAAAAAAAGTGGATTGCAGTCAAGCCTTGTCTGCTGAGTGTTTACTGCGATCACGCCGGCCGGCCACGGTACCAACAGAGCAGTTCATTCCTGTGCCGCTGAAGGCGCTTTCAGACTGAGAAAGACCAACTTGTGGGGAGAACGTGCTAATGGGCATTTGAGACCCCGGGTACGGAGTATCAGCTAGACTTCAGTACGGGCTATCTGATCCAATACCTGAATTTTGATACCCCGGCAACGAAACTGACGAAGGTGAAGAGACTGGCGACTATAGCAATAGCATGTTCTGTAGAAAGCACCTCCAGACGGGCCTGGAGGTGGTTCTGTACCTCCACCCATCCATCCTGTACCTAGGCCGATAAAGGCGCTCTCAGGATAAGAGAGGCCAACTTGTCAAAGGAGCACGCTTATGGATACTCTGGGATTCTAAGGACATTTGAGGCCGGGTACAGAGTACCCTATGTCTACTATGGATTTTGATATCCCACAAGGAAGAAATGGGATACTACGGGTTGACGAGAGACGCTTCCATCAATGTTCTAACCAACGTCTCTAAGATGGATGAAGGTACAGGAGCAGCTTCCCACTCAGATGGTAATTTAAACTCTCGGACCTCTGTAGTACTTTTTAGGCGAAAAACTTTCCAATGTGGAAAGCTGCTGAACTTATCTGTGAAAGTGGAAAGTCCCCCAAATATGTCACAATCTTCGTCGATAGTCAGGCAGTCCTTAGAGCGCTGGAGAAAACGGTGGTGAAATCAAAGGCAATGCAGAGTTGCTGCACTGCATTTCAAGGTATTGGGCATCACAGTCACTCTCTACTGGTTTCCGAGCCACTCTACAGTAGCAGGGAACAAAGCAGCGGACAAGAAAGGGGATCGTCTTGCCTACCACCGAAGTAGGTAACTTTCTGCTTCCTCCGATATCTGCCTTGTAGCGAACATAGAGTTCTCATGGCGCAGCAGAACTGATTGTAGCACCCGCTGAGCCCTAGGTCTTTCCTTTCCTTAGGAAAACGCAATATGTTCTGTCGCTGAGTCAAACCTCTATTAGACAGCTCGTTGGAGTCATCACTGGACACTGTGCCATTTGATCTATGCTTATCAAATGGCGCCTCTCCTACAGTGATGTCTGCAGAAGCTGCAGAAATAAGGAAGAAGTAGAAACGATTCAACACTTACTTTACCACTGCCCGTTGCACGCTGACTCTGTACCCTGGCTTGCGCGGCAAAAGTTGAAATTCCAAATCTGTTCTCCGCTATGAAGAGGTCAAATGGGGTTGCACCGGATTGAGACTGATTGGTTAACTTCAGAGCGATTTGAGAAGGAATTCACAATGGGCCAATTTGGCCTCCGAGTAGAAGTGCTGTCTCTGTGCCGCCCACACCCTTTCCTCTATCTAACTTAACCTGAATGAATTGCAAATGTGCAAAATTCATGAACAGCAACAAGACCCGGCAAACATGACACTCATGGTCACCATGTACAGGCGCACAGAATTGCACCTCATTGCTTCAAGTATCGTATTAACATAAGTAAACAGCTAAGCATTGCACATACGACATTATTATGCAGAAACAATCATATGAATATAAATAATACACAAATGAGTTGTTCACAAACCAGTTTTTGAACAATTTTTGCTACACTTTGAGAAAAAAAAACAATTTCGCATTAGAATTTTACATATTGATTTGGCTTATGAACGACTCATATGTATTGCAAACATTCGAGTGCCATTGCACTCGCCGGAATTCAGGTTTCAATGAACTTGCAGTGCCAGCTTTAGCGGCAACAGTTAGAGCACGTTTTCCTCTATTGAGAGCACGAGTAGATGGTGTGGGTTTGTCGCCCAGACGAACTGGTATTTTCCACACACACACTCACACACCGTCGAGCAAAAACGTGTTTATCGACATGCACAAGACGGAGAAAATCAATTGCACGTATGTATGCTTTTCAATCAGCAATTAAGTTTTCCGTTGCGAGCAGCCGGTAAGTCCGGCGCCGGTAAGACCTCACTCAGGCGGCAACAGGTTGCGTCCGCACAATTCAGAAAATACATAAAAACGTTTTATATTAAAAGGCAAACTGGCAAAATGAAAGCAGAAAATCACCCAGCAATATGCAATGTGCACCGTAAATAGTTGATGTCGACTGGGTAATTGCTGGCCGTCAAGCGGCGTTCAAACGCAATGATTGGCATGTCGCCAACGAAATGACGCCGCGTGTGGTGCCAGGCCACATGGCTCCCGTGCAATGGACAACCAGCCAAGCATGTAGGGGAACCTTGTGCTAGCAATTTGCACAAATTGCCGATTCGTATGACTTTCCTTTTAATTTCCCTATCAATAATTTGGTTAATTTTAGCAACATTACGAATTGTGGTGTGTGGTGGTTGTGCGTGTTTTGTTGACATTATTGATTCTCGCTACGCGTGACATGTTGTGTGTCAGTGGGAGTAATGTATGGTGGTTCATTTCAAGGCCAACATTTGGAATATTGATTGCCTTGCATTGCGCACACGTGAGCGACTGTTTGATGCCTATTGATGATGTCTAAAGTAAGCATTGTTGTGCCCACTGGCAAGCCGGCACTACGTAGTGACGTGTACGTGTTGCAAAACCAGTTTGCCCAATTCATTAGTAATGCCGGAATTTTGATTTCCAACACACACACAATCATACATATACGAGTACGAATGAGTAGACCGCAGCGCACTGCGGGTGGACGCACCTAATTTGTCTGCGTTCCGCATTTGAAGGCTCATTTTTGTGAGCATGACGTCAATTTGCTGCAGTGACGTTTGTGCTGACTTGGCCAATATTTCATTGTTTAGTGTGAGGCAACAGCAGTTGACCATCGCTCTTGCCCAATTGGAACTGCATTTTGCAAGCCCAATACCAAAACCATCAAAAAGTACGTGCAAGTCAGTGAATATATTAAATATTTCTTATATCGAAATCGTTACAGGTATAATTACATAAATAGCAAAACTGTTGCCAAAGTTGTACGAAGCGACATTGGGATTTTCTGCTAATTACCAGCTGCGATAGGCAGAGCAATAGTGGAGCTCAAAGTTCTAATTAACGCATTTCACTGCTGCTACATGTGCGGTGTGAAGCTGCTATCATACGAACTCATATCTGGGCAATAAATATTACTAAATAATACTAAACATTCAACAGCGATCAAAGTCGAATATGAAAGAATTTATGAACATATTTATAGTCTGTTTTATGTATTTATACTTCGATCTGTGGCAACATCAAGAGTGTTGTTAAATAAAACACTTAGGCGTTGCTGGTTTGACAGTGGTATGGACTCATGTGAGAGATGGTCGTGTTGGATGGATCGATGGATGGATGTGAGGGGGAACCGAAGATATAACCTTAGGAGGTCAGTATCTCAACCACTCAGGCTCAGGCTCAGGAGAAAAGCTGATAGAGGAGATGGGAATGGAGAAAAAGAAAAAGATAAGGTGGGTGAAATGGAAGAAAGGGTTAAGAGTTCTCCTATGCAAATTTCCCAGACTTATTAATGAATCTCGGGAGATCACACAGGGTGAGAGAATAGACGAAGTAGTTGGGTTGTAGTGTGTAGTGTAGACGAAGTCTATTCTCATAACATCTAAACCCAGCGTGCGCAATCTCGTTCTAGAGAAGGCAGGACATGCACAGCGAAAATGCTCTGTACTATCTACCTCCTCCAGGCAAGGCATGCAAGTCGGATCTTCGATGATGCCCATGTTGGCCCCCATGGATTGTGTCCTGTGATTAACCCGACCTTTCGTCGGAGGCGAAAGGTCGGCTTCCCAAGCTAGACCAACGTTCTCTATGTAAGCTATTTACACTGTACTTGATTCAGTCCACTTGTTTGACCGATTGCTCGACAGTTAGTCTGTGGAATCTTCTTGGATACCTAAATTCTACCAGGTGGATTTAGACATACAACTAAGGTTTAGCAGGTTTAGTTTTCGGTGAGCATGTGGTACCAAAACGGCGTCTATGCGCTAATTGTGACTTGCAGGGGGACTGTGAGTCAGCCACCTCAACCAACCAACCAGTCCAGAGTTCCTACTAGACTCGTACCGATTATTGGTTCTGGGTTCATGGGTGTAAAACCTGATCCACAGTTAGCCATTTCATCGGCAGTTGCGTTACCTAGAACACCACAGTGTCCCGGAATCCAGATAAGTTTGAGCTTATTACGTCTCGCGACTAATTTAAGCTTCATCTTACAATCTTAGAGGTAACTCGCGCGTTCTCCAGGGCCTTAAGTGCAGTGTTTAAGTTAAGAATTGGATACAATTCAGTATTCGCTTGTGAAAGAAAAGAAACACCTCGCACCTAAATTCTATTAAGTCGAAGTCCAGCACAAACATCTATCTAGGCGCATCCCAATTGTATTGGGAGTACAATCTAGTTCTGTGCGTTTTCAAAAGAAGGCTTTGACTATTGTGAATGGTTCTCAGTGACAGCTGATTGCGGTGGTTCCAGAGATGTTAGACATTTGTCAAACATATTCTCTTAAGATATCGTTGAGTTTATGAAAAAAACCTGTAAGAGGATGTTCGCCAAAAATGGGCACTACAACCGCACATCATCAACTGGATGTATACAGCGATAGTAAGACCCATACTGTGTTACGGTGCCCTGTATTGGTGGAAGGCTGCAGCCAAGAAATCTCACCACCACATTCTAACCATGGTACAGAGACTTACCGGTCTGGGTATAACTGGATGCATGGAATCAGCACCTTGAATTGTGAATGTGACTACGTGGTACTCACTTTCCAACAGGGGAGGATTGGGATACCAACACTGTCGTAGGCGAGTGCGAGATCCCAATTTTCACTGATGCAGATGATGCAATTTTTCCTTATGCAGATATCGAAAAATGGCCACTAACTTGAATCGCATCAAAAAATGAGACATTTTTTCGAGTTGGAATTAGAAAATTGCCTGAGTGATGAAGAAAATGGGAACAAGTTGTTACCACTGATGGATAGGACATTGATTTATTTGGCCACACCTTTTTTGCTTGTTTTAGGACACAAAAAAGGGACCGAACTAATTTCTACTCGCAATAGTTGATACAGGAATAATGAATAGGAACGATTTACTCATTCATTCATAAACAAATTAGAGCCATAGAACAATGGGTGACAACTTTTGCGCCAGGTGACAACTTTTGCGCCATCCTGTAGACACATTTCTCAAAAGCCAATATCTGCTTAGTTGAGTGATCATTTATAGGAATTCAATAAAAAGAGAGAACCTTAGAAATTAAAGTTGCAATAATAAAATGAGACATTAAATATGGGTCAAAACCGATCGTAACCATTCAATGAACCAAGAACGATGTTCGATCGATAACCGATATTTTGAGAAAGATACGAAAAAGAACGAAATGGGTTAACCATTGAAAGAAGCCAAACGCGTCTCCTAGACCTACATATACCCAGTGATTCTTCAACTCATATCGTTGTTAAAAATTGGATTATAGATCATATTCGAAATTGTAACCATTCGAAGAATTAAAGGTTGCTTGAACCCCCATCCTGTAGTTATTTCATATAAGTTGATTATTATAGACAAACAATGTGTTAATGTTTATTCCAAGTGTATGAATACAAGCCGACTTGATTATTTACAGCAAATGACATTCTATACACCAAAACAAACTTATTCAACACGTCAAATTTATTTCAACTGTAACATAATGAAAATATATGTACAAGTAAACCATATACAATGACGGCCTATTTTTTGTAGGACGAAAATACAGAAACTTAAAAGATTATTTATCATTTATGTCATAACACTCAACAAAATTAACCCTGAATAGTACAAAATAGTTTCAAGGTGGAGTTTTAAAGGAAATTTTCAGAATAAGAAAATTTTAGGAAATCGTTGCTTTACAACACATCTGATATGACATTTTTTTAGTGTCCAGCGCAGTAACTAATTGCAAAATAAGTAATCGAGAGTGTGGGCTGTACTTTAATGAATGAGAGAACGATTTTAGTGTCGTTGGGTTAATGCAATAGAGAAACTTTTTGACAAAATATTTGTCATGCTTTGTTTCTACTAATGAAAAGTTATGAAGCCGTGTCAAAATCTGGTCTGCTGTGCACTGTGAACTGTAATATTTCCCCTAATATTCAACCGTAGGGTATACAATCGACTTTACCACAATCGCCGGCCATCTGTCATAGTTGCGAGCGAGCAATTTCAGCTATCTTCACTTTTAGACTTGGCATGATGACATAATACAATGTGTGTAAGTGTGTGGTGTATGGTGGCAAACGAAGTTGTTTTATTTTTTGTGGCGTCTGCGAACGCTGGTGGCCACGCAGACAACTAAGACTCACTCACTTTGAATGAAGCATTTCATAGCCAACGCGTCGCCACATATAAAAGTGATTTGACTGAGAAACTTACGGAATATGAACGCAAAAGTTTGAAGTTTAGTTTGGGTTTTTTGTATAGTTTTATGTTTATTGGTTTCAAAATTCAAACTCGGTTTATTGTTAGTTAAATTTTTGGTTCGGTGCGATAGAAATGCCATTATAAAGTCTACGAGAGACCAAGAACAAAGCGCTTGACTCGATTCCGCATTTTTACTGTCATTAGAGTTAATTTAATAATTGCTCGACTGTTTATAATGGCGAAAAATATTAGAATTTATTACTACTTCTGCTTCTATTAACGCTTTTACTACCCTGTTCATACACACACACGTATGTATATATGTATATTTGTATGTATGTAAGCACCAACCTTAGTAATGTACAAATATTAGAGGGCAACTAACAAAGTAATTAGCAACGTCATATTGCAAGTGCAAAATAAACGGCACATTAGGTGCAGCTATATGAATACGAAAATGAGGAATATATTGTCAAAATAGTCAATATTTCAATATGAATGAATATGAGTTATGTTGTCAAAATAGTAAATAAGTAGTAAAACTCAATGTAACTTAAGTTGTTGGTGGTACGATTTGGCAACAATAGATTAAATTAAATTTGAACGGATTTAATTGTACTGAAACCAAAATTTATCTATTGGCAACACTAACAAAATATATAAAAAATTGTAAATGATGCGCATTAAAATTGTCTAAACAAAATGATTTCCAAAAAAGAAAAAATTAAACTTTATCACATGTGTGAAAGCCGTAAAATGTAAATATTTTACTATGTGAAGCAAAGTAAAAAATCTTGGAAATAGAGATTAGGTACATTTATAAACATAAAAATTAGTGTCTGTTTGTTGTTCTTGGCCACACGACAGTAAAACTCCAAGACTAGACGGCCGATTGAGCTGAATCATTCACGGAATGCTCGTCTTGACTAAATCTCGGTAAACCATATGTGTAAATACGACCCGATAGGTAGGCATGGCACCCCCATACAACATAAATTTTTAATATGGAATATTTTCGGAATTAAAGATCGAACCACATTGAAATCTTGGTACAAGACCACCATTTAGATGTGTTGTGGTAAAAAATCATAAGCGTTGGACAAAAGGCGTGGCACATTTCATGCGACCTAATTGTTTTGAACAACTTTATAACTACAGGTCACACATCAATGACATTTGGCGCAGACTTACAACCGGTACTCAGACAATCCAATTTTTTAATGTGGAATAGCTTCGGAGTTATAAGTAGGAAAGCATTGAAATTGTGTACACCGTCGTCTCATAGATGTGACATTCTACTTGTAAAAATTGATAGGCGTTGGACATTGAGCGTGGGACATTTTTTGTGCCTCGCTCTTGGCCAAAATTCATCAAAATATTGAACCATACTGTGAACTGTGAAACGAAAGCAGTAATCTTGGACCCATAAATCGAAAACTTTTTGCAAAAATAAAAGTTTAGTAAAGGCAATTTAGATATTTCACAACTTTGTGAAATTGTTTTTTAGCCTGGATTTCTAATAGTTTTTCGTTTCGTTCGTTTAGCACCGTGAACACCTTTTGATACAGTTGGACCAGCACCGTTTCCATTGAAATCATCTAAGCAACCAAGTTCCAACCAACCAACGACCAAGTTTAATATCGAACCTCTGCAATGGTCAGTGCTGCAATTGGAAAAATCTTGGCACCAAATTCGAAATTGTTAAACTTTCAGCATAGACTTCCGATCAGGAAACCGTTTATCTGCTTTGCGTCATCTGAAGACGTGTCTAAAGACGTCGATGCTGAGGGGCATAAACGGCTTGTTTAAATAATTACTTACACCATGTGAGCAAATATTTACTTATACTTTGACTTTCATGCCTCAGCTGACAACTGCCTGGAGGCTGCAAACTGCGCGTTGCTAGAAGACAACGTCCGGTGCCGGCCAAGCAAGCAGCTGAGAAAATTCAGTGGCTACATGTAGCAGTCATGAAATATGATCCAGAACGGACGAATGACTCACGATGTTTACTCAAAAAAAAATATAGCACTGGAGTACGATGTGAATCTGTGGCGGGGAAAAACAAAATTTTCCAAGAAACGAAAGATTGCCCGGCAAAAATAAATAACTTTTTTTTAACAATTTCTCAGTACTCCAGTGCAATCGTCACATGTTGGAAACGTATTCCCAACATTTTTCACTTTATGGCCTCAACTGGTCGGTCAAGTGAAAGTTTTCTAATTTGTTGTTTTACTAGCAGCTTGTCTGTTTGCATTTACTGTTTCAGCCGCAATAAAAATGCGTCTTTGTACTAAAAAAAAACAACAAAATAAGAAACACAAAAGCAACAATTTCAAAAATACACCACACATTTTGCCGAACGGCAAAATTCAAATCAGGCGGCCGCTTATCGCACTTTTCCTTCGCCGCCTTCATGTGTTGTTCATTCTTCTCTTTGTCGTACTTTTATTTTTTCTTATTGGCGTTTATCTCGGCGTTAGTGCCCACATATACACATAGGCGCACACACACACGCATTGAGTCAGAAATTATAGAAATTTATTCAGCTCTAAATTAGACAACAAAGCGGTTGCACCAGCCTAGGCGCACAAGTGGCGACTTGACCATTTCACTGCAATTCAATTCCCATCCGAAACTCGGATCACTTTGCATCGATCATGGCGTAAAAGCGGCAATTAAGAAGCAGTCGATATTGAAACTCTTTGACGCAACGCATTCAAACAGTGAAATTCTTAACTTTTCATGATTTATTTTAATTTTGCGCAAAATTGCGCCGCGTCACTCACCTCACGAACTCAACGAACTTGCCGCGCAAAAAGTCGAATGAAAACTGAAATCAAATTGGATTTTTTGAAAGGAAGCAACGTAACAAGTTGTTGTTGGCCATGGTAGTGTTGCCAGTGTGTGCAGTTCGAAAGAACAATCATTCGAATTTGAAATTCGAACATATGTACTAAAAATATTACAGTGTTGCCAGATGAGATGAGATGCTAGGAGCACACGACACAGTATTGCCAGCTTAGGGGTTTTGTATGAGTATTGACTTGGCTGCTGTTTTTTGTTCTAACACTTTTGCAAGCCGCCCTTCTGCACAACAACACAATACAATATTTTATGTTGGCACTGCTACCTGCGCGCTCACAACTGTCATGTTGGTTTTTTTTGTTGTAGTTGTGCTGCTACCTCATTCAATGTGCTTTCGAAGTTCGAACGTTACAAATTATAACAGAAACTTGATAGGTGTAAAGGCAGCAACTTTATGTGTTTATAATTACGAATATATATTTGAAATATAGATTGAGTGATGTTGTGCCATACATTTAAAAGTTAATACTTCATCTGAGAGCCTTGAAGTAATGTTGCGTAGTGTTTTTATGTTGTGATTAAGTCAAGTTAAACAAAAGCCTAGCGGCTGCCAATCGCTCGACTAGAACACTCGGAGGCCTCTGGGTTGCATTGTGATACCGGAAACGGATGAGAAAAGCTCCTCAATCATTGTCTGCCGATCGCTCGATTAGAACATTCAGAAGCCTCTGAGGCTCTTTGTGATACTCGAAACGGATGTGTCAAGCTGCTCTTAGCCATTGTTCGCTCTTGGCTGAAACTGGCCTAAGCTTCGCATGAATCTGGCGACATTCAGTTCAGACAATTCAGTTGTGTATGCTGTGATTAGTTTGGTAAGTTACTATTTATATACTTTTTGCCCTGGTGCTAATAAAATTGTGCTATTTATATTCCAATTTTAATTTTTGATTTAAAAACTCAGTAAACACTTGTTGAATCTCACTCAACATAAGGAAAATGTGCATGTCCACTACTAGGACTATCGCTTCGTTGACTTGCTTGAAACTTATAGTTTCCTTTAGACTTATATACATTTCTCACACTTTTGATATCATTGCGAAGCATTTGTGGAACAGCGAAATTCCTGGCCACGCCTCCTTTCTTTGCTATCAAATATGGGTTGTAATTGTGTTTTCGACTCTGAATGGTTAATAAAAGAACAACAAATTTACTCAAAGTTACAAATTCGATCTGATCGAACTTTCAAATGTATTCAACCCACCTGCACCGTAAATACGGTCACCTTGGCTGCATCGGTATTTTGCGGCTTCACTCGCTCAATAGGACGTTTCAGCAAGAAATCGAATATCGGACGTATGAGGAAAAAGTACAAAGCCTCACAAATGGAGATGAAACTAAAGCCCATCATTAAAGTCATCACACCGCCGGTTTGTGCTGTTGCCAAAAATTGCATAACAAATATATTATTTCAAATAAATTTCCACCTACCAAGGTAATCCGTGAAGCTGGTGTACGGCGTCTTTATTTTGCTGCGAAAAACGTCATCGGTGAAGTATAATTGCACCAGTGCCAAATTCTCATGAATAAATTCTGTGGACAAATTTCGAAAGAATAAGTCGCGCGTCCCGAAGGATGTGTTGACAAAGGGCGTCGAAACCACATCTGTATCATATTCCAGAAGGAAGCAGCCGGGCAGACACTCCTGCTTGCAGATCAAATGTTCCTTTCGGTTTACCTGCGCCTCAGCGATGGCCACACAATTGAAGTCCTTGACATGACAGATGCTGGCATTCCTATGGATCAGCGGCAGCTGATATGGAATGCAGTTGCAACGACGCAACATGTACTCGGAGTCACATTCCATTTCGCAGTTGCGGCGCGTGTAGTACTTGTAGTAGTGCAAATGGACTTCGTTGTTGAAGACGCACTGACGCCGCTTCCGCGAGACGCTGCGTATGGAAGGCTGCGACCTGAAGCTGTTAACGGTAAAGATAAAGCGGACCTGAGACCCAACCGACACCGTTATGCCGGTTTCTCTGATGTGCGGTGTATCGATGGGATTGTGGGCCATTATCTGCAGATTCGGATTACACATATGTAAATGGTGAATCGGAAATCATTCATCTGAACAACTATTTAAGAGCCAACCTTCAAGCCAGCTCCATTTGTTGAGGAACAATAATATTCGCTCAGATTTGCATTGAGTACCACAGTAAATCCCAAACTGACGCCCGCTCCTGGAAAATTTAAACTGATCAGTGACAATGGAACATTAACTAGTTGCTGCTGCGTTTACCTCGAGCTTTTCTGGGATAGAAGGACGGTGGCAGATCTTTGGAGTAGCCGTTTTCAGGATTCCAATCAACAGGAATGCGACCGCTCGTTGAAACGTAGTCACGATATATTTTATGCCTAGGAAAGTTAATTCAACTACACAGCTAATTTGCATTCAATTTTGTGCTACACGTACGATCCCTTGTAGTGATATGTGGGATGAATAATATTGAAACCACAGCAGAGGCCCTCATCCAGTAAAATTGGTCTAAAGAAATGATCGCAGCCATTTTTTTCGCCAGAAAATCTGCAGTAAGCTATCATATTTTCGCATGTTTGGCCATTCTAGCAAATGAAAGACACAACAAGAATACTCTGAGACCAACTCGTAGAGGAACTGAACATTTTGATGATCTCTTACACGCAGAATAAAATTGCTGAAAGTGTCTTCGCGCGACTTCGGTTTGAGGTGGTCATACACACTGTAATCGAAATCCTGGAAGCATATCTTCTCCCTCATACCATATTCAAGTGAGTTACTGCACTCAAAAACATAAGATTGAAAGTAGTCCCAATTTTCTGAGTGCAAGTGCACTTACCTGGAAATGTTTGCAACTTTGCTGTATTTAACTTGGTTCATGTTACAAATTGTGATGGCTGGAAATGGTAAAGTGGTAATGGGTGTGGTTTGCGGATCCAAGGCTATAAGAATGGGCATCGATTCCCATCTGCTGTAGACGCTTGTGGCCATTAAATAAGCAAAAATCACCACAGCGACAAACCAAAGAAAAAAGTATGTTCTGGTTTGGAGAAAAAGCCATCAGTGTAGTCGGAATATCGTCAAAATTATAATGAAATTAAGTACCTTTCGATAATGTTCAAATTCTTGTTGCCAACGTAATGCAAGGTATGTAGTGTGGTTCGACTGAGGAATTGTTTCAGATACATTCCAACGATTCGTTGCACATTCTGCCACAATTTCAGCTTCTTTTGTTTTGGTGAATGCCTTCTGATGGAATTGTTATTCATTGCACTCTTTGCAACGGTCACTTCTCTAAACGCTGCTGGATGTAACAGCGCTCGGCTATAACCGGTCAATGAAGGACGAATTCAATAGACGAATGATAGAAGTGATTGTCTGAACAGGAATGCGTGTAGTGATTAAGCTTAATGGGTAAATGCAATAATGTCTAATGAAGAGGGCGCAAGGCGTTTTTTTCTCATCAAGTCTAAATAATTATGGGTTGTTGATTTCATGGGGTCAAGTTGTTTGGTTAATTAAGTAGTTCACAGTCTTTGGTAACTGTTGGCTGGGTTCTTGGTCTGAACAATGCATGTCTACGCATTTGTTTTGGCAAAAAAATACATACAGATATTAAATTATAGTGTTTTAGAAGAATACCAGAGTAAATTTCAAGAGATGCCACCACAACGAGTAATCACTTTGTGATTAAGTGAGCTTTAGAAAACGACCATCTAACCTAAACTCAATTTTAAAACCACATACAACTGAGGAAACTCTGAATTTTCAATTATGAAAGGTTTAATTCTGAAAAATAGTTATTTTACAAACAGCAATTTGTTCTAAATTTTTTAAATAAGTTAATTTGAATTTTTCAACATTGCAGTATTATATTTTAAATCAAATTTTACATGATTACATTAGATGTAATTCACAAATTTTAAAGTAATAATTTGCTAAATGTTCAGCTCACTCAAGGTAAGGAAAATGCGCGTGTCCACTACTGGGGCTATCGTTCCGTAGATTGGCGTCTAACCTGTAGTTTCCTTTGAAGCCATAGAGTTTTTTCAAATTTGTTGGGCCTTTGTGGAGTTTTAGGGGAACAGCAACATTCTTAGCCACACCCTGTTTCTTTGCCATCACACACGGTTTGAAATTATTTCGTCGATTCTGAATTGAAAAACATTAATTCAAAGCTTTAAAGTCAGGGATTTTTTGATGATTTTTCATTAATGACTTTTTGACTTGATGAATTTTTTAAATAAAAGTAACCAATAATTGTTATCATAGGACAACTAAAATAAAAATCGAAAAACTGTTATTTGTGGACAGTTTTTGTTAATCAGAAAAAATCAAAAATAATTATTATTAAAGGATTTTTAAAATTAAAAAAAAATAATTTTTTTTTAACTTTTCCATAAAAATTACAAATTTATTGCCAATTTTGATTCTCGGTGCAAAAAGAAATGTATTGGTATATTTAATTTAGTTGTATGACCTTTGCTTCATAACTAGTCATTTTTTCAAATAAAGTTTTCTTAAATAACTCTTATTTTCAGTCCCTGTTTGAAAAGTCACATCATATTCTGAACACCCACCTCTACTATAAATACAGATGATACCTCGGCTACATTGGTATTTTGCGGCTCCACTCGCTCAACAGGACGTTTCAGCAAGAAATCAAATATCGGACGTATGAGGAAAAAGTAAAACACCTCACAGATGGAGATGAAACTAAAGCCCATCATTAAAGACATCACACCGCCGGTTTGTGCTATTGACAAAACAAAAGTATACAAAATTCGATTCTTTCAAGTAAATTTCTACCTACCAAGGTAATCCGTGAAGCTGGTATACGGCGTCTTTATTTTGCTGCGAAAAAAGTCGTCCATGAAATATAATTGCACCACTGCCAAATTCTCATTAATAAATTCTGTGGACAAATTACGAAAGAACCCATTACGCCCCTTGAACAATGTTCGGGCCAAAGGCGTGCTGAAAATGTCAGTATTATATTCCAGATTGAAGCAACTGGGAAGACAGCCCTGCTTGCAGATCAAATGTTCCTTTCGGTTCACACGCGCCTCAGCGATGATCATACAATTGAAGTCCTTGACATGACAGACGCTGGCATTCCTATGGATCAGCGGCAGCTGATATGGAATGCAGTTGCAACGACGCAACATGTACGCAGAGTCACATTCCATTTCGCAGTTGCGGCGCGTGTAGTGCTTGTAGTAGTGCAAATGAACTTCGTTGTCGAAGATGCACTGACGGCGCTTCCGCGAGATGCTGCGTATGGCAGGCTGAGCCCTGAAGCTGTCCACTGTAAAGCGCAACCGGGATTGCGATCCAATTGCCACCGTCAGGCCGGTTTCCTTTACGGGCATTGTGTCAATGGGATTGTGGGCAATTACCTTAGATTTCATATCATTAGAAGAACGATTCGAAAGAATAATTCAAGTTTTAGTTGAAAACAGTTGTAAAGGACGAATTGGTTGCTAACCTTAAATCCTGCGCTTTGTGTTGAGGAGCAATAATAATCGCTCAGATTGGCATTGAGTACCACAGTAAATCCCAAACTGATGCCGGATCCTACAAAAGCGCATTTCGGTTGAGATAAAAACACCAGACATTCCTGCTGTTGTGCTTACCTTTGGCTTTTCGGGGATAATAGCTCTTTGGTAAAACTTTGGCATAACCGCTTTCGAGACTCCAATCAATGGGAATGCGACCGCTCGTTGAAATATAATCCCGATAAATAGTAAACCTAGAGGAATTAGTTAAACCTCTGAAGTGATTTCCAGTTGTACTTACTTTCCCTTATAGTGGTATGCCGGATGTATAATATTGAAAGCACAACAGAGGCCCTCATCCAGTAAAACTTCCCTAAACAAATGTGTGCAACCATATTCCTCATCGGAAAATTGGCAGGAGACTATCATATCCTCGCACTTTTGGCTATTCTGGTCAATAGAAAGGCATAAACAAATCTTCAAACTACTCAATGAGGCAATGATAATATTTTCATGTTACTCGCAGAATAAAGTTGCTGAAGGTGTCTTCGCGCGATTCCGGTTCGATGTGGTCATACACACTGTAGTCAAAGTCCTGCAGGCATATCTTCTGCCTCATAGCATAATCAAGTGAGTCACTGCACTCAAAAACATAACATTGAAAGGGTTTCCAATTACTTATCTGAGTGCAAGTTCACTTACATGGAAATGTTTGCAACTTTGCTGTATTTAACTTGATTCATGTTACAAATTGTGATGGCTGGAAATGGTATAGTTGTAATGGGCGTGGTGTGTGAATCCAAGGCTATAAGTATGGGCATTGATTCCCATCCGCTGTAGACACTTGTGGCCTGGTAGTAGGCAAAAATCACCACAGCGAAAAACCAAAGCAGAAAGTATGTTCTGGATTGGAGAAGAAGCAATCAGTGTATTCGGAACGGCTTTGTTGTTCTTATAGAATTACCTTTCGACTATATTTAAGTTCTGCTTGCCAACAAATGGCAAGCTGTGTACTTTCGTTTGACTGAGGAACTGTTGCAGATACTTGCCATATATTTTCAACACCTTCATGCACTTGTTTGATTGTCCCATATTTGAATTTCGAATCATTTTATTTATTTTAGTGTCCTGTAAATTGTTATCCTGCACTGTTGAATGATAAACATTGAATGAATTCTTCCATTGCCCCGTTTAGTAATTAAGAATGTTGAGTAATTACAGACCAGAAGTGAAGTAGTTATAACGTCGTGTTTCAGTGTGATTGAGGTGAAAGGCTTGTTTGCTGTAAAGAGCAAAGTTGCTAATAGAAAGGTCAGGGATTTTCGTGTTTCTTAATGAGGAGAATGACTTAATTTGATGACTTAATGTCTGCGAACTCTTAATCTGAAGTATATTTATTTTTAGTATCTCTTGCGTTCTTTATTCATTCAAATATTCTAAAATGTTGAGCTTGTTGGAAATAGTTTATTTTTTTTATATTATTTTTAACTACTTAGAATTAATAAATGTACTTAGGTATATTTAGCACCATTTCGGTTAACCTATACTGAAGCTCGCTAGAAGCCCGCCACATCGCCATCCTTGCGATAGTCCGCATTTGCCAATACAACACCGTCCTCTCGCCGCTCAATGCCGCACACAGCCGAACCACGCACTCGATAGCGCTCCGTTTTGTGTCCTTTTGCCTCGAGTGCCTCAACTATCGAATGCACGATGCCATATTCGTACTCCAAAACATCGGGCAGCAGCTGATGATGAAATCGCGCAGCGTCGATGGCTTCCTTCACGTTCTGACCCAGCCACAGTATGCGGACTAGCAATTGCACGAGCACCGATATGATTTTCGAACCACCCGCAGCTCCAGCTACCAGTCGCACACGTCCGGCACGATCTGTTACCAGCAACGGCGCCATGGATGACATTGGACTGCGACCGGCTTTCAAGCGATTTCTATGCTGCACACTGGGCAAATCAAAATAGTTGGACAGGTCCTCAAAGGAGAAATCTGACATGGCGTTATTGAAAAGAAGGCCCGTACGCGCTCCAGATCGTCCACTGCCAAAGCTGTGCGCAGAAATACCAATCATTATATTGGATTATGACTGTCATGTGAATGTAGATGACTCACTAAAAGTGTATGGAACTAGTGGCGGAAACAGCGTCGCCATTTGGTGCCAACACCGATATGTGCGCAGTGCCGTGTTCGGGTCATGACATCAGCGCCGCATCGGCGCCATAATGCGCTGTGTCGAAGGTGTGCCAATCGTTAATGCGGTGGGCCATTCGGACGCCATATACAGGGTGTGTCAAATTGATAAATGTCTGCGTAATAATAAAGAATTTTTGGGATTGCATTACAGCGTCAAGTGTTAACCTACTCACCGCCTCATCAGCAGCAGCATCTAGTTTCCAACGTTCAACAAAGCCAAACTTCAACGCTTCCACAATCCAGTGTATCATTGTTGCATTCATTGTTCGATCGCGTTTAAAACTGTCTTCAAATTTGCGCAAAATATTCATTACAAAGCCAACTATGTAGCCACTGCCAGGTGGCGGTGTTAGATGCAGCCGATACGGGCCCAGCGGCAGCACTGCCGAGTCCAGCACGTTGGCCTTCATGCTTCCCAAGTCTGCTGCATCTATGGCACTGCCCAGTTCCTGCAAGTCTGCAACGATTTGCTGCGCCAAAGGCCCAACGTAGAAGCTGCGCGGCCCATCTCTAGCCAACGTTTCATAGGTGCGACATAGCGCCAACGGTGGCCGAATGTGCGCGCCCACTCGCCGCACTTCGCGTTGCTCAGGATCCAAGAACATTGCCTGCAACTGCGCGTTCCGTCCTAAGGCAGCACTATTCGCATACCAGGCATCGCGCTGATGCTTGGTGAGCGCAAAGCCCGTCTGACACACCGCCAACGTGGGCTCCACCAACTGGCGCCAAGGCAGCTTTCCGAATCGCTCGTGCGCCGTGGCATAGCCCATAATTTCGCCAGGCACGGCCACAGCCAGCGGCGACTGCATCAGCGCGCTGATGTTTTCAAAGGACGCAAAGGCGGCCGCTGTTGCGCTGCGCGGTGCCACTTCTCTGCCAATAATACTGTAGGACCGCTGTTCGCTGTGCACGTAGACGTTCATCAGTAGACCGCCGCCAGGACCCATGCTCTGCATGGCCACGAGTCCGTTGCAGAGCAGCGTAGCAATGGCAGCGTCCACTGCACTGCCGCCGCGTTGCAAAATTTTGCTGAAATACCCAGACGATTGGTATCACATGGCCAGCGGTGGTTTTCAAAGCGTGGGAGTCACCTGCCAATATTGCTGCATACATGGCTGTCCGAGCAAACTGCAGCATTTTCGTAGATGCCCAACACCGAGCCGGAAGGCGGTTGCGGTCGTTCGGGATTTGGTGGCCGCAAGTCTGCGTGGTGTGCACTAAAGGATGGTTTTGGTTGCAATGGAAATCCTTTCCATAAAAAAGAAATTATATGATATAACATCGACTCAATATCGCATACAACTTACCAAATTCAACTGTGAGATATTGATTGATAAATTTACAAATCAAAAAAACTGTCACACTGCTTGCAGCAATGAGAATGTGCAGCAAATTCATAGTCAATATTTATAATTTGAATGCAAGTGTTTGAATACTCTTTGAATATTTTACTATTTAACTTTAAACTTTGGAAGACAAGTGTATTGCTTATGTTTTATGTGACTTGTGCAAAAGTCAAAAAAGGCACAAATGTCAAAACTTTTCCGTATCCTTGTGACACGGACATGCGCAGTTCGGTTCCTTACTTTCTCTTGCGTCCTATTTTGTTCTCCTTTTCTTGCGTCGCGTTTTCCTGAAAGCTGTGGAGAGTCTTTAGATCACAAAAAACATACATTATAAATTGTTCTTTGTAATGAATAAAAATCAATGATTAAATTTTGGAAAATTTGATGTCTTTACATTCACAACGGTCAAAATTTGGGCCTAAGCATGTCTCATACAGAGGCAACAACCATAATCTATAGTACATGCAGTCATACTTAAAAAGATATGATGCTGAAACACAGTGGCGTGCACAGGATTTCATTTTGGGGGAGCTTTGCGTACAACGTTTGAGTTTAAATTCCATTTGAAACCATATTTTGCACCAGCAGTCTTTGTATTTGGGAGTTAAAACCCCAAAACTCTCTCTGTGTTCGCCACTGGTAAATCATATTTTTTTTAACTTAATGACAATGTCCGAAGTCTTAAAAATTTTGTTCTTGTTGAAAGCGAGGTTGTTTATTTGAGCTGCAAAAAATTTTAGATAATTTTTTTTTGGTGGAGTTCTAAATTATGAGTGAACAAATTGACCGATTTGGTTTTTGGTTTCATGTAAATATTTCTTACTTAGTTGTTTTCCAGGCACTGATCAGAGCTTGTTGACATAAATTAATTTTCCATGAAGTTATTACATGTTTTATGTTCTAAAAAAAGCTTTTCTTGGAACAATTGATTTGACTATATTGACCGATATGCATCATTTGAGAACGAATGAACAAACTTGTTTACTCAGATCTAAGACAAATTCAAACATTTGATAGCATAACGACAACAACAAAATTTCAATGTATTTGGTTTTTGTTTTTAGATTTTGACTATCAAAATCAGCCACTTCAAATCAAGCCAAATACAACGAATCAACAATAAACAACCATTTAGACAGTGTCGAATTTTTCCATAGTAAAAAACTTACCTTATCCAACGAGGTCACCTAAAATCGCCTTGTATCGCCTCGGTCAATGTCTTACTGCACGTTCGCTCAATACAACAATATTCATTAATTATTCATTCATTCATGCATTACTCATTATTCATTCATTTCAAACTGTCTGGAGGCTAAGAATCAGGTCTACTCCATAGAGACAAACTGTCTCCACTGCAACGTCACCGATTGGTGACAATGAAAATGCGAAAGAAGTACTGAACTAGTAGAATAGCAAACCGAATAATGTACCAAAGAAATAAAAAAATTAATTCAAAATGTTGTTTTGCTTACTACTGACAGCCTCTAAAAGAAGCCCATATTTTCTTTGCTTTCCTTTGAATAAATTGTTTCATTGTCGAACCAATATTGTTTCCGCTTTTCGTACTTCACTGAACGGTAATCATCAACTTTGACTTGAAAAACACGCACAGAAATATTTGTACAAGACATTTGCACAAAGATAGTCATAATCATCTACTCCTTTAAATTTTTGGAATCCTTTGGTTCTTCTGTCTCGTTTATAACACCGTGCGACAAAAAACACTTTTGTCGAGACCCATCCAAAACATTATATAGACGTGAGCCTAGAGGCCATTCATAGTAACATGGCATACTCAGTTTTTCTTTTTCTGGTCTGATGTCCTTTAAAAAGATTTTTACATTTTTAGGAAAAACGTATTGTTACGAAAATGAGTTTTCTATAAGGTTTTTGTCTCTCTGGATTACGCTTGAAAAATAAATCCACTTCAATTATTCAGCGCAAAATGCAGTCAGAAACCAACAATCACTTTATTTACAGATTTACACTTTACTTATCTTTACACTTGTTACTACTTTGCTCTTTCAAATAAGACTGTCCCTCTGCGCTGCACCCGGCTGCCTTTTATACCAGTTGGACTATCTCTCGATCATTCTGGCACAGCCTATCACCATCGCGTGTCCTTTTCAAATGACAATGGATTAGAACTGAGTATGCCAAGTTACTAAGAATGACGTCTTATTTTACACCTATATAATTTTTTTATGGGTCAAAAGTACTGTCGCACAGTGTAGTGCGCTTTGTCCCAAAGGAAGAGAGATGACATCAGAAACTATGACATCAAAAGTTTGTTCCTCGGCTCCCCTCAAATTGACCTATAAATGTATTCAAGCCATTTGTCTCATTTGCTCCCCAGTCATATTCCCCTCATTCTTTATCACATACATCAGTCAATATTTCGAAAGTAAAGAAAATCACCGCATCAATTCACTTTAAAGCTTTTCCTCTGCATTCTTTATTGGGTTTTACATACAAATCGTTTATGTTCTTCGGCTGTTTTAGCATTTTGGAGGCGTTGGCCTTCACTTTGAATCAGCATTATGTATTAATATGGGGTATGCGCACATGATATGAAATAATTCTATTTGGTTTATTATAGTAATAATAATATTCTTAAAAAAATACAAATACAAATAGAATACTACAATTTACAAACTTGAAAATGTACAAAGGTGAGATTGAAATGTAATAAATACTAACTAAAGCAATATTACAAAAGTTTTCAGCACGTTTTCAATTTGTTCAATAAATAATCTCAGTTGATTTGACTTATTGACTTATGGCCCGTCGCTGACACTTTCGAGTTGAGATTGATTTTAAAAGCCGGCCGTGCCGCCACGCTTCCGATGATCCGCATTCGCGTATATCGCCGTGTCGTTTCGCACAATGCCGCACACAACGGAGCCGATATCTTTGTACGGTTGTAAAATGTGTCCCTTGGCTTTTAGTAGCTTTAGCACTTCCTATAAGTAACCGAGTAAAGATTTAGAAATGTATGAGAGATGGTTGGGATGGGAAAAGTATTATAGATGGTTGGCGTTCTACCTCGTTGATGCCGAATTGCTCGTATTGCAGCGTGTTCGGCAGCAGCTGGTGATGGAAGCGCGGCGCATCGATGGCCTGTTTGATATCTTCGCCGAACCACAGCACTCGCGCCATGACCTCCACCAGGGCAGAGATGATCTTCGAACCGCCGGCAGCACCAATGGCCATGCGCACGTTGCCCTTCTGATCGGCCAGGATCATGGGCGACATCGAGGACATGGGTCGTTTGCGTGCTTCGATGAAATTGCTCGCTGCGGCGGGCAGCTCGAACATGTTGCTGGTGCCCGCAATGGAAAAGTCATTCATTGCGCTGTTGAAAACGATGCCGGTGCGTTGGCCAGCCTGACTGGCGCCGAAACTAAACAGACAATAAAACAGGGAGAGAAAGCTGGTCAGTTACAGTTCAGTTGGCGTTTAGTTGAATTGAATTACTAGTCATTGACTGAGCTGGTCACGGAGACAGCGTCGCCGTTGGGTGCTAGCACTGTTATTTGCGAAGTGCCCGTATCGTCTTCGCCCATGAATTGCACGCCGTAGTCGTAGATCTCTTTGGGCACTTTGTTGTCGTCGATCTTCTCGCGAATACTCTGACCATACTCCGGGTTGGTAAGTTTGCTGATGAGCTGTTCAAACACAGAAGTTAGTTAGAAGTTTATACAATTTGTATGTTTTCAAATATGGTTTTTCTGCTCACCTCTCTAACGTCATTGAAGCGCAAATCGCCCAATTCCCAACGCTTGGCATAGCCGAACTTGAATGCCTCGACAAAGCGATGAATGGTGTTTGCCGTATGCGTTGTGCCTTGCAGGTCGGCCGCTGTAAAGTTGAAGCCCTCGAGTACGCTGAGTATGTTGGCCACGACTATGCCGCTGCTGATGGGCGGCACCGCGTACAGTATGTCGTCGCCCAGCTGCATTGTAATCGAGCTAACCAAGTCGGCGCCGTACGACTCCAAATCATAGCCGGTCACCGTGCTGCCCAACTCCTTGAGATCCTGCACCACCATGTCTGCCAATGTGCCGTTGTAAAAGTCCAGCGGGCCATTCTCTGCCAGCAACTTGTAGGTTTTGCAGAGTGCAGCCTGTGGCTGAACCTTGGTACCCACGGCATGCAATTTCCCCGTCTCCTTGTCCACAAACACATCGCTGCAGTTGAAAAGAAGTCAGTCAGTTACTCTGCAAATAGCCCACATTCCATCCAGTGTCCACTTACGTCAAAACGGTGTTGTTCTTTATGTGCTGCCATCTGTAGTTGAGTGCCATCCACTGGTGCTGTGAAATGTAGAAGCCGTCTTCGCACAGCTGCAGCGACGGCTTCACCAACGCCTGCCATGGCAGCCTGCCGAAGCGTTTGTGTGCGCGATAGTAGCCCATCAGTTCGCCGGGCACAGCAATCGACAGACCGCCATGGATGGACAAGTTGGGGTTTTTGTCGAACATCTCGGCGTAGGCAGCGAATGGTGCCACCTCGCGCGCATCTATCGAGTAGGCGTGCTTGGTGTCCTTCAGATAGACGTTCATCAGCATGCCGCCACCAATGCCCATACTTTGCATGCTCACGATGCCGTTGCAGAGCATTGTGGCAATGGCCGCATCGACAGCGCTGCCATTCAGGCCCAGAATGTGACTGAGTTGCGAATCGAGGTGGTAGTCACAGTTTGTGGGGAGAGGAACAACAAAAAGGAAGCATGGATAATGGAAAAATTCATTTTGTAGATGATGAAATTAAGTGCATACATATATATGTATGTATGTATTTAATTTAAAGTTGTTTGAGTTATAAGAAGTTTTCAAACAAATGTTTTCCGGTCCTCCCACTCAGGTCGGTGCAATAGTTTTCCACTAAACTCAATGGCAAGTCTTCTATTAGACAGGAGACTAGACTATAAGACGTCTAAATTATTGAACTATAAGACAGGGGAAATACATTTTCAAAAAGTTGATTACAGCTGGAAATAGTCAATGTGTGGTTATGTTTTTTTTTGTTAGGGTCGGTGATGGAAAAGCTTCATAGAAATTGTAGACCCGTATCCACTAGCTTTCGGATTCTTATCATCTAAAAACTAGCCCCTGTTTGCTGATTCGTCGAAGCGGAATTCGTTCAAAGTTAGGTTAGGATGAAGGATGCTTGCTGGAATAACCGCATTTTGATTCGAAAACCATGCCGTGAGACATTTCTTCTAACTATGTAACTTTTTCTGCTTAAAAACTAAAAACCAGTTCCTGTTTGGTGATTCGTCGAAGCAGACCACATATTGGGTCCGTTTTCGTTTATGGTTAAGTAGAAGGATGCTTGAGAGAGTAACCGCATTTTGATTCGATTCTCTTTGCTTACATAACTTACTTAACTGGCCATAACAACCCGTTATCGGGTTACGGCCTTACGGACTCTCTTTGCTTAAAGACTAAAAACCAGCCCCTCTTTTGTAATTTGTCGAAGCGGACCACATCCTGGGTTCCTTCTTGTTAATGGTCAGGTTAGGTTGAAGGATGCTTGGGAGAATAACCTCAATTCGATTCGAAAACCATGCCGTGAGACATTCCCTCCAACGATGCCACTTTCTTTGCTTAAAGACTAAAAACGAGTCCCTTTTCGTTTGTATTTAAGTTAAGTTGAAGGATGCTTGAGACAATAACCTCAATTCGATTCGAAAACCATGCCGTGAGACATTTCCTTCAACGATGCGACTCTCTTTGCTTAAAGACTAAAACCAGCCATCTTTTGTGTTTTGTCGAAGCGGATCACATACTGAGTCCCTTTTCGTTTATAGTTAGGTTAGGTTGAAGGATGCTTGCTGGAATAACCGCATTTTGATTCGAAAAACATGCCGTGAGACATTTCCTCCAACGATGTATCTCTCTTTACTTAAAGACTAAAACCAGCCATCTTTTGTGATTTGTCGAAGCGGATCACATACTGAGTCCCTTTTCGTTTATAGTTAAGTTAAGTTGAAGGATGCTTGAGAGAGTAACCGAATTTTGATTCGAAAACCATGCCGTGAGACATTTCCTCCAACGATGCGACTCTCTTTGCTTAAAGACTAAAACCAGCCCCTCTTTTGTGATTTGTCGAGGCGGATCACATGATGGAACCCTTTTAGTTTGTGATTAGGTTAGGTTTAAGTGTACTTTCGAGAACAACATCATTTTGTTTCGAAACCCATTCTGTGAGACATTTTTTCTAACTGATGTTACTCTTCTGCTCAAAACCTAAACTTCAAACTCTGCAGCTGACTAGATAAAGAATCCACCTTAGTCTGTGCGAGCAAGGAATCACTGCCAAGCGAATACGGCGTCCTTATCAATTTAGCGCCCAATTCAATTTAAAAACTATTTTTAACATTTCATATAAACCTTTTGTTTGCCAATTGTCTTCCAATTTATGGGATCAATAGTTGGCCAATAATTTAGTTAATTTCCTTTTAATCTTCAGTGCTACACTTAGGCTCGATTTTACGGCCAATATTTGGCTGTCAGATTGCATGTCAAAAAGTCATAAACCTCGCTTTAATTCTTCGTTCTAACTAGTCCAATGAATTTGCCATTGTGGCAGCCGATTGCGTGCAAGATAGTAAAAAGCCAATTAAATTGCTTCAAAATCAGGTTGAGGGGACAATTATGCTCAAGAACATAACAAAGGCATGGCGCGTTCGCGGACCTCAATCATTCCTGTTACGGCAAATCTGAACCGTTTAAAAAATTTTTTCATTTCTCTTTACTTCACTTTCGTTAGTTTTTTTTTTTATATTAAAAACTATTAACACTGTAATTTTTTCTAATTTGGTCCCATGAATGTGGCTTATTCTGTTTGAATTGGCCAAGGTTCGACTGAGCCCATGTTTTTGGTCAACTTACCTGCCCACTTCGCTGCACACCGTCCGATCAGAGCACACGGCCGCCTCGGCATAGACATCCAGTTTCGAGGCGAACTCCGCGGACAGGTCCGGCGGTGTGTCCTTCAGCGCCGACACACTCTTGTGCTCTTTGTTGTTGTTGTTCGCTTTGGTAGGTGGCACTGTTGCTTGCGTGGAAGCGGCAACAGTCGCGGCCGCCGTAGTTGCTGTGCTGCTGTTGCTGCTGCTGTAATTGACTGTTGTAGCGGACGCCGTTGCCGTCGTGGGGAGGCTGGCCGCCGTTGTCTGCGCAACGCTGAAGCCGACAGGCGGCAGCGTGGCGTCAGCGTCAGTGGCAGTGGCATTGAGGCCACTGTCACTCTCACTTGTTGCATTGAACGCTGGAGGCGCTGCACTGCTGCTATCATCATCTGACAAAAGAGAAGAGTTAGAGGGGGAAGGCAATGTGGATGTGGATGTGGATGTTTTTGCCGACTTTGGCCAGTCTACGCAATGTGAGAGAGACATGTGAAAGAAAGAAAGAATATGGAATGCGAAAAAGAAGAGCAACGTGTAAGTTTGTACAGTGCAATCGAATTCAATAAATTCAGTAATATAAATTTGCAGACGAATTTCGACGAGCGGCTACGATAATATAGCGTGTTGGTGTGGTTGGTGCTCGTGTGCGAGGAACGAAATCTTCTGTCTATTCGCCACAACTGTGTGTGCGTGTCGACTCACCGCTAAAGCACAGACTGATGATGACGTAGCTGATGAGCGCCAGCCCAATGAAACAGATGAGCACAATTGTCAGCTTCTTCATCCATTTTAGTATGTTTGCGCGCCTAAAAGTATGCCCAAAAGTTTAGTATAGCATTAGGCGCAATGCGCGACACCACACCAACAGGCGCGTGCTTGGAGCCCCTCTCTCGCGACGCAAGAACTCTGCCGTGAGCGGGTGGTCTCGCATATGGCGACTCAATTTCAGGTATCCAAAACACACTTTCGCTGCGGCTCGGTGCACGCGCCTGTTGCGGAATTTTTCGCAGCGCACTAACATTTTTTCGCGTCTGGCCTCCTCCGCCGCATTGGTGTCCTGCACAAACTCGCCGCCATTCTTCTCCTCGTCGTCCAGGCCGGAAGCGGACTTGAGTGGTATTTTGTTTAATGCATCGTCGTTGTTGTGCACCATTTTTAAGCCATCAGTTCTGCAGCACAAACGAAAACAAAAAATCGGCGAAAAGGCGAATTAAGCTCGGTGCGGAAATGCAAATTTCACAAACAGATACACAACCTGTGCCAGGCACAAGCAAAGCGCACAAAACGGCAAACAACACGCACACACACCCACAAAACGTACTCAACACGCTGCGCGTCCAATGCGAACTGATGCCATGCTGACCGTAATAGAGCAGAATTGCTCTTCGATATATTTGCACGCTCGCACACACACACGCACACATATACATATGAACTGACTGACTGACTGACGCGCGCGCGCACATATACACACATACATACACTCGTGCGCCTTTCACATTCAACAGTCAACGACACCATATGTTTTTATCCTGGCAGCATTGATGCCCTGACGGCGCGATGTCAACACTGAAAAGTATGCAACACGAGCGCTTGTTGGCAGCAACAGGAAACAGGATGCGAGAGAGTGAGAGAGTGGGTGCGAGCGTACAAATGCAACACTGGCGCGTGGCATTTCTGCCACCACCCACAATTCGCCACAACGCTTGCCACTGCCACCAACTGGATACACATATTAAATTGATGGACAGTGACGCCGATAAGGGTTCGAAGTGCACTTCATCAGTGAAGCGATGTGCTCTCGAAGGACCAAAAGTTGTTATCTCAACATCGAAAGAGTGTTTTCAATATTGTGCACTTCAAAACTTTTAGTTACAGCACTATCTCAGAAAAGCACTTTGTCAATATGTCTGTCTATCAATGGAAAGTGATTTCAAGTGTTTAGGTGTTGTTTTTGAGTTCGCTATGAACACAGATACAGTGGTTAATAATCTTAACTCGCTCACTATTTTATTGCCATATGGCAACATGTTTCTTTGTGGACGTCTGAACAATTCTGTGGTCAAAAGCAATAATCGCTTAAGTCGACTTGATCGCTTAAGTCGAAGAAATTGAGTTATGGATGCCACCACGTTCCCTTGACTGTGCTCTACGTTTGTATAAAATCGGGGAGTTTGTAACTTTAAAATAAAAAAAGTTATTGATAAAAACCTATTCGCATTCCCATAACGAACACACTACGCGCTAAAACTTTAAAACGAGATTGCTCGAAACAGCAATTTTCGACTTAGGCGGTTATTGCTTTTGACCACAGAATTTATGGTTTCAAGAAAAAACGTTGTTTGTGTGTCCTTGGAATAGATTCAAGTTTTAAGAATAATACGAAATTAATGAAACAAGAAGCAGAAAAATTAGTTTTAATTTGACTTTCAACTTCAATTTAGATAAATTTTGAAAGAAATTTAAGCTAAAGTAAAAGAAAAATTTCCTTTTTGTGGTTATGCTTAAAAAAATTTTGTTTAAGTTTTTAAAACAGTTCCAACGTTATAGTTGCTATCATATGAAAACATACAAAAAGAGGGTCCTAAATAAAATTTAAGGAAATGATCAGGGAATGTTGTAAATGTAACCACACAGAGGACTAAATAAGATAAGATAAGAAGATTGATTTAGAACTTTAATTTTCCCCAGTAAAAACATGTAGCTAAAAAATTAACCATACCTAATCTTATGCTTACATTCTTAAACATGGATCGAATTAGTTTTACGAGATGTTGTTGTACGACATTTCGTTCGTTAGAACGTCGTCGATTTTACAGTACTTACACCAGTTCCTTTAATCCTTTCGACCCCGAACTTTCCCCTGTGTCTCGATAATACTTTTGGGTAATTTAATCATGAAAAACTTGCCTAAGAAGTGTGCACACGACATTAGAAGTCGCCACGCCTCTTTGTTACAGTTCTATAGCTAGTTTACTTTTGAACAATTTTACCTTAAATGGGGTTAATTAAATTTTTATCAATATGTTTCAATTACAAAAAAAAATATTCAATATTTACGGAAAAATACAAAATGATCACTTTTTGATTTTATTTAACCATTATTAAAGAAACAGGGATTTTGATGAAACGCGCCCAGTTCGTAGACTTCAATTAGAACACAAACTTTTCCCCATATCGCAGCAAATTATTCGAAATTATTTTGGGGACAACAGTAAAATTTTTGTAAATTGCTTTGAATTCACTTCTAAAAATGTTAATTTGTTAGTGCCTACTTAAATTAAACCCATAAATCAATCGTAGCTTTTGCTATAAGTTGATAAATAGGTGAAGTTGCTCTCAGGCAACTTTTGGGTCGAAAAGTTTAAAAGTTTACAAACGCTAAAGTTACAAATGACGCATGTGTTACTTCTGAAATTAAAAAGTGATGAAAGATAACTCTCCAAAATGTCTAAAACCATTGAAGAAGAAGTGTTGGCATCTTTTAAAATTGTTGCTGTGGATTTTGAAGCATTACAAATAAAGTTCTTTTCGGACCTATACTACAGGATTATGATATGGTAAAGTTCCTTTGTATTAATGATTTTGTTAGGTTGAAGTGAAGTTCCCTAAATTGTTCCTATAAAACTTTGCTTTCTAATCTTCTTAATCTTTTACTTATAATAAATTCCAAATATTTTGAAGAAATCTGCAAATCATTAAACCATCTTTTTCAATGTATTTTCAACTTTTCGGTAACTGCACATTTTATCTAAATGCTTAAATTTGAATAAATATTGGATGAATGAAGTTTTTAGTTTTGGTTAGTAATATAAAACTATAAGTTTTGTAAATTGATGAAGTTATCTACTTATAAGCTAAGCATTTCTAAGATTAAGACTGGGGTTTCAATGCTTCAATTTCAGCAATTCTTATTGAATTCATTTTTAAAAGAGTTAATCAAGACGAGTCCGACCCAGCAAACATTTGGGTTTGATAATCATTTGATACTGAGTTTACACTGAGCAACAGCCAAAATTTTTCCGAGTTCTAGTAAACCTTTTCTAAAGGATTTTTGGACGCTGATCACAACTGCGTACTTAGTTTTTTGATTGTTTGAGCGGTTTGTAAGTTATTGGTGGTTTTTGCTAGGAGGTGTTTTCCACGTTTTTTCATCTTTGAATTTTTATTGCATTTGTAATATGTTGAAAAACACGATAATTTTTTTATGACACAATAACGAATCCTCAAGCTATAATTCTGACCATAGTCGATTTCGATTGGTCAAGGGTTAACATGGCTATGGCCCTTCAAAGTTCAATTTTCGCGAATTTTTCATAAAAATTCATTAAAAATCGGTGTTGCAATTTTCAACTAGTAGTTAGTGTGCAATGTATAGTGTAAGGTTTTAACTTAAACTTATAGAACAGATTTTTTGCATTGTATGTGCCATTCTCGGCCTATGCTCGTTAGAGTGTAAATGCGACTTCATCTTCTGAACACGTGTTTGTATTGAAATCCTAATGCTTTTCGCGTCATTGACGAAAGTAGCTAAAGTATTTTCGCAAGCGTCAATATTTGTCTTTTCAAGGGCATTAACAAAATTTGAATTGGTTCGTTACTGTAGGAGATATTCTAAAAAGAGTTGCATCACACAAGTAAAAATTTCAACCAAACACACTTAGCAAACTACTTGCTGTTTTTCCATATTTCACTGCGACATATTTTTAGGGCGCAAAAAAAATCAAAATCAAAACTGAAAATTTTACGCATTAAGGGCATTTGATGAATGTGAGTATTTTCATGCCGCTGCCTAAAATTGTGCTCCGATATTATAGCTCAAAAGTAAATCCTTGCTTTTGTTGCTGAATTTATGAATGGTGAACTTACATATTTGAACACAATTTCTATTACAAACATCGTATTTCAAAAATTTCTTTTTTAATTGAAAGCCCCAACATTCTTCTTTCACTATATGACAATATATATTTTTTGTAAGAAAAATTCTTTTGTGTATTCGCAATATTGTAAAGTAACTGAAAATTTGACTTTGCAAATGAATAACTCTTGCAAATTTGCACCGATTTTAATGTTTTGAATTTGAAATACATAGTTAGAGTATTGTTATTCCTTGTTAAAAAAATGGCATTTTAGACTTCAGGTTTGTAGAAGCTGCATACGTATAATGGTCAAAAAACATGGAAAACGCCCTCCGAGGAAAACCATCAATATTTCTTAAGCCGCTCAAACAATCAAAAAACTAAGTACGCAGTTGTGATCAGCGTCCAAAAATCCTTTAGAAAAGTATGGTTTGATTTCAGAAAAAAAAATAATGTAGATTTTGTTGCTCTGTGTTATTTATTAAATTTAAATGCGAAACGTTTAAAAATAATTTAAAAAACATAGCTTAAGTGGATATTCTCAAATTGAAAAAACAACTAATCTCAAACGTTAATTTCGTTTATAAAAGTCAAAATTTCTCAAAATTTTTTCGGATTAGACTAATCCATCTACTACTACACGTTAGAATTCCTTAACATTGAAAATTTTTTGAGAAATACGTAGGCTGGGTTGTATATTTTTCAATAGGAATGTTCTCGTACGTTTTCGTCGAATCTGACATTTCCATTGGGAAGTTTGACATTATTTAGCATAAACGTACTCATAACGTTTTGATGTACGAGCGCTATTTGTGTTGTTTACAATGACTTAAAAAATTCATTTCGGTCAAAAAATTGAATTAACTTGTGAGCATTTTCAAGCAATGATTTTGTACGATTATCTCTCATATTCGATTGTCATCTGAAAGCATTTGAGAAAGCGAAATTTCTCAAACATTTGAAGCTGGGTTGTTTGTTTGCTGGGTAGTAAGTGATACTAAGATTGAAGATTCTCTCTCATAATAGCCGACCTTTTAAATGTCATCAGAACCTATTTTGGACATAGACATTGAGAATTGTTAAATGAGCTCTTAGCTCATGAAATTCATAGGTTTGAACGTCAATCTGAGGTTGAACTGAAAGTCAAACCTAACCTAACCTAACGTCAATCTGGCTATCACTTGGTTTACACTGCTTTGGACTACAACAAAACTTGATGAGAATCGTGAGATGTGCCACCACGGAGTTTAAGAAGAGAGTATTAAGAGCGACTACTTTTAATGCGTGAATTAGACCATCAAAGATATAAACTCTACTTCTTGGTGACAAAATTTTAAAAATGTTATTAATGATTGAATGACATTGAAAATAAATTGTTCTACAGTTTATTTCTAAAACTTGATCCTATCTCGATGTGAAGGGAGTGTGTGATCCAGTATTGTGTTGTTAGATATTACAAGTAAAGAACGAAGTGTCCAATCACTGGAAATCGGATTCGGATTGAGCATAAAAATTACCAAAGAAACCACTTTTGTTTTTAAAACTGTTTGAACTTCAATTTTGATTCCTGATCTGCCATCTAACCAACTCATATCCATTCCTTCTAAAAAAAAAGGTCTCTAATGTCTAACTATGGCATTTTTTTTAGCCTTTCTTCTAATGCGCTGCACTTGCATTCTCAGCCCCTTCCCAAATAAATTGGCGGCTACACCCCTGTCGCCGCACAAGTGATACTCTACAAGTATCATACATACATATTTATATTTGTGTGCAATTTAAAGGCGGCAATTACGTTGTAGAATTTTCTTCGCGAATACGTTGCAGAAACACGGCGCAGTAGTGTTTGTGTGCCACTGGGGCAGTGGGCGGAGCGGCGCGACATGCGGGCACTCCGTACAAACCGACCCGTCCGTATGGCGGCTCAGTTTAAACGGTGTGCAGCGGTGGCCAAATGGGGCACCGAGAATTTGGGTCACGTGTTCGGCTGTGCGATCCAGCTGCCACCCATCCACCCACCCACTAGCGGGACTTATAGCGCGTGGAATTTTCACTGTTTATGTGGCAAATGTCGGACACTGCACGCCACACGGCCGACATGTGGCGGGGCGCAGTTGCATGTTGTGCTTCATTGGACGGCGCGCATGTGGGTTGCAGGTGGGACGGGAGAGAGTGCAAGGACCTCGCGCTGACACGGACTTTGGCTCTGCGCACCTACGACTGGCAGCAATTAAGTTAGGAAAGTATAATTGAAATACAAGATTGCAAAATGCGCCCGTTCTTGTTTTTCATTTTTGTTTTTGCTTTTGTTTAGTTGGTGATGTGCGGTGGGAAATGGGTCGATTGCGATTGCCGATTGAGATTGCGGCAGCCAATGCAAGCCATGCACTCGCATATGCGCAAAGAGTTCACTTACAAGCAATGACGATAAGCATAAATGCGAATGGAGTTTTTGCTCTTAGGGGGAGTGTTGCAGCGGAAGCATTGCTCGGCCATTTGCGGTGAATGGATAACATCAGCAATGTGTAACATAAAACGCAAATGCTCCGATGGCCGGACGCGCTGGCAAGTGTATTAATAGCTTTGACCGTTTTCGCCATTTATTTTTGTCGATTCGAAAAAATCCCATAAAAAACGCATTCGAATGAGTTCGGCTTCATTGCATGTTTGCCATTTTGTCCTTTGTTGGGATGGGTCGCCATAATGGAATCATGTGTTAGCGTTACATGTGAGTACTTGGAAATGGATATTCAAGTGTGGCAATTTTTTGTGGTCAGGTTATTGTTTGTCGATAGTGAAAAATTGGGTTATGGACAATTGGGTTATGGAAAGTGGTTGCAAACAATTATTAGTATTGACGGGGATAGTGCACTGCGACCTAGAAGATCTATAGTGCCGTCTTCATGGACTCACAGTTTGTCAGTAAGTCCAATGTCTGAGAGAAATTTGTGGAATTTATTGATTTATTTTATGTTTATTTATTTATATATTTATATATTTATTTATTCATTATTTACTTATTTATTTATTGATTAATTAATTTTTTTAATTAATTTATTATTTATTTATTTATTCATTTATTAATTAATTACATATTTAAACAATTTATCTACATATTTATTTATTTATGCATTTATTTATTTAGTTACTTTTTAATTAATTAAATAATTCATTTATTAATTTATTTAGTTACTTTTTAATTAAATAAAGAATTTATTTATTTATTCATCTACTTATTTATTTATTAAAAATTACAAAATTAAATAATTTATCTATTTATTTATTTATTTATTCATTTATTTTTAATTACTTTTTAATTAATTAATTAATTTATAATTTATTAATTTTATTAATAAATTATAATTATATTTATTATTAATTAATTTATTTAATTATTTATTTATTTTTATTTATTTATTTATTTATTTATTTATCTATGTATCTCTTATCTATTTATTTATATATCTATTACTCCATTTATCTATTTATTTATGTATCTATTTATCTATTTATATATTTATATATTATCTAGTTATCTATTTATCTTTTATCTATTTATCTCTTTATCTATTTTTTTATTTATCTATTTATCTATTTATCTATTTATATATTTATCTATTTATCTATTTATCTATTTATCTATTTATCTATTTATCTATTTATCTATTTATCTATTTATCTATTTATCTATTTATCTAATTATCTATTTATCTATTTATCTATTTATCTATTTATCTATTTATCTATTTATCTATTTATCTATTTATCTATTTATCTATTTATCTATTTATCTATTTATCTATTTATCTATTTATCTATTTATCTATTTATCTATTTATCTATTTATCTATTTATCTATTATCTATTTATCTGTTTATCTATTATCTATTTATTTATTTATTTACTTTTTTATTTGATTTATTTATTTATTTTGAATGTATTGATTCCTACTGATTATCTCGTCTTTTCTGGTTAGGATGGATAAAGCTTCTTTTCCCAAACCACAGGAGGGCTTTGAGCCGAAGAAGGGAATAGAAGGCTGCTTCTTGCTGCAAATGACAAAAAAATCGACACGTGTTTTTCAAAAATCAAAATCTGACCGGGTCAACGATTGGTTAATATTTTAAATGGAGAAACATGATTTAATGCTTTCATAGGTTTATTGATATCAAATATGGTGAAGGAACAGCAAACGTTATATAATTAGATAAGAATGTTTTTATAAAAATCTGACAGGCTCGACAAAGGGTTAAGCGAGTTTGACTTCAAACCGCAAAGCCGCGGTGCACCGCTAGTCAGTTATCAGACTATAACGACCACAGTCCAATGTCTGCCACACTTTGAATAGTGGGAGTGAGCGAAGGACTTAAGGTAATCGATTACTGTTCACGATATGATCTTCCATGCATTCGTATATAACTGGTTAAGGCTTGGCAAATATACATTTGTATATTAAATTCCTTCATATTCATCACTTTTGGCTTCAGTAATTTTCAATTTAGTCAGTGAACTTTATCACTGTTGCCATTAAAAAGCAATGAAAGTGAATATCGCCGCTGAGTCATGCAACGCAATCAATCAATCAATGTGTTGCAATCAATATGCAACGCAGTTGAATCAAAGCTGTCTGCTGTCAAAAGGGGCAGAAGCAACAAATTAAATTGCAATTAAAAACAGCATTTGAATGCCTTTTACATCACATGTTACTTTGTATTCACACGTATGAAATTAAGGACCACCATTGGCGCCAGGCGTTAGCAACAACAATGTGATGCAACGCCCGCGCTGCCAAGAACAATGACCGCTACGGCCTGCAAGGAGCAGCCACAAGCGCAAGAGGACCCTCGATTTGGCGCTATTAATTGATGTGCAAATCAGCGCACACCCTCGCATCGCACACCCATGACGACTGTCCCTCAAGCTGTCATGCGTGTCAATTGGCGCTTGTCATTCACTCATACGCGAGCAAAGTGCAGCCAAACTGTTCGTTGGCAGCACGCAACGCTGTGTCAACTGCAAGTATGGTGCGAAATCGACAGCAGCGGCAGCTCCATATTTGCCTCACATGCCTGTAACAACAACACGGTTTATGTTTTGGCCGCGCGTTAATGTCTAGTTTACAATTCGTGTTGAGACAGCAACGCCAACAACTCATTTGTGCGCCTGTCAGTTGTGTTGAGTTGGCAGCGTTTGAATGCTTGGCGCACCAATCAGCTAATGGCACTTGCCGCTAAATACAGTTTAACCATTACGATTTCCCTATCTGAAGGCAATGCAATAAAAATGCAAATTTCAACCAGACCAAATATGCCGCACTTTTGGTTAGGAGCGGCCAAATCGGCTGCTCGATGCGTACTCAAATTTTTATTGGCCGATTTTAGTATGCAACGCCGACGTGCCGCTACTGTCATAGTTGGGGGGAAATGTCGTTGAGGTGTTAGGTTGGCGAGTTCATAAATGATTTATTTGCCTTCGTTAATACTTCTGAGAAAGTGCGCCTGAAAAGCAAGCGCCGAAAAATCGCCTCACGATGGGCACACACGCAGTTAGTTATTGGAAAATGTGCTGCTAACAACACAATAAATATTCGAGGTAATTAAAACACGTACTGCTTGGCTAGGTTCAGCTCACCGGATACACATACACTGCGATTGACATATGGAAATCAAACTTCAAATGCTGCGTAGCAGGCATGATGTCATGCATGCTGGTAATTCACATACATTCAGTGTCGCCTAAGATTGTCAGTGTCAGCCAAAGTGATGTCGTCGTTTGAAGAAAAAAGCTGAGCGCTATTAGAGGAATGAGAACATAGTCGAGCTGGCTGGGGAGCCGAATTATGCAGCACAGGCGTATCATTACATCACTTACTGTGCATAGCGCAATTTATATGAAAATAGCATGAAATTTTGTAATAAAGTCTGACTGTAGAAGAAGCACTTTAATTGGATTATTAAATATGGAAAATGTTTTTTACATTTTTAAAATACTTCAAGACTCACTGCAACGATTTCATATGTTAAAGTGCAAGAAATCAAGGCTGAACCTCAGTTTTGATTTACTGAAACTTACATCTGACTACCGCTTTGACAGTTTATGACTTTCGAAAGTTCTAGACTAAACAAAAAATTTATAATCAAAAAAATCCACATACAATGGTTCAAGATAACAACGCTGGCTGAACAAATGGCAATTTTACTTACAAGAAAATTTGTTCCTTAACACCAGTAACGGAACCCAATAATCGAAAACCGTACATCACAGGTCTGAGAGACAATTTGAATGGACGAAAGAAAATGCATACCTTGTTCTATTAACTTTTGATGTCAGCGAGAAGTGTGAAAATTTTATAAGTGATCTTTTTGCTGGTGGAGATGATTTGACAATTCTGAGTTAACATTAGAAGTAATTTGAGTGATTGAATTGAGTGATTAGATAGTTAACACTCGAAGTCCCAAGATACACAAACCTGATTCCATTGAAGCCTTTTATTATTATTTGTTGCATTGCTTTCTAAAAGTATTTATTTGTTGAAGCCAAATTAAAAACTGAAAGCCTAAATACATATAATTGTTTGTCATGACTGATTGACTGACCACTGAAGCTACATGCATGAAATTTAATTTTAGTAATTTTTGAAATTATGGGTCTAAAAGGGCCAAAAATTGATTAAAGTGTAGTTTGAAAAACCGTGATTTAACAAGTTTTTGTTTTCAAACTTTGTGAAATTACAGTGCGGTTCAAAATTAAGTGTTGCTTATAAAACTTCAAAAGAAGGTATAGTAATGAATTATATATATATTTTCTAAAAGGCTTTGCAAATATCTTTTTCGCGTTATTATCAAAAGTTTGTCCAGTCTCTGTTGTTGTCAGTAATAGCTTAGCATCTTTTGTTACAATTTCGGCTTATTTTTGAGTGTACTCCAAAGAAACCCCTCTCGAAATCCTTTTTAATGCCAAAATGAGCTGTTTTGTTGTTGATATTCTTTTTTTCTAAGCTTTTGCTTCATTAAGGACCAAACATCTTCGATTGGGTTTGCATCTGCACTTTGAGATGGCCAATTCAATGTTTCCACCCCAAACTTTCTCCGTCCCATTTCAGATGATTTTCTACATGTTTTAACCCAATAGTGATTTCGACATGTTACTTCTATGAGGAATGCCCGATTTCAGAAGCCTGCATCGGATTGCGGCCTTTAATACTTCGACTCTCTTCTGCGATAATGTTTCCTTCGCTTGTTTTAAGCTAAGAGTTGGACTAAGCTAACATCCGGACTATCGCCTTATCCGCTTTGTTCTGAGTGGTTCTCTTCCTGCCTCTCCGTGGCTCGTCGTCACCATTTCCGAACTCTTTGAATCGACTGACCCACTTGCTCACAACTGAAACTGATGTTTTTGTGTATTTTGCGACTTGTGGAGGATTCATTTTTACACCATTTGGATAGTTTACCAAAAACGCTATTTCGAAACGTTTTTTAAATACAGCACTCATTTTTAATTCTTGATATTTCAGCGAAAACTTGTACCCAACTAAGAAAACAAAAACACACGCGAAAACGGAATTTTAATATAGAAGATGATCTGATATTAAAACCATGGCAAACTTCTACAGTTAAAAAGATATGGTCAACACTTATTTTTGAATTAAAAATTTAACAAGGTCAACTATGGGTTAAAGTTCGTATACGAGAAGACTACGAAAAAATGTGTGGCAACATTTGAAAAAAAAATGAATTCAACACTTCTTTTTCAGTTTTTGAAAACCAAAACTTAACACTAAAAATACCATTGCGGTCATTTTGACGATTTTTCATGTTTAATTATTTTTATTTTCTTTAGTATTTTTATCAACTTTTGCTTTGATTACTTTTATTTTTTATCAGGTTCTACAATTAGTTGTAGAGTTGGGATTCTACAATTACAATTAGCCAAATCCGATGTGTACTTTTCGGGATATCAGCGAACATAATATGTAGTTTTGGTATGGTTTGGTACGAAAAAATTCCGGTCTTTCTAGTGCTAAAGAGTTAATTAAAGGGTTAAAAGTTTGTAAGGAAAAATACGACTTTTTTGGGCTTTTGATTTCAATCTTGGTAAAAGAACTTCAAATGTAAAATAATATGAAATGAGTTCTCATTTTTTTGAAAATCGATATCCTATGGGGTCAAGAGTTTGTTTGGGTTAAGAGTTTGTTAAAGTATTTAACTGTGAAAACACATGATTTGACTTGAAAATTGGTCACACAATCGAAAATAATAAGACACATGTTTTTCAGTTTTTTGGAAAATCAAAATCTCACTAGTCAACGATGGGTTAAAAGTTTGTATGAAAAATATGATTAAATAAATTTTTTTCACCTCAAACTTGATAAAAGTGCTTCAAATGTGAAATTATCGATACGTTTTTTTATTTTTTTCGAAAACCGAACTCTGACAGAGTCAATGATGGGTTAAGAGTTTGTTAAAGTATTTAACTGTGAAAACACATGGTTTGATTTGAAAATCGGTGGAAACATTGGATATCGAAAATAATAAGACACATGTTTTTCATTTTTTTGGAAAATCAAAATCTCACTGGTCAACAATGGGTTAAAAGTTTGTGTGGAAAAATAATTTAATACATTTTATTAGCCTCAAATTTTATGAAAGTGCTTTAAATGTGAAAAAATTCTATACGTGTTTTTCATTTTTTTTCGAAAATCGAACAGAGTCAACGATGGGTTAAAAGTTTGTATGGGGAAATACGATTTAATGAGTTGTTTCACTTTAGACTTAGTGAAAGTGCTTTAAATGATAAATAAATCGACGTGTGTTTTACATTTTTTCAAAAATCAAGAACAGACGGGGTCAACGATGGGTTAAGAGTTTGTGTTGAATATGATTTAGAAGGTCTAATGACTTCAAATATGATGAAAGTACTTCAAATGAGCAATAATTAGATGAGTATTTGTTTATAAAATGGTGATGGGGTCAACAAAGGGTTAAGATAAATTTGATTTATTGAGCGCATTGACTTCAAACTTAGGTGCAAAGCCCTCTACTAGTTTTATTAGTTTTATTATCCTTGTTTTTTAACATAATCCTTCATGGGCATTAGGGAATGGTTGGATTGATCGAGGATTCTTGTTGTTGTCCCAGTAGTGTTGTTGTCTTGTCTTCATGTTGTCTTAGTAATATGTTACCGAGTTATAGTTAACTTCTTCAGTCAGTTAAGCATTGATAGAGTCTTATCGACCGAATTCTTCTATAGAAGACACTAACGTCCTCTTTGTTATAGATCCACTTTCAACAACTACTTCACTGTAGCTGTAAAATTTTCAAATTGATTTTTGCTCCATTATTTCCATTCCATTTTTGTTGCAGAGTTTGTATTCAACAACAAGAAAAAGTTTAAAACAACAATCCACAGAAAACCATTAACATTATTTCTCTCATTTTCTATCTTAGATTTTCATCACATTTAATCCTTTTTAAATAATCATCTTTGGGTTTTTCAAAAACTAATAAATAATTGACCTTTCGTGCCCAGTGGCACAGACAGGATTTCATTTTGGGGTAAGGGGGAGTTTGCCTACAACTTTTGAGCTCAATTCCATTTGAAACCATGTTTTGCACTAGCAATTTTTGTACTTTGGGGTGTGGGGGCTTGAGCCCCGAAACCTTCCCTTGCCTCCTTCAAGTATTGAATACTTCTTCTTGCATACAGGTTACAGTTTTTTTCGCCCAACTTGTCTGTGTCAATTTCACTTTAACATTAATTTTATTCGATAATATCAGCGCCGCATCGCAGTCTTCGGCGCTCTTTCTTGTGTAATAATGATCGCGTTTTGTCGATTTCAAATTCAATGAATTCGATTAGAATTTCCCGCTGACATGCAATGCTTTCATTTAGCCGCACATTGACCATTGTCCAAGTGCCGAGTGGTTGCAATTAAGACGTGCAATTTTCATCATTAAACCCAATTTGAGCGCATCTCGCAAGCGACACTGGTGACTTGCAACTTTCAGGTTCGCCACCACTTGGCGGCTGCACTCGCTTTCCGTCAGCCATTGTCTATTGTCTGTGCCTTGCTTCTCACATAAATACTTCTGTCTAAATGTTTTCATTAATCTTCGCACACGTTACACTCGGAAACTGAAATCATCCATCATGCTTCGCGGCTTTCGTGCAATGAGGTCAAAGTAGTTTAGCCGCATGCAAAACACACACAACAAACGAAAACGAACACACACATAACAACAACAACTTATACAAATTGCGATCTAGCAGTTTGAAATGTGGTTTCATTGTTGTTGTTGTTGAGTTTTGCACTATTTGAATGCGATTTTCGGTTTCTATCCTCTTTGCTTTTATTGAGGGTTTGCTTTTCACCAAATTTTTTTTTCATTATTTGTATTTTTTGGTTGACTGAAAGTGTGTTGAAGCGGACGCAATCGCTGAAGGTCAACTTATCAAAATTTCAAATTAAATGAGTTTTTGCTGCGTATCGCAATTAGGTGAATTGCAAATGTGGTTTTTATTGGATTTGGAGACATGGAGAGGACACACTTAATATGACAACACAACGAATTGAATGAGCTTTGAGCTTCTTCTAACGCTGTCAGCGAGTGCATGCTACACCCAAGCCAAGTGGTTCACTTTTGTGTCACAAAACCAAATTTTCAAATTTTCAGTTGGTTGTGAACATAACAAAAACAAAATACCTAAATGCATTTAGAATTTGAACTGTAGCATTTGTGACCGAATTTTTCGATTTCTCTCGTGGATCAATTATTGTCCATCGGTTTCGATTTTGACCACAATTGCTGCTTCAAATGTCAGCAAAATCAAATGACTATAAAAATGTTTATAGCATATTTTCACTGCATCCAATCACAACTGCTCGGCACTCAATCGGCGTAAATGGCGCCAACAAATCGTTCATCAAATTCGCAATTCGCACCAAGCGCGCAAGACAGTTTTTAAGTAAATTCCTTCAATTTGGTGAACCGATTCGGTGGGGTGTAATAAAATTATACCAATTGCTGATTTAATTTAGCAGATTATTGCAGTTTATTATCGCATCATAAAAATACCATAGAACACATCAAAAGCAAGAAGAAACGCAGCAGAAGCATTGAAAGCACCTCGAAAGATTTAAAGCAAGTAGAATATTTTTGGATACGGATTCGAAGTGGCCGTTTGGCCGTTGGCGTAAGTGCGCGAAAAATATGGAAGAGATGCTGAATTGGCGCCACAAAACGGCCGCAATGTTGGAGGCGCGTTGGAGAGTGGGAAAGTCATAAATTACAAGTTTGAAAGTGAAACTCCGAGATAAGCATTAAAATTTGATCAAATATGTTAGTTGAATAAACTGCAGTCATGTGATTGAACTCAGAACTGGCACTATTGGTGTAGTGGGCAGAAATTCATGTTAATAATTATGGCAAATATGGGCTTTATAGCATCAGTAATGCCTACTTTACGCGTCCATTTAACTAAATGTTAGAAATATTTGACAAGGCAGCAATTAATCAAACTCAGTTGTTTGATACTTTTATATTTATTGCATTAAAAAAACGGAAATCGTTGTGAGCGAATTTGAGGGGTTAACTCTTGTCCTCTTCTTCTTCTTCTTCTTACTGTTTTTCAGTTTTGACTTATTTCTGGCGTTCAAGTTAAATGTTGATCTGTGCTGTGTTCAGAGACCCATAGTAGAATTTTATGACATATAGTTTCTTAGTACATGTCTTCATTATGTCTTCATTATGTTGTCATTATTTCATGTTTTAAGAAAAAAGGGTAAAATTTACCTATAAAAATAGGACCTAGAGGGTTAAAATGATCTACAAAAATGTTCCCCGTAGTATTTTACATCAAATTGCTGAGCACATCATATACCTTAAATGTAATATTACATAGTTTTCGTATGTCGATTCACCATATGAATGTAAAAAAGAGGGGAGACTTTGACCTCCAAAAAAAAAATCAGATGTAAGCTTTCAAAAGACCGATACACGTATAATTTTTTTTGTCTCCTCTAGCAGTATTTGTCGTTGTTTTTGTTTTTCTTGTTGTTGTTGTTGTTGTACAGTCGCTAATCATGTTAAATTTCATTTATTTTCATTATCAATGATTTTATCGGATTCTAAATAAATGTGATTTTTTTTCAAAAAATTTTCTTCGAATAAAATGTACAACACAAAATATGAATTCATTTTCTTCGATACTTTCCTTTCTACTGTGGAAAACTTATAAATATGTATTAAAAATAATTAAAAATAAAATATTTTCATCAAAACTTCCTTTTAGATTTTACTACCTGACCTGACTAGTTTACTTACCAAATATTTGGTATTAAACGCTAATGTATAGTTTTGTTAGAGATATTTTTTTCAAAGTAGACAGTGAAAGTAGTAGACAGTTTAAACCTCAGAACACATACTGGGTCATGTAGACCCACTCTTCTACTTTAAGCAAAACTACCTGTTTTACAACCGGTTTGTTCTGCGAATTTTTTAAGTATGCTACACACTTCAGAAAAAGCAATGATATCGATAAATTGTTACAACAATGTTCAAATTACATTTCAGAATTCTTTGTAAAAAATTTCCATAGTTGTGGATTATAGGCAATCAAAAGTAATTATAGAGTTTGCCCTATGGTTGAAAAAATTGGTTAAAATAGGTTTAAAGATATATTCAGTTAAATCATTCAGTTCAAATCGTGTTTAAACTTCATTCAAGTTTGACAATTTCGCGCTTAAACTTAGTTTAAACTAGAAACTGAGTTCAACTCGAACGCAAAAATTAAATTAAATTAAATTAAATTTTTAATTAGTAAAATTATCTTAAATGAATGAGAAAACCTTTTCGAACGACCAAACTTCTTCTGTATAAGACACTTCTGTATAAGAGAAAAGACAAGACTCTATTATTATACATAAATAGATCACAAGCAAAGTCAATAAGTCAATAAGAAGGGCTGAAGGTTTTTGGCCCCTTCGACAGGAAAATATTACTTCAAATTTTCATTCCTGTCCAAAAAAACGATGAATGAAGGCAAATTCAGTGGCACACACAGGATTTCACTTTGGGGGGGTTTTCCTACAACTTTTGAGCCGAATACCATTCGAAATCATATTTCGAACCAGCAATTTTTGTCTTTGGGGGAATTTTCAGGTGATCACAGACACAAATCACAGATTGTTAGGTTCCAAAAACTGGAAGGAACTTGAACTCAAAACTACGAAGAGTAGAATTCATGTGTTTCAGACAATGATCCTCAATGGGTGTACAGCCGTTTAAAAAGATAGCTGAATCTATACAAAGTTTTGTTGCATCTTATGGCTCTTTAAATTTTCCACTACACTTCATACTTCTTTATACTCATAGTCAATTTTTTTTCCTGAAATTACAACAAAATTAATGAGTAAAAAAATTTACTATCGGAAACTAAAAATATAACTCGTCAAGTTCAAATTAATGATAATTGCGCTTATAAAAATTTGCCTTTTGACAATGATAACTGCAAAACTTGCTTCATTGCATTTCAGTTTACTGCAGTTCTCAACAAAACAAAATTAAAATGATTCCATCATTGTTTCCGGCTCAATTATTTTTTATGATTTGCATTTTTCTGCACTAGTTTACTCTACAAAAGCTGCAGTGCAACTAATGACAGTGCTGCCAATTCAAAGCTTTTGCAAACTTTTTTTAAAAATTGAACAAAAAGTTGTTATTACAATCATACATAGATACGAGTGTATGATTTTTATGTTATTGAATGTTTGCTTTTTGATATTTGAGATTAACACTGAACAGCCAGAAAAACACACCCAATATGAAACTGAAACGATTCAATATTGTATGGTGATCTAACCATTGTGAATTTTTTTTTTGGTGTTTTTTTGACTTCTTATTTAAATTTATTGCATGAAACCTATTTATATGAAATTTATTTGACTTCTATTCCTTAAGTTTTTTCAATCAATAATATTTTTTATTATTTTTCTTACTTACTATTTTTATTATTTTTATTTATAATTTTTTTATTTAAAATTTTTTATTATTTAACAAATTTTATATACAAGCATGTATGATTCTTTTAATAATATTGTTTCATTTTGTTTTAGATGTTTTATTTACCTTTAGAGGACATAACCTCATTGTGAATAAAAAATAACTGTTTTAGTTCAAATTATTAAAAATTTATATTTATTTTATATCTTTTTATAAATTTTTTAATGATTTATTTTGTTTTTTACTTTTGTCTACAACTATTTTGTTCCTTTATATTGAAATTTAAAGTTTCAAAGTTTTTGTTTCTAAGTTAAAAAATTTTGCTAGATAAGTTATTTTTTGTAATTGATTTGATTTAGATTTAAATTTTTTCTACATTATTTATCATTTATATATAATTTGAGTTTGTAATGATTTTGTGCTTGTGCACTATAACGTTCTGTTTCAATTATTTTCTTGTTAATTCTGAATACTGAGCTGCAGTGGCGCACACAGGATTTTATTTGGGGAGGCTCACTACATACCAGGTATATCAGTATGAAGTGAGCCTCAAGATACAAATGTCTCGATAGGGAATATTTGTTGTGAACGAGCCTTAATTTTTTGTTGGTTTGTTGCTATGACATCTGTCAAGCAACGGTTCAACGGTTCAGAACGGTTCAGAAATAATGATTTTGATGTGAGAAATGAAGAACGTGGAAGACCACCAAAAAAGTTTGAAGACACCGAATTGCAAACAATATTGGATAAAGATGACACTTTGAGTCAAAAGCAAATAGCAGAAATGTTAAATGTAGCACAAGCAACAATTTTTGTCTGTTTAAAAGCTATGGGAAAGAACCAAAAGTGTGGAAAATGGGTGACACATGAATTGAATGAAAGGCAGATGGAAAACCGAAAAAACACTTGTGAAATTTTGCTTCAAAGACACGAAAGAAAATCTAGTTTGCATCGAATTGTTACTGGCGATGAAAAATTGATCTATTTTAAGAATCCTAAATGGAAAAAATCATGGGTTACTCCGGGACAACCTTCAACATCGACAGCAAAACCAGATCGATTCGGCAAGAAGACAATGCTGTGTGTTTGGTGGGACCAGAGTGGCGTGGTGTATTACGAGTTGTAAAAAAACCTGGCGAAACCGTTAATACTGATTGCTACCAACAACAAATGATCAATTTGAATCATGCATTGATCGAAAAACGATCAGAATGGGCCAGAAGACACGGCAAGGTAATTTTGCTCCAATGCACCTGCACACAAAGCAAGACCGGTTCAGGAGACAATCAAAGCAGTTGGTTGGGTGCTACTATCGCACCCACCGTATTCACCAGATTTGGCTCCTTCCGACTATCATTTGTTTTCATCGATGGGACACGCATTGGCTGAGTAGCACTTCGAAAATTGGGTGTCTGATTGGTTTGCGTCAAAAGACAAACAATTCTATTGGCGCAGTGTCCACAAATTGCCTGAAAGATGGACAAAATGTGCGGCTAGCAATGGCCAATACGTTGAATAAAATGTTTTTTACTTTCCCATTAAAAATTAAAATCAACTAAAATTAATATTTTATAATTTTTTTTGTTTAATTAAATATTATGTTTAATATTTTGTGTTTATTGTTTGATTTTTGTTTGCGTATTTGTGAAATTTGGAATATATGACAAAATATATATTTTTTGAATTGATTTTTTATTGTATTGATTTATGACATTATTCAACTAAAATTAATTTTTTATAATTTTTTTATTTATTAATTATATCCAATTTTTGTGTTTATTGTTTAAGTTTCTTGTTTGCGTATTTGTGAAATTTTGAATAATTATGAAATTATTATTTTTATATTGTTTTAAATTTATTTTTTCTTTGTACTGATTTGTAATTTATTTAGGACCAAATCATTTATGACATTATTCAACTAAAATTAATATTTTATAATTTTTTTGTTTAATTAAATATTATGTTTAATATTTTGTGTTTATTATTTAATTTTTTTTGCGTATTTGTGAAATTTGGAATATTTGAGAAAATATATATTTTTTGAATTGATTTTTTTATTGTATTGATTTTTAACTTATTTAGTACAAAATCATTTATGACATTGTTCAACTAAAAATAATATTTTATAATTTTTTTATATTTTTTTATTTATTTATTATATCTAGTTTTTTGTGTTTATTACTTGAATAATAAATAAAAATAATAATTTATAATTTTTGTGTTTTATTTTTTTGTATTTATTAATTATATCCAATTTTTTGTGTTTATTGTTTGAATTTCTTGTTTGCGTTTTTGTGAATTTTTGAATAATTATGAAATTATTATTATTATTTTTTTCATTATGTTCAGTCATTTATATTTAATTCATTACTAAATCATTTATTACATTATTAAATTAAAATTTGTAATATTTTCTTATTTTTCTGCAGTCATTCTTCGACTTTTATTACTTGATCACATTTTTCCTTAAAGACTGTTTTACTCATACTCTTTTATACAATTTTCCATTTGCATATGTATTTATTTTATTACATGCATACATATTGCATATATACGATGCCATGTTTTATGCTTCCATTTACTATATTTTTATTGATGTCGTAGCAGAAGTCAATGTTAAGCCGCCGACAGCAGTGCGCGCCATGGCAGTTTAAGTGAGATGGTTCAGTTACAAGAGGCGTCGCACTGTTTGCCGCCAACGATAAAAATGATGCCAAAACACAACAACAACAATAACAACTATGCAAATAATAAGGAATTATTTGGGTGGGCGAACGCGTCTTACTTCTGTAGTAATCACTTTGCCGGTTACACACACACAACACACACACACAGACACACACATCTAAAAACATCCACACAGATATGTCGATGCGGTATATCACGTATACGCGCGGCGGCACGCGCAGCAACTATTCGCATTTGAGAATTTTCATGCGACAGACGCCGGCCATATATCTTCGAGTCAGACGCAGCCACCAACACACGGCACAACAACACCCACCTCAATCAGCAGCGAGCGAGTGTCCGCAAGAAATGAGCCCGTAAGCGGAGGACGCCTTCGTGCGTTCGTTGACTGCCTGACTGACTGAACTGACGAACTGGTTGGCCAACTGGCTGACGACGGCTTGACGAACTGACTCGCTGGCTGACTACAAACTATGCGGTTGGCTGAGTGCGGCGTTCGCTTCGCTAGTTTCGGAGTCGCGCGCGTGTATCACCAATGCTGGTTGATGGTCAACTGAATTAAGAACGGGACGTCGCAATGCTCGAGACTCGGTCACAGTAATTTGCGTGCGCGCATATGTGTGCGCATGATTGTGTGTGTGTGTGTGTGTGTGCTTGAGTGCGCTGCGTGCATTGCTTGTGCGGAAATCGCGAAATAGGCGAAACATTGGCGGCGTCAATCTTGCGGTGGTTGCGCTGCGCTTGTTGGGGGTAGCAGTGAAAAGCTGCCGTGCCAACAGACAGACAGTTTAACAAGCTGCGCTATCACTGCCTGAAACTACTCGCAAACACGAGCGCGCGAACGGCATCAACATGGCACGGCAGCCATTGATGGGAGCGATTTGATGATGACAGTGACACAATTATCACAAGCGATTGAAGTGTGTGTGCGTGTGTATACGTATGTGTGTGTATGAGTATCGGTGATGACGGCTGCAACCTATGGTTTGCTGTTGCTGTCACCGTGGGGGGATTTGGCAAAAATGGAAAGTTCGATTTTACGCGGCACGGCGAGGCGCCGCTGAGCGCTTTGTGTGCGCAAAAAAATCAATGCAAAAAATACAATAATTTTTTAATAGCACGCAGCGTTTTCTGACGTGATTTATGGAACTTTTTAATAGTTGGGTGATGGCTGATGGAGGCAATTAAGTTTTTGGCGCAAGCGAGTAGCTCAACGTTTAACAAAATTAGGCAATTCTTATGATGGGTGATTTTAATTGGAAAAGTGGAGCTTGAAAGGGCAGTCAAGGTATGGATTTCAACTTTTAATATTTAATAAAAATTAACGCAGGCCCGACAGGAAATCAGTTAATTGCGCTCATGGCTCAGAAGTTATAGTTAGCAACACATTTTGTTGAGCGATCCTTGCTTCAGGACCAAAACTAACTGAGTTAAACAGTGAACAGTTAACAAGTGAAATTGCTCAATGTTGCTGCTGTATATTGTTTTTGTTTCTAACTAATTGAAGTTAATCTTTAAGTTTGCTTCATCCAACTAAAATAAAATTCAATCATTTTAAAATTTCGTTATACTTTATTACGAGTGTTTATGAAGTCACAGAATCTTTAGTGCTTTTAGTATGATGCACACAAATGTTTTTATAATTGTTTTTAGTTGTATTTCTTCTGCAAGTGATAAGTCATCAACATCAAAACAACTCTTTGAAATGTATTTGAATAGATGCAAGCACAAAGAAATCATTACAAAAACAAAACATGCTTACATGCCTCTAATCGAAAGGAAGCCCACCAAAAAGAAAGCGAAATATAGGCGAACAAAACAACAAATGCTGACTGCTTATCCATTTCTTCGAACTTGGCGTGAGTGGGTCTTTGGTGTTTGCCGCCAGCAATTCGGGTGTTGGACTCTTATCAAGTTTGCCATTTTCATAGGACGAACATGTTTACATAGAATTCAAATATGGAAAAATTGTAATCACAGCAGAGTAAGCCAGAGGAAGGCGTTAAAAAAGAATTGGTTTTGTTTTTCTTTATAGAGACTGGCCGGGACAGGCTTTTATGATTTCATTGAAGTAATCTTTACCCACTTTATGAATTAATCTAATGTTTAGTTATGTTTCTTTGCTTAAACTTTTAACAAATTTTAACATGCATTGTTTTGAATTTGAGTACTTTTTCCAAGTCTGAAGATAATGGGCCCAATAAATAACGATTCTCTTAACTCTTTGCTGACCTCTTCCCATTGCTGACTCCGTTAGATTTAAATTTTCAAAAATATCTATAAATACATGTCGAAAAAATTCCTGATTTGAAAGGCTTTTTCCATATTTCAAGCCAATAAGTTCATTAATTCATGTGTTTTTTTCATTTTTTCTATAGAAAGTGTTAACCCATCCTTGACCCCATTGGTTTTTGTTTTGCGAAAAAATGTAAAACACGTGTCAAATTAATTCTCATTTGAATAATTCTACCAAGTTACAAGTTAAAAACTCATTAAATCATGTTTTCCCATACAAACTCTTAACCCATCGTTGGCACCGTCAGACTTCGGTTTTCAAAAATGAAAAACACTTCTCAAACAATTTTTTGTTTTCACTGTTTTTACCAATGTTAAAGTCAATAAGCCCGTCGTTTCATGTCCTTTTTCATATTCATCATATTTTTTCGTATATGAACCTGGCTTGACCCATTGTTGACACCGTCAGATTTTGGATAATGGAAATTGTTTTTTTTTTTTTATATCAGGTGCTTTCGCCAAATTTTAAGTTAATAGCCAATTCATGTTGTTTCCTAGTCTTCCCGTATATGAATCTTTACCCACTGTTAACCCGTCAAATTTTAATTTTTGAAAAAAAAGAATTAAAAACAAGTGTCAAACTATTTTTTAATTTTCATTGTTTTTACCAATGTTGAATAGGCCCATCGATTCATGTCTTTTTTCATATTCATCATATTTTTTTCATATTCTTCGTATACGAACCCGTATTAACCCATCGTTGACCCTGTCAAATTTTTTTTTTTTGGAAAAATTGGAAAATGCGTTTTAAATTAGATTTGATTTCATTTTGAAGTCAATAGACCAATCGGTTCATTTTTTCTTTGTTGTTTTTGTTGGCCCCGTTAAATTTTGATTTCCAAAAAAATTAAGAATACGTGTCAAATTATTTTGTATTTGGAGTATTTATACCAAATTTCAAATCAATAGGCCCAGTCAAGTTTCTTCATATAATACTTTAACCCATGTTTTGTCCCTCTTAAGCCCTGGATTTCAAAAATCCTGTTTCAGCGAAGGTACACTTTTAAAATTCGACCTACAGCTAACATTTTCAGTTGGTTGTAACTTCAGCGGCTTGGACTGGGCAACGATGAATCAGTCAGTCAGTTAGGACAAACAATTATATAGATTACAATCATTTAAATTATATGCAGTAATATACTTTTTCGCGCTGACTTCTCATACCGAGGCCCTCGGTTCGAACCCTAGCTCGCGCTGGATGAACGCTCATTTATTTCTATTGACATACACATGAAGCAGATGAGAATTACAAGAATACCAAGTCTGCAAGTGTAAATGAAAAATTGCCAAAATCGCCGTTCGGATTCGGAGTTAAAGTGTAGGTCCCCTCCCTTTCCCCATCCGTTTGAAATGTGTGTTTTTGTAAAACATATTGGAAAAAACAGTGTTGCATACACATTTCAAACGGGTGGAACTTGTGTGACCACAACGGGTCATATAGGCCTAAGTGTGTCTCATCACAGAATAAACAGTAATACTGTTTATTCTGTGGTCTCATATAGCGGCAGCCACTGCAACTAACCAATATTCTATTTATAAAAAAAAATATTTCAAAGATTAATACAAATTTTCACGCTTGAATTTTTGCCACTTTTCCAACTCATTGCATTCATTTGGCCAATTGTTGAGTTGAATTTGTGTCTAGTTCATTGCTTCGTTAAGTGATTGTAAATGCAAAAAGTTAATGAATGAACAACTTGCAAAAGTAAAACAAAATAGCAACAACAAACATTCGCACGCTGTTACAGCAAAAATCGGCCAACGCACTGAAACGTGAAGTGTAAATTGGCTGCCATATGTCGCTGACCGTTGGCGTAGCGGTTGATCTTTGGCAGCACAATTTTTGTAAGCAACAAAAATATATAAACTAAAAAAAATGTTGTCTTTATATACTAAACAGCCGGACTATTATTTTTGAGCGCTTCAAACGAGCGTTTCTAAAAAAATCATATTCGAAAAGTGTGTTTGTATGTATTTAATTACATGTGTAAGTATAGACATTTTGAATGCCCGTTGGCAGCAACCAGCACAATAATCACACTGATTGTCTATGAATTACAATTCGCTAATGATGATCCAACTGTGTGTGGTAAAGTGACATAGATATATATGTATATATGTTTTTAAATAGACGCCACTACTAGACAAAACTTGAATAGTTTTTGCTTTTACTGTTTAAATGTTGGTTGCTTGATCTCAAACACAGCTCTTACATGAAGATCTATGAAGTGATTGAATATATGATTGAAGTGTCAATACGAAAAGAGTTTCAACAATTTGCAACAATTCAAATTTCATAAATTTAAGCAATCAATTATTTCAAAATTAGTAAAAATAACGAAAAAACTTGACAACATTTCTGAGGTTGAAAGGAAATAAATCTTCTTTTGGCTTTACTCATGAGGTATGTAATTACTGAGTTGGTAGCAATTAGTATGGTTTCATAGTTAATTATTATGTTTTCAGAAGACTTACAATGTCCAATAAGCTATTCCGGGGAAGAATTTAACCTAAAGTTTCCTTAAAAATCTGCTTTCTAAACTTATGTATAATTCATACCTTTTTCGAGTTGATGTTTTGTGCATAGATGGTAAAATTTACATTTTTAATATAAGTCAGGAAAAAGTTGAAGGTACCTTACAATTATTTTGAAAATGTTTAAAATTCAGCTTAAATAATGAGCTTACAATTTGATTGATTAGCTTCGAATATACGAGATCTGTTAAAAACACAAGTAGCTTTTGAATTGTCGCAGGTAAGAATCATTTGAATTTTGATTTTTTGTTTTTGTTGTATTTGTACAAATGTACTCAACATATCTGTGGCTATATGAAAGAATAGCTTAAGTCGAAAATTGCAGATTGAAAACAATCAACATGAACATCTCATGTCCAATGTTCTCACCAATCAGTAGCGCACAGACGATTTAATTTTAGGGAGAGCCGAATCCTATTTGAAACCATATTTTGCACAAGAATGTTTTGTATTTGGTGACAATTGCCGTCCTGGATGCCCCAGTGGGGCAACTTCTGACAGTTTTCGTCAGAGGGAAAGGAGGGAAGAACATTTTTATAAAGAATTCTCGAATCACTATTAGAGAAGTTGCTGACAATGGTGGCATTCGGTTGGCTGAGCCTTGCAACTTTTTCGAATGTTTTGAGCATCAAACATGTGGCAACGAAGTTTTTTTTGATTGAAATAAAAACCAAAACCACATAAACGGTGACAAAACAAGACTCATAGTTTGTTAGGGAAATTAAAAGAAATAAACGGCTTTATTAATCAACCAACTTTCAGATGCCAGATTCATAAAAATCGCAAAGTTTTTCGTTGAAAAAGATATCAAGGTGGGTCTTAACATCTTCCACGGTTTTAATTTTTTTCACCATACAAATTGTTCTGTATCTGTCAAAAGAAATCTTAATCAGAAGGTACGGTGTCCAAAGAATATGGATAATCCGACACGTTTTCCCCAATCAATCTGCTACAATTTGAACAGAGACGATTTTGCAACATGCAGTCTGGCGTTGTCGTGGTGGAAAAGGACTAGTTTGAAATTGTATCCACCTTCGGAAACCGGTTCCGGTCCCTTGTTTCCATGTTCTTTGCATTGAACTCTGTTCTTCATGATCAAATTCTCATCACCAGTCACAACCCGATTCAAAAAGTTTCATTTTTGATCCTTTGAAGCAAAGAAATGACTGCTGTCACACGGTCCACTTTGTTTTTGTTTTTCACTCAACTAATGCGGCACCCAAGTATTTCACTTTAAAGTGTACCCAACATTTTTCAAACGACGAAACGCTGTTGATTTGTTAACATTCAGTTCTTAGGCATTTTTTTCCGTTGAAATGAGCGAATTGTTGTCAATAAGAGTGTCAACAACATTGTCTTTAAGCTCAAAACGCCGCCCAGCGCGAGGTTGGTCTTTGAGGATAAAATCGCCAGCCTGAAGTTTAGCAAACCATTTCTTGCTAACTTTAACCTTACCTACTTATCAGTGAGTGCCACACTGAAATATTTGTTTATGCATTTGGTGTTGGTAGAGTTGGAATTCATACATTCATTCATTAATTCATACATCATTCATTTACATAAATCACTGAGCCAAATTGGTTTTTCAGTAGAACTATGAGTTCCAGTTGTGATTGTTTTTGAATTTTTTAGTGTGTTTGAAAATGGCTTGTAAAGGTTGAATTTATTGCAATATGGGTTTTTTAGGTAGAATTATGTGCTTACAAATTATAAAAATGCGTACGAATTAATTAATTTTTTGATTAATATCAACTTTGATCATTTAATGGTCGTCACAATTGATCTACTGAGCAATGCTTACGAGTTTATATATTTTATAAATAAAATTCGTGCTCGATGCTTCGATCATTTAACGGTGGTGATAATTGAATTGGTTTGGAATGTCGGGCTTTAAAACTGTCAATTTTTTAAATTGACAACTTTATGAATTTTTTCGGAATTTTGTTGTGGGTAACTTTTTCAACAGAAAATGTTGTGGTTTTCATCAAATAAAACAGTCTTTTATATGAAATAGGTTTTTATTTTAACAAAATTAGTATGCATTTGCGAACCAAAACAAAACCTTTAAAAATTATTCATATTTTTAAGCAAAATAATTATTGTAATATACAATAAGTTAGTTTTTTTTTATAGGAATCATAGTTTAGAAAATATATAGAAAATTTAATAAAAATTAGTAGAAATTTATAAAACAAAGTTTATTCATAATTCTCACATAATTTAATGATAAAAACCATAACCTAAAAATTGGGAGTAAATGACTTTGTATTCGTTCAGAATGGGAATCCACTTTTTGCAAAGATCACTTACAATGCCATTGTTGTCAACATTTATATGAAATAAATTTTTTTTAATAAATTACAAACATTAATTTATTGTCTCAAATAAAGCAATATTTATGAATATTTCTGAATTCAGAGCAATTTGTATTTTCAAAAATATGAATAATAATTGTCTCTGTTTTACTAAGTTTGACTTTTATTGATTAAGTAAATTTTTTGCTATTTTTTCTTTATTGAATTTATTTTTAAATTTTATTATTGTCATTTTGAACTTATTTTTTTATTTAATTAATATTTTATGAAATTGAAATTAATTGCCTCCATGAACTTCTATTTCAAAAATATTAATTATTCTTAATTTTGTTAACTTTTTTCAAAATCTTTCCGCATAAACCAATTTTTTCTTCATTTCGTTTCATCACTTGACAATTGAAAATTAAACGCTTAACAAGTCACCCTTTACAATCAGATCATTGTGAACTATTTCAGTGGCGTTATTTAAATTTTAAACGCATAAATTATTAAATGAGGGTTTGTGTTGACATTCCTAATTGATTAATTAATTTGAATGTCAGAAACATAAAAAGTATTTTTAAGTAATAATTTAATTGCTCTCGTGACTGCTTTTTTGATGATTTTGTCGTTTAGAAAACAAATAAATATGTATGGACACACAAACAAACATAATTCACTAAATCATAAAAATCCCAACTAAAATATGTTCATGAATAAACCTTCCACAATTATAAATAAATAAAGCAATTTTATGAATCAACATTTCAAAGGAAGCCCAACTTTGAGGGCATACAACGCATACCTGATGCATTCGCCATTCAGCGACAAATAAACAAAAACACAAAACGCACCGCCTAATAAGTAAGCAGCTGTGTGCTGAACACTGAGCACTGAAACGCTACTACATACACACTCGTACATAGAAATGTACATACAAACATGCATCATATGTGCCATAGAACACAACGCACAGCGGGCGACAGTATGTCTGACAGCGTGTGGCACCGTCAGTAGGGTGCAGGCCAGAGCAATGAATACAGCGGCACTGCAACACGTCGAATGTTTATGCGTCGAAATATTAAAATTCAGCTGGCGGCCGGGCGGCAAATAGGTGGCCCCAAACAACGAACCAACCTGTGGCCACACGCTCGGCGCAGTGCGTCCGTACGCAAATACAACTCGGCTATACATACATGTGTACATACATGTATACATTTGTAGAGACAGTGCAATTTAGCGTTTGCGCGTCTTGATTTCAAGTAAATTTTGCGCTTTTGGTGTCAGCTTAGCAAAAATCAGTCCAAACGGCCATTAACCTCGTTAGACCAATACGCAGTTATATACCAAAATTGATTTTTAATATTGCACACATTGCAATTTCGATGCTGTTTGTGTTGTTGCAAAATTTTTTCATTCATAAAATTCACTTGTGCCGTCTTAAAAATACTAATGAAGTTGCATTGAAAGCTAACAAGTAATAATACATATGTACGAGTATGTGCATATGCAATTCATACACACATACATACATAAATTTATTGGTGTAATTATGTTTAGCTGCCTGATTGCATATTGAAATTGTTGTATCTGCGCTATGTGGGTTTGTGTTGGCAAAAACGAGGTGTGAATTCGACTTGGCTGCTGGTTCGATTTGTGGTTCATTTCGTTCGTTGACTTAGTTGTTTAGTATTTTGTTGTTGTTCTTGTTGTTGACTGGTGCAGCCGGTTGGAAAATGCGTTGGTGCGCTTCTGCAAAAACTTTGTTGCATTGTAAAATTTATATTCATTCACGTTTTACCAATGACGTCAACTTTGGCAACAGTTTGGCCAAGTTGACTGTAATTGATTGCTTTGATTTGTCATTCAAAAGTTGGTTTATACGAAAAGCTTTTGAGAAAAGTTAACAAAGTTTAATAAAACATGTTTTATAAGAAAACATTTTGAGAAGAGTTGACAAAATGAAGAATAAATGTTAAAAAAAAAATAGTTTTAGAAAACAATTAATTTCAATTTCAGAAACTATTCATTAAATGGAGAAATAAGTTCAAAAAACCACAGTAAAATTAAACATTAAATTAAAAAAAAACAATTAATTTCAATTTCAGAAAATATTCATTAAATGAAAAAAAATGAAAAGTTAAAAAACAACAGTAAAATTAAACATTAAATTAAAAAAAAAACAAAAATAAAAATATATAAATCTAATACAAAAATTAATAAAACACTAACAAAATAAATAAACATAAACATAAAATACGCTAATAAATAATTAAATACGAAAAAATAAAATAAAATAAAAAGTTAACAAAGTTTAATTAAAAAATGTTTTATAAGAAAACATTTTGAGAAAAGTCAGAAAAAAAATTCATTTCAATTTCAGAAAATATTCATTGAATGAAGAAATAAGTTCAAAACACAACAGTAAAATTAAAAGTTAAATTGAATAATAAAAAAAATAAATCAAATATAATAAATAAATAAAATAAAATAAAATAAAATAAAATAAAATAAAATAAAATAAAATAAAATAAAATAAAATAAAATAAAATAAAATAAAATAAAATAAAATAAAATAAAATAAAATAAAATAAAATAAAATAAAATCAAATAAAATCAAATAAAATAAAATAAAATTCAATTCAATTAAAAAATAAAATTAACAAAAATAAAATAAAATAAAATAAAATAAAATAATAAAATTAAAAAAAAAAAATAAAATAAAATAAAATAAAATAAAATCAAGTAAAGTAAAATACAACAAAATAAAATAAAATAATCAGAAAATATTCATTGAATGAAGAAATAAGTTCAAAAAACAACAGTAAAATTAAAAGTTAAATTGAATAATAAGAAAAATAAATCAAATATAATAAATAAATAAAATAAAATAAAATAAAATAAAATAAAATAAAATAAAATAAAATAAAATAAAATAAAATAAAATAAAATAATAAAATTAAAAAAAAAAATAAAATAAAATAAAATAAAATAAAATAAAATAAAATAAAATAAAATAAAATAAAATAACATAAAATAAAATAAAATAAAATAAAATAAAATAAAATAAAATAAAATAAAATAAAATAAAATAAAATAAAATAAAACAAAATAAAATAAAATATATTAAAATAAAATAAAATAAAATAAAATAAAATAAAATAAAATAAAATAAAATAAAATAAAATAAAATATAAAATAATAAATAAAATAAAATAAAATAAAATAAAATAAAATAAAATAAAATAAAATAAAATAAAATAAAATAAAATAAAATAAAATAAAACAAAATAAAATGAAATAAAATAAAATACAATAAAATGAAATAAAATAAAATTAAATAAAATAAAATAAAATAAAATAAAATAAAATAAAATAAAATAAAATAAAATAAAATAAAATAAAATAAAATAAAATAAAATAAAATAAAATAAAATAAAATAAAATAAAATAAAATAAAACAAAATCAAATTAAATTAAATCAAATCAAATATAAAACATCAATTGTAAATTATTTAAACAAATTAATCCAACCAAATTATCAAAGATTTAAATTAAATTATTAAATACATTTGTAACACGTACTACTTGGAGTTTTAACAGATCTTCCATATCACTTTTCGATTCTTATAATTTGTATGTTTGAAGCCCACACAGTAAATAACCATAAAAATTACTCGCAGCAGCTCAGCGCCATCAACAAAAACACAAAGCAGCTAATTTTGTAGACAATGAATTGACTGAGTAAGTCTGTATGTATCTACAGTATATTTGTAGTGTTGTTTTGCTGTAGCGAACACAGCGAACGCACGACGCTTTGTAGGTGTGGGCGTTGCAGCAATAATCACCGCCACCGTTTCGCTTTATATGAATATAATTTGTCATTATGGCTTTGGTTACTCTATGGCGGGACGTAAAGAAAGTAGTGGGCGTCTACGTTATGTGACACGAATTAGCTTCAATTCAAGGCCAACAACGCCGCACACCTAGAGAAACTCTAAAAACGTAAGGCCTAATGAAATGGTTTCGAATGCTTCTTCAATGTTTTTGTTGTTGTTATTGTTTTTGTTGTGGTTGTTGTAATGTTACTAATGTTACTAATGTTACTATGCAATACAAGCTTCGTTGCCGACAGAGCGTGAACGAACAATAAGTGGAACAATAAGTGGATTAAAAAATTTGAAATCAAAAACACATAAAAATAAAAATAGACAGCCGAAACCGTGCGGCTCGACTCAACTCGAATCGTGCCGAATTTTCGCATGTGCGAAGTAATTGAACTTGTCACTGAGCTAATTTATGACAGGCGCTGATGGCAGCGCTGATAGCTCTGAATGGCCCACAGTGTCTGATTAAATTAAACGCGCACCGAATTCAACAGAATACATAGAACATAGAACAAGAACGCGTCAAAACGGAAGCACTAACAACAACAACAACAATAACATAGCATAAATTACACTAAAGCAATGGCAACTTGCGCGCGCCGCTGTCGGATGCGCCGAGTGCGTAAGCGCCAAACTGGACCACCGACACATATTTATTGTCTGTGATGTATGCGTTGGATACTTGAACACTTTGTGCGCGCGTACTTACTTACTTACTATATAGTAAGTGGGCATAAGTAGCTGTGAGTATCACTTGGTGGAGCAGGCGTTCGCCTACTTTTGCTCGGCGGCCAGCTTGAGCTCATTACACTTAAATTTATGTGTCTATTTTCAGCAGATGCGCCGCTACCGAAAATTCAAACTGGCGCAAATAGAAAATACAAAAATCGCCTCAATCTATATGGAGCAATGGAAGACGTCCAGCTGCTCGAAGTAATTTTAGCGTTCGGTGCAAGTCGTTAAAAATATTCTAAATACTAACAACGCACAACGAAACACAGCCACATGGAGCATTGTGCGGTTTGTTTACATGTGAATTATTTAGCATCACGTCATCGACACTTGAACCACTGTGGCCGAGGGGCCGAGCAGCGGCAGCAGCAACAATTCAACAGCGCACTCATAAATTCATCTTCATTTGCCGCAAATGCAAACACTTGAAGCTACACGCAGCCACCAATCGCCAATCGAAGTTGAACCACATTGATTATGTTGCTGAGGTTAAGACTTCAACTCTCTGATGGGCTGTCGGTTTTTGATGCCTTCGCTGCAGTGCAACATGCCAAAGTTGACTCGAGTTGCACTCTATCTAAATTGGCTCCACACACATACCCACACAACATAAAATTATGCAGTTTTGTGCATTTGTGTCTCAGAGTCTATTAAGTCACAATTGTCTGCATCGACACACATATTTCATGCGTGCGATGCACAACAACATTGCTTGACATGAGCACTCACAATTGCCGCTGATAACAATGAACTAATGCTGCGCCACCAACATTGCATTGTTTCATACACTTTCGGTGATGTTTTTGTATCTATTTGCCAGAAACATTATTGGGTCGCTCACCTACCAACAAAATGCTTTCAGATGTTTTTATTTTATTCCATTCCATTTCATTTCAATAACAACAATTGTCGTGCCTAATCCGGTCGCATGGTCATTGCCATTGCCGTCTGTCGGCTGCCAAAAAGTGAAAATTCTTTGCATTCATTTTTAAAATTTTTTTGTTTAAACATTTAATTAGTATAAATAGAAATGTTTTGGTATATTAAATGAAATGAAGACAACAAGTCTATTCTACAATATTTACTTTCACTTTTATACCCAGCAGCAAAATTTTACTGATTGAGCAGAATTAAAGTGAGATGACACAACTTTCGAGTTGTTTTCTTATGATTGAAATATAGGGGGCGAAATTTGGAGGGGAGGGGGGTTCTATGTGAATGTTTGAACTCTTCTGTCAATGCGAAAAATCTCCACCTATCAATCAATATGTTTGAGAAAAGTAAAATTAATAATGCGAAAATTTCAAAAATCGTTGTTGGCTTACAAAAAAAAAGGATTTCTTTATAATTCAAGTTTGAAACCCTATAATTTTAGCATTTTCGTTGTTTACGTTGTGACTTATGTATGTTGATCGAGTACGAGTCTTGGACTCGTAGCCGGCCGCCAGACTCCCGTTTTTGTACTGAATGCTTCGAAAATTGTTTCTAAACTGTTATTAGTGTAAATTTTGTGATAACTACGGAAAAGTTTTGTCTTTTCGGAATTTTCGGCATCAGCGGCGCACACAGGATTTCATTTTAGGGGACGTTATGGGTACACATATTGAGCCCAATACTATCTGAAATCAATTTGTCGATCATAATTGTTGAAACTAACAGATATTTGGGGGGTTTGAACCAAAAATATCTCCTTGCGTTACCCCATCAAGATTTTCTCCATGACCTCTGTTTTTCTTTGTGGTATCTAAGTAATGTTTTCAGCTTATTAGCCACCACTAGCCATCTATTTCTTAATACTAAAGTGAGATTTTTTTACGAATAGGTATTCCGCCAGTGCCTGAGAAATAGAAAGATTGATCAATTGATTGATGGAGATTGAAATTTGTAATACTTTAGCTCCAACTTGGGTCTTACATAGGTTAACAACTGGCTAGTCTTCTACAGTAAAATTCTTTTTTCAAAGGGTAAAAAATCTTAGAGTGAGACACCCATGAAGTCGTTGACTTCGATCGGATGTAATGAAATAAATTTACCTTTGAATACAATTTTTAATTCAAATTTCAAAATACTTGTTTGAATATGATTGTTGTGATTAAGATTTGAACGAGTAACTTTCCCCTGAAACAGTATTGCTTTTATTTATTTATTTAAAAGGACTTATTGTGCTATAAATATCACAATGAGTATATGGTTTACTGAGTTTTGTATGAAGGTACCCGGGTTCCTTCGTATAGAACAAAGGGTTAGTGTTCAAAAATCGGTTCTAAAAGTTATACAGAAAAAGTTTTCTTTCTATATAAGTTATCTAATAGTAAATTGATACTTAGAGAGTCTAAAATTACCAACAGAACGTTCCCTAACCGAAAGTTGAATATTTTTACCTCAAAAATGCAAAAGGCACCCAGGTACCTTCGTATTGACAGATGGTAGATAAAAGGCTGAAAGGTCAGTGGTGATAAGTGCAACTTCATTATTTTCCAGCAAATGCTGATGCTAATGAAATCATCAGCAGTTCTTGATCTCTTCAGCGAATCAAAGAAAAATTAGCATTCAATGGCATCTGCCGCAAAGTACCACAATGCATTGGCACTTCGGAAATGTGCTGGATGCGCCAATTGTCTCGTGAGGTTAATTGGCCGTTACTTTCGGGCATTGGAAAAGGAAAACAGGATTCAGTTCCATTGACTGCTTGGATACTCGTCGAAACGTATCGACTCTCTCCCCTCTCTCTTTCTCTTGATTTTTGATGAACTACTCAGCCGCCATTTGCACCTTGCTTTTACTGCTGGGTTAGACTAAATTTACTTCACAATTGTTGTGATGTTTACAGTGAATGTTTCAAGCAAATTATACCAATTCCAAAACGCAACTATTGCTTGTATTGTATTGTGTTTGCATAACCAAAGAAATCGAAATTAACATTTCCGATTTTGAAGTGGTATGCAAACATTCTATAAGAGTAATGTACTATTATGGATAGATGCCAACATTGTTTGTGTATGCTTGACGAAATGATCAACATTGATGGATATGTTGCTGTACCAAAACTATTTCATGATTAATGACGCCATTGAAAAAACGTCCAAAAAATTTTAAAATATCATTTTTTATTTACTAATTGCATAATTTTACATTCAAGAGATTCAATATTCATAAAACGAATGAGCAAAAAAGTTGATTTTGGTCGACATATTTCTGTTCCATATTGCAGATTGGTGGTTTTAGTCATAAGACTTGAGATTTACTTGCCATTAGAACATGTCTGCAAAAAATTAACTAATTTTTGATTATTTTTTTTTAATTACAATTTTAGCTTAAATTTAAAGACAAGTGAACCAATGAAGAAAAACTGTGCACACTAGATTGAAATTATCAGCTGTAACTTTTAGACGTTACAAGTTCCAGTCCAAGCAAAAACTGCCTCATATATCTGAGGTGCCAGAGTGAAGGGTAAAGTTAAGTAATAGTAAAGTAAAATTACATTTGAGTTTGAGCGGAATAAGCAAGGGATTAGTTTCGTTCTTAACTTATCTTCACAGCTGTGTATGGTGCAAATCAAATGTCAAAGAAGTTCTTACTAAAATCTTCTCTTAATGTTGTGTGATTAAGGGATTTAAAGAATTTTGCTTAATACACTAACTTTAAAACTTGTGCCATCGATCCACTGACAGAGAGTTCTCAAAACATGTGCAGTCGATCTTTAAACATGTTTATGGAATACTTCGGAAACCAATGAACGGGTCGGTTTGAAACTTAACTCGCGGAAAATAAATATAATCATCTTTTCTATGAGTGTGAGTTGAATTACAGATACTTAGATAAGAAATATATAATAGAAATGAAAGGAAATGGAGATAGGTAGTTATGAGAGCCTGCTCCGAAGAGAGCTTCTCAATAAGGCCATGGAGGCATTTTTTTTGACCAAAATCTCCTTACGTGTAAAGCCAGTTGGACTTTCTAACGAGGTTAGGTTGAGTAAATAGTCTTATAAATTAGATCCGTTGACAATAAAAAAAGAAAGTTACAGAGAACGAATAGCATAGCAGCTGAGATGAAATCTTTCCTCCTCATCGTCCATGCAATGTCTGCAGAAATCATGGGAAAATAGTCCCAACCTCTCTGCATTAGTCAGTGTTGCCTAATTTTCACCAAGATTTGGAACAATCTCGGCGCAGGAGGAATTTTAGGAGAAAGAAACAATTATTTCTCCTTTCTCTTCTGTTTTCAGATTAAGCTGTCTTTTTATAATCTCAATTCTAAAATATTTAAAATATACTAAAAACTTGGAAATATTTGAATTTTTTGAAACTAATTTTAGTTATTTTTCAGATTTAAAATTTCCTAATTTTGAAGTTTTGATAGAAAATGTACGTTTTTTTCAAATCCCTTTCCAAAATTTAAGACATCTCCTAGTTTTAAATTTTAAAAACAATTAATTTAATTTCATTAAAAACCAACATTCACCAATTTTGAAATTTAGAACATCTCCTAGTTTTAAACTTTTGAAATTTTTGAAGGATATTTCAGTTTTTTCAGATTAAGAAGAAAATTGTTTCAGGTATTTGGCAACAATGAAATGTAGAGAGCAATCATGGTTCTAAATTTCTAACTTTTAAAGGAGAGAAGTTCTTCTTCTTCGTTAGGAATGGCAAAATTTGGCGCCATATTGTATTCTTTTCAGTTCAGTTTCAGTTCATTCTTGTATTTCTTTCAGTACCAGTTGAAGGTAAATTTTAAACCAACTTTTTGTTGCTTTATTTGATTTTGAGTAAAAATGTCAATTTTAATTTTAAAAAAATTTATTGTTTAGCTCACTAAAAGTATCGGTGAGAGAGGGGCTGTTTTCCGTACAACCTTTTGAGCTCAATCCCATTTGATATTTGGGAGGGTTTAATATTTGGGAGGGTTTGAACCCCAAAACCCCCCTTTATGTGACACTGGGTGTGTATATAGTATTTTTTTTTAGATGAATCAACTTTTGCTTTCTCAATATTCCAATTTCTTGGTAAAAAATTTGTTTATGAGAAAAAATAGTAGAACAATTTCAAAATAAAATATTATAATAGTAATAATAATATATAATAAATAAAATATATTATTTTATATTTTTTAGTCTAGGAATGTCAGCATTTGCATGTTTTAAATCTGAATTAAAAACCCGAGCTTTCTTATGCACTGGACCAATTTTCCAATTAATCACTTCAAGTGCATGACTGTCAATTTGTTTTGGAGAACTGGTAGAGAAGTTTCAATATATTAATTTTTTTATTAGTCTAGAAATACTAGCATTTGCATGTTTTTAATATAAAAAAAGCATTGTTTTTACAACAATTTGCAACTGACAATTTCCCAATCAATCAGTCCCCAGTAATGTGCTGATTAAAATTTGCTCGCTTCCTGTGCATGACTGTCAATCTCTATAAATACAGTTTTGAATGTCGTAAACGCCCCAACTATCCAATACACTCACACTTTACTCTCACACATTCACATTTTCATTTATGTAGTCACAAATGCCATAAATCTCTTCCAAACTAATAAGCCGTCATTGTTGACGCGCCTTATTGACACCGAAGTATTCATAGTTGGCGCTAATCACTCGCGCACTCGGATCGCATCATCCGCGCGCGCGTCTACTGTCATTTGGCAGCGTTTTTGCTGCGCTACTCAAAATTTGCTACAGTCGGCAGAGCAGACAATTTCGCTACTGAACGGTCATAGCACACTTACGAATGAGCGGAGGCAGTGGTCGAATTGGCCGTTGCGCCAACACCACATGTTGTGGAATGCATTTTCGCACTTTTCTCTCCGGCTTTGTGTATCCTTTGTCACTTTTCAATGCACAGATTTTCAATACTTTTTGCAATACTTTGCTTTGCAAACTGTTTGCTTGCGTGCAATGCGGGAGCGACACAATGCACCGACTAACAGTCAAACAAATGTTGCACGCACATGCAAATTCAGTGATATTTTTTGTTCGCGCTTTCCGCCACAATAAACAATCACGACACAATACAATAACAACGCGTCCGAGTGGCGAAAAATTGCAGCGCGTGTGCAGCGATAATTAATTGTGGATGCGGGCCGGCTGCCGTGTCGCGCGCTTCTAGGCAAATGCGCGCTGACGTCGCCTAGACACGTTCTCCTGTCGCGGCTGGCGTCGGTGGTGCAGCGGATCGAGTCGACTCGGATTGGTTTGGGTGCGTGGCGCAGCGGCTCGAGCAGCACGATTTAGCTTCGTAATGAAACTGAAAGTAAACGCTCGCCGTGGCGCTTTTTTCTACACGGCCGACACATCAGCGAATTGCCTCCAATCTCCAGTTGGCGGGCGGTGTGAATGTGTGTGTGTGTGTGTGTGCATGTGTCTGGTCTTGCGCGAAAGATCGGGCGAGAGCAATTCCCGCTGTGCGATCGGGCGTGTGAGTGGGGGTGCGAGAAATGAATTTGCTTTGGCCGTCAGTATCGGAGGGCGTTGGTGTTGTGCTGTGACAAATGAGTGCTATTGTCTACACAAATAAATCAAATGCATAGAAAAATATTATATGTACTTATTTTTTCAATGTTATTGAACTGCAGAATTTAATCACTTTTTGCTGATTAAAATTATTCGAGATTACAGAAAATAAAAGAGATTATTATTATATATTGTTGGGAGCGACGCTCGAACCCAGGTTCAAGACTCCTTTGCGTTAAAACCGAAAAAAAAAGAAAAACAACAATTTTTCTTCCGGCGGCTGTCCTCTCAGCAGGAAATGGCAAACCTCTGAGAGTAAAATTGCCTATGAAAAAGCTCCCAACTTGCCGTTCGGATTCGGCATAAAACTGTAGGTCCCTTCCACCCGCGTACATATTCACACGCACAACACTGATGGTTGCGGGTAGCTAGGCCTTAGTCTCGTAACCGCGCGTGCCAGTCAAGAAGAAGACATTACTGGACGTGGACATTACTTACTGTCCATTCTACCACAGCTAGAAGTAGATCTTGCTTGAAGTAGATCTTGCCAGCCTCACCAATGGATTACCTTCAACAGGCTTGAAGGCAACAATAAGCTTCTAGAGACACTGGATTTCATTAACTTTCATGAGGATCATTTGTGTTCGATTTCCAGGTACTCATTCTCCATTAAAATCATCTTCAATCTACAAAGCACCTGTACCTGGAACTTGCGGAAGCTTGGCATTCACATTGAAATACAAATGAAAGAGTTAATTCTGAACAACTATTGCAATCTGTAAGACAGATATCTACGAAACCAAAAATAAATCGAAGTAAACTTTAAACTAGAAATCAATTGTAGTATAAAGCTGCCAACAGACCGTCTTTTAGACCGAATCATCTCCCGAAATTGCAATTACAATTAGCCATCAATTGGACGTACGATTTCTTTCTTTAGTGTTTTGTGAAATTTCTAGTTTATGTAAATAAATTACAAACAATTTCTGAGCATAAGGCTCAGATCCAACGTATCATCAGTGAGGAAGACTCATTGAAAATTTTATGAAAATTTTATTTTAATGAAAAATAAGATCCTGTGATCCGAGCTGAGGGAACCATTTGGTGTATATTTTATTACATTCTCAATTGGAAAATGTCTACTTTGCAATGCAAAAATTTACAACACGCTTAAATTAAATCGTGCACCTCAAGTATGGAACGGCAGTTGCAATTTTTCTCTAGAATGTCAGAACTAAAATCGTTTGTCTTTGAATAATCTTCGAAAAACAAGGTTCTAGTTGGGTCCAGCATGGTTGCCACTCAACAAAAATTTGCCATACCAAACTTATCCTAAAAAGGGCCACTTTGAGAACGATATAGTGGGACACACAAGGGCGTTTTTAGGGGTTCCACCCCTCCCCCCCTAAACACAAAAAATGCTGATACAAAATATGATTTCGATGCTATTCGGCCCAAAAGTTGTACGCAAAATAGCCCTCAAAATGAAATCTTGCGTTTGTCACTGGAACGAAAGGACCGTTTTTTATTTTCCAAATTGGAACCGGAACATTACTTTTGGATCGAATTTTTTACCGATTGCTTTTAAAGTCTTTTTATGCTCTATTACTTTTTTTACTAAATTTTTTTTTTACTTACACAAAAAAGGCCCAACGGCCCAAGTTAATAGAAAGGCAACCATGGTTCAAAAAAACTCATCTATAAATAGTACACAAGTATGTTCTCGCATAAATATTTGTCCTGACTTACTGATTCATCATCGCAAAGTCCAATCCGCTGAAGCTACTAACATTAAATTTGAAATGTAGGCCCAATTTATAAATGAACCTCTGCTAGGGCGAGATTTTTTCAAATTCGGGGTCTAAAAGGGCAAAACATGGGTTAAGGTGTTGTATGAAAAAAATTGATTAAATATTTCTATTGATTTCAGACTTTTTGAAAATACTCCAAATCAAAAATAGTTCGGACGAATTTTTCGAAAATCAAAATTTAACGGGGTCAACAATGGGTTAAGGTTCGTATACGGCAAGACTATGAAAACAACATGAATTAATAGGCTTATTGACTTCAAAACTGGTAAAACACTTGAAATGAGAAATAGTTTGAAATCAAAACTTAAACGAGAGAACCAAGGGTTAAAAGTTTGTAGGAAAAACAGTGATTTTTTTACGCCTTACGACTTGGTAAAAATCCCCCTAGTGGGAAATAATTCGGCACGTGTTTTTTATTTTTTCGAAAATAAAAAACTGACAGTGTCAACGACGGGTTAAAAGTATATATGGAGAAACTGTAAAAAACATAAATTAAAGGGCCTTTTGACTTCACAGTTAGTGAAAGTGCTCTTAGTGCAAAATAATTTGACATGTGTTTTTAATTTTTTTGAAATTCGAAATCTAACGAGGTGAACCAAGGGTTAGAAGTTTATATGGAGAAGCATGATTTAATGAGTTTTTCGAGAAATAAATACACATATTTTTAATTTTTTTTTTATGAAAATTGATGTGTCAACAATGGGTGAAGGTTCGCAATGTGAGGGCTACGAAAAAAAGAGGAACTAATGGGTCTATTGACCTCAAAATTACTGAGAAATCCCAAAATAAAAATAATTAAAGATTTGGTTTATATTTCTGAACAAATGAAAAATTAAAAAGTAAACAAAGGGTTAAAAGTTTGTATGGAAAAATGCGATTTTTGTGTTTTGAATTCAAACTTGGCGAAAGCACTTAACATGTGAAAAAATTCGATAATTGTGTTTCATTTTTCTGAAAATAAAAGTCTGACACGGTCAACGACGGGTTAAGAGTTTGTTTAGAGTAACTGTGAAGACACATGAATTGATAAACCTTTTAAATGAAAAATTGTTGAAAATATATAAAGTCGAAAATAACTAGACAAATGCTTTTCATTTTTTCGAAAGTCGAAACCTGACGCGGTCATTGATATTTAGATTAAGATACCATTATATATTTAGAAATAGAGACTAATGATTGGGGAAACATTTTAAGCAACCGACTCTGTTTTTGAAGAAATTTTACCCAAAGAAGCCGAAGCTATTCATTCACCAATGCAGCGACGACCCTTTCAGTCATTGAGCCACAGTTGCTTTTTTATTGTTTAACAAAAAAACTTAAGTTTCTACTTCATCTACATATAAAATATTCTCTTCTACAATGTAGAGTCTGCATAGTTTTCTACTTTCTCCAAGTTCTCTACACTCCCCCTTATTGCTTTCGAACAACACTGCTGACGTATGTAAACTATTAAAATCGGCGTCGGCGTTCTTCTGCCACTGATCACCGACGTCGCTGATCGTTGATCGCTGATCTTCTGAGTCACCGTGCACACGTTCGTCAATTTGCCACCTATTGACTCCGTCCCTAGCACCACACCCTGTCAGCGTTGCAGCAACGCCAGTACCGTTCGCTACCTATCGCCGCTTTGTTTACATTGCGATGTGGAATTCGTTGTGTGCCTTCTTCGTCTTCGAATGTTGCTGCCTTTGGTAGGTACAGATTTCGCTGCGGTACTGGCATTGCTGTTCTTGTTGTTGTTGTCATTGTTGGGCGGCATCAGGTTGCGTCTGAACTTTACAGCGTTAGAAATTACACATACGCCATGTGCGTCCGACAATCGCACCGTCCGCTTAGCGACACCAAGTCGAAAATTCCAAAGTGTGCCTGGCCAACGTTGCGGCCTGCTCGCGTCTTACCACATCCCGCAACGCTCCCTGGCAACCGCACCGCTGCAATGTGCCTACAAGTTGTTGCTTTTTGGCTTTTTATGTGGTAATTTTTTTGCTGTTGAATTTCGCTTCAGTTGTACTGGAGCATTTTTGGTGTACGCTGTAGGCCCCCAGGCGGGCGTCATGTGAGATTTTCCATATGGCATTTATTTCATGCGCCACGCACATTTCCTACTCCGCTCGCGTTCGCGCTCCGACCGAACGTTCGACGAGTGTGTGTGTGGGCATTCGTTTCGGGCGCAATTCGGCGCTGAGCCGAACAATTGTTGCGCTGGCATTGTCGGCGCATTTTAATTGCCTCGTTGCCGCTGCCAAAGATGCGAGCATCTTTGCCCGAGATGCTCAAGTGGCATATGGTGCGCCGAGTGCGGCGGCGGCGACTGTTTGACATTCGACAAGTGGGCTTGGCTAATGGAGTATCAAATGGTCCCCTTCCGGTGCGGCTGCTGGTGTTGCGCGCTGGTGTCAATGAGACAATTTGATTGTTGTGACAAGCAACATTCTAACAACTGCGTTTGATGGCTCTATTTTGTGATTGTGATTGTTCTTGTTTGCGCTTTAAGCATTCAATTCAAATTGGAAATTGAATTACTTAATAAATAAAGCAATCTTAGGGCCATGAAACAAATACCCAGAATCCAGACTGTGGTGTAATTTTTTAATTAAATTTGACTGAAGCGTTGGAGCGCAACCAGCTCGAGTTACACATGTGAGCAGCGTTTGACTGTTGACTTCGTGTTCGATTTGACTTAAGCTGCAACATAATTCAAGGTCGCTGATTTTATAATGTTCTGAAGTTATATTTAAGCGTGTAGTGTTGTTGTTTTTGGAGTTTTGTTTGTGAAAACTACGAGAATAACAACGATGCAATGATGTCATGTGAAGTGTGAGTGGTGGAAAATCAACACAAAGAGAGCTTTGGTTTGTTTAAGCAGATATTGTTTCCATACATACATATATGAAATGTAATCATGATGCGTATTACAAAAGCTTATAGAATATGTTACATATATTTTTGTGTATTTATTGTACTATATTGAATATTATAATTCTGGCCAACCGAGCCTTCCTTTAATGCCCAAATTGAGTCAGTTTGACTCCCATAGTTAGTTTAAGTGGTGATGGCAAATCTGACTTTATCTGTTAATTACAATTACGCTTTAGTGCCATTTTTATATCACAAAAACTTGGTTTTCCTTAACAAGGGGTAGACGAACAGCTAGGTTAGTTATATATGTTTTGTTTTCCTTAATTTGTGTGTATATGTGTATATTTTGTGTATCTCAATTCTCAAAGGTCCACTCAGATTTGAATAATGATTGGAAATCCGACTGTATCTTAACTTAGTAAACCTTAAAAAGTAAATAAAAGACTAGTAAGATTAGCTTAGCTAGCTAACGGATTCGGCATTGAACGGTAGATATCCCTGCCCCTTTCCCCCATCCGTTTGAAATGTGTATTAACACATGGTGGAAAAACAGTGTTGTCAACACTTTCATAATTGCATGTAATATGTGGTATCACAATGGGCCTCCGAGTTCGCCTCTGTAAGAGACAAAATCGTAGTGAATGGTGATTTTAAATCTGACTGGATCTCCTAATATATCTGCTAATATAACAGATTAGTTAGGTTAGTTATGTTTGTTTTGCTTTTCAATACCTGAGGGTTCACTAAAATGTTGAGTTTTCTCAAGGCCACACAGTTCTTCAAAAGAGGAGAAAAATAAAAAAACTATAGCAGATTTCGACAAAACTATTGTCATGCTAAAGATAATTAGTTAATTAAGCTGTTAAGCCAATTTTTTCATTATTATGGAATTTGTTTGATAAAATGTGATTTAACGCTAATATATTCGAAAAAAAGGTGGAATGTCTAATTTTGAAGAATAATTTTCATTATAGTCTCGCCGTTAAAAATTGAGCTGCATTGCATCTTCATGGCTGTGTTATATCCATGTTGAGCTCTAAGGATATCAAACAATTGTTATTTATTTATTATAGGAAAGATAGTAATACAATTATTATCTTACATTAAAAAAAGGAGCATTAGCTACCAGGGCTTTCGGCTCGGATATCAAACAAAAAAAGTATTTCCTTTAAGCAACTTCACTGCCCTCTTTCGTATTTCGATATTGTTATATAAAAAGCTTTTAAAAAATTCGATCAAAAAACAATGTCCGTCCATATAAGCTTCACTACCCCCTTTCCTCCCTTTCAAGGTCGACGTTTTTGAAATCACTTATTTTTAAGGTTTGACTTTCTAAAATACAATTTTTTACCAAATTTCATCATTAAAGCTCTAGCGGTGATGGCTCGGTGATGATAAATAATATATAACCATATATATTCGATTTTTTTTTAACACAATTTTTGAAGTCAGGAGCCCAATGTGACTTAGACTGTAAATTTTCAGCGAATTTCACGTACTCCTTTTATTTTTGTCACAATTTTGTATGGAGTCGAAGCACTATGGGTCAGCTGGACAGCTACAGAGATATAGGAAAACTGTTTCCTTCTCATCATTCTCATTCTTGCAGCTGCGACATCAGAAATGGTAGTCACTTAATCTTCCTATATCTGTACGAGTTCTGCTGTCCAGATATTTGGTCCTATAGCTACTGTATGTACATCAGATCTACCTCGCTGAATCAAATAAAATGTGAACAATCTTCTCTATATGGAGTTTGACTCTCATATTTTTGACTATGACTATTTTCGGCTCACAATGAACTGAGTTCATTTCAATTAAAATCTTACTTTTTTTTTTAGTAAAAAATAGTGATGAATGATATCAAAACCTTTTAAAGTTTTGAATCTTTTATAATTACTTCATTTATTTTTTATATAATATACTTCTTTGTTTTATAATTTCGCTGAGGTTGTGAAGAGTGTGAGCAGTGTTTCACTTTCACGCGACTAAATTTAATGTCTCAATGCTAACTCCACTTGGATAGGTATGCATCGGGTGATTTTTTAAGAGTCTTCGGATTTGATTTAAAACAAAAACACATACAATTTAGAGAAATATATGAAATCTTTATTTGAGTCGATATAACGATCTATATAATTCAATGTTTAAAGATGATTTCATGTAAATGTTGACCGCGGCTGCGGTGAAATAAACTGTCACCGAACTCGCCTCTCAATTGGGCCTTTGTTTCGCGTTCTGTGTGTCATGGGGCACCGTCTTGTTGAAACCACATGTCTGCGTGCTGGTGGTTTAATGTTCAATCAAGTAAATTTGGTGCGAAATTTAGTCACAAGATTCCGAATAGCCGCCTCAGAAGGTTACGATGCACTTTCTTAACCGAGCATGAATTTTGATAATAAAATTCAATAATCTGCAAGCGTTGTTCGTTTGTAAGTCGATTCATGGTTAACTTATAAGCGAAACTGAACGTGTTTGACAGTAACATGTTACACGAAAACAGCTGCGAAAAACAGTGTTGCCAAAAATTAAGTTGCTAGAAAAAACCACCCTTTACCTCCTCTAAGTCCTGGACGATCTGGCACAATTGCCTTTACTTGGCCTTATTGATTTCATTAAAACTTCCAACTTTCCAACTGGTTCGCGTAGCATGGGAATCAATCATTTCTCATTACAATAGCACATCTAAGGCAAAGAGAGCACCCACCTAACCTAACCTACACTAACCTATGTTCATAAGCATGTACGAGCATATTTAGATTTTTTTAGATTTAGATTCACCTAATTCTGTTTTTACACGGTCTTCTTTTACATGTTTTAGATTTAACACGGTTTAAAAATAAAAAAAATTTGAATTTTTTCACACGATTTTATTCCATTTAGCACGAAATATTAAAAATTTTTTTATTTTTAAACCGTGTTAAATCAAAACCGTGTAAAAAAGACCGTGTAAAAACAGAATTAGGTGTACTTAATAGATTCTATTCGTATGCATATTTTTTTCATTGTGAGTTCAAGGCTTAATTTATTCAATAGATGTTTGCGTCTCACAAAAGATACTCCAAATCCTTTGAACTATTCGTACCATATGATGCCATCGTTTGCATTAAATCTTTTTTTTTTTGTTCAGACCAACACTCAGGGGATTCCCCAAACTTGTGCCAACAATGTGTTGGTGTCAGGAGGAGAAATAGTTGACAAACAAAGCTTACTATTTTGAAGTTTTCTTCTTCTATACCAACAACAGCGCCAGCCATTTGTTTTTCTCAATGCGCAAAATCCATGAAAAAGTTTTTGCGTTTTTTTTTAGTTTTTATATAAAGTTATGTGTTAAATGTGTAAATTGATTTCGAACACTTGAAGTAAGTATTTTCAGCAATGATGATGTGGGATATGTCAAATATCCCAAAGTGCCCATCGTGTGGCTTTGAAACGCGCTACCATTGGGAGACCTTGACCTTAGGTTGACTCTATCCCGCTGAGCCACTGCGGCACAATCGCGTTAGATAAGTGCTTTGAAGGCCGCTCGAGTAATTTCAATTTTCAAAAGCCAACCATAATAAAAATGCCAGCACGAGCTGTGAGGTGTCGGCCCATCAGCCATTTAAATTAATTAACTGCAAGAAAGTTCTACATAATTACCAGCAATTATCGAGAGCCAACCAGTGCCAAAAGTAGCGCACCAAATTTTAGCCTCTTTGGCTCGAATTGATGCTTTGATTCTTGCCTATTTTAAGCAATGAATTCCTATGTTGAGCGCACATGAAACATACTTCGACTACACTCCAGCGCCAGCACCTGCAAACCAAAGTACGAAAATGTTTGTTTACGTTTACAGCAAAGGCGGCAAAGATGGCTGGTACTTGCGGCATTCATGCGCTAAAAATAGCTGCCACGAACTACAAAAAGTGAAATTTGAGGAAATCGAAAGAAAAACACATTGTTTTTAACATAAATAACCGAACACGCACAGGGCGCTGTTGGTTTGGTGGTTTTTATGGTTTTATGATTTTAGTCAAATAAAATTTGCATAGATACATAAATGGATTACTACACATACTTGAAATGTTTTTGTGAAATTTTCTATACAATTTGTGCTTGAAATTTTTTTAATTTTGCATTTTTGTATTTGCTTTCGAAAACCAATCTAATTCAGCAATTGTATTTTGTTCACTTTGGGTGCTTTTATGGCTAATTAACTACGTGTAACACATGCAAATTGTCGCCAACACAGCCAAACGATTTTCCAATTTCATAGATTTCGGCATTTTCAAAGAGATTTCGCACAGCAGATTGCGGCCGAATGGCGTCAATTCAAATTGGCAACTTTTGGTGCGAACGCTCGCGTTTGGCATTGTTTACATTCCATTTGTCGAACGTATCGCATGTCAAGTCGCTGCCAAAGTGCCTTCACGCCGGTGTGTTGCTTGACAGTGCGACAAAGTCCGCCAAACTGGGCCAACGCTGCTTCTGAACGGTGTTTACCGTTCAGCCGACTGGCGCTGTTCCTCAATTTCCGGTTTGAACCCAAAATTGCTGAATTTCTTTCAATGTTTGCTTGTGAATCAATTCTTGACGGCGCTTGTTTTAATTGATTTTGAATTTAGCTTTTATTTGTTTGACCATTTGTTTTGCTGGCGTTCGCTTAGACAATGTTGACACAGTTTCTGGAGACATTCTTGCAGGTAGAGTTGAATTGTAATGAGGTCGTTGCGCAGTTATCTCCAATTTCAGGCGGTTGGGAACACGAAGAGTGTTTGGTGCTGAATATTTCAGTGCTAAATGATTAATATAAACTTTTGAATTGATTGTATTTATTTTCTAATAATAAACAATCTCACGTCACCTGTAATAAAACGTGAGAAATAGCCAGTTGGCTAATCTCTTCGTCTTTCTAAACTGTTTACCAATTCAAGCAAAGTTTTTCTTGTTCATACTTACAAACATATTTTTGCACCTATAGTTTTGCAAAAATTGCATTCCATCAGATCGGCGAATAGAAATTTTCTGCTGCTTCTATTCAAATTGTGTATTTCTGAAAGCCGCCGAAGCATGAAAACAACATAAACCCTGGCATTCACAACCATATTTCAGTAAATATTTTCACACAGATCTACACGCACACACATACATATGTATATACTTCCTGCTCAGTCCATATACGGGTACACTTGTGTGCCGTCGTTGTTGATCTTGTGCTGTTGTTGTTGCAGAATGTTGCGTAAGTTGTTTCTGTAGTTTTTGTTATTGATGGCGTTCATCTTCTTCTTGGGTGTCTCTGCGCGCCAAAGCCTTGAACCGGTGTCATGCGGCCTGCTCAGTTTGGCTTTGGCTTTGACAGCTGGCAGCCACTGAAATGATAAATGCGAGTGTGTAGTGTCTGTCGGCCATTGACGAGCTTAAAGCGAGCAACAACCCAACTGCAATGTGTTCGCGCTGCTGCTTGCGACGCGTCCGCTCCATGGTGCGACCAGCGCAATACGGCCGCACGGTGATGTAATAGACGATCTCGATCAGCGAGAAGATGCTAAAACCCATGAACAGACCCAGCAGGCCGCCAGTGTTTGCTGAAAATTCGCAACAAAAGCATACAAAAACAATGAGCCATTAGCTACTATTCGCTAGTGGACTTTGGTCAACAGTCACCCACATAGAAACTCTGTGAAGCCAAACATTTCCGACTTGGTTGTGCTGCGAAATGTGTTGGACAGATAGTAAAAGTTCAGTATGGACAGATCGGCAATGTCTTTGCTGTCGTTGAAGATGCCAACCGGAAACTCGTCGGTACTGATGAAGCTGCCATACACAATCGTGGTGGAGGTGAGTGTTGCCTTGTAGTTGAGCTCAAAGCAGCCGGGCCAGCAGTTGGCGCACGAAACATTCTTGTCCGAGGACTCAATCTGCGATTGTACGTGATTGGTGCAGATGTTGTCGTTGGGGCCGCAGATGCGCGTCGTCGGATCAATGCGCGGCAAATAGTACAACACGCAGTGGCATTGTTCCATCAGAATGCGCGCTTCGCACTCCAGCTCGCAGTTCTTGCGCGAGTACGTGCGATAGTACGTGAGATCGCCCTCATCCGAGAAGAGACAGCGACGCACCTCCTTCTTAATGGAGCGAATGCTGGGCACAGCGTCTTCGTAGATGGGTTCGATGGGAATGCGCGCCTCGCGGCCAGCAGTCACCAGAAAACCATAGTTGCGGACTTTGGGCAATTCGGCCGGGTTGTGGACAAGTATCTGGCAACAAACAAAGAATCATTTATATAGAATATTTTAGTTACACTGGTTGGTTGGTTAAGTGGCTGCCTCTGTATGAGACACACTTAGGCCTATGGGCCCGTTGTGATACCACAAATTCCACCCGTTTGAAATGTGTATGCAACACTGTTTTTTCCAACATGTGATACAACACACATTTCAAACGGATGGGGGGAAAGGGAGGGAGGGGACCTACAGTTTAACGCCGAATCCGAACGGCGATTGGCAGTTTTTTTTTTCACACTTGGAGGTTTTGCCATTGCCTGCCAAGAGCGCACTTGTGCGATTCTTGTAATTCTCATTTCCTTCATGTGGATAGCGATAGAAGTAAATGAGTGTTCTTTCCAGCCCCAGCCAGGAATCGAACCTGGAGCGCTCGGTATGAGAAGCCAGCGCGCTACCCGCTGAGCTATCGAGGCCGACAAGTTAGTTAGTTACACTAGTTGTGCTAAACATGAAATTGATTGCAGAGTCCAAGACATTTAGACCCCTCAGACTCCTTTTTTCTATTAGGGTTTGCATCATCTGGAACCTAACTAATATTTAATGCATAAAGCACATCAGTGAAATTAATCCCAGAGTAGGCAACTGGATCCAAAAGTTATATCTTCAATCCAGAAACATTTAGGACAATCTGGATCGTTTTTTCTATTAGGATTTGAACTATCTGAAAGTTAATATTTAACACGTAGAGAACATCAGTGAAATAGATCCCAGCTCTGTTAATCTTTAATACAGAGACATTTCGGCCCATCTGTATCTTTTTCCTCTTGGGGTGTTCAGATGTACTGTGCTGTATTTAGTGATCCGCCGATCCCGTCACTAATCCCAATCTTTCCTTCTCCTTTTGTACTAATGTTCCCCATATTTGCTGCCCCCCTTCTTCAGCCGTTTGTATCGTTTAATGTTTCTTGTATTCTTTGTTACTTGTAATTCACACGTCGAATAAACGATACCACCCAAACCCGAACTTCTACCGTGTTTTCTTTCATTCGCTCCGCCGCGAAACGATTCATGGTCCTTCGAGCCGGATGTAAGAACCAGATGTACTGTGCCTGGTTTGGGGTTTGAATCATCTGGAACCATATATTTAACCCATAGAGGGCATTAGTGAGATAGAACCGAGAGATGTCAGTTGAATCTTAAAGTTATATCTTTCGTACAAAAACATTTAGAGACATCTGACTCTTATTTCTCTTGGGGTTTGAACCATCTGGAACATAATATTGAACACATTGAGAACATCAGGGAAAAAGATCCGAGTGATGACAATTGGATCTATCTTTAGACCTTTAGGGACATCTGACTCTTTTTTCTGTTGTGGTTTGTGGTTTTACCCATAGAGGGCATCAGTGAAATAGAGCCGAGAGATGTCAGTTGGATCTTAAAGTTATATCTTTAGTACAGAGATATTTAGGGACATCTGACTCTTATATCTCTTGGGGGTTGAACCATCTGAAACCTAAGATTGAACACACAAAGAACATCAGTGAAATTAATTAAAGAGCTGTCAATTGGATTCAAAACTTATATCTTTAATGCAAAGACAATTAGGCCCATTTGACTCTTTTTTTCAATTAGGGTTTGAACCATCAAACCACCAAATATATAAAGCACGTTGAATGCAGAGCTGCCAACTGAATCAAAAAGTGTTAACCAGAGCTGTCAACTATAGTAAAAAGTGTTATTTGTAATTTAGAAAAATGTATTCCGATTTCATGCAATTAAGTTTCGAACCATCTAATATTTCGAACATAATATTGAACACTTAAATACTTAAATTTTTATCAATGGTGTAAACCATTGATCCCTATAAATCCATATATTCTCCCTTCTTCGACAACTTGAATGGCTTCAATGTAGTCCACATCAGACTTTGAGCTTTGCTAGACTTCATTCACAATTCAAATTGGCTTGTTTATGTTTTTCGACTTGCAGATCAGACACTTTCTCCTTGTGGTATTACAAAGAACGTATTTCATGGTCTAAGTGTGTCTTTCAGCAAGTCCCATGCCCATGCAGCCAACTTAACCCAACCTATCCTTTTAAATTCCAGAAATGTTATGTGCTGTTTGAGAACCAACCTGTCTTTCCCATTTCTAAAAAAAAAAATATAGAATAACTGTGAGTAGAGAAACTTCAAGATCAGCTATTACCTTGAAACCAATGCTTTTCGATTTGGTACAGTAATACTCCGCCGAGGCGGAATTCAAGATGACAGTCAAACCCATGCGGCTGCCAGTGCCGCCCGACACGCGTGGATAATAATTCTTGGGCAGATCTTGGGCGTAACCCTTTTCCGGCGTCCAATCCATGGGTACGTAGTGATTGACTACCGTCGGTGAGAGACGATTCTCCTCGCTGCAAAATGTTTTAACCATAACCGCATCAGATGCACACAATCTAATTGCATATTTGTGGCTTAAAACCTGAAATTGCGCAGCAGAAAAACCGGATCCAATGCATTGAAAGTGCAACACAGGCCATCGTCTGTTAAGACAGAATTGAAAATCACTGAACAATTCTCGGTTCTGGCGCCAAAACTGCAGTAGAGCAGCATTTCGTCACAGGGTTGTGCCACCTGAACAAATTAAAAAAAAGAATTTAAAATTATATTCAGCAGTTACACTACTCAACAAAAAGTGGGCGTTCACCTACAAACAAAAGTATTTTTTAATCTAATTTAGCATCGCTGAAAATGAAACTGAAAATCAAAAAATATTCTTAAGAAACATCAGCTTTACATTTATTACACTGTGCGACAAGACAGTGAGACCCATCCCAATGTTCATACAGGCGTAAAACTAGGGGTCAGTCATAGTCAGTTTTTTCATTTTCGGTTCCGAAGTCCTTTTAAAAGAACTTTGAAATTTTCATCTTTTTAATTCTAATCTTGTATTCTAATTTGGTCCTGAAAGTTCAAAACAGAAAATTTAGTTAAAAGGAGATAATTTTCCTCTTTCATTTGATATCCGTATCTTCGTCGTACCTTCGTTGAAGTGTTATTATAATTATATAAGCTACTGATATAAATATCGGGACTGAGGGATTCCTGAGCCATAAGAGTTACGAATCAGTATCCCGACATTGCAATTGCGACACAATCTCACTAAAGTTCAGTTTGGTCAAAAGATTTAAAACTGAACTTAGTAACAAAAAGAACTGGGTAGGTGTATCGGAAACGTATCTGATAGACCAGCATATCATGTCCTGGTACACAGATAGCTTCTTAACGGAGGAGGGCACCGAGATAGGCGTATACGGGCCGAGGATAAGATACTCGAAACCTACGGGAAAACACACCACTATCTTCCAGGCGGAAATATACGCCATTAAAAGGTGTGCTTATTTCAATCTGGCGAGGAGATACCGAAACCAAAAGATTGCTATCCTCTTCGACAGCCAAGCGGCAATCAAGGCTCTAAAATACTACCAGGTGTTCTCGAAACTGGTTCTGGAGTGCCTTGAGAAGCTGAACGAACTTGGCCGTTACAACCAGGTCTGGGTACTTTACGGCAAGGAGGAGAGCTTCCACACCCTTTGTCGGCCCTGAACCCTTTTGAGGTTTGGGAAAATGAGCTTCTTCTTTCCTAACAAGAAAGGACGAAATAACCAGAAGGAATCAATGGGAAAATCAACCAGCTTTAGAGCATTCCAAGATGCTTATCGGGTCCTACAATAGGAAAATATTCGAGGAATGTATGACCCTATCAAAGAATAATCTAAGAATTATTAGAAAAAGAGCCTGATTAACCAAGAGCGATTGCAAGATTGCTCGCACGATGTGGCCAGCGCTGAACAGGAGAAAAACTAAGAGCTTGCTGCTCCTCGACAAGCATGGTATGCGCATGGTTTCTGGGGTAATTACAGGTCACTGCGCCATCGGCGTAATGCTATGCAAATGACGTCTGGCGACCGACGATCTATGCAGAAGCTGTGGAGACGAGGAGACAGTGGAATCGGCCGAACACCTGCTTTGCCACTGTCCATCACTAAAGAACCGACGGCTCCAAACCCTTGGGGCAAGGTTCTTCGATGAACTTGTGGAGTTAGCGGATGCACAGATCACTGATCTACACAACTTTCTCGCGAAGACCAAATGGTTCCCCAAAAGATCCTCTCTGGATCTACAGGAAACCGAACAGATAGGGAAAGGCACCTGTATATATTAAAAATGAAGGGAATCACAATGGGCCCAACAGGGCCTCCGAGTGGAAGTCCAAAATGCACACTCCCCTTCTTTAACCTAACCTAACCTAAGGATTATTACGGGAATGCTAGCAGGGCATTGTAGATTGAATTATCATGGAAAACGAGACTGCAATACATATACTAAAAGAATGCCCTGTACTCATGCATAAAAGAAAGAAGCACCTGGGGGACCGTCTTATACCAGGTACGGACTGGGTATCCAGAGATGTAGGAAATATACTAAAATTCCTCTTGGATGTTGGACTTGGACTTTGAAGTCCAAGAAGGGGGCACAATAGATCTACAGGTCGCAGTGCATTATCCCCATCAATATTAATATATAAGCTAAACATGTAAAATTAATATAGATCTGGCAACTTGAAATGACATTAGTCAAGTCTGACAACATTGAGTAGAAAAGTAATAAAGAAGGGTTCTGTTTCTGAATCACACGCATACACATGACTGCGTTTTACTGCTCAACATTTCACAAACGCAAATATTAAAACAAATCTTTGCAATGCCTATTTGCGGACATGTCCTTGAAATTTGAAAGTCCTTTTAAAAGGACATCGCATTAGAAAATGAAAACCTGGTTATGCCATATAACTATGAATGGCCACATTTGGATGGGTCAAAAGTACTGTCGCACACTTCCTAAATATTCGAAATCTTGAGTGATTATGCCTTAAAACAACAGCTCATACCTCGGTTAAAATCGACTTGAAGTACTTCCAAGTACCTACATAGGAAACGGTCATCTCGCCGCTCTGATCGCAGAGACTCATCAGTAAAGTGTAGTTGGAACTTCGTCTTGAAATTTGACAATTTTCAGCAATTTTCAATTTTCAATTTCAATGGTGCAAAGTGCCGAACTTACCTTGAGATGCTTTGCACTTTGCTCTTGGAGGCCTGATTAAGGTTGCAAATGGTTATGGCGGGAAAGGGCACATCGCTGGCCAGTGTCTGTTTGGCGCTGGTCGAGATTATGATCGGCGACGCAGACCACTTCACGTAAATGTTGGATATGAAAAAACCCGAAATAATGACCACCACCACAAAAGCCAAGCCGAAGAACACTCTGCGCATACAGGAAAGAACAAATTTTTTTTTAATGTTTCCACTCAGCGATCAGCAATCACCGCTCGGGAATGGTTATTTGGTCCTCGGCTATGTACTTCAAGCCGTGCAACGTTGTGTTTTGCAGATAGTACTTGAGACTCTTCTTGGCCGCCGCTTTGGAGCACAAACGCTCCGCTGCATCCTCGTCGCTCGAGTAGTCATCGCTTAGCTTCTGCTTTTGTTCTTCTGGAAAATCAAATGTCGTAGGTGCGCTGCGCACGTAGCTTTCCAGAACTTACTGAGACTGTTCGGGCGCTTTGGCTTCACCAGGTGACCATCCGCGTAGATTCGCATTTTGTGCGACGCACAGGCGTGCGCCCTGAAAACTGTAATTAAATTACACGCCAGCGGCCCAGTCACTGCGCTGACACTTGCGCGCTGACATTCGATAAAGGCTTCATTTCTAATCGAGTTCCATAACAATGCGCGTATTGACGCGACGCAAACAAATCGCGCAGCCAAATGGCCGCCGACATGCGAGGCGGTGCGGCGGTGTGTGCTGCAGCGAGTCAACATGTTTAGTGTAATTGCTGGTTGCGTTTGTGCCTGATTGCGTTTGCAGTTGCAGTTGCGTAAACATTGTCTTGTGTGTGTGCGGGTGTTGCAATGTGCCGAATAAGTGATGGCACCGCACCGGGGGCGCGGCGCGTGCTGGCCGCCTTAAGGGCGCTGCTACTGTTGGGGCTGCGTTTGCTGTTGCAACTCGTGCTTGAGCGCTGCGCCGACCATGTTGCGCTGCAGTTGCCTGTTGGACGCGGAGTTGTTAGCGTTCCAGAGACGATTGCCTTGGGTTAGGCTGTAAATCGGGTAGTACGGATACTTGGAGGGATTGCGGAAGCGATTTCGGGCACGGCCAGCCAGCGGCGGGTATGGCCTGCCGGCGTGAATGCCTGCGGCTTTGTTGTTCACGGACTGCACTGGTTGTCGCATTGGCCGACAGGGCCGTATCACAGCGTAGAAAATGAACTCCGCCAACGAGATGAAGCTGAAGCCGAAGAACAAACCAATCAGCCCTCCAACGCTTGCTGCAAAATTTCCAAAGTGAACATGGAAAACAATAACAACAACTTGGATGCTTGACATACATAGCACATCGGCAGCGCCTGTGTACTCCGAGCGGCGATAGCTGCGGTAGATGTACTCCTTCATGTACAGATTGACCACTGCAATGTTTTTCTCAACGTACGTGCTGCTCAGATTCTCCAGCAGTCCGCTGGTAATCTGGAAGCCCGCATGGGAAAGTGGCGATTTGAACAGGTCTGCCGAAAAGTCCAGATCAAAGCAGCCCGGCATGCACAAGGCGTGACAGTTCTTGGCCACCGACTCGCTGACGGCGCGCAGGCGCACGCGTTCCACGCACGTCGAGTCGAAGATGCTGCAGGTGGTGGTGTTGGCGTCCAGGTGCGGCATGTAGTACGTCAGGCAGCCGCACGTGCCCAGCAACACCTTTGCCACGCATTCGTGTTCGCAGTTGTGCGGCGAGTAGTGCGAGAAGACCTCCAGGTGGCCCTCGTGCTCGAAGAGACATTTTCGCTGTTTCGTGTCCGTGTCGATCAGCGTTCGGTCTGACTCGAACTTCACGGGTAAAATGCGAATCTTGTTCTCGTATCCCGCCGAGATGAGTAGACCGGCCTCGCGTATGTTCGGAATCTCGTTGGGATTGTGAACGGACATTTTGAAGGCGACACCGTTCGCCGACGAGCAGTAATAGTCCTCTGCCTCGACATTCAGAATGATACTGAGGCCCAGAGATTCACCAATGCCAACTGTAGACAGAGGTGTGTAGTGGCGAGGCAACTTCTTCCCATTTGCATAGCCGCTCGCAACACTCCACTCGACCGGTACATAGCCCTTGGGATACTTTATATCGTAATCGATATTGGACTTTCTGCAAAAGTATACTTGTGTACATAGAATTCAATTTAATATCATCACACTCTGTAGTTCAGACAGTGGTCCAACGAACCCTGATTTATACAAGAACTGCGGGTCCACCATGTTGAAGGTGCAACAGACTCCCCCATCGGAAAAGGTGGTATGGAAAAGTTCTGAGCAGTTAAACTCAACGGCACCGAACCGACATCCGAGTAGCATTTTGCTGCAGGGCTGAGATATCTGAAAGCAAGAAGCAGTAGTCTGTCGAAACGCTTATGGACACTCAGAGAGCAAACCTACATTGCGTATAAACTGCTGCACCATATCCCAGTTGGAAATGCCTTTTGCTATGGTGCCGTTGACCTTACGCTTGCACACCATTTGCAACATGGCATATTCCAGTGAGGACCTAATGTCGAGACCCATAATTGCACCGTTGCAAGTAGGTATATGCGCGATTAGTCAATGCTCGAATCACAACGGCTCTTTCTACAAACTTACTCTGAGAATTGTTTAACTATACCCTTGCGAGCCTGATTTAGATTGCACACCGTTACGGCCGGAAACGGTTCGGTAGTTATGTAGGTGGGGCTTGAGCTGATGGTCAGGATGATTGGCGTTGCGATCCACTTGTTGTAAACGTTCCAAATGAAATACGCACACAACAGCACAACCGTAAGCAATCCCAAAGCAAAGTACAGTCTGGAAAGGGTATAAACAGACTTGAAAGATATGGAAAACAAATTCGACTTGGAGCGAGTCGGCGCACCTTTCGGCCACGTATAGTTCTTTGCGATTTATATAGTTGAATCCATGAATAGTTGTGTTCTTCATAAATTCATTGGTATTTTGTGCGTAGAGTTGTCCAACGTCCCGGAATCGGCTTTTTAGTGGTGACCTTGAAAGGCCAACTCTGCGCTGAACAACCATGGTGTATGGCTTTCCAAGTACTGAAGAACAAATGAGAAACTATTCACTACTCATGGAGGACTAGAACTAGCGCAACATTTGGTGAATTGTATTTGTAGGCTGATTAAAAAAACATTAAAAGAAAATTAACATTTAATAACATAACATTTCTCCAAGTTTAACATGTAATGGCTATTTAATAGCAGCTTACAAATTTGTCCGTATGTATGAAATTTTTGATAACGAAGTCAAATCAGCTAATAATGAAAGAATTAATTGCAATTATTTCACCTGTTGTTCCTTTGTTAAAATTTTGGATAAAAACGTCTACTGAAATTATCGATCTAGTGAGGTATTTGAGTTATATGGTCGGATTTGTAACGATTAATAAATTAGCAACTTTATTTACGTTCATATTTTCCCCTATATCTACCATTTTTCTGTTTGTCAATACGACTAAAGTGTGTCAAAATGGGATGAGTGATACAAACATACTCAGAAAGAGGTTGAGGTCGATTCTTATTAAACAAGGCGATCCTTTGTTACCAACTTCAGCTTGCAGAGTGTTTAGCGTAAGATCCATGATCTCCAAAAATCAAGTTCAATCACATTGGCGTCATCGGGCCTGGGAAATCGAAAGCGAAAGTGGGCTTAGGTGTAAACGAGGGCGAGACAAAGTACAATACTAAAGATGGTCTCACAAAGTTGGTCGGCAAAGTATTCTCCTCACACTTGGCAACTCAATTATGATGCGTATAGCGTGAAAAAATTTCCAGATGATGCTTCAAGCTATTATGCCCCCCCCCTGGCATAGGCAACAGGACAACACTGAATTGGCATCTGACCGATGCTGATGGTCTTTTTGCGGAAATTATCGCAGAGATAGTTCGAGGCAATGCTGAAATGTTTGAGAACGAGTTATTCTCTGAAAGACAAGGAAAAAACGTAGTCGTGAAATGTGCAGCGAGTCAGTTTGGTTTTGACAGTGAAACACGAATAATAATGAACGATTTTAGTAAAAGATTTCCAGTGTGTTTTATTTTGGCACAATCCGACGGTACGAACCACACCTGCTTTGACCTGCAAAACAAATTTTTTCGTAACGATACTCATAGACGGGATAATCGGGGGCAAAAAGGTAATTTAAGCAGTCCAGTGTGTGATTTTTGATTCCCGGAATCGGGCTGCATGTGATATTTAACTTTAACTTTTATTCAAGTAAAACATATTGAAATGATAAATGATATAAGTAGTATTTTACTTAAAGCGTTTATAGAGAAACATTTAGTGATTAACTGTAATATTTGACATATTTGCAATAATGAAATTTTTCCATTGGATATTAACGATGATTATAGATTGTGTATTGAACTGATGTGCGCCTCTTATGGCGTATATTCCATTCCGGGTTGCCAAGCGATTTTCAGTGGCTTTTCTACGAAATCTCTTTTCCAAAATAAGTCCGGATTGTGCCAAATTTGCATGGGCGCCGAGGGAGGATTGACCATACTGTCATCAAGATGATGTAAGGTTTGCTTTTTGGAAAGTTGCGGTTTTAGGACTTGCGATCGGCGTTTTGCTTCGATAGCCATGCGGCAGGGTCGCATCAAAGCGTAGAACAGGAACTCGGCCACTGAGATGAAGCTGAAGCCGAAGAAGAGCCCAATGAGACCGCCTACACTTGCTGCAACAAAACATTCTACAGTTCAATCCAGAACTGTTTTGTGTGAATATGCAAGTCCGACTTACATAGAAAGTCCGTAAAGCCAATGAATTCAGATTGCTTTCTGCTCCGGTACGAGTTCTCCTTGAAGTACATGTGCACCACTGCAATATTGCGCCTCACATATTCGCTACTGATGTTATCGATTACCGGTTTCACGATATTAAAGCCGAAGTTGGAGAGTCGGGTAGTGAAGAAACTCGGCCGAAACGTAAGATCGAAGCAGCTGGGCCAGCACTGAAAGGGACACGCGCTGCCGTTGTCTTGGACAATCATGGACTGCATGCGCACCTGCTCGACGCAGGTTTCGTCATAGATGCTGCAGATGGTCTCGTTGCCTTGCAGAGGTGGCATATAGTGCGAAATGCAGCCGCAGATGGCCAGTAGTTTCTTCTCCACACACTCGGCAACGCAATTGTGATGCGTATAGCGTGCGAAAACTTGCAAATTATGCTCGTCCTGGAAAATGCAGCCACGATACTCCCGCTTCATGGAAAGCAAGTTAAGATCGGATTCAGTTTTTTCGGACTTGATGCGAATTTTCGTCTCGCGACCGGGCGCGAGCAGCAAACCGATCTCGCGCATACTCGGCAACTCGTTGGCGTTGTGGAGGACTATCTTGAAGCCAATGCTTTTCGATGTCGTACAGAAGTACTCGTCCGCCTCGACGTCGAGCGTAACGGACAGACCCAACGATTCGCCGCTGCCTACTGTGGTCATGGGTACAAATTTTTCCGGCAAATGTGACGGGTAGCCCTTCTCTGCGTTCCAGTCGACGGACACAAAACCCGGCGGATCGGTGACATTGAAGCGGAGTGGTGAACTAGAAGTTTGATAAAGGACTTAAAATCATGGAACAGCCTTAGTACTTAACCAAACAGAACTTACTTACTATCGGTTATACAGGAACTTGGAGCTGACCATGTTGAATGTGCAGCACAGACCATTGTCGGTGACGATGGGACGAAAGAGTTCAGAACAGTTGTAGTTGACAGCGCCGAAACGGCAGGTGAGCATCATTTTATGGCAGGGTTGCGATATCTGGAAGAACATGAAGATGATAGAAACCTTCGAGATGCCAAGCAATGGTCAGAGTGTACATTAACGATAAAGTTCCTCAAATTGCTCCAGTCGGTAATGCTGTCGGCAATGGTGACATTCACTTTGCGGTGACATAGCATCTGAATCAAGGCGTACTCGGCGGAATATCTGAAAATCACGCTTGCAATGACAATTTAATTTCTTAAGCATTTCAATACACTTACATTGAAAATTTTTCCGCTTTGTGCTTGTAGGCCTGATTCAGGTTGCAGATTGTGACGGCCGGAAACGGGTCCATTGTGATGAAGGTTGGTTGAGGACTTATGGTCAGTATGACTGGGGTCGTGTTCCATTTATCGTATATCTTGAAGCCGAAAAAACACGAGCCGCACAGTACTGCCACGAATGAAATGGCGAAGAAGATTCTACATTAGAAAATGCATTGAATTAAACACGTTGCAGCTGGTTTAGCATAAATCGAACCTCTCGAAAGGATACAAGTCCCGATTGGTTAGGTACTTGAGGCCATGCAAAGAGGTATTTCGGCAAAACTCCTCGGTATTTTGTTTAAGAAATTCTCGAGTTGCTTTGAATCGTTTCCTGTTCTTCTCCTTGGATGCTTCGTGCGTCCAGCTCCTGGGAACTTTTTTTGCCTTTGTCCGCAACATTAACGTTGTTGTCTTCACCGTGAATGTTGTGAGAAATGTGTGTTACGGTTAAACTACACATTCGACATGAGTTTGAGTTGTCCAAAATAGTTGGTAATTGCCTGCAAATAATACGTTGACGACGGGGTTATTAGGGAGTGGAAGTCAAAGCTATCCATGTTGTTGTTGATGAGCTAATTTATTATAGAGGGAACAACTAAAGGTACGAAATCAACCATAATATCAGGTAAACCAGCAAACACTTCATACTAATGGATAATTAGCGATGAATGTGATAAAGTAACTAATGCTCCCAATGAATTAATTCGAAAATTAGCGGAACGCCTCTATGCCGAGTGGTGTGGACAGGCCTAGGGACTCGCCGAGATAACGAGCTGTTTCGAACAACTCTCACCTTACGAATCGACGAACACCTAATGCGTTAATACGTGTGTTCAGAGAACGACTACCGCGAAATGAAATTACGGTGTATGGGTACTCGGTTATACTAGCTAATTGGTTTTTATGGGTAAAAGTGATTCAAGCAGTCGTGTATCTAATATCCGGAGTGCGATTTTTGATACCCGGAAACGGGCTTTTCGTCCTATTGAAATTAGTAAGACTTGTTGAAATGGTGAAAGATGTGAGTAGCTGTGTTTATTTAGGACGAGAACATTTTTTGTGTTTTAACTTTAACACTTTAAGTGTTTAAACTGAAACATTTAGTGATTAACTGTAATATATGACATATTTGTAATAATGTAATTTTTCAATTGGATATCAACGTTGAATATAGGTTATGTATTGAATTGATGTGTTGATCAGTGGGCGCCACTTATGGCGTATATTCCATTCCAGGTTGCCAAGCGATTTTCAGTGGTTTTTTTACGAAATCTGTGTTACTAAGAGGATTTTCGCGATGCTGTAAGTTGAGTTTTTTGGAAAGTTGTGGTTTTGGAACTTGCCACAGGCGTTTTGCCATGGCCGTGTGTGCCCGTTTGTGCACGATAGCCATGCGGCAGGGTCGCATAATACCGTAGAACAGGAATTCGGCCACCGATATGAAGCTAAACCCGAAGAAGAGTCCAATGAGACCGCCTACACTTGCTGCAATGAAAGATTCTATAGTTCAATCCAAAGTGATGTGACAATTGCAATTTACATAGAAATTCCGTGACGCCAATGAACTCAGATTGCTTTTTGCTCCGGTACGAGTCTTCCTTGAAATACATGTGCACCACTGCAATATTGCGCTCCACATATTTGGTGGTGATGTTATTGACTACCTGATTGACGATATCAAAGCCGTAATGGGAGATTTTTGTAGTGAAGGCATCAGGCAGAAAAGTCAGATCGAAGCAGCCGGGCCCGCACTGAAAGGGACAAGCTCTCTCGTTGCCTTCAACTATCATGGACCGCAAACGCACCTGCTCGACGCAGGTGGCATCATAGATGCTGCAGAAGGTCTCGTTACCGTACACCGGAGGCATATAGTGCGAAATGCATCCGCAGATGTCCAATAGTTTTCTCACCATGCATTCGATCTCGCAATTGCGTTGCGTATAGCGTGAGAATATGTGTAGACGCTTCTCATCCTGAAAAATGCAGCCACGATCCCGGCGGTACATGCTGCGCAAGTTCGGAGTGGACTCTAATTTTTCAGCCTGGATGCGAAGTTTAGTTTCGCGGCCGGGCCCGAGCAGCAAACCAATCTCGCGCATATTAGGCACCTCGTTGGGATTGTGAAGCAGTACCTTGAAGCCGATGCTGTTCGCTGAAGAGCAGTAGTACTCGTTTGCCTCGACGTCGAGCGTCAGGGACAGGCCCAACGATTCTCCGGTACCTACTGTGGTCATGGGTACAAATTTTTTCGGCAAGCGTGGTGGGTAGCCCTTCTCTGCGGTCCAGTCGACGGGCACAAAATCCGGCGGATAGGTGATGTTTCTGGCGATTGGTGGCCTTATAACGATAAAGAAATTAAAAGTATGGGGCCCGAACTACACAAAGCTGTACTCACTCATAGTTAAACAAGAATTTCGGGTTCACCATGTTGAATGTGCAGCACAAACCATTGTCGGTGACGATGGGACGAAAGAGTTCAGTGCAGTTGTAATCTTCGCCGCCGAATCGACAGTTGAGCAACATTTTCTGGCAGGGTTGCGATATCTGGAAGAACATGAAGAAGATAGAATCCTGCGAGGTGCCAAGCAATGGTCAGAGTGTACATTAATGATAAAGTGCCTCAAATTGCTCCAGTCGGTAATGGTGTCGGCAATGGTGACATTCACATCGCGTTTGCACAGCATCTGAATCATGGCGTACTCTACGGAATATCTGCGAAGCACACTTGCGATGGTTATTTCATTTTCAAGCATTTCAATTCACTTACATCGAAAACTGCTTCGCCTTGGACTTGTAGGCCTGATTCAGGTTGCAGATGGTGACGGCCGGGAATGGCTCCATTACGATGAAGGTTGGTTCGGGATTTATGCTCAGTATGACTGGGGTCGTGTCAAATTTTTCGTATATCTTAAAGATGAAGAAAATCGAACCACACAAAACCGTCACGAATGAGAGTGCGAAGAAAATTCTATTAACGAGCAAAGACGGGAAATAAGACGCGCTGTTGTAGCTGGTTTATATAAATACAAGTCGAACCTCTCGAAAAGATACAAGTCCGGATGGGTTAGGTACTTGAGGCCATGCAAAGTGGTATTTCGGCAGTACTCCTGGGTGTTTTGTTTCAGGAATTCTCGTGCTGCTTTGAAACGATTCCTGTTCTTCTCTCTGAAGACTTTTGTCCGATACATTATCGCTGTTGTCTTCAGTTTGATTGCTGTTCGAAGAATATATTCCAAATATTCTTGGCGGTCAGAGTCGTCCAAAAAAGTTGGTAATTACCTGCAAATAACATGTTGGCAACGAGAAAACTTTCACGGGTCACTTTAGTTTGTTGTAGATTAAAGTTGCGGTTTGAAACTTTTTCAACTTCTTTATTATAGTGAAACCCACTGATGGCGTGGAAAAACCAAAATATTATAAAAACAAATAATAAACACTGCATGAAACTTGTTAAGTCGAACATGGATATTAAATGTGAGACTGCATTAAAAGGTAATTTTATTTGGATATGTATGTACACTAGTCAGAATAAGTTTGCGTACAAGGGGTACGTAGTTTTTTCATATGAAAAATAAATCACTATAAGTAATTTTTCAAAAATAAAATATTTTGCATTTCTTCCTTAAACTTAGTTCTTTTATTCCATTAAGATCAGTTCCTCTCGATCATTCGATTAGTAAACACGTCTGCGACCGCTCAGAAAGTGCAAAAGCACTTCTTTCTACTGCTCCCGCGGAAGCTATCTCGCTGAAACCCGTTATGTTAGTTACTTTTTGGCAAAAAACAACCAACTATAATCGAAAAAACAAACTTACAAGTGAACCATGGTCCATCTACCCGACACTTTCACAATATCCAATACGAATGGATTTCGAGTAAACAAGGAAAAACTGTTTCAATAATTTCGCCAGGACCAAAATACCTCATCATGAAACGTGTTAATAGTGAAAACAACCTCAACGATATTTCACCATTCTTGTTCAAAAAAATTATAGGCGCTCTCTGCGGAGAAATAACCGAAAGCAAAAAACTCCAAAACGGTACCCGTCTTCTACTCACTAAAAATTTCACACAAGCACAAAAACTCATCACACTAACGGTCCTCAACGTTTCAATCGAAGTCGATGTTACTGAGCACCCAACACTTAATTACTCCACTGCCTCAGATCTTGTAGTCTAGCACATCCAAACCTTACTAACCCAAACGATATTGCCGAAGAATTTTGCGAACATTGGTCTAAAAACCCCTCAGATACTAATTTCCCCACTGCATTTCAAAACCAGAAGAGACAATATCTCTCAACTTTAACAAGCTACTTGCCATCAAAAAAAACCAAATACATTGAGGACCCAATAACATTCACAGAGCTATCTCACGCCATCAATACCTTGAAGGGACAACCTCCAGGAATGGATAGATTCACCTACCCAATGATACAAAATTTACCTGAAAACTGTAAACTAAGTCTTCTAAAATTGTACAACCTGATTTTTGACTCCTACATCCCACAGTCCTTCACAACCAGCACGGTCCTGCCAATCCTTTAACCCAAAAAAGATAAAACTTTAACTGACTCTTACAGGTCTATATCCTTGAACTCTTGTTGCGCAAAAATACTGAATAAAATAATCGCAGAAAGGCTATGGTGGCTTATCTCATCGGATAAGCTCATCAATAACCACCAAATAAGTTTCAAGAAAGGAAAATCAGTGTCAGATTGCCTAGTGTACCTAGACTATCTGATCGCGAGCTTCCTTGCACCTAAAAACCTCCTTTCCATTATTTCCTTAGATTTTGCCAAAGCTTTCGACGTACATCATCGGTGAACAACTTGCAAAGTAGAAATTAGAGCCAAAAATCATCACCTATGTAAAAAATTTCATGCTAAACCGTAAAATTATAGTTGTTAACACAAAAGTATATTCTTCTGTCCGTCCGCTTGCAAATGGCATACCCCAGGACTCCCTTTATCAGTAATTCTCTGCCTAATCGCATTTAACACACTTAGCGACATTATCTCCACACAAAAAAATCTCAAATTGTGCGCCTATGCTGATGACTTTGCTATTATAAAACCACTTGGAAAAACAAAAAATTGCTCAATTTACCTTCAGAACTTAATAAAAGATATATCCGAATGATGCGAGTGCTACGGGGCTCAACTCTCCCTCGAAAAATGCAAGCATCTCCACATCTGTCGCAAACATTGCTGCAGCTGCATTATACTTACAGGAAATTAACCTCTTCCCTCTGTCCAAAAACTAAAAATATTGGGAGTCATTTTCAATAAAAAGTATAACCGAAACGACCACATAGCTTATTTATACGATTCTTTAGTGGATAAATTAAACATAACTGCAACACAACATCCATTATAAATACAATATACGCCATTATCTAATCAAAAATTAATTATAGCATATTTCTTTACGGCTTTGCACCGAAAACCCAACTGCGGAAATTAAAAGTAATCCTCAATGCGGCGGTCCGAGCAGCTCTTGGCGTTCTGCGATCAACCCCAGTAAACAACATGCGTTTTGGAGCCAACGTAAAGACCATAGAGATGCAGAGAGATATGGCTCTACACAAACTCTGTAAAGTAATCATTAACAGCCAAGACACACCACTTATAGCAATAATAAGAAACGTAGAAAAACTCAAGAGAACATTTAAAAACCCTATCCCAGTAATATGCAGAACTATTGACGCTTGTCAACATTTAAGTGTCTTGACTTCCATAAAGCTCCCAATGCAATAACTCAGTTCTCACTTATGAATTTACGGTGTATGGGTACTCGGTTATACTACCTAGTCGGTTTATGTGGGTAAAATTGATTCAAGCAGTCGTGTATCTAATATCCGAAGTGCTATTTTTGATACCCGGAAACGGGCTGTTTGTTTTATTTGAATTAGTAAGACATATTGAAATGGTAAAAGATGTGAGTAGTTGTGTTTATTTGGGATAAGAACATTTTTTGTGTCATTACTTAAAGCGTTCAGAGTGAAACATTTAGTGATTAACTGTTTTATTTGACATATTTCCACTAATGTAATTTTTCAATTGGATATCAACGTTGAATATAGATTCTGTATTGAATTGATGTGCTGATCAATGGGCGCCACTTATGGCGTATATTCCATTCCGGGTTGCCAAGCGATTTTCACTGTATTTTTTACGAAATCTCTGTTACCGAGAGGATTTTCGCGATGCTGTAAGTTGAGTTTTTTGGAAAGTTGTGGTTTTGGAACTTGCGACAGGCGTTTTGCCATGGCCGTGTTTGCCCTTTTGTGCACGATAGCCATGCGGCAGGGTCGCATAATACCGTAGAACAGGAACTCGGCCACCGAGATGAAGCTAAATCCGAAGAAGAGCCCAATGAGACCGCCTACACTTGCTGCAATGAAAGATTATACAGTTCCAAAGTGATCCAAAGTGATGTGACAATTGCAATTTACATAGAAAGTCCGTGACGCCAATGAACTCAGATTGCTTTTTGCTCCGGTACGAGTCTTCCTTGAAATACATGTGCACCACTGCAATATTGCGCTCCACATATTTGGTGGTGATGTTATTGACTACCTGATTGACGATATGAAAGCCGTAATGGGAGATTCGTGTAGTGAAGGCATCAGGCAGAAAAGTCAGATCGAAGCAGCTAGGCCAGCACTGAAAGGGACAAGCTCTCTCGTTGTCATCAATAATCATGGACTGCAGACGCACCTGCTCGACGCAGGTGGCATCATAGATGCTGCAGAAGGTATCGTTACCGTACACCGGAGGCATATAGTGCGTAATGCATCCGCAGATGGCCAATAGTTTTCTCGCCATGCACTCGATTTCGCAATTGCGTTGCGAATAGCGTGAGAATATGTGTAGACGCTTCTCATCCTGAAAAATGCAGCCACGATAGTCGCGGTACATGCTGCGCAAGTCTGGATTGGACTCTATTTTTTCTGCCTGGATGCGAAGTTTAGTTTCGCGGCCGGGCGCGAGCAGCAAACCGATCTCGCGCATACTCGGCACCTCGTTGGGATTGTGAAGCAGTATCTTGAAGCCGATGCTGTTCGCTGAAGAGCAGAAGTACTCGTTCGCCTCGACGTCGAGCGTCAGGGACAGGCCCAACGATTCTCCGGTACCTACTGTGGTCATGGGTACAAATTTTTTCGGCAAGCGTGGTGGGTAGCCCTTCTCTGCGCTCCAGTCGACGGGCACATAACCCGGCGGATAGATGAATTTTCTGGCAAATGGTGGCCTTATAACGAAAAAGAAATTAAAAGCATGGGGTCCGAACTACACAAAGCTGTACTTACTTATGTTTATACAAAAATTTCGGGTTCACCATGTTGAATGTGCAGCACATACCATTGTCGGTGACGATGGAATGAAAGAGTTCAGTGCAGTTGTAATCTTCGCCACCGAAGCGGCAGTTGAGCAGCATTTTGTGGCAGGGTTGCGATATCTGGAAGAACATGAAGAAGATAGAATCCTGCGAGGTGCCAAGCAATGGTCAGAGTGTACATTAATGATAAAGTGCCTCAAATTGCTCCAGTCGGTAATGGTGTCGGCAATGGTGACATTCACCTCGCGTTTGCACAGCATCTGAATCATGGCGTACTCTACGGAATATCTGCGAAGAACACTTGCGATGATAATTTCATTTTAAAGCGTTTCAATTCACTTACATCGAAAACTTCTTCGCCTTGGACTTGTAGGCCTGATTCAGGTTGCAGATGGTGACGGCCGGGAATGGCTCCATTACGATGAAGGTTGGTTCGGGATTTATGCTCAGTATGACTGGGGTCATGTTCCATTTTTCGTATATCTTAAAGATGAAGAAAATCGAACCACACAAAACCGTCACGAATGAGAGTGCGAAGAAAATTCTATTAACGAGCAAAGACGGGAAATAAGACACGCTGTTGTAGCTGGTTTAGTACAAGTCGAACCTCTCGAAAAGATACAAGTCCGGATTGGTTAGGTACTTGAGGCCATGCAAAGTGGTATTTCGGCAGTACTCTTGGGTGTTTTGTTTCAGGAATTCCCGTGCTGCTTTGAAACGATTCCTGTTCTTCTCTCTGAAGACTTTTGTCCGAAACATTATCGTTGTTGTCTTCAGTTTGATTGCTGTCCGAAGAATATTTTCCAAATATCCGTGGCGGTTGAATCACTCAGCGACATTGTTCAGAGTCGTCCAAAAAAGTTGGTAATTATCTGCAAATAACATGTTGGCAACGAGAAAACTTTCACCGGCCAATTCAGTTTGCTGTAGATTAAAATTGCGGTTTGGAACTTTTTCAACTTCTTTATTGTAGTGAAAAAATAAACACTGCATGAAACTTGTTAAGTCGAACATGGATATTAAATGTGACTCTACATTAAAAGGTAATTTTATTCAGATATGTGTGTGTACATACGTACGATGGATATTTGTTATACATTAAACTGAAATTGTAGGCATGCGCCAACTCTGTGTGTGCCGTAGTTCATGTGTCGTACTCGTACTCGTTGGGCAATATTGAAAATACACATAAATAGTACAATCATGTATGAAATTCTTGACATTTCTATGGACTTTCCAGTCTAAGATATTGTCGTTCCTTGCAACTTTTAGCATATAAAAGTTATTTTGAACTGAGCTCCAACTGTTTTTTATTCTCAAACGATGCTCGAATGTCGTGCAACACATCCGTGTTGATGTAGAGACTGTTTGACTGAAATTTGGGCATCGACTTGCCATAAATGTTCTTACGACGCAGTGACGAGGCCAGACGTTTGTTCAGATATCGCTTCGTACTCATAGATGACAGTTTGCGCCCTGAAATCGATAGTCCGTTCCTCGCCTTCCGAATGCGCAGCACACTGCTCGCTCTGGAACGTCTGCGTTGTAGAAAGGTGCGAAAGGGATGAATGATAGCGTAGTAAATGAGTTCCACAATCGATATGAAGCTGAAACCTATGAAGAGGCCCATCAAGCCACCCACGCTTGCTGCAATGAGAAGAGCCCATAAGTCAGTTCGAAGAACACTGTAACGCTTTGTGCTTACAGAGAAAGTCCGTAATGCCAATGAACTCGGTTTGAATGTTGCTCCGAAACGAGTACTCCTTGAAGTACATATTTACCAGGGCAATGTTTTTGTCGACGTACTTCTGGCGAAATCGCTGCACGTTCTCACTTTCAATGTGGAAGCCGTCGTGCGACAGCGGTATGGTAAATACATCAGCAAAGAAGGTCAAATCGTAGCAGCTCGGCAGACACGCGTCCAGACACGAGCCAATGCTCGGGTCCCTGCGCAGACGCACTGTCTCTGTGCAGTGTTGCGCCTGCAGACTACAAATTGACTCGTTGCGAAAGATTTTCGGCATGTAGAACGCAATGCAACCGCAGTGGTGCAGCAACTTCTCCGCCACACATTCCATTTCGCAGTTACGTTGCGTGTAGTGCGCAAAGTAGCGCAACTTGCGCTCGTCGTGAAACACGCAGCGACGATACTTTGTGTGCATGGCGCGCAGATTTTGCGTGGTCTCGGTTTTCTCGGGACGAATGCGAACCTTGGTCTCAGCGCCGGGCGCAATCAGCACGCCCGTCTCGCGCACATTCGGCGACTCGTTGGGACTGTGCAGAGCGATCTTGAAGCCTCGGCTGTTTGTCGACGAGCAGAAGTAGGTGTTAGCCTCCACGTCGAGCATTATGGACAGGCCCAGCGATTCGCCGGTGCCGGCAGTTTTGCGCGGGTAGAATTTCTCGGGCAGGCCACGCGGATAGCCGCTCTCGGCGTACCAGTCGATGGGCACAAAGTCACCCGATGAGATATTGCGCATGCTCAGAGGGATACTGCGGTACGATAGGGAGTATGAATGTGAGTATGAGTGCGAGTGTGAGTATGAGTAAAGGCTTGATTACACGTAACGAATAGAGTGACGAGACAGCAACTCGAACGAGTACTCGTTTCGTCTAAACAGTAAGGCGAGTTGTTAATTGACTCAGTGACCGAGTAGAGTGGCGAGAGAGTCACTAGAATCACATTTTGTTTACTAGGCCGAGTACTATTTTACCGTTATATTTTTCTTCTTTTCGCAGCGATTCGCTGAATCGCTCGTCACACACCACTTTGCGTTCGGTTGAGTTTAGTTGCGCGAGTTGCTAAGTTCATTTTGTGCATTGTAAAATCGAACTGACTCGCCACGTGTCAGAATACGTTTGAACAACTCGTCGCTTTTGCTCGCCATCCTAATTCTTTCGGCCATGGTACTTTGATGTCTCGCCACTTTACTCGTTACGTGTAATCAAGCCTTAAGAGTAAGAGTAAGAGTAAGAGTAAGAGTAAGAGTAAGAGTAAGAGTAAGAGTAAGAGTAAGAGTAAGAGTAAGAGTAAGAGTAAGAGTAAGAGTAAGAGTAAGAGTAAGAGTAAGAGTAAGAGTAAGAGTAAGAGTAAGAGTAAGAGTAAGAGTAAGAGTAAGAGTAAGAGTAAGAGTAAGAGTAAGAGTAAGAGTAAGAGTAAGAGTAAGAGTAAGAGTAAGAGTAAGAGTAAGAGTAAGAGTAAGAGTAAGAGTAAGAGTAAGAGTAAGAGTAAGAGTAAGAGTAAGAGTAAGAGTAAGAGTAAGAGTAAGAGTAAGAGTAAGAGTAAGAGTAAGAGTAAGAGTAAGAGTAAGAGTAAGAGTAAGAGTAAGAGTAAGAGTAAGAGTAAGAGTAAGAGTAAGAGTAAGAGTAAGAGTAAGAGTAAGAGTAAGAGTAAGAGTAAGAGTAAGAGTAAGAGTAAGAGTAAGAGTAAGAGTAAGAGTAAGAGTAAGAGTAAGAGTAAGAGTAAGAGTAAGAGTAAGAGTAAGAATAAGAGTAAGAGTAAGAGTAAGATTAAGGGTAAGAATAAGCGTAAAGTAAGAGTAAGTGTATGTATTGGTACTTACTGCGAAACAAACATGTAGCCGGGATGTATCATGTTGAAGGCACAGCACAGACCCTCGTCGGTTATTATGGGAAAGAAGTATTTCGAGCAATCGTAATCCTTGGCAGCGAATCGACAACTAATCAGCATTTTCTCGCAGGGCTGTGATATCTGATATGAAGTTGCAATGTTTATATATTTGTAGTCATATGAAAAAGTAGCTTAAATCATAAGTTGAAGTTTTGAAATATCTTTCTTAACTAACTCCTCCATATGACCACAGATATATTTTAAGAAATAACCAAAGAATCGAAGGCAACAGAAAAATCTGTGCAAATGTTTTAAAATTGATTTTAAATAGAATACAAAAAACATAACCTTCGTTCTCCACAGTTAAAAATTAGTTTTGAAATTAACTTAAAAACACTTCAACCTTACATCAATGATAAACTGCTCGAGGTTATTCCAATCGGCACTCGAATTCGACACCGTTTTCTCGTTGGGGGTGTTGTGCTTACACAAAAGACTCAGCATTTCCGATTCTAGAGAAAGACTGAAAGAGCATACGGACCAGAATTAGGGCCGCATGCTTTACTTCTAACGCCAGAACACCATTTCACGCACCTTGCCACGCGTACTGCTTTCGATTTGAGTGCCTGATTCAAGTTGCAAACCGTCACTGCCGGAAATGGTTCGTTGGTTATGAAATTCGGTTCCGGGTTTATGCCCACAATGACGGGTGTTGTGGCCCATTTCTCATACACCTTCAGTATGTAGAAACACGAAATGACCAGCACCATCACAATGGAGACGCTGAAGAAGCAACTGAAATTTTGGTCAATTCAAACTTGAATGCATGCAAGACTGGCTGAAAGTTGTTCGACGAACCGCTCGCTGGGATGCAGCGCCTCGTTGGTCACATACTTCAGGCCGTGCAGAGTAGTGTTCTTGCAGAACTCATCTGTATTTCGGGCCAATACGCCACGCAGCGTGTGGAAACGTTTTTTGGCGTTGCTTGAAGGCCGAACGCAGATTGCGCTGCACAAATGCCGTGGAACACCCATCGAATGCGCTGGACAATCCTTAACTAATTGAGGACGCACAGCTAGTTTGGCGAGCGTTTAATACGATTTTGCAGAGAATGCATTTTCCATATTCAATTTAATTAAATTAATGCATTGATGATAGGTAATGCTTTTTATTTTCAAATTACGAAAAAGAGAGATTACAGGGTGCATTGAGCGAATGCTTGGGTGACAATCAGAAGAGGACAGAGTTTGCAATTTGAGTTTTCAATTTAAAATATGAGGTGCTTTTTTTTAATTAAAGTGCTAATCAAAAATTGAGATAATAGTGCAATAGTAGATGTTGACAACAACTGTTGCACCCTGTCCATTGTTCGCCGCATTGCTATCAAATGGCATTGTGTTCTATTTTTTTCTTAATGGACTAACATTAAGATTGATGTGTTGTTGTACCGCAAAATTGAAACGAGCCAATTGTTTATTTACAATAACACACTTAATTGATTATAGCACAACAACAACATACAGGTGTGCTTGATCTGAATATGCAACGTTCCTGACTTGGTGGATATTTCGTCCTTTACCGAAGCGACACGGGCACAATGAGTGCAGTAGCAGCTTTCGGCAGCCGCTGCGGCACATCGAGTCCAAAATAGGTGTGCATTACCGTGTTCAGCTCATTGTTTGAGCCATTCTCGTGAGTCGAAGTGATATTCGTGCGCGGTATTTGCTGCGATTGGCCAAAATGGCTGCGCAGCCGACGCTTTAGCGACTTCATGACCTTGCGGCGCCTGGCCACTGTGCGTCCGGCCACAGTGGGCTGCACTTTGCGCGCCTGCACATTCCGCCTGATGTTGTAGCAGGGACGCAGGCAGGCGTAGTAGATGAACTCGGCCAGCGATATGAAGCTGAAGCCCATGAACAGACCCATCAGGCCGCCTGTACTGGCTGCAAAAAATAAAACGAATGCATTTCTTTCCACTCACTCGCCGTTCCTCACTCACATAGGAAATCCGTGGTGCCAATGAACTCGGTTTGTCGGCGACTTCGGTAGGTGTTCTCCTTGAAGAAGATGTGTGCGATGCCAATGTTTTGGGAGGCGCGCGCGCTGCTCATATTTTGCACCAGCTGGTTCTCCACGGAGAAGCCAAAGTGCGATATCGGTATGGTGAATATATCCGGATCGAAGGTGAGGTCGTAGCAGCTGGCCCAGCACCGGTCGCGGCAGTCGTAGGCGGTGTCGTCGGGCAACATCGATATGCGGCGGTACCGCTTCACGCACTGCGCATGTTGTATGCCACAAATGGTGCCGTTCGCGTACATTTTGGGCATGTAGTGCGTCACGCAGCCGCAGTGCGTCATCAGCACGCGCGTCAGACACTCCATCTCGCAGTTGCGCTTCGTGTAGTAGGCAAAGTAGACAAGATCGCCCTCGCTGTCGAACAGGCACTGACGGTAGCGTTTGTCCATGTGGCGCAGTGTGTTGTCCGTCTCGAACTTCTCCGCTGTGATGGGTAGCTTGTTCTCGGTGCCGGCGGCCATGAATAGGCCCACCTCCTTCACGTGCGGCGTTTCCGTGGGACTGTGCAGAGAGATCTTGAAGCCCATGCCGTTCGACGAGGAGCAGTAGTACTCGTTGGCGTCCAGATTGACGGTGACGGTGAAGCCCAGATTTTCGCCAGTGCCGGGCGCTGTGCGCGGATAAAACTTGGGCGGCAGTTTGTCTGGGTAGCCGTGTTCCGGATCCCAGTGCACCGGCTCCGAACCGTCCGAATAGGAGATGTTCAGTATGTTGGTAACGCTGCCGAACAGAATGTTTCGATTTAGATTGGCAGACTCAAGGAAACTAACGCAACTATGTGGCCTACTTGGGTATGTACATGAATTTGGAATGGACCATGTTGAAGACACAACAGAGGCCGGCGTCGGTGACAATGGGTCGAAAGATGTCGCTACAGTTGTAGTAGACGGCGCCGAAGCGACACTCGAGCAGCAAACTGCTGCAAGGTTGTGAGACCTAAAGATCAATTATGAGATGTACATATAGTAAGATGAAGAAACATACAAGGGGCGGTCAGTGAGGGAAGATCTAGCCTAGGAATGGAATGTAAATAATGTGCGATTTACAAATCCAAAGTTATCCACGCCCCATGTCCAACGCCCATGAGTTATCACTAGCGGAACAACAGATCCATGGGACGGTGTTATACCAAATTTCAATGCAGTTCGACTTATAAGTCCGAAGTTATTCAATCTGATGGTCTATTCCTTACACTACAAATAACTCTCTTCTAGACATATCATCCACAGTGTCTAAAAATTAGATCAATTGGCCAAGTGGCTTCGAATCGTACCCACATAACTATTTGAATATCAGAGCGGAATATTCATGGCAGCACTGTCAGCATAGAATTTTCTGGAGGCATTATCGTCATATCACAAAAAAATCAATAGTATCAATAGTGCCAAAAAAAACCATCGAGAGAGTCTAATCAGCTGAAGCAAGTCACACATTGACATTCCAGCATACTGAAAGCAACAGAAACCAGCGCTACCACTCAAGGTCTTCTATATAAGACCACCGATCATTGGGTAAAGCGTAATAACTTCAACTGGAAGATTCCTATCGACTATCCTTCCAGAGATAACTGGCAATAGCCTGAAGTTGAAGACTCATCAGCAGTCCACTTTACGCACGGATCGAAGACAGGAGAGGGAACTGAAGCGGGAGCCTACTGCGAAACACAGCATTTCTATTGGTCATATCGACTACCTGACTATTGCAGCGTTTTCCAATCAGAGGTTTTTGCTGTCATGAAAGCACAAGATCACATAGAAAACTCCACACTCAGTGAGGTATTCATTTGTGTGAACAGCCAAGCTGCTCTTAGCGGAATTAGACACTGCAGCGTTAGTCTGCGTTGGGTTTCTGGATAAAATAATATCGAAGAGAACAAACAAGCAGACGATTAGCCCGTGCAGAGTCGGCAATGTCTGCCAGTCGAGGCTACCATTGCTCTCTGCTACAGCGGGTACAATAAGAGAGTAGCTCACCAGAGGTCAAACAGGTGACCAGGAGCTGGATATGAGAAGAACTAAGAGCATTCTGCTCCTCGACAAACCTTCTATACACATGGTGAAGAGAGTAATCACAGGCCACTGCGTCATTGGTGTCATGCTATGCAAATGGCAACTGGCGACCGACGATTTATGCAGAAGCTGCGGAGAGGAATCAATCGAGCACTTGTTATGGTATTGCCCACCACTACAGGAACGACAACTCCGGACCCTTGGAGCTAGGTTCTTCGATAGGCTTACGGAAATAGCTGATTTATGGATTACCGATCTTCACAACTTCCTGACCAAGACCAAATTGTTCTCAAAAGATCCCGTCTGGATCTACAGGGATCCCAACAGATGGAGAAGATCGGGTGGAAGTGCATGCCGCAGACTCCCCTTCTTTAACCTTATATAGCCTATGAATCTAAAGTTACCAAAAATTTTTTTTGGCGAAAAATAGTACCCCTTGTCCAACTCCGATGAAATTTCACCAACGGAACAACAGATCCATGGCACGAAGTTCTACCAAATTTCAATGCAGTTCGACTTATAAATCCGACGTTATTCCATATGATAGAATGCTTTGAAACTTTCTGCTAGATATATCATTCACTGTGTCTAAATTTCAGATCTATCGTTCAAGTAGTTTCCACTCGTTCCTACATATTTTAATATCCCAGCGATATCCCCGGCATAGAATATTTTAGAGGCATTGCAGTCACATAAAACCCGATAATCTCGATAGTACCAAAAAAAACATCGATAGTGGTGTCAAAATAAAACTATCGATACTGTCGTTAGTTGTAACATACAGCTCTACTCAGTAGCTGTACAACTACTTAAGCGACCACGATTGATTAATGTTAATTGCGCGTCTATGAGTTCATTCCAGACATAAAACATAGGTTTTGGTTCACAGCCTCAATTCTCTTTGTTTACTTTAAAATTGCTATATTTAACCCTTTCCAACATGAAAATAAAACCATTCTGTATGAATTGTATGGGCTGTAGTCCAATATATTGGACATTGTGACTGAAAAGGTTAATCTAACTCAGCAAGCAAAGCCCTTGTCTCGTTATTGGGCTTTTGAGAAAGTTGATAGAGTTTGAAATCGGCATCTAGTTGTAGAGACTCTGTTCAAACATCCACATAGACGGTATCCCTTAGGGCTATCGTAGCCATCCCTACTTATCGGAACTTACATTCACAATGAACTCCTCCAGTTGATTCCAATCGTTAATAGTTTGCACTGCACTCTTGTTGAGCTCACGATGGCAGAGCGTCTGCAACATGGCATATTCGATAGTGTCGCTGAAAAGTTATTCCCTCCATAACAGTTTTGAAATTTTGTATGCATTACACAAACAACTTTGCCTTACGTTTGAAAATGTTTCACTTTGCTTTTAATTGCCTGATTCAGGTTGCACAGAGTGACGGCGGGAAATGGCTCCTTAGAAATCATTGTCGGTATGGGATTCAGGCCCAATATGACAGGCGTCGAGCTCCACTTGCAGTACGCGTTCGATATGAAGAAGCACGAGACAATCACCACCAAAATGAACGATATGGCAAAAAAAAATCTGAAACATAAAAAAACATTAATTTTGTATTTCTCTTCAAAGCGCAACCCACCTTTCAACGGAATACAACTGCTGGTTTGCAATGTATTTGAGGCCGTGCAGTGTGGTGTTGGCGCAGAATTCGTTTGTGTTTCTAACAAAGACTTTCTTCAGATTTAGTGCAGCGCTCGCACCTTGTCGCTTGGCATTTTGAGCAGCGCGCGGTGCGCGTAAACTGGCCATTCCGACAAGGGACACTCAACTGTTGAGCAACGGCCGGAAATTCAAATATAAAAACGCTTAATGCATTATGGTAATGCAATTATGTCTGTAAATGTTTTTCGAATCCGCTGAATAGGCCTAAATGTGGACAAACATTGGCAATAAAATCAACAAAAACTTGCTCTACGGTTACGCCTCGCTGCTGTTCAATGTTAGAGTTATGGTGCGAAAGGAAGTCGACACGGCGCACAGGTGTCAAAATTAGGAGAACATTAAAATAATATTTGTAAAACAAGAAACACTTTCCGTTTAGCTAGAAAGTGAGTAAGTGATGGGCATACGAAAATATTAGGGAAGTCAACTCATAAAGTACCTTTAAAAGTCGAACGATTGTCGAATATGGGGTTAACATATTTTTAATGTGGTTTAGGCTTAAAATGGACAAAGTACAAAGTAGTGAACAAACCCCCCAAATTTATATTTTGTCTGTAGCAAATATGATTTCAAATGGTGTTGGGGTTCAAATTTGTACTGGCAGTGAATAATATTGAAGTGCTTGAGCATTTATTTGAAATGTTTGTGTAAATATTCTATTGAATTGTTTGTGTATTAGAAATGGCAAAATCATCTTCATAAGAAAATTGCGGTGAATGCTCCTATTTCACTCGGGAGGTGGCCACTATTCACTGTGGTAACACAACTTTGGTCTATTTATATGAGCCATCTAAACCAAATACTAATCTGTTGATTAACCCTAACCTAGTAGATATGATAGTATCAATTTCACGATTCATTGATATCTCACAACTCTTGGGACCACCAGTGCGACGTTAAGATTCACTCACTTCTCTTATTCCATCTAATGTAAAATACCCATGTGAATTGTATGTTACAGATGGCTTTTAGAGCCTTGACCTTCTTCAAATAAATGGCCTTTTAAATAAATTGGATAGAATCCTAGGTTTCATATTCTTAAGTTTCAATGTTAATTTTAGATTATTTGAATGTCCTTCCCCTTTCTCGTCCTCCAAAAATGTGAATTATTTGATTTCCCCATCAGTTTTGCTATTCTTTTCAATTTCTTGCATAGAGCTGATGACTTAAAGATTTTCTTTGCTGTCCATAATTCGTCTGATGGACAGCAAAAATCGTTTATGCTTAAACATTAGGAAATGCTTTCAATCAATTTTTTCGAAAACCACTAATGCAGTGAGGACTTAATTTGAAATTTGTAGCTCTCTCTTAGAAACGGTGGCTGAGATCGAGGATCTGGACGTTGTTTTCGATTCAAAGTTTAGCTTCACTTCCCATGTTAATCGTATTGTCTTGCGTGCCTACTCTATGTTGGGGTTTGTTCACTTCAATTCTTCCTCCTTTGAGGAGACTCCAATCCGTACGCTCAAGCTTTTGTATACCACATTTCTTAGGTACCGACTGGAATATGCTGCTTTCATCTGGAGACTTGCTATTCAAATCGCTTAGAACGAATCCAAAGAAGATTTGGAGAAAATTTGACCTTCACTCTATTCATTTTTCTGAGCCACAGCCTTCTTACAGGTCTCGATGTGTATTGGATTTTTAATAAAATTTAAGAAAAATTTTCGCAATAGAGAGAAATATTACATGAAACCGAGATCCAGTTAAAGTTTCTTATGACCTACATGAAAAACCCTATATCTAAGTTTTGATACCATTTTAAGTACTTTCGAGTATGTCGGTCCGGATTGCCTCGCTGGCATATCTTACCAGATTTCATTCCTAGTTCAGATGAAACACTCGTCTACATACTTCTATCACTATCAACATGAAGCGAATGAGAATTACATAATCGATCCTAACCTATCCTGCTTGGCCCATAACAAGTGTAGTCCTGAAGCGATTATTATTTTCAAGTTCCACCCAGTTCAAAGGAAAGCCAAATGTTATGGAAAGTAATAGATTACAAGTGCCTGAAACAGACAAAAGTATCTACTTTTTCTGGCACTAAAACGGGTTTGGCCGAATATAAAAATTATGCGCCAGCTTGTTTATTTTTCAATGCTCGTTGGCGCCAGCTTGAGATTTCAATCGGAGATAGACGAAAAACGTAGGTTTTATAATTGTCAATGGATTTATTTTCCTCGAAATTATGTACCCATGTCGTAAAGACTGCTATTGACTCACTCGTAACATATATGTAAGTGCCAAAAAAATATTTATGAATATGTTAATGAGCTTTACCAAATAAGTTCATGTGCAAGTGATGACATTGATTGGACAAATATGGCCACACAATGGATTAGCTTCAGTGAATCACATAGAAATATCTATGCAAATATGTTCGTGTACTACATATGCAAACATAAATATATACATATGTGTGTGTACTCAAAACCACACGCACGTACATTTTCCGTCTGTCATTTATTGCTTTACTAGTTTGTAACGCCTTTGTGATAAGAATATTCATTCAAATAAAATTTCGGACTACAGTCAAAGACACCATTTGGTTCGATTTTCGTCGCTTGGAATTGCACTCAAGGCGGTGTTTAGAAATTATCAATATTCATACTGCAGCATACAACAATTGTCCACATGATGTATGCAGTCCAAAACCATAGTTGCTGTATGAATCAACAGTCGGCATACACAGCATTGGCACGAGATTAGCAAGTTTTTATATCTTCTGTAATGAAACAGGAAATGGGAATGACAATGAATTTTAGTTGCATTAAATTACCAAAGCTACTTACTCCGAACTGCCAACGAAATGTTACCAGATGCTGTAAGAAATTACAATGTTTCGTGATTGAATTTTTTATGTACAAAGATTTGTTGTTATTGTAATAAGGCCACTGTCAATTGCATAAACTTGGCATCTTTGCCACATTGACATAGGTATTTTCTTAATTTCGAAAATAAAAAGCAGCATAAATTTGCCATACAAAATTTCACATGTATTTTTTCCAATTCTTACAATTAGTCACTTTTCTCTTCTGAAGTGATACTCATTTTCTAAATAAACTTGTTTTGAAAATTACAACAAATTCAACTGCATTTCTCATACTTCGAGCTTGAACAATACTTTATAAAACTAAATTAACATATGTATGTACAGGGTTAAGCATTCTATGGCACAAAATAGCATAATGCACTAATCCATTGCTTACGGCAACAATTGATGCTAATTCATAAATACATAAGTGAAAGAAAGAAAAAAGTTTTCAAACAGTCTTTTGTGCATTTTGGCACTTTGCAGCTCAATTATTTTTGAATTGAAAAAAGTCCACAGTCAAGTCGAGCAGCGGCGTGGGCTGCGGCGCTATGTTGGTCTCCTTCATGGACATCGCTTCGACAGCATTGTCGCTGGCATTATCGTAGTGTGGCACCAACGTGCTGGCACCTGTCGACTGCACTGTGTTCACCGGTGGATGTAGCAGTGTTGTGGCTACCAGCTTCGACATATCCTCGTGCACCAGGTCGCCCACGGCGCGCAGCAGACTCTCCTCGGACGGCGGCAGCAGCTTTCCGCCTGCGGATAAATTCAATTTCTGCGCAGCCTCGTCAGTGAGTGTATCGTCCAGACTGAGCGCCGTGTAGTCCAAGCTGCGCGTATTGACCGAAGCCATTGGCGGCATTGAAATTATATTCTTTTGCTCGTAATTGCCAATGCAGATGCTGTCCGGTTCGGGTGGTGCCTCGATGGCGGACATGTCCAAGGCATACTGACCCTCCGGTATGCCCAACACACGAGCCGTACGCGCCGTAACAAAGTGCAAGCCCGATGTGTTGCGTATTAGGCGAGAGCTGCGCAGCTGCAGCTGCTCGACGAGATCATTGAGTTCGTTCAAGAAGAGATCGGCGCGCTGATCCTCATTTAGATTGGACTTTTGTAGTTTGGCAATGAGAAAGCGAAAGAGAGTCAGGTCTTCGTTGTTTTGCTGCTGCGCGCAGTCGGTGAGTACTTCCGGTGGTGATGGCGGCTCCTGCTGACTTATCTGCATGTGGTCGGGATGCTGCGCGAAATGACGTTGAAGACGTTTGCCTAGAAAGATTTTCTTGCATGTGGGACAAGCAGAGCCCGGTGGCACTCGTCGTTTAATGGGCGAACTGGTGGCCAGCGGCGGTGGGGTTTCAATTTCAGCCACAGCGGATTTTGGTCCTGAGATGGCTTTGCTGCACACATAGTCGGCATCTTTGAGTTCGGCCAAAGACTCGGGCAAGAAGTCTGCATGCAGCTCTGTTGGCTCAGTAGTGTCGTTTGCAATGGCCACCGGTTTCACTAATTTTACTACACGCCCGGAGCGAGTGCGTAGCTGTGGTTGCTTGGCTGCCTCTGTAATGGCTTTTTGCTTTTGTTCCTTTACCGTTTCCTCAATGCGTTTTTGTCTGGGCGGCAACTGCAGGGCGCCTGCACTGCAATCATCCAGTGTTCGCTTCTTTGGGCGACCCAATTTCTGTTTGGTGGGCTGGTTGTTGAGAACATTCGTCGGTGATTTTTTTGTGGAATCATTACGTGCAGTTAGGCCCAAACCTTCCGGATCTAATAAGCGGTAAATCGTTTTCTGATTTGTGCCCTCTCGGGTGCGCACAACTTGATTGCGCTTTCTGCAATAAATGAGGCGTGTACAAAGTTTAAAACAATTAGTTTTAAAGAAAAGTCTGAGTAAAACTTGCCTATCAATAACAATGTGGTCAGTACTGGAAAATTTGAAAATATTACAAGCCAGCTGAGATAATGCCTCCCAGTTTTTGTTGTTAGTGTCGCTAGTTTCAATCTTATCCGCTGGAGCATTTTCATTTTGGTGTACCAGATTTCTATGTAACGGCGGCACAGATTCGGGCGGCTCTCTTTCTCCCTCGTACAATTTTCGAAAGTCATTGCGCGACACAATGCGTCCGATTGGATCCCGTTCCGAAATGAAAACATTGTCAGACTCTGCCGTGTCGACGCTGCTCGTTGCCGTAGTCGTTGCTATCTGCGTTGTGGCGATTTTCTTATAGATGCCCGGCACCATAAACGGCGAAGTGATTGGCTGCAGTTCATTCTGGTTGACGGAGAAGAGCAGCGGATCCTCGTTGAAATTGTGCGAGTCTTCACGTAAGAGAAAATCATGCGCCGCATAGGAAGGAAGAAAATCCAGTGTCACATCACTGGAGTTGCTGTTAATGTCGAAGTTTTGCTGCGTAACTATTGTACGCTCCTTGCCGACATTGGCCGGTGGTGCAATTGGCACTGCTGCTGCGGGCGGTGTTGTGTTCGCTTTGCCAGCATTGTCGATGCACTGCAAAGTAGATAAGCAAGTTGTAAAAATTCATAGGTTAGACAGTTAAATGTGGGGTCACCTCGTTGCGGCGCAGCAGTTGCTCGATTTCGTCGAAAATGTTGGTCATGTCTTCATTTTGCCGCGCAAAGTCCACCAGTTTGCCGCCCAGTTGTTCGCCGCCATTATCGAAACTATTCAGGTTCAATAGGGACATTAATTATAGCCAACTTGCTTGATATTTAAAAATTTTTCCGGATGCCCTTTGAAAATTCTCCACGTTTTGCTTTGTTTCTGGACGTAAACACAAAAAAGTCAGCGGTTCATTACAAGTTTACTAACAACAAAACGGAGAATGTCAGGTCGACTGTGCTGCCACATAGTTGAAATATCTGATGAGGCGTGGAGAATTTTTGTAGGGACGAAAAATGAATTAATAATTTTTGTTTTGTATTTATCAGGCATTGTGGTTGTAAGTTGTAAGTTGTTCCATACTTATAAAACATAAATTTATACGTTTTCATATTTCATTGTGAAGGGAATTTCAACGGCTATAACATGGTAACAACATTATAATAACTAACTTAATTATAGGTTTTTTTTAACAAATACGGCATTGCTAAAATGTATGTACAAAAAATATTTCGCGCATAACTCATTAGTGGTACAAATTTCAAGCCTAATGTTATCCATCATTCGAAAGAAAATACTTTTCGTACGACACCTATATCGCTGGAATCTTTAAAAAGTTTTTGAGAAATTCCGATATATAACTGGGACGTTGGGTGGCGGACCACGCCCCCTATAAATGTTTCCGTGTCAAAATGTTAAGTTTGTTAGTTTAAAAATAGACTCCTCTATGAAATAATAAAAACAAAAAAAACACTAAACTTAAATAAGTTTGATTTGTTAAAACTTGTGCGGACTATTGTCACTTGATGGTGATCATAATTTAATACGCACAAATGTGAACAATTTGTATTCTGTTAGTTTGTAACAGAATTGTCCAAATGCTCGGTTAAAGCAACACTGAATATTATTCTGAGAAAATGCAACCGTGCGCTGTGTGTGTATCAGATGTTTTTGGGGTTTTCACATATGTCATTGTTTTTGTTATTCGCTTGCGCATTGTTTTCCTTGCTGAGATCCAAATATGATTGACCCCAGGGTTGCCAGCACTCTATAACTAAATCGGCTCTAAGCAAGTGAAATAATAAGACATTGCAAACATGGAAGAATGTATGATAACTTATTATACAAAAAAAAAGGTAGGGCCAAAGCTTCTGAGCTACCATACTACGCATCTGATACTAAACGCTGTTTTGGTGTTCTCCTTTGAAATCGTGAAGCCGTACTGTTGTTGGAAAATCTCTTGAACATTTTTTATTACTGTAATGTGTTGAATTCGCATTAAAACTTTTATACTTTCGTCCAAAATATATTAGTCACAGTGAAATGTCTATTCCGTGGTTAACAAAAAAATTGTTTTTTCTTTTAATCTTAAATAACACTAATCTAATATTATATCGAAGTGGCATTACGACTTGAGCTTGTTACAAATACGAAGAACGTTAATTAGCACGTTTGACAGCGGTTCTACCTGTATTACTTGTATCATAATCTTACTTATAGGTTTTTTTTAAAACATTACAAATTTCAATCTTATTGTAGAATACAGTTTTGCCGGGACATTATTCTTCTATCAATAAATTTAATGAAACCTTTTCAAAAGGAAAGAAGTAGCATAGAGCCGCAACATGGCAGTTTTTTCTTCTGTGTGTAGGATAGAAACTATTCACACAGTCGAACCTAAACTAGCTTTTAAGAAAGTTGGAATCTACCAATAAAGTTCAGTGGATTCATAGTTTTGCTTGAGATGTAAAAATTACCAACTTTCTATTATTTACAAAATCTAATGTTAAATATTAAGTGATGGCATCCCTAACCGAGTCAGAGCAGCAGTGAAACAAGTGTATGAAAAGAATCAACAAAGCAACGGAACCAAATAAGCAACGATAAAACGCAAAACGCAGATGAAAAGCAGAAGCGAACGCACACACATAGAATTTTAAATGCAAGAAGCAGCAAGCAGCAAAAAGTTTTCGAATGTCGAACGGCGGATCTCAGATCTGAGCGACAAGTTCTAGTTGTCTTGTGTTTTTTGTCTGATATTTGTGCCAGCATTTAACAAAATTTGAACTGCTGTCGAACAACATTGTAAAAATACCACAACGGCAACGAATGCAAAAAGAAAACAAAACCTGGTTGGATGCTTTTTATCGGTTGGCGTATGTGCACCGACCCCCCAAAACCCGACAGAAAACTTGAAATTGAAAAATCTGGAAACGAAGTGTACTGCGCCATAAGGAACGCACAGGCAGAAAAATCATGTTAAGTGAAAAATTGATATTGAAGTGAAAGAAAATCGAACGGCGAAAATTGAGCAAATCGAAATTGTGAAAAATCGAAGCGGTCGAAGACGAAAAGCGTTGCAATTGCGTGCAATCGAAAATTTGGCGTTTCGCTTGGCCGAGCGAAACAGCGCACTCCGTTAGCGTCCCATCAATTCGTCGTCGTAGCCGCTGCACTGCATTGGAGGCAGAATTGGACAACTGCAGTTGGAGCTGAGGCCGCGGCTGGTGAACGTCCGTTATCCAACCTATGCGACAGCTGTCCCCTCTTGTTGTTGTATGCATTTGCCAGCGCTGCTCCTAATTAAATTACCGCATCAGGTCGCGAGCAGCAAAAGCGGAACGAGGCTGAAGCTGAAGCCGAAACTGGCCGTGGCAGGTTGGCGCAGCTGTGGGCAGCGTTGAGGCAGCGAGCAGTCAGTCGCATACGCTGGTAAGTGGTTGGCCTGAAAAAGTCTCAAGGCGGAAGTGTTGAATGGTTTATGTGAGCAAAAGAGTTCGGCTTGTTGATTTTCCGCTAATGCTTGTTGATTCTGAGCGTTGTGGCTGCATTGTTGCTAGTTTCAGGTCGTGGCTACATACATATGTGCAGCTTGGCCATTATGATTTGGATTTGTGGGTACAAGGTCACATGCTGACTTTGACACAATTTCGTCAGTGGCTCGACGCAGTTCTGTGCTGCAGTGCTGCACGGGCCTGTCTAGGGCAGCACAGTTTCGAGCGCTGTTTTCATGTTGTCAAGGTTTCTGTTTTGTTGTTGCACTTGTCCTAATTTTTTGTGCCAACTGTGAGGAAAACATATATAGAACTCTTTCGACAGTCCAGTTGAGAAGAACAGTCTGCAGTCTGTAATGCCTTGAGTTGCTTGAGCAATAAGCAACTCTACTGGAATAAGTTTAAGAATTTAGTATGAAAATCGTAGTATTGGATGCAAAACGTTTTGCTTGGCAAAGTAACAAATTTTTGTTCTCTCCTATAGTCAATAGTTTGAAAAATCTCGAAGGTACTTCTTCATAGATTTGTTATAATGAAAATTCCTTATAGTTTAAGTGGAAGCTCTTAGAAGGGCTCGGCCAGAAATGATTAAGAAATGTTTTATTTAACATAAATCGTCATTGTTGTAATTAACTTGTAGAATTTTCCAAGTTTGATACAAGTTCCCAGTTCCATACAAAAAAACGATTATTTAACAAGTTTGTTTTTGTTTTCATTAGTATTAATCTGCAGTTTCCTATTTATAACATCAACATCAACATATTTGATGTAATTTTTTTTTCATGTTTTACACAAATATACCACATGTACAAAAGTATTAAACCAAAAAATATTTACAAATATTTGAAATTGCGGAAATTTTATTAAATATGTGATCTATCATTTTGATCAGTTCTGACGTAGTTTGAATTCTTGGCATAATTTCATGCGAAAATTATTGTTTTGCTCGATTTGGTATTTTCGCAAGCTTCTATATAAAAAAACAACATTAAAAATGTTATCAGCGCTAAAGTCAGCTGGTCAGCTGATGAAACCATTTATTGCTAATCATCAAGTAAAGCCCCACTTAAGCACCCTACACTCCCTACTGGATGTTTTCCCACTATTCTTCTTGGGATATTACGACACTAAAATTGCAAATTATGGAAAATTACACATACACTTCTAGTTTGATCCATTTTGCTAGTAATGCATATATTTTAAGAGTTTTATTATTTATTTTATTTTATTATCATTATTATTTTTATTTTATTATTATGTATTATTATTTCTTTGATCATTTAGTTTATTCATATCAAATGTATTATAATTTCATATCGTGTTAGAAAATTATTTAGCATAATGTTCAATCATAATGTTCATAATCAAACTGGTTAAATTCGTGAAAATTACACTAAGATCCCATTTTCTAGTAATGCATATAACTTAAGTTTCTTATTTTTTATTTTATTTATTGTTATTAATTTTATTTTATTATTTTTTATTTCATTATTTAGTTTATAATAAATTTATTATAATTTCTTATCGTACTAGAAAATTGTTAACCATAATGTTCAAATCAAACTCGTTTAATGAATGAAAATTACACTAAAACTTTTAGTTTGATCCCAATTGCTAATACAAAAAACATATTTTCATTTAATTTAATTATTATAAATTTTATTTTATTATTTTTTATTTAATTATTTAGTTTATATATTTTAGTTTCTAATCGTTCTAAAAAATTGTTTAGCGTAATGTTTAAATTAATGTCCTGCATGAATATATTCATTTTGGCGACTACACTACTGTACATACTGTACGGGTACTTGGTATTGGAAGAATGTGTACAACGAAACGAATAGCAACGAGAACCAGCGAGCGTCGCTTCTCGATTCTATTCATATTCGGTGAATAGCGAACACTGCAGTGCTCGTATTTGGGGAGAAGCGAATACTGCAGTGCTCGTATTCGGTAATCGAGAACTTTGCGAAGTATTCGAAGATCAACAGGTTAATCGAATATTTTTATGCGCAGTATGTCACTTTTCCATGTGTATACTTGTGGTGTGGTTGAAGTGGCTTATTAGTTAATACTCAAAATGGAAACTATTGAAGAAAGTAGCATAACAAATAAATAAATATTTATATATAACATAAATATTTCTAAATAATCTTAGGAATAATAAAACGAGTATATTCGAATATATTCGAAGCAGTGTGTACTATTATTCGAATGCTTTTGTCCTCGTCTTCCGGCTTCGAACGAATATGAATAAATAGTGTACGTCTACTCGTTTATGTTCGGAGCTTACTCGTACTCGAAGAGAGCTGTACTCGTATTCATGCGGACTGATCCGCAGAGATGAAGTGAAGTATTCTATTCAAAAGCATTTGAATGTTTTCGAAGAGCTAATATGCAGGACTCTAGTTTAATTAAAACTTCACACAGAATTTCTTTTTGGAAGGAGTTCCTTACACAACTTTTGAGCTCAAAAGCATTCGAAACCATATTTACCGCAACCACCGATTAATCGGCAATGGCATCGGCTAGTATTGGCCAGAAAAATTGATATCGAATATCTGCTTATTTTTCTGCTTTAATTTTTGTTTCCAGCTTTAATAATTTTTGGAAGCTGAAGTTGTTAACAAGTAAAAAAATATTTCTAGGGGGTTTGGATCCACAAAAACACTTCCTTGCATGCGCCACTGCTTTCGCCCATTTAAATCTGTACAACCAAAGGTTAAAGCTAGAGTCGAGTAGAGTTTTAAAAGAGAATTAAAGTTCTTTTATTAAAAACATTTTTGCAATAACTTTTTGTTTTTTATAAATCACACAACTTCATACATAAGTGAGTTACAAAGCCCATCAAAGATGTTGTTTTGTGTCAAATAGGTAAACTAAATAATTCTACACATTCGAAACCGTTTTTAAGGAATGTTTTCCTAAATTGTACTAAAGGTTATAGGTCATTTAACAAGTCAGCGGGGAATTAAGATATTTCGCTGAGTGGTTTGCGTAGCTTAACACATTAAGCGTTGAGCTTAATTGTATCTCAAGTGAAAATCTCTAACGCGGCTATGTCAGAGTGTCTTTATTGCTGGCTAGTGCGCAGTCACTGACTTCAGTACTCGTACCAGGAAGTGAAATTCTATACTGTGTCCAATGCCGCTGAAAGGGGCGCAACGCGTTCGAGCAACAAACGCACCAACGGTCGCACTTACCCTCTGCCAATCGACGGGTCGATGGCGTAGCAGAAATTTGATGAAAAAAGCCAATCATTTTTCCACAGGCCAGTAAAGAAGCGTAGAAAATCAAAATAAACACACAGAAAACCAAAACACAGATATTCGCAAAAGGTTTGTGCGCATTGCTGGCGCGGCCAGGCAGCGGGTTGGGTGGAGGCCGGTGCGCTGTTTGTGTTGTGTTACCCCTAAAGTCAAATGGAGAGTTGCGGCCGAACGAGAGAGCAAATGCAGGCGAAAGCCAACAACTCAACAGCCATAACAACAAAAACACCAAACAGCTGTATTTCGCTCGCAGTGTGAGCAATTCGTTTGGTTGTTTAGTTTTCGACGCTCTGTTTTGGTTTATGTATTTGGCGCTGGCCGTGTGTGGTTTGCGCAATTTATTCCCCCCCCCCCCCTCCCCGCCACCCAGCAAGCAAAATGCGCCCAGAGCATTTCCACCAAGTCGGCAATGAAATCCAAGAGACGTAGGGAGAACAACGCAATTTGTGTAGCGATAAGAAGCGCAACGCCGCAATGGGGTTTGGCACTGGCTGTGATAATAATAACAACAACAAAAATTACCGTGTATCTTTCTTTGTGGCGTAAATTGTTATTTTGTTTATCATTTAGAAATATACGCCACACGTTTCGACTGAAGTGCGACGCACATAAGTGTAGCTCTCTCTCTCGCTGCGCTGAGAAATTGTTGCGCTGGTCATTGGCATTTCTCTGCTGTGGTTGCTGATGCTGTTCTTGATATGGTTGTTGTTGTTATTGTTGTTTGAGCTGTTGGTGTCGTCGTCCGCAGATCTGTGGCTGCGTAGATGGCAACAATCCACCAGCGATGCCATAGACCGGCCAGCTCGCAGCTTAACATTCTCTCGGTGGGGGCTAACAACGCCGGTCAGCGGAATTTCCAGCGGAAAACCAAGCAACCACAAAGCCAAAAGTACAATTAGCATGTCTGACACACACACACTCGCGCATATAAACACACACATACATATTCATAGATACAGACAAAGCGCAAACAAAAGCCAATAAAAGTGAATAAAAGAATCGCAGGGCGTAAAAGTAAAAGAATTGCACCGCTGAAGAATTATGAAAGCAAACGCAAAGACAAGTAAAATGCAACATGCGTAAAGTCTTTTGGCTTTTGTTTGAGTTTCGCTGCTACACAACAAGAATAATGCTGTCGCTGTTAGCAACACCGGCAACTGCAGCAACAATTTCAACTATATTGGCCCGAATGGCAATGCGAACGTGAGCAACAATAGCAACTTATTTTCAGTCACTGCAGTCGGTGTTGGTGGGCGCCTGCTGTCGCACGAGAGAGAACCAAATGCTGACGCAGAGCGCATTTGTAGGCACACACCCACACATACAGACAACCAATGCAGTTGCTCAATCAACGCATTAAGACAGCTGGTGGGCGTTCTTCGAACCCGGGGGAAAGGAAAAGCGACAAAAATAGGCAGCAGCACTACGTAAACAAATGCAATTAAATGCGCGCCCGGAAGAAAAAAATTGGTGCCTCGTTTGGGGTCAAACGCACGATTTGTGCGTGTGACTGTGTGTGTTCGTAATTGCGTGTATAACCGGCTGGTGGGCGGCATTGCGACGCTGGAGGGTGTCGAGGCAAATGTAGGTGTGTGGGTTGCTGATGCTGTCGTTGTCGCTGTCATTGACAACATCGACGTCATTACAACATTACGAACGTTTCTATTTTTTTTAGTTAAGCTTTGTTGCTTCATTGGTTTCGAAATCACTACTTAGTTTTGTCGCTTGTTATACCTACTTTTTGTTGTTTTGCATATATTGCGTGCGCGCGCAAACTCAGAGTTTACTGACTGTTCTGGGTACATGTCATAGACCCTACCTATGATTTATTTAAAGCCATTACTGACTGATTTTAGAAGATTTGAATAGCATTAGCTGACTGGGTGTCACTCGATTCAGTAATTAATGTTGATCAGTGTTGCCAGATCAAGAGACTTCTTCCTAGATTAAGAAGATTCTTATAACTTAGAAGACATCCTCCTAGATTTAGAAGATTCTTGGCTTTTTAGGAGAATTATTAAGTGGTATGTTGAGTTGTTTAGAAGAATGTTTCGGAAATTCCGATGGTAATACATTTGTCATAATTAGTAGCACTGAAGACAGTTTAGAAGACTTCGATGGTAATACATTTGTCATCATTAGTGGCATTGAACCATTAAATATGGAAAGCTAAAATGTCTAATTTCATTTAATTAATTGTATGCTTCAAAGTGAATAATTGATGCAATGAATAAAATAAGTTTACAAAATCGAATTTCATACCGATCTAATTTTTTTATTTTGTGTTAATTTTGCAATAAAAAATACCAAATACATTTTTATTTGTTTATGACAAGTTTAATTCCTTAGTTTATCATGACAACAATTTAAATAATTTTTAGGGTATTTTCTTAATATTTGGGAGGAAATTTCATATTTTTTAAAGATTTAAAACAAAGAAAGATTAATAAGAGTAACAAAATATATAGAAACTTAATTTAAGCAAACATTAATCAAAGTAATGTAGAACTGTCTTTTAAGAGAGTGAAAATAGAAAAGTAAATGATTTTATTAGAATTTAATACATTTTCTCGACTTTTTCGTGCCGGCTCTAGGACATTCTAAATCACATTGAATAACTGCATAGTTCTATTATCGATTAAACATTATTTTAAATCTCGATCTCTTCTAGATTTGGGGTATTAGTTTATTGTTTTAATAAAAACTTTTGAAAACACCTTCTTTTTATCGATTTTCTCCAGGTTTCCGGTGAAATATGATCCCTTAAAATATATGTGCTGAGTTTTAATATCAAATGAGTCATATTTTAGGCTTCCATTATTTTTGGTTTAGGAGTAACAGCTGTTTTTCAGTTAAAAAATGTAAAATTTCTAGTTTCTACATGGATTTTCTGCTCTCTAACAATGGAAATAACAAAAAATATCACTGGCTTACCATCTCCTTTTGGATAGGTGCTGAATCACATCCGAAAAATTCTTTTGAAATTTGCCATTTTTTAAAGCAATTCTTCAAAACTGCTTTTTGGGTTGCTAGCGAACACCAATGACTTAATTCTTTCGCATTTAAACACATAAATACTTAGAAGTTATAAATTTAGGCTTTTGCGTGGTTATATCAACAACATTCCGTAATAATTTGAAAAACGTTTGTACTCGGACACAGTTTTCTCACAGTTTTTCAGCTCTAATATTCACTTTAACATACAATTTATTTATTTATTCAGATATATAAAAAATATATTTGAATTAAAGTAAGAAGTACAATTAAAAATCTCTCTTCTTCTTTTTTTCTATATTAAGCATTTTATAGCATTCTAAAAATTTGTTTACTTCTCTTCTTTAAACTGAAATATTCAGTTTATTTCGTATAATTCATAAAACTTCAAACTATTTTAAAGTTATATTTATTCCTGGAACCATGGAGGGTTCAGGCGTTTCGTTTAGATTGAAGAGATGAGTGAGATGAGATAGATGAGTTTACATTTCAATAATCGATGGGTTCATGCCAAACTTAGTCGGCCTCGATAGCTTAGAGGGTAGCGCGCTGGCTTCTCATATCGAGCGATCCAAGTTCGATTCCTGGCTTGGGCTGGACAAAACACTCATCTACTTCTATCGCTATCCACATGAAGCAGATGAGAATTACATGAATCGCACAAGTGCGCTCTTGGCGGCAGGCCATGGCAAAACCTCCAAGTGTGAACGAAAAAACTGCCAATCGCCGTTCGGATTCTTCGTTAAACTGTAGGTCCCTTCCCTTCTTTTCCACATCCGTTTGAAATGTGTGTTGTATCACATGCTAGAGTGTGTAAGTGTGTCTCATACAGAGGCAGCCCCTAAACTAACCATCCAACCAAAGCCAAACTTAGACTGTAGCACCATCTTGTTGTTTTGACTGTAACATTAGTTCCACCATAATTTAGAACAAAGTAAAAACTGAGGATGCCGTCAACATGCAAACTACAACAAAAAGTATGAGTTCAATGGTGTTTTTTAGTACCTGTTGTTAATTTGTCTCATGCAGAAACCTAAAATGTTGCTTTATGGCGCATCCATTAATCGAAAGATTAGCATCCTTCTTCTTAAACTGGCCATAGCAACCAGTTACTGGGTTACAGCTTGCCCCAAAAGTTTTCTTCAGGCATCACCATGAAATGGTAGGTTGTCCTCAACTTGGTTCTTCCATCGGAGACACGGTCTCCCTCTTCGACGTTGACCTCCAAATACAGCATCGAGCATCGAATAAAACTTTCGCCGAAGCTTAATTGCCATCGATTTAGCTACATTACTAATTAACACTTCTTACGTAATTTTCTTTTTTCGAAGCGAATACCGATTTTTTAATACAAAATTGAATAATTTCCAGGTGTAGTTGAAAAGTGTGTCTTTCTGTAATAAAATGATAAACTTAATTTAATTAAATGACTACCTAACCAGTGTTTCCAGATACCTGAAAAAAGTAATTCTTCAATATTCAATTCCCAAAACTCCCAAAAATAGTAGGTTTCAACCCCCAACTACCCTCTTGAATCCGACACTGTCAGTATGAAATTCTCTTTTGTAAACTTCATTCATTTATTCAGTGCATAAATTATACACTTTGAAGCATACAATTATAAGCGACACGTCTTCCTTTCTCAACTTTCACTTTAATAATGATTCAATCGATTTGAAACACAAAAGCTTATGGCTATACAAAATGATGCTTACATTTACATATATATACATACATATGGTGTGAACGCCGAAAATGGCACAGATCTCGTGACAAACGAGGTTGGTTTACATTTGATCGTTCTACACATTGCTACGCTTACATGCTAATATACACACATTTGGAACATAGATAAATAGGAACGTGACATATATTACAAACATACATTGGTATCGATTCCAAGAAATAGATCGCGTGATTTTCATATTCTAAGGAATTATTGAATGCGTGACGCCATGAGCGTCATACCATACACTGCTACATTCGGTCATATCCAACACTGCTACATTCGGTCATCCTGACAATAAGAGATCCCCTGATCTCTTCTGTGTTGAACAAAATCATCTTCTAAGCCCCTACGCCCGCTGAACCAGGGTTTCAAGTTTCCTACTGCCCATACGCCTTGATATGGTGTACGGGATTGCTGAAAGCCCTCTACGTCCTCCAGCAGGTATCGATCGTTGCGTAGTACTTTCGTCACTCGGTACGGACCTCGAAATTTAGGTAACAGTTTTCTACATACACCCGCGGACGAATCGAAGTTTTTCACCACAACATAATCGCCTTCTGTATATATATGTGGGTGCTGGCGTTTTTTGTCTACTTGTCGTTTATTATACTCTTGCATCTTTTCTTGATTCTCCGCCGCCCTATTTCGTATTTCCTCGAGATTAATTTGCTTTGGGCTATTATAAGCTTCATCTAACCCTTCTTTTAAAGAATCTATAACTTCTCCTCTCTGTGACGTACCGAAAAGTACTATACTAGGGTGTTGATTTATGCTTCTATGCATTGTGTTGTTGAGTGCATGCTCTACTCTCTCTATAATTACGTCCCAGTGTAACCCTCTGTCCGGTTCTGTTAGTTTGGCTATCATGGGACCTAAACTTCGGTTCACTCGTTCCACTTGGCCATTTGCTTGAGGAGAACCTGTAGCTATCTTCACGTGCTTTACTGCGTTTAGATCCAAAAATTCTTTAAATTCGCCGGATGTAAAACAACTTCCCCTATCCGAGATAAGGCACTTGGGCCTGCTATAAGATCTGAAGTAGTCTCTGAGTGCTGTGATTACTTCGTTCGTTTTTGTGGTTTTTGTGGTGTACAACCTGGTAAACTTCGAGAAAGCATCTATTACAACTAGAATGTGTTTCTTCGCTCTGGAATTGTCTACTGGGCCATAATGATCAACGTGAACGATTTCGAAAGGTGCGTTCCCTTTTGGAATGCTATGTAAAAATCCTTCCTCCCGGCCCGTCTTAGGAGAATAGGCAATGCATTTCAAACAATTTGCTATATGTTTTCTTACTTTTTCTTTCATCTTTGGAAACCAATAGCCCTTTGAAATTAGTTCTACTACTTTGTCAATGCCTACGTGACCCATTTCATCGTGGTACTTATATATTATATGGGTTTCCATATCTTCGGGAACATAAAATAAAAACCCACCATCATCTTTTTTCCTGTATACCACACCATTTCTCATCTCGAACAAACCGTCCTCAGATTCCTGCAATTTCTCACGCAACCTGCAAATCTTTTCGTCTTTTCCTTGGCATATAATCAAATTTTCTTCCAGTGTATTTGTGTCTAACACGAGAATATTCGTGCACCGACTTAATGCATCGACATGCTGCATTCTTGTCCCTGCACGGTGTTCAAGTACGTAATCGTAATTTTGCAGTTCGAGGGCCCACCTGGCTATTCTAGGGTTTAAATCTTTTTTGTTAAGTGTCATGGTCAGTGAGTTGCAATCAGTGATTATTTTAAATCGTTTTCCTTGGAGGTAGACCCGAAAACGTTGAAGAGCGTTGACTATGGCTAATGTTTCCAGCTCGAAGCTGTGATATTTTGACTCTGTTTCGCTAGTCCTCTTTGAAAAATAAAATATTGGGTGTAGTCTACCATCGGCTTTCTTTTGCAAGAGGATTGCCCCAAATCCGATTGAACTTGCGTCGCAATGTAGTTCTGTTTCGTCGTTCGGATCGTATAATGCGAGCACCGGTGACTCCAACAGTTTTTGCTTTAAAGCTTCAAATGACTTTAATTCGATTGGGCCGAATTGAAATTTTTTGTCTTTCTTCGTGAGGTCATACAAGGGTTTGGCAATTAAGGAAAAATCTTTTACAAACCTACGGAAATACGAGCAAAGGCCTAAGAAGCTTTGAACAGAATGGGTAGTCTGGGGTATTGGAAAATTTTGAATGGCTTGAAGCCCTTTTTCGTCTGCTTTTATCCCGTTTCCATCAATCTTGTAACCCAAATATTTCACGTTTGCCTGCAAAAACTCACATTTATCTAATCGTAGTTCCAGCCTATTTTTGACTAATCTATTGAAAACCTCCGTCAAAATTACAAAGTGCTCTTCAATGCTCTCCGTAGCTATCATAATGTCGTCTAAATAAATTATTAATTTGTTCGCCCTTACCATATCCGCAAATATTTTGTTCACAAAACGTTGGAAAACTGACGGGGCGTTTTTTAGCCCAAATGGCATCCTCAAAAACTCAAATTGGCCTAAAGGTGTGGTAAACGATGTGTATTTAATTGAATCTGGGTGCATGTATACATGGAAAAACCCGTTTTTTAAGTCTAATTTCGTAAAAATTGTCTTTTTAGTCAGGGTGTCTAGTAAATCATCAATTAATGGAATTGGGTAGTTATCTCTAGCAGTATCTTTATTTAATGTACGATAATCGACGCACATTCTTAGTTCACCTGTCTTTTTCTTGACTAATACGATTGGGGATGCAAACTCCGATTCGCTCGCTTTGATGTAGCCCTTTGCCAGATATTCGTCCAACAATTTTTGCAACTCTGTTTTTTCAGTGTATGACAGCCTTCTTGGTGAACAGTGGAAAGGTTTTGCGTTTTCGACAGACAATTTCATTTCAAACTTAATTTCTGGTTCACGAGGGCGCAAGGGCTTTACATACAAGTTTTTGAATAATTCCACAAATTTTTGTTTGATATGATGTTTAACATTATCTCCAATATTCAAATCAAATTCGCAATCAAGATTACAATCAATTGCTAGCAAAAAGTTTTCAAAAATATTACACTCATAATCCGGATTGTTACTCTCATTACTTAAATTGGTGCACTCGTTACCTAAATCATTATGTTCAATACCTAAATTTTCACACTCATTATTCAAACCATTACACTCATTTTCCCTACTGGGTGTGATATTTACGCTTTTCGAGCTTCTTATGCTATACTCATCGGAAAGTTTGCTGTTGCTCTTTTCACATTTAGATTTACCGTCCAATGTTGCCCCTGTTCCATCTTCAAATACTAATTTGGCTTTACTTGCCTTCAGAAAATCCCTGCCCAAAATTGCTTGATAGTTCATGCACTCGTCGGATACTACACAAAGATTTAATTCAACCGTTTTATTTTCCAGAATAATATGACACAAAATTTTGCCGAAAATATTGACTTTGCTTTTATTCATTCCAAAATAACTTGAATTCACGAAAGAAAAATTAATAAAATGAACTTTTCCAATAAACGATTCCCGCACCAGGCTAATCGGGCTCCCCGAGTCTATCAAGCATTCTAGGGACAAACAGATTCTAGGATTGGTTTGCATCATAAATTCATAATATCTTACATATTCATTTTCGCCTATATATTGAACGCTTTTCATCTTGTGATCCGGGCAGTTGGCGGCTTTGTGTTCCGGGCTCCCGCACACATGGCAAGCACCCCATTCCCGCTTGGGCTTGTTGCATTGAGAGGCGTAGTGCCCAACGTAGTTGCAGTTGTAACAACGAATCTTTGAGACATCATTTTTTGCGCCGTTTGGTTGTTGCGTACTCACTCCCTGTTGTAGCTGCACTCTTGAAAAAGCCTGTAGTAACTGCGATGCGTTGGTGTAACATTGTATATGAGCCTGCGTGCGCAGCCTGGTGTCAGGGATCCCCTCGATGACACAGTCAAGTAATTCGTCTTCGTCGATTTGGATAGGATTTGCGAGCAATATTTTGTCGCTGTAGTACGAAGTGAAACTTTCGCCGTGCTTCCATTTCCTTGCCTCGAAGCTGTGACGCAATGCTAGTTTGTTCCTCTTCCAACCAAAGAACTGCTGCATATCCTCCAACAACTCTTTCGTGCTCTCGTTTGCATAGCACGGTTTTGAATACAGCCACGTTTGTGCTCTGCCGGCCAATTTGCTTAGCACCAGTGTCCGCATTTCCCGCTCGCCGACCTCATATGCGTTCCCCACACTTTTCAATTGTTGGATCCATATGTCGACATTCGTTTCTCCATCATATGTCGGCACCAAATTGCGTATAATTTCAAATGAAATACGGGCTGCACCATTTGACTGTGGTGCGATAGCTGCGGCGTCGCAAGCGTCCGTGTGGCGTGACATCGAATTCCGTTCTAGCAAACTGATTCTACGCTTCAAAGCTTCGATATCATTGCTCTCGTTCTCTGGGGAAGCTTCGACGCATGCGGCACCTTCAGCTTGCGTGTGTATGGTCGGGCATTCGCCGCCAATATTTGGGCAATCGCCCCGTGCATCCAACGGCACCTCACTTAATCTCAACGCGAGAACGTTTTTGTTGCCATGCGTTGGCAGGCTCAAACACCTCAGCCACTCGCGAAGCTGCGCTACCGAATAGTCACTTGCAGCAATTGAATTTTCCATTTTCTTGTCCTTTAAAATGCTTTTCTTTTTTATTTCTTTTTAAAAAAAAATTGGGCGAAGGAGCCGATCCCACTTCTGAAGTTTATAAGCGACACGTCTTCCTTTCTCAACTTTCACTTTAATAATGATTCAATCGATTTGAAACACAAAAGCTTATGGCTATACAAAATGATGCTTACATTTACATACATATACATACATATGGTGTGAACGCCGAAAATGGCACAGATCTCGTGACAAACGAGGTTGGTTTACATTTGATCGTTCTACACATTGCTACGCTTACATGCTAATATACACACATTTGGAACATAGATAAATAGGAACGTGACATATATTACAAACATACATTGGTATCGATTCCAAGAAATAGATCGCGTGATTTTCATATTCTAAGGAATTATTGAATGCGTGACGCCATGAGCGTCATACCATACACTGCTACATTCGGTCATATCCAACACTGCTACACAATTTAACTAAATTAAATTAGACATTTTAGCTTTCAATATTCAAGGCTTCAGTGCCACTAATAATGTCAAATGTATCACCATCAATATCCTCTAAACTTTCTCCTAAACAAATCTTATTCCTAAACATTATCCTAAAAGGTCAAGAATCTCCTACGAGTAAATCTAGGAGGAAATCTCCTGATTTGGCAACACTGTACCTAACAATGATAACTGGCAGTTGCTTTGAAAGCTAATTTCTATAGTTTTATCACTAAAAGAAAAGCCTATACCAAAAAAGTCAGTGGCGCCCACAAGTGGAATTTCGAGAGGTCAATCACCCCAAAATATCTACAATTGTGGTAAATATGATTCATAGGACATTGCACTCAAAACTTGTATGTACGTTTCTTAAAAACAAACGAACGCAATGTGCTCTGTCGTTGCTGGTCGACTGTAGTTCACCAGCTGTTGCTGCTGCCACTGCTGTTCACGTAGTCGTTCTTTCAACACTTTCGGCTGTTGTTTTTCTTTTATATACTTCGGCTATATGCACTTTTCCCCTTGCGGCCACTGTTTCCTTCTACTTCACGCGTCTGGCATGTTGCTTGCCAATTGCCAGAGTTTTTTCAGTTGTTGCTGTTCTGTTTTATGTTGTTGTTTTGTTGCCGTGGCTACGACCGCGGTTGCTGTTGCTGTTGCTTTGTTATTGCCATTGTTATTGTTGTTGCCGATGTCGGCGCGCAGCACTGTATACACCACACACTCAACACACACACCCGCTGCGCTATTCGGCGCTGTGTCTTGTGACGGTGTGCTGGCGGCTGTGGCTGTTGCTGTTGCTGTGGCATTTTTGTGCATTGCGTGTCTGCGCTCTTTCTAAACCAATCAGCCAACCAAACAGCCACAGCTGACTACTCAGCCGGCCGCACATTCAGTCAGTCGCTAGCAGTTTGTGCTTCTTGCCGCTTTAACTGCGGTTCTTATTCTGGTCGTGCTTGGACTGCTGTCTTGTCTGGTTTGGTCTGATCTGGTCTGGTTTGGTTGGTTCGCTGTGCATTTTGGACTCGGCGCATTGCTTAATGTCGACAGCTGGCAGCTGTATTTTACATACTTGTGCGCGTTGTCGGTATTCGCGGCTGTTATTGGTTCGCGCACTTTAATCGGCCGCTGTTCTGCCGTCTGACGCTTATCGCATCGATGTCAATTGCTGACCACAAGGTAAGTTGGTCGTTTCGCGACCCATTAGTTCTCATTAGGTTGTAAACAAGAAATTTTCGTTGGCATTGTTTTCGTTGTGCTCTGTTTTCGTTGCAGTTTTGTGCATTGTTTACATTTTCGCGCTTGTACAGCTGTTTTTTCATTTCTTTGCATTATTTTTCGGTCTCGTTTTTGTTAAAAATTCGATTGAATTGAATTCGAATCGCTCGTTTGTAAGTGTTTTCGGTGCTTTCATTTCGTTGTGACTTTTTGGCACCGCCGTGTGAGATGTGTTCTCAAGATGTGATTTTATTGTTGTTGTTTGTTTGCTTAGCTGCAACTCGACAGCGGCTTGTGCAGTGCAATAATGTTGACTCGACTTTGGCATTGTGTGTGCTGTCGTTTTGATTTTGCTAATTACTCATACGCCCCCAAAGCCGCCCGGCCCATGTCTCGCTTCAACTAAGCTACGTGCGTGCCGTTGACTTTTTGTTGTTGTTCGTTTTGTGGCCGGCGTCTTTAATCGGTCGCGCATTCTAATTGATCTCCGCTTTGTTACGTCTTCGTCGGCGGCTGTTTGTGTTCGCATTCGGTGCGGCTTCCGCACGTTTCTCGGCTCCGCAGGTTCATCGAACTGCTTTAATTTGGTCTGTTTTTATTTTCTTTAGATTCTGTGTATTTGCGCATTTGCAAGTCGTTGTCCTCTTTTAATAAAACGTTGTTGCCGCTTTATGCTGTTGCTTTCACTGCGATTGGTGCCAGAGTTCATTCAACGTTCTGCGCATATGGCAAAGTTTCGACAACAAAAGAAAGGCAACAAATTAAATAACGCACAGCTGTTTGAAAATTCTCGTATTGTCGTTTGTTTGGCTTTTGTTTATTTGTTGTAGGTGCGCTTGTCTGAGCGTCTGTGTATGTGTGCATGTGTGTGTCTGTGTGTGGGTGGGTGGGTGTGTGCTCTTTCGCTTCGTAATAATTTCCAATCAATCAATACATATTTCGCCTCATTATTCACATTTCACACTTTTTCGCTTCCTTAATTTTTTTTTTGCTCTACGCAACCGTTTGCACTTTTTCAACCCAATTGCTGCGCTTTAATATTTATTACCTAATACTTGAAATTTTTCATTCACATTTTTTCTTGCATTCATAAAAATTTAATTGAATAAATTATATATTCTGTACTAAACTTCTAATGAAATCTGATGCTAAAAACATTGTTTTCTCGAGCCCTGCAACCGGCGCCCCAAGCAATCGTCTGCTCGTTTAGCTTTTGTGCTCGTCGTCAGCATTTTTCACAACTGTTATGGCCGGGTCCGCGCTCTTTGTTTGCACATTACTCACTTGTTTACTGCTGGTTGCCTGCGCTAGTCCATTGTTGTCCGTTTAGTTGTGCAGATACCTGGCTTTGCCTGCCCCGCTCCTCCACTGACACCAACTGTGCCACCGCTCTGTGCCTGCCATGTCCTGTCGTGCTGCTCGATCGGCCCCCTGCACAGTCTGGCAGCGTTGCAATTTCGTTCTGTACATCCTCCCCCGCGCGCTTCACCGTTCGCCATTCGTTTGTTGTTTGCTGCCGCTGCAACTTTTTGCTGATTTCCCACATGTTGTCATGTTTTTTTGTTGCAGTGTTGTTTTTCTGTTTGCCTTCTTCGTGCAAATTTTATAGCTCTTTGTGTCTGCAGCTGACTTTTTCCTTACTTTAGCTGAGTGCAACTTCTCTATCGGCACCAGAGTTGCCATTTGCCAATTTGGGTGTCCATATTTTTGTTTATCCCACAGCAAATGAAAGTCATCGGTTCGAGTTCAAGTTATGTAATTTATTTTGTGTTTCTGTGAAAAATTCCCACACATTTAATGCGCCAATGCTTGACGCATGCTCGTAATAGCAAAAATCCAATATTTTTGTGTGGTAATTATAGCGGGAAATTCACCGAAAGCGGAGAAATTTATGACTAAGCTGAAATGTTTTCCCGCTGAACGTTGATAAGCAGTGGCGTAGAAAATTGTTTCTTATTTTTAAATTGATTTTAATTGAGCTTAATTTTCAGTGGAAAAAATTGCAATGAAAATTTTTTCATTAAGAATATTGGCGACAGTTTTGAGATCTGGAGGAAATGCTTGTTTGCGAAAAAGATTTGTAAAGACATTAGAATGCGTATTCCAGCTGTGGGCCTAGAGAGCCCTTTGGCAATGAGAGGGATGAAAATAATTTTTAATTAGATAATAAAATTTTTTGTATTAGATTTCAATAGTTTTTAATTTATTTTTTGAACAACCTTTCTCACATTCACTGCTAGTGTTAAACTTTTTTATGATCAAAACAAATTTAAATAATTGCTACACAAATTTCTTTTTAATTAAAAAAATTTTTAATTTTAAATCGTTTAAAAGTTTTTTAAAATAATCAAAATAACATAAAATCAGCTCGGAAAGCAAAGAGGAGTTTTAATAATATTTTTAGCTTAACATGTGTAGAACTTAAACTTCTAGACTAGACTAGACTAGACTAGACTAGACTAGACTAGACTAGACTAGACTAGACTAGACTAGACTAGACTAGACTAGACTAGACTAGACTAGACTAGACTAGACTAGACTAGACTAGACTAGACTAGACTAGCCTAGACTAGACTAGACTAGCCTAGACTAGACTAGACTAGACTAGACTAGACTAGACTAGACTAGACTAGTCGAGACGAGACTAAATTAATCTTAACTAAATTAAATTAAGAGACTAGACTAAACTAGAAACGGAAACTGAAGACAAATCTAAAAACTAGAACTAAAAAACTAATCTAGTCCAAATCAGTTAACCAGTTAAAAAGTTAATCATTAACAAACATTTTTTAAATTAATTTTTTCATATCCGGGACTCATAAGCCTGAAACTCGAGCAATCGGTTAGTTATGTTGCTAAAATATAGAAAAATATAACGATTTAAATTTGCATGGAGGCACTTTACCCTTATCGGACCATCTCCTTTACGTTTCCTTGATTTATTTTCTGTTGGCACAAAACGGTGACAGATGTTTGTACTCAAGTGTGTGATTTAAAACTATCTAAAAGTTTCGTAAAAAATCAGTGTAATATTCAGAGCTAACAGGGCTCAGCGGCTTTGCACGCTTCATTTATGATTTTGAAAATTTTGACTGAAAAGTCAAATTCAAGTTATGTTTCTTCACATAAACTTCTAATAAATTTTCGCATGTGTTGAATTATTTGCGATTTTAAATCATTTTTGTAATTCGGAAGTCAATGAGACCAATGAATTCCGATTCCCTTAACCGTTTGTTGACCACGTCAGATTTTGATAGAAAAAAATTCTTGTCTAATTTTTTCTCATTTGAAACGGTTTCATTATATTTGAAGTCAAAAAACCCATTAAATCATGTTTTTCGATTCAAACTGTTAACCCATTGTTGACCTCCTCATATTTTGAAAAAAAAAATCAAAAAAGTTAAAAACACTTGCCGAATTTTTTGTAACTAAAAATATTTTCCCCAAGTTTGAAGTCAATAGATCTTTTAATTCATGTTATTTGACCATTTCTCTATAGAAACTTTTAGCCCATCGCATAACCCGTCCGATTGTGAGTTTAAAAAAAAATTAACAATGCATGTCGAATTGTTTCTCATTTAAAGTGGTTTTGATAAATTTAAAAATTTGAATTCGTCATTTAGCCTTTAAATTTTGGCTATCAAAAAACTGAAAAACAGGTGTAGAATTATTACTTATTTGAAGGGATTTTAATATTTAAAGTATTTAACTAAATCATGTTTTCCTAAACTGTTAACCCATTTTTGATTTAAAGAATAAACATTAATAACACACGTCGACTAATTTTTTATTTAGAGTGTTTTTCTAAGTTTGAAGCAACACAACCCATTAAATCATGTTTCTCGATACAAACTTTTAACCCAACTTGACCACGTGAGATAAAAAAAAAAAAATTACCGTGTCTAATTATATTTCGTTTCAAGTGTTTTTACCAATTTTGAAGTCAGTAGGCCCATCGATTGATGTTTTTTTAGTCTTCGCGTATACGAACCCATTGTTGACCCCGTTAAATTTTCATTTTCAAAAATTTGAAAATCATGTGTCCAATTTATTGTGATTTAAAGTTTTTCACCAAGTTTGAAATTTACCCCTTTCGGGACTACTGGGATAATTCGTTCCAGCAAGTTTTTAAAGCCCCTCAAAAAAATTATTAAAATCTTACGACCCACGCAAAATATTTATTTCGATTTCGGTGTTCCCGCATAAAAGGATGATTTCAGAAATTGTGAGCATCCAATATAATTTTCTAGCCCCAACTTTCATAGCATGAAAATATTTCTACTGTGAGAATTCTGGATTCCAAAATTAAACTCAGTCCCGAAAGGGTTAAAGGCAAATAAAATCAAGTAAATCACCTTAACACAAATTAAAAAAAAAAACCGGTCGCAGCGGAAGCTCATTTTCTAAAGTTTAAATTAAATTTAAATTAATATTTAAATCAGTTTTAATTTCATGTTTGTAGCTTTAGCCGTTTGTGCTGAGCGATGATGAGTCAGAAAAAAATATGTTTGGGAATAATACAAAAATCTAAAAATATTAAATATGCATCGTAATAATCATAAAAAGATTTCGAATGATCTTAGTATACAAAAACCAAAAAAATAACTGCTATTTGTCAGTCTTGAGCAATCATTTGCCGGTCTTTGGCAACTCTGTTGTTTAAGTTTATTTAAACCCGTTTTCAAGCAAAGAATAAAAGCAAACATGTCTAAAAAAAAAGAAACTAAAAGCCCGCACAAATGTAAAACGTATTTATTACGCAAATGTGTGCAAAAATATTTCATTTCTTTTACAGCGAAACGCCGCGGCAAATAAATGCGCACAAAATTAGTGCAGTAAATGAGCGCTTGAAATGCATTCGCACTGCGGCACAAACAGCTTTCAAGCGATTTATGTATTTATTCGTTTTGCTTTAATTCGTTTATGGTCAGCAAATATGAATGTGCAGCTGTTTGCGCGAAAAAGTGGGCTTTGCCTTGTGCTGGCTACCAATAAATGTGTTGGTGCAGGCCAGCAGTTGAAATGTTGTGGCTCTTATCTGGTAGGTTGCCTACTCGTACTCGCTGTTCTTTTTGGTTTTTAGTGAAAAAATTGACGAATGAAAATGCAGAAAATTAAGGCAGATTTGTTGTTCTGACTTTTGCCCTTTGACAGTGGAATAGTTTGATGAGGCGAAATCCCAGAAATCGTAGAACTTTTATATAACATTTGTATGTACAAATAGAGACAACTTAAATCTCATTCAACCATCTGACTTCTTAATCAGTCATGAAATTTCCTTGTTTTAATTATACAAGCAATGCTTGTCTTTGTGTTTTGCTAGTCAACTCTCGTTGCCGTTTACTGCGATTGCAAAAAGCTGAGCTAAATACTGAACCAATAATTCATACAGTCCAACGAACCATTGTTGCTGCGTCTTTGTTTGTGCTACTATCGCCAAGGGAAGTGCCCTACGCTTGCCTGCTCCTTGCCAACGCTTCAGTGGATCACAAGCGTTGCTTATTTTCGCAGTCGTTCTTTGTGGCGTAAATTGTGCTTTTGTTTGTTGCATGCAGGTTGGGTCAATATGGCAGCCAATTGAGGTCACATTACACATAATCGCTAAAATGGAAATCACATCTGCTCATTTTTCCACCCGCTGCCACTCCTACATATTCTCGTGTGTGTGTGTGTGTGTGAGTTATAACTTATAAGTTTCCATGCATGCATTCATGTATGACAAACTGGGCGCAGATTGCTCAGACTTCGACCGCAGCGTTGATAACACACGGGTGCCGTTGTGTTCTGCGCTATTTGCAATTGTAATTATTTGATATTTTCCCTTTGCTTCTCCGTTGTGCATTGCAGGAAATTTGATATTTAATCACTGGAAAATAAACGCAGACGAATTTGAATTGAACGCGGAGTTTTGCTGGTGTCCACACACACACAGACAGCAACGCCACGGCACACACACACGCGCACGCCAGCAGACGAGACGAATACGGTAGACAGACAGCGGTGGGACGTGCGCGCATCGGGAGCAACGTTGCGGGAGGCGCAGTCACACACAAGTACACACAATTACTTATCAGAGTGGAGATATAGATACGCGCCAGCCAGCAGTCGCAGCCATAGCGTCGACAACAACAATCGACAATACCAATAACAACAGCAACAACAACAACAATCACGACGACAACGACAACAAAGCAAAGCAAAATAAAAACAAACCGCTTCAAAGCAGCAGCGCGAAATTGAAGAGCAGCTGGTAGCGCTGAAGTGCTGGTGAGCTGGTGAGCTGTTGGAGCCGTTGGTGCCCGAGTCGCAGTTGATTTTCGTTCAGCACTGAAGTGAAGTGAATGTAACGTCGTGGTGGCTTCATCGTCGTTGTTGGTCCGGTGTTTTACTTGTGTTGCTCTAATTGTTGCGGTCGCATCGAAAAAAAAGTCATACACTATCGCAGCGTATTTGTATTTTGTCGGTGAGTTGAAAATTGAGTTTGGCGTGGCATGTTTTTTTCGGCGTTAGTTGTTGCTTTCATTGATTTTTGTTTAATAAACATTTTCTGTGCCAATTGATATTTATTGAAAACAAAATCTCCTTCATTTGCAGCGCAATTGTTGAGCCGCAGCAGCGCACGCAAAAACAATAATAATAACAATAAAGAAATAAAAACAAAAGCAGAGAAGAAGCCAACGCAGCGCCGTGTCAGCTTCAGAGATGGTGAAGACATTTCAGGCCTATTTGCCGTCCACGAATCGGACCTACTCATGTGTTCATTGCCGCGCCCACCTCGCTTCGCACGACGAGCTTATATCGAAATCGTTTCAGGGCAGCCAAGGGCCCGCGTATCTGTTCAATTCGGTGGTGAATGTGGCGTGCGGCCAGACGGAGGAGCGAGTGCTGCTCACTGGGCTGCACGCCGTCGCCGACATCTACTGTGAGTGCTGCAAAACGCCGCTGGGCTGGAAGTACGAGCACGCCTACGAGTCCAGCCAGAAGTACAAGGAGGGCAAATACATCATCGAGCTGGCGCACATGATCAAGGAGAATGGCTGGGATTGAGCGGCAGTGGCGGCATCCGTGAAACGAAGGCGAACGGCGCTGAGAAATGCTGGTGGTGTTGTTGGCTTGTGACGACGGTGGTGAACGTTGGATGGTGGAACGAAGTGATGAGTGGTTGTGGTAGTGGTGCATGATGGAGCACGGATGAACGCAGTTGGTGTTGGCGTTGACGTGGGCGTGTTGATGAGATATATGGCATAAAGTGACGTGCGTAACCAAACAAACGTTAGACATTTCGGTAACAAAAACAACCAATAACAACCCTTGCTCGCATCTTTTCTTTATCTATGCAAAAGAAAAGCACACAACAACAACATAAACATACACACACATCGAACTCACACAAACACACACACGCACACTCAACCGCATCCACTCAAACACAAAAGTGCATGCAGATTGCTTTAACTTTCCTTCATTTAAAGTTATGGGCAGTTTTGCTTGCCAGTCAAATTGCAATTATTGCAAAAATCGTAAACGCAAACCACAAACACCACAACAACAACAACCAACACACACAAAACAAAAACCAAGCACACAAACGAATTGTATGAATTTTTGGACCAAAAACAAAAGCGCAAATTGCACTGTGAGACAAAAGCGCAACGCCTTCAGGTGCAATATGCAGCAAGCTGGAGCGCGTTTGAAACTTTTGCTGCTGCCGCTATTATGGCTGCCGCCGCCGCCGCTGCTGCTTTTATGCCGGAAGCTGAAATTCGTACGCTCTAGACTGCTCATCCACTGCTCGCCACAAAGTGCAGGAAGGCGTGTGCAAATCTACTCCGTACTTTCCTATCTACTGAATTTCAAAATACTCTTCTGCACCCTTCAATTGCTACCTACCACACCTATAGAGAACAATTAAACTGTACCGTTTCAACTGTCTGCATTACTTTAAGTTTCATGTGTGTATTTATCACGATTTTTCTTCCCGTTCAGGTCTGTTTCGAAAATTAGCTTTTAATTTATTGTGATGAAAAATTTGATTTTTAATCTGTCAAACTTTGCTTATTTAAGAAGCTGTTGTCGACATGCACCACTTCATACTAACGTAAATAAAGCTGTATGAAATGCGTAGAGTTGATTTTGTATAGAATGAAGAGAGCACGCAATGGCTGCCATTGAATTCATATTAGATTATTTCATTACAATATTTATATTACGCTGCTTGAAAGAAATGTAAATGTAAGACGAACACCTTAATGTATCGACAATTAGTTACAACCAATTTTTCAAGTTATTATAATTAATTATAATGTGTAAAGGCATTAGTTACGAACAAGTGCGTTGCAGCTTGTTGAATGAAGTTTACATAAGGAAATAACAAAAAGAGTATTAAAGCATTGAAGTTGATAGAGGAGACGACTACCAAACGAAGACGAACGCAGTCGATGGGACAGAAAGTCAGAGCTGTGAGCAGCAGGAGCGAGTAAGAAACGTGAAGGGCATTGAGGCCCGCGCAGATGGCTATTGAAGAAGACAGGCCCTGCGAAAAGGGCGCCGCGAATCGCATAGCTAGCGTTGGCTGGCAGTACTGCAGCTGGCAATTTAGTAAAAACGCCAGAGAAACGCAGAGAACAACAGGCTGCAAGCTCGACTTAGTTACTAAACAAAATAACTGCATACTAGGCGAACGAAAATAAGCGAAGTGAAGGGGGAAAATGATTTAAACAAAAATTAAAAAAAAACAAAACAACTGCCAAGAACTTTTCATGTCGTTAACGTTCTCTAAGTAAATTAGAATATGAAATTTTATTGAGTTTTACAAAATCAAACATGTAGAAATGCAAATTTTAATGTGATGTGCAAATGCTGTGAGCCAGATGCTTCAGGCTACTTCACATTAAAATTCACGTTTTTCCTTTAGAAAAACTAAATAATAAAATACATAAAAGCATAGAGTGTAAAATGAAAGAAAAAATAAACTCAATTGCAACGGCATTAGCTAAAATCGTGTTAACAAATTATTTATAAAGCAAAAATGTATCTCAACAATAACAACATAAAACAACAAATCACACAACTGCAGCAGCTGAGCTAATAGAAATGTGTAACGTTCAAAGTCTGCTGCAGTTTAGCTCATTTGATGATTCCCACCCGCGCTCATACACGCCACAAACGAACACAAACAAACAAGCAAACATTCCCCAAGAAATCAATTGCAACATGGCGCAATTTCATTCGGCGCACTCCATCACCAATCGACATTTGAATGCATACCAAAACGATGTGATTTGTTGATATATAAACACAAACACACACAGATACACAAACAGACACACGCGGAAAATTCGTAGTTGCTGATTTGTAGCGCAAAATTGCAATGAACACGAAACCGAATCTGTAATAGTATCCTTTATTCTTAAATATTAATTGTGTAAACGGTATTCTACTCTACTATTGTATGTTACATAGTTTATGCTACAATTCAAAGTGAGAGTTTCAAATTACATTTTACTATATAAAAAAAAACAATTAAAAAAAAAACAATTAAAAAAAATAATAAAATTATATTTAAAAACGCATAAACAACATAACTTGCAATAAGGATGATACGATCAAGTATGAAGCTATATTTAAAAAAAGAAATTCAAATGAAATCTATTTTCTCTACGCTGTCATTATCATATACATACATTATCATATACATAAGTGCGCACAAGCGCATCATTTACATACATTCACGCATTGAATCACATTAGATGCAATTTGTGAGGGCGCATCATTATAAATAAACACATACATTTGCGCATATATACATACACATGAAAGTCTATACATACATGCATAATTTTATGTCGTCATTGATGAAAAGTGATCAATAAATAAATAAATAAATGAAGAAACATTATTTAAAAATCAATAATTTATTTTCATTTTTAGCGTAATTAAAATAATTATTATTGGAAATGTTCATATTTTCAATAGGTTTGTAAATAGTTTAAATTGGATTTTGTGCAATTGCATTTGAAAATGCAATTAAAACAGTTGCAGGGCTGAATTTTGTAAAATAGTTGCATTTTCCATATTGCAAAAGCCTTTTAAAGCTTAGGTGTACAAATTTTGTATGGAAAATTAGCAGAAATAACTAGCAGAATTTATTTGGAAAATTGTATCAAGTACCCAATCGGGTTGCCAGTATTTTAATATCAACAAGTTCAAATTTTAACAAAATTAAGCAACAATCAATGAATCAAATATGATGGTTTATTGTCGTTAAGTCTAATGTGGGCCGAATAGTTGGAAAACATAACTGACCGTTTGGTTTCTCTCAGCATTTTGGCGATTGGTAGCAATTTTGCAGTAGGCGGTGTTTTCTTTTATTACTACGAAAGTTTCTAAAGAGAGGCACATTTAAAAAAATAATTTGTAATAATATTTTCTCTGATTGTAACAATTTTCTTTTGCCAGTAAGTACTCGTGCACTTTTAGAATAAATTAATTTGCACAGTGCATTTGTGCGCTTTGTTGAGCAGTAAATTTCGATCAAAAGCTAATCAATCTTATTGCTTCATAATATAAAACATTTGTAACATTTTAGAGTCAGATAAGACACACCTCCAGTTGTTCTTAGTGTAATAGGGTAATGTAATAAAATTATGAGTTTAAAACACATTTCTAGTGTGTTTTTGCTACGATATCATAAAAAATGGACAAAAACTTGTATCGCACTTACGTGTGGTTTCGTTTTTGTTAAACTTTTGTTTGCCTTTGAAAAAAAATAAATGTGTAAAGGTTTTACTGCATTACTCAGTGGATTGAAAAGGATTTCATATTCATTTAAATTATAAATCGTTTTAATAGGCAGCATTTTTAAATTCTATTAAAGTATAAATTAGTAAAAACAATTATATTATTGTATCTGAAGAGACTCAAACTCTTTTTACTATCCCATGACCAATAAGCAGACACAAGGTGGCGGAATCTGGCTACAGAGGGCCTCCAACCAAAACAAACGATCTGCTTCAGAATTAAGGAAGGAAAACTTTAACACTTCCTTTGCATATAAGAGACTAATATCTTTTGCGGAGGAAAATTTAGACTGAATAGCATAACGACTTACATAATCCATCTTGGGATTAATGTCCGAATTTTTCTTTCATTCAGAGAAAATCTCTTCGAGAAACCAAAACAAAACCTCAAACTAGTGACAGCGTTCAGAGATTCACAATCGCCGCTTTTAAGAAACCTCCAGGCTGTTCAAACTATAAAAAAGGTAAATTGATATAACGATTAGTTCAAACAGTAAAAAAATATAAATTGATAATACCTGAACAACCCTTTAACCCATTAGTGTCTAAATGGATGATATTTATAACTTTTCAGAGACTCTTTCTGTTGGTACAATTTAAGAAAATGCAGCAACAATTTTTTTTGGTATGAAATTATCTAATTTTCTGAAAAAAATCATAAAAATGCATATTGGAATTAATTTTAATTCGAATTAATAATGAATTAATTTGCACTGGAAATATGAATTATTTCACTGAATTATTTCGTTTCGAAATCGTAACGAATGACATCCATAGACAAAACGTTACAAACAATTAGTTGCTTTTTATAAATTTTTTTTAATAGAAATTCTTTTTTATAGATGCATGTTTATCAGTATAGGATCAGTGGACGCATACAATTTACGATACTTTAATATTAAAAGAAAATGTTTTCAATGGCAAAAACCATATTTCTAATTAAAAAACCCTATAAATGGGTTCAGAGCGTATCCTAAAAAAGAAAACATAACATCCGCTTAACTGCAAGTAGATCTTTCTAGCCTTTAAATTATAGTTAAACGGTGTTTTCAGTCAAACGAACTCCGACTAAGTGAAATTCCTTTCAATTAAGCGTATTAGTGAAAAAAGACAATCTAATTCCGAAATTTTCTAATGTTATTGTTATCTCAAAAGCCAACCACGACAACTAATGAAATCATGTGATACACTAATCAGCGTTGCAAAAATACACACAATTTTGTCACTTAGGTGGAGTTGAAATAATGTAAATGTATGTTTTGGACCCAAAACAATTCAATTAATTTCACCGATCTTTTCAGCTATGCAAAAATTCACAAAAATACCAAATAAAAATACGATCTGGACTTCTATTTCAGTTAAGCGGAATTTTCAGTTAAGTATTTTCTCTCGAGGTCCCTTACGAGTCAATATCATTCTTGATGGCGCCTTGAAGGCTTAGCTTCCATAGATGTTCGAAATAAGAATAATTATAAACTTACCCTATATAACAAAAAAAATTAAAGGTTCTGACAACGGATTTGGGACCAAAAAAAATACATGTATAGGATTTTTAAATGTTTACATCTAAAGTCAAAGTTTCTCCCACTTTTGTACATTTGAAAGGTGAATCGGCATACGAAAACCATGTAAGATTACATTTTAGATATGTGATGTGTTCAGCAATTTGATGCAAAATATTACGAGAAACATTTTTTTAAGAGTATTTTAACCCTCTAGCTCCCATATCTATGGGTCAATTTGACCCTTTTTTTCTAAAATGTCAAAAATGTCCCTTAAAACAGGACTTTTAAGAAATAAATGTACCAAAAAAATATTTGCCATCAAATTTCACTATCGTTCTTTGAATACTCAAAGCTCAAAATTTAACATACGAGATATGAAATATTTCAGGTATATGATTTGTTCAGCAATTTGATGTAAAATACTACGGGGAACATTTTTCTAGAATATTGTAACCCTCTAGCTCCCATATCTATGGGTCAATTTGACTTTTGTTTTGTCAAAAATGGCAAACATTTTTCTTGAAAAAGGATTTTTATGAAATAAATGTACCAGGAAAATATTTGCCATCAAATTCCGCTATGGGTCTCTGACTACACAAAGCTCAAAGTTTAACGTCCGACATACGAAACATTTCAGGTATATGATTTGTTCAGCAATTTGGTGTTAAATACTACGAGGAATATTTTGCTAGAATATTTTAACCCTCTAGCTCCCATATCTATGGGTCAATTTGACCCTTTTTTTCTAAAATGACAAAAATGTCCTGTTGAAGTAACAAGCTTTTTTGCTACTTATGTTTGCTTTATTGATGTGCCGACCGAATGCCGTACACTCAACGACTTCTTCATTAACATTCGATACATGTCTTTTATAGGTGTATATGTGTACATGAGTGCTTAGCAAGAGAGAATTTTTAGTACAATTTAGTTTACAAAGGTATGAAAGAATTGCCGATGGTGGCAACATGTTGCGATAGTGTTGCGAATCATCATGTTGGTAGCAGCCGAAGTTTTAGCTCTGCTCCGGACATCCTGCCCCCGTTGGAGGGCTACCGCCTTCAACAGAATCCTCATCGATGGGCAAGATGCATAGCTTGGCTACTGCGCGCTTCACCACACCACTGCTAGTTCGCAGCACTGCCACTCGGACAACATCGTCGTCGCCCTTGATGACTTCGATGACTCTAGCCAAGGGCCATTTCAAAGGGGATGCGTTTTCATCTTTCAGCAGCACCATTGCTCCAACATTTATGCCTGGCGTTCCAATGCGCCATTTCGTACGTTGCTGCAAAAGCGTTACATATTCCGTGCTCCATTTTTTCCAGAAGAGCTGCTGCATGTAACACACTTTCTGCCAGCGATCTAGGCGATGAATATTGAGTAGCGAAACATCGGGTTCCACAACTGAAGTGAATGGCGCGCCAATTAGAAAATGCGCAGGGGTGAGCACTTCCAGGTCGTCTACGTTTTCTGAAATTGGACATAACGGACGTGAGTTCATAATTGCTGCAGCTTGACAAATGAGCGTTCGAAGCTCATCGAAAGTCAACACAGAAAGACCAATGGTGCGCAGCAAGTGCAATTTTGCAATTTTAATCGCTGCCTCCCAAAGGCCTCCAAAATGGGGCGACCTTGGAGGTATGAACTGCCAGTCGATACCGTCTTCTAGGCACTGCTGTGAGACTGCACGTATGTGATTTTGGCTAAAAAACAACTGCTTCAGTTCGCCCAACTCGTTTTTCGCACCAACGAAGTTTGTTGCGTTGTCGGACCAAAGTGTTTTTGGTTTCCCTCGGGTACATATGAAGCGCTTGAGGGCAGCTAAAAACGATGATGTTGATAAGTCGCTTACTAGCTCTAGGTGCACAGCCTTTGTAGCGAAGCACACAAAGAGGCTTATATAGCACTTGATTGGCGCTCTTGTTCGAATCTCTGAGCGATAGACAAGTGGCCCAGCAAAGTCGACGCCCGTAATGAGGAAAGCACGATTGGCTTGTAGTCTCTCCGCTGGGAGGTTGCCCATGATATGTTCGATCAATTTTGGTCGTACGCGAAAGCACCTGACACATTTGTTGATGACGCGGCTCACTGTCTTTCTGCCTCCTATAGGCCAGTATTGCAACCGAATTGTAGCTAGCAGCGCCTGTGGTCCAGCATGTAGGCTCCTTTGATGAAAGTAATTTATTATTGAATCTGTGAGTGGATGCGACTTAGGCAATATGATTGGGTGCTTTGACTCAAAATCCAGAGCCGAGTTATGCAGTCGGCCTCCTACGCGAATTAAGCCAAATTTATCCAGAAAAGGATTTAGCGAGGCAAGTTGAGAGGACGAAGAAATGTTTGCCTTTTCTGCCAAATGGCGATAATCTTCGCAAAGGCTTGACTTTTGCACCATACGAATTAGCAAATGAGTTCCGATTTGAACATCCTTTACTGTCAGAGGCCCAGTACGGCAGGTACCTTTAGCTGATCCAAATTTGTAAATATATGCGAAGATTCTTTGCATTTTTCCAAATGAATTTACGTACTTACAATCCCGCGACCAATCACTATTTTTTGAAAATAAAATGAGCGCCCTTTTGCGTTTCTCAGGCAATTCAACAACAACAGATGGTGATCTTGGCCAACTACTTCGGTTTTGCTTTAGATACGGCGGACCGTATTTCCACGACGAAGATTGTAGCAGCTCCTTAGGTGTTGCGCCTCTTGACAGGATATCAGCTGGATTTATTTCTGTTGGCACATAGTGCCACGACATTTGCCTTGTCAGTGACTGTATGCGACTGATACGATTCGATACGAAGACATTGTAGTTTGACGATTCCTGCTGCAGCCACGAGAGCACTATAGTAGAGTCTGACCAGCAGTGAAATTCACCTTTAAAAATGTTCATTTTTGATATAGAATACAACAATTCTGCAAGAAGCAATGCTGCCGACAATTCTAGCTTGGGAACGGTGAGTGTTTTCAAGGGCGCCACCCGCGACTTTGAACATATGAGACGAGTTTCGATAACGCCACCGATTTCTGAACGGATATAAGCGCAAACACCGTATGCAGCAAGGCTTGCATCGCAAAAAGCGTGAATTTCAGTTCTCGCATTCGGTATTAAAACAAGTCGAGGAAACTCATATTTACTAACGAGTTTAAATTCAGCCCACATGTCTAACCATGTGGATTGCAACGCTTGGGGAATACTCTCATCCCATTCAAGTTTCTCTTTCCATAAATGCTGTACGAAGATTTTTGCTTTGGTAATGACTGGTCCAATTAAACCCAGTGGATCATAAAATCGCGCAATAACAGACAGTATGGTTCTTTTCGTTGTTTTGGTGAATGAAGGAAAGGGTGAAAATGAAAATAGAAAGTTGTCGATATGTGGGTCCCATACAAGTCCCAGCGCCTTCGTTACATCACTGGCATCATGAAATTTTAGAAGCTGCGCTCTATCAGATTCTGCAACTTCCCATAAAATATTTGGCTCATTAGAACACCATTTGCGAAGTTTGAAATTTCCTGAGTTGAGTAATGCCGTCGTTTCTCTCAAAATCTGCAACACCTCTTCTTCCGAATTTCCGCCGGAAATCAAATCGTCGACATAAAAGTCTCGACGAACAACGCGCGCTCCGACTGGAAATGATGTGCCTTCGTCAGCAGCGAGCTGCTGCATAGAGCGAATAGCTAAAAACGAGGCTGGCTTCGTGCCGTATGTGACAGTGTTAAGTTTAAAAATTTGAATTTTGTCCTCCGGACGCTCTCTCCATAGGATGCATTGCAAATAGTTGTCTGGATGAGCAACGTTTACGCAGCGATACATTTTACACACGTCACCAGTAAGAGCAATTTTAAATGTACGAAAGCGCAACAAAATCTCGAATAAACTGGGCTGTATAGTCGGACCTAACATGCAGATATCATTGAGTGATTTGGCAGACGATGCTCGAGCAGAACCGTCGAAGACTACGCGTAGCTTAGTAGTTGTGCTATCTGCTTTCAGCACACAATGATGTGGCAAAAAATGCGTTGGAATACCGTCAGGTATACGATCGACAGGAGACATGTGTTGAAGGCCTATATATTCCTTTAAGAAGGCTGAGTACTGTGCCTTCAGCTCAGAATTACGTTGAAGCCGCTTCTCCACATTTTTGAAGCGGTGCAAAGCTTGACTATATGAATCACCAAGCGTAGAAGCGCTGCCCTTTAACGGCAGGCGAACTGAGAATGTACCACATTTCGAACGAGTATAATTTTCTACAAAATGCTTCTCGCAGTCGAGCTGCTCCTTGGTGAGTTTCGTAGAAGTGTCGATATGATTTTCAACTTCCCAAAACTTGCGGACTAAATCATCCAAGCAGTAATCTGGTTCTTCCGGCATACGAGTTTGCTCCGTGGCAACAAGACATGAGCCTTTTCCGACAAAACAACCGCCGCCACCAGCAACGACCCATCCTAATTTAGTTTTTTGAAGCAGCGGCAAACTCGGGCCCAAGCGGATTTGGCCAACGCACATCAAATCGTAAAATAGATCAGCGCCTATTAACAAATCGATGCGTTGGGATTTATAAAACAGTGGATCTGCAAGCTGTATATTTGCAGGTATATTCAAGTTGTGACTGCCAACTGTATACGAGGGTTGATTGTCAACGATGGTTGGCACTACGACAGCTGATATTGAAGTTGAAAAGTTACCAGAAATTGATTGCAAATCGATGTTGACTATTTTGTTAGCGGCAAAGTCCGACTGACCTATGCCCGAAACAAGAGTTGTTGTTTTTGTTGTTTTAAGCTGCAGCTGTCCGATGACACTGGTAGTGATGAAATGCACTTGTGAAGCGCTGTCCAATATAGCGCGGCAAGGAATTAGCGAACCTGCGTTATTTTTTATGAATACGACAGCAGTTGCTAAGAAAACGAAATTGTCTGTAACTTTACTATCAACATCCGAGAATGATGCAGCTACGAGAGCCGATTGAGTAGCTTGCGCAGAAGCAGACGTGGCATTGTTTGCGAGAGCGGCAGCAGTAGGCGTAGAAATAAACCGCGAGGTGGAAAGCGAAGATGACGAAGCGAAGTTGGTAGGAGAGGTGGCGAGTAAAGCATTTGAATTCGACACACCTGGAACGAGCTCATCTAGGTGGAGGAGCGTATTATGCTTTGAAGAACAGTGACGACAGCTGCCCGATTGGCAGTTCTTCATAACATGCCCCTTGCGTAGGCAATTTAAACACAATTGATGCTTCTTTGCCTCCTTGAAGCGTGCGGCAGGCAAGAGAGACAGAAATTGTGGGCACTTACTAATGGCATGCAAGTCAGAGTTGCATATTGCGCAACCTTTGGTAAAATTAGTGGCAGCCACAAACACATTTTTCTTGTGGTTTGTATTTTGATATGATTTATCTCCCACCTGTTTGCTTGGTGTTTGTGTTACCACAGCATATTCCACATTTTCCATCGTCTGACACCTTTTCTCTAGGAATGCAGCCATCGAATCCCAAGTTGGAATGACGTTGATAGGTGATATCTCCTCCCACTTCGTTTGGGTAGCAATATCAAGCTTGCGCGCAACGATGTTAATAAGAAAGCAGTCCGCTATTTGCTCCTTTGTGCCCATGGTGAGCAAAGCGCGCAAGTGCGAGTTCACGCCGTCGCTGATTTGCCGCAGCCTTGCCACTGATCCTGCTTCCGCACTGCTCAAAGCGATGATATCCCTAACGTGGGCCTGAAAATTGACACGCTTATTATCAAACCTCCGTTTTAGTAATTCAATGGCCTTGTCGTAGTTCTGTTCGCTGATTTCTAAAGAACGAATGGTATCCAGCGCAGAACCAGCAAGACATAACCTGAGATGTTGAAATTTTTCAATTTTGGTTAAATCCGAATCATTGCCGATGACTGTCTCGAACATTGAATAGAAATCCGGCCAGTCGGTGTAGACTCCACTGAATTTTGGAACTTGCAGCACCGGCAACCGCGGCCTTGGAGGTGCAATGACGAATGAAGGATGCGAATCGTCACGCGATGACTGGTGGAACATTGTAGAGGAGCGCATGTTCGATGCTCGAAGCGAAATTTGCAGCCGCGTCAGTTCCGTTTTGACGCTAATGTAGGCTGTGGACGCTTCCTTCGAAGCGGCGTTCCCGATTTCCTCGTTGTCTTCCTGTTCGAGTTTGCACTGTACGTGGCCGAATTCTTTGTAGAGTGCCTCCACCTGCTCCAATTGCACACTGATGGCGGCTTCATCCAACGCACTTGTGGTTTCAGCAGTCAACGAGTCCTTCATATGCTGCAATTGCATTTTAAGCGAAGTGCATTTTCGCCTCAAAAATGCTACACTGAGTTCACTGTTTGCCATTTCGAATGTTTTTTGATTATTTAGTGCAGAGCGAGGACTACTTTCTGCTTTGACCTTTTTACACCGAATGTGCAGCCACGACGAATAGTTTTTGTCTTGTACGGTTGTTGCCAGCAACGAGAAACGCGTGAGTAACGGTGCTTATTTACTTTGATGGGCTGATCGACAACCGCAAGCAACAACAAAAGCGAGAGATGCGAACGATATTTATGTAATGCGTTTTGTTACATATCACGTCGGGGTCACCAATGTTGAAGTAACAAGCTTTTTTGCTACTTATGTTTGCTTTATTGATGTGCCGACCGAATGCCGTACACTCAACGACTTCTTCATTAACATTCGATACATGTCTTTTATAGGTGTATATGTGTACATGAGTGCTTAGCAAGAGAGAATTTTTAGTACAATTTAGTTTACAAAGGTATGAAAGAATTGCCGATGGTGGCAACATGTTGCGATAGTGTTGCGAATCATCATGTTGGTAGCAGCCGAAGTTTTAGCTCTGCTCCGGACATGTCCCTTAAAACAGGACTTTTAAGAAAAAAATTTACCAAAAAAATATTTGCCATCAAATTCCACTATGCGTCTCTGAATACACCAAAGGTCAAAATTTACCTTGAACGCCAGAAATAAGTCAAAACTGAAAATGTGTTTGAGTAGCAATTTTGATTATTCAGTGTTAATTGCTAAATTGCAAATATTCAAAGTACTTGCACGACAGGTATTAAATGTCTAAACCATTTTTTACATGTATTGATTTTATCTTTTTCTCGCCATTCGCTGTGAAAACATCCGCTTCGTCCACAATTTCAATGTACAACTACAACGTTGGTTCAACAGCTCCATTAGTCCGATTATTCCGATTACTATTTGACATTTAAATGCTATTAAAACTATTTCGAGCTTATCATGCACACACACACACACATACACACTCGCCTACGATAAACCATATCAGTCGTTCAACTCAACTCAAAATCAGTCAGAGAAACCAAACAACTACGCACGCGAAATAAACGTGCTGTCCCTTTGGCTATTTTCAGTTTAATGTTTTGCATTTCATGCATTTACGTTTTTATTCAAAATAAACCAAATAAAAACTGCCCATTGAAAATGTGATTGCAGTATTGTGGATGCTTGATTTGCAATGTGAAAAACTCATTAGTGCATACAACAACAACTATGCCAACTGCAGCTGCCTGCGGACCCATTCGCATGTCCACACAAATGCGTTGGACGCTAAGCTAATGAATGTTTAATTACAAATGCATACATATTTGAAAAATTAACAACAAAATAAACAACAAAACCAAAAACACACGCTGCACAACAATCAACAGACGCTCAGCTGATAGCGCAGAGTTTTGTCGGCGAAATGCGTAAATTGTCAACACTTTTTCCATTCATTTCATTCGTGTGTGTGTGTGTGTGTGTGTGTGCGAGTGTCGTCTAATTAAGTCTTCACACAATATTGCAAAACATTTGGTTTGTTTTGCAAAAAAATTGCGCTTTAACATTTTCTACTTTGATTTATTTATTTCATTTGGCAACCTAGCAATTAAAAATCACCAACAACAAGGCAGAGCTCGATTTCTATTTTTGGCCCATAGCAATTTGCCATATTCAACCACTGTACTCGTACATACATACAAACACCTAATGCGCTGAGAGTGTTTTACATTTCAGCGCACCTGGCCGCCCCAGCAACCGCCATGACTGAGTCTCATAATCTGAATTTGTGGTAATGCCAAGTTGTTGTTGAAATTAACTTTTATCTTATCACAATCGTTATTTGATACTGTTGCAAGTTCTCGCGCATTCTATGTGAATCATACAATATAATTAAAATCAGCTGTGGAATCGTTGTTTCTGTATGTGACAGTGTCAGCGTTATCGCTTTATGGAGTGTGAGCATTTTTTATTCATTTCTACGCAAGTGTGCTTCTTAATAATTAGAATGTTTATGTTAATTGCAGCCACCCATGGATGGGCTGACTTGTGTCACACACCCATATACAAATAAATAAGTATATATGTAGGTATGTGGACATATGCAATGTTGCCCTTAAAGCTGATTTAGAATTTTCCAAGGCAGTCGTCTAGAGGTTTTTAAAAATTTTAATAAGACGAAAATAAGAAGGAAAAGTTCAATTTAAACTGCAACTCTGCCGCGGCTTTACGTGCAAGATTTAGTCAATGGGTCTAAAAAAATTAATATTTCATATCATATTAAATCAAATCAAATCAAATCAAATCAAATCAAATCAAATCAAATCAAATCAAATCAAATCAAATCAAATCAAATCAAATCAAATCAAATCAAATCAAATCCAAATCCAAATCCAAATCCAAATCCAAATCCAAATCCAAATCCAAATCCAAATCCAAATCCAAATCCAAATCCAAATCCAAATCCAAATCCAAATTCAAATCCAAATCCAAATCCAAATCCAAATCCAAATCCAAATCCAAATCCAAATCCAAATCCAAATCCAAATCCAAATCCAAATCCAAATTCAAATCCAAATCCAAATCCAAATCCAAATCCAAATCCAAATCCAAATCCAAATCCAAATCCAAATCCAAATCCAAATCCAAATCCAAATCCAAATCCAAATCCAAACCCAAATCCAAATCCAAATCCAAATCCAAATCCAAATCCAAATCCAAATTCAAATCCAAATCCAAATCCAAATCCAAATCCAAATCCAAATCCAAATCCAAATCCAAATCCAAATCCAAATCCAAATCCAAATCCAAATCTAAATCTAAATCTAAATCTAAATCTAAATCTAAATCCAAATCAAGATCAATGTTGACTCCTTTAGATTTCGATAACAAAACAAATTAAAAAGTGTCGAACTATTTTTGATTTCAAGTGTTTTCAACAATTATGAAGTAAAAAAGCCCATACAAATTTTTAACCCACTAGTTTACCTTGTTAGAATTAGATTAAAAAAAAATTAGAGACACGTGTTATTATTTCTTATTACTATTTCTCGTTTGAAGTGCCTTAACTCAGTTTAAAATTGAAAAAAAAAATAATTCACATTAAATCATGTTTCTCGATACAAAATTTTGATCCTTGGTCCCTTTGATCTCATTAAATTTCGACAAAAAAAAAATAGAAAAAACCTGTCGAATTATTTTTGATTTCAAATGTTTTCACCAATTTTGAAGTCAAAAGGCCCATCAGTTCATGTTTTTTTTCGTATTCTTCCCCTACACAAATCTTAACCCATTGTTAATCCGGTTAATTTTTGATTTTCGAAAAAATTAGAAACATATATCGATTAATTTTACATTTGAATTAATTTGTTTCTCCATAAAAATTGTAACCCATCGTTGACCCATCAGATTATGATTTAAAAGTTTGAAGTCAGAAGATAAAACGAAAATCGTATATGTTCGTACAAACTTTTAGCCCTTGTTTTCCTCTTCAAAATTTGACTTTTACAAAAATAAAAAACACGTGCCAAATAATTTTTGATTTCAAGGTTTTCCACCAACTTTGAGGTCAAAATGTTTTTTTTTTATAGTATTCTCGTATACGAATCTTAACCTATTGTTGACCCGTTAAAATTTGAAATCAATAAAATCATCAGGGTTCTCCATTCAACAATGTTAACCCCCCTATAGACCCTGAATTTCAAAAAAATTCCGTCTAAGTGGAGGTTTTTTTTCAAGATGTTCCTACAGTTTAAATTTCATGTTTGTAGCTTCAGCAGTTTGGGCTGAATGAAGATGAATCGGTCAATCAGTCAGTCAGGGCAAACAATTATGTGTATACAGATGATTCCTATTAATTTCTTTTGGAGATAGCAGGCTTAAAATTAGTGGTTTAAAATTAAAATGAAATTAAATGTGAAAAATCTTTAATAAATCCCGAAAAAAGATTTCTGCCGTCTTATTTGAAAATGTTCAATTTAGAATGAAGCATGTGTAATCTTTAAACAAAAATTAAGAAAAATAATGGAGACGAACGAAGAAATTCTTCATTTAAAAATTAGATGTTTGTTGTTGTTTCAAGGTTTTGCATTCTTAACAGAGATGCTTCAACGAATGGGTTTGACTTCTGTTATTGATTTAAAATTGTTGTTTCTGTGAGTGTAGAAACAGCTCTCAAAATTCAAAACTGCCAGAAAGTGTAAATTGTGCACTTTTATTGGGAAACACCATAGTCAGTGGCACACACAGGATTTCATTTGGAGGGGGCGGGCTTGCTTACAACTTATGAGTCCAACTCCATTTGAAATCATATTTTGCACCAGCAGTTTTTGTATTTGTGCGATGGTTTCGATCCAATTCCCCCGCCCACCTCATAAAGAACAAAACAAAACCTTTCTGTATTTAATTTATTTTTCAAATCTAGTACATTGCTTTAAAAAAAAATTTAGAGTTAATTTTTTAGTGTAAAATTATTCTGAATTACGCTTGAAAGTCCATGCAGTAGAGAGGGTTACAAACAAAAAAAAAGTAACTGCCAACTGTTTCTTCACAGCTTAATGTTGATAGCACTGAAAAACCAAGTCGACAACTGCCTATTTTCTACCCGCAACAAGTCGGCATAGCTCTCATTTACTGCTGCCATAACAGTTCGCCTTTTAAAATATATATTTTTAGTGTCGATTTGCCTCACAGACGCCATTAGCATATCTGGCGCGCTAATGGGTTCGCTTCGTGGTCGACGGCGCTGCTTGGCGGGCACAGAGTTCGCATTGTGTTGTGAAATTTCATACACCGGTTTATCTGTTTGCAAATTGATAGTCGCCGCGAACTCGCACAGCGCGCCGTCTTGTTTATGTTATTGTTTACAAATTTTTATTAGTTGTTGTGGTTGCTCCGGTCGGTTTGTTATTATTTCGAGCGTACGCAAAGCGGCCGAAACTATATCAGTGGGTCAACAGCAAATTCTTGATTCGAGCCACTCGCCCCTCGCTACCTCTCAACACTTTGCTTACGCACTTATCAAGCGGCATTGTCGATTGTGGTGGTGTGATTTTTTGTTATCCCATTGTTATCAGCTGGACAACAAACTCACACACACACACACACATACAAACAGTTGCGCATGAGTTGACTTTGAGATAAGCGCGAACCGCTTCAAGTCTACGCAAATTGCTGCGCAAAGCAATTTCATTATGGATGCACTGGAAGCTGGATAACTGCGCGTAGAAAGTCGCACGAAAACAACTTTTTACTTATCTACGAACTTAATTTTAATATCAATTCGCAATTGCTTTGTTGATGTCTAACAAAAGCCGGTAAACAAAGCGCTCGTTGCTAAACATCGATGAATCGTACAATGCGAAATGTTTTGGCTTTGTTGTGTTAATAAAGTAGCAAACGTTGCTGGAATTGCTTGTCAGCAAAGGCATTTAGCAATTGACTGCAAATGCGTCTGGAATTTTGAAGAATTTCGCATTTCGATGGAATATCAATGAGAAGATTGTGAACATTTTAAATAAGTCAAATCTAAAAAAAAAGTTTTAGATGGTCGTTTTCGGAGTTGATAGAAAAAGTCATTAGAGGTTTTTCAGAGTTGAATGACTTCAGTTTTATACATAGATAATTGTTTACGATAGTTAAAAGTTCAAGGATCTGGCTGGAAGTATATCGACTGATTTTCGATTCAACTAATAACACAAATATTTTTCAATGTTTACTATAATAAACTCATTAGGGGCTTTTTAGAGTTGAATGTTTCCAGTTTATCCAATGTTTTCGAAAAACTTTACAACCAAAGATCATTGCCCACGATCTTTAAAAGTTCAAGAATCTGCTTGGAAACTTTATATCGAAGCATGTCAACTGATTTTTGATTCAACTCAAAACACAAATCTTTTTCAATGTTTACTATAATAAACTCATTAGGGCTTTTTAGAGTTGAATGTTTCCAGTTTAACCAATGTTTTCGAAAAACTTTACAACCAAAGATCATTGCCCACGATGTTTAAAAGTTCAAGAATCTGCTTGGAAACTTTATATTGGAGCATGTCAACTGATTTTTGATTCAACTCAAAACACAAATCTTTTTAAATGTTTACTATAGTAAACTCATGAGAGGCTTTTCAGAGTTGAATGTTTTCAGTTTACCTGAAGTGTCCGAAGAACTTTACAACCATAGATTGTTACCCACGATGCTTAAAAGTTCAAGAATATGTTTGGAAATCTTATGTTGAAGTGTATCGACTTATTCCTAATTCAACTCATAACACCAATCTTTTTTATGTTTACCATAGTAAACTCATTAGGGGGACGCTTGAAAGTTCAAGAATCTGCTTCGAAATCTTATATCGGAGCATATCGGCTGGTTTTTATTTCAACTCATAACACAAATCTTTTTCAATGTTTACTATAGTAAACTCATTAGAGGCTTTTCAGAGTTGAATGTTTTCAGTTTACCAAAAGTGTTCGAAGAATTTTTTAAATATTGATTTTTTCAAGAACCTTTAAGTAGGAGTATTTCGCCTAATTTCTGATTCAACTCATAACACGCATTTCACTATTAAATTCAATATTTTTTAAACTAAAAATTTATGGAAGAAGAATGGAAGGTACTATAAAAGTCTTCAGAAAACATCTCCTTTGGTGCAACAGAACACTAATTACACTAACTGCTTTCTGAAAGAAAGATTCAAAGAGCTAAACACCAGTGTTTGTACTAATGGATCTCTGATGATGAGAACGGGATTTTTTGCCAATAAACTGACTGACTGATTGGCCTACTTGTTCCCTGCTATTAGGAGAATACATGCTGGTTTATCAGTCAGCAATAATTGGACTGATCGTTGCGCTGGATCATCTTACAGTCAGGACAGTCAGGCATCTTATAAGTCGATCCTTACAGCTTTGGTCAACCAGACGAAAATCAAAAGTACGCACCCATCAACATTGATCTCAAAACTGGCTCTAGATTGCGTCTATAAACTCCGCAGCATTGCTCATGAAAATGGGGCAACTCTGTTGTGGTTTAGAAGGTCAGTTGGGAGAGAGTAACTACCTGAACAGAATACAGTACCACAGCCGTAAGCGATGTTGCAGCCACATTAGCTGATCAAGACTTGTTGTGAACACAATACTGTAGCAATCGAATAACAATTTGATGGCCATTTATAAGAAAAAATTTCAAAGAAATTCATTATTTTTATTTTTTACATTCAACAAGTTTTTATGTTTTTTTACTGTATTTTAAAATTAATTTAAAATGTTTGAGCTGTCAAATAAGTGACGCGAAAAAGTTAACATGAAATCAATCAATCAACCACAACATACTCTCATACAAATTCATGATTCATTCAATTTCCTGATCTGCCCCTCAGTAAAAATTGAACGCAAGCTCTCGCGAAGGGCATCAAGTTCGCTAACTTGAGCTCGCAGCTTTTTGTTTTCACTTTGCAGTGCTTGCACTGTCTTGCGCAATCGCTCGTTTTCGGACTGCAAAGGTAATGCGCTAATATAAACATTTGAATACCATTCAAGTTTTTATTGGGCTTACTTTGTTTGCGTGGAGCCGTCTTGGGTGCGAGAAGTTTCGGCACACTTATCCCAAGAAACAAGGATATCTATTGCCATTGGGATAGCGTTTTTTCCCAACCGCCGCTTCTTCTCGCCTGGCTCAGAGCAAAAGTCTTGCGTTGAGAAATGAAGAGCACACACCTTCGCGGTGGGCGTGAAGTTCACTCCACAAGCCTTGCTCCATTTTTCCCTCGTAACTATATTCTGCGGCACATGAAACAGGGACACATTTTCGTGCGTCCAAGTTCGATGGCACAAACTGCAGCTGGATTTCGGCATCGCAAATTTAAGCAAACACAATCAAAGAACAACGACACAATATATTTGTTTGAAAATAACTGTATTTTGAAACATATGCCAATATGTACATCTTTGGCTGAGAAAACGGATGCCTTATGTACCATTGAATCAAATTGAACATACGCCATTTGTTTTCTGAGGTGATAAAATTCAAATTAGAGACAATGTTGTTCGTTATGTTTTCTGCTAGAAAGTACTATTTTTTGACTACGCAATTTTTTTTTGCTAAGGAAAAAAAAGTATTTTTTAAAAGAAGCAACAATGTTTTTTTCAAGGGATGCTCCCTTGAAATGCCAAAATCGTGGAAACAGTCACGAGCTTACACCACCTTGTTTATTGCACTATGATACAAATTAATAGATGCACATGCAGGTCCTACCACAGCAACAGATACAGCTACGATATTCTGTTCAGGCAATAAAAGAAGTTTGCAAACGAACCAATTAAGAGTGATTCGAAAATTGTCTTCTTTGGACACATTTCTATGTTTGCACTAACCAAATCAACGTTCGAGAATATGGTTGATGATTGAATGACCTCTAGATACCACGAAAGATTAATTGGGACCAGTGGTGCACGCAGGGTGGATTTGGGGGTTCAAACTCTCCCCCAAACACATAAATTCCTGGTAAAAAATATGGTTTCAAATGGTATTCGGCTCAAAAGTTGTAGATACCCAAAATCACCTACAAAATGAAATCCAGTGTGCGCCACTGATTGGGACAACCAACTAAAGACATTCGCGAAAGGCTTTAAAAATCCATCTATTTGTGGTTGGAGATGGTTGATGGCATGAATTATCAAAAAGGGAAACTACAGACCATTCTTACAGTACCATGAAAAGTTGCATGGAAAACATAGTTGTTGTTGTCTATCCCTTATATATACATACGTACACTTTAAATTCTTATAACACCTTCTAAATATAAAAGGAAAAAAAAAGACTGAAACCACTTTCTGAAGCTTATTCGGCCTTGGCCAGGATGAGACTTTGTCATCTTCTGGTCCGTGTTTTGGTTAACTTGCTTTGAGACCTTGTCAGCTTCTGGTCGATTTTATGGTTGGCTTCTTTTGAAACTTTGTCATCGTCTGGTCCATTGTTTGGTAAACCTTTTTTGGGACTTTGTCACCTTCTGGTCCGTGGTTTGGTTAACATTTTATGAGACTTTGTCATCTTCTGGTCCCTTTAGTTGTTCAGTTTTTTTTGAGACTTTGTCATCTTTTGGTCTTTCTTTTTGGTTGATTTGGTTTACCAATGGCATCGCTTGTTTCAAAGGAGAATTGCAGTGAATTCTCTTCTCTATTCGGGCGCTGAATAGCTGAGGGTCCATGCACTTTCAACTGTGGTCAGCTTCTTCAGCTGCTAACCTAACCTCTACTGTGACCCAATCAAACCTGTTTTCGAAAGTTCCTAAATTGATTGCATATAATTTGCCTTAATCCAAATATTCCAAAGCATTTAAATATAATTAAATAAATATTGCATAATTCGGTTGTAAATAAATTTGTGTTTTTGTATTTGGCAAATTTGTACAACCTGTTTAAATATGCAAATGCAGAAAATCTAATAGTCGCAGCACAAAATCAAAAATCGCATCGATTATTTCCAACGATTTCGATCATAGTCCCATCGTGACGCCAATCCCGTTACCGGATTTATTTCGAGTCCAATGATGCGCTTTAGTTGCGCCTTGCGACGATCCTCTTCGAAGGTCTCCGGCAACATTTCGTCCGAATACAGGAAATAGTAGTACGAGATGTCCATAAAAACGCCAATGGCGCACATAATCAGACCCACACCGACCGACTTTTTCCAGTCGGAAGTAGGCGCCTTCATCTCGGCGAACGTCTGACAGAAACTGTACCGATAGAGCGCCTTCTTCTCATCGATGGATAGCTTCTTCCAATCGCAGAGCTCCTTCTCGCGCAGCGCACAAATCTCGGCCGAAGGCTCCTGAAAACGCACCGGCGGAAATGGATAGTCGACACGGTCCCAGTAGCCCGGCGAGCCGTTCCAGCCGTACGCGACAATTTCGCGCTTGCCAACGCGGTCCATTACCTGATCGTTGTGTGTCCAGCGTTGTGCGATGGCCAGCGGCGACAGGCGACGCGCTGCCACGCCGGCAGCGGCAACGGGCGCACAAAACGCTCGTCCCAACAGTTGCAAAGCCATTCGAGCGAAATTTCAGAAATTCAGTGTTGTCAATTTTACATCAAACGATACGATTTGATTGAATTCAACTGTGCGGCAAACGCACAGCCAACACGATTCCAATTGTTCGCTTCGAAAGTGCGCAGATGAAATTTTTCAACACAAACTCAAATGTCGGTGAAAGCAAAGCCTGGCAATTCGAATTGCAATAACAATGGTGGCCGGCCACACATTTGTTTGAAACAATGCAATAAATATGCAAAAATATTCTAGTTGGAAATCCGCAAAAATTTTAATTACTGTTTTTAGCTAAACAAATATCGCAACCTGCGGGGCATTTGTGCAGTCAGCCAACCAGCAACAACAACAACAAAATTGCAATTACTGCACACTGTCCAGTGGCGCACAGGGAGTCGGTTGGCCGCGGTTAATCAGCGCTTTGGGAGCTGCGGTGTGCGGACTGGTGCTTTTAATTTTTCGTGTGTGTGGTTGGCTATTGTGTTGTTGTAATATTGACGCACCGCTGCGTAGCGTAAAATTAAATTCCAAACATTCCACCTGTTTTAATTTTATTGCGCTGCCGCTAATAATTACGCCAATAAAACGCTGCCAAAACGTCGGCGCACCGGAAATGCGATTGTGGGATCGGCAGCGGCAACAATAAGCAGACGTCCGTTTAACACATCAACAGCAACAACAGCGCAATTCAAAGCCATTTACGAGGTGAGGTGAGATAAGTCCACAAGTTAATCCAGCTTTGTGCGCTTCGCGGAAAATGGATAAATGGGTTTTACAGTTATTTTTTTTCGTAATTGAACGGATTTATGTTGTTGAGTTTTCGATATATTGTGAAGAGTTGAACTTACTGGCTTTGAGATTTTAAATTTTTAAAAATTCGATTGGATTTCCACTCCCTTTCTTTGGTTATTTATTGATAAAATAAAATAACTTTCTTTGATAATTCGAAAAAAATCGTCTTTCGCCTTTCCAGCCTCCTATTGATACTGTTAACTGAAATGAGTGGCTAACCTCAAATCAGTGTTGCCAGATACCTGAAATGACTTGCTACTAAATCTTAAAAAAATACTGAAATTTCCTCATAAAATTAAAAAAATCTCTTAAACTTTTTTAATAACTTTCGTAATTTTAAAGGAATTAAACGTCTCATAAAAAAATAAAAACATATATGTTCATATAATTTTTTTTGTTTAATGCAGCCTTTTTTATTCTGCTTAAAAAAATATAACAAATGAATTAAATAAAAAGTTTTTGGCGGGATTTCATGTTGAACGAGCTTATATTTTGTAATCTTACAAATTTTTAACACAATAAGATGCTTTGACTATTAAAATGGTTACTAAAAGATGTTTTGTTGCCAGTGTTAACAATACTGTGGCCGTAAGGAATAACAGCCAAAGTCGAGTTAGGACAAAATTGAGCTATTACCACTATTGCGTTCGTCGTATTCAAATGTAGTATTACACAAAATTCGTTGGCTTTTGCTCATAAAATGAATGTTTTACGCCCTAAAATGTAAAATTTATCTAGTTAACTCTAAGCTAAATTCAAAAATTAAAAGTGCTCACCTGAAAACTTCACAAAATCGACTTTGGGTGTTATTCCTTACGGCCACAGAATACATCATACTTCCTCATCCAAAAATCTCTTAAAAATATAAATCTCCTAAACTTTCTCCTAAACAATTCTTCCTCCTAAAAATTCTCCTAAAAGGCCAAGAATCTCCTAAATCTAGGAGGAAATCTCCTGATCTGACAACACTGCCTCAAACAGTCAATTTTTGACATCTACTCAAATTTTAATTTTTTTATATTGATACATTTGCTTTAAAGAAAGTGTTCGACTTTGACAAGCAATATCTTCTAAACAATACGATTTTCCATGAAATACTTCGCATACAGTTTAACTTAACAATTACCTTTAGCACGATCCTACTTTTGTCAAAATATTCACTAATGTTTTTTTTTGTTCACTCTCGAAGCAGTATGCGTTGGCATAGTTGATGTTAGAAAATCGTATAGAAAAGGAAAGTGAATCTTAAATTGTGAGGAGTTCAATTTAGTGGCTCTGAGAGTAATGCAGTGGATCACAATGTTGGGTTCGATTCGCAACTTAATCCTAATTCCCAGAATTCCCATTAAAATTCTGGGAATTAGGGTTAAGGAACCACGGCAGCAGAGTTCTCAAGACGAAAATTTTAAACGTTTGAAAGTTTGTTAACGAAAAGCTCAATATTCATCTCAAAGTCACACTTATCTATCTATTTATATGCATAAAATTAGATTTTGTGTTTGATTTGTTAAGTTTGCGTCCAAACCTCTCAAATTACGAACAAATTTAGCTTTTTTCTAGCTACTACTACTAAGAAATAGTGTACAAAATTCAGCCTTTAAAAGGGTCAAAATTTGACAATTTGACATTTTGATTGACTTCAAACATGATAGAAAGACTCTAAAGACTAATGATTAGAAAGACAACTGTTTTCCACAAGGAAAAGAGGGTTCCATCTGGGTTAGAAGAGGCTCCCAACCATGGCAATAACTCGCTGCCAAACTTCGATAGGAACATCCAAATTCTCACCGATCATTTTTACTTCGATCCGCAACATTAAGGAGCTCTAACTTGTATCGATAGGAACCCAACAGTCTCCATGCATGGCCGACTTGGCCAGCTAACCTAACCTAACCTAACCTAACCTAAGGTTAGGTTCAGTGGCGCACACAGGATTTCATTGGTTCGCGTACAGCTTTTGACTTTGACTCCATTTGAAACTATATTATGCTCCAGAAATTATTATATTTCGGCGAAAGTTTGAACCCCCAAAACTGTGCACCACTGTGTGCATCACTGGTCAAATCTATGTTGCATGTTTTTGAGTGGATTGCGGTGAGGTGTGGTCAGGGTTGGCCCAAAGGTCGATGGCATTGTTGATAGCTTAAACATGAAACATGTTATATAATTCTGATGAAACGTATTCATTATTAATTATTACATTTTGTAGTTTTTACTCTCTAAAAATCAATCTTAATGGGATACAAGTTATATCAATTCAAATATGAAATTCATTCCAGTTCATCTGTCTGTTACTTGAGCGTTGTTCTAAGTGAAAAAGTCACATGGAACACAATAGACAAAGGACACGCATTTTCTCTGAGTCTGCTTGCCAGCTATCTGTGTATTTTCATACTCATTCATATGTATCTACTTACATACTATTATATATAATGTACGTACATACTTATATACCAACTCACCGTGATGACGTTTAATCGAGCGAATATTCGTTCACCTAGAAGTCAACAAATAAATATACATAAATCAATTTTCGACTTGATTAATGCCCCCAATGTACGAAAAAGTTCAAATTCCAGTCTCCTTATTTCGATGCGTTACGTGTGCATCATTTCTCACAGCGGCAAGTGGCCGTCAATTGATGTCATTTTTAGATTAAACGCACAAAAAGGATCCGAATGAGTCGGCGAGCGCGGCAACGCCCCAGTCACAATTGAGACGTACGCCTCCTTTCGTTTGATGTCGTTTTTCTTTAGCCAACTAATCTCGCTTTATTCCTTCGAGCTGGGCAACACGAAAAGGATTGCTTCAATAGAAATTTATCAAACATCGCTGGCCGAAAAGGCCAACTGCCGGCAGTAACTTTCTGCCGTTTTGTTTCACAATGCACAAATATTTGACTCAAAGGAGTAATAGAGGCGGCAAAAAAAACAAAAACCGCTAGGGGGGTAATGGCTTAAAAAAGAAAAATAATTTTCCGTTCCAACAGTTGCGAGATGAAGTTGCAGATTAAATTGTCGCAGTGAAATGGCCAAACGTAGGGCGCAGTCTACCGTTGGCACGGCGATAGGAGAAAAGTTTGCAGAGCTTGGAAAGTGGGTGGGAAGTTGGGTTCTAAGAGCAGCCATATAGTCGGTCATTTGAATTATTGCATGAAAAGTGTTTTGAGGGAAAATATTAAAGAACTCGAGATGGAAATTTATTGAACGAAAGTTAGAGATCAAAGACAAAAATTTAAGCCCATATTTAAGATTTAAGGGGTGAAAATCATTGTCGCAACTTGGTTCAACTTTAATTGGGAAACAAATCTGAACATAAAATTACGTAAATTACTGAAGACAATTTAAAATAAAATATCTGAATTTTTTTTAACAAAGCAGACAAAGCGAGTAGAAATAAAATAAACATTCGCCTAAGCAGACAAGGTAGAAATTAAATTTAGCAAACATTTTACGGTATTGAAAAAATACATAAAGTTTGATATCAAATGAAAATTTTTCAAATATTTTTTGAAATAATTCTTCAAAATTAGTGGAAGCTCCTTTGCCTGTTTTGAAATATCCAGTTAGTTTTTTTAAGTCGTTAATTACTCCGAAATATATCTTATCTTTGAAGTAGAAGTACAAATCTAATGCATTTTGATAAATCTAAACAATTTTTAGTGTTGAACAGTCTTCTGTTGGACAGTTTTTTTTCAGTCCGAAATAGATTTTGAGGCTTTCGTAGCACCTTTGGCTATTCTGAAATGTATTTAGTGCTTTTAAGGTATCGGTGGGCCTTTCTGAAATTAATTCTGTAACTTTTGAAGTATCTTTTACTATTTCCGAAAACATTTTGTGCCTTGTGAAAAAGCTTTGACCATTTCGAAATACATTTTGTTTTTTAAAGTTCCTCTGATTGTTTTCAAATATTGATAGTGTCTTTGGAATTAACTTTGCTTACTCCGTAAAAGGCTTTTTAACTTTTCAAGTTTCTTTGACTATTTCGGAACACATTTTATGCGTTTTGAAAAAGCTTTGACTATTCCTTAGAATCTTTAACTATTCTAAAATATTTTTAGTATTTTTGAAGAAAATTTGCCTACTCCGAAATAACTTTTGAAGTACCTTTTTCTATCTCAGAATACATTTTGTGCCTTTGACAAACTTTAACCATTCCGAAATATATTTTGTGTTTTTAATTACCTTTGACTTTTCAAAAATACCGCTAGTTTTCTTGGAATAAACTTTGCTTACTCCGTAAAAGTATCTTTGACTATTTCGGAATACATTTTATGCCTTTTGAAAAAGCTTTGACTATTCCTTAGAACCTTTACCTATTCTAAAATATTTTTAGTATTTTTGAAGAAAATTTGCCTACTCCGAAATAACTTTTGAAGTACCTTTTGCTATCTCAGAATACATTTTGTGCCTTTTGACAAAACTTTAACCATTCCGAAATATATTTTGTGTTTTTAAGTACCTTTGACTTTTCTAAAATATCGCTAGTGTTCTTGGAATAAACTTTGCTTACTCCGTAAAAGTATCTTTGACTATTTCGGAATACATTTTATGCGTTTTGAAAAAGCTTTGACTATTCCTTAGAACCTTTAACTATTCTAAAATATTTGTAGTATCTTTTGAAGAAACTTTGTCTACTCCGAAACAAATTTTTTAACTTTCGATGTAGTTTTTACTATTCGAAATAAATCTTTATAATTTCTTAAGTGTCTCGTGGAAAAGCCGTGATTACTCCGAAACACATGTTGGGTCTTTCGAAGTACCTTTGACTATTCTCAAGTATATTTGGTGCTTTTCTAGTACCTTTCTCCGTGGTATGGGCACAGAGGTGGCCACCTAACCTGACTAAGTGCCTTTGACTACTCCGAAATTCGAAATAGTCTTTCAACAATAGTCTGGCAATACGTTCTCTGTCGAAACGTTTCGTCTATATCCATCCGATTTCATGCTTGGACATTAGTCAATAAAAATATCTTCTCAATTGTCTTAACCTCTCTGTTGCCATTCAAATTGAATAAAGAACTCTGAAATATTTTTATTGCCATGTATGGAAAATGATTTGGTTTTTAAATTCGCCCTTTCCATATAAAAAATCGTATTTCATTTGCTCTTTGCATGCGTCATCGACACCTGCTCCCGTGATAAACGTCCGAACACAGCCATTGTTATGACTCAGACGTAGCGAGCGCCACATGAGAACAAAAACAAAAACTAATATGTAGGACAGCCAGTCAACCCGCTCGCCGTCAACAGTGGCAGTGCAGTTTTAAATCTTTGAGCATTTCTGACATGGGTCAATTTAATTTGAGAAGATTGAAATACGCTTCAGAATGAAATAAGCAAAAAAGAACAATGCAAGAAATAGTGAGACGACGAATTCAAAAAGAGGCGAAATGTGCACGAAAGCATCCTTGGTAGCACGCACGCACACATATACATCGCCCAATCGCACACATTCAGCCAAATAGACAAGCTGTATCTATGTGTGTGTGTTTTTGTGTTTGTGTGTTTGCGTTGTGGCCAGGCTTTTGAATTTGAATTTAAATAAGAATCCGTTGAATGAGAAATGTTATTTGCCGTTTGTGGTTGCTGTGAAAGGGTGCCGAGCAATGATGCGCCTGGACATGTTCATTCCCATTCACGCACACACACACGCGCTCGCAGACACAGACACAGATAGACAGACAACCATTCACGCTCGCATAGTTAGCCACCGAAAGCCTTTGAGCCTTAGCGCAGTGACTTGGCGCTTTTGTTGGCTCAATAAGTCTGTGTGTGTATGTGTTAGAAGCTGTTTGCTTTGAGCGTAGAATAAACATAATTTTTGTTATTTGCAGTACCGGCTGCTGCTGCTGCTGCTGTGGCCGCCACTACTCGAAACGGTCTCCTGCTGCTAATGGTGACCTGCAAATATTGGCGCAACGCAGACCTACATTGCTGCCAAGCCAAGGTTAGCGTTGTTGTTGGATGTGGAAAAATAGACGCTGTCATCATTATGGTGAATTTTCTACATTATACTTCTGGGCAGTGCAAACGGCTTGGGACAACATTTGCAATAAGTTGGAGTGTTTTAGCTTAGCTGCAGCGAGCACACATTACGGGTCAAGTAGAAGTTGTGCAGACACATTGCGAGATAAACTATAAAGATGGAAGTTGGAATGAGAAAGTGGCGTTTTAGAAAAACCAATTTTTTAGGTATTTCATAAAGTCGAGTAGAGTTTGAAGGAACTGTCATAAAAGCTGTAAAAAAAGAGGCCAACTCTGTGGGAAACACTTTCTTCTTCCTGTCATCATTCTACTTTCATGTCGATCAAAACAGTCTTAAGCATTATCTGATTTGGTTGGGTTATGTTAGGTTAATGTGGCTTGTCGAAGGACATAATTAGCCCTCAAAGTGGGCCCATTGTGATACCACAAAGAGAAAGTGATTTGAATCACTGCAAGTTGAAGATTCTGAACAAGTTAATTTGCTTTGTGTTTAACCCTACGTTGCATGATTAAACATTTCTGATATATTATTCCTACTGCTGGTTAAGTTTTCATGGTAAAAAGATACAATTTTGTTGAGTTTCTGTATCTATGAAGAAGTTTTGTGGAATTTTTCCATATCTTGCTGGGAAAGTTACTGCCGAAAGGAAAGTCGGTTTTATCTATATTTAAGTGTTGGTTACTACGGAGAGTCGAACCTAGGTCGGTTGTCATTGTATACGACATCGTACTTGTAAACAGCTGAGCGACGGCGACCACCAGGAACCAAATTTATTTCCCTAAATCGAAAAACTTGTTAATACTTCAACTCCTTTGCAAATACTTTTAATATTATTTGCGCAAGTAATCAAATGTTTTAACATTAAAGACACAACTTACGAATGAATGACTGTAAAATGCTGCATGAAATATCTAAGAAATCTATAAAAAATCTATATAAATAGTTCCCAAATCATTGCATATATGAAATGCCATCCAGCGAAGGGCTTAACCGTAGCAAGTCTCTGATATTGACTGAACTGAGGTTAGCTGGTAGATTAGTGAGTTGTCGAAGAAAGGAGAGCCTAGTGATTTTTTCCTTTCGTGATCTTTGTCCTAACGGAGCCCGGCAGTGGCTAGAGGTGGGAAACTATGGATAGTTGATCCATTCGATATTTTTGATAGTTTGAGTGAAAAATATCGATACTATCGAAAAAATTAATAGCAGCAAACAGAGCCTACTGCTGTTTTATTAAACATTAGCAGGACCACGCGCAATTTAAATAATAAATAGGAAACATTTGTATAATTAATAAATGATTACAAAAAAATTTCAATAATAAGTGAACAATTTTAATAATTAATACATAATTTTTATAACTGATGGACACCGTTTTTATAATTAATAAATAATTTTAATAATTAGGAAATTATTTTAATAATTATTTAATAATTAATAAACAAACATTTTGATAATAAAATAATTTTATTAAATTAATAAATAATTTTTACAATTATTATAATACAAAATTTTAAGAGTTTATAAATGATTTAAGTAAATAATAGAGAATTTTAGCAGTTCTTGAATCATTTTACTAATTTTGTTAATAATTTTTAAAAATAATTTGAAGACTTAATAAACCAAAATATTATAAAGAATAATTAGTAAATATTTTTGCCATCAAATAATTATAAAAAATATTAAATAATTTTGGAAATTATTAAAAAAAATAAATTAGTTATTAAAAAATTTTTATCAAATCATTTAATACAAAAATTAAATACATGTTATTTCGAATTCGAAGTGCTTTCACTAAGTTTGAAGTCCAAAGGCGTCAACATCATGTTTCTTCATACAAATTTTTAACCTTTGGTTTACTTTTTTAGGTTTTGATTAAAAAAAAAATAGAAACACATGTCGAATTATTTCACAGTAAGATAACTTTCACTGAGCTTAAAGTCAATAAAGGGATCATCGATTCATGCTTTTTCAGTTTCTCTATAGAAACTTTTAACCCTTTCCTTCCCGAATTATGAAATAGCCATAGAAACAAATTGGAAGTTGGTTATTTGAAACGAGAGAACTTTTTAAAAGTATTTTGCATCATATTTAAAATGGTTTCGACTTTCCAGTGGGAGGTGCGAGGAGGAGATAGCCATACTACACTAGACTACACTGGGCTTTTATGAATCAAAATTAAAACATATTTTATATGAAAACAAAATGTCCCTTATTTACAAATTTTTGGAGTTATTTGTTAAAATTTTAGAGTTATTTGCCCTGTCGAGCGGGAACCGTTGCACAAATGTTAACAATTTTTAATGTTCCCATAAGAACCAACTACATATTTTGCTGAAAAAGCTCAGAACAATGTTTCTTTTAAGCGATACAATTCATAGAATGGGGAAAAATCGAAAATTATACATCGAAATTCCAAATTTGAATTTGGTAGCCATATGGCTACCATGGGAAGGAAAGGGTTAATCCGCGTAGACCGCGTCAGATTTTGATTTTCGAAAAAATTTAAGCCACGTATCGAATTAATTACAAAAAAGATAAAATCCACATGTCACATTATTTCTCACCAAGTGTACTTTGATCAAGTTTGAAGTCAAAATATTTCCAATTTTTTTCCATAAAATTTTTTTTTCCATACAAACTCTTAATCCAACATTGAACCCGCCAGATTTAGACTTTCAAAGGAATGAAAAACACGCCTCGAATAATTTCTTATAAAGAATACTTTCCAGATTTGAAGTTAAAAGGCCCATTAATTCATGTTTTTCACAGTTTCTACATATAAACTTTTAACCCGTTGTTGACCCCGTAATTTTTTTTAATAATAAAAATAGAAAACACGTATTGACTTATTACTCACTAAGAGTATTTTTAGCAAGTTTGAAGTCAAAAGGGGTCAAAAGGGATATTTCCGCATACAAAGTTTTAACTAATGGTTCACACCTTTAAGTTTGGATTTTCAAAAAAATGAGAAACACGTGTCAAATTATTTTTGATTTCAAGTGTTTTTATCAACTTTGAGGTCAATAAGTTTAAAAGTTTATGGTTTTTTTATAGTCTTCCCGTATACGAACCTTTATTCGGCTAAATTTTGATTTTCGAAAAATTGAAAAATACGTGTCGAATTATTTTTGATTTAGAGTATTTTCACGAAGTTCAAAATCAACAGGCGCAATAATTAAAGTTTCTTAATAAAACACTTTAACCCATGTTTTGTCCTTTTAGACACCGAATTTAAAAAAATCCCGTCTTTGCTTAGGTTTATTTTTCAAAATGTAGCTACAGTTCAAATTTAATAATTCAAACTAAAGTTGAAGGCAATGTTGAATTAGTCAGTCAGTTAGTCTGGACAAAGGTATATAGAGTTTAAATATTTGAATTTAAAATTTGAGTCCTGCCAAATCCATCTCTTTGTATCTACATATTTAAATAGAATATTCTGAAGGCATTGTCGTCACATTAAAAAAACCGATAGTATCGATAGAGCCCAAAAAACTATCGAAAACTAGTGGCGTCAAAATAAAACCATCACTACTATTGATAGTTGAATAGCTCTAGTAGTGGCAAAGAATTTGACTTATAGTCTTCCTCTTCTTAATTTTAACACCTGCAGCAATGATCCCAACTGTCAACTCCTAATCTATTGGCATGACATCCGAGTTATTCGAATCTGATTAGGTTGTAGTCCATCAAATATTTGCTTTATGTAAACCTAAGCACTAACTGCACTAACACATTGTAGTGAAATTGTGAGCAAATAATGAAGGTGTGCGTCCGCGCAATCTCAGCTCCATTATCTCCATTTATCTTACGATATTTCACTTAAGCACATTGCTGTCTTTACAGTGCAAATATTTCACTGAGGGCTTTCGAGCTAATCAAGTAGAATACGAGCAGGTGGAAAGTGGCTAGAAAGGCCATAAAATAACTGCGCATTGCCCCCTCGAAACTCGGCTCTGCCGACCATAAACGGTAAAACGTGCGCAGCCAGCGGCTGCAGCTCGGCTATTTGCTCGAACGTTAAAATGCAGCGCGCACCGTAAAATGTAGTTCATTGCCAGCCGCACCTACACACACACACACACACACATAGAACGCGCATCAACAGGCAGTGGCAGCGGCAGCGGCCATTCGACATTAAGCGCTAACTAGCTAAATGTAAACAGCGAGTCGCTCCCTCGGTCGCGCTGTCATAAACGTCCGCGAGCAAACGTCCGTCGAGGCGAAATTGCACACAGGAGACTGAACACTTGAACAAATTAAATATTTCCACTTTGCGTCAAACTTACGGCGTGTTGAGTTGGAAACTGCGGGCCGCTGATATTTCAGCGTCGAAATGGCCAAAAGCTCCAAAGTGCTACTTACTTGTCTGCAGCGCTAATTGCGTCCAGCCGTTGCGCAGCCATTATTGCGATTTGTGATGGAGGAAATTTCGAGTACCCTCTCGCTCGCCCACTCTGCGCTATGGGTGCAGCGTGCAGCAAAACTTTGGCCATGTGCAGATATTTGTGTGTGTGTGAGTGTGGGTAAGTGCGGGTACGTGCTTGTTTCATGCGCCAAAGTTTAGCCTAGGAAAGTCTCGTCTACAATGTGTGTGTGTGTGCAACAAATAAGTAGAAATAAAGCAAAGTAGACGAAAAGAAAATGTCGTCGCTGCAAATGCAATTTACGAAACTTGCAGCAACATTTGGCAACACACTGAAACATGTGAGCACGCATACATAAATATTCATCCATTTTACAAATGAAAGCACGAGTGCAAGTGTTCGTGTGAATGTGTTTTGAATGTGTCGCATCGGGCACAATGTGTCGCTAATGTTGCCCGACAATTGCAACTAAATGCCACACACAGACAACGAATGCACTTTCGAAAAACTTTTGAGCAAATTTAATTTGCAACAAGTTAAAACGATTTTGTGATGTTATCAAATTGAAATCAGAATTCTCATTCCCAACACTTGTTTCTTCTTTTCAAACAACAAGTTGCATGGACATGTGCAACATGCAGAACCAATGCTCCAATGGTTGGAGAGCAGCTAAGGTCGAACGCTGGATGACATGTTGCACGTGTGGCAAGCCCAAAGAAAATTGTTATTTTACCAAAATGTTAATTCATAATTTTTAACACATTTTGATAATTTTTCATACGTTCATTCATTTTTAATTTTGAAAATCAAAACAGAAAGTGAAATGGACGGGGCTCAGTAAAACCCGTTTTGAAACTCCTTTATGTGTTTATGTATTTGTCGCTCGTTAAGTGTGATCGCACTTGTTTACTATAATGCAACAACAACCACAAAAACTGCATAGTACGCATAGTACATCGTTCATTCACATTTATGCAAATTAATCCTTGCAGTTTAGCCACAAGTGACGGACCGTTTAGCTGCGCAACTTTCTCGCCGCAGAGATTGCTTTCGGTTTGGCTGACGTCGAAAACTTTTCCATCCTCGTCTGCGTAAACACTGGTCGTTGTTGTAGTCAGTTATTGTTGTTGTTGTTGCACTATTTGTTAATTTGTAGGAGTCCTAGTAATAGTTGTTGTTGTTGCTCATTGCCATTGCGAGTCGGGATTTTCATATTTATTCGGCAACATAGTTTGTAGCAGTAAAATACGCAACAAAACACAGCGTAAAATGTGCAACAACAATTTCATTACATAAGTTTCTGCATGATGTCTGCAAAATTGCATATTTGCAATTTAGCAAAACACTGCCGAAAAAACAAAACAAAGCAACTCCAAACTCCAAATACAAAACTGAAAAAGGTTAACAAAAAATCAAAAAAGTTAAAAGCAAAAAGTGAAAAACTTGCAACCATTTGTGGTTGTTTCTATTTGAGTTGCTGTTTTGTTTGATGCGGTCAGCGTGTTTGCAGTCGTGTGTGAAAATGTTGCATGGCTTTTGGGATTCGTTGAGCGCGACGGTCACTGCAGACATCGTCCATTGGCGGTTCTCGCTCGGTGCTCGGGTTGCTTTTGCTGCTGCGGCAAAATTTCATTAAAGTTAATTTCGTTGAAAATTAAAATTGATACAAAAAATGTATATTCATTGGAGAAAATCTCTTCTCTCATTGACCCAATGGACAACAATGGCGAATTGTGATTGTTTAAAAAAAGTGCAAGTGTTGAAATGTTTTATTAAAATTACACAAACTGCTCGATAGAAAGTTCCAACTGAATTGTCTTAGGTCAGCAAATTTTAAATTTTAGGTCAGCAAATTTTAAGCCAACTTGTATTATAATCTATTTCCACTGGGCCTTAACTGAAGTTTACGGTTAACTGCAGTTTGACATCGAATTTAAATGCTCAAATTCCCATACAATTGTTTTTCTATAAAAGTGCGTAAACTCACTTTCAAAACTGATAGCCTATTTCCACCGGGCCTTAAATGCATTTAACGCTTAAATGCATTTAACATCGCATTTAAATGCTCTAATTCCCATGCAATTGTTTTTGTATCAAAGTGAGTTAACTCACTTTCAAAACTGAGTTAACTCAGTTTTGCCTTTTACAGACGTCTAACAGAATATGTTATGTTAAAAGCTGGAGCAATTTTGACAAATGTACAAATTTTGATAGCATGCTTTTCGGCGCTGCAAGAGCCGTACGAACACAAACAAAAAAGGGGATTCGAATTGCGTTCGGTGTGGAAGATTTTTTGCTAAGACAATTACTTTTGACTGCATTTTTCGCAAAAATACATATCGTCTGTCATAATCAAAGTCAAAACATCGATTATTTGCCAATAATAAATGCTGAAAGAGAAAATCAAAAACGTGAAACTTCTAACTAACCCTCTTGACATTAAAAATTCATACAGCTCTGGTATCAATCAGCTGACAACTTTCATAAATGAAATAAACATTGACAAATGAAATAAATTTTCACAAATATGAAAACGCAGACATTCATAGACTGTTGAGAAGGAAAGCGAATTGGTTTTCTTGCAGTAGAGGGGCTACAAGAAACCATACATACGTATACAAGGAGATGGCGGCGATGGGTAAGTGGTGGCTGCCCAGAAATAAATGCAGAATTTGGCTTGACCAACTAAAAATGCAAACAAAAACCAGCTGTTGCATTTAACTCAGTTTTGGTGGAAATGCTTGACAGTTCTCAAGCTTAACAGAGCCCTTAAATGCATTTAAGCGCTCGGTGGAAATAGGCTATGAGTTAACTCAGTTTTGCCATTTACAGACGTTTAACAGAAAATGTTATGTTAAAAGCGAGAGCAATACTCACAAATGTACAAATTTTTATAGGATGCTTTCAGGCGCTGCAAGAGCCGTGCGAAAACAAACGAATGAAGGGATTTGAATTGCGTTCGGTGTGGTATCTACCAAAATTTTTTTTTTTGCCAAAATTAAAATTATATTTTTAGACAATTACTTTTTCCTGAATTTTTGGCAATTATTTTTAATTAGTTTTAATAATAAATGCTGAAAAAGACCATAAAAAACGTGGAACTTCTCATGAACCTTCTTGACATTAAAAATTCAGACAGCTCTGATATTAATCAGCCGATAACTTTCACAACTGAAATAAACATTGGCAAAAGAAATAAATTTTCACAAATGAAATAAATTTTCACAAATTTTAAAACGCAGATATTTCTAGAAGGAGAGGCTAAACGAAACCACATATACGTATACAAGGAGATGGCGACGATGGGTATAACACTTCGTTCAATAATGTGTGTGACTAACTAATTAAAACACATTTTTTTGCCAAAATTCGTCAACATAGTCCCCTGCACGATGCATTTTTGCCATCGTTTTCATCGACTTGTGACACGGTGCATTGTCTTGGTGAAACAACACTTTTTTCTTCTTCATATGGGGCCGCTTAATCGCGATTTCTTCTTTCAAACGTTCCAACAACGCTATATAATAGTCGCTATTGATTGTTTTCCCTTTCTCAAGATAGTCGATGAATATTATTCCGTGCACATCCCAAAATACTGACGCCATAACCTTGCCAGCCGATGTTTGTGCCTTTGGACGCTTTGGGCGGCTTTAACCGGTTGCATGCCACTCAGCAGACTGCCGATTTGACTCTGGAGTGAAATGGTGGATCCATGTTTCATCCATTGTGATGTATCGACGCAAAAACTCCGACTTGTTGCGTGTAAACATGTCCAAACAGCTCTTTGAATCATCGATTCGTTGTTGTTTTTGCTCCGGTGTGAGCAAACGCGGCACCCATTTCGAAAACACCTTTTTCATAACCAAATGTTCGTGTATTATGGTGTGTACACTGCCTGCTGATATCTTTAGAATGTCAGCAATCTCCCCCACTTTCACTTTACGGTCGGAATAACAGCGTCATTTGGCCGTCCAGTAGATGGAATGTCATCGGTGTCTGTACGACCACGTTTGAATTCGGCATACCAATAACAAATGGTTCTTTTTGATGGAGCAGAGTCCGAATAATGTTTTTCAAGCCATTCCTGGCATTAAAAAGTTTTTTTTTTCATTAAAAAACAATGATAAATCAGCACACGGAATTGCTTTGAATTCATTTTTTTTGAAAACTCAAAAGTAGTGTCACTTAAAGCACTGTAAGTTGTAAACTAATGGTCGGATTGACATATAATTTTGACAGTAAGCCTAAAAAGGTTCACAATTTCGAAAAAAATATTGATTTAGTATTAGTGCCGCCATCTATGTGTCAGTCACACACATTATTGAACGAAGTGTTAGCTGTGGCTGCCCAGAAATAAATGCAGAATTTGATTTGTCCAAATGAAAATTTAAACAAAAACCAGCTATTGGAGTTAACTCAGTTTTGGTGGAAACGCTTGACAGTTGTCAAACTTAACAGAGCCCTTAAATGCATTTAACCCTTTCGCTATTTTGTTGCCATATGGCACATGCTACTTTGTGGACGTCTGTATCCTCTATGGTTGCAAGAATACATTTATTTGTTGGTCTTTAGAATAATTTGAAGTTTTAGGAAAAATACGAAATTAATAAACTGAATATTTAAGTTTAAAGAAGAGAAGTATGCACGTTTTTTTAATGGTACATCTTGACATAGCAAAGGAAGAAGAAGCAGAGAACTTTAGATAATTTTTTAATTTGACGTTTTCTTTCAATTTAGATACATACTTCTTTACTTCTTGTTTTGGCTAAGGTAATTGAAGAAATGTTCAAATTTTCGGTATGCGTAACAATTTGTATGTTTAAGTAATTATTACAGCCACAACGATGTGGTTTCTCTCATAGAAATATACAAAATACAGGGTCCGAGTATAAGAATAAAAAAAAATTTTATGGAATGTTGCTAATATAACCTCATAGAAGCCTAAGACGTAAAATTTAACATTTTAACTTTCCCCAGTAAAAACCTGTAGCAAAAGGGTTAAGCGCTCGGTGGAAATAGAGTAAAAAGATCACCTAAAGTCCACTTTAAGTTGTATCCTCAATCTTGGAACTGCGTAGGTATAGAAAGAAATCAGCTAGAAACAATTAGACACGAATATCTAATTTTTTTTTTCAAAATCAAAATCTAACAGGGTAAACTAAGGGTTAAATGTTTGTATGGAGAAACATGATTTCATGGATTTTACTACTTCAAACTGAGCTTAAGCTTTTCAATCGAAAAATAATTAGGCAAACATTTCTCATTGTTTTTAGATATTCGAAATCTAATGGTAAACTAAAGGTTAAAAGTTTATATGCAGAAAGATGATTTACTGAGTTTTTGAATTCAAACTAAGTTAACTCACTTCAAACGAGAAATAACTAAGCACGTGTTTCTAATTTTTTGAAAACCGGAATACAACGGGATGAGCCAAGGGTTAGTACTCTGTCTAGAGAAACTGTAAAAAACATGAATTAAATAATTGGTCTATTTTGACTGCAAACTTGGTGAAACAAGAAATAACTGAAAACGAGTTTTTCAGTTTTTTCAAAATCAAAATCTGAGGGGTTGACACTGACCTCAAGTGTCAACCCCTAAGGTAAATAAGGTAAAATTCAACCAAGGTAAAATTCAACCTGTTAGAAATTTATGTGAAGAAACAGAACCATATCTCAGCAACCAAGCGCGCCCTCTATGTGTGAGCACATGTGTTTTGAAGCTTCAACCTTCCTCTACTAACTTTCAAAATTTCATGACATTTGGTTGACATTTAATATTTATTAAAATTCATTTCACAAAACACGTTTTCGTTTGATGTTGAAATTTTAACATGGAGCAAAGAGCGGTCATTAAATTCCACGCAAAAATTGGTAAAAGTGCATCAAAAACATTCCGAATGATGCAGCAAGGAGTATGGCGATGCTTGTTTATCAAGATCAAATGTTTTTTTATGGCATAAACGTTCTGCGGATGACAGAGAGTCGCTGGAAGATGAAATAGAAGAAAAAAGGCCAATTTCAGTTCGGACGCCGGAAATGATCCACCCTAAAAATTTTGAGTAAATTGCCATTATTTGCGATTTTTAGCCATTTTTGGCAGTTTTTTGCAATTTACTCAAAATTTTGAGGGTGTACGGACAAAACTGACCTCGGATTCGGTTTCAGCGCACCGAAATACATAAGGATAGGTGGGTCTAGTCAAATGTACAGACCACTTTTTCTTTGATAAATTTTCGAGTAATTTTCCTACGGGGCTCATTTGCTTCTTTTTAGGCTGTGAACCGAAAGTGTGCAAACATTTGTGGTATTTCAATTATTGAAATTGGTTCCATTGAAAATTCTCTCACTTTCACCTTTCCATGCTTGTTTGGTGTAGGAGTTTCTTTTGCAGTATTTGTTGTTATTGTTATTGTTTTGTATTGAGCACCAAAATAATTGATAAGTATTTATTTGCACACTAGCAGTTTTTTTGCTCGTCGAGTGCACTTAAGTGTCCATAAAATCCAATTAATTAGTGTCAAGTGCCATGAAAATTCTCTATCGCATACATTACTCACACTCACACATACACACACACATACAAACACAGTAGTGCTGTTCATTACGCTCACCTCGATGCAAGCGTGCCACCGATTCGATTGTGCATGCGTTTGGCTTTAATTCACTTAACTCCATTGTTGTTATTTGCAGCGGTGTCGGTGTCGGCAGCGAGCGCATCATAAGCAAAATTGCGTAACTGGTCGGCGCACTGGATTCCCGTTTAATGGCATTGCGGAGCGCACCGGCGCACGCACACACGGCCAACTGTCGGCTGCCGGTATGGATTGCATGACATTAAACGATGCTCGAGTATTGATCGGCAACGCCCGCCATGGCTGCAGCTGGACTGCATGGGGCCCGGACGAGAGGCGGCGATGTGGAGTAGTGCAGCATTGGCCAGTTGATGCTGCAATAATGAATTTAAAACAAAAAAAAAACATTTCAAATTCATTTACTCAAACCACGCTAATAGCGGCGGCACGCTGGCACATCGGCACCGGACAACAGCACCGGCCGTGGTGTTGGCTTACGGTAACGTGCGCCGGCCACAGCGCTGCAGGCAGCGGTCGCCGCTGCATTAACCCTCAACACAGCCGATTAGAGGCAGCGCCCATAATGTGAAGTATGCTTTCGGGCGTGCGCCGGATACATAATTAGCCATTTGGCAGTGGCGTTCAGTGAGCGCTGAGGTTAGGTGTTGATTTTGTTGTTGTTTATTGTGAGGAGTATGCAGTGTGGGTGCGGGCAGTGCCCATAGTGAAGATTAAATATGTGCATATGAGTCAATGTGGATTTGCATGGGCCGCAACTGGCAATGCGGCCTAAATATGGCGAATTATTTGCGTGCAGCTTTGAATGTTGAAATGCAGGTCGAAAATTGTTTATGCCACTAACTGGCTTATGAACTTATGCAGCAAATGCAATGCAATTTTAATGAGCGGTTTATGTTAATTTGTTTAATTGGATTGGCTTGCAAATGTAAATTTGGCTTAACGTTTAGAAATGGAAGTACTTAACTTATGGCAGCTAAGCGAGAAACAGATTTTTACTCATTCTACAGTTTCAAGTGGATTTTAAACAGGGTGCGGAAAAATTCGCTCGCGAACGATCGAAAATTCGATCTTCTCATATTGGCTCGTTTTGCGATTGTATTTTATCGCGAGAAATACTTGAGCAAACGAGCGGTTGCGAATGCATTGCCTACGTATTCGTTCGTGAGAGATCGTATGCAGCGAGTTTATGTATACACATTTCAAACGAACGAGCGTACGAAAGCGATCGGTCGTGGGAAGAACGCTGATGCAGAAAATCATTCGCAACCGCTCGTTTGCTCAAGTATTTCTCGCGATAAAATACAATCCCAAAACGAGCGTTCGCGAGCGAATGTTTGATCGATCGCGAACGAATTTTTGTAAGGTTCGTCGGTAGAGCGTGGCTGCAAACAATCATTGAATTTAGTCTATTTTGCGATATATACGGACGAAGGACGATTTGTGAAATTATTTTCTTGTGCGTTTGCTTTTTTTATATCAATATGGGCAAAGTGTCAAATATTGACAAGACGAAACTTGTTACATATAATAAAGACACAGATTTTTCAAAGTGCATTTTGTGTGGAAAACAACTTAAAGGATACATATAAGGAAACACTAAAAGGCATTACGAGACCATATACAAACATAACACAAAGTTTTCTATTTTTTTGTTATAATTTTCCTAACAAAAGGTCTTTAAAATCTACAAACTTCTATACATAAGTTTCCTTTAAGAAATAAACTGCAGTCAGTAGCAGCCGAGTATAATAGCAAACTGCTCAAACTCCTATATACATTATTTATTGCCCAGACGAACGATCGCGATCGTTCAAAGATTCAATCTTCACAATACGAGTTACTGATTGAGTTTTACAACAAGCGCTCGCAACAAACGAACGATCGCGAGAGATCGAACTGACGACGCTTGCAGCGACATTTTCTCATTCGCGATTTTTCCGAACATTTAGATTTCTCGTGAGAGATCGTAAATGCTTTTGCTCGCAGCGCAACTTTATCGCTCGCGAGAAATTAGAAGCACTCAGTTTTTGGTTGCGATTATTCGTGAGAAAGATCGTATTTTGATCGTTCTCCGCACCCTGATTTTAAAGCTTTTTAAAATGTAATTTGAACTGAAAATGAATCTGAAACTAAATCTTTGATTTCATTGGGAACAATTTGTATCCGCTAGAAGAAGTTAGATCGCCGTTAGGCGGTCAATAAAAAAGAAAAGAATACTCGGGTTAGGTTGAAGTGGCAGTCTTCTATATGAAAGCACACACCCGCAGATCATTGTGATACCACAGTTTGACGGCGTGACTCCACCCCGAACAGCTACTCTGAGAACCACGAGGATTTCAATATGAAAATGGCTGTGTTTCTGATGCACAGTGAGAATAGCTCAGTTTACCCAGTGAAGATGGGTGAGCCAAGAAACTTAAGCGTACTTCTGCCAAGAAAAGGGCATTGACACATGGGGTGTAGGACGGTCTCTTCTCCTCTGTGGAGTCACGACTGAGGTGCATCAGTTGATTAATGTGCCTCAAATTAATGTTAATTATGTTAATTTTGAGTTTTTTTTTCATATATTCCACAATAACTTTGTACTTAATTGCTACTTCTACTAGGTCTACTAACCTTCTACTATAACTACTCAACTTATTGGCCCAAGACCGTGTTCCCTTAAAGGTCTATTTTTCCCCCTTGTTCACTCTTCTCAAGAGCATAGGTCCTCCCCAAAACATTGTCTTGTTGGTTACGTTAATCGTTAATGTGTTTGTTGTGCCAGGGTAGGTGATTAGCCTGCCGCAAGTACTCCTAAGTGATAAGGCTGCCACCTATCGCCGCTTGGGAACGATGTTGTGAGCTACCTCTAATAGCGCCATCTGTTGTGTGAGAAAAGTAACAACAGCATGGTTGTGGCCTTCGCTAAGATCGGTTTGGTGCGCTGTTTTTCTCTCATATCCGCTTTCACACAAAACCAAAAGGCACATTATGATGCTCAAATCAGTCGAACTTAACCTTTTCTTTATTTTATGATTATGGAAAAACTTTGCAGTTCTCTTTACACGGGGTTTATTGAACACATACTGAGGTATGGGACAAAATTGTACTATTGTAATTTTTTTTAAGTGGCGGGATACCTGGTTGTGTATCAGTAAGTGCCATATATCTACAAAAATCTTTGGTAATGCGAAGGTGAAATTCGTTCATTTCTTAAATCAATTTGACTGTAATTGTTAAATAAGCAGCTGAGTCTTTCTTCAACTAAATAAAGCAGAACAAGCACATAAGAAGCAACTTTTAAACAAAACTTTCAATTGACTCTCTGTTCAGTGCTCATTTTTGTATTAATGCACAGTGATTCATTCCAGAGACGAAATTCCAAAAATTTATAGTCTCAAAATTTAACGATTTTTAATGTGATTTGAAATGCCATTTGAAAGGTAAAACTCCAACAAAAAAAACAGAAATCTGTGCAAAAAATAATTTGTGGGTATGTGGAAAAACTGCTAAAAGTCGAAATTTTTTTCACAAAAAATTTAAACACATATCTGTTTTTTAGTCTATTGAGCAAAACAAATCGTTAAAATTCATGGTTAGCAAGAAGTTACTAAGACTTTCAATAAAGATTAAGAAATCATGTGGACATTTTTGTTTTTAATGTTTTCTCAAAATTTGTTAATCTGAGGCTTTTAGGTACTTGGCATACAATTTAAAATATTTTTCAAAATTAAAAACGTAAAAATTTTCAAAAATTAGAAGGAAATATCTAAAAAGTAAAATATGTAAGGAATGTTCCTGCTTTTTTTGTACTGTAAGACAAATTCTTTATTTGTCGAATAATGTCAACACATACTCCGATATCGTCCTATTCTTAGAGAATAATTCAATATGAAAATTTGTCTAAACACCTATTTTTGACCAAATATATTAAAATCATGCCTGATACAATCAACATGAAAAATGAGAAAAACACTGCACAAATGCAAAATATTGTTACGAAAATGACTTCTCTGAGTCCGTTTTGGATTGTGCTTGAAAATAAAACCGTTTCAATTACTCAGCACAAACGCAGTCAAAAACCAACAATCGCTTTATTTACAAATTTACACTTGTTACTACTTTACACTACTACTATTGCATGTTTCCCTTTTGTTTGCTCAACACAAACTCCTCTCTCTCTGCGCTGCACACTGCTGCCTTTTATACTTGTTTGGTTTATCGCGCCGACCATTCGCGAACCATCCTTGCCATAACGGAATTATAGCATGCCGGCCGTATTCCAAAGTGCATGCCTAAAAGTATGCTTGGAAAAGCATTCATGCATAGTACAGCACAGAGTGCCTCATCGTTACAATATACAACTATTATTATGATTTACAAAACTACAGGGTCCTCATATATATTCAGTTGTCTCTTTAATTATCAATGTTGATGTAACCAATTAAATGTAAAATCCGAAAAATCTAACCCACACACTTGTTGCTATAGGTTACCAAAAATGACAAAAATTGCAAATTTAAGTCTCTAAGACAAACAAAATGGAGATTTCAATTTAGCAGATCATGATCATACACAACTTTATTAAAAAAAGACCACTCCTAATTTTATCCCGCAGTTGTATGGAGTCGAATCACTGTGCAATAACACAAACCCACTGTCAGATCTCTTGGATTGTAGAGGAAAACGTTTTCTAGGTGAGTCATTATTTTTCTAGATAACGTAAGTAGAACAAGTCCTTATAGAAGACGATGCAGTAACTCCGCTTTAAATGAACCAAATGTCACAAAACTTTGACTGGAAATTGGGAACAGATGTACCTTTCTAAGTCACTAATATGTGTTGCCAGCAGAAAATGTTTTATCCTAAAAGTTTAGTTTTAAACACATATCTTCACTCCGATTCTAAAGCCAGAACAGCAAATCAGAAAGTTGTGTTAGAAAACTTATTTTTTGCAACTCTGCTTAACCGTCAAGCACCTAGAAGACTATAACAAAATGCCATCGGCCAGATCTCTTAGATTGTCGAAGAAAAAGTTGGCCTCGTGAATATTTTTCTTTTAGATAATGCAGGACAAGTGCATAGAAGGTAAAGAACGTTTTCCTACTAATCATTGTCCATACAGTCATTGCAACGCAAATCAAACCAAACCTTCTTTTCAACCAACCTTTTTTAATTTAGAATGCCTTCAGATCTATTTAGAAATCTCTTGGGATGTTAGTGCTCAGCCTCCAAACAACTTTAACACTTGAAAGACCGCAAGTTTGCCATACCTACAAAGACTACAAATTATCTTATCGCTGTTATCTCGAAAAGTACACATCGAATGTGGCTAATTGTAATTGTAGAATCCTAATTATATAATTTATTGTAGAACACGATAAAAAAATAAAAGTCATCAAAGCAAAAGTTGATAGAAATACTAAAAAAATACAGTTATTTCAAAATGAAAACCCGTCAAAATTATCACAATTGCGGTGGTAGTTTTGACTAGTGTTGAAAAGCTTATAAGCTTATACTTAGCATACTTTCAGGCTCATTTCACAACTAACGTTCTAACACTTTAGCCACTGACCCAGCAAGGTACCTGAGTTGCTACACAAAATCCAAGCGAGTGTCATGAAATCATCGAAACTATTGAAGTTCTTCTGTCACATTGTAAACAAAAACAGTGAAGCTTTAAAATGTCAATTTCCTAACCTAAAAAAAAACAACGAATCGTACAAGCAAATGTGTTCGTTTCACTGTGTCTACTCGCCGCATTGAGTGGCTGCCACTAAATCAGCTGTCAGTTTGGCCTTGAGCAACAATTGCAAAATGCAAAACGGCGCCGAACAGCGATTATTCATTTCGTGCCATTGCGTTGCGTTGCGCAGTTTTATTGCGCGCGCTCCAACGCACTGCCGATTTGTCTTGATTTATGACGTCAGTCATGCTTACAGTGCAGCGTCCTGTACTCGCAAGCGCGTCGATGTACTGAGTGGGCGTATGAGTGTGTGTGTGTATGTGCGAGTGTCAGCGCATATATGCGCATTGTCAGCTTTTTATGGCCACTGTCTCTAGGCGCCTAAACACGTTGGTATCTTTTGGCTAAAAGTTGGCAAATTTTTAACACTACCAGTTCTTGTGTTGTTGTTGTTGTTGCGGCTGCAATGCAGTTGACGCTGGGCGCACACTCGGGCCGCACTTGAGCACTTGAAACTGCTGCACAGCAAACAACAATTCTGCCACATGACATTTGAGTGAAGTCTGAAGTGATGCCGCAGCAACAAAAGCAACAGCAACAGCGAAAGCAGCAGTTGCAGCATTTTCGCTGACAGCACATTTGCGTTGCATGCGCTGCACTCGAGTGACTGCTGCTATCTATATGCGTGCCATGCATATGTGTGCGTGTGTGTGTTTACATATGTATGTATGTATGAGTGGAAATTGCAAACTGTGCATGTACGCACACGGACTGCGGTTGACACTCGGCTCGCACTCGAAGTGAAATTGCTTGCTGGTTGCTTGCCGCTGGCGATGGTGTTGGCGTACTTTGCATTTTGCTGTAACATGCAAAAATTTCTATGTTTACTTTGTGGTTGAGCACTTGCCGGTTGATCTTCTACCACACACACACACACGCACACGAACACAGCGCAGGCAGCGCCGCCCGAAAGCGATTGCGTGCAGAATGGCGCTTATATTGAAAATTTCGTCTTTCTTCGCCAAACGCTGTCATTTTTTGTTGTCATTGAAGTTGACAAACTGCAACTCATACTCCAATTAAATTGAGACTTGAAATTTGCCAAATCAACAAAAGAGCCGCACAAGGCGCACCCGGACGCTTATGAAGCAATTGCTTGCCTTGACAACAAGCGACAAGTCAACGAAAACAACAACAACGACAACAAAAGCAAGTGACAGCTATTACCGCTTAATTTCCACTATGTTCGGCTGGTTGGGGCGTTTGCTTCTAATTGAAATGTTTGTTGTCTGCCTAACGCGTGTGTGCGTTGCACTTGGCGTATGAGCAACAATATTTATACGCCATGTGACGTTGCTGACAACTGCGGCATAGCATTGTAAATAACATTGTTGTAGTTGGGGGCTGGAGTTGGCTTAAGACAGTGGCGTGTCAATGAAGTGTAGAAAACTAGAAGTGTACTTAGATGAGAAGTGATTAACCTTTAATTTGGTGGAATGATTTTTCTTTAGAATTAAAAAAAACAAAACGCTTTTTGAGCGATTTAAGATAAAAATGAAAGCATTATTGAAAAATTACAACTTTTGAGTGCTTGTTTAGTGTGACCATATGGTCACGTTAGACGCTACCGGGTTATATGGAAAATTTTCATAGCGGAAAAATTTAAATTGATTCAATTGACATGATTAACTAACTGCAAACCCCAATTTAGGCACAAATTATTTGCATTGAATTAAATTTGTTAACAATTCATTTCCAAATCCGAATTTAACTTGATAACTAAATCATCATTTCACTGAATTAAGTTCTTGCTCTGTTTTTTTTTATCAAATCTAATGTGATACGACTGTTCTTTGCTCTTAATATGCAGGCATCCAAATAGCAGGCTGCAGTGTAAGCAGTACTTGAGCTAATAACCTTTGTTGTGAAAATCAGGATGAGAGGCTGAACCATCTGTGTCTGTAGTAACAGTCACGCCGTTCTTATGGTTCCGTACAGCCCTTCCTTCAACCATCTACGTCATTGTCAGGTCCAGCAAAAACTGTCTAAACTATAGCGGAAAACATAATAGTCTGACATGGTTTCCGGATCAGAAGACATAATAATCTAACACGTGTTCCGGATCAGTCTTAACTATAGCGAAAGACATAAAAGTTTAACACGGTTCTCGAGGCACACAGAGATTGCAGTCATCGATGCCTTTGGCTTCTTAGCCACAATGAGCTCTGAGGCTGCATTTATTGGCCCCGAAACTGCTCTGCCACTGTCTTCTGCTGCCATCAAAGCCACTGTTACTAACTATTGCCGAGAAAAGCTGCAGATGAATGAAACTTATGCTATAACTTATTTCAGACCCATTCAGACCAGCTCATGGTTTCTTCCATTGTGTCGCGATCTGATGAGACGGTAAATAATTTTCTTTATGTCCAACCCGCATACGTTCGGGGCAGGTTTAAGGCTTTTGGAACTGAAGTACCGAGAAGCAATAATCTTGGCTCCCTAGTGCCTTAAAAACTACTTAAATTTCTAAGGCATAGTAAAAGGCACAAGAAAAGAAAATCTAAAGCAGCAGTGCAATGAACGCAGATCTGTTTCGATGCACAAAAACAAAACAATACATCCATAGAAAGCCATGGTCTGATATTGTGACAATCATGCAGCTCGCTCTGCGCAATTGCGAGCTCCCTGGCATAGACAACTCGGCACAATACGACTAAACGGATATTTTTCGAAAGCATACTTGTAGGGGCAAGGTATTTTTGCGCGAATTATCGCAGAGATGGTTTGAGGCAACAGGTGTAAAAGGCACAGGAGTATTGCCTAAAAACATAGACGACAGCAGCAACACGACTGCATCTGTCAAAATAAATAATCAGAACATTCCTTCAGAAAAGATTATTTTGACGACAGCACGACTACACGAACAAAGAACACAGATGTCGCTGTCGCCAAGCTTGGAGATAGTCGCTGTTTCGTAGTCGACAAAACCAAAGCAAAGCATCACTGTTTTAAAAATGATTTTTTTTTAACGAAGATTTTCTTACTCTTCCTGTGAGCTTTAAACAACAATTATACGATTAAATGGAAATAGAAGAACGCCTTATAAGGGAAGTGTGGAAGCACTTTAAAATTTGTATTTCTTGCTTTCACTGCACTTTAAAATGTGTGTTGAGGAGCTTAAAAAATATAATTTTTATTTCATTGTAGTCAAGTTGCCAACTACCAGGCGACAATTGAAGCCTACGCTATCTTGCGGTCGCTGCCGTCGTCAGTTTGGTCACGCACGTAGTCAGTTTGGTTGTGACTAGCAGTATAACACGGATTAGAATAGTGAATTGAAAGTGACTAGTGTCTAATTAATCAATGAGTGAATGAAATACTAAAGTAAATAAAGTGTTTAATTTTGGCACAATCCAGCGATACGAACTACGTCAGTGTTGCCAAGTAAAACTAAATTTCGTAACAATATGATTTATTTCCCTGTGGAATTATCAGTGTGTAGTTAAATATTTTAAAATCTATTTTTATGAAAACAACTACTACTCACCCAGTTCAAAAATATTTACATAAGTAAGTTTTAATTAAGGGTTAATTATTTTTAGTTAATTACACTCACATTTCAAACTAAAACTAAACAAACAAATATTAGTTAATGTTGCTTTTGTTTTTATTGTTTGTGAAAAAAATTTTTCAAGACAGTTGAAAAGTTAGTTATGTGACATTTATATGACATTAATGAGAGATGTCTAACCTCTCTCAAACCAGAGCAATCAGCTGTCACCATGAACCACTCACAATAGTCAGACCGAACTAATATGAACTCCCAATATGTTAAAAAGAAAACTATGTTATTTATTTAGAGAGTAATTCTTACTTCAGTCACTTAATTTTGGAAATGAATATTAAAATGTTCTGTCGTTCACATTGACCCATATATGTAAGTGTAAGCGAAGATTAAAAATAAAGTTTCTAACTGCTCACGCCACTGTCCACGTGTCAGTTGCCGATTCACATAGTTAGTTAGTTGTCGTGCGTAGAGTGTCTTAGGCGGTGGACAGTAATGCGGCAGCTTGGTGAACTCATTTGGCTTTGTCGGCTGCCTGGCTGGGCGGCCGGCTTGTCATCGGGGACTGCCAATGTTGTCCGCTGTGTGTTGGCATTAATCTTTGCAAAGTACTTAATGTGTCTCCTGAAACGACTGTTCGGCAATGTGCGGCCGTGCGGTGATTTACTGTGGTCACATATATCATGATGGGAGTTAATCGCTGCGAACGGTATGTCTTGCAAACTTTTTATAACCAATAAATCTAAATGATTAGATTTGTTGGCAATAACCAACAAAGCGCCACGCAACGAAGTATTGAAGTTGTTTTACAAGTTGTAAATATGTTTCTTGGGTAGAATAACTCGAGGCAATTCGAAGAAACATGACATTGATATTTGTTAGTTTTTATACTGAGTTTGCTTTCATATAAGAACCAAGTTTAGAGTTTAGAGACTAAAGCTGAATGGAATTTTTTCAGCATCAAAATCTCAATATTGATTTCTTACTTTATTTGGTCTCTGTTCAAAACAGACTTTGTGGTCTCACAACGAATTTAAATTTTCGTTTTCATTTTCTCACTCAATCAAATAAGCCAGTTTTCAGCTGGCGCCAAGTATTGCGGCCTTCTGTGAAATTAAATGAATTGAATAGCGTTAGCGCGCACTAACTGAAAGTTCTTCACAATTAACAAAAACCCAAAATACTTGAGTGCCGCTTCAGTTGCACTGCGGATTTCAAGTAAATTAACTGAATTCACTTGAATGCCAGAACCGATACGATCCTCATAATTCATTTCATTATTTGGCCTCAACGAAGCATTAAAATTCAATTCACTTGCCTTGTCTGCGTGTACTTTCAGCGCCCTCGTTGTAGTTGTTTTGCTTGGGGAATTTTCTAAAAAAATAAAATAAGGAAATATGCGCTGCCACCGACTACGTTGTAGCGTGAGGCAGACCAGAACTTGCTGGAAAGAACTTTTCAAAAAAGCAAACAAAACAACAAAGCCAACGAAAGACGCAGCGCTGGTCGTTCGGTCGCGCGTGGCAGTGGCCATATGCAAAGACGCGGATGGTCGCACTTGGCGGCTGGCGGCCGGCGGGCTGTCGTGTGTTAAGCGTGCGTGCTGTCGGCGACTTAGGAAAGCCACAAAATGGCCACAGCTCTCTCTGGGCTGAGCGCAGTGTCGATAAACCACTTGACAGTACATAAATCACGTCGCGGCAAAGCTGCAGCGCCAAGACGCTTCTGGTTGTTTACCCGCTGCCAAATTTCAGCCAAATGCGATTTCTTAAGCACAAACTGGAAGATTTTAATTAGACATTTTGCATTTGGCGGGAGGAAGATTTTTTTTTTGTTAGGGCAGAAAATTGAAATTACAAAATTTGTTGTTGCACGAGTGAAGGCAACTCGAAGGCGAACGAAGGCACATTTATTGGAGCGCAAGCAAGAGGCTCGAAAGTGTAGATAAAGTGGCCGAAAGCAGAAGAATTTGTGGAATAGTTTTAGGCGCTCAGCGAGGGATTTTTACTGCCAAAACGCCATTGTTGAGAATGTAGACCAGGCAACAGCTTGAAACTTGGATCACAACACACAAAGTTGCGGTGTGCTACTTTATGTCGACAGCCTGAAAATATGCCACAAAGATTTGGTTTTAAAGGCAGCTGCGTTGATGTGTTGTTTGTATGCGTTTGTTTTTATTGTTTTTCTATTTTATCGAAAATTGTTAGGCATTTGAATATTGGTAGCAGTGGCAGTGGTGCAAGCAAATTTGTTTATTTGTTTTGGATGTTTAAACCACAAAAATATTTGTTTCCTAGAAACATTTTGGGTGGCAAATATGGTTTCAAATGGTGTTGCGTTCCTTTTAAAAGAAATGCTGTGTGCACCACTGATTGGAATTAACTGAGTTTTGTATGTGTGAATGTATGTTTTAATCCCCACAATGCTATTTAGGTTTGATTGATGTTGAATGGATAAGATGACCTTAAATTTGTTTAAAGGGCAGTTTGTGGATTTGTAGTATATTTTTTATATAAGAATTTGTTTGAAATGTTTAATATATTTTCTCATCTAGTTTGAAAAGTGCAGCAGAAGTTGAACTACCAAAGCTGCTAAATTCAATTAGGGAATCGAACTGGTTTATTGACTTAATTTGAGGTAAGAGACAGTTGGATATTTCTACAACTATATGCAGAGACTCGCAATGAACCAAGTGCGGCTTCTACTGCTCACATTTTGCGCAGCCTGAACTATGATATTGTAACGAGAGGCACTCTGTGCTATGATATGCATGAATGCTTTTCCAAGCATACTTTTAGGCATGCAGTTTGGAGTACGGCCGGCATGCTATAATTCCGTTATGGTAAGGATGGTTCGCGAATGGTTATGGAATGTGCAAGAACCATCGGCGCGATAAACCAAACAAGTATAGAATGCAGCAGTGTGCAGCGCAGAGGGTCGAGTCTTAGTTGAATGAACAAAGTAGTAACAAGTGTAGATACAAGCAAAGGTTAATTTTGTAAATAAAGCGATTGTTGGTTTTTGACTGCGTTTGCGCTGAGTAACTGAAGTAGTTTTATTTTCAAGCACAATCCAAAACGAACTTAGAGAAGTCATTTTCTGAAAAATCTAGTTAGTATCATAGAAAGCTGACGAAAATAACGAATTTGTTATTGGTTTTAGTCGAATCCATCCAGGGCATCACAATGGGCCTTTGGGGCCTCCGAGTGTACTTGCTGAGAACCAGCAAGCCGCCTGTCTTACCTAACCTTACCTAACCTAGTCGAATCCAACTAGGCCCTAGGTTTAATTCCTATCTCAAACTGGTGAAACATTCATCTACTTCTATAACTATCCATATGATGATGGGATACGATTTACAAGAAACGCACAAGTGCGCTCTTGGCAGGCAACGGCGAAACCTTCAATAGTGAAAGAAAAATCTGCCAACCGCCGTTCGAATTCGTCGTGAAACTGTAGGTTCCTGCTCTTCCCTTCCCTCATCCGCAATTAGTGTTGCATACACATTTAAAAAACGGGTTGAATATGTATCACAATGAACCTCTCAGGCCTCCGAGTGTGTCTCTCACAGAGGCAGCCACTATAATCCAACCTAAGCTAGTCAAACCCAGATTAAAAATGCGACCTTCTAACTTCTGTTTTGATGCACAAACTACTTAACCACAAAGTGTAGAAAAAGAAAATTCATTATTTTCTTTAGCAAACTGTATCGTATCGTAGCGTTACATAAGTACGATCGGATTACATCAGATGGCGTTAAAAAGATACGATTTCCTACTAAAAAACTTATCAGACAGTTCTGTGACTGTTTCGCTCAGTTTTGTTTGAGGGCGTTTTAAACCAAAGATTGTGCCAAAGACAGATTTTGCCATATTTTCTGCTCTTTCTTTAATAAAGTAAAAAAACCCAAACCAGGGCGAACCAGGCTGAAAATGTGAAAAGTTTATGAGGTTCTCATACTTAAACAGCCATCACGCCCAATAGTGGTTTTGTCGACTCTGTTCCCGTAATTTTGATGCCAAAGAAGCACCACGATGTGAGAGGTCAGTTGTGAAAATGTTAAAAAAAATCATAGAAATAGTCAAGTCCGAAGGTCATATAAGAGATGTTTAAATGGCCCAGGAACTAAAAAAATGCACAAAAACTTTATTGGAATCACTTGAATGAGGTTGAATAACAGATAACAGAAAAACCCTCATTTCCATCTGTGAATCACTACTAACCGGCAACAAAAACGACTCTTTTCTGAAGTGGATGGTAACTGGACATGAAAGGTCGATCCCTTACGCCAGAGTCATGTGAAAATGGTTGTGGTCCAGCATTGACGGTCAGGAGGTTTTGCTGTATGCTTAGTGTGATTGGGAGAGAATCATCTGCTGGAATCTGGAATTATCACTTAATTTTTAATTATAACCTATGAGAAGCATTTTCGATTGCCTAAGACATGAAAATTCTGATCAGTCTTCTGAATTCCTGGTTTTTTCCTTAAGCTTTATTGATTCAGGTAGGGTGATTTTGTCCAGCTCAAGGAAGAGCTCAGATTTGCATTCCCGTTTATTCCTTTCTGTCCTGGGATCCCAGAAATTCTGATCTGAATGTATGTGCTCAGTTTGTTCAATATCTCTTTGCATTTCAGTACTAACGCTGAGGTTATCTCGTAAGAGAATAGTGTTTTGATGGCTGCTTGGTTTATGGGTTTTAATGAATTGTTGATAAGATCATTTGAATATTAATAGCTAACAGGGGTTGAGGTCGGGTTCAACTCCTTCCTGGTGCATGGTCCCGCACAGCAACATACTCCAGTTAGTAAATTCTGGTCCTTAGACGCTCCTTTCCCCACTCTTTCCCTCGCAATCATGCGCTGTGAAGCTGTAAAAAGAAAGGAAAACAAATATACAACTACACTGTCCACCATCGAAGCTGAAAGCAGTGCACCAAACCGATCTTACCGGAGTGCACAACCATTCCTACCGTCTTTACACAACAGATGGCGCTATGAGCGGTAGCTCACAAAATCGGAGGCGTCATTCCTAAGCGGCGGTAGATGGTAGCCCTAACACTTAGGACTACGGCGGGCTAATCACCTGCTCTGGTAGAAAAACACAATCATATGGAGGCCCTTTGCTCTCGAGAGTAGTGAACTAGGCAAACAAATTGGTTGATATACAATTTTTGTACTAAATAATGCCTAAAGGAAAGCTGAGCCAGTACAACTTTTTGGTTCTACATATTAATTTTTGGTTTTTTGGCAACCTGAGACCCTGTGTTTTGTTGTTCATGTTTGGGTTTGCAACTTCAGTTGAACTGTACATACATATATATACAGACATTTTATTAAAATACTTATGACATTTTCTATCTTAATTGGAACAGAAATTGTGTTATTTTGCTAATCAGCTTAAAAAGAAAATCTTCTAAAATCATTGATTCGATTCACATTAATTTTGACTTTACCATCCATAATCTCTCATTCTGAATTTTTGTTTCACACTTTCGACTTTGTTAGCTGCTTCTTAATACTTTAATCGCTTGAAATTTTTTTCTGAGTGAAAAGTGATAATGTCATCATTTTTGCTGTGTAGCGTTGGCATTGAACTATGAAAGCTGGCGTCAATACGTTTTCCTGTCCATTAGAGCGCACAAATGGCAAAATGGTATTAATTCCACAACACAATGCGGACAGCTGAAGAAAAATTAGAACCTAATTTTGGGCAATTTGTAGGACTGTCCAGCATAAGCCAGCAGCTTCAACTGCCCACATGGGATGACAGCAAAATAGTAGCAATAACAACAGCCGCCGCCACACACGACTACAGTAGCAATAAAATCGACCGACCGAATTTGCAGCAAAGCTGACAAGGATGCCGAACGGTCAAATCATCATAAAACTCGAATAAAAAATTTGAACAACACCAATTTTCAAATTGTTTTCGCAGCACAAAAAGCCAAACAACACACACTGACATATATACAAGTGTACATATGTGTGTGTGAGTATACAAACAAATCGTATATATCGTATATATTCGTACATTGTAGAATTTACTGGCTACGGCGGCGGCGACGGCACAGCAGGGAGTTTTATATGAAATTTTACAGCGTCGTTCGCTGGCGCGGCGCTGCGATTGCGAAGCGCGTTGGCTCCGCTGGTCGCTGCTGGTGTTGGTGTTGGGGCTTGGGCCGATGGGTTGGGCGGCAGTGGTCGGTGGCTGAAATGGCTCGAAATTGAAATTTGTTTGGCAACAGCTTGTAGCATTAGGCGTAATGAAATTTGATTACCTTTTGAGTTAGTGGCCCAGTCCGAATGGCTGCTCGGATGGTTCATGGCTTCATCAAATGTGAATTATGACTGCAGCTCAAGCACGTCGTAAATGTGTAGTCGTATTTTGTGCTCTCAACTTATTGTTGTTGCTTCGTTGCTCACGGTTCGTATTGTATGAGTTTTTTCTGTCGATGTGTAAGTGTGTGTGTGTGTGTGTGCGTTTGAATTGCGGAAGTCAATGATTGATTTTATTTTGTTTATGGGCTTCAAGCGTTAAAAATTTCACTCGACCCATTTCCGATGCCACGCAATAAATGTTGTTGTTTATTGTTTATTAGCAGCAGCAAGGCAAACATTAAAGGCGTCCACAACAACAATGGGCTAGAATTATTTTAGTCTACTGCTGCCGCTGAGCTTTACACAATTTTTTCATTTTACTCGATGTAGCGTCGCGTTCCTGATTCCATGATGGCGCTGTGTTGATGTAGTAGTATTAGTATGGTTGTTGTTGTTGTTGCTGTTGCTGTAGTTGTTGTTACTGTTTAGTTATTAAGGTTGTTTGTTGGGCGGTAAGCTTCATTAAAAAGCGTTACGCGTTCGCTCTGCGAAAATCAGCAGGAAAGCAACAAAAATTTCAACTACCAAACAAAACAAACAAACAAACAAAGGCTACAACAACAACAACAACGAAACCCTGTCTGCACGTGCTCGGCTTAAACTTCATTAAAAATATTTTCAATTAAAATTTCGCTTTTCATCTACACAAACTTTAAGGGAATTTTAATTCGGCCCGTGCACAGTAAGTGGCCGCGGATTTTATGCTAAAATAGTCAGGAATTTTTTTTGGAGTTAGTTTTTCAATTGCTCACAATCAACTAAACACACCAATATAAATTATGAAAGCAATGCAATTTCATAGCAAACAACAAATAAATTTGATATAAATATTTAAATATTTTCATTTAGTATTCATTAGCAATGCGTGTATTTTATTTAATTTGTTTATGTTTTTATTGATTGATTTTTGATGTGTGGCATAGTAACGAAATATAATCAATTGAATTTATATTATTTTGCACTTAAAAGCAAACATTCGAGTGGTATAGTTTAGTGCCGATACATAGCAAGAATCACACGATTTCTAATGGCGCATCTACTGAGTCAAAATCCCGATGAATCCTGCTGTTGTCTGAAAGAGAAAGCAACGTGCTACATTGGGCTTTAATTTACTTTTTTCAATCTTATGTTCCATTCCTAGCTCGGGCTGGTATAACATATTGTTACGAAAACGACCTCTCTAAGTTCGTATCTGGATTATGCTTGAAAAATAAAACCACTTCAATTATTCAGCGCAAACGCAGTCAAAAACCAAAAATCACTTTATTTACAGATTTACACTTTACTTGTTACTACTTTGCTTATTCAACTAAGACTCCCCCCTCTGCGCTGCACACTGCTGCTTTTTATACTTGTTTTCTTATCGCGCCGATGTTTCTTGCACATTCCAGTTGTACTCTCTATCTCGATCGTTCTAGCACAGCCCATTATCATCATGAACCATCCCTGCCATATCGGAATTATAGCAATGTTACCGTACTCTAAAGTGCGTGCCTAAAAGTATGCTCGTAAAAGCATTCATGCATAGCACAGCAACAGAGTGCCTCATCGTTACAATATTTCTATTTCTGTAGTTATCCACATAAAGCATATTGAAAAAACAGTATTGAATGCACTTTTCAAACCGATGAAAATTGTGGTATCACAATTGGTCAATTTGGGCCTAAGTGTGTCTCATACCTGAAAGAGATGAAATTACAACTTAAACTCTAACAGGCAACGTGGAGTGGATGAATGAAGTCAATACGTGTCTAGGGTTAGATAGGTCAACCATGAAGGAGGCTGACAGCGTATTTAGCTCAACTAAAGCTTGAGAAATTTGTGCTCTACAACCGTAGCAAGTTCTGAGGGAGGGAAAGATAAGGCACATTGAAATTTAGACATAAAACAGGACGGTTAACGTTTCCTACAATGGTTCACTACATCAAAACAAATGCCATGGAAATGGCATTAAATTTAAAAGTACACAGCAAGACCAAGGAAAGGGCTCGGAAAAGTTAAGAGAGCAAAGGGCAAACTTGAGGAAGCTCATTCTGAATTTATTCTAGGCGACTTGAATGAGAAGATAACACTGACAGGAAGATAACTCTGTGCGTTCTTCAATATTTGCCCTGTATGTGTGTATTGACAGGTTGAGCAAATAAGACACTGAGTCCTTATGGCACAGCAAAATCGATTGCAATGCGGGGTACTATGACCCTCCCCTTCTTTGAGGAAAACGCCCCATAAGAAGTCCCTGAAACGGCCATCTATTCAGCAGCTCGTTGGAGTCATCACTGGACTTGCTCCAGTAGATCGTTTCTTATCAAATGATGCCTCTTGTCCAGTGATGTCTGCAGAAGCTACGGAGATGAAGAAGCACTTCCTGTGCCACTGCATGATTCTGCAGGAACACCGACTCCGTATCCTGGGGTCAATATTCCTGATGAACCTGGCTTGCGCGGCGGAAAATGAAATCTTATATCTTATAGTATATCTACCTTAATCTGGTTTGCCCCAGATTGAGACTGTAGATTAGCTTCAGAGCGATTTAAGAAGGGCCAATTTTGCCTTCGAGTGGAAGTGTGATTTGAGAAGAAATCTTTGTCACAAGAGGCACGAATTGTGAAGAGACAACTCATGGACAGACTCAAGCATCTCATCTCATCATAAAGGGACTATTTGACCCAAAATAAAGTTCATACTATTCCGTAATTTTCGTACTTTCCCGACATGACTTCTTGTGACTGTTTTCTATTTTCACGACTCACTTGAAAAGCGTTTTAAAACAAAAGAGGTGATAAGGAGAATTTGTAGAAGAAGTTGAAGGTGATCCCAAAAATCTTTAAAAAGTGTTTCAATATTTAGGAAAGCTTTGGAATATGTGTATTGAAATGAAATGAATATCGATAAATAACTGAAAAGTTTTTGTTTAATTGAAAAGTTTCGGGTAGTTTCTGATCAGAACATATGAGTTGGGAGTACAGAAAAGTATTAACAGCCAATTGCATTGTTGTTGGAATGGGTTAACAGTAGCGGGCGTAGCCAAGGGGGTATTTGGGTGTCAAAACCCCTTCCATTGCCTATAATTAATCAACTTTTCAATTGCAGGTTATGTACAATGTTACATTACCAAAAAGGTTGTTTCACCTTAAAACAATAACAAAAAATAGTAAGAACACGTATTTTTTTTGGAAAAATCGTCTTGTTTCATTCAAAATAGCCCACTTCAGACTCGTTAAAACGATTTGTATAATCTAAAAGCATGTCGATTGAGTGTTTTAGAACGTTGGCTGGGATGTCCTTCAGGATGTCGGTAAAAGCCTTTGCTTTTTTGTCTTTAATTTGTTTTCCTTCTGCCAGCAACTGAATTTTTTCAAAAAGGAAAACTCGCACGGTGCCAAATTGAGCGAATACGGGGAGTGGTTGATGGTTAAAATGCCATTTTTAGAAAAAATCCAGTCATAAGTATCGATCAATGAGATGAAATTCTGAACAATTTTCAACTTGTGCAGAACAAGCCGTAGAGATTTATTGTTCGATAGCGTAAATGTTCAGTGAGAATGCTATAAATTGATGTTTTTGAAATACTTAAATGTAATTTCAAGGATTTGAATGACAATTTTTTTTAAGTTTGGGGGTGAACCTGCAATAACACTGTGCAAGTCGAAAATTCAGACATGGGGCACCTACAGAGGACTTTTCTATAGGTAGACTGAGTTGAGATCCTCCAGGCGTTTGGCTGGATTGGCTCTAGTTAAAGAGAAATCTGACTTTGAATTTTGCTCATTTTAGTCGAGTTCGTCGCTTAAGTCTTCCAACGTTTAAATGCTAATAGGTCCTAAATCGTTCCGAATATCGCTTTACTGTCTTCGGAAAGTTTGAAGATATTTTGAACGACCAACAAATTTGCTTAAGACATCAATCCATAAAAAATACATTCAAACTGTGTTTTCGACAAAAATGTCCCAAAAACCCCACTTTCGTAGAGGCATAAAAACAGCATAGCGAACCCTCGCGAAAAAAATAAATGAGTATGTTTTTATATAGAGGGTTGGCTCCTGCATCTAACAAACTAAAAATTTTGCCTGGGAAACGCCCACAAAAGGCGTGGCTCGGCGTCAAAGTTCAAAGTTTTTATAAAAAAACTCAATTAAACTCCAACTGATTTCATGATATGGGTATCAAACGAAAGGTATTTTTCATACCTTTCTTTTGATGTGCAACATTAGATACGTAAGATGTACTTATAAAAACTTTTAAGCGAAAAAAACAATTTTTTATAAAATTTTTTTTTAACGAATTTTTTTCTCGAAAAAATCCATTACTAAGGTACAATAAGTTTGCTACCATATTGTAGCCTGTGAAATTCCCTTTACAATGAAATATGAAATATATGAAATATATTCAGTTGGGGGTGTTCAAATCTTCCAAAACACAAAAATTGCTGGTTCAAAATTTGGAAGTTTCGAATGGTATTCGGCTCGAAAGTTGTAAGCAAAACCCCCCAAAATTAAATCCTGTGTGCACCACTGGTGGTCTTACCTTCCATAATGTCAATGTTCAATATTGAGCTACTAAATTATTATTATCCTAAAATTATTGATAACAGCTTGAACATATTTTTCTAAAATATTTCTCGTATAGTCGTATAAATATTTTTATTCTACTGTTTATCCAATTTAACATATTAAATTCTGAACTAAAATTACTGCACTCTCAGGTAGCAAAAACAATTGGCAGCATTGTTGTTGTTATTTTTGTTACTGAAGGACATGATGATTATTGTATTTGAATTTGTAAAGCCTCTACAAAAACTCTTGTCTTTTATATTTGTGCAATTATTTGCTTCGGAGAATTTTCCATCACACAGAAAAGCCATCGATTTAATATTAAGTTTCAATCAGGACGCTGCTGAAGGGAAAATCCTCGGGCGGCGCGGTGCCGCGGTGGTGAAACTAAACTAATCAGCCATGCAAATTGGAAATTACAAACACGCAACAAAACATCGACAACCCAAAACGGCTAAAGATGCCGAATGCGCACAAGTGGTGAGCATTGGAATGGTTGGGAGAGGGGCTGAGGGAAGTTGCAACTTTTGCGAATAGTTTTTGGTAAACATTTAATTACACGCTTCATTTGTGGCTAATTGCACATTTTTCAAAGCTGGAAACCCTAGAATTGGGTCAAGGATATGCAGCATTGGCGCCCACACATCTCCCACACACACACACATACACACAAACACAACAACTATGAAGCAACAAAATGTTGGCAGTATTGTTTGTACGTGTGTGTGTGTGTGTGTGAGTGCGAGGTAGTAAATTGCTGAAATGGTGCGCTGCCGCGTCAAACTTTCGCCAGTGTGTCGTGTAATTAAAAGTTGTGCAGCGATAACAGACACAGCGCGAGTGGGAAGCACTGCTGGCGCGGCAATGCGTTGCAGCTACAACAACAACTACAACTCGTATTAATGCATAAATTATGCATGCAATTGAATTGATTCAAACTCGGCTCGGAGCAGGCAAATTTGCCAGCAGGTGCAGCGAGCTGGCCGCGACGGGTGCTGTGGCGCCAGGGAGCAACAAATTTCATGTGCCAGTTTGGTTGTGTTGTGTGTTGTTGTTCTTTTTTTTTTGTTGCCGGTATTGCGCTCATTTCCATGCGCGAATTTGTTGTACGAATTTGTGTGGTGTTGCGGCTTTTGTTGAGCGGAGGAGTGTGGCAAGCAGGCGAGGCGAGAGGGCGGCAATTGTAAATCTCTCTCTGGTTGCTTTTGCCGAGCTATGGCAAACTTTGCCACTTGGCAATCACGTTCGATTGCCAACAAAAATACATACACACACACACTGACAGCCACACTAACACACACTCACAGCCATACAAAAAGTGAGAAGCAACAACAGCAGCAGCGCACTCGGTGAATGCAGTGAAAAAATCGCTGCAACTTACGTGACTTACAAATTAGTGGCACTTGCAGCCAGTGTTGTTGCTGCGATGTTGTTGTGGCCGCGTTGTATAGCATTTCCTGTTGCTGTTGTCGCTGTCGTGGGCACTCGACTCAGTCGCGCCTTGTGACATGTGTCATAGTGTAAATGTGACAAGCACGTTTCTGCCGTGTCGTTCCGCTTTCATTTCTTTTCATTTCATTTCATTTTGATGTGGCACGTTTGTGTCGATCACAACGCTGCTAGTTTCATCTTGTTGTTGTTGTTTACTTTACTGCCAGTGTCTGCAAGTGTTTTCGTTTATCCCCCATAAATTTCGTTGCTTTTTTTTTGGTGCTCAAAAGTTCAGTTTATTTGGTAATGCAGCGTTAAAAGAGTTGCAAAGTGGTGTCGGCAACTTACTTAAACGACTTTTGCTATTGCTTTTTGTTGTTTTTTTTTGTTTTTGCCGCTATGAAATGAATACAGATTTTTGTTTATCTCTCCGCTTTAAATTAATATTTGTGACAATTGCAGTAAAGTTGTTGGTATTTGGTAAATAAAAGTTAACTTTTGTGAGAGTAAATTGAATGGTAAAGAGTTACGAATTGTTGATGGTCACTGGTGAAATGATGATTTTATTTTTGAGTTCTATTTATGAGCTGGAACATGAACTGACAAGGGGATTTAATTTACATTGAACTGCAAAATGAGAAAAGATGAAAGAATATTGAAAAAAATTATTATTTATTTTCTTACATTGCACAGTGATTCATTCCATAAACAAAATTCCAAAAATGTATATTCCCAGAATTTTGTTGTCGGTGACCAACTTTTTTTGTCATTTAAAACGACAACTAAGAAAACCCCAAAAAATCTGTGCAGAAATCAAATTATTGCGTGTGCAAAAGCTGCACAAAGTCAAAACTTTTTTCACAAAAAATTCAAACACATGTTTTCTGTTTTTTAGTGTATTGAGTAAAAAAAATTAAATATTACATGGTTACAAAGAAGTTTTTAAAACTCTCATTATAGATTCGAATTGATGTGTGCATTTTCGCTTTTAATGTTTTCTCAAAATTTGGAAAACTGAGGCTTCTACTTCACATTTAATTTAAAACATTTTTCAAAATTAGAAATCTGAAAACTGACAAAACTTAGAGAAATATAAAAATGTATACTTTTGTTTTTTCTGAATATATTACTTTAATTTTTTCCTAACTTGACACTGGGTCCAAAGCCATTTCATATTCACCTTCGCAATCAATTTAATGTTAAAAAATATATTCAGAAAAAATAAAAATATTAAATTTTTTATATTTCATTGTAAAGGGAATTTCACTGGCTACAATATGGTAGCAAATTTATTGTACCTTAGTAATAGATTTTTCGAGAAAAAAATCCGTAAAAAAAATTTTTATGAAAACATGTTTTTTTCGCTTACAACTTTTTATGAGTACGTCTTGCGTATCTAATGTTGCACATCAAAAGAAAGGTATGCAAAATTCCTTTCGTTTGATACCCATATCGTGTAAATCAGTTGGAGAATAATTGATTTTTTTTGATAAAAACTTTGACTTTGACGCCGAGTCACGCCTTTTATGGGCGTTTCCCTGGCAACATTTTTAGTTTGTTAGATGCAGGAGCCAACCCTCTGTATAAAAGCATTCTCATTTATTTTTTTCACGAGGGTTCGCTATGCTGTTTTTATGCCTCTACGAAAGTGGGGTTTTTGGGACATTTTTGTCGAAAACACAGTTTGAATGTATTTTTATGGATTGGTGACTTAAGCAAATTTGTTGGTCGTTAAAATATCTACAAACTTGCCGAAGACAGTAAAGCGACATTCAGAACGATATAGGACCAATTAGCATTTAAACGTTCGAAGACTTAAGCGACGAACTCGACTGAAATGAGCCAAATTCAAAGTCAGATTTCTCATAAACTAGAGCCAATCCAGCCAAACGCCTGGTGGATCTCTACTCAGTATACCTACAGAAAAGTCCTCTGTAGGTCCCCCATGTCTGAATTTTCGACTTGCACAGTGCAAAATTTGAAAATAGAGAATAGTCCTATAAAATATATAAAAATAATAAATCATAAAATTATAAAAACCAAAATATGTAGAAATATAAAAATACCCAAAATTATAAAGATTTACAAATATTAAAATTAAAATAATAAAAAATTAAAATATAAAAATTTTAAATCACACAATTATAAACACCAAAAAATTTAGAAATATAAAGTACGAAAATACAAAAATTAAAAATACTGAAATACAATATTGTTATATTACAAGAATACATAAATGTAGCACAAAGAACTTAATGCAATAAAATAATAAAACACACATTATCATTTGTACAACAGGTGATTATAATTAAAAAAAAGATATATTTCTTTTTTTAGATATACAAAAGCAGTATTTACCAGAGCTTACGGCTTTAAAAATAAGAAAATTTTAAATAATCTGCATCCGTCTAAAAGCCATAAAACCTTTTAGCTTATCTTCCAGATACTCGAACATCCTCACTCACTCACTGGACAAAGTACTATTAAATGCGTATTCAAGGCACTCGCAGGCGGCGCGTGCGTAACCAGAAATAATAGCAATAATAACAAGGAGTGTGCAAACACGAAAAATCCATTTTGTTCCGCGCATCAACATTACACACACACACACACATACAACTGTTCACTCAGCGTACTGGCGTCGCGTTTGCTCATTTCTTGCATACAAATACATGCGTACGTACATAACAAACACAAGTTGCTACGCAGCGGCAAATATATATTTATGTACAAGTATTTATATGAATTTTGCACATTATAATGCAAAGGACCAAAGACAGCACAGTATCACATAAACACACACACACACACACACACATATACAGAAATTTGTAGAGCGCGCGAATAACAAATGCTGATTCGAATGTGCGAGTTCTAAGGAATAAGTACAAACGTACATCTTGAGCCACATGCATTTTGTTAATGTATGTGCATTGATCATATACATACATACATATGTGCATAGTAGGCATCGCAATCCCGGGATCCCGGGATCCCGGACTTTTTCCAGTCCCGAAAATCCCGGGATTCAAATTCTTTTATCCCGGGATTTTCGGGATTGCAAAAGATGCTTCAAAGTTCAAATGAAATAAATTTTAAGGCACAAAAACCCAATTCCTTATTTGAGGGAGAAGGGAGGGGATAGAGTGCGTCTTTTGCAAAAGGCTTATGATTATTTACTAAGCATTCAACCAACAAGTGTTGAATCTGAAGGATGTTTCTCTTCAGCAGGGTTGATTTGAGATAAATTTCGCTCTAGATAAGAGAACAAAACACTTAATGCCTTTGTATTTTTAAGATCTCAGTTTTTAGTTAATCAAAACGCTTAACTTTTTTATCGAAATAATCGAAGTAAAACTAAAAGCACAAACAAATTAACTATTTTATTTTTTTTATCAAATATGCATATATATGCACTTTATGATACATCGGTTGCAAAGTAATAAGTTATGTTTAAGTGTCATTTTTGGATAAAACAAAATGCTATGAAACTGAAGTTAAATGTCAAAACTTTTAAGTTAACTCTTCAATTCCCAGTGTCACCTGTAGGTGACAGATGCTTAATATTTGTTTTCCTACCAGGTTTTTATTTTAAAATTCTAACACTTGTATAGCAAAGTCAATTAGTAGTACTTGTTTATTTAATTTTCCTACCAACACTAGCGATACGTCATATGTAAAATTTATTCATTTGTTTCACGCGATTTATGTGGATTTTTATCTCACTTCAATAATATTTACACAACACAATTTTGATTTATTCTTTATTACGATCCATTCGCTTTTAACTCCGATTTACAACTGACTGCTTAAAATTAATTTTTGTCTTCTCTCATTCTATTGTCTTTTGGGTGAGTTACGAAAAGTGCAAGGTTAGTAAAATGTGTGACTGTGGGAATGGAATTCGAAATTTGAGGAGCAATGTGGAGGTTTCTGTGGAGTAAGCGGGAATTGTGTATTTATTTGGTGTAGTCTACAGGTATGTTAGTTGGCGGAGTTGGTTGGTTTGGTGGAGGTAACGTAACTCGCGTAATTAAAGCAGTGCGAGTTTGTGTGGTTTCTTTCAATATAAAAATGAGGGTAGTTTAAACATTTTTTATGTATTTTTTTGTCTTATCCAAACGTATCTAAGCTCTTTTATTTAAAAAGAAAATTTTCTTTTTCACTATTTTGGACATGGGAATTGAAGGGTTAAACAAAATGTTATTAAATTCAAGATAAAAAATCTTGAAACTACCCAAATGTGATTAAAATGTGTCCATTTTTATGATAAATATATTATAAACAAGTATTTATGCAATTCGGGAAAATTGTTTTATTAAAAAATTTTTTATATGAATCCCGGGATTAAATCCCGGGATCCCGGGATTTGACTTTTCAATCCCGAAAATCCCGGGATCGCAAAATGGCAAAAAATTGCGATCCCTAGTGCATAGATATGTAGATATGTGCATGCATTTTCGCATACATCTCTCAAGCTCATTCGCAAGACTTGATTTTATCAGCGCACGCAGCGTTGAGCTGCTCAAAGCATTTCGAAATCTTCAACTCATTCAAATCACATCTGCACACTTCGCTGCTTCGCTTTCCGTCGTTGGCAATGCTGTTGGAACATTTCAAGGAGTTTTTTTTATTCTATTTATAAATGAATAAGAAAAAAAGTAGTTGAGTGTGTATGTGCTTGTATGCACCTCTGCTCCTGCGAGTCCTGTACAAAATGCTACAAAACAAAGTGAATTGTTAAGCTGACTGAATTAATAACAAAAAAACCATAGTATTTTGTCTGCTTGGGTGCATTGAAAGTTTATTTCGAATACTCGAGTTTAAAGCTAAAATCTTCTCAATATTGGCTTTAAATTTAAAATTTCCTGCTGCCAGAAATATAATTTGGCTTTGATCGAGTTCTTGGAAAATCGATTCCACAAAAAAAAAAAAATTTGCCAAAAATTGTGTTTCTAATACTCAGAAGGAGACTTGGAATTTTGCTTTTATCATCGCTTTTCATTGCCTGAGCGTCGAAGAAAAAGTAAGTTCTGCTAAAAATTATGAAAATCGGAGAGAAATTAAGTTCTGCTAACAATTATGAAATATTTAAGAATAAAATAACAAATTGGTGAGGAGCAATTGGGAGGAATAGTCTTTCACCTTAGTGTCATCAATTGCAATTTCAAGTAATAATTTTACCATTTCAAAAATTTGTTTTGCATTACGGTTTCATAAACATTGTGCTGATTCTAAATGAAATTATATATTGTCGGTTTAACGAATAAAACGATAACGATACCGTAAATAACGGTAACGAATAAAACGAATAATTGTATGAAAATGAATAAACAAACCTGAACTCATTTATTCCTCATGAAAGGATTAGAGAAAAATTGACTAAGAACACTTTAAATTCATCGTAATGACGATTCCGAATAATAAAAAGTCATTTTACCGATAAAAGGACCACAAAACAATGAAAAAAGGGTGGTGGCACTTTACAAAGAAAAAAAGGTGGCACTTTACATTTTTATGCCATTTCGGAAATCATTGAGTAAATTTGATCCTTTTACTGCTCGGATATCATTTCGGATTATGAAAAAGCATTAAAAATTAAGTCAAACACTGATTTTTAACTTAGTTTTTTGCGCGTATTTGATTTATTTTTCACCGCAAGAAAACCAGTCAATTTTTATTTTTATGCTTTTGCTTAACCAAATTTCACACTTTTATTTACCCAGACCGTGTCATTGCGTCATTAAAAAACATTAAAATTGATGTTGACATATACCTTGTGACCGAAAAGTTTCCGGAAATCTCCTTCAAAATATGCTCCATTAGAAGCGATACACATATGCCAACGTTTATTCCAATCATCAAAACATTGTTTATAGGCGCTTTCCGGTATGGCTTTGAGTTCCCACTGCGAATTCTGTTTTACGTCTTCTATGGATTCAAAACGCGTTCCTCTGAGTGGTAATTTGAGTTTGGGAAACAGGAAAAAGTCACACGGTGCAAGATCAGGTGAATACGGTGGCTGTTCGATGGTATTTATTGAATGTTTGGCCTTAAAATCGTTGATAATGTTGGCTCGGTGCGAGGGAGCATTATCGTCATGAAAAATCCATGAATTATCCTTCCACAATCCTGAATCCTTCCGCAAACGTCTTAAAACAGTCAAATAATAGTCTTTACCGACTGTTTGTCCTTCAGGGACGAATTCATGATGCACCACACCACGAATATCGAAGAAAACAATCAGCATTACCTTGATTTTCGAGCGACTTTGGCGTGGTTTTTTCGGTTTCGGCTCGTCTTTTCCTCTCCATTCCGATGATTGTTGGCTTGTTTGCATGTCGTACTCGTAGACCCATGTCTCGTCACCAGTTATGATGCGTTCCATGAAAGTTGAATCGGAATTGGCACGATCAAGCACGTCCAAAGAGACCTGTTCACGGTACTCATTTTGAAGAAAACTCTCAACAAAATCGCAAGCCCTACTGAGGTTAACTGGTTTCAACAGCTGCCGTAAACAAACTGTCTGACAGATCGCGCTCATTTTTGGCATAGTAATTAAGGACAGTGCTACCAACCTACAGAAACTTAAAATATCGAAAAATATACAGCGCGCGAATTTTAAATGAGAATTTCCGGAAACTTTTCGGTCACAATGTATACCTTAAATGACAATAGGAATTATTTTGCTTGGATTGCTGGAACGTCGAAATCGAGCAGGGCTGGCACCTTACAAAGAATTCCCCTACTTTATTTCATTCTATAGCGTTTTTCCTTGTTTTTCAGATTTTCATCTTTATGAATAAATAAATATAAATAATTCGAATACAATATAATTGGCCAATTTACACTATTTACGCCTTTCTCAAGGAATTCCAATTAAGCTCAATGCGGTGTGAAAGTGACAAGTGATTTAATTACGTGGAATAGAGCGCTTTGCTTTGGTGACTTGACAGCAGGTGCTATTAAGTGGCGAATGCTTTACACTTCATGAATGCTATGAGTGTAACTGATGCGCACCAGCACCCCAGACACACAAAGGCTTAATAACAATTTGTGCTTCCGGGTAGTGAGATGCGTGAATGAACAGTGAATTCAATTCAATTTAATACGCATTGCTTATAATTGACGGCAATTATGGTGCAACGGTGGACATTATAATGATTGAATAGGGTTAGTTTTCAGCTGCATGAAGCATTCTTGCTTGCTAGAATATAATTGTCACCAATTAACCGGCATGAGCAGATTTATCAATCAAGTGAGTGTTTTGAATGTCTGCAATTGGTTTTTCCACAAATGGCTGCTTCAATTTCAGCTCCACGTTAGAAAGCGTTTGTGTAACTTTTGCTAATTAAGCATAATCCTTGGCTTCAGTCTTTGCAATTAGCTGCACAAACGCTGCATTGAACATGACTAACATGTGGAAATGACCAAAGTATGGAAGTGACTATAACATATGGAAATGACGTTTTGCCGCTAACGAACGCTTTTACCATTTATTTCTACAACACATTGAATTCACATCACTCATACGCCATGTTGTCTCACGTACAGGGACTCGTGTTGTTTGGCAAATCTGCGGCCGTAAGGAATAACAGCCAAAGTCGATTTTATGAAGTTTTCAGGAGAGCACTTTTAATTTTTGAATTTGCTTTAGATTACAATAGATACATTTTAGTTTCTTGGGCGTAAAACATTCATTTTATGAACAAAAGCCATAGAATTTTGTGTTGTAGTACATTTGAATACGACGAATGCAATGGTGGTAATAACTCAATTTTGTCCTAACTCGACTTTGGCTGTTATTCCTTACGGCCACAGAAATATGTTTCGAAGTTGAATCTGTTCTCGGTCCAAAATGCCAATGCAATAAATTCTAATTAAATGTAATGGATGCTTAATTGATTTGCATGGCGCGTGTGTTATGGCGTTAGGAATACACACCGCGTGCGTATTTGCCAAATTGCCGGCGCGTACCCGGTCAGCGCGCATAGGAAAAGCAACAGCAACACGTGCAATAAACACTGTTTTAATTGTAATTAATGTAAATGCTGCAACGCGCCCAACAAAACAACTGCTGCATTCCAATACAATAAATTAAAATGATTAAAAACGCGCCTGAACTGAAACAAGCAGCCTGTGTGTGCGCGCCATGCAACTGCCATGGCTGTGAGTGTGTGTGTGTGTATGCGTACACACGTTTAATTTTGATTTATGAGCTGAGCTGATTAAAGGACACACGGCCGCTTGTGTTATTAGCACTGTTTGCATTGCTGCTTTGGCCAACCGTTGAGCTGATACATTTCTGCGCGCGTGTGTGTGATTGAGTGTGTTTGTATAATATTAGCACAAAAGTGCACATTGCATATATTCATTTATTTGTTTAGTTGCAAAATAGTTCGTACCAGCAACCGAGTGCCGGCAAGTTGATTTAAATATTTTGCAAAGTACACAAATATTTTGCAGTACGATTTTTATGCGTTGAGTTATGTGGTTCACACTGCGCTGCATGTTGTAAAATCTGTGATTTACGATTTAACATAAATTACCGCATTCGGTGCATTGCTAATCTGTGTGCATTGAAGAGAGAAAGACATAAAAAGTATTTTGTGTGGCTTTTAAGTGGCGCGGAAAATTTTTGGGAAATTCATTTATATATTTCACTTAAAGCGGGTAAATACACAATAGAGCCAAATTTCTTTTAGGTTGGTGGTGTTGACAATGCAGGCCTCTATGGAAGTTTTTCCTCAAAATTTAAATAAAAACTAATTTCGCTATTGATGTGGTAACTCAATGGCAGATTTGCCACAATGTACTTATTTTTTTTTGTAGTCATAGGTACTACCTGCTCTCTTATCTTTACATCATTTTTGCTTTTACTTCATACACAGTGCCACAATTATGTATTAAGACTCGAACCATATCTCGGTAACCAATCTATGTGCCAGCACATACATTTTGAAGCTTCAACCTTCCTCTACTAGCTGTCAAAATTTCATGACATTTCGTTGACATTTAATATTTATTAAAATTCATTTTGCAAAACACGTTTTCGTTTGATGTTGAAATTTTAACATGGAGCAAAGAGCGATCATTAAATTCCACGCAAAAATTGGTAAAAGTGCATCAGAAACATTCCGAATGATGCAGCAAGCGTATGGCGATGCTTGTTTATCAAGATCAAATGTTTTTTTATGACATAAACGTTTTGTGGATGGCAGAGAGTTGCTGAAAGATAAAATAAAAGAAGGAAGGCCAATTTCAGTTCGGACGCCGGAAATGATCCAGAAAGTTCGTGATTTTATTGTAGAAGACCGCAATGCTTCACTGAAAATGATTAAAAAGGCCTTAAACATCAACAAAGAAACTATCCGACTCATTCTTCATGAGGATTTGTGTAAAACAAAGATCTGCGCAAAATTTGTGCCACACACATTGAACGAGGAACACAAATTAATTAGAGTCCGTCATTCTAGAGATATTAGAAAAAATGATCCAAACTTCCTGAAAACAATTGTTACGGGTGATGAACATGGTGTTTCCAATACGATCCAGAAACCAAGCGTCAAAGTGCGGAATGGAAATCAAAAAACTCACCATAAGCCACAAAAACACGAAAAGTTCAAAAAATCAAAACAATGCTCATCACATTCTTCGATAGCAAAGAAATTATCCACAAAGAATTGGCTCCTACTCGTCAAACAGTTACTGCCGCATATTAACTCGAAGTTTTGAAGCGTTCGATGGCCAGAATCCGTCGTATTCGACCAGAATACCGCGATCAAAGAAGTTGGTCTCTATTGTACGATAATGCACCGAGTCACACAGCACTCATTGTTCGTCAATTTTTGGCTCGAAATCAGGATCAGGCTACCGAATGGCAGCCTCAGGCTGCCATTCGGTAACTAGTTGTTATGGCCTGTCAAGTAAATAAGTACAAAGAAGTTGCTTAGGAAAGGGAAGATTTTTCTGTAGTAAAAGCCTTGCATTCCTTCGTTGTAAAACGGGGTTCTGGCACTTTTGGTATCTTTTTTTCATAAAAAAAAAATTTACATAAACTCTTTGACAACTTCACAAGTGTACAAACCATTCATTTACTAAGAGCCGAAGCTGCGAGCATCCCAATTTATTTCAAACGTCAAATGCGTTTCAGCAGTTTCAATTTCATTAGTAACACCGTACCATCTCGTTTTCAGTAATTTTTGTTTTCAATTTCCAAATTCCATCAGCTTGGCAGCTTTTGTTGTTTGGTACAACACATAAGTTCCATTACGTAAACAAAGTTTTAGATCCGCCGAGAGAAAAGTATGCAATGAAAGGCTGCGTAGAACACACTCGGCTGTCATTGCAACAATGTTACTGTATTTGTTACACTAACAGTTCAACAAAATAATGTGAAAAATGTTTGCACCAGCTATTCAACTGCAACTATTCAGCCTCGGCATCGTCTACGACTACTTTTGGCTTACTTTTAATGTTTGTGTTAAAGAATTTTTTAAGACTTTAAAACTTTGACTTGACTTGAGTTGAGTTGTGTTGCAAAGAAAATGCACCAAAAGATTGCAATCGAAGTGTGAATAGTTGTTTCAAATTTTTAAATCCTTTTGCGATAGTCAGTGCTGGCGAGAAATGCTTCAAGTTTTGTTGCTGTAGCAATTTCCAGCAGCAATGAGCCAAATTTAAAAAAGGGAAAGAAAAAAATTGTCCAATATAAAGAAAGAAAAAGAAGAAAGAAGTGCCCATATAACGATATACCATATAGATATATGTGTTGGTGTGCGAGTATGAGTGAGTTTGTGTTAAAAAGTGCAAATGAAACGAAGGACAGAACTAAAGAATCCAACACAGCACAGCACAGCACATCGTCGGACTTATTGATACTGCAGGATGCGAAGGATGCGCGATGCTGTGCAATGTGGAACGAATGCAATGAAAGTGCACTGCAATCCATTGCGTGAGTGTGAGTGTTTGTGTGTCTGTGGATGTGTGTTTGCCGCACTCGGCACTTGGCCGTGCAGTGGGGCGTTGTGCGAACTGAAGTTGAAATGCATTTGTTCATTTGTATGCTTTCGCACTCGCGCACATGTGGACGGGCAATGCGCGGCGGTGTGGCGTGCAAGGCAAAGCGACGACTAACTAAAAACGGCACATAAGGTAGTTATTCCATAAGGCATTCATTTAACTGCCGTTGCATAAGTGAAAAATCTGCAATTGCAACGAGAATAGTTGAATAAAGAGCAGAAAAGAAGTCCATATGGAAAGTTGCGCATACGCCCCGTTGTGCCTTAAGAGACAGCGCGGCAGATTGTTTGCGCTGTTTGGTTTAATACAATAGGGGGTGCAATGCTATTAGCAAGGCAGAAGTGTGCAACTAAGGACTGTATTTTTTTATAAAACCGAAAAAAAAAATTTATTAAAAATTTTTATAAAAAATATAAAATATGCAAAAATTTTAAATACATAAAAATAGATTGCTATACTTATTTGTTGATTGTTTATTCATGGCAATCAAACATTTTCAATTGTGCTTCAAGAGTAAAGTTCAGTTAGGTCAGCGCATTGTTGTTGTCAAGTGTCTGAAATGTGCATTCAGTACATAAAAATTATAAAAAAATCAAAAGTAATAAAACCAAATGCGAATTTCATATGAAGCAAGCACTTAAATGTCAATAATTGCACTGATAGCCAATTGCGCGTTTTAACGTTCACGCTTTGCGCAGTCAATCGCGAGCGCCACAAATATTTGCTCAATCTCGCTTGCAATTTACCTGCCAGTCGGCCTTCCCTACTTGCTTGCTGCCAACTTCACTGATGCGTTTATATTGATTGCATTTTGTACAGCTGCGGTATTATGAATACCTGCAAGTCGACACATACACAAACAAACTCTCGCACATGCGTTTGCCTTTATTGTATTTATTCCGTTCATTGTATTTGAGCAGCAATTACAATTTTATTACAGCCAATCGATATTGCCGGCACATTATTTCATTTTCAACATATTCAATTTATGCGCTCGAATAAGACGGCGCCGCAAAATGGCCGCGCTGCAGTGCAGCAAAGAGCAGTCGCCGTGTGTGTTTAAGTGTGTATGAGTGATGGCCGCAGCTATGGTAACGTGGGGCGGCTTCAGTGCAAAATACGCACTTGCGTTGCGTGATGCCTGAAGTGCGCCAGCGGCAGCTCCACCATCGCCATCAGCAGCGCCGCATCAAGTGCACTTTTCGCATTTCAAGTACGCTCGCCGCCAACCGCCGCTTGCGTCCTTTTCATCCACTGTGGCGTCACCTATTGTGCGCTGCAAGTGTGCCTTTCGGCTGTCATTTGTTTGCTTAAAGTTTCCAACAACTGCTGCCGTAATTACAGTGTTCCACATGTAGTTGAAGCATTTAATGAACTGTTAATGCGATTTTAATTTATTTGCTGCGCCATAATCGCTCGATCGTACGACGCAAAGGCAGCGCGCCATGTTGGCCGCGCGTAATAAAATTAAAGTCTCATTATAGCTTTAGTCGTTTGTCACCGAGGGGCAGCACCGAGCGACGCTTATGTAATTAACCGTATTCTAATATTGAGAGTCAATTCAGCTGGCAGCCAGCAGCGACAGTGCAGTGGACAATAAAGTTGTTGAATTAATGGTTTTTAATGAGTTATTTAAATTTTAAAACTGTGGAAATTATAATTATACAAATTTTTGAAATACCATAAACAATTAAAGGGCTCTAAGTAAAGCACGAAATTTCATTTTCATAAAAGAAGTTCTGCACACAACTTTTGTGCTTCATACCATTTGGAACCACATTTGCCTCTCACAATTTTGTGACAATAAAATATTTGAGAACGCCCAAAACTCTTCAGAGATACAACACTATTAAGTATAAAAACATTCAATAATTTAATTAAACAATAAAAAAGAATTTTTCCACATTATTCTCTCTCAGGAATGAGTAATGGCGAATTGTTCTATGTTTTTTTACCGCTTCTGCCAAACTATTCATTAAAAATGTAAAACATCGTTTAATGCTTTTCACATAATGAGGCACACATATTTGCCAGTTTAATAAACAATTTCAATATGAAATTTTCGTTAAAATAAATTCTGAAATTTTTCCATTTAACAATGAAATATTATGATAGTTATTTGGTAAAAAGTTTTATATATTTTTGTTTTTTTCATAAAGAAAAACAATAACCATAGCAATGCTGTTATTCTGAGGTGGGATTTTTCATGACATTTTTGTTTTTTGTTGGGTCTTCTTTTTCTCTTTCTTGCCTCTTTAATTTGCAGTGCCATCTTTTCGTTAAAATAAATGCTGAAATCTTTGCCTTTAACAACAAAATATAAGTTATTTGATTAAGAATTTTATATATTTTTGTTTCTGTTTAATAACATAAAAAAACAATGGACATTTCGAAATCCCATGCCTTGAGTTTCGTTTTCTATGAAATTCTTCTGTGTCTTCCTTTTCTCTTTCTTGGCTCTTAAATTTGCAGTGCCAGGATATTTCATAATAAAGAGGAAGGTATGCCGTTAATATTGAAAAACAACATCAGCCAAATGGCCACCACGACCACGCTTACAGGACCATATCCTTTTCATGAAATTTTCCATAACCAAATCGCAAAGTGGCTGCTCTATGTCCTCGATAGCCTCACGAATTCTATCTTTGAGGTCTTTACTTTCGAAAAAAATGTTTAGTCTTTTACAGAAAAACAGGCTGAAACTGCGCCCTTCTGAGTCACAAAAATCTGTTGCCATGACCTTTCTGGCCGATTCTGACACTCCTTGGGTGATGTTGTGCCTTTTTTGTGCCACTACATGAAGTTCTGGTTGGACTCAGATTAATAATGATGAACCCAAATTTCATATCTAGCAACAATTCAACTCAAAATTCCATGCTCGTCTTAGCTACAGAGATCCAAAAAGGTAAGAGAACACAGTTATTTTTCTGGCGATGTGACCATTCTCGATACCCATCTTGAGCTGACTTTAATCATGCCAAGATGACCGTGAAGAATTTTTTAAATTTATAAAAAATTAAATTAAATTAAAATTTTAAAATGTTTAAAATTGTATCGTATACTGCAATCAATTCTGCCAGTTGTTTCTTTTTCAATCGTGCATCTTCTTATATTTTCTTTTGTTCCTTGTTCACTTATCTTTGGAGCATAGGGCCTCCACAGGACAGCCATCTTTTTAAATTAATTTTTTAAATTTTTAAATAAAATCCGAAGTAGTCATTCAGTCCGTGGATCGCCTTCAAGTGAGTTGCTGTCTTGTTAAAAAGGCTGTGCCACTTGTAAACCATGGTTTTCCCCGAGCAAGAGTTCCCATCAACGGATTTCAACTCTTCTAGTATGGTTTCAAAAGACCTTTTTTGCTTGTTAAGAAAATTTATAATTTCATACTTTCTTCCCGATTGAGTTGCTTGGTTGGCCATAGTTCATACCATCATAATCATGCATTTGGAATAAATTTAGGTATTAATGCTAATAATGAACTATCTAACTTGTTAGAATTGAGTAACTACTCTCATTAATGTATCTAACTACTCTCCCATTCGACAAACTTAAAAACGCTTCCTCGTATTTCTCGCCGATTGTATGGCATCTACGATGGATATTCCTTTCATTTTCGTTTAAATAGGATCAAGAAAATTGTTTTCTTGTATATCATTCAAACAATCACTTTAACCTCCAAACCTCTTCTCCAAGTTCCAAACTCGCCGCATGCTTTTATTTTATATTTAACTTGTTGTTTGTTTTATATTTATATTTAAAAATCTTAAATTAATCCTTTCCAAATCTTAGCCTAATCTGTTGGTTAATATGTGTGCACAATCTTACTTACTTGCTCGCTGTCTTTTCATGCCACAGGCCCTTAGGTTCGATTCCTATCTCTTACTTACCCGCACTTCAAGTTTTTGGAAAATGAAAATCCACTTTGCATAAATCTATATCTGTATATATATTTAGTACTTTATTACACTTTTACTTTATCATATATTGTAGTTTATTTCAAACATAATTTTCATCTTTCAATTACAACAAATACAATACGCACTCACATGACTACAATAAATACAGTGGTTAAAGTTGAACTAAAAACGGCACCTAAAGTGAACCGATAATGCGTGTTTGTTTTGATATGCTTTTGCAGATATGCCAGAACAACATAACCGATGCGTACATTTCAAATGGCCAGCGTTTCCCAAACTGAAAACTTCAAGCCGAGCATGCGACTTGTTTGTTCAATGCAACCGGTCAGTGCAGCATTTTGTTGTTCTTGTTGTTGTTTTTGTTAGTTTCAATACAATTGTGTAGTAAAATCGAGATCATAATTAGCTCGGCAAGCATAGCAGAAAGTCTATAATAGTTGTTGTTGTTTTATATGTTTTGGATTTTGGTGTATTATCAGCTCATTGGTTGCGCGTGAGGTCTATGCCGAGCTTTGCGCACATATAAGAATATGTATGTATTGGTGTGTTAGTGTGCGTGTGCATGTGTGTTTGTAGTTGTTTTTGTTGGCTGTGTGTGCGTTTAACCTGTTTCGTATTGCTTAATTGATATTTAATTGTAATTATTTTGGTATAACTGCGTGATGCTATTTTGATGTGATTATTGTTGTTGTTGTTGTTGTTGTTGTTGTTGATGTTGTATTGCTGCTTTGGCTTTCTGAAATTATTCCATTGTGTGTGCCATTTACGTATTGATATGTTGTTGTTGTTGTTGTTTTTTATGTTTTATTTATAATTGCCACGAGTGTTGGTAAAACATAATTTCATAATTGGCGAATGTCATTAAAAATGCGGTTCATTATGTATTTTTTTGCGGTTTGTGTAAAGCGGCAATTGAATAATTTGCATCTTGCACCATTCGCCAAGCTTTGCAATGTGCTCATGTCGGTGTGTACGTTTGTGTCAACATTTTTATTAATTACGATAATAGTTATGTACACGTTTAGCTTTTGTGGTTGATTTGTTTACTCGTTTTTTAATTTTGAAACCCTATGGGGGGAAGTGCGGAGAAATAAACTTAAAAGGGAGGCAATTAGTTAGCAGTAAATAGTGAACAAAATTGTGTATTAAGAGAGAAGAAAAAGTTGGAACAAAGTACGATTTTCAGAAACTTCGAAGAGATCAACATGTGTGAGTTTAAAAGATCACAGAAAAGGCTATGAATGTGTTAAACTCATTTAAACTAAGAAAAACTCATTTGAACTGATGTTCATTTAAGAGTTGAAAATATCTAAAACAGTTGAACAGTTGATTTATTGAATTTAAACGCAATCAAAAACATAAATCATTCTCATATAAAATGAGAATTTTTAAGAGAAGAGTTTGCTGACAACGAAAACATATTCATTGAAAGAACAAATTAATTCGAGATAGAAAAGTTTTATAAAAAAATAGAAAATCATAAAACAAAATAAAATCAAAAAGGTTAGATATAAGTATAAAAGTAGAAAACCTTAAATTGTAATTTTAAATTCAGGAGAAAAAATACAAAATAAAAAAATGCATAAAGAAATCACTAAGAGCTAAGATGTAAGAACTAATCTTAATACTTAGTACTACCAACTGTTGGCAATCTCGATTGGCTTTAAAGAAGCCTTGAAGTTAAACTAGCCAGTGAAGTTTTTCAGTCTAACTCAAAGAAGTATAAGATAGCAAAATGCATCACCTATGGAAAATGCCAACGTGAGGGAAGACCAGCCTTTGCTGAGGAAGTTACCTGTTGTTTGTATTTAGAGGACGACAAGACAGCTGTACTCATAGTGTGTCCATATCTGGAGACACAAGAACCTTTTTCAGTAAGTGTGTGGTAGGTGATATGGCATTTCTGTATAAAATACATTAAGACCTATATATATGGTCCATTGTTATATATGCCACAAAATCCAATATGTGCTACAACACACATTTCAAGCGAATGAGTGATTGCATTGTCTTTCGTTTAATTCTCATCAGCTTCATGTTCAAAGCGACAGAAGTAAATATGCCCAACCTGGGAATCGAATCTAGGTCCTAGTCCGCACTATTCGCTGGACTCGAGGCCGAGAGATAGTGTCTGACATATGAATAAGGATAGAAGAAGGAAATGTCGACGATGTGCTACTAACCATCGGCATACAAAAGTCTACTAGAGATTTCATTCCCTTTGTCGGAACAGTCTAACAAGCACAGCACTCAGACATTAAATACTTCCATTGTACTACGACTTGATGTTCCCTATTAATGTCCTTTTAATCTGTCCCTCTTCTTCTTCTTCCTCTTTCGTGCTTTTATCCCATTTCACTTGGGGTTAGCTCTCCTAGTCCGTAACCTCCAGATTCTTCGATCTTGGCTCGTCTCGAATTTTAAGTTCACATACTTCATGTCGTTTTGTATTTGCTTCGTCCATGTATGTTGGGGTCGGCCTGGCTTCCTCGGCGCTGTAGCAATGTCCTTTAAATCTACCCTACCTCGAGATAAATGAGTAGATCCTGTTGTGCCAAGGAGCCAAGGACGTTACTGCCTTTTTTTCTTACCAAATTCTATCGAATCTAGAAAGACTTCTATCTCTTGCGAAAAAAAGAGTAATTTAGTTCGAAATAGTAAATCGTTAAATGAGAAACCATCAAAGAAAATTCAAGAGAGAATTGAAACTAAGAATAAGTTCTTCCTAGGCTCTTGATTTCATAATATCTTAACTGAGGTTTCAACTGCCAATATCAGAGAGACAGCGAGGATCTTATTGGTATTCCCGTAGTTTTCAGTGTCATAAAGGGAGAGTGTCACCATTGTTATGTGGTATCACAGCGACCCATCCATCCATCTATCCTTTCTTATAACAGATTTTTCAGAAAAAAATTACCACTCAAACCTGATAGGCAGGTAGGTAAATAAGTGTGGCTGTCCCAGGGCGAATCGCACTTAGGTCTTGAAGTTCCATTGTGACACCACATGCAGTCGAACATAAGACCTCTGACTCATTGAACCAGTTAGATCTTCTAAGGAAGCTTAGTATACAGTGAATTATCGGTTAGATCCGCAGACTGTTGAAGAAGAAGTTGTATAAGTGGTTCATTCTCACAGGTCAAGTTCTGCTTTCTCTTTCTCGTCCATGCATCTGCGACAGAATTTGTTTGAAAACAGCCCCAACCTTCTTGCTTGGGTACCAATTAAAGAGTGACCGGTAGAACACCAATCATGTGTCTGATCTGACTCTATTTGGTAAGGAAAGTTTTCTGGAACATTGGCGGTTTAAGTCTTAGATCATCTTAAATTAGTTACATGTTTACGAACTCGTATGAGTACGAAACTTCCAGGTTAAAACAGGACAACAGAGTCTAGTCTTTGTGGACTTCTTAAAATTATTAGAAGTTTACTGAACATTAGTTTAGAAAATTCACACAGGTTCATCCCTAAGATAACAATGAGAAACTATCGATCAGAAGTAAAAACGTGCCAATCAAAAATGATAATAAAGTGTTCAATGGAATAATTGCACTTTGTGCTTGTCTTAAGAAGGGGTTTCCGCAGTTGTTTAGATAATATTTGTGCTGTTCGTGTTTATAATGCTTGTGTTACTTTAACTGAGTTCAAATCAAGCGACACATTGAAACTCAAACTTAATTCCTCACTTTCCAGAACTTTTTCGAATTGTTGTCTTAGCATCTGAGTAGAAATCTGTACGCAAGTTTGTGGTATATTTTGGTGCCTAAGCAGATCTGAAGCTGAGCGGTCCTTCTGCTACAAACATTTCCGGGTTATTGTGTAACTCAACTAATTTCTGCTGCTTGCTTAAGCGTACTTACTTAATTACTTATGCGCATACTTATACACCGGCAGGTGCGTACTTTAAATGTGTATGTGTGTGTATGTGTGTGTGCAGTGCTGTGTGGTCACTCTACTCGTTCTCAGTTGAATGTTTAGTCGAGCAGTGTTGAAAGTGCGTTGAAAGCTTGCTGCTTGCTCGTTGCTCTTCCACAGTGTAAGCTCCGCTCTGCAGCCAGACAACACCGAATGCATCTTAATTTATTTAAGTACCGCTACATACAAAAAACTCAAAACTCCTCCCAAACTCCTCCTCAAAACCGTAACGAAAATGCACTTGAAATGCAACCGAAGTTGCACCACCAACGAAAAGTGTCGTCTGCACCAAATCGTGAGGCTGCAACACTAATTTGCTACGCGGCAGCAGCAGCTGTTCGTCGCACTCGACCGTCTTGGGAGGGCGTTGCGTCGTGTCGTGGCGGCGCGTCGCTGCTCGTGTTCGAAATTTAAGGCATCGGGTAGTAATTCTGTTCAAAGTCTTTCGGCAGCGACTTCTTCGAGGACGTGTCCAGGCGCCGATCGGTGATGGCCACGAACGGCAGCCGCTGTTTGCGGCCGACGGCGGCGCCGGTGCCCACCAGCCGTGGCGACGCGTCTACCACGCGATGATAGACGAACGAGTTGATGGTGCGCGCGGCGCTGCCCGTTGCCGCAGTGGCGGCAGTCGTGCTGGCAACGCTGTCCGGCGGCGCAGTTGTGCCGAGGCCGTTGACTTGCGGCGCCACTGCGTTTGGCCGGTAGGCGCTGAGGCGCGACGACATTGATTTGTAGTAGTTGTTAACGTTGTTGCTGTTGTAGCCGGTGTAGCTGTTCGCTGGCAGTCGGCCGCCACTGCGGCCCAGATCAAAGCCGCTGCTGCTGGCATGCGTGTAGGCGCTGCCGCGACTGGCGCTGGGCGCAAATTGTGCGCTGCGACTGCGCGGCTTGCCGATGAAACTGCCAGCGATGGCCGGATATGAAGGCAAGCGGAAAATGGCTGACTTTGGTGTGCTGGCGGGTGGCGCGACGGTTGTTAATTTTTCCATTTGCCATGTCATTTGAACGCTTCCTGCCAATTCGACGTTTGCATTCGATTTATTTTCGATTTCCTTTGGCCAAATGAGCGCCGAATTGGCATCGGGATCGGCGTCGATGTCGGCGTCGGCGTCAGGTGCAGAGATGCTTACGTTCTCGTCGGGCAGATGGTTCGACGATTGTGCTGGCTGGTCTTGTTGCTGCTGCTGTGGGGTTTGTGTTGTAGTGACAACTATGTTGTTGTTGTTGCTATCCGTTGCTGTATGCGTGGCATTGCGTTGCGGCGCAAACAAATCGCGCCAGTACTGCTTGCTGGCGCTGCTGTTGTCGTCGTGACGATTGTGGTAGCGTTTGCGTTTCTCCTTAAGATAGTCGTCGTCGATGCGTATCGGCACTACTTCGCTGCCACTGCGACTGTCGCGCGGCCCCGGCTGCAGCACCGAGCTGGACCAAAGGCGCGGCGTGCGCGTAGCTGGCGGCAGAGTGCCCTCGAGCAGGTTGAGCAGCTGCTTGTTGCGGCGGTTGTACTTCTTGATGTACGGCGGCAGATTGGCGTCCTCGTCGGTGCCGCTCTGCGCCTCCTCCAGCTCGGCGGCGCTCTCGTAGTCCTCGTCCTCGTAGTCCGCGTAGAGTTCGGGGTGCGACTCGCGGTAGTGCTCGTCGTACACCTGGAACTGCACGCGCGCCAGGTGCGGCCACTTGGCGTAGTAGCGCTCGAACTCCTCCATCTCGGTGATTTGATGGCCCAGTTCCTGCATGGCGCCGGCGTGTGGTTTGTAGCCGGGCGGCGGTAGCGGTGTCTGTGTCGACGTTGTTGGCGACGACGACGACGACGATGCAGAAGCGGAACTGGCTGCGGCTGCCGCTGCTGCTGTGTAGACGCCCAGTGAGGCGGCATGTGCCGAGGTGTAGGGGCCGCCGGGTTGGCGTTGGCTGTGCGGCAGCAACTTGCGCTGATAGGGATTGGCCTGCGCTGGCGACGGTTGCTGCTGATGATGCGGTGTTGCTGATTGATAGTGTTTGCCGTGTTGATGATGCTTGTGATGACTGCTGCGATGATGGGTGTGTGGGTAATGGTGGCTGCCGTGCGCGCGATGGTGCTGACGATGCGGCTGATGCGGCTGGTGCTGACGATGCTCTTCGCGGTGATGTTCGTGCTGATGGTGATTGTGTCTGCGCTCTTCGGCTGTCTCGCCCTCGGCATGCTTGGCCTCGTTGTTGCCGTTGGTCGACGTGCTCTTGACGCCATTTCGCAACACTGGACTTACACGTCGATACCAGTTGCTGTTGTCCGCCGCTATGGCGTTCTCCATGCTGCGCGCGTGCGGCCCCATTTCGGCTCTGCGTAGACTCGCCTTGTCGGCGTGCTGCCGTGCTTTTGCTGCCGACATGCTGCCGTCAGTTGCATCGTCGTCGTCGCCATCGTTGTTGTTGTTGTTGTTGTTGTCGTTGTCATCGTCCTTTGTTTCCATGTAGTAGTTGATTTGGCCCTCGTAGAAGGGCTTCGCTGTGCGTTGTTCGTCGACGTTCGCTGCAACCTTTCGATTGGCGCCCACCGCAAAGATGGGCGATGCCGGTAATCCTCGTGCTTTTTCCGCCTCCAGTTTTCTGGCATATTTCCTTAACTTCTCGACGTGTTTTCCGTTCACCGGCCGCACCGTTGCCGCTTGTTTGTCTTTCGTGCTATTTGTGATTTGTGTTTGCGTTGCACTTTCCGTTGCTGCATTTGATGGCGCCGTTGTTATCATCGTTGTTGTTGTAGCTGCAGCGTCCGTTGCTGTTGTTGTTGTTGCCGTCCTGTCACGCAGCGCGTATTTGCTTGCGTATTGCAGATAATCCTTGTATGTTTTCTTATGAACTCGATGCCCGTTGCGTCGGCTGTTGCGTCGTTGTGACTTGTACAGCTCGAAGGCGGAAAGTGCTGGTCCTTCAATGGACACTGTTGTTGTGACAGCAGTTGCTTCTGGTGTGGTCAATGCCGTTGCGTGTTGTGCAATTAGAAGACGCAAGCAATTGCATCGAAGTTCAGGAGCGAGACAGACGAGAGGAGAGAATATACAAGATTTTATTGTTAGTAGATTTGTGAGTGTTGATTGCAATTTTTAGTGTGAATGTTGTTGTAAATTGTCCACATGTTGAGTACAATGTGCAACAATATTGCGAAGTCACCACTTTGTGACAGTTGAAAATAAGATTTCAAAGTGAAAAATATATATAAAAGTCGAAATAAATTTAAAGTGCCAATAGAAAATGACATATTGGCTGCCAACTTAAATTGTTCACTAATGAAAACTGGGATATCTTAAGGGTACAAGCAATGGTGCACACAGGGTTTTTATTTCGGGGGGTTTTGTGTACAGCTCCGATTGATTTATGGGTTTAATTTAAGTAGGTACCAACAAATTAATACTTTCAAATGTTAATTCAAAGCAAATTACAAAAATGTTACTGCTATCCTCAAAATAATTACCACTAATTTGCAGCAATATCAGGTAAAGTTTCTATTCTAATTGAAGTCTACGAATTTGGCGCATTTGAGCAAAACCCTGTTTCTTTAATGATAGTTAAATAAAATCAAAAAGTGATAATTTTGTATTTTTACATAAATATTTAATAATTTTTTTGTAATTAAAAAATGTTGCTTCAAAATTGTTTAACCCATTTTAAGCTAAAATTGTTCAAAAGTAAAATAGCTTTAGAACTCTAACAAAGAGGCGTGGTGACTTCAAATTTCGCATCATTTCAAAATGATTTAATTACCAAAAAGTAATATAAAGACACAGGGTAAAATTAGAGGTCGAAAGGGTTAAGTGGGGAAGCACGTACTTAAGCGGGTTTCACTGTATATATTTTTTTAGAGAAGCATTTTCACATTTGATTTTCCATCGAAATAGATTCCCAGAAAATTAGACTTAAACTTTAAGCCGAAATTATTGGGTTCTTAAAAACCCACTTCGTTTTTTAACTGTCAATATGAGATTTGTAACTTTTTTTGCTTCCAACCAATTCTGGCAATTCGAATCGTGATTACCGTTTAGTGATTCAAAATTAGTGAAGAAACAACCTATTTTTGAAGAAGCATGCGATCAGCCTATAATTTGTAGACTAGTGTCATATAACAAAGAGTCGGGCAATATAATGGTTGGATACAGTGGACCCCCAAAGATGTAAGAACCGTCGCGCCTCACACAGTTTGATACTTTGGGTAGAATGAGTATCGAAAATAGACTGTGAATACCTATTTGATGAATCTATACGAGAAAGATTAAAGGAGAAGAAGAAACTGTCTAAAGGTTGAACCCCTTTACCCCGTTTTAAAGACTAATTACAGAGTTGTTTTTATTGTTTCGTAGCTGAAGTCTCAAGGCTTTCGAGAATAGATCAAAGTGGTCATAGGAACTGTGGGCAACAAAACGTGTGATACTTTAAGTAAAATGCGTTTGGAGATTTGGGAATCTCTGATAGAAAAGAGAAGAAGAAACGGTTTCAAGTCTTTTTCAAAAACTAATTCTGAAGTTTGGTTTGTTATTCTGTAGCTGAAGTCTAGAACTTTCAAGAAGTGAGTGCCTGTTTGATGAATCTCTGAGAAAGTCGACGAAAGGAGACTAAATGGTTGTAAGAGTCTCAAGTTTTAGGGGCAACTTCCGGAATATGAATGAATGAATATGAATACTTTCAGGAATGGGACGGATTTACCATTTGTAGAAACTGTGTTTGATGAATCTCTAAGAAACTGGTGGAAAGAGAGAGGCGATATGGTTGTAAGAGTCTCAAGTTGTAGCTACTCATATGACTTATTGTTTTGTAGCTGAAGACTAAAGGTTTTCAGAAACAAAGTTGTTATTTCGTAGGAACTGTGGGCTACACAAATTTTCATACTTTGGGTGTAGAAGATTCGAGTATGAATACCTGTTTGATGAATCTCCGAGATAGTAGACGAAAGAAAGAGGCGAAATGGTTGTAAGTGTCTCAAGTTTTAGGGACTTATTGCTTTCAGGAATGGAGCAAGGTTGCAATTTTGTATGAACTTCAGGCAACGAGACAAAAATATGGATAAAATATGTTTTATTGATCCTAAACCTGGCCACCATCAAAGTTTCAAAGCAATTTCGCATATAAATTTTGCTCGTCGAACGGGTCTAACATGTCAACAGAGAATGCAAATAGGCGAAACTTTTGGCACCTGCCATATGGTTTGAATCTTTCTGATTTTTAATCTGGTTCTTGTTTAAAAAAATCGCTGTAGGTAGAAGTTCTTTCCCATCAAAGGACACTAATACAGACTTTTCTTCAAATTTGTTTAAATTACTGCAATTGTCTTCATACTCAATGTTGCTTGAATCATCCTACAAACGTTTTGAGCAAAACTCATGTAGTGTGTCCTTGGAAAGCACAACTACAATGCAGCAGAATATTGCATATAAACGTTGAGGCTTTGTCGTAGACGTAGTTTTAGTCGCCGAACAGCATCAACAGCAAATAATATAAATTGAAATGTTCATATTCTTTGGTGTCGATTCGGCAGTCCTATCACGTCGCTGCATTGGCACACTCTGGATTCACTGTTGTATGTGCACCGAGCCATCAGTAATGCAGACAATGTAGCCGAAAATAGGAGAAAAACTTAAAGTATGTCATGCGCCGTGCCTGGCACTCGCTCACACCACGTGACGTTGCACGATTTATGTAATACGTCTTGCATGTGACGGCACGTCGTGCGCCTGCCAGTGTTGCTTATGTCGAAATGCACAAGCACACATAAAAGTATATGTACGTATGTATGTATATGTTCCAGCTAGGGACCAGTTTTGCAATCCTGGGATTTTCGGGACTGAAATTCGCAATACCGGGTTTTCCGGATTTTTTCGGGATTGAATATATTATTTTTGACAGTATGCAATTTATATTTATTTTAATTTTAATTTGAATTTGAATTTGAATTTGAATTTGAATTTGAATTTTAATTTTAATTTTAATTTTAATTTTAATTTTAATTTTAATTTTAATTTTAATTTTAATTTTAATTTTAATTTTAATTTTAATTTTAATTTTAATTTTAATTTTAATTTTAATTTTAATTTTAATTTTAATTTTAATTTTAATTTTAATTTTAATTTTAATTTTAATTTTAATTTTAATTTTAATTTTAATTTTAATTTTAATTTTAATTTTAATTTTAATTTTAATTTTAATTTTAATTTTAATTTTAATTTTAATTTTAATTTTAATTTTAATTTTAATTTTAATTTTAATTTTAATTTTAATTTTAATTTTAATTTTAATTTTAATTTTAATTTTAATTTTAATTTTAATTTTAATTTTAATTTTAATTTTAATTTTAATTTTAATTTTAATTTTAATTTTAATTTTATTTTCATTTTCATTTTCAATTTTAATGTTAATTTTAATTTAATTTTAATTTTAATTATTTAATTATTAATTAATTATAATAATTCTAATTTTAATTAATTATAATTTTAGTTTCATATTTAATTTTTTTAATATTAGTTTATTTTATTTTATTTTATTTTATTTTATTTTATTTTATTTTATATTATTTTTTATTTTTTTTATTTTTTTAAATTTGTTTCTTTTAAATTTTATGTATTTTATTTAATTTTTCTTTGCTTTAAAGAAAACGGTTTGCCTTCTTCGAAATTATGGTCACAAAAGCAAAAAGTATGCAATTTTTATGTTTCTATCCCGAGATCGGATTTTGTCAATCCCGGGATTTTTTGGTATTGAAATTTTTCGGGATTTCGGGATTATTTCATCCCGGAATTGCAATCCCTAGTACAAACGTATGGTTGCCATAAGCTTCTGCCAACCTATCAATAACGGCAGAGATGGGCGTCTATTGGCGTTTTTGTCGAACGTTCCACATGGTTCTATGCGAAGCGCCGTAGACGAGACAACAGACAAAATTGTTGCTGGGCAACGGGGTGCGTTGTTTACCTTATTGTGCACAGACGTCACATGCAAGCATCAAATGTCCCATTGATATTCTGTGACAAGAACTGTGTCGCATTATTCAGTTAATGTTTCTGATGAAGTGCGGCCTAGAAAATGTTGTGAGTTGTGTGGGAAAAATTCGATTTAGGAGCCAGTTTTTGGGATATTTGGGGCAATTTTAACACTTATTCAGTTAGTTAAGTTGCTATAATTAGTTAGGCGGGGTTGAATTGGTTTGGTTATGGTGAAAGCAAGAAGAAGCAATTAGGTTTAATGATTTATCATAGGGATGCTTGTATTTGGCTAAGGAAACACTTAGCCAAGTGAGTGAACAAAGGTATGGAAGATATATTTTCTGTAAAGCCTATGTTCAATGTCACTTAAGTTAGTGTAATTTCTGAATGAGTTTTTAGAAGCAATTTCTGCTAAATTTCCCAATGATTTGGAGAAGTAACCGCTCGAAGTTCTCAGTTGCGCGTGTCGAGTTGAGATCTGTTTTATTTCTTCTCTTTTGTAAGGCAGTTCCTTAAGGTATTTGATTGGGTCATCTAGTCTAGAGGTGGCTTTACTTATTGGAAATTTTGCCAGTTGACAGACCCGATTGCACTTCAGAGCGACACTGATTGCACTTCAGAGAAATACTTTGTTGGTTGAATTTTGAAAGAGAAGAATGGGAAAAACATCTAACAAATGCAACCAGTACTTAAGGCCTTAATGTTTACTGACTTGTCAGAGATTGGGTTGAATAGCATCAGTTCCTTCTTCAAGGATTGTGGTTAGCTATACCAGCGCTGATTTCTTTCCCAACAAGTTTGATCATATCAAGGAAGCGAAGTCAAACGACTCTTGTTTTTATTGTTTAGTTTATTGGACAGTTCACTGATCCGAAATTACTGCTACGTTCCACCTACCTGAGTATGTCTACCCATGTACAAAGTTTTAGTACCTTCAAAAAGGCTTCAAGTTTAAAAACAAAAAATTTTTAATTCCGTCATCTTGGTCTTCTAAAAATTCTCTCATTTGCAAAATTTTTTAAGGGGTCAAAACTATCGGCGTGGGCGAACTAAAGCAATTTAAAGTGCATATTTGTATTTAGAAAATTTTCTAGCTTTTAGATCTTCAAGAATGCTGTTGCTTTTGTAACTTATCCAACTAAAAGTACCACTAAAAAAAAATAAAAAACAATTTATTATGAATTTATTTATAAGTGCCTTTAGAAATTCTTACTAGTCAGAGGGTTAAAATAAAAAAAATAATAGTGTCGTTTTGTTTGCGGTTTTGTTTTAAATTTTGCTATACATTTATCTATAAGTGCCTTGAGAAATTTTTACTGGGTAAAGAATTAAATTGAAAGAAAAGTAGTTCCTTTTTGTTTGCGTTTTCCACTTCTCTTCAGTGCAGCGGCGCATGCAGTGAAGTTTTCCTTCAAAACCTACAAAAATTTGCTGTTGTTACAAACATTTTGGCTGGCAGATATGGTTTCAAATTCTCTTGGGTTCATAACAGACTCCAACTCCCTCAAAATGAAACCCTGTGTGCGCCAATGCTTCTGTGAAATGTTGTCTTGTTGGCTGAACTTGATTCAGATGTTTGAAAACTGTCTACCTAACTGTCAATAAATCAGCTTTTGTTAGTAATTTAACAAATTTTTCAGACTTTTATTCGATATATTAAATAAATCAACTTAGTGAAAAAGTTTCTATTTGAATTTTGCTTCCCTTGTCAGCCACTTAAACCAATTATCTACACTTTTTCTTGCGTTACTTGCGTTTCATTTCTCACTCACTTTTACACCACCAACCTTTATTGAACTTTTTTCATATCAGTAGAGTGAAAAAATCGCATTTTTGGTATTTGCAAGAGAGGAAAAATGTTTTAGCCGGCATTAAGTAACTTTATTTGTGCCCTACCTCTGCTACAAAATCAATATCATTTTATTTCTCACTGCATAGCTAAATCGAGTGCAATACCTACTAGGCACTATGACCCCCTTCCTTCCACTTTCTTTGAGGAAAACTGATCCCTGCGTCTCTGAACCTCTTTCGGTAGGTCATCACTTGAGGTCATCACTGGACACCACGTCATTGAATCCATGCTTATCAAATGAGGCCTTTCGTCCAGATATGTCGGTAGAAGCTGCGGAATCGAAGAAGAGTTGGAAACGATACATTTTTTCTGCCACTGAGCGGCTCTGCATGAACGTCGACTCCGTATCCTGGGGTCAGGACACTTGACGAACCTGGCTAGTATTGCAAAAGTCTCGGATCTGGTCTCCTTCATTAAGAGTTTAAACTGGGTTGCCCCGTATTGAGACTGTTGGTTAGCTTCAGAGAAATATTCTATAAGAAGGAATTCACAATGGGTCTCCGCGCAAAAGTGCAGTCTGTGTTAGACACATCTTTCCCTATCTAACCTAACCTACCTAGAAAGACCTGCTTTTAGAAGTCCAATTTAAAGTTTTTTATTGTTTTAAGAAGTGAGTTAATACCGCTGAATTGGTTTAGAAGTGTTCGTGATACCATACCCAATTTTTTTTCTATGGAACTAAATAAATGCGGGAAGCCCAATTTCGAATCATTTAGCCAGTAAAATTTGCATTAAATTTTGTTGTGTCATCTAAATTCCATTAGAAGATATCACACGTGCCACTCAGGTTCCTGACGCACAGATGTATATGAACAACAACAATCCACCTCATAACTCTGATCATTTCTTACATCAACCAAGCCTACTTCTAGGCGCTACATACTTGCTAACATAGCGAATACATCTTCACAACCAGTGCAGGTTACAACAAAAATATGAACAATAAAAAATGTGGCATTTCGAAAATCTTTTTGTCACTTCCCACTCACTCACCTGGTTGCTGCTGATAGGTTGCGTCTAGTACGCCCACAACATTTTCCGCCTCATTGTCGTCAGCAATTTTTGCCAGACTGTGCTGTTGCTGCTGCGAGCCAGTCTCCGCTGTTGCACTGTTCAACTTCTCTCGTTGTTGTTGTTGTTTCTGCAGCTGCGCCAACGCATTGGACCCATTGGTTAGGTTGTCAAAATAGTTTATTGAGTAATCGGCTTGCCGCCTCTCTGCCGCCCCGTCGTTCCCATTCAAGTCATCATACGACGCGAATTGTGCGCTTTTTGTTGCTGCCGCATCGCTGCCAGCATTTTCATTTTCCGCTTTTCCGTCGCGTTCATCACTGCCCGCACCGTAGCGATGACGTCTGTTGCGTGTGATTTGTGCACTGTTTTTTTGTCTGTTTTCATTCTTGTTGTTGTTGTTGTGTCGTTTAGTTTTCCTTGCTATAAAAGTTGCCGTCGACAGTGCAATGTCAGCCGGCAGCAATTCTGCAGGCAACGGCTCATCTGTTACCAATGCAGCGGCCATATTTTTATATTCTTTGCTCGCTGTTGCTTCGACTTCATCTTCATCACGAAAATTGTCTTCAATGTCGCCGATTGCACTTTCTTGCAATTGATTACTGTCGACGTCGGCATCGGCGTCGTTGTTCTCAAAGTCAGCGAGTGATTTTCTATTTATGTTTATGTTGCTGTTGCTGCGGGCATAGTTGTTGTTGTTGTTGTTGCTGTCGTTGGCTGTTGGCATGTTTGCTTCCTGTGAAGTTGTTTGCGCGGAAACTTTATTAAATTTTCCCTGCTCATTGAATTTCTCAATAACGTCCATATGTACCAAACTTGGCGCTGCACTGTGCTGTTGCTGTTGTTGCAGCTGTTGCCGCTCCTGTGCACTAGTCAATTTTTTACTTACCACACGTTCATTGCCGGCCAGCACGAGTGCGTCTGTACTGGCATCCACAAACTCGACACCCATGTTGCCCACTTCGACATTGTTGGCAGCATTGAGCTCCTCATCCACATCGTCATCCACATCGTCATCGACATCGTCATCGTTGCCGTTGCCATTGTCATCGAATGTGGCAACAGCGGCAGCCACTGCAGCGTCGTAGTCGCCGTTCGGTTTTTTGTCTCTATTGTTTTTGAATTTGTTGTAGTGGTTTTTCTGCCTCAATTTGTTGCTGTTGTGCTTTCGTTGCCTCTTGTTGCCATTGCTGTTAATATTGTTGTTGTTGTTGTTGCTGTTTTCATTTAGGTGCACATTGTAAGAAGTGAAATTCTTGCCCGAAGTGCTGGACCTTTGAGCTTCAAGAATCTGCGTAAAATACAAAAGTTGTTGTGTAATGAAAGGATGCCGCCAAGAAATAGAAGGAAATAGAGCAGACATGAAGAGGAAAATAAAAAGAAAATGCCTGAATTTTGCTGTGTTACCTGCTTTCTATGCAAAAAAGCGGCAGAAAAGTTGCTGGATTTATGTTGTAAGTTTATTGCAAAGGGAGCTTCGAAGGTTGCATGACTCCACAAACTTTAATACCGAATCTTTTGTCGACATTTCAATGAAACAAATTTAGTTTTTTTTAAAACCAAAACGCTTTTGGTAAATTGAGGCCAGTTGCTCAAAGTGGATTTGAAAAGATTCCTGAGAGGTCAGCAAAGAAAGGTCAACAGGGAGCCTTAATAATTGTTCGTTTGTTTCTATAAGCTTTTAATTTTAAGATGACATCTTCAAGATTACTGAATATGAATTAATAACATAGTGGAAAAGCATCTGTATGAAAAAATCCATTTGTTTATACTTAAAAAGATGTATTATGCTTAACAGAAGAAAGACGCCAGGAGCTATGAACGTTGCGGACTAATAGCTTTGAACACTTGCGTAACATTTTTGTGCGATTATAATTTCAAATCTGTCTCAGATTGGGGTCGAAGCGTTGTCCGTTTCCGAGACCTCATGAGGGGTATTGAACCGCAGCTTTAATTCTAATCTTGATAAGAGGGAAACTAAGCAGGGACTGACAGGGACTCGCTGCTGCCGAACCAAACGAGAACGTTTTGTGCTCTGCAGGTTACGAAAGGGAAACTTGAAATTATTGTAGATGTTGTGACGGGGAACTGGATCATCGATCTTTTTGCTCATACACTAAGCAGGCTTTCCTAGAGAAGAAAGATAAGAAAAAGGCGTGGAGAAAGTTGAGGGCTTGTCACACTCGCTTTGGACATTGCAATGAGCCTCAGAGGCCTCCAAGCGTACTTGTAAAACGTTCGGCAAGCTGTTTGTCTAGTCTTACCTCAAATGAAGTTACTTAGTTAGTACTTTAGTATATTTAGACCAAAAGCTTTAAGCCTTCAAAGCTTATTCAAAAGCTAAGAAGAAGCATAGCTTTCGTGACATCATAGTGGACCTCACAGTCCCAAGTTTCCTGTTGTCATTTCCACTTTCACTGATCTACCTAACTTTGACAAAAACCAGCTGTACATTATGTCGAGTGTTCTAATTTCCGGTCATTCTGGAGGCTTTGAATTGTATTAGCAGATTTCATGCAGGTTTGGCGAAGAAGCGAAATAAATCTGAAATCATCTTCACTAATGCGATACCTGAGCCAATAATGGTCAAAAAAGAAGCTCGTTACTAACTTCATTTCCTGGGAAACTCCAAGTTTCATTTAGAAAACTATGAAGTTTCATTTAGAAAACTATGAAATTCACTGCAGTATTCGGTTTGTACGTTAGGTTATGTTAGGTTGCGGTGGCTGCCTCTATAAGAGACACACTCGGAGGCCTGAAAGGCCCATTGTGATACCACATATTTCACCCGTTTTTGAACTGTGTATGCAACACTGTTTTGCCAACATATGTTACAGCACACATTTGAAGCGTATGGGGAAAGGGAGGAGGGGACCTACAGTTTAACGCCGAATCCGAACGGCGATTGGCAATTTTTTTCGTTCACACTTGGAGGTTTTTGCCATTGCCTGCCAAGAGCGCACTTGTGTGATTCTTGTAATTCTCATTCCCTTCATGTAGATAGCGATAGAAGTAGATGCGTTGTGATTCTTGTAATTCTCATTCCCTTCATGTGGATAGCCATAGAAGTAGATGAGTTGTTCACCAGCCCGAGCCAGGAATCGAACCTGGAGCCTTTGGTATGAGGAGCCAGCGTGCTACCCGCTTGACTATCGAGGTCGACGTTTGTACGTTAGGTTTGTATTATGTTTCTAGGTTAGAGCAAAGCTAATGTCAAATAAAATTCTTCAAATTTCTTTTGCATAAATATGCTTATCGACCCCACGTGAAAACGCCACTGCCCTGTTGACACACTCAAACGGATTTCTCTATGGAACTGTGTGCAACTTCAAAGCATGCCGCATCGAGACTTTGGGCCAACTACTGTGCAACATTGGAATTCGAGAAGCTCGGCCGCTGGCAGCAACTATGCACAGAATGCAATGATGCATTGTGTTGTTTTGCCAGTTCGTTGCATTTATTCACGTACTTCAATTTTTGCTTTTGAATTTATTTACTTGGGTTTTTTTCAATTTAGTTTTGTCGCCCACCTTTAGAAATGCTTTGGTGACACCAATAATTTTATTTTACTGCCACCAATGATTTTATTTTACTGGGGTTGAGGGTTGCCACGATAACAACACTCGACGAGCCGGTATTCATCAGTTGTGTGTGGCGTTGTGGCATACAAAACCCTCAATCATGCATGCAACCCACATGTGACCTTAGTCTACTTACGATGTCGGCCGTTGCTGCGCGCTCCAATCCATCCTCGTCGTCACCGTCACTGTCGCCGACTACGGCATATTGCATACTGTCCGCCTCGTCGATGACATCAGCATCTTCTATGTGTTGTTGGTCCAAAATATCCTCAGGTATGGAAGCCTCCGCTTGCATATTGAAATCTGCGAAAAATGAAGAGCAGACAAGGCACAACATGAATGCTTGAATGGTAGAAAAGCCCAAGAACGAAAATTGTTGCCAAGAAAAGGTTATGAATTCAATAACAGTACACAGAGCATTTCATACACGCACACATACTAACACATTTATGTTATAGACGTGGGAACAGTTGGGGGATAAGCTGGAGCAGCGAGATACTGAAGCAAAATGGCAAACAGTTTTGCATAAAGAGATAACAAGCATCACACACTCATACACCCACACACACAAAACTATTGGCCTCCTTTATGCTGTTGTGTGCGTGTGTGATTGTATGCAAAGTCGTTGGCAAAGTGGCAACAACAACAAGGAATAAATTGAATAAAATGCAAAGAAACAGCAGTAAATCCAAGCAATTTTTATGTGGATTTCACATGGAAATCTTGCAAAGTATCCAAAGCCCATTATGTCGTTGCCGCTTCACTGCTTCACTGCTCGACTGTGTCGCTGTTCTATTGTTGTAAATATAATTATGGCCAATTTTCATGCACAAATTGTTATGGAAATTAATTAAATATGAGACCTGCTAATGTGCGCCGACAGCGCACTCGAAATTTCTATTGAGCCATAAAGATGGCAGATAATGGGAACTTGGCAGCGACGCGCTCCACGCTGGCAAATTTAAATTTATTAAAATAATGAGCGCTGTTGCCGTCCCCGACATAATCAGTGTAATTAAACTCTAGAGAAACTAAACGAAACTTGACGCTGAATGAGTGCCTGCCGGCGCTGTTGTTGGGCGCTCGCAAAAAAAAAATGTAAAATGCCGACAAATGCTGCAGGCAACGAGACGGGACGGAACGCAATGAGTGTTTGCGGTGCAGCTTTGATTTTTTTGCGGCGTCGCACTTGGCTTCCCGCTGAGTAGAGGCAACAGTGGCAGCTGTGCTGGGGGGACATTCGTTCGCAAGCACAATGAACGTCGGCCCTTTCACGCAGCCAGTGTGTTTGTTGTTGGTCCCCCGAGGCGCAAATGGCGACGTTTATTGTGCGGCGTTTGCGAATATTGCTGGCATTTTTTGGGGACATGCATGTCACGCGGCGATAGTGTGTCTGTACGTGTGTGTGTCCATGTCTTTAGGGTGCGTCACAGACACAAGCAGACACAAACAGTCGGCCGCATAAAGCTCCAGCGAATACCCGAGCGACGTGCAGCGTGTTTTGGGACTGTGATGGCGAGTAAATTTAATTTAATCTCGGCAACAGGCATTACACTTAATTACCTCGCGCAACTCATATGCGAACATGGCCCACCCACACACACCCACACACACAGATACATATTCAGAGCAGTTGTAGCGGAAAATGGTCCATTATTTTGTGGCACATTACCGCCATTCATTACACAGACTCATCTCTATGGTTATAGATATTTTTACAGTTGGGCATCTCAGCGGAAATAGTTTTACATAGATTTTTTGCACTGATTTGTAAGGAACTGAGGAGAACAGTAAAACCTTTTTAAGTCAACACAAGAAGTCTTCTTGGGTACTTTTGCTTCAACTGTGAGTTTGTTGAAGTAAGCGGGGCCAATATAGAAAAATGTATAGAAGAGTACATACTTCCAAAATCATTAAAAGCATCGATTAATCAATGTGATTTCATTCGATGGTGTGAATGGTTCGACTCTTGAATAAATAAAGAGAAGACATTTAAATTGGAAACTGGTTCAACTAAGAGCTGATATCGATACGGTTGTGGTTCACTTAGACAGCAACTCTACACTACCACATCCTTGAATTTCGTCCTTCTTAGTTTATTAGTTTAAGTTAATTTTAACTTTATTAGTTTAAGTTAGAAGGACAAATCATTTAGTCCTTAAGATATATTTTTTCCAAAAGAACTGTTGGCAATTTCCAAGGATATTCAAGGACAAAGTTTTAAAAGGACATTTCCCATACCTCTTCGTCCTTTTGCACCAAAACATTAAATTTTCTAAGATTCTAAGGAGTTTTCTCTTTCAGTTGATACCCATATTGTTATTCTACAGTGCGCTCAATTTTTGAAAAAAACCTGTCCTTGAAATTTCCAAGTTCTTTTAAAATAAATCTTGACGTCAGAGAAAAAAACTAAAAACGCAGTTTTACTACATTTGGCCTCTAGTTAAGCGAGTATATAAATTTTTTCGAGTGTAAAATTTATTGTCGCATCGTGTTATACCAACAACATTTCATAATAATTTTTTTCTAATGTTTTTTAACAAACCCTGATTTTTAATGGAAGTAAAAATCAGATAAATTTTTTTTATTATTCGTTTGGTTTTATTTTATTTTATTTTATTTTATTTTATTTTATTTTATTTTATTTTGTTTTATTTTATTTTATTTTATTTTATTTTATTTTATTTTATTTTATTTTATTTTATTTTATTTTATTTTATTTTATTTTATTTTATTTTATTTTATTTTATGTTATTTTATTTTATTTTATTTTATTTTATTTTATTTTATTTTATTTTATTTTATTTTATTTTATTTTATTTTATTTTATTTTATTTTATTTTATTTTATTTTGTTTTACTTTATTTTATTTTATTTTATTTTATTTTATTTTATTTTATTTTATTTTATTTTATTTTATTTTATTTTATTTTATTTTATTTTATTTTATTTTATTTTATGTTATTTTATTTTATTTTATTTTATTTCATTTTATGGTATTTTTTTTATTTTATTTTATTTTATTTTATTTTATTTTATTTTATTTTATTTTATTTTATTTTATTTTATTTTATTTTATTTTTTTTAATTGATTTTATTTTATCTTATTTTTAAAAATTTATTTTATTTATTAATTATTATATTTATTTTATTTATTTCTTTACAAAATGAGAAATAACACAAAATTATTATTTTATATATGGGTTTATTTGTTTACTGCTTCTTCTTCCTTTACTATGTGAAGATATGACATTTAAGAAAAAGTGTATATTTCTCTTCTTTAAACTTAAATATTCAGTTATTTAATTTCATATTATTTCTATAACTTAAAATTATTCTAAAGACCAACAAAAAATATATTCTTGAAACCATTGAGCGTTCAGATTACCACAAAGTAGCATGTTGCCATATGGCAACAAAATAGCAGAAGGGTTAATAAGTTGCCTATCGACATGACGTTCGTCCACGTCCACGTCCACGTGTGAAACTCAAATGAATTTAACTGTCGTTCGTCTATCGCGTTTGTCTGTCGCTCAATATTATCTCCTCCTTCTCGTACATTCAAACCGGGTTGCTATATTTGCCTTTGTCTGTCTGTATAATTCGACATGTATTCATATAAAACTGATTTTCCACGATCGTGGCCATCGTGACCCACGATAATCGTTGGATCACGATGGCCATAAAAAATACATAAAAATATTTTTAAAGTGCCCAAGAAAAAAAATTTATTTTAATTTTTGTTTTTAATTTAATCAAATTTCGAATGAAAAGCATTGAGCTCAAACACCCCAACTGCTCTGCAAAATTATGCTTTGCTTCATTAAAATGATTAATTATGCCACTAATTTGGTTGGGAACCCAAACATAAAAGTATTTAAACAATAACAACGAGCATAATTGCAATCATAACAGGCAACCGCAAGCCAGACTTTTAACTCGGCATTGTTGGTTGGGCTGGTGAACATTTTAATTATTCCGTGGCGGTTTGTGCGGTAATTTTTGTCTGCACTAAATAATTTCAGGCACACAAACACACACAGAAACACACGCAAAGTATAAAGTCAAGAGATATATCTTTTTATATACATATATAAACCTAAATTCACATACTCAAGCATACATACTCATACACACACACACACACACACACAAAGCAGCAGAGCACTCGTCGAGCATTTATGCCAAAGCGACAGCGCACAAAATTAAATGTTGATGTAGGCCAGCGGAACAATAAATAAAAACAAAGACAACGAAGCTAAGCAACAACAATGGCTCCAAAAACAAAAAGAACCAACAACAACAACAAATAATAAAGAGAAACCCACGGATTTGTGCTAAAAAATTCACAACGTCAGCATGAGCGTGCTGAAGCGTGCCGAGCATTGTATGTGTGTGTGTGTCCCGTGTGTGTGCGTTTGTGTCGTCGTCGGTGTGTTGTCGGTAAAGGCGTAGCGGAAGGTGTGGCAGGGCGGCGAGTTAATTTGCATGCGCCACATTGTGGTTTTTTTGTTTGTTGGCTGTTTTGAATAAAAGGATTTACCGTTCGCCATTGTTGCAGCACCAACACCAACACATGCAAAACTGTGCATATGGGCCGCTAGTTGCTAGTCGAACGCAACTATGTGAATATGTTTGGATGTGAGGGCGGGCCACAAATTGAAATAATAAGCCAAAATGAACCAAAGGCACGATTCATGCAAAATGTTAACATGTATGTGTGTGCATGTGTGCGTATGTGAGCAATGGGACAACTGTGCATGTTCATTGTGACCAAACACGTTGCTCGCATGTACTGTGAGAGCTGTTGACCCGCCCGCATTCTGCTACATAATAATCAAATTTGAATCAAACATTTGGCGCCACCCCTCGCAACGCCCTTTCAATCTACACTTTCATCCTTTACCTGACCCCAATGCCAAAAGTATGAAGCATAATCATAACGGTGAAAGAATGGCGTATGCATTGTGCTGTGTCTGGCTGGCTTCGTGCGTGCGTGTATCAGTGTGTGCGTGCGTGCGTTGTTGTTCGTGCGGTCAGCAATCATAAATCATGGGCTCTACGGCCAGCTTGTCAGCACGAGCGAAGCAGATGTTTTGTACGGCATCGAGTTTTCGTTTTCGTTTTCGCATACAAAAGAATTCATTACTTGCTTTAGTTTGCCCCAAATGAGTAGTTACGTGTGTTCGCGCCCGTAGTTGGCCACAAAAAAAAAAATCAAACAAAACGAAAGCAACAAATCAGTAGCCGTAATTTGTGTGATTTGGCTCAAGCACGCATCAAACAAAACGTGCACAAAAATCCATATTTTCTCCTACACTCCCATCATTCTCATTTATTTTTGGCCAACAAGTTAGATTGTGCAGTCGAATGTTTGCGCGCACAGAAATCATATCGTTGCGCATGGAACCTTTGTTCGGCATTCATTTCGAAACTCAAATCAAATGCGGCAATCAATCCGCCCGCCAAGCAAGCTACAAGTTTATTACTATTCAGACGAACGGCAACGCTCATTTGCTCATTTGTCCGTCAGAACAAATTGATGTTCATGTTGGCTACACGATAAAAAATTCAAACTCCATTCAATGTTCATTATTTTTGCATGAAATTTAAGGCTTTATTTAGCACAGTAAGAATATATTTAGTCAGATCAAATGTGCACCGTTTTGAAGGTAATTTCATTGTGTCACTTCTATAAAAATTCTTGTTCTTAGGAAAAAAAACCTGAGCCAGTTAATTTCCACAAGCTTCTCTTGAGTCAAATTTTGCATCAGAAAAATAATTCACTATAAGTTGGAAGAGGTCGTAATCACTTTCGGCCAGATTCGAACTATAAAGTAGATGTAGATGAACCTCCCAACCAAACAACCGAAGCCTCTGGCGAGCCATGATTGATGTATGTGGCCTGGAGTTGTCCTCATTGAACACAATTCCTGATTCGGCTTCTGGGCGATTGCTTTCTTCAGACTATTCCATTGTTGACAAATGCAGGTCCCAATTTAGAGTTTGGCCTTAGAGCAACGACTCATACCAGATGATTCAGTGTCAATCACAACAAACACACAACAACAACACACTAATTTTCTGACTGTCAATCCTGGCTTGACCACTGTTTACATTGACCCACGCTGTCGCTTGATGTTGTTGTTGTTGTGATCAACTCTTTATCACCACTTCCATCAGAAGTGGGTTGATTTTGTATTTGATTCATATGGATCGATTGGATCCATGGGATTTGATTGCTTTATCTAGTAGGTTTCTGTTTGTCTCCAACCTTATTCAAGTGGTTTCAAACTGCTTTTCTCAAAACCACGGTCGGACTCGATGACTTGGTATTGAACTCAAAAGCATTGTATAGAACCTCCCCCTCCTCTTCGCGAAACCGTAAAAGATATCCTATATGCATAGCTCCTCAAGGTGCTTTGAAATCGAACACGCTTTGAAACCGTTATCGTAATCCTGATAGACAGCTAATACTCCTCATGAAGCTTCATACGCATAAAGTATCAAGATTCCAAGATAGAGACTGTTGGCATGATCCCTAAAGAATTGTTGTCCTGTACCGACCGCTACGACTGTAAAACGGTGTTGTTTGCTTACATCGCTATGATTTTCTTGGAGTATTTTTGTCCAGCCAACTGTTCAAAGTTTCAAAGTAGTAAAGTACATTGGTATATTTACAGGTAGTAAAGGGTGTTTTTTTCTCGGAGGAGGTGGAAAATCTTTGATAGATACAGCCGAACCCATGTTCGACTGTATGCTGGATTTTTACCGACTAAAAACCAACCACTCTCTCCAACCCAGGGGCGCACACAGTATTTCATTTAAACGGAGTTTTCCGTACAACATTTGAGCTGAATAGAAACCATAGTTTGTACCACCAATTTTTACATTTGAGGAGGTTTGAACTCACAAAACCCTCTATGTGCGCCACTACTTCAATCAGTAGTCCCGGCGGAATTTCCGATCAGCATTGCATCGCCGGCCGGGTTTTCGGGCTTAACCATGTGATGTTCTCCCTGAACTGGCTTCTTAGGGGGTTGGACCAAAGTCTGCCGTGGTTAGAAATGATCCTATAAGACACCGTCAGGTTTTGCGAGTTCATCAGCCACACAGCTCTCTACAGTGTCACTTCAAAGTGTGTCAACTCCTGAAGCAAATATTATTAAAAAAGACCACGGTTGAGTTGACATTCATAGTTTTTATTGAAACCTTTAACTGCAGCCTTAATTATTAAATTTCTAACTAGAATTTTTTCGAGTGCACAATGTTGTTATTACACAAATTTTCATTTCGTACGCGACCTTTCTAGGTATCGTTGTATGACCATAGAAGTGGGCGAAATTAATTCATGCTTTTCATGCAACTCATCCATGTACGACACGAGTAGTGCACAATTTCACCGCTCGAGTGCTCATATCACGTGGCTTATTGCAGTGCTCTGTCCACAGACTGCTTAATCGAATCTCGGAATCGAGAGCCGAGCAGTCCTTATGGCATTTTGCGCTGTCACATAGTGTCACAGACGGCAATCAGTGGAGCGCGCAATCATTGCAGATTAGTTTCGCATGTTGGTTTGTTGCTGCGACAAGAAATGCGCTGTGCCAATCGCTGTCAATTCTTGTGTATTTTTGGCTGAAACGCGCTCGTCGTGACTGAATGCATGACATGCAATTAGTGACACACGGCAAGACAACTCGATTGCAGTCATAAAAACACTTTTGCGGGGTCTAACTCAGATTGTCGCTATGACTGTGGTTGGTAGTTGGTGTGTGGGGTAGGTTTATTGAATGGAGTGGAGGGTACAGCGAGCGAAAGGATATTACAAGTATGAAGCTATTGGATTTAGCTTTACGTAGGTATGACTGTGGTTGGACCGTTGATCTGGTTTAGGAAACTGTATGATTGCCAAGTGTTTTGTGTTAAGCCCGATTAGGAAGGCAGGAATATTCCTTTAGTTTAGGGAGGAACGATCTTCGCCGGATGGTCGGACTAGCCACAGGACCCAATCCATTGGGCCAACGTATGACCAATATGGGCATCATCGAGGATCGAACTTGCACATCTTGTCTGGAGGAGGTAGACAACACATATCATTTATTTGTGAATGTCTCACATTGCTATTTTTCAGTACAGATGTTATGAGGATGGGCGAGGACCATTTTCTTACTCAATGCGATCTCCTGAGATTCATTACAGAATCTAGGAACCTAGGAATCTAGGGATCTAGGTCACCTTCTCCTCCTTACCACTCGTTTTCTTTCTCTCTTGTATCCTTAGCTCCGTTTCCTCATTCACCCACTTCTTCCTTGAGCCTTAAGTAAATTGGCTAGCTTTTTTTCTTTCGTGTATCTCCCACCTCCGTTTCCTCTATCGTGCTGTTTTTCCTTGAGCCCAAAGTTCTATGAGCTATCTAGCTTAAGTGCTTCAGGAATTTAACTTTTAGGGTTCACTTGCTTGACTCTCCTCACATCCATTCATCCATGCATGACAACAAAAGCCCTAGGAGAAGAGACTCGTGGGTCCGGACCGGGTACTCGTTAGTTTATAACAAAACACCCGAATGAAGATAATATAACGCCCACAGGTATTCACTTATCTGTTGAAAAATGCTATTACTGTCGACTTTTGAATTGTCCTCAAAGTTGTTAGGGCAACCCAAGCGATCAATATTTCAACAAATCAATCCGCTCCAATCAGCGCAAGCACTGAACGAGCATTTGTAGGCAGCAACATAGAATACCTTTAAGAGGCATGGTCGTTTTTTAGTCGGTTTGAGGCGATGCTGAAATGTTCGAGAACGAATTACGAGCTCCGGGCAGACAAGTATAAAATGTAGCTGGGAATGGTGCTGTGAGTTAGTTTGATGTTGACTAGCAACGGTACAATACGGATAAAAAATTGAAGTGAAAGTGACTGTTTAGTGAATCAGTGAAGTGAACAAGAAGTGACTCGAAAAAATTTTAAATAAAATTACTACTAGTGGTGAATTGAGTTTCGCGAATTCCAGTGAGTTTTGTTTTTTTTCATGGCACAATCCAGCTATAGGAACTACGTCCTCTTTAGCTACCAGAACTAATTTTCTTGACAATATTTATTTTGATATCTTATGCATGTTGTTAATAGCAAACAGGTTGCAAGCTATAATTGTTTTTTTTTTTTATTTGTTGCATCCCAATCTCTTTTCAGTCCCTTCGGCTCGCACACCTGATTGCTTGTTGGCAATTCGTTGCTACACGCATTAATCCGCGTCGGAAAAGCATCCGTATCGATTTAATTGGAGCAGACAGCAGCGACGATGCCAAGGAGTAAAAGTGCAAATTCGGCTCGAGCCACGAACTCATATCCTCGTTCACTTTGTGCCAACGACTGCAAGTGATGCGCCGCGTTCGCCAAGGATCGAATTGGAAGCGTATTAGCGGTGAGGCGCATGCGGTACATGCGTCATTTGTGCACCTTTACGAGCTCTGCAACTCGCACACATAAACACATACAAGCACCCACACATGCACAAAGCAATGTCTAAACACAGAGCGCGTCAGACATTGGCCACTGTGCATTTTACTGAATTTGCGCGAGCCTCACAAATCGGGTTTTATGAGCCGTGCGTGCGGTGGGCGCAGCTGCTTTCATTCGGTAGGGTAGAGAGACTGGTGTGAAACTGCGGTCATGGGCAAACGAACAGTGCTCGTACGTGGCTGTGGCGTATTAGTGTCTGGCGCTGAAAGCCAATGTGTGTATGTGTATGTTTGGGTGTGTTTGTGTATTGGGTTATGCACGGAACGGCCGTCACTGACTGTTACTGTCACCGTTATATTGCTTCCTGGCACTGTTTTTATACTGCGATTTTTTGTTTCGTTCTTTTGCGTGTATTCCGCTGCCACACACACACACACACACGACACGTGCATACACACATTCAAACATACGTATGCGTGCATATGTATGGGACGTAAAAATGTGCGGGCGTTCGTGTCGTATCGGTGTGTTGTGCTGCCATTGTCTGTCATCGTTGCGAGGATTTGCTGGCCGCTTTTGTGCGGGACTCGCTACATTTTTTTGGCAATGACATATTTAGTGGAAATGAAATGTGGCCTTTTTGCGGCTTTTGAGTGCCGTTAACTTCGTGACATATGAACATTTTGTAGTTATTGTGATTTCGATGTCTCGCTAGGCTGTCGAGACAACAAAAACAACAACGACAGAAAACGTACTGCGCTATGTTTTTATGGTTTTCATAAAATCAGCACAGAACATATGGACTTGTTAGTGTCCATCTACACACACACATACACACACGCATTCATACATATTTATGTATTTTATATGTTTGTACATATTTATATATGGACATTGTTTTTACGTGCAACACATGTTGCTATTTGGGCTCACTATTGGCTTTTGTTGTTGTTGTTGTTGTTTTTGTTTGTGATGATATTTGCAAAATATATTTCCGCTTTTATTATTTCATCCGGCCGCATCGACTGTCGTGCGTGCCAACTTATATAATATCGCAAGAGATTGGCATATATGCATGAATTTATACACACACACACACACACACTCAGACACCGACTTAGCTAGACAACAGATTATACTAAACCTAAGCAAATTGGGCCACGACCCATTAGGAAAAGCACAAAGGCTCCATTAGAATTCAAAAGCAAGAAAAATAAAGTTTTTTGTCAGTTTTTTTTTGAGAAACTAGTAGAAGCGGATTTCAGTTAAATGAGAAAAACTTGAAAGCAGTACTATTGTTGAATAGTAAACAATTACAGCTAAAAATGGAGCAAATTTAATACAATTTAGTGAATTGAGCGAGTCAGTGACATTTGGAGAGCCGTTGGCATTTAGGGAGAATCAACGTATTGAAGCTATATAAAAGAAACTAACTTCAGATGAAATATATGGTTTTACTGCGCATTACATCTATCAATCACTCAACTTTCGTCATTCCAGATAGTTTCTTTCACTTGAAACCAGCTGAGAAACGTGACCGGTTCACTCACAATCCAGCGATACGAACTATGACTGCGTTGACCATTGGCTGACCTTCATAACGATATGATTAAGCACAGCAATGTTGACATCGCTACTTTTGTCTTGCCATATCCAGCGATATGTATTCACATTCAATGAACCATTCGGCCTTTGGTCTTTATTTTGACCGAAGCTAATTATTGGTTAAACGTGGGTTTTTTTGCGTCTATTCAGTTTTGTTAAAAGCTCTAATTAGTTTTGTTTGCGGCGGATATGAGTACAACCAGTGTGGTTCCTCTTTGACCTACGTCTGCAACCACTACTGCCTTAAGATGAATAGAGAGCTTCCTATAGTACACTATACTACTTACTACTACTATACTATATATATTTATGTATGTATTACTGTATTTATGTGTAGGTCTCAATATGGTTAAGGAAAGAAAAGTCTGCAAATTAAAGCCAGTAAATGCAGAACACACATTGTCCATGTGTTGATTTGTTGAGAAGTAGCTTCGAGCTTGTTAGCATACTGAGAGTACATATATAGTTATATATAGAGCCCGACCGAAGGTGAAGGATTTTAGCCGAAACCGAAGCCGAATTCAATAAATCGATTAATAAGATTAACATTGGGAAAACCAAAGTCAAGGCCGGAGGTGAATAACTTCGGAGGTGAGTCCTAAAATATGCAGTATACACAAAAAAACGTTCAAACAATGTTGTTTTAATATACATTGAATAGTTTTAGGCGCCATAGTACTTTTTGGAACTATTGTACGAAATTTCGAGAGTGTGTCAAAATTTTAGAGAACTAATTTCGCTTCGGGCAAAAAACTACCATGCCGCCAAACCGCGCCGCCGAAACAAAATATGTTTTCGAATGGTATTCGGCTCAAAAGTTGTACGAAAAACCTCCCATCTCAGAAAAAGAAATCCTGTGTGCGCCACTGCTGAAGATACTGACGGCAATCAGGATGTGCCGTTTTCCGTTCTCAAAATTCTGACGGCAGTGGCGACCACAATGGAGGGGGCGGTTTGGGATGTTCAACTTCCTCCAAAATAGCTGTATATTGCAATGTTTTTGGGTGGTAGTGTACAGAACCCTTCCTTTCCCCCTATCCTCCCAAATAAAAACCTGTGTGCGCGACTGTCTGAGACATTTTCTTAAAAATTTAATTTAATTATCTTCAAAATTTAATTTCAATAAAATTGGCGACATCTACATTTTCTTTCTATTCTTTTTCATTCTATCTTTACTCTGCACTGTGCGCTGGATCTCATAGTTACTGAAAAACTGCAAATGGAGACCAAACATATCTAACCTTCCTTAGTAACGAATCAATCAATCGTTTTGATGCAGTCCTGAGAAGAGCTGAGGAGAATGTTACTCAGTCTAAAAATCACGAGAACTGCTAATCTTCATTTGGACAATTTTCAAACGGTCGTTTTTAAAGAAGGCCGGATTATAATTGGTCGTCCAGGAAAAATTATGGTAAGTTGATTCAATGATCTAACTAAAAGAATCAAAAATCAGTTTACCAAAGTGCAGGTAGAAAACAGTTGAGCAAAGAGATTTAATCATTTTTGAAGTCTTGTTGGTAAAAAAACATACTTGCACGATCACTCATACTTATTATTAAGTGAGAGTCATATAAGTTCGATTTCTGAAAAAAAAATAAATATCCGCTTTTGCTTTCAGCGGTTAAATTCTCTGACAAAATGTCGACCCATCAAAAACGATTGTTGAAAATCGAACCAAGTAAATAACTTTAAAACATTAAACTATTCTAAGAAAAACTATTATTATAAAATTACAGTAACACAAATCCTACGTGGTCGACTCCAGGTCACTTCTTTCAACTTGTGTAGTAATAAGTTCAAAGTTCATTCAATATTTTGAAAACCAATCGCAAACCCTTCACAACGTTTGATAGATAATGTTTTCACTAGAATTGATAGCATAATTGATTGCTCTACCATACAGCAACAACAACAAGCAACAAGTTGATCAATTGTGCCAATGTCAACCAAAAACTTTCGGCCTTCGACAATCACATTTAAAATTGACACTTATAATTCAATATTTCGTAGACAATTTAATTGGCAATAAATACGTCCACTTGAAGCAAAAATTGTCTAATTCAAGTTGAAGTGGTGTCACAGAACCTTTTTGGTTTTTTATGCAAACAAGCGACTACAATGAGCGCTCAGAAAAACGAGATTGCATTCATAATTTTTGGCTTTGAAGAAGGCAAACGCAAGGAAATGTGAAAGTGTTCCTTGCTTATTGTTGGCATTGAAGAAATGAAATGTTAGTTGTTGGATGTGCATATCAAATGTTTGTATGGTTGTCATATGGAGTCTTTCAAAGAGAAAAGCACTATTTATTAAGGGAGAGGGCTGGGGTGTGAACCGGGTTTTGTTTTTTGGCTCTAACTTTTCACAGAATAAAGATATCGAAAAATCGAAGATACCGTTGGAAAGGTAAATATAACGCATAAATTTGTTATGAAGACAGATTACCGTTTTGATTAACATTTAACTCTTTACGTCCAATTTTATAAGGATGTGATTTTTCGCTTTTCCAAAAAAGTGGCTGGGTTGTGAACCATCTGGCAAATCGCAATCAAAGTCGAAAAATACGAAGAAAACACCCATAATTTTGAAATAAGTTGAAAATTTATTAATTCAGGAAGGCTCAAGACGTGAAAAAAGGTTATAATGACGCCACTTAGGCCAAAAAATCGCAATGAATGCAAGTGCTCAATATTTTTTTTTTTTTCATCCTAATCGGTGTCGCAATGTTTGCATATGAAATACGAACGCGTTCTCGCATTGGCCCACTTCAAGTGAACTCACCGAAATCGAGTGACATTACATACAATTACTTTATTTTAATAAATCCGGCGATATTTGACAGTGTTAGAACAAATGTAGTACGAAAAACAGGTGGTTCATAGCCCAGCCACCTCAGTGGTTCACAGCCCAACCAGGATGCCATTTTGGAAACTTTAAAATAAACAAAACTTCCAATCATAATTCGACATAAACATATATTGCATCGTAAAGAAGAATCAAAACACTAAATAAACATGTATTACACTGACCTTTTTGCAATAAGCTTAGTCACTTGGATAGCACTTTAAAAAAAAGCAAACAAGTTTTCTCAGTCGATTTTCAAACACGATGTCTTTCAAACTCGATTGCTGCCACAAGCAATACGTGTTTGTACTTCGGTGTAACCACAAAAGCAGAGTCATATCACAAGACAAACTTGACAGTTGAAAGATTGGCGATATGTTAATTAGGGAAAGAAAAAACGGTAATGGTTCACAACCCAGCCTGGTTCACAACCCAGCCCTCTCCCTTATATATTTTTTTTTATTTGGGCCATCCTTGTTAACACTGTTAACATTCAACTGTCATCGTGATAATGTTTGTTAAGTAAAATGTCCCTTCTGGACTTGTATATTCCCTATATTGGCTGTCCCTATATCAGTTGTAAATATAAGCTTAATATTTATATTTACTGTTGCTTAAAATTTCACAATTGCCTTCTACTCTTTATGGCCAAAAGATCTCCAATATGTTTGAAATTTTTCGAACACAGAAGATAAACAATTAATAATTTTAAATTCTCAACTGTTTAGGTCAGGCAGTTTATAATCCAATATTGCCTCATGTACGAGTACTGCCGTTTAAAATGCGATTAAAGTTTCTTTCGTTTTTCCATTAAATCTGTAATAAATCTTTATCTTTCAGCTTATGATTAGTTAAGTGCTGTCTTAGTCTGCAAAGTCCGGTGAGAAAGACACTAACCCAAAAGTTCTCGTATGTTTAAGTGTGTTGGTTTTCAGTCCCATATTAGCTCAGATAACGTCGCACAGTGTTGCGAGTGGTGACATAATGCCAAAAAGCAATATTATAACCACAAAAATCTGAGTATAAGGGTTGGTTGGAAATATTTCAATTAAGAGAAATCCCGAGTTTTAAAAAAAAATATTGGATAATATAGAAGTTAAAGCTTTTAAAGTACACTCTCACAGCGTTGAAAAAAAATTGTGTACAAAGAGCACATTTTTGTTTTCAATATTTCCAAATTGATTATGCCCAAAATTCCAAATCGACTTACTGTTGGCTTAAATCTAATAGAATTCAGGTCTGGCAAGACCAAAATTCCGCTGATTGCTCTAAGCACTTACGTCTAAGGGGTAAATGGAGTTTCGATACTTCACTTTGATTTTTGTTGTTTTGTTTGATTGATTGATTGATTGATTGATTTTGTGAGTTGAAGTTGTCAACTTCACTACTTTGCTTGTATAGGAGGCGCCCTCTGGTGGAAAATGTTTGAACTCTAATTAATTTTGTATTTTTTGCACTCAGGATTCAGTAGTTTCCCAGATACGATGGTTCCTCGCTTACTTGAATACATTTACAAGTGTGGAGCCTGTTGCATTGAAAATGACTAGTTTTGTATGGCAGTCACTTTAAGAGTTGGATATAGCGGTTAGGTGTGTATAGAAAAACATTCGGAAGGGAAAATAAGTGGGGGTCAGTCTTCCATATGGTACGTCTGGGGCCAACCTGAGAGCAGCGGGAGCCCACTTTCTAAAAACGATGATTTTGTATGGCGTTTGGGTGACTTACTATAGGTTTCAGTCCGATAGCCAGTTTTCAGTCCATTTCAGGTCATTTTTTATTATGGTTTACAGTTCATCAAGAAACAGAGTTAGAGCTTAGAATACATTCCTCGGTTATACCTCTAGAGAATATCTCTTGTTCTAATCTAAAATTATCTCATGTTTAGGTGAGTTAGTTTTCAGTGCAGTTGTGAGTTTGCAGACCAGTTAAGGTAACATTTTTATATGGCTTATAGTTCATCAAGAAACTTAGTTGGAGCGTAGGAAACATTCCTCGGTAAAGCCTGTAGGGAATCTTCTCTTATAATCTAAGATTAGTTAAGTTTATTAGTCTGTAACATTAATTAAGAGTCAGTCAAAAAACATGGTCACCATTTGCAGTTGTTTTCTACCCAATTAGGTAGCGGCGAACATACGAAATCAGCATTAGTGCCCTAAAAAGAATATCCGCATTGTCAGGATAGGACTTGATGCATAACAGCCTTGCCTCCAATAAATCGGCTAAAGAGCTAATTAGATTCTTCCCTAAGGAATCTTTTCAATGCTAAGACAGACAATAGCTGCAAAGGAAGTGTTCTCATTTTCTTTCCTAAAGCTTCTGTAAAAGGAAAAAAGGAATTGTTAGGGATTCTTATTCTCTCTGCGAATAGACCAATTGGCCAATGACCCCCTGGATCACTGCTGTCAGCCTAGAGGCATTCTTACGAGAAATTAGCAGCAGGTCGTTTGTTCTAAAAGAGTTGTAACGTTGCCAAATCTATTGAGCCAATCTGCAGCTGGAGAGATTTCTGTATCTACTGTCCACTATCCGCAGCAAGTAGTATTTTATTTGTCGTAGCTTGGCGTTCTGGTTGTCATAGAAGATCCATCCTGGCCGGCTCATTTCCGGAATGCCCCCGTGACCGGGTATCCAGGAGATGGTGAGGTTAACACCATCGAAAAATCTTTTGGCCTAAATTCTTTAAAAACAAACAAACTACATTTTCAGCCTCTTCAGCCAAAGATCCACACGAGTGCTAACATCGTGCAATCGTTTTTTTCACACCGGGAAAGAGTCCATATGTGCGTGAAACTAGAGACCAAATATAATAATACGGCTTACTCAGTTTTTCATTTTTACATCCTTTGTTCTTTTACAAGGACTTCAAAATTTTGAAGGGGATAACAATTAAAGAAAAATATAAAAAATACTTAACAAAAGAAAATTATTTTTTTATCGATTTGCAAAAACAGGATATGAAAAGGGTCCTTTGAAAATTTTAATCCTTAATATCCTTCAAAACTGATATATAATTTTCTTGAAAATTAAGTATATTAAACCCAAAATATTCTTGATAACGTGTCGAAATTTCATTATTCTCGCTTTATTGATTTTGTATATTTTTATTATTTAAAACATTGATACTTAAATAAATTACAATTTTTTTAGGTACTTCATTAGAATTGCAGCTTCCGCTGTTTTCTTTAATTACCTTTAGAACCAAGCCTAGCTGGTTTCACTTGCTCGAGTTAGGAATCGAACCTAGGGCCTCTGATATGAGAAGTCAGCGCCATACCCCCTAAACTATCGAGGTCAGCTCCTGGCCTTACTTAACTGGTCATAACAACCCGTTATCGGGTTACGGCTTACCGCAAAACTTCTCTCCAGGCGCCTCTGCTTTGCGCGCGCCTTCTCCAGTTGGTCACACTAAGAGATGACAGAGCCTCTTTAACTTGGTCCTTTCACCGGAGACACGGCCTCCCTCTTCGCCGTCGACCACTAACCATCGCATCGAAAACCTTTTTCGCCGAAGCTTCTTAACCCGAGACTGTTTTTATCAAAATCAATATTATCGAAGAAGATCCGTGAGCGTCGCCGTACTCGTCCATTATTAAAAGTTACTGCTTTGTGTTACATGTTTCCAGTTCTGTGTAAAAGTAAATTTGCTCAGCTCCATAAAGAGCATTAAATCAATACGCATTACTGCATTCAATTGATGACAAATTTCACTCAACAATTCCAGTAAAGTTGGCTGGCAACAAACATTTTATTTTCGTTTACTTTCAATCATTTTTCGTAATTCTTGTCTCTTTGATTTATTCATATCAAACAAATCTGTTGAGAATTTTTGAAATGCACAACACACAAAAACAGTAAACGTATCCTTAATAATTCTGACCCCATTATTTGTTTACTAAAGTGAGCATTTACTGTCTATTTATAGATTTTGAACGATTCGATGTGTCGACCTTGTTGTACCATAACCTCAATAAATAAGTAAATAAATAAATAAGTGTGCCAAGGCACACATTGCCTGTTACAAAATCGCTGGGAGTGGCTATGAAGGCAATAATAAAAACATTTGTTTTTGTAGGCACACAAACACACTCACACATTTACACAAATACATATCGAAGCTTGTAAAAATCGACTCTGATTTTACCAATTTTTTTCTAACAAATTTTGCTTCGTTGGCTTTTCCTAGTACATTTTGACACACACTACATACATATACATATTAAATGTAATACATATATACATTCCATATGTAGGTATGTAGTTTGTATGTTTGTGGCTTTGACTTAGACGCTGACAATGTGGTGAAACTCATTGCTGCGGTATTGAGGAATTCTTTGTGTCGGTGCCTGTTTGTTGGTTTGTTTATCTTGCATATTTTTGGCACTGCTGCTTATGTGTGGGTGTGTGAGTGTGTGCCTTTACATGTTTGTGATGTCGTTTGAATGTAAAAGTGGTTAGCCGAGATTTTTCATGTGCAGCGTTTAACTGAATTCCACAATTTGCCTTTACCGAGAACAGCATTAAAGGTCAAATTGTTTACGCCGTAATAATAAATTAAATATTTGTCATTGTATTATTGTTGCCATGGCACACTCAACGGCAACGTTGCGTTGAATTTAATTTAAGCATTTGTCAATCATTGCCTGTCTGAGACAAACGCCGTCGACTTCAGACATGAAGCAAAATTTAGCTCGGCTTCAGGTCAAATGAAATAAAACGCTGCCCACTCGCGGCTGTATTGTTGAGTTTGACAAAATTCCGTGACAGCATAAAATACGCGTTCGCCAGATATTATTTTATGAAAAATTACCACCGTTTGATGAGGTCGTGGGGTCAAAACGTGCCAGCTGAGCTGATGCTGCCGAATGTTCGTTCTACCTGACGCCGCAGTGTACAACATTATTCGAAAATTGAAATATTGATTTTATTCAATATTAAATTTTGCTGCAAATGCCCCACGCCAGCAGGGAACGCACACAAAGCATACAACAGCAACAACAACACTGCTGCGAAATGAAAAAGCCACGAGTAGCCGAGCACCTCCGGCATTGACTTTGTGTCAGTGTTCGCCGCGCTTAATCCATTTGTGCCATTTGAATGTCTTCATACACGCCACTCACACTCGATCGAGTGGCGGCGAATGTCATACGATGCCGGCACTCCCCTATTGCCAACAACCGAACAACGCCCATTAGCGTATTCAACCATCCATTATATAAAAAATAAGCAAAAAAGTAACAAAGCCAAAAACAATACGCTCGCACACACACACACACAAAGAGAAACAACAACATGAAAGCACAAGCTGGTAATTGCCTGTCACCAATAGCGGCTCGTTGATGTGGCTGGCTGGCAGGTAGCGATGTCGACGTATTGATTAATAATTTTTACAAAAGTTGCGTGCAATTTGTGCGTTAACATTAACGCACACAAACATGCATACGTGCGCACACAAACACCGACACCGAGTCGTTGAAATTGTAATTCATAATCATTTTCAAGGACTCGCAAAGGTGCACAACACTCACTGCGGAAAGCATTGTGTATGTGTGACTTTGTGTGTGTGTGTTTGTGTTTGTGCAGTGTGCGTGCCGCGTCGGATCAGACGGCAGCTGTTGTTTTTGCTTGCTGTTGTTGTTTTGGTTTTTGTTTTTGTTTTTTTGTGACAAAGCCAGCAGGGCTTAAGAGAGAATATACAAAAACATCAAGAAATGTCAAATGAGCAGCGTTTTAACAGTGAAAATATGGTCGATTTCTGGGAAACTTTAATATGGTCAAAGTATCCATCAGAATTTATAATTTTGTGTGACAGCACTTTTGACCCATTTAAATGTCTATACAGACGTAAAACTGGAGGTCGTTCATAGTAACCTGGCATACTAAGTTTTTTTATTTTCTGATCTGTCAACTTTAAAATTTGGAGGACATACACATTTCAAACAATTTTTTTTTGTATCTGCGGTTTTTCATTGATAAAGATATGAGCATCAAATAAAAGAGGAATACTGTCGCCTTTTGACTAAATTATCCTTTTTAAATTTTCAGGACCAAAATATGTCAGTAAGGTCCTTTAAAACATGTATTATCTTAAATTTTATAAATAACATTGCTTGTCCTGACTTATTCATGTTTTCTTTAGAAAACCATCCTTTACTGAGAAGCAAATGATTTGTTATATAAAAAAAACACAACTTAAAAGTGCTTTAGTCCTACGATGCAGTTAACCAAATCAGTCAAATAATTCAATACAATTGTTTGTCCTGACTGATTTAGGTTCGTTTTAGAAAACAATCCTTTACTGAGCAGAACTTCTTAAAAATTATGGTTCTAAAGAGGCAAAAAGTGGGTTAATTTGTTATATTAAAAAAAACACAATTGAAAAGTCCTTTCGTCCTATGATGCAGTCAACAATTACAAATGATTTGTCTATGGAGAAACTGTTGAAATGAGAAATAATTAATTACAATTTTTTGTTCCGAATGATTAATGATTGTCGAACCCAAATCGCTGAAGCTACAAATATGAAATTCGAACTGCAGGTTCAATTAAGAAAACAATCATTTACTGAGAAGTAGATGATTCAAAATTCGTGGTCTAAAGGGGCAAAAAGTACGCAAATTTGTTATATTAAAAAAACACAATTGAAAAGTCCTTTAGTTCTATGATGAAGTCAACAATTACAAATGATTTGTCTATGGAGAATTGAACAGTTTCTCCAATCAAAAGAAAACAATCAATTACTGAAAAGCAAATGATTCAAAATTCGTGAGCTGATGAGTAAAGAAAATGGGTTAATTTTTAATATTAAAAAAAGAAACACAATTTTAAAGCCTTTGAATCAACAATGAGTTAAGGTTTGTCCATGGAGAAACTGTTCAAATGAGAAATAATTCGTTACAATTGTTTTCCCTGACTCATTTTTCATTGTCAAACCCAGATGGTTGAAGGTACAAACATAAAATTTGAACTAAAGGTTTAGTTTGGAAAACAATCCTTTATTAATGAATGAGTCTTTGGTGTTCCTTATTAACCTTACCTTCAATAGGGTGCTGAACCATTGTTCTATGGCTGCAGTAGCAATTGTATGACTGCTGGTGAAGTGATTATTTAATCGACTGTACTTATCAGTTGATCTACCTACCAACCAAAGGTAACAGTGGGAGAAACTGATCATTTATCTGGCACATTAACATAGGCCATTCAGAATAGAGCTGCAGGTTTTGGCTGTTGATACTTTTACAATAAGAGAAGGATGAGACTATGAAGAGGAGACTGTCAGTTATTCTCTCTAAAAGTAGATAAAATCCTACTAAACTTAAAAAACTACTTCTTCACTGAGCCGCATGACTTGAAGTTAGTTACTATTAGAGATTTACTAAGCTGCAGCCAGAAATTGATATGGTTTTGAGACATTGTTGACATTGTGCTTTCATTAAAGTATCACAATAGTCATACTTGCTGGTCATAATTGCAACTGACTCGAAATTTCTGTGGGCTAATAGTATATCTACTCTATTTATGCTAATTTTTGGCAGTCAAATGTTTTATTATTTATTCTTTATTCACATTAAGTCAATAAACAAAAGGCTCTTACAGAGTCAAGTCAATTAACAAAGGGGTTACAGGCTCTTACGGCAAGGTTCGATATGGCAGCTATTTAATTCCTAACTATTTTGATAGTAAACTTTGCAACTTTGATCAGTGATTCAAAACACTTAACTAAACTATTGGAAACATTTAACTATTTGAAGTGATTCAGTGATTCAGCATTCGCGAAGTAAATACAATTTTAGGGATTTTGAAGTAACTTTGGGCCTTTGGAAAGTTAAGTTGTTTCTATTAGAAACCTTAAAACCCATAAATTCCATAGATCTTATAAAAATGTGAATAGCATTCACTTTGTTAGAGAGTTTTATATACTTTTTATAGGCATTTTTAAATTATGTAAAATTATAAGCTGCTATTGTGCATTACACATGTTTAAGTGTTGTATGGAGATTCCTAATACTGGGTTCTCGAAGTCTAATTTGTTGCGGTCTGGTGAAAAAGTACATGAGCCAAAAACTTGTGGGACTGGAGTGGAGTTAAATGGCGTCGCATTGAGGTCAAAGCTCACAAAAAAGCTGGGAAATAAGACAAATTGCAGTTTGTTGCAGTTACAGTTGCTCAGAAGTTGCTCTTAGAGTGTTAAAATCTATGACTGACCCCACTGGTTTTACCTACTAAACATTTCTTTCAAACATATTTATACCCTACAAAATGATTGTTTTTATAAAATAGGCTCCAACTGCTCTCAGGTTGGCCCAAGATGTGTCAAATGTAAGACCTACACTAATTTGTTTTCCCTTCCGAATGTTTCTTTCAAACATACCTACCCGCTATCTGCAAGTCTTATGGGTCTGCCATAGAAAACTTATAATTTTTTATTGAATTGGCTCCCACTTGTGGTAAAGTATTACATGGGCTGAAAAGTCTTTGGCCTGACATAGAGATGGCGCCAAAAATTAAGAATTATTGTATTGTACATGGAAAACCATCCTTAACTTAGATTCTGTCAAAGTTTCATGACATTTGGTTGACTCGTTTTCTAGTTATTGCTTTCGAAGTGACGCTACCTTTGAATTTTTGTAAACAATGGAAAAAAGTGAATTTCGTGTTTTGATAAAACATTGCTATTTGATGGGAAAAAATACAGTGGAAACAAAAGCATGGCTTGATAAATGTTATAATACATCTGTATTTTTGCCCATCAAATAGCAATGTTTTATCAAAACACGAAATTCACTTTTTTCCATTGTTTACAAAAATTCAGAGGTAGCGTCACTTCGAAAGCAATAACTTGAAAACGAGTCAATCAAATGTCATGAAACTTTGACAGAATCTAAGTTAAGGATGGTTTTCCATGTACAACACAATAATTCTTAATTTTTGGCGCCATCTCTATGTCAGGCCAAAGACTTTTCAGCCCATGTAGTAAGTGAGAAACTTATTTACCTATCTCGGAGACTACTGAAGCGATTTGAATGATGTATTCAACAGTTGGTAACATTTTTGAATGCACAAAAATACAAAATTAATTAGGTTTCGAAAACTCAGCACCAGAGGGCGGCTGCCATACAATCGCAGGTGTGTGATTGTCAACTTTGGGTATCTACGAAGCAAAAATCAAAATGTATTGTCGAAACCCTATAAATTTCCCATTTCGGTCATAATTGCAATCGTTATTGAGTGTTAAGAAGAAATTATTTGATTTTTGTGAGAAAATGTGAATTTTTTATTTAAATGTATGACAAGAATTTCTTGCACATTCAGCCTGAAGCAAACATGGTTTTTTATGTCACAAGACGTAATTTTGGTCTGTTTATAATTCAGTTAAAATTACTTAGAAAACTTCAAATTAAAAAAAAAAATTTTTCTTGAAATAAAATTAAAAACTCAATTAAAAAAGCACTTTTTTCTTTCTCTCAAAAAACTGTGAATAATTATCTTTTTTAAACCTAAACGTTCAGTTTACTAAATTCATATTTTTCCTTAGATTTCAAACTTTTCTAAGGACCTTAAAGAAATGTATTCGTAGAACCAAAGAGGGTTCAAACGACCACAAAGTAGCGTTGCCATATGGCAACAAAAAAGCTAAAGGGTTAAGAAGGACACCCATTGATTGAAATCCACAAAGAAGTCACAGGAGAATGAGACCATCGAATATCTGAAGACAATTGTTAGAGCTGCAAATGCATGATGTGAATCTTAGCTGGAATGAAGTAAAGAAGTCTCAAGTCAAATTTGAAAAAAAGTTACTATGGCCCTTCCTTCTCGAAACTTAAAATAAATGCATTTTTTGCAATCGCAACATTGCACAACTTACAACCTTAAAAATATTAGGTTAATCAATTTGGCTCGAAACTACTTTGATTTTATTTTTATTTTGTCAAAAAGAAGTTCTATCGAAATAAGTCAGATGACATTTGTTTTTAGCAAATTTTGACCCTTTATTTTATAAATGTCTCCATGGTTGCCAGCACTTGATATTGAAATTAGTTGCCGCCGTCGTTCCATTTGTTTTCATTTCACTTTATCTGTGTGTGTTTGTTGATGTGGGTTTGTGTTCGAGTGTGTGTGAGTTTGTCAGCGCCGGCTGGCCTTGTCGGGTTGCTGCTCCGCATTGTTGGTTGTTGTTCATGCACTGCGGCAATTTACAGTGCAAAGCGACAATGTCGACGACAAAGCAAAACAACAGTCGACATTTTTATGATTAATGTTTATAATTTCTTACTTTTCGCGCGCGCGCATGCCGGAAAGTTTGCGTGGACAAAGTTTTCGGCGCTGAAAAAGTCAGGTTGTTTTCGAGGGTTTCATCATGACGTTATTTTGTTTTATGTCATTGCTTTGTTGTGTTTTGTTTTTGTTTTGTCTTGCGGGCTGAGCACAAGTTGAAGTAAAAGTCTTTGGGTCCTGCGGTTTGGCGCTGTAATCATCATAATTAGTGTTTGCATTTCAAGTTCGTTTTACGGCTGCTGATGTGGTTGTTGTTGTTTTTACTGTTGTACTGGCAAAATTTGTTGGGTTGTCGGTTTTTCATGGCAACTTTCGGAAAAAAATGTCCCCCTGAAGCTGAAACTTTGCCGACACAGGCTGTGAGTGTTTTTTTTTTTGGCATTTGTTAATAAGTTGCAAAATGCTGTCTGCAATTAACGGTAAATAAAAATTAGTTGTAGAGCAGAGTTTTGGAAATGGAAATAAGGTGGCGCACTGTGGTTGAAAGGTCGCAAAGACTCGAAAGATTTCAACACACAACAAGGAAGCTTGCGATTAGCTTAGTTCGAGGTCCTCAAACAACTAACGTGACGACATTTTATATGGAATGTATATGCATATATAGTGTTTGTATGTATGTGTATAGAACGTATAGAGATACAAAGAAATGCCATGAAATTCAATAAAGTTTTGGATTATTACAAGAAACTCAGAATGGCGAATTTTAGTTAAAAAAAAATTAAGAAACAATTGATTACAACTTTAATACAATTTCTACAAATAATTGATTTTTTTAGCTATGAGAAAAAATTAAAAAACAAAAAACATTTTTTAATTTGAAAATAAGGTAGATTTAGATTAGATTTTTAGATTTTCGATTAACTAAAACTTCTCATCAATAGTTCTTTCGAATTCGATTTCAATTCAATTTAAATTTGTAATTAAATGTATAGTCATAATTGAATGCATTAGCTATGAGAAAAAATAAAAAAAAAATAAAAAAATATAAAAAAGATTTAAGATTTAGATAAAATTTTTAGATTTTAGATTAACTAAAATTTCTCATCAATGGGTTTTCAATTTCAATTCAATTTCAATTTTTAATTAAATGTATAGTCAAAATGATTGCATTTGCAATGAAAAAAAAATAAAAAAAAATGTACAAATATAAAAAAGATTTTAGATTTAGATTAAGTTTTAGATTAACTAAAACTTCTCATCAATGGTTCTTTCAATTTCGATTTCAATTCAATTTCAATTTTTAATGAAATTTATAGTCATAATTGATTGCGTTGACTATAAGAAAAAATAAAAAAAAAATTTAAAAATATAAAAAAAAGATTTTAGAATTATATTAGATTTTAGATTAACTAAAACTTCCCATCAGTGGTTCTTTCAATTTCAATTTCAATTCAATTTCAATTTCAATTTTTAACTAAATGTATAGTCATAATTGATTGCATTAGCTATGAGAAAAAAATAAATTAAAAAAAGGATTTTAGTTTTAGATTAGATTTTTAGATTTTAGATTAACTAAATTCTCATCACTGGTTCTTTCAATTTCGATTTCAATTCAATTTCAATTTTTAGTTAAATGTATAGTCATAATTGATTGCATTAGCTATGAGAAAAAATAAATAAAAAAAAAAATAAATAAAAAAAAATAAAAAAAAATTCAGTACTTGTCTCGACAAGGACTTATCTCTTATCTTCGCATCAATGGTTCTTTTTTTATTTTTTTGCTACAATTTACCCAAAATAAAACCACTGTGCAACAACTTGACATGTTTTATGTCATAAATAAATTTTTGTTAATTTGCTAAAAGCGGCTGGTTATTGCTGGGCATGAAAAGGAGCAGAAAATATTAAATTTTGAATGAGTTAAAACATCTGAAAAAGTTATGTTAAATGTAACTAACTACCATAGGAAGAGGCGGTAATCACTTAGTGCCATTTCCAGACTATAGCGTAGAACGTTCCAACCACACTCTCGGAGCTTCTGCTAACTACTATCAATGTGTTTGGCGTTGTCCTGATGGCACACAATTCCTCTTCTATTGGTCAAAGCTGCCCGCTTGTAGGCGCTTGGTTTCTTTAGCCAATCCAATTGTTGGTAGTACAGGCTTAAATTGAGAGGTTGACCATAGGGAAGCATTTCATAGTAGATGATTCCTTGTTAATACCAACAAACACACAGCAAAAGCTTTCTGACCGCCAATCTTGGCTTGACCACTGTTTGCATTGGCTCCCCTCAACCGTTTTTGCTTGACGTGATCGTAAGCGATCTACTTTTCATTACCAGTCATGATCTGCTGCGAAATGAATTGACTTTGTTGGTATTCGCAGATAGGAACTTCAGTTCATGAGGTTTTTGCTTTAATTCGTTTGGCACTCACACCTCAATCTACCTTTTGTCTCCTGCCTTCCAAGTATGCTTAATTTATTGGAATTCGCTTAACTGAAAACACAGTTTAACTGCAACTAAAAAGCCGACAAAAATTTACTTGCATCTAAGTGGACTTGACTGTATACATTTTCCTCCACCTGGCTTTAATTTTTGCTTTTATGAAAAAAAAAACAGTAAAATGTGTCACATTTTGTCTTTGCTTGTGTCTATCTGTGACGCGCGCTTGAACAAAACTGAGTCAAACAATCACAATCGCAAAAGTCGAAGAAGGTTTTCTTTGATTAAATCTCTTAGTTTATATTTTACAAGCTCATAGGAAGAAATTCACAGAAATTTCTTACGTGTCATTAGCAATCAAAGAGATTAAGAAAATTAATAGTGTTGCCATTCAAATCGGTAAAGCTTGGAAGACTTAAAACTTTACACAGTAGCTGCTTGTATGAAATTATCAATTCTAAAATTTTCTAATAATTATGAAGCAATTTTTCCTTTGAACTTTTGCAGCGCATTAAATGTTCAAGCAATTCAAGCAATTCAAGCACAAAATTACTCATACGCCCCGTGCAACTTTGCAATACGAGTAATGACAAGCAAAATGAAGCAACAAAACACCATCTAATCGCATCATTCAAATCGAGCGTGAAACTACGGTTCGGGGGCGCATACATGAACGATGCGACCGACGGTCATTGCAGCGAGCAGCAGCTGCAGCGGCAGAGCCAACACTTCAGCGTCGTTTCATCGCAACGGCCATAACAATAAATTCCGCAAATTACATTTTTCTAGTGCAAAAACAATAACAAATAAGCAACAGCACAGTGCAATAACAGCGCCTCGACTAACGGGAACTACAAATTGACCTAATTTCGAGTGAAAAATGCGCCAACGTGTTGGAGAAACGAACGGCGACGAGCAATGAAGCGAAGAAAAATGCAAACGAGGCAGCAATTTCAAGCGTAAAATTCACCAATACATACACAACAACACTGCCTCGGCGATATGTGTAAGAAATGGCACATTGCAATGGCGTCAAATATATGAAAAGAACCTTCGGTTGTGTGTAACGTGTGGCAAGTGCAATTTAGATTTTGCTTTTTAATTTTATGTTATCCTTAAAAACAAAAAAACGATAACAAAAAAATGCAACAAACAGCAATAACAGCACAAATAAACAAACTGCTTTTGGCACGAACACGCCCACCTACAAACACTTTCGACGCCACTCATTAAGCGGCGCTTTGGCGCAGCTGCTGCATGCGAGCCAATTTGGCTCGACTCCTGCCGCGGCGACTCTCTAATTTAGTTTATGTGCTTGCAGCGCGCACGCGAACCTGTCAAGCGTGCCGTCATACCACACATGCGACTACACGCCAGTTGGCCACTGCCTGTGTGTGCGAGTGTGTGTATGTGGAATATTGTTTTTATGGCATCGTAAAAATTTAAAATAATTTCATATGCCACACACAACATTTTTCGCTTTCGTTATTTCGCCGTTTGCTTCAATTTCTACACTCGTTGGGGGTTTTTTTTCGCTTAATTTAAAATTTTTCCATTTTGTGCCACTTTCTTGCCAAAACGAAGCGTCTGCTTTGCTAAATTGCGCTCTGTTCGCTTCGCGTTCCGTTTGCCACACTTGCGCTGGCACATTCAGAAATTGTCGAAATGTTTGTGTGTAAAATGCGGGCAGCGGCAACGGTCATAGAGCTGCAGCCGCACCATTCTGCCATTCTCAAAATTCTACTCATTTTTGTAGCTGCCGCAAGCCCGCACGCCTGCAGCCCAAAAGCATTTTGCTCTGCATTTCTTATCGATTTTAATTCATTTTTGTTTTTTTTTTTGTTCGTAATTTCTCTTTGGCGCCTTTCGTGTTGTTGTCCAGCTATTGTTGTTGTTGTTGTTGTTGCTTCTGTGCCATATTTTCTCGTGCTGCAATAAAAGTGAATTGACTGTAAAATTTTTACAACCGCCGCTTGGGAAGTGCGGCCGGGCTGCGGTGGTCTGGCTGCCAGTCTGCATTTTTGCCGGCGGCGTGTGTATGTGTGTGTGTCTGTATGTCATTACTTCCTGCAGCGCCCTCTCGTGTGTGCGTGTGTGTGTGCAGTTGAAATTATATTTAAAAATAATTACCATTTGTGTGCAATCTAAAGAGGCCAACCAACGTTTGCATGACTGCTGCCGGAAGTGACTTCACTCAAACGCCCACTTCCAGCCCCTCGAAAGCGCACTTATATCCCAACCAGAACCAATGTGCGGCTTTTGAATATTCTTTGCGCTTTTACCGAACGTCCACCAACAATGCCATGCATTAAATTTTAAATTTCCTCCGATTTAAAGGCAAAAGCAAAAGATACGCGCCAAACGTCTCGTGTGCATCGGAGCCGGCAACGACCGGAAGCGCCTGCACTATAATTAAGGCACAGCATAAATTATAAGGCGGGCGGGCGCTGAAGCGCAAAACAAGCTCGTGCCACAGTTGGCGGCTGTGTCCTTGCAGCAGCGTCGCGTTGCGTCGCGTCGACACAGTCGCAAGTAGCGCGTGCGGGCGTCGCCAAAGTGTTATAAGATTGCGAAAGTCTGCGCTGTGTGTGTGTGAGAGTGTGAATGTGTATGCGAGCGTGTGCTGCATGCCGCAAATTTTCGCAAATTTTGCCACTTCTGTTTTTCACTTGTTTGCTTTGTACATCATGTATGTGTTTGTGTGTGTGTGATGGTATTCGAGTAAATGTGTGTATGTGTGTGTCTATGTGCGATATGCAACAGCAACACTTGACAGTTCTGCTCTGCCTAAGTAACCCACTTAGCGTGCCACAAATGAGTCAGTTGGAATGTGTTTAGCGATTTGTATGCACGAAATTGCTTTCTCAAAATTTCTTGTTGTTTGTGTAATTTAACAAAATTTTTACTAAAGCACACAATGCTTGTATTTATAATAGTTCCGGCGCTTACGCTAAAAAAGTTGTGCTTGCTGTTGAAATTTTTACAACAATAAATGGAGAAGGCAAAACAATTAAAGAACGAGCAAAGATAAAATAGTACGAATGCAGTTTTTTTAAGACCGAACAGCAAAACTAATGGAGTCCGTCTAAAGGGATAGAAATCTGAAGGCGATTAGTTGCAAAAGCAGTGATTCACGAAGAAGACGCAAGTCTAAAACTTTTCATGTTCCTATTCAAATGTTGACTTTTGTTTGTTTACAAATGATAAGTTGAACGAGTCAGGATCCAAAATCACTGACTGCTGATTAAGATCACTAGGCACCAACACACAGCGGCCACCTAACTATTCCTTCTTTTTACTTGCATTATGCTCTACTAGCGTGTCGAATCATCAATTAAATACATTTTTCTGTAGAACTTAGTTTGTTCAGTTGAGTAGATAGTTTGAGAAGCAGTTAGAATTTCAACACAAGTTCCTCTCTAGAATCTAAACCAAGCGCTCAGTAAGGGATTTGTTATGCTTAAAAATCCACTCACTATTGATTCAAAGCAAGTTTGATTCAAAAGAAGTTTGCACCTTTCAGAAGCTTATAAAGAAGCAGAATATGAAAATTACCATTAATTTTCATTGGTTTTGTTTTAAATTTTAATTTATTTTAAGTTAAAAGCCTTGGATCAACGTATTTAAAGAGCTAAATATAAATAATCGAACTGCTTGAAAATGCTTCTTTGGACTGGGTTACATTTCTCGAATCAATCTATCGATATAGTCTGATTATGAGACATATATGTATGTAGATAAATTTTGATAAATTTAGATACATTTTTTCATAGTATATTTTCTGCAGGCGCTTAATTACTGTATTTTTCTACCTTTTTAAAAACGTGTTCTGACAGTCAGAACCGCAGTAAAGTTGGGTTTCCTTACTAATGATTTTTGTCAAAACTTTATAGACGAGAAAGAGGAAGAAAACCCACCACACCTTCTATGCACTGATTTCAAATTATTTAGAAGCCGTTAAAGTAATCTAAACAATCAATCTAAAGCAATCTGGCGAATCTAGCTAAAGTCTACTATGTGGAGCTCAAGGAGCTCAAACTGGTTAAGTCTAAAGCTCGATTGACTGTGCTATCACAATTGGCCTTTTGGCGTAAGAAATCTTCGCTCTAGGGCAGCCAGTTCCATCTACCTAACTACTTAATTCAGCAAAAAGGTCAGGTACCTCGGTCTTACTCTTGACCCTAAGTTTACTTGGAATAAAAACATTTCAGAGCGAGTCCGAAAGGTCTTATGTGCTTTCTACTAGTGCTAAAGGGCCTTGACTTAGTGCCCGCTTCAGCCTCGCATCGTTTCCTCGCTCTATACGGTAGTGGTTGAGCCTAATCGAGCGGTTGCCAAGGCTATCGATCAGAGATCTCTTGACAATGTCAGAATAATGGCGGCGATCTTGATTACCGGGCTCTCCGAACCACTCCAACCAAAGCACTGTTTACGGTCCTTCACTGGCTCCCAACGGAGCTCCTGATTACAAGCCATGCTCATTTCTATGATCTCAATGTTGCTACTTTGAACTAGACTCGACCTTGGCTATGCCAGGATCATCCCCGTTAGTGGTTTCAGTTCTGTCGACGTCGATTACATATGTTCTTCTCTCCTGTTGGATCGACATATTTACTGATCACCCCAAGCTGGAGAATAGAGTTGGCTTTTCAATAAGTTGGGTCTTCGAATTGGCCACCGCCTGTCTGACTACTGAAGCGTCTTTCAGGCTAAAGTGATGGCCATATATCAAGCGTCCTTGTGGCTTATAAGCAATGATATTTCTGATGTTGATATATATATCTTCTCGCACAATCAAGCAACTCTCAAGTCCCTGTCAGGTGTATCCAATACGTCAAAGCTTGTTTTAGACTGCCGCAACTCCCTTGACACTTTACATTCAAAGTTCATGTATCATGATTTGGTGGGTTCCTGGTCACACGGGTATTGAGGGCAATTGCGAGATCGGGCTCGGGCTCACGCCGTGACTCTATCTGCCTCTCGCTTGCCGCTCAACCTCAAACGTCGTACCTCAACCTCAAACCACACTATCTGAACTTATCGAGCAGATTGTGGTCGAACGCACCCACATGTAGCACTGCTAGGAAAACATGGCCTTCATTTAATTTGAGACGCACCAATCAATTGCTCATCCTTGACTCCATCACCACGACGGTATCTGTACTCACCGGGCACTATTTAATTGGACAGCTCGTGGAACAATTAGGTTTGTAACATAACTATTTTTGCCGAGGCTGTGGTTTCGAGGAGGAGGAAGAGACCGTCCTCCTTATGTTTCGAGGCCCTTCCCTTGCCAGAATCAGGCTTAAGTTTCTTTGCTCACCATTTTTTACCAGTTTAAACTATCTTTTTTGTGCATCAGGGACATAGCCAGGTTTATATTGAAATCCTCGAGGTTCTTAGAACGTTAATTTGGGGTAGAGACGCGGCGTAAAACTGTGATATCACAATGAGCCACGTAGGCGAGCTTAAGTGTGCTTTCATGTATTTACAAGGCAGCCACTCCCACCTAAACTTATCTAACCCAACTTCTAAATTCCTACTAAAAACTGTAAGAAGCTTTTCATCCTCTATCTTCTATATTCTATCTTCTATCTTCTATCTTCTATGTTCTATTTTCTATCTTCTATCTTCTATCTTCTATCTTCTATCTTCTATCTTCTATCTTCTATCTTCTATCTTCTATCTTCTATCTTCTATCTTCTATCTTCTATCTTCTATCTTCTATCTTCTATCTTCTATCTTCTATCTTCTATCTTCTATCTTCTATCTTCTATCTTCTATCTTCTATCTTCTATCTTCTATCTTCTATCTTCTATCTTCTATCTTCTATCTTCTATCTTCTATCTTCTATCTTCTATCTTCTATCTTCTATCTTCTATCTTCTATCTTCTATCTTCTATCTTCTATCTTCTATCTTCTATCTTCTATCTTCTATCTTCTATCTTCTATCTTCTATCTTCTATCTTCTATCTTCTATCTTCTATCTTCTATCTTCTATCTTCTATCTTCTATCTTCTATCTTCTATCTTCTATCTTCTATCTTCTATCTTCTATCTTCTATCTTCTATCTTCTATCTTCTATCTTCTATCTTCTATCTTCTATCTTCTATCTTCTATCTTCTATCTTCTATCTTCTATCTTCTATCTTCTATCTTCTATCTTCTATCTTCTATCTTCTATCTTCTATCTTCTATCTTCTATCTTCTATCTTCTATCTTCTATCTTCTATCTTCTATCTTCTATCTTCTATCTTCTATCTTCTATCTTCTATCTTCTATCTTCTATCTTCTATCTTCTATCTTCTATCTTCTATCTTCTATCTTCTATCTTCTATCTTCTATCTTCTATCTTCTATCTTCTATCTTCTATCTTCTATCTTCTATCTTCTATCTTCTATCTTCTATCTTCTATCTTCTATCTTCTATCTTCTATCTTCTATCTTTCATCTTCTATCTTCTATATCTATATATGTAAAAATAAATATCTGTCTTGACCTCATTTCGGTAAACCATATAGTGCGAATATGACCCAGCAGGTGGGCGTGGCACCGCCCATACAATCTTAACTCTTAATATGGAATATATTCAGAATTATATGTATGTCGGACAGAATCAAAAGTTGCCTTCCAAAATTGTATATTTTTTATTGTTTTTACGGGATCAACAGTTTTTTAGAGATTTTTGTGTTGCGACTTTTGTATTTAGTGTGCGATGTGTTAAATTTCAGCTTATACAAAATTATTCAAGCAGATTTAGTTCCAACTAAAAAACTTTAAACAAAACTATGAAGAAATAAGTGCGTAAGATCAATGCAAACGTCGCTTTCAGTGTTTGCTTCTGCAGATTTTTCATTTTGAACGAAAATTTCTGCAGCATTTTAGTTGAAACGCCACTGTGCTTGGACAAGTAATGATACCAATTGAGCCACCATGGCGTATACGTACTCATTTTATTTTATTTTCAACGTACTCATGCAATCGTTTTTGTGTGTGTGTGTGTGTGTGTGCGAGTGGGCGACTCAATGTGTGTCAGACATTCGCATAATTACACGCCTCTACTTGTTTGAGTGTGTGTGTGTGTGCGTGTTTGCTGGTGTTTTGTATGCAAGCACACGTCCATGTTGCTCATACGCCATGCTGGGCTGCACCAAAGTGGGTAGACCTCAATTTTTAAGAAACAAACGCACACACATACCCATACAAGCAAAAAGCATGCAAATTAGTTGATGTTCTAAGGCTACTTTTATGGCAAATATTAAAGCGTAAAATATGCTAATGCTGTGCTTAAAATACAAAAACAAAAACTTATACAAGTCAAAGAAAAAATTCCTAAAATCCACAGCCACACTAGACAGCACGAAATTTTTGTGCATGAACACATGCAGACAGACGGCGTTAAGAAAGACTGAGGAGTAGGAAATTGTCTTATTTTCGGCATAAAAAAAAAAATACTTAAAGGCAAAGGCAGCACAAGTGCAAAGAAGAGACTGCTCTGTTCCGTCATCATTTTCGAGACTCGTACATACGCCGCAGACATTCATCAGGCGTTTGTGTTTGTGTGTGCATGAGTGTGTTGCATAAATGTTGATACGTGTGTGCCGATCCATGGAAACGTGACTTATGCGCGAATAAAAATAAAGTGACAATTTTATGTGCACTTTGTGCATCTAGAATGAGTTCATAAACTATGCATGCGAGACACACACGAATACGAAATACGAAATGCCAAAAGATTTGCCGAGCATTGGGGCCACTTGCTGTCTACAAATTCGTTGAGAATTAGCCTGTAATGGACGCGTGTGTTGAGTTACGCTTCATAAATTTCGACCAAGCACAATGAAAACGAACAAAACCAAGAAGAACCAGAAAGAAATAGGAAACAAAACAGCAATCACTCAAATTTACGCGCTGACTTTTGCTCTTCGAACAATGGCGGCGGCGCGTGGAGTGCGCAGTTAATAAATTTAAATTACCACGACCGCAGTCGCCGCAAATGGCAATGCCTGGGACGAGTATATTTACGCTTCGTTTGGCGGTCACAATAAATTAGGCTGTGCAGCTTCTTGACGCTCGGCACAGTGTGCTGCTGCCTTTTATGTTTTGCTGTTGATATTTATTTCACTGTTTTGTTTACTCAATGGATTATAACGCAAATTAACGCATCGCAATACAGCACAAACACACACACTTACACACAGGCAATTGTAAAGTGCCCTGTATTTGTGTTTGTGTGTGTTTGTGTATTCACGACTGCGTTGGCAGCAAGCCGCAGCATGGAAAATTAAAACCAGCAAATTGCTGTTTTTTTTCTTTAATTTTCTTTTTTCATGGTTCAGCAAAATAAACTGGTAAACGCAGACAAGCTAAGAGACAGGAGGCGAACCGCAACGCGCAACCGACAGACTGCTAGAAATTATGGACAAAGTGAAGTGAAGTGAACTGAGACAAAATGAATGAAACGTAAAACGTTGTATGCCTCGAGGTGAAGTTTTGCACACACTCTATGTACGTTAACTGAAGGGCGCAGGGACAAGGAGTGGTGGATGGGTTTGCACTTGAAGTGCTCAAGAGTGAAGGTAGGGAAGAAGCGGCAATTGAGACTTGTTCTCGTAGTGTATGAAGAGCATTGCATTAACCCATTAAGCCCTGAGCGTTGCGTTTGCGCAACGTTTGGGAATTTCGCTACATTAAGTAATTCATAAAGATATAAGACTTGAAAATGGGTAGAATTGGATTCGAATTGATCGTTTTAGATTCTGCCATACTCAAATTTCAAAATTTTTTAAATATTCATATCTTTTTTTCGATCCAAAGTCAAAGGTTTTTTTTGGGGAATTTTTGAAATTCAATTAAAAATACTTATTCTTCAAACCTATCAAAATCCCTTTGTGGGCTGCATTTTGTAATGCTAAACTATTTAAAAATAAGTTTTAAAAAAATTTTTTTTTTTTTAATTTTATGTTTTGTATGTGACTAAGGCCCAAATTGCGTTTGCGCAACGTACCCTCCTGGTTCAGGGGGTGGGGGTATGAATTATTTTCTTGATTTTTTTTCTTGATTAGGTCAATTACTAAGATTGTGCAAAATTTTATGGAAATCGCACAAGCCCTTCTGGGGTCAGGTTTTAATGGGTTAAGGCCACAAAAGTTGCACGTTTGCCTGGTGAATACATCAAGAATCAGCAACTCAACTGAAGCTACCAATTTGGGCTTATTTTACTCTATTGAAGACGCAATTTAGTGCTTTAAGAGTACGTTGATGCTTTTTTGTTGTATTTATTTACTGACTTCATTTCATTTCAATTCGTTTCATTTTATGTTTCAAGTTTATGTTATCTTAGAAATGTGGCATCCAAAACATAATAGAATCAATGTCCAAATGGAATCTTTTCGAGCATAATGGGTTTTCTTAACTCTCTCGGTACCATGGCACACTCCAGTGTATAAATCTTTATGAAATATTTGAAAATTTTATGCATTTACCTTCTAAATTGTTTCAACAAGAATGCATATTGACGATCGACATTGGAATCGAGATTTTTGTAAGTCATGTTTGTGTTTTTTGCCTCGACTGCCTTTTAATAACTTTGAGTAGCAATTATGCCATCAACAACTGGTGCCGCTCTACTGATGCTTCCAAGAGTCTTTGCATGTTTTAACTGGGAAAATTTACGGTAAGATTCAGGCAACTAATAAAAGCTTGCGATACTGCAGTGTACATTGTGCGCACACGCACTACAAAAGTGACACAACTCAAAATTTTTCATTTTCGGGTTTATGTGTTAACACTGTGCACAATGCATCTATCTACCAATCAGCAAAAGCTCAGTATATTTTGTCGTTGTTAACTGTTGCAAAAATACAGTTAGGTCTCTCTTCATGTCAGAAGTTTGACGCTATTTGATCGCTGCAGCTCAATGCAAAAGAGTCCTAACTCAAATTGTGTCACTTTTGACGAAATAAATTTTTGTTAAAGTTAATTTTAAGCCAAATTCTGACAATTTTTGTATACATTTTTATTTATTAAAATTAATTATGAATTTTCAAAATTTTTCTTTCAACTTTTTAACTGTCATTTATAACTATTAAATTCAGAAAAAGTGGCATAACTTGAAATAGTTCCGTAATTATTGAATTAAAATATCATCAAAACAGTCAAAACTCAAAATTTTTGATTTTCTAGTGTAAAATAAAAAAAAAATTCTTGGAACTTATCAAAAAGCATAATCTGTAAGGATTTTCTACTGAACGGTCTATTCGTTATTTAAAAAAAATGTTTATTTAGCTCAAAAACAGTTTTGAGTTTTGTCACTTTTGTTGTGCGTGTGCGATATGAAGATTTTTATTAATGGGTTCTCGATGCCTTTCATTTTATGCAGTTTTATGAAAATACACTAAAATTGCAATTATACTTGAAATGGATAGATTAGGAAATTTTCGTCACTAGAATAGAATACATTGTCAGAACCTTGTTATTTTGTTAAAAACTTGATTTTATTGTACAGTTTTATTTAATACTCGAGAGCTCTAAAGTGAACTAAAAAAAAAGATCAAAGGAGTTCGTCTAGGATATTGCATGCACATACATTTTCAGTTAACACACCCAAACAAACACTCAAATAAAATTACAGTTATATTTAAAATGGGGAGAATAATGGAGCTCCGACCTTGTAGAAACCCAAAAGTTGACAATCTCACAATTTCGTTTGTATGAAAAGCGCCCTCTGGTGGCAAATTTTCGAAATTTTCTTAATTTTGTATTTTCTGCACTCAGTAATATTCCCGATTGTTGAATAAAGTAGTAGTTTCCGAGACATGGTGTTCTATCGCTTAGTTAACTACCACATTTACAACTGGGCAGCCAATTCTATTGAAACTGACCAGTTTTGTATGGCAGCCCCCTTAAGACTTGCAGATAGCGGGTAGGTATGTTTGAAAGAAATATTCGGAAGAGAAAATAAATGAGTGTCGGTCATACATTTAACACATCTGGGGCCAACTTGGGACCACTTGGAGCCTATTTTATAAAAACAATCATTTTGTATGAGAGACCCATTAAGGGTTGGAGATAGCGAGGTCGGATGTTCTAAAGAAATGTTCAGAATGAAATATTAGTGAGGGTCAATGCTAGGGTTTAACCCTCTCAGAGCAATTTCTGAGCAACTGTGGTGTAAATTGCCGACTTTCCAAGCAATTGTGTGAGCTTTGACCTAGTTGCGACGTCATTTAGATACATTCAAGCTTTGGTTCTCAAACTTTTTTTATCAAACCGCATAAAATAAAGATTCCGGAGGTCACTTGAACCATCTTTTAGTAAAAAGTGATCGCACAAGCTCTGCAAAATTAACGAACGAACACATTTTGGCCTATTAGAGTCAATAAATTTTAGAGACTGTTGCTCACGAATCAGTTGATGAAAATTTCAAGCCTCATTAAATTGAAAATAAATGAAAGGATCACCAAAAAGAGCTCCTTGTAGATTAAAGCTTTCAGCTGTATCAGTTGAGAGTATAAGAGCTACCATCATTGGCCCCCTTCGAATCGTACGCGTGTTGAGAAGTGGAAATCGAGCATCGCATACGACACACCTTGAATCCAGCACCTTCATCGAAAAGATTTGGAATAGTGAAGCTAAACTCTAATCTGTATTTTAAACAATACTTCTTCTGATTTTTATAGAAGGGCACCCGATTTTATGAACTTAGTACTAGTTCAGATAGAATTGCAGTTTAAGGTCATTTCTGATGCTTTTTATTTATTTTATTACTCCCTGGAGTTCTAAGTTGGAAACTTCTGCTAGGCTTAGGTGGCCGCCCAATAACTGACTAAATATTTTTTTAGCTGAGTATAGAAAAATTGCAAGGAACGTTACAAGTTTCTGGTTCTTGACTGCATTTCCTGTAGATATCCGAACCGGAACCATTTTTTTGATATGATTTCCCCGATGTCAGTGACCCATCAGGTATTCAGTAAGGATACGCATCCTTCTTTTGTATGAGAACTTTTTTTGATTCCTCTGAGGTTAAGATTCATTTTGATTGACATAGTCTCGTACTATTGGTCCATTACTCGGTAAAGTTTTGTTCTGTCCATTTCCTTAGCCATTCTTGTATGTGTCCTCTGGACAGTTCACAGTATGGTTCGGGACTACCAGTGGGAACAATGGACCTATTTTAGCAAGTTGTGTGCTAGGGATCAAGTGCAACTCTATAGAGTTGTTTCTTCGACTTTCACTCAAAATATTTCAGCAATCCCCGAGAAGTCTTGACAAGTTTGCCTCGTAGGCTTGCAGAGCCTTTAGCGTCGTTTGACTGTCGGATTTTATATATAAAGCATGTGCAACTTTCTGGTGATTTCCTGCTAAGATGGTTGCTGATTTTTCCAAAGGGAAGACTTTTAAAATTTTAGAGTCACACACACCAGCCCCTACGGCAACATCTTTCAGCTTCGATCAATCCATATACCAGATTTGAGAACCTTGAGCTGTAGTCAGTACAAATGTTCTCTGAAGTTGTCTGTCAGAGAGGCAAGTTTTGTGTTTTTGAGAGAATTCCCTTTCAATTGCAATGCTGTCGGAGATTTGCAATATGGGAGCATTGCTGAACATTAAAAAAAAAGTAATGGATCCCGTTAAAACTACGCTCTTAAATTAAAGTTAGCTAGTCTCAAAGCATGAGTGCAAGCTTCATTCGTTACCATAGGAAGTTTAACCCATGCACAAGAAATATTTTATTTTGTTTACATCATCTACAATATTGACATTCCTGAAACCTGGAGACAGTCTTATCAAACTGTTGCGTTTAGGTTTCTTAAGCATTTCAAAGATTTGGTCCATGTTGCCATTTTGTCAAAGTAAAAGATTTGCCGTGATTTCCTGTGGGATATCTTTGATATCATTCTTATTCCCTTAAAGCTGAAGACCACACCTTTAAAATTTGTTCATTTGTTCACTCCTTTCGGTAGTATAGGCCTCCACAAGACATTGCCTTTTGTTGGTTACGTTGATCGGTTATGTTTTTCTGTCAGAGTAGGTGATTGGTCTGCCGCAAGTAGTCCTAAGTAATGGGAGCTGCCATCTATTGCCGCTAAGGTACGACGCCTCCGATGTTGTGGGCTACCGCTCATAGCGCCATCCCTTGTGTAAAGTAGAGGACAGCAGGATGGTTTTGGCCTTCGCTAAGATCGGTTTGGTGCACTGCTTTCGTTAAAGCCCGCTTCCCTTTACAGGCGTCGCTGATGCACCGTGTAGCTGTATATGTGTTTCCTTTTAAAATATAATAAACACATAATTGTGCCTTAAAAAAGTCAAAGTCTTCAAAACCGTTCGATTTATAGCAGAAGCATAAAAATACCTTCATATGAATGCAGCTCAACTTTAGGGTCTATGGGCATCAAAAGACCGAACAGTGGCTATAAATAAAATCTGACTTTGTGTATTCATTGAAGATGGTAAATCAAAATGGACAAAAAAATATCATTTACAACCAAAACAGACGCCTCAGTCTCTCACAACACTGACCACATTGTGGTGAGAGTTCGAGAGGAAGGAAAGTTATTATGTTCTCAGCAAAAATAAACGAAAAATGTTTTTTGCTTTGAAAAATTCTTTGCAAAATTTAAATATGCACTCATATTTCAGGCAATTATATGTTCTGCTACGCAGTTCGCCAACCTGAATACTTCGTTTTATAAAATTGCTCTGCGCATCAACTGCCACCGTCATCCGTTTTACATCTTTGAAATGTTGTCTTCAAAGTGCTCGCAGCACTTTCTGCCGTGTCAAAAGAAAGTTCTTGGCATATTTTTGAAATTACTCGAGTTATTTATGTGTACATTCATATATATAAACGTATATATTTCAATTTTCTTTAACACAAAGCGCTCTCGGGCAGCATTCCGCGCCAGACAGAGCGAAAATACGAAATTTGCGCTAACACAGACAGGTGAAATGAAGCAGCAACCGGCGACCAGCAAAAAGGACACCTGGTCATAGACTCGCAGCGCAGGAATGTGGCACCAACGAGCAGCTTCGCAATTGTCTTTCGTCACCCGACTAACCCGTTACACGCGCTGTCAATACTCGACTCACATTCAGTATGAAATATTAGAACTCGAGCAAAAATGCAAATGAAATATTTCGACGAATCCCACCAAGCAGTCGCAGCTGCAGGACTCGGGAAAAATGCTAAAGTGCGCCAATAACAAATTAAATTTCTTTCAATTTTCTCACAATGCAGCTGGCCAAAGTTTTTCTACAAAGCGGTAGTGGCAGCGGAAAATGAAAAATTTCTCTTTCACTTTCACTAAGTTGGCCAATATTTCGCTGTGTTTTATTGAATTTATACGGAGATTTTTTGCGAAAACTACCCAGAAACTAAATGCCATTAGAGTCGAGCAGAGTGCAAAATGTTGCGCGGTTGTGGCAGAATGAAATGCCACACGGTGGAGTAATCCTTTTTGCCAGCGACAGCGAGTTGGCGCTGCGATGCTTTGTGCTCGTTCACTTCTGACTCGCTTTGCTCTTCGATGGTAGACAAAAGTTTGCGGCATAGCTCGCAGCGCATTAAATTTTCTTTGCTGCATTGAGACGTAATTTTTCGGTTTAGTTTATGGCGGCAGTAAGTTGAAATGTTAAAATGGCAATTTTTTTCGGTTAGCAATTTACATAGCAATTTTCGGTGAAAAAAAAAATCGATAGCTCCCAGCGAAGGCCAAGCCGGAGAAAGTCGAATGTGTTGGAAACGCAGAGACTTGCAAAGAGTTTTGGTTTTTTTTACGCAAATATTTCTAAGAAATAAGAGTCACCAGTGGGTTTCATTTGACATGTGTGTAGCAAAGTTTACTTAAAAAAAACGCCCATGAAAATAAGAAATGTTAAAAAATAGTCAGTGAACTCCTACACATTTTTATGCAAAGATCTGACGACCTGCGGCCTTGTAAAGACTTTTAATACCCATCTGTGTGCAGAACAGACATTCATATTTGCGTGCTTTTCAGATTTAGGAAGGAGAATATTTGGATTTTTTTTAATAACCAACAAACGAGTAGCTAAAAAGAAGTTTCTTGGAAGCTCTTCAGCTTTGCTTTCTTTCTTCTTATGCAAAGTTTTGACATTTTATTTTCTTTTCAGAAACGACAAGTAAAAATTTGTTGGATATTTGCTGCCTTGTGTTACAGATATTCACCAACGGATCTTAAGTTTAGCAAGTTTTGAGTTATTTCAAAATCATTTTGTTTTTAGTTTAGTTATACTCCAGAGAAAAATTGAACCAATTTTTTGAAAAGTGAAAAGTGTTAGAAAGACATGGACACAATTGAGCCGATTTAGAATTATTTTGATGCAAATACGAATCGGCCTGAATGTTTTGAAATCTTTATAATTTTCACCACGAAAAGCAAACACTAGTGTCCGAGCGAAGGTGGGGTTTTGGCCGAAGCCGAGACGGAATATTCGGCATCACTAAAATATTCAGCCGAAGGCCTCATATCCCAACATTCTTGAACCCCAGAAAAATGCTTTGCCTAGCTCAATGTTTGGCTTACTTCAGTCTAAAGAAAAAAATTGATCTTACGGTGAACGAAGGCAAGAGAAAGTACCTTCTGTTGGATCATTGTTTGTAGTTGTAATTTCAAATTTAAAAAATTTTAGTGAAGGATTTTGTCCTTTTGCAGTCGCCGTAGCTCAGCAGGCTAGTGCGTTGGGCCGCGAGTCAAGACTCCGCAAGTTCAATACCTCGTTGCGATAAAACCGAAAAAAATAAAAAAACAACAATTTTTCTTTCGGCGGCTGTCCTCTCAGCAAGAAATGGCAAACCTCAGAGAGTAAAATTGCCTATGAAAATGCTCCCAACTCGCCGTTCGGAATCGGCATAACTGTAGGTCCCTTCCAACCTTGTAAAAAAAACCTTTACACGCACAACACGGTTGGTTGCGGGTAGTTAGGCCTTAGTCTCGTAATCGGGCTATCGTGCCAGTCCAGAAGAAGAAGAAGGATTTTGTGCACCTATCATCAAAAGAACATTTGTCTGGAAATCAAATGGAGGTTATTTACTTTCTTTTCGGATCTGGCAAGAAATATAAAGCAACTCTACCCTAATCAGGTGTAGAGCTGCTCCTCAGTAATCGCTCTCAAAGAATTTGAATCAATTTATAAATAGTACCTTTATTTTATTTATATTATATCGTCGCCCATTCACAGTTTACCAACTCCTCACCAGCTTAATACCTATGTATGGTATATACAATTTCATAAATATTTCTCTTCAACTTAACTTCATTCATTTCTCAAAATAAACTCCTCATTTCTCATCATATACTTTTAGGTAGCAGTGCTAACAAAAAATCTCATTAAAAATCAGTTTGCTTTTAATTTAATGGCCAAAGGTCATTGCAAAACACAACTTGTAACAACAACAACAACAATAATAAGTGTGAATGCATATAATTTATTCATTATTGATTATTTTTGCCCATCGACACCAGCTCACTGACAAAATAAACAAGAATTTCAGCACGCCCAAAAGTATGCTACACACTTCACTCCACTCAAGCGTTAGCGTATAAATTTTGCTCATAGTTAGACATTACGGTGGGGGCGTTGGGTTTGTCGTTTAATTTCTATATTAAAGGTCATAAATATCACGAATACTGAATAGCAAAGTCAGAGCTGTGTGCGCTATGGGTTTTGTGAATGTTTAGACTTTTTGATGAGAATTTTGAGATTTTATGAAAACGAAAACGGTTTTGAAAAATTAAGGTTTTTTGTAATTTAATGCTGAAAAATTAAAAAAATATATAAAATTTTTTTAAATTTTATTTTTTAATTAATTTAATTTAATTTATTTTAGTTTATTTTATTTTATGTTATTTTATTTTATTTTATTTTATTTTATTTTATTTTATTTTATTTTATTTTATTTTATTTTATTTTATTTTATTTTATTTTATTTTATTTTATTTTATTTTATTTTATTTTATTTTATTTTATTTTATTTTATTTTATTTTATTTTATTTTATTTTATTTTATTTTATTTGATTTGATTTGATTTGATTTGATTTGATTTGATTTGATTTGATTTTATTTTATTTTATTTTATTTTATTTTATTTTATTTTATTTTTATTTATTTATTTTTTTTTTTTTTATCATTTATTTATTTAAAATTTTTTTTATTTATTTATTTTTTTTTATTAATTTATTTAATTTTTTTTTAATTTTACGTTTTTCATACATTTACAAATGGGCCGTGTCAGGCCCAATAGGTCCACTTAGTGCATAGATACAATGTATTCTCTACGAAATTGAGGCAAATCAACTTTTTTTAGCGTTTAAAGGTAGTTAGGTTTAAATATTTCGAAAAAATTTTGGCGACTACTCAAAGTCAAATTGAACCTCGCTCATTCTAGTGGTTAAAAAATTTATAGAAAGCGTTTTGGCCCAAAGTTTTCACTTCAGGCCAAGTCTGTTTCGTACATTTTTCAAAGCCAATGATTGAATGGTTTCGATTTGTTACCCTAGAATTAGTTAGAAGTTGGGAAGTTTGCCTCTCCACCGAGTAACGAGTGTTCTTCCTTCCATATGGTGCAAGGCCATGGACAACAACATGGAGTATTTGCAGGAAAGTTTCTTCAGAAAGCTAGGTGGATGGTATTTTTCATGGAACGACAAACTGTAAACATTCCTCAATGCTTCGAAGTCCGTGGGCTATGCTCCCTCAGCAAAAATACTCTCGAACCAACGGTTACCAATTTATTTTTAGCACCGAATATCCTTCACTCCTTCTCAACCCTCTTCAACTCCACCACTGCATTGAATACGCCCGCTAAGTGATTTTATCGCCTGCCAAGTCTTTATGCAAATTTATTTCAGCTTAAACCCTAAACAACATTTGCTTGTGCTATTTTATTTTTGGTTGTTGTTGTTGTTACAATTGTTGGGCTCAGTGGCAGGAAATATTAATGAGCTGTACATAAAGACGCTGACATTTTCATAAGGTTGCAATCAGGTGGTCGGGTCAACCTATAAACGGCCATAATTTCATGCAAAACAGACGCGCCGAGCCCAAAACACCGCTGAGGCGTCGGCCGTTGCCATTCATCAGTCGCTAAATTTTACCGCGCAAAACGCGAACGCAAACGCATAACGAAAAATCAGAAAGCCAACAGACCAATACGTCCAAAATGGATAAAAGAAAACAGCAGTCATGCTCGGTGCGCGACAAGGACGACCGCTTCGCGAGTGCTGGACTGGTGGTGGTGGTGGCGCGCTCGTGAAAATGGTTGGAAATGAGTTGAAAAGTGCGGCACCGGAACGTTGTGCCACTTTGGCCTTTCGATTGGCGCTCAAGGTCAGAGCGTACGTTGGGGAACGGGGTGCTGGCCACAGCTCTAATGGCAGCGCAGGTGGAAGTGGACTTGGAATTCGCGGTGTGGTTGGGCGGGCCATGTTTTGTACTAAACACTCGAATTGAGCTGGGTTGAGTGCTCTTCAGCGGCCGCATGTTTAAAGCAGCCCGACAAGGATTGTTTTGCTTTGCTTTAAACATTTTCAGCTGCGTATTCAAGCGTTGCACGCTGTATTCTTTTTTTTTGTCGCTGGCGACTTTCTTAGAGACTTGTCAGGCCTCACTCGGCCCCTTCAGCGGGACAGCCGACAGTGCACGTTAATTTAATTTATTGTTTATTTTGCTGGCAGTAGTTCAGAGTTTTTACTGTCTTGCGTATAATTTGCGGCGCCAACATTTTCTGCACGAACGACGCTGTCGCCGCCACGCAACCGCAGCCAGTTATCCGCCTGTGCCGCTTGCCACTTCATTTCATTTTATTTCTTTTCGTTTCGTTTCGCTTCACTTCGCTTGCTGCTGTTTGCCATTTACGCGCTTAGAACAAAGCACCGAATATTTACAAAAAAAAAAACAAAACAAACACACAAACCAACAACCGAACGAACCGAACCAACTCACTGCTGCCAGGTGGCGACCCATTAGCGATGCCAACCTGCGCCGCCAATGTCGTTGCCAGCTGTGCAAAATATGTATGTAGTGGCGACAACAACAATGCACACAAACACACACACACACACAAATAAATGTGGCGAAAATATTCGTACAGCGGCGCATGAAATGAAAAATTATTCGACTTTGAAAAGCAAATTTGCGCCGAACAGCAGCAAAGTGTGCACTTCCGACAGACAGCGGCAGGTTGCGGCGTGTGCGACCAACTGACTGTTGTTCGGCTGGATGGCTGAATGTGGCGAGTGTGCCTACAAGTGTAACTTGTGTCAGTTGTTGCCATTTGGAAGTCGTAAAATGTAATTTGGAAAGGATATTTTACGTTGTGTCTTGTTGATGTCATTTTTGCAGCGCATTTGAATTTGAAGAATTTGTTGACATTGAGGTTGGCTTAAAGTTTTCTAGTTAAACTCTCTTACGTTGAAAAGTGTTTTGAAACTCTGATAAAGTTTCTATAAGATCAAGTTTCAATAAGACGTTCCTTCAATAAGTTTGTGTGGTACTGTTCATGAATCAATTGTAATATTTAAGACCAAATTTCTATAAAAAGCAAATTTTTGGCAATGTGATAGATTATGTTGATCAACAATCATTCTTGTAGATGATAAAAAGTTCTTATAGTTTCTTTCTTAGGTATTTAAAAATAGACAAGAAAATTCAAGAAGAAATTAAAAAAAAATTAAAAACAAAAACTAAGCTTAGGTCTAACTAGTAGGGTCCTGTAGCTTTGCATGCAAGTTTAAAGTCAATTGGGTCAATAAATCAAGTTCTCAACTCTCTCACGTTAGATTTTTATAAAAAATAATACATATCTCATTATTTCTTATTTGAAGTGATTTCATCATATTTGAAGTAAATTGGCGCATTAAATCAAGCCCCAATTAATTAAATCCCCATACAAACTCTTAACCCATCGTTGACCCTCTCAGCTTTTGATATTCGAAAAAATGAAAACTAATTTTTGTCACATTATTTCTTACTAAGAGTACTTTCACCAAATTTTAAGTCAATCAATTAATTTCTGTTTTTTCACAGTTTCTTCCTACAAACTCTTAACCTGTCGCTGTCCCCGTCAGATTTTTATTTTCGGAAAAATATAAAAAAAAAGTGTCGAATGATTACGCACAAGACTACTTTTATCAAGTTTGAAGTCAAAAGGCTCATAAAATCTTGTTTCTCCATACAAACTGTTAATCCTTTTTTTCAGTGGCGGATTCAGGGGGGTGTTTTGGGGGTTGAAACCCCCCGAAATATTAGGATCGACATTAAAACTACATACAAATTAAAAGACAATTTATGAATATCAAAGAATTACTTTTTGAAACCCCCCCCCCCCCCCGAAATATTTTTCTGAATCCGAAAAAAAATTAAATATTAAAAAATTAAATTAAATATTTTCGAAAAAATTAAAAACACGTGTGAACTATTTTTTAATGGAAGTGTTTTCACAAAATTTGAAATCAATTGACCCACGATAGCGCGTTTCTTCAAAGAACACCTTAACCCATGTTTGGCCCTTTCAGATTCCGAATTTTAACAAATTTCGCCTTTGCGCAGATTTCTTTTTTAGTTGTACCTGCAGTTTCAATTTCATGTTTGTAGCTTCAGTGGGTTGGGCTGGGCGATGATGTCAGTCAGTCAGTAAGGACAAACAATTTTATGTATTAAGATTAATTTCGCGCTATTAAAGATTGCTTTTTGCATTTTATTCAATATATTTCAAATATTTAAGTGAAAATTAATAAATAAATTAATATTTGAATGCAAAAATTTCTTTACTTAATATTACATCGTGCAACAAAAAGCCACTCGTTTCGATAATTTTGATTTGGAAACCATTTACTTTGAGTTGCTTCTCTACGGCCGGTCAGCGCTAACCTTCAGAAAGAAGCAATCGACCAGTAGCGTCCAGAACAAGAAAAAAATTGTGTTCCATCAAATCAATAATGACTCATCCGAAGCTCTGTGAATTTAGTTTGAAGGTTCTGATGCATTCACCTTATAGGTCTGGACTTCTCATCAAGTGATTACCACATGTTTCTGTCCACGACGAATGATTTTTCTACTTACAGCCCTATTCTGGCAACCGAAACAATAGTCACCTCGGTAACAATTGAATACTTGGTAACAATTGTCACTTTTTGGTATTCTGGAGCAAATTCAAAAGCTCAAAAGGTGACAATTGTTTCGAAATTTGTTACCTCCGTAGGAGCAGGTGACAAGCATACAAAAATTATAAAATTCAAATTTCGTATTGAAATGCGCCTTGAGAAACTGAAAAAAAAAATGCTTCAGCTGCTCCTGCGTCGCGACGTGTCGTGCGCTTAAACTTAGGAACTCTAGAAACTAAAAGAATATACATACATTGTGAAGAAACTCCAAAAAAAAGACTTGCTTCGCCAGATTTTCTGCATTTGCCATTTTTTGTTTGTTTATTTTTTTACAGTTTGACAGAAAAAATATAAAAAACAGCTGTTTTGATAGAAAAAAGCTTTCACCTCGAGTGGTGAATTGTTTGAACTTTCTTCTTGTCACCATTTTTCCAGAATACCGAAACAATCAAATTCAAATCAATTGTTACGGGGGGTAACAATTGTTACGGTAGTGCCAGAATAGGGCTGTTAGTAAACAATTTGCTGCTAGAGATGCCTGTATCAACTAATCCTGTTTTTGCTAATAGGAACAACGGTTTCTATTAGAAAAGCATAGTTATCTTCAAAATGGTAAACAGTTTTCGAACAAAACGGGCCTATTTGACCTAAAACGGATTATTCTTACAATGCTCTATAAAGCTTTCAGTTTCCTGCAAAAATATTGAATTTTTTATATCAGGTGTACAACTTTGCTTCCGCCGTTTTTTTTTCCAAAATTAAAAGCTTTATTGCGAAAAAGTGCTTACAGATGTATTATTCAAAGTATTGTCCGTCGCTAGCAATAACTTTCTCCCATCTTTCCGGCAATTTTCGGATCCCGGCTCGAAAAAAGGAGTCCTCTTTTGACGCTATCCATGAAGCAATCCATTTTTCCAATTCTTCGAAGGATTGAAAATGTTGATCTGCCAGGCCGTGTGCCATCGAACGGAATAGGTGGAAGTCAGAAGGGGCGACATCTGGGGAATACGGCGGGTGGGGCAAGACTTCCCATTTCAGCGTTTCCAGGTACTTTTTGACCACTTTTGCGACGTGAGGCCGAGCATTGTCGTGTTGGAGGATGACTTTGTCATGTTGCTCTTGATATTGTTGAAACGTTGAAACCACTCCCGACACGTTCTTTCACTCAGAGCAGCATCACCGTAAGTTTCTGAGAGCATTCGATGCGCTTCAGCTGCATTTTTTTTCGAATTGTAACAGAAAAGTAAAACTTCCCGCAAATGGCGAGAATTGGGCACATAAACGGACATTTTCGAGCGTGAATAATACGAAAACAAGAACAACTGTCACTGAAACGGCGATGACAATTCGTTAGGCACTGTCCACACTCACTTTAACCCTTTCGGGACTACTGGGATAATACGTCCCAGCAAGTTTTTAAGGCCCCTCAAAATAATTATTCACATCTTGTGACCCCCGCAGAATAATTATTCGAAATATATGTCTTCGGTTAAAGGATGTTTTTAGAATTTGTGAGTATACAACAAAACTTTGTAGTCCCAAAATTGAAAGCATGGGAACATTTTTACCAAGAGTATTTTGGTTTTCAAAATTAAACTCCGTCCCGTAAGGGTTAAAGGCATTACCATCTATGTATTTCAACCAGCCTCAGCCGGTACAGCCACCTATCGGAAAACGGCGGAAGCAAAGTTGTACACCTGATAGCTTCACCTTAAGCCTTTTAAAGGTTTAAGCATCAATTTTTGGTATTTAATTTTCGAGACTGATGAAAAAATTTCAACAAAAACAATCAATGCAAAAATATGCAGCCACTGTTTAATGCTGTTCAACTGACAACGTAGGCTCCATTAAGTGGATTAGTTATCCCATATATTACTTTTCAACATTCATTTAAACACGGAAAGAAATTGTAGTTCATTTAGGTTGTGAAAAGTATTTATTTATTATAGTTAAGTATAGGAAAACAATTCTTATATTTAAATTTAAAACAAGAGCACTAGCTGCCAGGGCTTTCAGCTCGTCATATGTTAAACGAGGATGTTTTCAGATTTCTTTGTTTAGATTACAAGCTGTGATAAAATTCTCTATCAATTAAATGTTGTCTAGTGTTGGATTTTTTAAGGAGTCGGATGGTTTTGTGTTTTTGAATATGCTTTTGCGGAGGGTGTTGAAGTGGGAACACTCGTTCAGAATGTGATCTACCGAATTGGAACCATGGAAAAATTGGCCGCTGCGTCACTACGCAGCAGGTGTTTGTGTATGAGTCGAGTGTGTCCAATTCTTAGCAGGAATGGTAAGTTGCTTTGAGGCCATAGGTGTTGATTGTCGTGTAGCGGTAATGGTAGGCCATCCACTCTGATGTTTTGGATAGTTGAAGTTGTGCATTCACTTGTCTCAGGATGTCGTCTTTCTCGGCTGTGGCAAGAATAACGTTAGGTGATTTGGTGGCAGCAAATTGAAATAACAATTTAGAAATCTTGCGGCACAGTTTTTCTTCATGAAAAGTTCTTATTTTTCAAATTCTCATGTTCCCAAGTCCGGTTGTAGTGAACCAAGATATAAAACTTATGTTCTAAGTCAGCCAAATAAATTGAGGCAATTTAGTTCTTAATTGAGTTAATCGTTTTTCCTGTTTACATACCTCAATTTAGCTATTATGAAAAATGTTATCGAAAATGTTTTTGTTCTGACGGAAGAAAGGTTTTTTGTTTATGTATTGAAGAAATTTTGTTAATATTTATTCAATATTCTTGCTGATGCTCAAAATTTCTTAACAAAATTTCAAAGCAATCAAATGTTAACAAACGTATTTCGCTGCAGTCAGTTTTTCATTTTCGTTTGGTCCATTGTGAATGAATTTGTTTATCGCTAACAGCACAACTTAGGGTTGCATGTCGAATCGTACTAAATTAATGGTCAATTTATTTCAAATTGCAATTAGTTTAATTAAGATTTTTTGTATGATAAATTAAGCTAAAAGCTGAATTGAGCATTTTTCTGTGCTGTATTTCAACTTAGAGTTCTCCGTCCCCTAAAAAAACATTTTTTATATCGTCGTACATGTATCGACCTGTGAAATAGATGAACTTATGGTAATGTAGGATTGACTTCAATGGTATTTACACACAAGGTCTGTTGGCCGCCCGCTAATGTGAAACCAGGTATTGCCAGATGTTCTTGAGTTCCCTCAATCTAAAGTAGAGGAGTATAATGATGTATACTGTTAAAGGTTGAGGTAGACTGGGAATTAAGGCTTTAGTAAAAATCTTTAGGAACGTAATTATGGTGGATTTCTGCCAAGTAACACTCTCCGGCGAGGCTTTTGCCGAAACGGGCTACTTAACTAGTTGGGTAGCTCTCCGCCTGGAGGACAAACAAAGTTTTCGATTTCCTTTCAGTTGACCACATCCTTCGTTAATTCGAGTAGGTCATTGTGCTTCGTGACTCTTACAGCGAGGACTCGAACCAAGAAACCATTGCGATGTAACGGCTGATCGAGGCCGTTTATGAGAAAGGAATATAATTTGCTTGAAATTATTTGTTTATAAACTATTTTATTTGGCTTAAAAAGGGTAAAATCAGAAAATATTTCCTTTCATAAAGTAAGGAAAAACAATTTAAAAAAATAAATTCCAATGTTAGTTAATGTTAGTATGAGCCGGCGGAGTTCACTCTTCATAGCATTTTAGGTGTAAAGTTTCACGAGTAAACTCAACTATTATAAAGTTAGTTGTAATATAATTACTAAAAAAACAAATTTTTGAAAATGTTTTGCACGAAAAGAGATCTTGAAAGTCCACAAAGAAAAGGGTAATATAGGCTAATAATTAAGGGAGAGGGCTGGGGTGTGAACCGGGTTTTGTTTTTTGGCTCTAACTTTTCACAGAATAAAGATATCGAAAAATCGAAGATACCGTTGGAAAGGTGAATATATAACGCAACTTTGTTATGAAGACAGATTACCGTTTTGATTGAAATTTAACTCTCTACGTCCAATTTTCTGAGAACGTGATTTTTCGCTTTTTCAAAAAAGTGGCTGGGTTGTGAACCATCTGGAAAATCCCTATTAAAGTCGGAAAATACGAAGAAAACACCCATAATTTTTAAGTACATTGAGAATTTATTTAATCAGGAAGCCTCAAGAGGTGAAAAAAAGTTATAATGACGCCTCTTAGGCCAAAAAATAGCAATGAATGAAACTGCTCAATTTTTTAAATTTTCATCCTAATCTGTGTCGGAATGTTTGCATGTGAAATACGAACGTGTTCTCGTACTGGCTCACTTCAAGTGAACACAACGAAATCGAGTGAAATTATATAAAATGACTTTATTTTTATATATCCGTCCATATTTGACAGTGTTAGAACAAATGTAGTACGAAAAACAGGTGGTTCATAACCCAGCCACCTCAGTGGTTCACAGCCCAACCACGATGCCATTTTGGAAACTTTAAAATAAACGACACTTCCAATCATAATTCGACATAAACAAATATTGCATCGTAAAATAGAATCAAAACACTAAATAAACATGTATTACACAGACTTTTTGCAATAAGCTCAGTCTCTTGGATAGCACTTTAAAAAAAAGCCAACAAGTTTTCGCAGTCGATTTTCAAACACGATGTCTTTCAAACTCGATTGCTGCCACAAGCAATACGTGTTTGTACTTCGGTGTAACCACAAATGCAGAGTCATATCATAAGACAAAATTGACAGTTGAAAGATTGGCGATATGTCAATTAGGGAAAGAAAAAACGGCAATGGTTCACACCCCAGCCTGGTTCACAACCCAGCCCTCTCCCTTAATATTTACTTTTAACAATACCTTCAACTTTGGAACACATTTTTTTCTGTAAGTATTCAAGAATTTTTATGCAGAATTAAAAATGTTTTTTTTTTTATTGATTTTCCAAAATCAATTCAAGAACTAATGAATAGAATTTTTTCCAGTGTTGCACACGACACCTCACCATTCCTGTGCTGCAGCTCGATCAAATGTGTGCATTTCGCTGCACTTAGCTCCGTTAGGGCGAATCGTTGCCGCCGCTGCCAACAACGCGTTGCAATATTTGCGGTTATGAGTGCGGAAAAATCTCATTCACTGCAATTGTTGTTGTTGTTATTATTGTTGTTGTTATTGCGGTTTTTTAGCGAAGAGCTCGACGCTCATCAAAATTTATTTCCCCTGTGTGGCTGGCCGCCATTGTCGAAAATGCAGTGGCGGAAATGGCGCTGCCATCGAGTCGCGTACAAATGCACCAGCAAAGAACCGCGTAAAAGAATGACTGCAAATACAACTACAACAAAAATGAACAGCTAACGCCAAATAAGTAAACAAGTGAACGCGTGTGTGTGTGTGTGTGTGTGTTGCGTGTTGAGTGCGCAAAGCAACTAACGTCCCATTACAGCAGCGTGCCACATGCATCCGGCCAACGTCGACGTCGACGTCGACGTCAACGTCGACTGCATGTGCTGTGCGCTGGTTTTCAGCGAGCAGTTTGGCGGTTTTCTGGAGCGTATACGCAACCATATTTTCGCATATTGCGTTTTTGTTGCGACGTTGTCGTTGCCATTGCGAAAGCATCTGACGCTATCGGTGCGACTGGCACCTTTTCGCTGTTTTCTGTTCGCTGCGCGCAATTCATTTTGTTGCTTTAATGTTTTTTTTAATATTTTATTTTGTTCTTTTACATTTTTCTGCTATTTTATGTTGAGAATTTTTTTTGGTACGTGTGCGACACTTGAACGCAGCGCACACTAAATGCTCTCGAGAAATCGCGAAATGATTCTGCCTGCACTGCACAATGGCCGAATTCGGGTGTGTGGTGTGGTCGCGGTGCAGCGCCAATGTGTGTTTTGGAATTTTAGCTGACAGTTTTGCAGCAGCAGGTGAAACTCGAACTAATACGCAAACATGCCAGCAAACTAAACCGCAGCACAGCATATGCGGATAATTGATTTATGGCGAAAATTCTATTTTATTGCCGCAAGTTGCAGCGCATAAATTTCATAAGCAAAATACTTAGGAAAATGCGCAACAAAATTGCAAAACGTCTGACTGCGAATTGCAGTCAAGTGAAGTGAAGTGATGTGAAAAATATGGCAACGCTCAGCGAGACGAGTAGGTTTGGCTTTTTCGATGCAATTATTCGTATGTAAGTATGTGTTTGCATGTACTTGCATACATAGATAGAGAATTTTTGAATGAAGAAAACCAAAAATTTTTATAAATATTTCACATTTCACAATGGATTTCATACATATATCGGTTTTTTATGATTGCAGAGAACCAGTTGTAGAAAGTTGAGTATAAAAATATAGTTTTGTATAAAATGAGTAAAAAAAATCTATAAAATATAAAATCTCAACTTTGCCATATCTCAACTTAATCAATCAAATGAGCACAAGAAATTGTCCTTATTTTTTTTTTCAATTTTTATTCGTTAGGTTAAATTTGTTTGAGAAGGATGACTGCCCCATGCAATTTGGTGCTCCAGAAAAGTCCTTTATGAATCTTATCATGTTTGTTGTAAAAAATCATATCAACTTCTTAGTAAGTAAATACTAAAGAGCGGCGCAAGCACTATAAAAATGACTTGCAAGCCATCGCTGTGCTTTCAAATACTGTCGCTCTTCTTCACTTTCACTACAAAACAAACACTGCAGTGAAGAAAGCTTTTGATATTCATACGAAAACTGCACGAAACGACAATAGAACTTCAAGCACCTTGAAGTATAGAACAACACTGAAGTAGAACAACATTAAAGTAGAACAACACTAAAGTAGAACAACACTGAAGTAGAACAATACTGCAGTGGAACAACACGCAAGAAGAACAACACTGAAGTAGAACAACACTGAAGTGAAGCACTGAAGTAGAACATTTTCAAGCATACGGTGTTTTGTTTTGCACGATCGGAGTAGCTGATGTTTGTTTTTGGTATTTTGTATGGAATCTGGGCTGCATTTCAAGCATTACAACAACAATAATGTAAAAAAAACGCAGGTTTAAAACATGTTTTTCGAATATTTATTTAAGTCTGTTTCACTCGGTGTGAAGTAGAAGTTCTACTTCACTTCAAGTAGAAGTTCTACTTCACTCGATGTGAAGTAGAAGTTCTCACATAGAAGTAGAAGTTCTACTTCACATAGAAGTAGAAGTTCTACTTCACTCGATGTGCTTGCTGTGATTTGCCGTTACTTAACCTCATTATAGCTTTCTGTTTTGATGTTTTACTTCACAACAGAACGCAAGCACTGTCGTTGCTGTAGCGAAAAGGTTTTCGCATGATGAATTGCTTGCTTTGTTGCAGAATAGAACTATTGAGCATTTGAATTTGCTGTAACCGCGACACTGAAGTACAGTACTTGACAGTACTGTGCAGTAGTGAAGTGTGCCCAATAGAACCTTTTGTGCAGCTCTTTACTAAATACTTCGGTTTATTAATTACTTGTCAGTAAAGCCGATCCAAACCTTTTGATGTATTGGATTTAAGTAAGAAAATTTCACCTCTGCTGCATTTATTAGGTCCTTGAGACATTTTTACACCACTAATATCCTTCCTTCCCCTATCTGTTTGAAGTATGTGTTCAAAGGAGTTGAATTTATGAAATCCTATCAGGTTTCCGGCCTTGATAGTCCAGTGGGTAGCGCGCTGGCTTCTTATACCAGAGGCCGTAGGTTCGAATCTCAGCTCAGGCTGGTGAAACGCTCATCTACTTCCATTGCTATCCACATGAAATAGATGGAAATTACAAGAATCGATGGCGAAACCTCCAAGTGTTAAAGTATGGTATGGTTTTTTGGATGGTTTTTTCCTACGAATGATGTCTTGTTTCACTCCTTTGACAAACTATTAAATCTGTCTGGAAAAAAGTTAGTCTTTGCCGCATGGCGTAATAATTAAGAAATCTACCAACAAAAAAACACCAAAAATCAATTCAATCAAGATGTTTTTTTCCTGCTTTCAAAATCATGTTAGCTTTTGTTGTTATACTATTTTCTTGAATTGCGCCAACACCTTTTATTTGACTTACGCAACGAATTATCACTTTATGTCCAACAACACTTTAACAAAAACCATTAAGGATTCCATCACTAAGTACTTACGTGCACACACACACTCACACAGACACACACTTGTTCACTACTACATGTCATAACTTGAGCAAAAACGTAAATAAAATAAAAATCAAAACGATAAAGAAAAACGTGACAAGGAATAAAATAAAATATAGTATCGTAGGACGTGAGAGCTTAGCGCCGCCACAGCCGCAGGTCCCTCACACACACACACATACATATGACCCATACAGACAATGCCGGAATGCCAATGTGCAGCGCTGCTTTGGGTTCGCTACCACTGCGACAGTTAAGAATGTCATTAAAACGACAACGGCATTACGACAACAAAAACTGACATTACGAAATTTGTTGCACTTTTAATGGCGTTGCATACTTTACGGCATTTTAATTCCCTGTCTTTAGATGGCGTACGTGTAGAAGCCGGCACTTTGGACGATCATAAAGTGAAGCACACAAAAGGACCAAAACGAAAATAGAAACAATGACAATTGTCCAAGCGAAAGCAGGAGCACAATTAAAGCGGCAGCTGCTGACAGTTAAGTGGCGTTGTTAAAGTGCCCAGTCGAAGGGACAACACAAAGCCACTCAAACTTTTCGGAGGCAAAAACGTGAAGTGGTAGAAGGATTGAACTGCGAGTCAGAGAGTAGTGGGTTCGAATGCCGCCTTAGTGAACACACACACTTAGAGAATTTTCTTTTCCGTTTGATAAGTTTTAGAAGTATTAAGTTTTAAAAGGACATTTTCAATAAAATCGGATGTCTCGTTACCAGCAATTCCTGCGTGTCCCGGGACCCAAGTAAGCATCAGACAATTATGTCTGCCGACATAGTTAAGTCTGCATTTGAAAGACTTGACTATCGTAGAGGTGATTGGAGGGCTGTTCTGGCTGTCGCTACAGACACAGATACATACATCTGCCTCTTCACTTGGTCTATACAACAAAGTTCATTGCCTCAAGATGCATGCATCTTGCCTGAAACACAGATGCTTGCTAGCTTAGGGCAAAGAACCATCGAGCACCAGTTGATTCTACGAAATCTTGGTACTTGGTCAATTTTCGTACGCTACCACATTCCATTCCAATATTGGGTTACGCCTCTTTGTGTTTGCAATTCGGCATTCCCGACTTTTTCAACCAAAAAGCGTCTATTGTTTAGCTTTTGAACTATTTATCTTATAGAGTCCCACGCACAGATAAATCAGTTAGAGCGTTGCAGAAGACGCAGATGTGGACGACGAGGAACTATTCAAACTATTACAATAAATTCTTTTTTAATAAACCAAAAATCAAAAACAGCGTTTATTTTATGTCAGAGCCAGTGCTCATTCCTACACATGTATATGTAGATATGTATGTATAAACTTATGTATTTTTTATCAAAAATGCAGCAGCATGTCATATAAAATTTCTCTGCAAGTTTCCATTTCTTGTTCATTTTAGTTACAGAACATTTTAGCATTCCTTGTCATAACTTCAGCTCGACACTTTACTTGCTTTCATGCTGACTTGATAAAAAAAACCAAGTGAATTAAATTATTAACATCCATATGAGCACAGATACTCGTCTGTTGTTGTTGCATACAAACGTACGAGTTGTTTATGCCATAAACCATAACTGACACTTGGCACTTTATTAAAATGCCATAAGGATGTCTGCCTTCCACATCGACGGCGACACTACAAGTTTCCATATGTGTCGGTTGCTTATGTTAACCCACTCGTTCGGTTGCCATGACGTTTTAATACGTTCAGCTGTCATAATATGTTGCACAATTGTTCACACCCACATACAAACACACCCAAACCCACATACACTCATACAGCCCTCACTGCGGCAACTACGAGTACGTGCACAGAATTTCTAATCGAATTATTTGCCTAATTGGGTCGATGAGACTTAATTAAATTACACGAAATTAGTGTGAAAAATGTTGACCCTAATGGGTCAAATACAAATTTTCTTCTGATTAAATACGAAATTAATTGGCTGGCAAAATTAATTTGACCGCAAGTGGATTATTTTGTTAAATGTAGTTTTATCAGTGGGGTGGAAGTTGTGTGCCGCCTGGTCACTTTAAAACCAAATCCGATTTGATATTTTAAATGCAAATGTTGAAAAAATTTTCTTGTTTGCTTGAAAATTTGTCACAGCATTTGTTTGTTTGGGAAAGTGTTAGCCAAGTTAGCTGAAAAAACAACCGAAAATTGTTGATTTGGCAACGCCAGAAAAAATGACATATTTTCATATTTACATTTGATTATCTGCTTGCGGCTGAACCAGAAAAAATACAATAAAACACTTTCATAACACATTCCTGGGTGACCAAAGGACAAGTGAAAAGCAAACAAATAAATGAATAAACAAGCAGATAGAATGGACAGCTGGACAGACAGACACAAACACAAATAATTGTAAATAAAGGCACGAGCACACACACACACTAATGCACACATAAACAAATAAATAGACAGACTGTCAGGGCGTTGTGTAGGTGCGCGAAAGTAAACAATTGCAACACAATTGATAAAAACAACAGCCAACAACAAAAATCCACCAATAAACACGAATAGTTATAGCTGCCACAGATCGAAGGCAAAAGAATACAGAGTTGAGCAGATTGTAACAACAAAACAAATATACATACGTATTAGTAATGGACAGTGGGGCCAAACGCAACAGAAATGTGACATATACAAATGTTAGGTTAAGATACTCGTAAGTGTCATGAGTGATTTTGTTTCAAAACATGCAGTTACCAAAATTACTGCGGCTACCTCAACGCAAGCTTATTCGTTTCTCTGGATTGTGCTCAAAAATAAAAAACCCTAAATTTCTTCAACGCAGCTCTAAAACAGTACTTTCTTTATTTAAAATTCCAGTTTTAAAATCCCGGGATTTTCGGAAATGATAATCGCAGTCCCGGGATCTCGGACATTTTTGGGAATTAAACATGTTTTTAAAGAAACTCAATCAAACGTCTTTTTGAATCAATAACATTTTATTTTCGCATTACATGCAATTCCGTGTTCTTACTTTTAAACTAAAAACAAAATATTCATGGCAAATATCAGGTGTACAACTTTGCTTCCGCCGTTTTCCGATAGGTGGCTGTACCGGCTGAGGCTGGTTGAAATACACAGATGCTAATGCCTTTAAAGTGAGTGTGGACAGTGCCTAACGAATTGTCATCGCCGTTTCAGTGACAGTTGTTCTTGTTTTCGTATTATTCACGCTCGAAAATGTCCGTTTATGTGCCCAATTCTCGACATTTGCGGGAAGTTTTACTTTTCTGTTACAATTCGAAAGAAAAATGCAGCTGAAGCGCATCGAATGCTCTCAGAAACTTACGGTGATGCTGCTCTGAGTGAAAGAACGTGTCGGGAGTGGTTTCAACGTTTTAAAAATGGTGATTTCGACATGACAAAGTCATCCTCCAACACGACTATGCTCGGCCTTACGTCGCAAAAGTGGTCAAAAAGTACCTGGAAACGCTGAAATGGGAAGTCTTGCCCCACCCGCCGTATTCCTCAGATGTCGCCCCTTCTGACTTCCACCTATTCCGTTCGATCGCACACGGCCTGGCAGATCAACATTTTCAATCCTTCGAAGAATTGGAAAAATGGATTGCTTCATGGATAGCGTCAAAAGAGGACTCCTTTTTTCGAGCCGGGATCCGAAAATTGCCGGAAAGATGGGAGAAAGTTGTCGCTAGCGACGGACAATACTTTGAATAATACATCTGTAAGCACTTTTTCGCAATAAAGCTTTTAATTTTGGAAAAAAGCGGAAGCAAAGTTGTACACCTGATAATTTAAAATTAGTAACATAAAAATGCATGTAATTGCTAATAAAAAGCATATATCTTGTTCAATACTAATAAATCTTTATATATTTATTATTTGGAAGGTTTGGGAATGGTGTCCGTCATTTCAAAAACACTCAAATTCAGTGTAGTAATATCAATAGTTCGAGTTTCCTTAAAAATTTAAACCTCAAATGAAACTTTTAGTCTTTAACCCTTTGTTTACACCACTTTCCTGTGTATTGTGAATGTGACAAGTCACACTGGTGTAAACAAAAGTTAAACTTGCAAGTTTTTACAAATTTCTGTTTGTTTACTTTTTTGGATGATTTCATTTTTGGAAACTTAAGCTTGGATGGATGGATGGATGTGAAGGGGAGCCGAGGAAATAACCTAAGGGAGGTTATTTCCTCAAGCAGTCAGGCTTTATGGCCCATTGTATTTAAGGCGAGGGAAAAAGGTTGATAGATGAGATGGGAATAGGAAAATAAAAAGAGAAAGTGGGTGGAAAGGAGTTCTCCTGTGCAAATTTCCCGGACTCATAACCCGACCATTCGTCGGAGGTCTTTCCTTCTCAACTTCTGAAGGAAATTCCCTGCTTTCCTGTTCGGGGTTTTCACAAAACACTTGGCAGTTTTATAGCTTCCCAAGCTAAACCAACGTTTTCTATGTAGGTTATTTACACAGGACTTGATCCAGTCCAGGGTTCCTGCTTATTGGTTTGGTCCCATGTGTGTGCACCCTGATCCACAATTAGCCAGTTCATCGGCAGTTTCGTTACGTAGAACACCGCAGTGTCCCGGAACCCAGATAAGTTGGAGCTTATTACGTCTTGCGACTGATTTTAGCTTCATCTTACACTCTTGGACAAACTTAGTGGTAACACGCGCGTTCTCCAGGACTTTAAGTGCAGCTTGATTGTCACTGCAGACTGCTATATGTTTCCCGCAACATTTCCTTCTGATTATCCCTTCCGCTACCTTCAGAATAGCGAAGATTTCCGTCTCAAACATGTAGTCAGCCCACCCAGTGAGTATTAGCAGTTGACACTTACTTCGAGGTGCCATCCAGCTCCAGTACCTTTATCGGTCTTGGATCCGTCAGTGAAGAAAATATTCGTCAGATCCCCTAGCATGGCCTCTAGGTGGTCTAAATAGTCGCGTGTTAAGCTTGCTTACTTTCCTGGTTTTAGCTGCTGGCTACTGGATTTTTACTTGAAAAGTACCCAAACAGAGCCAGATTGTGCAAATTTGTAAAAACTATTAGTAGACAAGCAGAGCTATTGTTATATTTTTATAATTTTTCACACGTCAGAGGCAGTATGCAATTTTTTCTGCATTAAAAAACACGGCGGGGTGGCACAAGTAAAACGTGAGCTATCTATTTTTATGCTTCAATCCCGGCATCGGATTTTGTTAATACCGGAAATTTCCGGAACTGAAATTGTCCGTGATCCCGGGATTTCGAGATACGGTATCCTGGGATTGCAATATCTACTGAGAACATTTATTGGGTTAACTGAAATTCGCGATCACGACGGATTCCATCAACACTGTGCCTGAATATATTAAAGATCAGTCGAAATCTATATTAAAATTATTGAAATTGGACTCAAGCATTTCAATAACACAAATTTATTGCATTTTAACAAAACGTGTGGCTAACAAAAAGGTGTGTAGACAGTTTGTTCTGCACAGGTTTAAACTATTCAACTATTAATCCCACCTCATATTCGCTTGATTTGGCACCGTGCGACTTTCATCTTTTCGGAAAAATGCATTTGCCGATGATGATTTGAGGAAAAGAAAAAGTTTTGAGAACGTAGAAGCCTTCCAGATGGCTTCCTCCCACATCCTGAAGGACACTCTGGCCAACGATCTAAACACTCATTCGACATGCTTTTAGAACATGAAAATCTGGGACAATTTTGAATAAAATACATCGATTTTGTGCTTTCGTAGTGAATAATAATAAATAGCGATTTCTGACAGATGATTCTTCTAGTTTAATTGATTCCATTGCCTATGTTTTGACTTCCAATTAACACTTAGCACAGTGCTTCGAGAGTGCAAAAACTAAAAAAAACACAAATTATTGCGGATTTTGACGAAAGTAGTATATGTCAAACGTAATCATTTAATTGAGCTAGAACCGAAATATTTTATCGAAAAAGTGTCGTGGTTGCTTGTCAAAGTCGGATATATTTTTAAAAAAATTAAGAAGGTGAAAAATTAAATTTAGGTGCTTGCAGAAAGAAAATTGTAGAAAATATATTATTGTAGATAGGTTACCAATTTCTTTTGGTATTAAAACTACATTGAGCGACCTACTGATTCTTTTTTTGTTACTGGAAAATGTTGTATTTTTTTTACAAATATTTAAACATAATTTGTTTTAACAATGAAAATGAATGCAGCCCATCGCATTCTAATTTCGAAACTCATCCGCAAAGCAAGGCAAAGGCCCGAAGAGCAATTTTCGAAAATCTAACAACTCGAATCCCACTGTACTCGCAATGCTGTGTAATTCCGCCAATCTACCGCACAGCAACAGCCGCGCTTTCGGCCATTTGGCTGAATCAGGTAGCGGACGCCACATATACTCACACACACATAAATATGCACAGCGTTGATGCTGTGCGGGCGTGTGACAGCAGCGCGTTAACACGTTAATATATTTGGCATGTTGGTCAAGTGCCAAATGCGCGACAATACACGCTTTATTGTGTGATAACTGCTGTATGCGACTGCGACTGCGACTGCGAGGTGCGCACAAAATGGCAAATGCAACTTTTCGCAAATAGCAGAAAATCCGAAAACAAGCAAAATGGCAGCGCGGTCGCTGGAGCACACAAATCATTGGCCGATAGCGACGCGGGGAATTGGCGCTGAGCGCAGGTGTTAGGTGTTTCCGACTGCCAGCAGCAGGTTTTCCTCTTGGATTTACAATCTATTTGAATTTGCATTGCAATATCTTTGTTGATGTCGCCGTTGTTGATGTTGTCGTTTTTGGCATTGTTGCGTTTGAATGCGCGCAGATCGCATTGCCAGCTGGTCAATATGGAAATTGAATGCGGCGGCAATGCAGTGTGTGCAGCACGCATAACAACGCTTTAGGGCAACGCAACTTGGCAAATGTATTAAAGCTGCACAAAGAAAAAATTTGACACATTTTTTCAGACTTAAATTTTGCCATTTACCATATTTTTGGGACATGTGTGCTCAATGAAAAGATGGATGAATGGATGGATGGATGGATGGAGGTAGCTGGCAGCGCTGTCGCATCAATCATATTTGTATTTAGTCATTCATCAAAGCAGAAAAACGAAAAACTTTGCATACATTAAGGCGCTCAAGCTTTAAGAACATAATGAAAAATCAATACTACGCGCCGGGGCGTAAGTGCGTACGTACTCGTATGTTGGCTTCTGAAGTTTGCCTGTGTGTGTTGACATACTGTCAGTGGAAATGCACAAAGTTGGTCTCACACGTTCACGTTCACGCACACACACATACACATTCACACGCCAGCACGAAAAGCGCTCTTATGCACCTGAGTTTCCTTAATGACTTTATAAAATTTTCAAAGAAAATATGTAACAGTAAACATCACACACACACACACACATACACGCGAACACATGGAAGTTTACAATGTAGAAAGCAACTTTCGTAAAAGTTGCCATTTTTCTGCATTGTTTGGCGCTGTTGGAGTTTAGATTTTTGAAATGTCGAAAATCAAACTTGAAACGAAAATGCAGAAAGTCTATTGCTGTGCTGTGCTTTTCATTGCTGCTGTTCATTGTATGTGTGTGTGAGTGTGTGTGTTGTGCTGTAGTTTTGTTGTGCATCTCACCAAATGTTGGCCGTTGCAGTTGTGTTTTTGTGGATTGCAACTAAATTGGCATAAAACTGTAGCAGTCATTACACCAACAAAACAGCACTGAGCAAACAAACAAAGCCCCGGCGAGAAAATGTCTATGTATCAATTTCAGAATTTCAAGTCTTTGGTTTTTCAAGAAGCGTTTAAAACCAGAAGCCGAAAAATTCCATAAGTAATTTTATATTTCTGTGTGTTAAGAACAAATACCAAAATTGATTAAATATGGAAAACTGAAAATAAGTTTGAGGCAGTGAACAATGGATAACTTAATTCGAGTATAAAATATTTAATTTTATGAGAGATCTATACAAATAGACAACAAATATACAAATAGATTAACAAATCGACAAATAGTTTGACTTAATCGTATTGGTACCGAATATTTCTATGCAACAAAAACATTTAAATCAAATACGAAAATTTTATTTAAGAAATAAGAATATAAGAAATTTGTACTTAAGTAATCGGAAAAATTTTATAAAATTTTTTCATTTTTCAATTTCTCATTTTTCATTTTCGACTCAACAACGCATTGTTTGGGCACAAAATGTTTAAGTGTTGGCTTTCTAAAAAAAGAACATTTGCAGTTTGCATTTTTTTCTCGATTAGGAAAACAGATCAAAAGTTAAACTGAATTAGTTTCGATTTCCGGATCTTTCAATTCAAATTTGAGCTCTTCATTGCACAAATCGATTAATTACACTCTTTTTTAAATCTTAAGTTTAACTGTCGAAGCGTTTAACTCTTCGTTGCATGATTTAATTTCCGTGAAGGGAAAACATTTTTGTCATATAATTCTTGTTGGTTGTAAAGTTCTGATGGTAAAAATGAAGTTTTGTTGAATTCCTGTATCTATGAAAGAAGTTTTGCGAACATTTTCCGTCTCCTGGTGAGAACGCTACCGCCGAAATGACAGTCGGTTTTATCTATGTTTCAGTGTTGGCTACTACGAGGAGTCGCACAGAGTCGCACAGTCGCTGTATAGCGACGCGTCGCGACGGCCACTGCCAAATCACCATCGCCATCAATAACCAAAATTCTTTCACCAACTCGAAACACTTATTGTTTTTTCGATTCTTTTCAACATACTTTCAATGTTATTCGCAAAATTCCATTAGTAATCAAATGTTTTAACATAAAAGACACAACTGAAGAATGTATGACTGTAAAATAGTGAACAGAATAGTTTGCAAATCTATGAAAGTTAACGTTGCATATATGCAATGCCATGCAGCTAAGGGTTAATAATAACTTTTTATATACTATAAGCAGAGCCCCGCGGCTTTGCACGCAAGTTTGATGTCAATGTGGCTAATAAATCAAGTTGTTCTTAACCCTTTGTTGAACTCGTGAGATTTTTATTAATTTTTTTGTATCTAATTTTTTCTCATTTGAAGTGCTTTCACAATTTTTTGCTTGCATTTTTCACAGTTTCTCCATATGAAGTTAAAACCCATCGTTGACCCCGTCAGAATTTTATTTAAAAAAAATTTAAAACATGTGCCTAATTATTCCGACCAAGTTTGAAGTCAAAAGGCGTTAAAAATTGTATTTTTTCATACAAACATTTACCTTTTGGGTTTTAATTTTCAAAAAAATGAGAAACACGTGTGTTTTATTTCAAGTGTTTTTATCAACTTTCAAGTCAATAAGTCAAACGGCTCGCGGTTTTCCTTAGTCTTTTCGTATACGAACCTTAACCTTTGGTTCACTCCGTTAACTTTTGATTTTCGAAAAATTGAAAAACTCGTGTCTAGTTATTTTTGATTGGGAGTATTTTCACCGAGTTTTAAATCATCATCATTATTGCACCAAGTTTCTTCATACAACACCTTGTTTTGCCCCTTTAGACTCGCAATATCAAAAAAATCCATCGTATCGGAGGTTTATTTTTCAAGAGTTTCAAGTTCAGTTTTAAGAGTTTCAGTTCAGTTGCAGTTATTAAGAGTTTCAGTTTCCAATTCCATATTTGTAGATCTAGCGGTTTGGGCTGGGCGATGATGAGTCAGTCAGTCAGTTAGTCAGGACAAACCATTATATGTGTTTAGATAGATGGTGCAGAAAATACTCCAGAATATAAATGGCACTACTACACATTCCGTGGCAACGCTAAAATGCGCAAGGAGCGTTTCGGCCAAGGTGGCAACACTACAAACATAAAGTATAAAACATAAAGTGTGAAATAAGTGAATGAAACAGTTCGGAAAACAATTGAGGTGGCTATGTTTTTTCTATTTCGAAACGGTGCTACATATCCAACTCTGTACTTTTCACTCCTCGAAGGCATACTTTCTGATACTTTAATAGGTCCAAGTGAGTTTCGCTTGTAAAGCAGCCTTTTCTATTTGATTATCGACATCAAAGTTTAATTTACATTGTTTACAAGACAGTTCTTGCCAATCCTTATTGACTGGATACGCTTTCCAGCCAAGTGTTCATATTGTGAGGTGAGTGGAAACAGATTGAAAACTCTACTGAAAAGCTTTCTTTTTTTTTATTTTTTGTTGCTGAATCGGTTATTTGTCTAAAGTTTTGCTTCTAATTAATCTGTTTGTATAGCAATACAAATTTTACTAACAACTAACATATAAAAAAATCAGTTCAGTTTAGCAAAATCTACTTGAAATTATACTTGCGGCTTTGTACACAAGTTCTCTTGTTTCCACTCATACAAATTCTTTACCCATTGTTAACCCCGTCAGATTTTGATTAGACAAAAAAAACACGTGCCTAGTTATCTTTGTTTTTAGGTGTTTAAAAAAATGTTGAAGTCAAAAGGCCCATTAAATCATGTGCTTTCACATTTGCTCTAAACGAATTCTTAAGCCTTAGTTTACCACAGTAGATTGTAATTTTCAAAAAAAATTAAAAGCGCGTTTTAATTATCTCTGGATTGAAGTGCTTTTGCTAAGTCAAAAGGCTCAATAAATCTTAGCGGAAGTTCAATTTTCAAGATGTACCTTTAATTTCATGTTTCTAGCTTCAGCGGTTTGGGTTGGGCAATGATGACTACGTCAATCATGACAAAGAATTACATGTATAGAAATCGATTTATAATAACAAAATTATAGCGACAAAATTGTTTTGACCATTGTCATTTAAAATATGGAAGTTTTAAAAGCAATTTACATATTTCATTGGCTTTCTGAACTTTTCTATCTTTCCCATCTACAATCAAAGTTTTATAATATTTTCTTCATAGGAAACGAAGTTCGGTGCAAAAATGAGTATTGAAGAAAGAGCCAAAATTAAATTTTGTTTTTTACTTGGCAAAACTTTTACCCAAACATTATGATTGATGAACCAAGTTTATGACGACGTTTGTTTATCCCGTGACAGAGTTCACACGTAACTTAAAAACAGTCGTTAACACATAAATGATGACCATGAGGTGTGTCAGCTAAAATTCTGATTTCAAATTCATCGCTTAGGCAGCTCTTTAGTATCTGCCACATTTATAATATTTTTAAGTATTTCTCAATATTTGTCATTTAAAGATTCTGTATCGTTCATTTTACTAAAGAGAAAAGCATCGTCTGCATAAATTTAAAATTCAATATTTTTGTATTTCAGAATTATGCTATTAATCCGTTCCGAAGCGATCTTAAATAACACAACTGACAATGTTGATCCTGACAACACACTGTTGACTCAGACTCGGTCATGCCTTTTCAAGTAAGTAATTAAATTTCTTTATAATTTTTGGTTAAAAACACTGCCAAATACTATTTGAAAATAATTAGCTCAAACAACATTAAATATTAAAGATAAAATAACTCTGAACTTCTAATCTAAAACAAACAAACAACAATAACTGCTGAAAAGCATTCAACTGTTTAGAAATTCTATTGAAGCTATTGTGGTTCTGTCGAGAACTGGTCGAGATTTGTTCAGTGCCTACCGCTCACATTTTTGAGGGTCGAATAGATCTCAAAGCAGGGCTTAGTTTCCTTTGTCAATTTTTTCAATACCAATAGCTAAATTAGTAACGTGTTCTGTGTGTAGTAATCTGCGGATCCCATCTCTCATGCCAATCTTTTCTTCTCCTTCTGTACCTTCCATACTTTCCACCATTTTTGCTCTCCGGCCTCGGCCGTTCCGTCATTTGTTATTTATTCTCCGTGAATACCCAACGCACGCCAAATACGACACCATGATTTGAAATCCCAATGTGTTTTTATTTCCATGATTGACCCAAGTATTTTCACCGAGTGTATTGAACATTCCAATAAATCATTAATCACTCCTAAACAAAATTTCACCTGTCATTGCCAAGGACCCAATGGGGTCTAGTAAAAGTCGTAGTAGTTGTAGTAGTAGTAACAAGTAGTAGTAGAGTGTTCTTTAATTCAACAATAACATATGACCACTAAATATTGAGACTAACTTCAGCCGTTTATTTGACTGCATAAGCAAACATGGAGATGTCACTCAATACACTTATCATACTTAAGTGAGCTTCTACTTAACTGCCAAACTCAAATTACGCAATACATTCCATTCCAAATGTCGTAAAAGCTGGGTTTAAGAAAATCTGTTGCCAATCTGTTTGGACGACTCACTACATGGGAAACTCTGGATGTGTTTAAAGAGAAGCCAATCTCCTGGGTGACTATTTTTCGTGTTTTGAAAGATTGCCGTAAAGACAAAGGACTGGAAAACGAATTCATACCACAAGGACGAAAAACTGCTGACAATTGCAAAAAACAAAGTTGGCCAATCAACATGCAAATTAGCACGAAAATTTGGCATTTCAAAGTCTGGTGTTCACAAGATTTTGAAGAGGAACAATGTAATCTATCGCAAACGTAAGCCAGCACCAAAGTATTCCGCGAAACAACTCGAAAATATACCAAAATGCTGCCGTGCACTTCGTTGTGAACACTTCGCTAATGAAAAATTCATAATTTTGGATGCTGAATTGTACTTCACATTTTTGCACCAGAATTCAGCGCTAACGACGGTTTTTGCACTGAAAACATTGAAACAATACCAAACGGAGTTAAATACGCCAGCAAATGTAAATTTGAACCAAAGGTGCTAGTGTGGGTGGCCATTTCTTCGAAGGGTATCTCAGCGCTATTGATTCGCACAAACAAAGCAAAGCGGTCAATGCTGACGTTTATATCGGTCAATGCTTGCCAAAATTGAAGCAATTCACTGGCAAATATGACACTGGCGACGTAATCATGTTTTGGGCGGATCTTGCAAGCGGTCACTATGCGAAAAAGTTGGATTGGCTGACCGAGTATACAAAAAAATTGTTTGCCGAAGAAGCACAATCGTCCAAACGTGTCTCAGGCACGTCGAACCGAACATTTCTGGGCAGTTCTCAAACGTATGGTGTACGAAAAGGGTTGGGAGGCACGGAACGAGCAAGAGTTGATTAATCGAACCAAGAAAAAGTTGAAACAAATCGAGATAAACACCGTCCAAAACTTAAATCGGGACATTCGCTTTACAATGAGAAAAATCGAAGACAATGATCCATTGAGTGTACTCTAAGTGTATTTTTTGACAGAAGACCAATAGACCAATAAATTTTTAATTCAATTGTCTGTTTTTAAATGGCGCGCGCCAGAAGTTAGTCTCAATATTTAGTGGACATATCCTAGTAGAAGAATCCATTGGGCTCATCCTCATCGGATCTTTCCATGGCTTTCTTGGCCAGTGTTACCAGATCAGGAGATTTTCTCCTAGATTAAGTAGATTCTTGGCCTTTTAGGAGCATTTTTAAGAGGAACAGTTGTTTAGAAGATTTTGATGGTGATACATTTGACATCTTTAGTGGCACTGAAGCCTTGAATATTAAAGGCTAAAGTGTCTAACTTAATTTAATTAATTTTTATGATTTTCTTAAGTGCATAATTTGTGCAATGAATGAAGGAAGGTTTACAAAAGCCAGTTTTATACCGATCTCAAGTTGTTGTTGTTAAGCTGAAGCTTTTTTTACTTTTTATGAGTTTATTTCCTTAGTTTATAATGAAAAAAAAAAAAAATTTCATATAGTTTTTAAATTTTTGGCATGAAATTTCAATTTTTTTTCTTTTAATTTAGGAGAAAGTCATTTCAGGTATCTGGCAACACTGTTCTTGACAAACAATTACACATAACCTCAACTAATGCTAAAACACAGCCAAGAAACATGCAAAATTTTAGAGATTTAAAAAAGGAACTAAAATTATTTATTTCATTTTGCAATAATTAATGTTGGCTGAGTGCAAAGGTTCCATACTTTGTTTGAATTGAGGAAATGTAATTTGTAAAGCACAAAAAAAAACAAAAATGCAAACAACAAACAGGGGAAAACGAAAACACAGGAACAGAATACCTGCAAGCTGAAACGAGTTAAAGGGTCAAAGTTGACTCAAACGAATGGAATTACGTAAAATAGGAAACAAATAAATGGCGGTGAATTCTGAGGGGTGAAATTTGTGTGTAGGGAAATTGTGTGTATGTAGTAGTATACAAATGGAAAGGTTATGGCATTCAGATTAATCGACAGACATAAGAGTTGAACAGGTAAATGCCAAAGATGGAGGCTAAAGATTAAACTATAAAAGTTTTGGGGCGAAAGAAGGAAAGTATGGGTATGTATGTAAGTATACGTTTATACATATCTACATACCTAGGTAGATACTTGCAGCAGAGTTCAAATGTTGTACATAAGGGAATTCCAATCGAAAATAGTTTGTTAGTTTGTTAAGGAACAAAGCACGAAATGAAAGGTTAGAAATACTAAAGGAGCTTACAAGTCATCAGTCAAATCGTAATGAAGGAAAAGTTACAATGGTTTTGTTAGCAATGTCATATTTCAATGTTTCAAGTTAGATGATTGTTGGTTGTCAACAAGAGACTGCTTGAAAAAAAGACCGATTGAGACTGAATAAACACAGGGCGCTGAATTGCTTTTACTGTAGACGCCCACATGGACAATGAGAACAACACGACTACAAGGCAGCGCCGGCTTACACTGTCTCCGTGTAGACGACTACTTGACTAGAAGCATTGGAACGCGTTCGTGGATTTTCTCTATAAAACTTTCTCCTATAGGTATACGTTTTCACTCGATATTTTAAATATGTATGCAACACTTTTTTCCAACATTTGTTACAACACACATTTCAAATAGATGGGGGAAGGGAGGGAGGGGTTCTAAAGTTTAACTCCGAACGGCGGTTGTTAGTTTTTCTTTCACACTTATAGGATTTGCCATTGCCTGCCAAAAACGATGCATCTAATTCTCATCTGCTTAATGCGAATATCGATACAAGTAGACCAGTGTTTCACCAACCTGAGCTAGGAATCGAAACTAGAACCTCTTGTCTGTGAAACCACCGCTGGACTAATGAGTCCGGATAACTGAAATACTAACAAGTTTCCTATTTTAATGTGTGCGAGCCATAACTTTTAATGGAAATTTAAACACAGTTCTTGGTACACGTTCTTATGGCACCCGACAAATAAAAGAATGAAGATTTTCTAACTTAGTGTATGAGAAAGAATTTCCTCAAAACCAGCTAATTAAGTAAAAGTGAATAACAAAGCGTCTCCCGAACTCAAGATTAATGAAGCTTCAGCGCCGGACGGGCTGCCAGCGAAATTGTTGAAGGCTGGTAGCGATGAGCTGATTAGGTACATGCTCCAACGATTGGAATCTCAGTGCACTTTGTCCAGTGTTGAAGAAATGCGATCCAACAACAACAACTACCAGGGAATCAGCCTACTTTCCCCATCGCGTATGAGGTCCTAATGAGTGTAAAATGTGAAAAAGAATGACGCCATTCGAGAATGCGTTGAATGAAGCCTATCAGTGCGGCTTTAATTAAGTGAAAATCAAATCGATACTCATTATCTCTTTATCGCTTACAAGTCAGCATTCGATAACCCGATAACCAATCACCTATACACTTCATTGTTCGAATTTGGTATCCTTGCCAAGATCGAGACAACCTGAGCTTTGTCAAGGTTGGAAGTTACCTCTCCGACCCATTCAACTTTCGAGGCTTCAGACAAGGGATCATTTGCCATACGACCTCTTCAACTTCACCTTGAAGAGAAAAATTGCACTGCTTTGCCTTTGCGACATTCGAAAGAGAATGAGTCTAGATGCAGGGACTCGCAGCGATTAGGGTCTCACGTCGAGCCCCATAGAAGACCCATATGCTTTTGAAGTTGTCAAGGAATTCGTCTACCTTGGCACCGCCATAGAGAGCAGTGATAATGTCAGCCTGGAGATAAATCGAAGAATTATTCTAGCCAATAAATCCTTTTACGGTCTCAGTAGGCAGTTGAGTAACAGAGACCTTTCTCGACCGACACTCATTCTACATGTGCTCCTTTATGGTGTGGAAGCATGGAGACTGTCGATATAACATAATGTCGTAAAGACATAGCGGCCTTTGGGATATTCGAGAGGAAGGTACTTCGGAAAATCTCCGGCTCTGTTCGTATTGGCTACGACTATCGATTTCGAACCAACAACTAACTGCATGAGTTATTTTGAGACATGGGCGTAGAACAGCGAATTAAAATTCAGTGGCTCGCTGGCTTGGCGATGTCTCCTTTTTGGACAATGAAGCTTCGGCGAAAAAAGTGTTTGACGCGATAGTTGGAGGTCGATGGCCAAGAGGGAGACCGTGTCTTCGGTGGACGGTGGAATTAAGGACACCCGCTCTGTCGTTCCTTAGTGTGAAGAAGAAGAAGAAGCTGCTCGCAAAGCAGACGCGCCTGGAATGAACTTTTGCGGCAGGTCGTAAGCTGGTAACTTGTTGCTATGAACAGTTAAGTAAGTAAGAATAATAAAATATTCATAGAAGACAACAAAAGTCACAAACATTAAGTTGCTAATAGTTAATTAATTATACGAAATTTACTTGGAAAACTGTAAAATGAGCAACAAATAGTGATTCCAACATGTAATGAAAGGATTAAAGAACATCAGAGGTACACAAGATGCTAAAAAAGTGATTTCTAACAATGGACTAGAACAGAAAAGGGTCGAAAGGAGCGTGCAGTGATGCTAAATTTTCCGACAGGGCCTACGCGCCTGTTGCCTGTTTCATATGCAAGCATGTGTAGGCATTTTAGTGGCCCAAATGCGTTTGTGTGTTCGCGTAAGTGGTTGTGCTTGTAATTGCCAGTTAACGGTGTTTCAGTAATGCTATTGATATTGCCAGACCCTAACAAACTAAGCCAACATAGATAAATGGCTACACAGCGCACTCTGCATGTGTGTGCGAACGCAATCAATTTTGTGCTCCAGTTTGACCGCAATGAAAATTTGTTGTAAAATTTGGTTGCGCGCAAATTGTTTGCAACATTCCCAAATACATAGAATGCGTGTAAAATATGTGGCAGGTTTTTAGGTTTGTTTTTAGTTTTGCTAAAAAATTCAATAAATAACTATAAATTGTAAAACTATTCACAATATTACACGAAATTAATATGCCCCAACCATTTCGTTTTTAATTACAAATTTGCACCAAAATGTAATGAATACATTTTAAGAATGTTAAATCAAATTATTTGGATTTACTTGAGCAATTAAATTTGAAATAATTTTTTTGTTTAATTTGCACCAAAACATACAGAATTGAATTTATAAGCGAAATTTTTCATGAAATGAAATGAAATTTGGTTAACACATTATTATTTTATAAAAAATTTGTATGCGATTAAAAAAATTAAAAAAAACTGTATTTTAATGAATTTATCAAAACTTGAAATTCGTATTAGTTTTGTTTTATTTAATTTAGTTGATAGTTATTTCATTGCAGTATTTTTCAATAATTTGTAAAAAATATTATATTAACATTTGATTTAAAATGACTCGCGAAAGTAAAGGAAAATGTTGGGATAGAAGCAAAATGTGCTAACTAGGGATCGCAATTTTTGGTCATTTTGCAATCCCGAGATCCCGGGATTGCGATGCCTAATGCTAACATACGAACTTACTAAGAGTAGTTGGAATTAGACTTCTGTGGACCCCAAATGGATTGAAATTTCATATGGTGATGAAAATTAAGGGAACTGAACACAGCATGGCGTCTGTCAGAAGTAAACAACATCAAACTCAGTTTTAAAACTTTTCGGTACATTCTTTTTATGTAACCTGCAAGCTCCGCAATCATATCTACAAACTCCATACTGGAAACTAACCTAAGATAGGTTGAGGACAACAGAATTTTCAGTACACCAAATTTGGATAACCTTGACCCAGATATGCTGACCGTACTACATAACAGTGGTTTACATTTGCTAACCGATGCCCTGAAATATAGATGTAGTTAACATAGTTACAGTAAACTAAACTTCCGTCTTTCTAAAGAACTTCTCTCACTAAAAGGAACCAACCGAGAACCATGATTGATGTTCTGACTGATCACTGTTTAACTCGCATCCTTGCAAGAGAATAAGATTATCTTTCTAATGACTTCTGTTAAAGCTCTATAGACGAAAACGAGAAGAAAAAAATGCATTTCTTCGCCTTCTATGTGGACTTGTGCATTGTGTAGAAGAAAGAACATTCACCTGGGCAAGTTCTTCTTCTTCAATCTAGGGCACCTACCCAATAGGACCATTCACGGTCTACTAGGATTCATAAAATGCCCAAATTAGTGAGCTGGTTCAATGAGTGAGTGGCCTTAAGCTCGATATTTGTGGTACCGGATATAATAGATTTAACTTATGTTTTGTACCCAAAATATTCACTATCACTTTAATATTGTTATAGGTGTTTAAACCTTTCGGTGATTTACTCCTTAAAGCTGTTCTGAGAGGTAAATGAAAGCAAGGAGCTATCCGGCGTTCATTTGACAATGTCTTGGAAGTCAGTGGACACTGGCTTTTCCACCGTGTTTCACCTTCTAAGCATGTAGTAATGTCCAGCTGAAGGTGGATGTTTGGCCGAAGCAGAATATTCAGCATAACTAAAATATTCGGCCGAAGTCCGAAGCAAAATATTCAGCATAACTACAGTATTTGACCGCAGTCCGTAGCCCAAGTAGATTATTCAGCATGCAAAAAATAGTCGGCCTAAGCCGAAGCAAAATATTCGGCATACATAAAATATTTGGCCGAAGTTCGGCCGATGCACAGCTTAACTAAAATGCTTGGTCGAAATCGACTATAATAACAAAAAATCTTTAAGAAAAAAACGATAAAATTTAGCAGTTCGTTCCTTATTCATTTCTTTGTTCCACTTAAGAATTAATAAAAGAATATACATATATATTCGTGTTTATAGTTTAGTAAAAAAAAACTCAAAAACAGTTTGAGTTCAGTTTCTAATAAAAACAAAAAAACTTAACAATTCAATTGACCTAAACAGCTGATTTGAGTTCATTTTATTAATCACAATCTTGAATCCGAACTATCGATAAAACCCGATATTTGAAAAAATACTTTGAAACAGAGCAACTTGACTTGCTTTATAGTGCGAAAACCTTCGGCTAAAGTATTTGGGTATTTTGGCTAAAGCCGAAGCTAAAGCAGAAGATTTAAAATTGGCCGAATAAACCGAATATTGAAGCCGCAAACAAATATTCGGTCGTATATTAGTAGTAAGCCTCAGTCTATGGCATCAAAGACTGGAAAATTACGCAAATTGGGACAGATATCGTAGCAGAAATGTCCTATGGACCATTGGTTTTGAGAAACTACTCAATTTATCTAAAGGTCTATAATGGTTAGCTGACCTTAGGATAGCTGAAAAATAGCGGAACCAAAGGAAGACTACTAAGCGGTTTTCGTTGTTCAATACTCCCGTAGGGCATCAGCAACACGGCTTCCATGCAGATTTAAATTTCCTATGCAATAAGGACACAATCTTATTGTCTTTTGACTCTCTGAATTAAACCTACATTTTGTAGTTTAATTTGTAATACTATTTCCTCATCAAGCTGTTATGCACAATGAATTCACTGGAAATGCTTCATAGCCAAATTAAAGCTAAAAAATACAATAAGCACACATCAGCAGTTGGCTTGGGACACTTTCCCCTTTCGACAAAATTAACAATATTTAAATTCTATTATTTGTCAGCGTATGTCTCTGTCAGCGCACACATACATACAATAGTTGAGTGTGTGTGCATGTGTGAGTGCCTGTTCGTAGCATGCATACCGACCTGCCTGGATATATTGCAAATTGTCTGACATGTCGACTTGTTGTTGGGACATTTCACCACAGAAAATAAAGTGGTCTCATCAACAATGGCAGCAAAATATTATTTACACACTTTTATTAAGAAATACACTCGAGCTGAGCATTGAAACCAAAGCCGAGAACCAAATCGAGAAACTAAATATCCACAAGACAGCATTTTGTATGCGACTATTGCAAATATACCAGATACGTACATACTAGGCATCGCAATCCCGGGATCCCGGGATTCCGGGATCCCGGACTTTTTCCAGTCCCGAAAATCCCGGGATTCAAATTCTTTTATCCCGGGATTTTCGGGATTGCAAAAGATGCTTCAAAGTTCAAATGAAATAAATTTTAAGGCACAAAAACCCAATTCCTTATTTGAGGGAGAAGGGAGGGGATAGAGTGCGTCTTTTGCAAAAGGCTTATGATTATTTACTAAGCATTCAACCAACAAGTGTTGAATCTGAAGGATGTTTCTCTTCAGCAGGGTTCATTTGAAATAAATTTCGCTCTAGATAAGAGAAAAAAACACTTAATGCCTTTGTATTTTTAAGATCTCAGTTTTTAGTTAATCAAAACGCTTAACTTTTTATCGAAATAATCGAAGTAAAACTAAAAGCACAAACAAATTAACTATTTTATTTTTTTTATCAAATATGCATATATATGCACTTTATGATACATCGGTTGCAAAGTAATAAGTTATGTTTAAGTGTCATTTTTGGATAAAACAAAATGCTATGAAACTGAAGTTAAATGTCAAATGAAAAACTTTTAATTTAACTCTTCAATTCCCAGTGTCACCTGTAGGTGACAGATGCTTAATATTTGTTTTCCTACCACATAGGTTTTTATTTTAAAATTCTAACACTTGTATAGCAAAGTCAATTAGTAGTACTTGTTTATTTAATTTTCCTACCAACACTAGCGATACGTCATTTGTAAAATTTATTCAGTTGTTTCACGCGTAATTAAAGCAGTGCGAGTTTGTGTGGTTTCTTTCAATATAAAAATTAGGGTAGTTTAAACATTTTTTATGTATTTTTTTGTCTTATCCAAACGTATCTAAGCTCTTTTATTTAAAAAGAAAATTTTCTTTTTCACTATTTTGGACATGGGAATTGAAGGGTTAAACAAAATGTGATTAAATTCAAGATAAAAAATCTTGAAACTACCCAAATGTGATTAAAATGTGTCCATTTTTATGATAAATATATTATAAACAAGTATTTATGCAATTCGGGAAAATTGTTTTATTAAAAAATTTGTTATATGAATCCCGGGATTAAATCCCGGGATCCCGGGATTTGACTTTTCAATCCCGAAAATCCCGGGATCGCAAAATGGCCAAAAATTGCGATCCCTAGTACATACATAAATACACACATATGTATGCCATAACTACTACGAATAATCTGCAGAGGATTTTGTGGCCGTTTGCCCGTCCGAAAACGATGTGTGCGAGTGAAAACGTTCGTTGCAATTTTCCTTATTTAATACATTTTTGTTGTTTTACATTTCCCTTGTACCAAATTTCATTTCAGTTTCATTGCAACAGATAGTTGTGGTAACTGCAAATTATTTGCTGTGAAAGAAACACCTTAAATAATCTGAACACATTTCAAACATATGCAATTTACTTGTTTTCTTGTGGTTCAATTCAATTTTAAATGCTTTTTTGTTGCCTTCGACTTCATTACGCATTTCTAATAAAACCAAAATGGATTTTCTTTTAAATAACTGTGTGAATTTGTTTGTCCATATGATTTTGGTTTAAATTTTGGTATTTTATCAAAAATGGAAAACTAAACTGAACTGACTGACTGCTCATTGATTTTACTTTATTTAAATTGATGTGGTTTTATGTTTTATTTGTTTGATACCTTTAATTGTTGGTTGTTTTAGCATAAGTGAAATTATATGATTTTAATTTGTCAATGCATTTTATTAATTTAAAATTATTTAATTAATTTATTAAATTAAATTATTTTATTAAAATTAAATTATAATAATGCTTAATTAAATGTTTTTTCGGGTGGGTTAAAGTTTTCTCCCCTTTTTCACATTCTTACGCTGAAACGGCATACAAAAACCATGTAATCTTATATTTTAAATAAATGAGTTGTTCAGAAATTGTATGTCAAATATTATGAAGACAATTTTTCTGGAACATTTTAACCCTCTAGCTCCCATGTTTATGGGCCAATTTGGCCCTTTTATCCTAAAATGCCCCAAAATATCCTTTGAAATGGAGCTTTTAAGGAAGAAATGTATCACGAATATATTCGCCATAAAATTCTACCATAGGTTTATGAATACATAAAAGCCCAAAATTTAACATTAACGCCAGAAAATAAGAACTGAAGATGTGTTTAAGTGTTAAATTCATACTTTCATTGTAAGAACTTTGGTATTTATTTTTTGTTGTATCCTGAACTGAAGAGCTAAAATTGATTCAATTACAAGTCAAAGAGACTCGTGGCTGGGAATGGTCAACCAATGATTCAAATTGTATGTGTTGAGTTTGATACGGGCGATGATGAATCAGTAACTTAGTCAGGACAAATAATTTTATGCTAATGCGATAAATATATTTATCGAATAAAAGATTACAGTCTTCACAGTTAAACAAATCTAAAACTTTTTACAAAGAATCCGTCGTGGATTGTGCTTTTGAAAATATATTTTTAAATTTTCTTGAAGACTTCTAAAAAACCCTTCAAAACTGTGTGATGAGCATAGAGGGAAGTGTCACAAGTTTAACTTTTATAATTATTATTTAGTGTAAGCAAATTTTGTTTAAATTATGTTAACAAAACATTCACTTATTCTTTATTAGAGAAAATTTCAAAACTTTAAGATCAATACTACATATTAAGATTTATATCAAAAAACGAAAGAGAACCTTAGTACACAATTTTACTGTAAATATATTTTTCAATTGATGTTTTAAAACGGGGACTTACACTAAAGCATTATAAGGCAATGGGCTTATGCGACCCTTTTTAACCTTTGACTGCTGTCATTCGGTCTGACAGGCCGCGTTTGAGTTAACCCTTTCACCATGTCATATGGCAACATGCTTATTTGTGGTCGTCTGAAACCTCTATGGCTTCAGGAATATATTTTTGCTTGGTAGCATTGTATGCTTTGCAATCGTAGGAAAAATTTTTAATGTTTATGCCTTTACATAGTCAAGAAAATTAGCTGAAAATAAGACACATTTATAACTTAAATTTTTAACTTCAATTCAGACACATTTTTTAAATATTTTTAGCTAAATTAAATAAAGAAATTATCGGTTTAATTGTGCTTCAACAATTTTATGTTTAGGTAATTGTTGCATCTACAACGGTGTGGTTGTTGTCATATGATAACACTCTACAAAACGGGGTCTGGTATTAAAAATTTAAAGAATGTTTATAGAATATTGTTGGTATAACACAGGAGACAAATACGATAAATTTGAATTTTTAAGTCTACCCAGTAAAAACTTGTGAAATCACCGATTCAAGTCGAAATGCTTAGGTAAAAAACCTACAATTGCAGATTCATTGTTTTTACCACAATAAAACCTTATTCTTCAGGTTTTTTCTGTATTCAAAACATTAGCATTTACGAGCGATTTTCTAACTTGGATTTTTTCTAAGTATTGCGGCCAAAAATTTGATTTGGCAGTAGTTGAAGGTTAAGCCACCCATCCATCTTTTGTGTTGCTATTTACATTAGACATGATTTTGTGCACGATTTCAATGATGGAGAACCTCTCATTTAATGCGGTTTGGTAAAAACATTGTGGGCCTAAAGTGGGGTAAATGGCGTCCCATCACGGTCGAAATTCACAAATAGCTGCGAAGTTGGACAAATTGCACCACAACTGCTCTGAACTTGCTCTTAGAGGGTTAAAACCTATGACTCACCTCTATTAGCTTTTTCCTCCGAATATTTCTTTCAAGCAAACTTAGCCCCTATCTCCAACCCTTAACACATTTTAAGCGGGTAGCCTAGTATATGAAACTATGCTGCGTAGCGGGCATTACTTGCAAAACAAGCAAAAATTGCGCGATCCAAAATAAATAAAACTTGAAATTTATGAAACTAAAATAATTATATGAAATAATACTTTCAGTTTTATATGAAAACCAATCCGGTAAAAATACCGTCTCCCACTTTTAAAGTGCCTACATTCAAAAGGTAAAAATACCCGCCCCGCTTATAAGCAGCAGTTTTCACAACGGGTAATTTTACCCGGCCCGCTTTTAATGTGTTAATGGGACTTCCATACAAACTGATCGGTTTTATAAAATAGGCTCCTTGCTCCCAGGGTGCCCCAAGATGTATCAAATACAAGACCGACTCTCATTTATTTTCTCTTCCGAAGGTTTTTTCCAAACATACCTATCCGCTATCTCCAAATTTTAAAGGGGCTGCCATAAAAAACTAGTAAGTTTCAATGGAATTGGCCTCCGATTAAGCGAGGACACATCGCATCTCGGAAACTACTGAACAGATTTGAATGACTTTTTCAACTATCGGCAACATTCTTCAGTACAAAAAATACAAAATCAATCAAGTTTCAAAAATTCACCGCCAGAGGACGTTTCTCATACAATCGGAATCGAAACTGTAAACTTTAAACACATTTTTCTCGAAACTACTTTTTCGATACGGTTGACATGATATCTCAAGTTCTAATCCGATTTGCTTGAAATTTGTAACAGACATTTTTAATACTATCAAAATTGTCTTGGCGTAGGGGTTTTTGTAATTTTTTTTTTTTACTGTTTTTAAAAAATTACCAACGTTGAAGGAGGAAAAAATGGCCATAATTCTTATATTTTTCAAGTTACAATAAAAAACTGATAAAAACATGGAAACTTTTGCTTTTTGCCCGTAGAATCACCTCAAAATTGAGCCTCTAGACTAGAATACCCCCTTAAGAATGGTTCATTACAAAATATGAAATCAAGAGACTGCAAATCCTCCTGTTTATGAACGTTTACAAGTCGATACTATAGTAATGGCCTTCAGTTATTTTGAGCCCTGTTAACATATTTTCTTTTAGATTTCTTTTTGCGTTTGAGAATTATTAAAAAAAAATAATAAAAGTAGTCTATGCCGGCAGCTATTCGCCTTATTCACTCGCTTCTTCAGCTCTACTTTTTTTTACGTTTACTTGACTTTCCCAGAATCTACAGTAATTACCAACAAAAATAACAGTATAGCTTCCCATTCCATCCCTTTTGCTCACTTTTCACTATATTTCTGCAAAAGCAAAGTACTGATTTAAGCGCTTAATTTAAAATTCCAGCTGCAAAAAGGAAGCCCACGCGAAATGGCACTGATTTTCCGCACAAGCACAGTGACGCACCGACACCGACAGTTGTCGTTGCGGGCGTTGTTGTAGACCTGAATATGAACATATGAGCTCACCATTTACATAAGCGGCAAAATCCACTCCACCGTCCGCGCTCCGGTGGCGACTGTCGTCGTCGATGTCGGCACCGCGATCAAAGCGGCCCTGCGCGGTGCCGCCTATGGCGGCGGAAGCGGACGACAGCAGCAACGACGACGACGACGCCGCTGACGACGAAACGGAAACATGCGCTGCGGCATGTGCGACACGGGCGACATGCTGGATTAATAAGGCGACCGCCAGAAGATTAAACACCCGCGTGCAGTTGCTGTCGCGCATTGTCCATCTCACAGCATATGCGACGCGTTGTGAAATGAAAGCGACCGAACCGTCGACCCACACGACAACACTGGCACAATATGGCCAGTGGGGTGTTGTTGTACGCGACGCGACCGAACACGACGCAACGAAACGTGCGCTCGTGTGAAATAAGTTTAAATTAATTTAATATAGGCGCACTTTCATAGGTGAGTGTGCGAGTGTGTGTGTGTGTGTGAGTGAGTTTAAAACTGTAAGGGAAAAGTTGACGGTGACAGCGGATTTTTCGCCTTCTTTGCTTTGTATGTATTTCGTTTTTAATGCTTTATGCTTTTCTCTTGTTCGCGCTGCCTGTATGGGTAAATATTTAACTGTATAAACGTATGCGTGTGTCTATGTGTGTGTGTGTGTGTGTGTTTGTAAATGTTGTGTGGCGCTAGCAAATTTATTCGCTGCCGTTGTGTGCAAATAAATGGCGACCAATGTTGCCGTTTCCGTCTCACGTTTGTGTCTCTTGTTGTTGTTGTTTTTCTTGTTGTTTTGCAATATTTTTGCTTTCGTGTGTTTTTGCTGTTGTACGTTTTTGTGGCTTGGCTGTGGGTTGTTGTTGTTTTTTTAGCCTGTTTATTGTTATTCCACTCGGTTGTGATGTGGTTGTGTTTGTTGTTGTTGTTGGTTTTATTTTTGGTTTTTATTTGTTCGCGTGTTCTAGCGCTGCTTTAACTTTTATTATATATCAGTTTTTTTGTTGTTGTTCTTCTTGTTTTTGTTATATTTTATTTGAGTTGCTTTTGGTGTTACTCGTTGTTGTTGTTTTCTTTTTGCTTCTACCAATTCCCTAGATGACCATTAACGCCGTGAACACGCGCCAGGTTATGAGCGCTGCGTCCGTCTGCCCTAAAGCCGCGCAGAGTGACAGCATGTAAGGACTCTCGGACTCGCAACGCGACGCGGAACGCTGCGGCAATAACTGAACGAAACTGGCTTTGAGAATTGTTAAACAAACACCAACCACAGCTGGCCGTAGAATTTCAATATTAAATTGATCCCAACACAGCCAGCAACTTTTTAGTTGTTTACTTTGATATATTTTACTTCTTTACTTTGATACGTTTTAGTCCATTTTTTCCATGTTTTCGTAAATTGTATAAACACGTCTCGTGCGTCAATGCGAATTTTCGTATTTATAACTCAGCGTTTTATTTAACTTTAAGCGCTTCTTTCCGTCAGCGCAACGGTTTTCCTATTCTTTGAATCCGCTTTGCGCTTTGCCACAATGCCACACTTAATTGTATTCCCTCCGGGTTGCTTTGGATTTTTGATTTGCGTCTGCTTCCGTCACTGGTGCGCGCACAGCAATTTGCCGCTCGTTCGTTGCGCCTTTGAGCGCTCGCACTGCTCCGACCCGCGGCCGCCGCTCGATTTGGTTGGCTGTAACAAGCAACGTTTCCGCTGCCGCCTCGTAGCGGAAGTATTTAAATTCAATTTATTTGCACGTATAATTGAAGCATTAACGCGTTGCTGCCAGTTGCTGCTCGCTCGCTCAGATTGTCTTCCTCTTCTTGCGTTGCACTGTAGTCGCTTCGGTTGCTTTTACATTCACAAATATTTTTATGGTTGATGGAGCACACTTTTCGTTCTGCGTCTGGCGCGCCGATTGCTTTGCTTTGCTTTGCTTCGGTTTGGTTTGCAACTGAACGCCGGCACGTTTGGAAAATAACTGACAATTTATGCGCTCGTACGGCGTAATATGAATGCCGCACTGCCACTCGCTGCGGCGCCCTGCTCCCGGTGCTGGGGTCGTGCGCCTCGCTGCAGTCAACAAAAATGTCAACAGAGAACGAAAATACGCGCGTTTTCTGAATGAATTTCCAGCGCATGCGCCGCTGCGCATACTGGAAAGCAGTCCTACGCTCCTGCCTGGCGTTGCTCCTGCGTTCGACCAGTACTGGTCGAAACGTGATGCCCACAGCACAATGCTGTCGCACAGGCAATCAACAGCCTTGCGAGCCTGTGAACTCGCACTTTATGACAGCGCAATTGCCGCATCAAAATTTTATTTCTCCAAATGTATTCAGCATTTCATTGGCTTCTACCAGACACACAAACTCAAACACTCACTTATACAAACCATCAGCGAGTCGCACCATAAGTATTTTCATTATTTCATCCATTCGTTGTTCGCGATTATCCTTAAAACGCCGTGTTTACTTAGAACCTGTTTTTCTACGTTCCTGTTTGTTTGTCTGTTTACTTGCTTTGCTCTATTTTACTGCGCCCTCAGCTCGACTGTTTGCCAACTAGACTAAACTACAACAAAAGCAACAAGAAAATTATCATCAACGTGTCGTATTATGATAACGTTGTGTTGACACACCGGTTCAAGTAAAGCAGTCGTAAATTTGTGTCCTTGTTACGAGGCGTTGTTGCGCGCCCACAATGCCACAGCTAACCATTTGCCGCCCACTGGCGCACCGCACAGTTCGCCGTTCACTCGATCGCTGTTTTGTATTTTAATTGCGGCACGTGCTATGCGATAAATTAAGGCGTTAATTTCAGCATAGCAAAATAAAATCACGAAATCTCTTTAATTAAAAGTGTTATTGGATTTCATTATTTGTTTTCTGTTTGTGTGGTTCGTGTTGCGTTGCCTGATATGCAACGGATTACAGTTGCTCACAGCAACTTGACGCAAGTTGTCGTTGGGAGAATGAAATTTTTTCGATTTAGTTGGGATTTATTGCAAACTTATACAGGGTGTGAATTGTTAGCTTTTAACTGAATGAATGAACTGATGTAAGTAACAGAGTGGTAGAACGGGGCGTATGAGTGATTTGGTAATTTGATTTCATGCAATCAGGGAGCAATTTTAGACCTCAGTGGAGACATTTAGATTCTCTTGGGCAGTCTAGAGTTAAATACACTAAAAGATTATAAAATCTCGTTAAAAATATTGGATTCCATTTTTTTATATGCAATGGATTCCAGTTGCTGTGAAGTTGACGTGAGTTGTCCTTTCGAGGTTGAAATTTTTTCAATTTAGTTAGTTTCTATTGCAAACTTATGCAGGGTGTGAATTGTTAGCTTTTAGCTGAAGTGATGTAAGTTACAGAATGGTACAACAAGGCGTATGAGTGATTTAGTAGTTAGACTTCATGCAATCAGGGAGCAATTTGAGACCTCAGTGGAGACATTTAGATTCTCTTGCATTCTAGTGTTAAATACACTAACCGATTATAAAAACTCGTTAAAAATATTAGATTCAATTTTTTGATATGCAATGGATTCCAGTTGCTGTGAAGTTGACGTGAGTTGCGATCTTATACAGGGTGTGCACTGTTGGTTGTTAGCTGAAGGGATGTAAATAATATAAATGCGCAACGGGGCGTATGAATAATTTAGTAATTTGACTTCATGCAATCAGTGACATTTAGATTCTCTTGGGCATTTTAGTGTTAAATATCCTAAGCAATAACAAAATATCTTTAATTTAAACTTATTAGATTCTATTTTTTTTATGCAATGATTTACAGTTGCTGTGAAATTGGCTCAGGTTGTCGTTTCGAGGTTGAAATTTAATCATTTTAGTTGGTTTGTATCGATAATTTATAAAGGGTGTGCACAGTTGTCTGTTAGCTGAAGAGATATAAATAACATAATAGTTCAACAGGGCGTATGAGTGATTTAGTTATTTGATTTCATGCAATCAGGAAGCAATTTTAGACTTTAGTGAAAACATTTAGATTCTCTTGGGCATTCTAGTGTTAAATATCCTAAGCAATAACAAAATCACTTTCATTTAAAGTTAGTGGATTCCATGTTTTGATGTGCAACGGATTACAATTGTTGTGAACTTGACGCGAGTTGTCGTTTCTAGGGATTTATTGCGCACTTATACAGGATGTGCAATTTTGGCTGTTAGCGGAAGTAATGGAAATAACATAATGGTTCCACGGGGCGTATGAGTGATTTAGTTATTTGACTTCATCCACTTAAGAAGAATTTTCAGACCCCAGTGATCTCCAATTTCGATTCCCTTGGACTTTATAGTGAAACCTACCTAAACCAATCGCAAAGTCCTCTTCATAAAAATAGAACAAGTACTTATTTCAGTACCAGCTCGAACTGTATAACTAACTAAACTAGACTTATTGTGCAACATGCCACGTGCCGAAACAACAGTTGAGATAAACTAAACACAAGCTTTCAAAACAAAGACTCCATGAAACCATTCAATGTGGCGCAACATGCCACGGCAACACAATGCCATTCATTATGTAATTAATATAAGTTAATTTTCGCTTACTTTGATTTCATTAGCAAGGAATTCCAATAAAAAAAGTTTATATGCTGCACTCCCACGCTCACTCTCCTCCCCTCCCCGCACTCTGCCCTCACTAACACACCAACCACAACTGCACTCAATACCTTAATCCAAACAGCCAAATGCCGAGCAACCACAAAAGCGTTGGTGTTTTCTAACAACAACAACAATCAAGAACGTACACGTTAAACAAAGCAACAATTACCGAAGGAGCACAATGTAACCGAAAGCAACAACTTCAATTAGATTACATATCGATATAAATAAGCGGCGCAGCGAGTGGAGACGTCAGACGCATGCAAAACAAAGTGCCCGCAAGTCTGATACTATGAGGCACCGTTGGCACGGCTAACGGTAACTGTCTGCGAGCAAGCAAAGTTGCTGGGATACCGATCGGAAAGCAAAACAAACGCGTACGCACACGCACACACAGACATATTTATGTGCGTGTGTGTATCGACAATAATAGCGTACGAAGCACAATAAAATAGGCACCAGCAACAGTCCCCGCGAGGACAACATTGCTCGCCATGCATGCGTCCTGTCGTGCGAACAACAGCAGCGACGAGTAGTCGCAAAGAAAAACTACCAACATGTTGTGTGCGAACTTTGCCAATTATCAGCACGCCATATTTTCATGCTTTAATTTATTTGCAACAACTTTGCTGGGCCGGAAAGTAGAGGATGGACTGGCAGCAGTGTTTTTGCTTTCTCAAGTGCTTTTTTTTTATATACACACTAACTTTCTCACTCGCGCACACAATTAATCGTCCGTGTAGTTGATGTGTTAGGCCGCCAATGCGGGTAGACGAAACGAGTATTTACACAGTTGTCGGTCGATGTATTTGCGTAATTTACCAATTAAATGTTATTTGTTTATCAGTTGCAACGGCAACAACGGCAAAATAATTTCAAGGGAAATTATTGCCATTTGATGATGCGATGTTGCGAAATTCTCGTGGGCGCCATTCGATGTACGTGACGCAATTTGCACTGTTCGCATAGGTGAGATGGCCGCCAGTCACAAAAACACATACATACACACAAACAAACACACACAGGTAGATCCAGTGAGGCAATTGGAAGCAAACAATCGAGCGCTGAATAATTTTGTGCCGTTGTAAAGTCATAATCGACACAGTCTGCAGCGGCAGCCGCATTGCAATGCGCAATGCGACACGGCGAGTGCTCTGTGTGTCTGTAATTGCTCCACAATTACTAAAATTTATGGTCATTTGGTCAGAGTGGCACGCAACACGCGATTGTGGTCAGTTGGGCAATGAGAACCAAATTGCGTTCAAGTGGTTGGACGAGGCGTATGAGCGACATTCATCTTTGGGGATAATTTTCATTAGCAAAGGTGATATAATTTAACATACTTTTTTTTTACTTTCTAAGAATAACAAAATAGTAACAACACAACGAAAAAAGAATATAAAGAACTAAAGAAAATCTTGCATCTTCCATTGCTTGAAATTTTCTGATGAAATATTTCATTGCAAGATTCAGGTTTTTTTGTTGGTTCAACAAAAACCGTAATAATATTTTTTTAAATACTGTTGGCGTAGCCACTTTGTACAATGTGCACTTTACATAAGTTCATTTATATGTTTACCCAAAATTTAATTGTCACTTGCTCACATTTATCAAATACATATTTCTTCAGCAATTATTGTCGAATTATACTTTTGTTGTAACAAAAGTTCTACCATATGACGAAACCTGTAATTTGTGATGTGAAAAATAAACCATTGGAACAGGTGAACTATTAATTTTTGTATGGCTTCTTAAAGCAACCGTTTTGGGAGCTCAGAGGTCTTTCTTATAAATTGTTTCTTATAACTTCCACATTACCCGCTGAAATACTGCACTTCGAAACAAGCTCCTTTCCTTTCCACTGCAAGAAGTTATAATGAACACCTTACATCAGATTTTCATATCCAGTATCTGTATTAGTGTAACAACAACACCACTTGAAGTGACAATTCTGATATAAAAACAACCTCTGCGTTTTCGAATAACACCTTCTAACTATTTAGTAGCAGTGAATGCAAAAAGGATGCTCTACACAACCCAGTAATAAATGTTTACGTACAGAAGCGTCTTTCCCAGAGGACAACAGACAACATCATCATGATAGCAATCACACACCCTGGCAGAATTTAACATAAATAACAAAACATTAATTCGAGGTTCGAGGCTCGCAACTGGAATGAAGTAGGCTCAACAATGATAATAACAATCTTACAAAATATATTTCTACTTTATTTTCCCACTAATGTCCTTACTTCATGTAGTTTCTTTTTAATTCCAATTATAATGTTTTTGAGTACTTACACACTTTTTAATTTCAGAGTTTAAAATTCCCATCAACTACAATGTATAATAAAACAAATTAATAATAATAAGGTTCTGACAGTTGATTCTGGTAGAGGGGGAGTTTTACAAGTCTATTTATGAATTTTTTTTAGGGATGATCAAAGCTTCCTCCCTTTCTTCACATTCTTATGATGAATCGGCTTGTGAAACCCATGTAATTTTACGTTTTAGGTACATGATGTGTTCGGCAATCTTATGTAAAATAGAATGAAGAAAATTTTTGTGAAACATTTTAACCCTCTAGCTCCTATATTTATGGGTCAAATTGACCCTTTTTCTTAAAATGCCAAAAAATTCGTTTAAAACTGGACTTTTAAGGAAGAAATATACCACGAAAATATTCGCCATTAAATTCTACTAGAGGTCTCGGAATACATCAAAGCATTAAATATAACTTGAACGCCAGTAATAAGTCAAAACTGAATAAGAGATTCAGACGTTAAGTTTCGAAAAGCCAATACACGTTTTTTTGTTTTGCCCTCTCTACCAGATTTCGTTGTCAGAACTTTGTTATTTTTGTACAACATTTGATTTTGTTGTAGCTTTGAATATCGATATATATAAAAATGAATATCTGTTAGTTGATAGTTTGGTCACATGACAATAAAACTCAGAAACTACACGGCCGATTGAGCTGAATAATTCACGAAATGCTCTCTTTGACGAAATCTCGGTAAACCACTAAGTGCGAGTACGACCCGACAGGTGGGCATGTTCAACCTAAATTTTTAATATAAAATTTCTTCGGAATTATAAGTCGAAGATCATTGAAATTTGGTAAAGTGTGTTGTTTCAAGAGTCAATAATTTAAAAAACATTAAATACATTTTTTTAAGGCGCAGCAAAGCGCTAATACGAGCACATTCTCGTAGATCCATACGAAGGTGTCAAGTCCCACTTATAAAAATCGAGTTTGTTAAGTAATAAAACTTGATAAATTAGTGCAATTTGCTTGAAAAATTTTACAAATTCAAATTAAATTGAAAGATTCAATTTGAACTTTCCTAACTTCAATTAAAGCGACAACAAATTCTTCGTATGCGAGCGCAAAAATAATTAAGCACAGCCATCCCACACACTTCTCACCGAATGCACAAAGTTGCTTCACGCAAATTGTGCGTACAGTTTGCCCGCAGCTAACCGACGCAAGTACGCGTTAGAAACTCGCACACGTTCGCTGCTGCAACAGAATGGGAATGGCAACAATTACAACAAAAACTTTGTTATGCAATTCGGCATTTGACACGTGAGGAAAGTTTGAGTTAATTCATTTTAATTAATTGGATTGCAACGTTGAACGTTGGCTGCCGCCGACACGCGCGTTTGTACATTGCCTGCTATATATGTGTGTGTGTGTGTGTTTTTGTGAGAGTGTTTGCTACATGCTGCATGCTGCTAGGCGCCGCCGATAGACAATGTGTGTGTTATTTTGCAAAGTGCTGCGAAGGTTAGCAAGGACAAGGTGCTGTTTGCACTGCAGCCGTGCAAACACACTCAAACACAACACTGGGCACAGCGAAGCGTGAGTACTTAAGCTAATTAGTTTGTTTTGTTGCAGGAGAATTTTTGTGTCGCCTAACGACAATGCGCCGCTTTAAAGTGTCAAGTTCCAAAATGTAAACAGAAAATGGAGGGAAAAATTGTAAGCTATTTTACATTTGATGTTTTCTTAGGATGAAAACTTGTATGGTGTTATGGAAATTTGTGATTTTTGTTTAGGCAGCAAAAGTGCTCTACGGAACTTAGTTTAAATGAAAACGATGGGTTCAACCACTCGGAACGACATGAATGTTTCTAGAAATGGCATGAAGAGAGATTTGTTTACAGGTTCTACAAATACATGTAACCCTGTACTTCCAAGTAAAATTCACTCAGGGAAAAATTTTGATTTCTTATTATAACAAACACAGTCAAGTCATTTCAATAAAGTCATTTACCAGCCTGATCGAATATCTTCACTGTGCTTCAGGAATACAACCAGATTTTTTATAAAATCCTTGTGAGAAGATGTGCCATCCGAATTGTGGTGAGGCGAGCTTAAGTCTGCTTTTATGTTAGGAAGGCTGCTATTCTAACCTAAATTTACCTGAAATAATCGAAGAAATACAGTTTTTTTTAATCAAAAACCTCTACTTGAAATAGGAAGAATACAATTTTCAAGTGAAAACTGCACCGATGATCAACAAGCGACGGTTAATAAAAATATCGTTAAACTGAAACTGTATATGATGCGGCCAATGTTAAAGATTTCAATGAGTTGAAGTTGAAAGTTTGCTTAGGATTAATAACACTGGGAAACAACATTTCTGCAACCGAGTAATCACCGTATGTTTCTGAAAGAGAGCGTAATAGTCCAGCAGTTTGGACATTAATTTCCACATAAAAATTAAAGAGGTTACTATAGATATTTTCATTGACAGTATGAAAATTTGAAGAGCTAAAGCTTCAATGTGTAGGACTAAGTTGTTTGGCATAGAAATGTGAATATGTTTTGTATGTACATTAGACATGATTTAGTATTGTATGGAGATTCTTAATAATAGGTTCTCGATGCTCCGCAACCTCTCATTTTATGAGGTTTGATGAAAAAGTGCATGAGCCAAAAAATTGTGGGGCTAGACTGGGGCTAAATGGCTTCGCATCGAGGTTAAAGTTCACAAAAAAGCTGGAAAATTCGACAGATTGCTCCACATCTGCTCAGAAGTTGCTCCTAGAGGGTTAAAATCTATGACTGACCCCCACTAGTTTTCTCTAATGAACATTTCTTTCAAACATATTTATACCCTATCTCCAACCCTTAATGGGGTTCCCATACAAAATGGTCGATTTTATAAAATAGACTCCTACTGCTTCCATGTTGCCCCCAGACGTGTCAAATGTAGGACCGACACCCATTTATTTTCCCCTCCAAATGTTTCTTCCATACAGACCTACCCGCTATCTGCAAGTCTTAAGGGGGCTGTCATACAAAGCTGATCATTTTTCATGCTATTGTCTCCCCACCTGCAAATGTGGAAGTTAACTAAGCAAGAAAACATATCTCGGAGACTACTCAACCGATTTGAATAATTTATTCAGCGATTCAGCAACATTCTTGAGTACAAAAAATACAAAATTAATGAAGTTTCGGAAATTCACCACCAGAGGGCCTCTCCCATACGATCGGAATTGTGAGGTTGTCAACTTTTGAGTTTCTAAAAAGCAATAATCAAAATGTACTGTCGAAACCCCATTAACCTCCCCATTTCAAAGATAATTGTAACTTTAGATTAGTGTTAGGTTTTATTAGGTTCAGAAGCGTGTATGGGCGTGTATACCCGTATTTTTATTCTGAGGCATCAGTGCCTATTGTGAGTGCCCTCTATGAGAGCCAGGACTATGACTCCTGAAGCAAATTTTTTCATAAAAAGGTTCTATTGAGTAAAATATTGCAAAAAAATCCAATAAAGTCTTTGAAAAAATACTTCTCATGTAAAGGGAGGGAGGGAGGATTTCAAACAACAAAACTATGTCATGTCCTTGTTCAATAATTAAAAAGCCTTAAGCACAAAGCTCCCTTGAAATTCTGATAAAAATGTCTCATCTCTAAAACAAATAGTTTCCATTGGTAAACATTGCAGTCTCCTAAGAATAAAACCCTAAAAAGTTAACTTTAAAGCAAAACAAATTTTATGAAAACTTCGTTAACCCTCTAATACCCTATAAGCCTGAGTGAAAAAATTTTACGAAAAAAATTATAATTTAACAATTTAGTATATTAAAAATTAAGTATTCCACATTTGCAGTCTTTTCACCAAGTTTCAAGTCAAAATGCCATAAAAAAAACACATAAAAAAACATAAAAAAATTTATTTCCACACACAAACTTTTAACCCTTTGTATACCCATTTAAGTTTTGATAAATAGATAAGTTTGCATAAATAAAAAACTTGTGTTTTAATTTTTTTCAAGTGCTTTCATCAATTTTGAAGTCAATATTGGATGTTGATTGTTGAATCGTTAGAAAACTAAAATGTTGAGATCCTCACGGCACAAAGTTTATTTCAGGAATGAAAAAATATTTCGATACAAATTTCAAACATTGAATTTCAAAACAAGGATTCTAAGGATTCATACAGTTTATACAGTCAGGATATTTGTATAGTCTTTTTGTTATCCAGCAGTCAAAAGGCTCGGTTCATGTTTTTTTCGTATTCCTCCCGTGTGCGATACTTAACCCATTCTTGATCCCATTCAATTCTGATTTTCGAAAAAATAAAAAATATGTGTCGAATTATTCATTTCAAGCACTTTTTCGATATTTTAAGTCCAAAAACTCATCCTTGGTTCACCGTGTTAGATTTCGATTTTAAAAAAAAATTTAAAACTCGTATCGAATTATTTTTCACTAAAAGTTCTTTTACCAAGTTTGAAGCAATTCAGTCATTAATTCATGTTTTTTTCAAAGTTTATCCATACAAACTTTTAATCCCTCGTTGATCGCATCAAATTTTGATATTAAAAAAAATGAAAACACACACAGAAATGAAAACAATACAATTTAGTCTTTCGTTATATTACAATCAAACCAGTTTAAGGTGGTCAAACGTGCACTGGAGGTCATCCAGTAATAATAGCAATTTTAATAACTTTAACAATTAGTTGGCTTAAGAAGCCAACAAGCACTGGTCAAGCATTAAACAAAACCGAATATTTAGCTTAGAACGAACAATTTAATCCTAAAACTCATTCATATGCGCTTTTGTAAAGTTTTTAATCAGCTTAACCTCGCACGCTTGCAGACCTTCTGGCCCTTCTAACTTCTCACACCGTGTGGCCGACATGTTTGATAACTTTCGCTGCCTTTGCGAAGCCATTTGACCCTGCAGCTTTCACCAACATATGCAACTAAAACTCATGCAAACCGCCCTCACGCTTACGCGGACATTCATTCGCAAGCCGGTCTCTGGCACACACACACACGCGCGCTCACTCACACACGCACCGTATTTTATTTTTGACATCAGTCGGCCATAACTTTTTTAATATGTGTGCGCATACATAGGCGGCGCACAGCATGTCAGCGAACGAGTGAGCGATCAACTGAGCGAGTGAGTCAGTGCGCCACAAGTGCGCCTTGCCAGCTTAAAGCGAGTAAATTGAGTTGTTGGTTTTTACTTCCGGCGTTTGCTTTTTTTGGTATGGGTTTTTGTTTTTTGCTGCAAGTGATTATTGTCACTTTGTTTGGTGCGTTTATTTACCGTTTATAATGGCCAACAACAAAAAGCAATAAAAAGAACCATTGACCTCTCCCCCTCATTCGCTCGTGCTGCGTATTCGCGCTTATCTCGCATCGGCTGTCGCTGCCTTGCTGCGCTTTCAGATGCTCGCAGCACGTACACGCCTTTTGCTTTTTTGTTGTTTTGTTGTTTGTTTGTTGTTTGGTGTTTTACTTTTTATCTGTTTGCCGGGCAGCGTGAAAACTTTTTCAATTTATGCAGCAGACTTGTCTGTTGGCCATTGACGGTGTTGTGCGTGAGCGTTGCTGCTCGAAAGCCTGCTTTGTGTGTCTGTGTGTGTGTGTGTGTGCTTTGTCTTTGTTGTGTACAGAAAAACTACACGTTTTCGGCTTGATTGCTAAAATATTGCCGCGTTTATAGGGTTTATGTGCACACTCTCGCCGTGTTGCCTGACTGACGTACAGTATACATTTTTCAATTAAAATTTTTTTATATAAAAGATATCGCCAGACAAACAGTAGATACATTTTATGTGCTGTAACTTGTATAAGCATTGTGTTGTATTATCCGAGCATTTTTACGTTAAAAAATCAGCGCTCTTTGTGATTGTAAGCTAAGCTTTCGTGTAGCTCGAAATAACTGAAATTATTTGTTGCTGTAAATGATACTTTAACTTTTTTTAAAGCTGCCATTTTTCAAATAAATATTGTTCACTGGTTATCGTAAAACTGTAACTGAGATAGTAAAAAAATCAAACGGCTCAGATGTGAAAGATTTAAAAATATTCAATGTCGATGAAGATAGCAGGCAACTAACAGCAAAATATTTCATTATTTACTATAATCATACCTATAACTATTGTTACGAAAATGACTTCTCTAAGTTCGTATCTGGATTGTGCTTGAAAAATAAAACCGTTTCAATTGTTCAGTGCAAACGCAGTCAAAAACCAACAATCCCTTTATTTACAGATTTACACTTTGCTTGTATCTACACTTGTTACTACTTTAAATTAAAAAATTAATTAATTAATTTAAAAATTAATTTCAATATAATTATGAATCTACATATATATAATTACTTGTCTTGAATCATTAACTAACTGAGTGACTGATTGACTACCTGATTCATCATCGCCCAACCCAAACCACTGAAGCCAAAATCTTCTTCTTCTTCTTCTTCTTGACTGCTACGACGGCCCGATTACGAGACTGAGGCCTACCTACTCGCAACCTTCCATGCCATTTTGTACACGGATGGATGAGACCTACAGTTTTATGCCGATTCCGAACGGCGAGTTGGGAGCTTTTTCATAGGCAATTTTACTCTCAGAGGTTTGCCATTTCCTGCTGAGAGGACAGCCGCCGAAAGAAAAATTGTTGTTTTTCTTTTTTTTTTCGGTGCAAACGCAACGGAGTATTGAACCTCGGTTCGTGCGTCGCATTTGACTCGCGACTCAGCGCACTTGCCAGCTGAGCTACGGCGACTGCCGTAACATGAAATATAAACCGTAGGTACGTCCTGAAAAATGAACCTTCGTTAAGATGGGATTTTTTGAAATTCCGGGTCTACAGGGGCAAGACATGGGTTAAGGTGCTGCATGAAGAAACTTGATTTATTGGGTCTATTGATTTCAAACTCGACGGAAATCCCCAAATTAAAAATAATTCGACACTTTTTTTTAATTTTTCGAAAATCAAAATTAACCGGATTCAACAATGGGTTAAGGTGTGTATACGGGAAGACTACGAAAAAATCTTGAACCGATGGGCCTATTGACATCAAAGTTGATGAAAACACTTCAAATCGGAAATAACTTGACAGGTTTTTCGAATTTTTTTGAAAATCAAAACTTAAAAGGGCCCACCAAGGGTTAAAAGTTTATATGAAAAAACATGATATTTTTTTATTTCTAATTTTGTGAAAGTACTCTCGGTGAGAAATAATTTGAAACGTGTTTTTTATTTTTTCGAAAATTGAAATCTAACGAGGTCAACAATGGGTTAAAAGTTTGTATGGAGAAACATGATTTAATGGGACAATGGATTTCAAATATGATAAAAACACTTAAACTGAGAAATAATTAGATAAATATTTTTTCATAAAAATCTGCAAAATCAACAAAGAGTTGAGAAGAACTTGATTTATTGACCTCGTTGACTTTAAACTAGCGTACAAAGTCGCGGGGAGCCTCTTTTATTTCTTTTTTCCGTCATCTCTTTTATACAAAACACTTCACTCATTCTCAGACAACAATGTTTGTTTGGCGTTAAACAAAAAATAAATAAATATGAATGAAATTTTGCACAACACGAGCACTTTAAAGTCCTTTAAAGCACACAAAACGAAATTGCAAACAAAAAAATTCCCCACGACTCGTATCTCTGTGCTCAGCTGAAACTGAAAATTGTTGTTTTCTTTCTATGCAACAATTAACGAAATATATGAAAAAAATATGTTTTAACCTTTGAACATTCAGGTTTTCCTTATCAAAATATTCCTAAAAATTCAAACGTTTCCAAATACATTAAATAAATGTATTTCCTAAAACCATGGAAAAGTCAGAAATCCAGAAAGTTCCATGTTACCGTATGGCAAAAAAATAGCAAAAATAAGTTTGAGTAAGTTTCATTGCGCTTTCAGAATAATCTGTCTACTGGGTTCCAAAGAAGCTCCAGGAAGATAGAAATGAAAGACGTTTTCGAGAGTGAATTTACTATCGAATATAATTTTGTTTGTACTTTACTAAGAATAAATGTCTGGCCAGCGGGGAAACATGTATTCTAACAACTCGAAGTCGGGGTTCTCTGCTTATGGCTCTGCTTCCTGGCAATACTTTGTCTTAAACCAAGATTGTTGTATATTTTTTTCAGTTTGCAAATTCATTGACAAAAACTTTCTACAATTTTTAGCTACTGTAATAATAGTTTTATTATTTGTATTAGCTAAGCTTTCTACTAATTATTACTGGCGTTGTACCAAAGCATTTAGTTAACCTTCCCGTTGCTGGCAATGCCTCTGTATCCTTGATAGCAGAATATTTTAATCGGAGTTCTATCTTTGAGTTCCATATGCACACTTAATTCCGAGGCACTTAAAGTATTATAAATTTCATTAAAAGAATACAAATTTAAAATCGACATTTCTCTGAAAAGTAAACATGTTAAGCCGCCTGACAGATGCACCATGGTCAATTTTACGAATTATGAATATGTCAGCTTATGTTAAATCTTTACAAACACATTTTTTTTACATACATTTAATACGAAAGATTGAATTATTCCGTCCAATTTCGTGTGGGCACAACATGTCGTATACGTAATATAAAAAATTCTCAGCCTTATTGCCTGCAAACACACAAACACATCAATACACTGGCTGCCCCATAAATAAGTGGAGGCACACAAAACATGCTTTTTGTGCTGAAAAAAAATACAAAAATACAAAAAAAACAAACGCAATTTTTTTTACTTTTAAACTTATCACACAAATAAAAAAACAAACTTTACATTGCATTTTATTTGCGCATAAATCTTGAACGTTTTAAATAGCGCATAATGGAGCAAAGGGGTGCGCAAAGTCAGTGCATTAATAACAACAAATATGTATACAAAACCAACAACAACAACAATGTCGATTGCGCACATCATCAACATGATATCAATACAATTCGCATACATAAATCGCATTTGCAGCTAAAGTTGCCCGAATCGCAGCCGAACGTCCGACAGCACTTCTGCTGCTGCCGTTCTTGCTGCACTCGTAGTCGACGCGTTGCTGCACTGTTCTTGCGGCTGTCAGTTGAATTTCAGCGCGTTGCTCGCTGATAAATCGAAACGTGGCTTTCATAAAATCTGTGCGCACGGCCCGAGCCAGCATCGACTTCCAAACCAGCAAACTGCTCGTCGTACTAAATAAATCAAAATCGGCGTATGCGCGGAACGAGGCACTGCACTACCCTGCGAGAAATGCATAGCAACTTTTCGTTGCAGGTAGTTTGGCGAGAGTCGACAATTACCTCGCGGGAATACGAGTGCTGCCACTGATTTTCCGTCTATTTATAAGTGTGAGTGTATTTTATGGTGATAAATTGATGCAGTTGTTGTGCGCATTGACAAGTTAAGAATAGCGTAGAAATGTGCAGCTTTGTATGTGTCTGTGTGTAGATTTCGCGTTTAAATAAAAAACCAGTTGAAATGTCAAATCAATGCGAAAAATCGGTTGTTAGCACAAACAAAAAGCTGCCACCCCTATTAAACTTTCATTAAATGGAGCTGTACAGAATTTATGTGATAGTAAATGTGGAATTCGAAAAGCTTTCGATGGTCGCTGCTGTTGGCAAATCTTTGTTTGTTGGTTTGCAAAATTTTCATGAAAAAGTTATGGCGGAATTTTGTACATTTATGTGTTTTTAAATTGATGTATTAAAGTGTCGTTGTGTTTTTATGTCGGTATCTGTTGTCGATTCGTCAAGCATTAAGTAAGAATGAAGAAATGTGTCAATGTAGAATGGACGAATATTTTTTCTTCTATTTAGAACGAAACAATATTGTATGAAAAACCAAATTCGCAGTTTCAAATTTTGAGTAAAATGTAATTACGATTCTTTCGTTTTTATTAACATTTCTTAACAAAACAAAACATTACGTTAACTGAAAAATAATTAGAATAAATAATCTTGATTAACATTACCTAAAAGAAACTCATACTTGCATGTTGAAATTTTTATAAAAATTTTTAAAAATTTCATCTAAATATTAGTTTCCTTAGGGAAATTAACAGTTTAAGTACAATGTTCAAAACCATGTTTAAAAACTAAAACTTTATCAAACCACTGAGTTAGTTTGAAATGACTATAGATCTTATCATCCTGTACATAATTACGTGGGCAGTCCGATAAGTACTTAGCCCCACCGCCCGATGGCGCCACTATCGTAAGAGAAATTTATTATCGTGTAGTACATCCTCGTAGACGTCTACTGTCAAAATTTCAGCCATATTGGATTTGTAGTTTTGTTTTGACCGCATGTGGAAACGAACGTGTCCGCGGATTTTTGAAAAATGGAAAAAGAGCAATATCGGTCGGTGATTCGCCGAATTGGTCGCATTAGGCTACGAACAGCTGCCCCATCCACCGTATTCTCCAGATTTGGACCCGTGTGACTTCTTTTTGTTTCCAAATTTGAAAAAGTCACTCGCCGGGCAGAAATTTGAGTCGAATGAGGAGGATATCGCCGCCACGGAACGTATTTTTCAGACGGGTTAAAGAAGTTGGAGCATCGCTGGGCCAAGTGTATCGAGTTGAAAGGAGACTACGTTGAGAAATAAATCGCCACTTTTCCAAAATTTTCGTTTTTCTTTTGTAGGCTAAGTTTATATCGGACCACCCACGTAGATCAAGAAGCAGGCCCCTTGTGATGTCGTATGCAGCCGTCTCTAAAGTTCAGTAACTTTTAAGAAAATGTTTAATATTTGCGGTGGAGCATTGATAAAAATATGAATATCAAATTAAAGAAGAAACTTGTGGCCTTTGACTAAATTTTTTATTTTAAACTTTCAGGGCCAAAATATTTCTGTTAGGTCCTTTCAAAATGTGTATCATTCGATGTAAATTCGATGATATTTTAACAAATCTTTTGGAAACAAATTATGTGTTTTATATTTCGGTTTGTAGCAAAAATACCTCAAACATTTTAATTTTCTAGTTTGATTAGTTAAGAGTTAAAAAAATAAGATTCCATTCATAAGCAAGAATTTAGTATGGAATAGGAATTGATTTTATTTTTATAAAAGTATAAACAAAAAAGTAAAAATAAATTACAAAAATGTTTTTATATTGGTTTAGAGTAAAAAATATGTTTCCATCCTTAACCCGGCGTTGGTGTGGTGAAAAAAAATTACGTTATTGGTGTGGTGGGGTATGACATACCCCAAAACTTTATATAGCAGCAACCTCACGAAACAACACAAATATAAAAGACAGCAATTATATATTATTCTTCATTTAATTTTACGTAAAAAAATGCAAAAACATTTCATGTGCAAGCAATTTGTAAAAGAAAATAACAAATATAAGAAAACTGATATCCGTATTATTTACAAAAATACAACCTCTGGGGTATGGTATACCCCACCACACCGATGCCGGGTTAAGCAAGAAATTAGTATAGAATACGCAATTAAGTTTTCGTCTAAAAAAAATAGAAAAATTTAATTTTGAGATATTATGCTACGTGACGTATTTTTGTCTTAACCCTAATTCCCAGAAGCGAGCCTGACAGGCTCACTAAAGACTTCAAATAGTGATAAATTCAAAAGATTTTTGATTCCATTATTTTAAGTAATCCTCAAATGGAATGTTAGAATTATATTCCATTTATAAATTTTAACATTTTAGACAGCTTTTTACTTTTTAAACAAATGTTTTCAGTAGTTTAGCGCATATAAGTCTGAAAGTTACACTTCTGGGTTACGTTACTTTTAAATTTCTGGGAATTAGGGTTAAAGGGTATTCAGTGTAGAAATTCGAAAAAATCTTTTTTTTTAAGTTCGTATTTTTAAAGGTTAGACCTTTAAGAATAAGCTTCTAAAAGTCTTTATGGAAACTCGAATTATTTTCGGAGTTATAGTTAATTTTGTGACGCACCACTCAAACTGTCTGAAATGGGACTGTAAACTTTAAACACGTTTTTCTGGAAACTACTTTTTTCGATACGGTTGACAGGATATCTCAAATTTCTCAAAACTTTTTTGAAATTTGAACCAGCATTTCTTAACACTATTCAAACTGTCTCGACGTAGGGGTTTTTGTAATTGGTTGCCTCCTTTTTTTAACTTTGGCAATTTGTTAGAAATAGTAACCGAAACAGTACTATTTCTAACAAATTATCAAAGTTAAAAAAGGAGGCAAAAAATTAGCTTTATTTTCAGAAAGACGTCATTTTGTGCATACATTTTTTGTTTTAAATCGGCCAGATAATTTTACATCCTTGTTTAACCCATTCGAGACGACGATTTTTTTCGAACATGGTCCCCAGGAGTAAAATTTTTTTTTTCCTTTTTTTTATTATTCATTTTTGATAAAAAAACATGTTTACATGTTGGAGATCACCCAATTCGTAAGTAAATTCACATAAATAAGATCATTGCACACCGGGTGTGCAGCTCGCTCCTCGGAAAATTTTTATTGCGAGGAGCGGATTGAACACCATGTGTGCAATGAAAGGTAAAATGAAATGCATCATTAAAAAATGTATAAACATTTATTTAAAAAATAGTTGGATAATTTTATATTATTATTTTATTATTTTGCTTTGAGTTATAAAGAACAAAATATAATGCAAAGAAAATTTTTAAAAAGTAGTAAAAAGTTAATAAAAATAAGTTGAATAATGAAAAAAATAATATAACATACACGATTTTTTGGTACACAGTAAAACCAATGCCAAATTTTGTTTTCCTGTACTTTACAGAGTTCATTAGTTCCAGAAAAATCTCATTTCGACGACTAGTTTACACGGAATAACTGATATTTGCACATTACTGTTATTTCACACACGGTGTGCAGGCTGTCTTATAGCCTCGGAAATCCATTGCACACACGGTGCAAAAAGCGTAAAAAGCGACAAGTTTCTTTTTTAATTTGATACTCACGTCTTCCACATCTTCCACATTGCACAACCGAAAATCTTAAAAAAAAATCTTTGAAACTTTTAAGTTCTATTTTCATGGGTCACAAGCACTGTTGTCCGGAGTTATGATTCAAACAAATAATGCACTTACAACGAGTAAATAAGTAAATAATTTAACTATTCCGAAAAGACGAAAATCCTTCATGGCACATTGTCTCAACTTTGATTGTATACAAAGAATAATTAAATTTACTTTCTGACTATTTCCCAATTGTTCCAAGTGTAGAGACGCCTTTGCCTTTCATTAGTCGAATGTATCACTGACATTTTCAAAATCGCATAAATCCGTCGCTCGGTACATGTCGGCTACATTTGAATGTGACAGCGTAATTAACACACACGCCAGCCCGACACACTGGCACTTTTTCGGCCAGAGCCGAAAAAGTGCACAAGAAGCGTGACAGCACTTGGCGATAATCCGCCAAAGTACTTCAGCTAAAATAAAAACAAACAAACAAACGAAACAAAGTTAAACTAACTGGAATTAGGGTGTAAAGTAGTGAGCCAAAGATCTGTGCACAAACATATTCCATTTGCTGTGCAGAGTGAGATGGAGTGATATGTGAGGGGATTGTGGCGGAAGATCGAAAATTGAAAGGCGATTGCTGCAAAAGTGTCGGCTGACTAAAACTTTGTGCATGTGAGTGTCTATGAGTGTATTTGTGCGTGTGTGAGAGAGAACTAAAGTGAAAAAGATTTGCTAGCTTTTGTTGTTCATGGACTGGCAGCTGTAAAAAACTTTCATTTAAATTCAACACGTTCATTTCATTAACTCCAAGTGACGCTCGCATTGTCTCATACAAATGACTCGAGCCGTTGAGCTGCTTTGCTCGACTCGAATCGGCTCGGGCTGCGCGTCAGTTTGTCTACATGTATCACTTTCTAAGGGATATAAACGATTGCGTCTACGACATGCTGCCGCCTGCTACACACAACTCAATGGCCGCCACAAAATCACTCACACACATAAGCTGCTCACTTGCTCACAGCGTGTGGCTGCCTGCGTGTGTGTGTTTGTTTGTGTGTGCATATTTAATATGCAAGCAGCATAAGCCACCATAAGATGTAACAATCGGATGCGTACGCTGAGCGCATTAAAGGACTTTGTCGCTTTTTTCGAGCTGAGCTGCATTGAGCTGAACTGAGTTGGTTTCGAATGCAATGATAGCCACGGCACAGCTTGTAAACACTTAAATATTCAGGCACACTTAAAAAATCAGGCCGAGCAAGTAGGAGAAATCTTTTACTGCTAATCTGGTACTCTCTGCTGTCGTCCCTTTTTCGAAAGGAGGAGTGGGCACACATGAATGAATATGTCGCTGACATACTTGTGACAAATATTTTCTGCGTGCTAACAGCATCTAAAACGTTTACACAGTTTACGCTGCATGTCGAGTCGGCTTTTATGACAACGCTTCGAGCACTTGGCTTATAAATAATTCTCGTATAGTCGTTCAGCGCAGCACAAATGTTTAGCAGCAAATTCAAATGTTTTTATTTGCATAAATTTGTTGCAGCAAATTGACAATAATACATAAAATTAGGCACAACAAAGCAAAACATAACAGCAACAACAAAAGCTTCGGCACGGCGAAAGGCACAAAATAGCGCAAGACAAAAGTGCAAAAAAGAAAGCAAGCAAACAAGCAAATCGCATTAAAATGTGCGCACTCAACGACAGCAGTGAAAATAACAACAATAACAACAAGAAAAACAACAACAATCACATGCACACATTCCGAGTTGTGTCTCAACGAAAAGAGCAACGCAACAGTCGCAGCGGAAAAGCACCGTGAAAAGCCTACTTTGCAACAGCAGCAGCAACAAAAACAACAACATGAAAAACAACCATAACAGCGAGTCGGCAACAATTGTTGCAAATGATGCGCATCGTACGAATCGCTGTGTGTTGCCATCAACACCAACGGCGGCAACAGCATCGACTGCGGCAACGGCATTGGCGGCGACTACCGGCGCGCCGCTGCCAAAGTGCCACACAATCATAAGATTTGTAAATGCGATTTATGCAAAGTCTCATGCATAAAATATTACCGCTAACGGCGTGTGAATTTCGCTGCCTGCATGCGCAGCCGCCGCTCCGTGTGTGCGTGTGTATGTGTGCAGTGTTGCGGCCTTTGTTCCCTCCACACCAGTGTGCGGCTGTTTTTATTTTTCTCTGCCTAACCAGCTTCAATGTTTGGTCGATGCTTCATTTGCGCGTAACAACATTTTTCGTAATTTGTGTGATTGCGCTGCTGCAGGCAACGAAATTCGAGCAAACAGCTTTGTTGCTCCGCCACTGCAGCGGCTGTGCGAAATTGATTTTAAATTAGATTTCACAACTGCGGCCGCCAGCCCGCTCGGCGTTCGGTGGCAATGCAACAGGATTTTGGTGAATTTTATTTTGTTTGAAAATTTTGAATTTCAAGGAAGCATTGCAGGAGTGAAATAAATCTGTTTAACAGCATCTCGCACTACAATTAGATTAACTACAATTACGGTCAATTTCGATTAACTGCCTGAATAGAATAGAGTACCACAGCCAACAGCGATGTGGAAGCCATATCGATGTAGCGATGTGATTGTAATTTATTCAAAAAATTCAACAACACATCAAATTGGCACAAAGGATTTCATTTTTTATATATTTTCAAGTTTTTTTATTTTTACAAACTACAATCAGTTTTAGTTGGTTGGTTGCTTTTAGTGGCGATGTTTTTGGATTTTTGTTGCAGTTAACCGGTGTTTCTAGTCAAACGAGCTCCGGTTCAGCGAAAATCCTTTCAATTAGGCATATTTCGGATGAGTAAAAAAAACACAATCCCATTCCGAAAATTTCTAACAAAACCCAACCGCGCCAACTAACGAATTCAGCTGATCCACTTATCACGATTGTTATAACACAGCCAAATAATATCAGGACAGTATTTTTAAATTAAGTAATGTGGCACAACATTCTTTCACTCAGGCGGAGTTCGAATAGTTTATGTTTTGGACCCGAAATATTCTTTCTTTTATGCGAAGTTTCAGTTAAACGAAATAACTTTCTGGCAAAATTTTAAATTAAAATGGAACATGGACTTTTTTTCTGTGAAACGACTTGCAGTTAGGCGGTTTCAACTGTACTTACTACTTACCTACTACTTTCTACCCACTACTTACTACTTACTACTTACTACTTACTACTTACTACTTACTACTTACTACTTACTACTTACTACTTACTACTTACTACTTACTACTTACTACTTACTACTTACTACTTACTACTTACTACTTACTACTTACTACTTACTACTTACTACTTACTACTTACTACTTACTACTTACTACTTACTACTTACTACTTACTACTTACTACTTACTACTTACTACTTACTACTTACTACTTACTACTTACTACTTACTACTTACTACTTACTACTTACTACTTACTACTTACAACTTACTACTTACTACTTACTACTTACTACTTACTACTTACTACTTACTACTTACTACTTACTACTTACTACTTACTACTAACTACTGAATACTAAATACTTATTACAAGCTACATATTAGTTGTTACTTACTACTTAAAACTTGTTACTACTACTTATTCACTACTTACTTCTTCTTACTACCTACAACATACTACTTACTACTACTAGTAAGTGGTAAGTGTACTGCTACTATGTACTCATGAATTGTTCTGTGTAGATCACAAAAGAAGTTTGAATTAAAGACTTCGCTTCGTTTGTATGCACTTTTGATCCCCGCTATTTCGATTCTTCCGTATTGCTATATGTTCGACAATGGCAAACTCTGCTTCGATGAAAAACAATTTTTGCTTAATTTCCTGAAAATTTTTGTGATTATAAAAATTTATGCATTATTGAGGTATGCATTATTATTAAAGTAATGATTCTAAAAAAACAATGCATGTGAAAAATGTTTTCGTTCATTTTTAAAAACTCTCCTTTAAAAAAAATTTGGGAAAACAAATTTCCGACCCACAACTAGTCTAGAAAATATTTAATTAATAAAAAAGTGAAATCTTGCATCTCCAATCTGTGACTATTTTCAACTATTTGCAAAAATTAAGTAATGCACTGTGACCGTTTTCAATATTTTTTAATTCTATTCTATTTTATTTTATTTTATTTTATTTTATTTTATTTTATTTTATTTTATTTTATTTTATTTTATTTTATTTTATTTTATTTTATTTTATTTTATTTTATTTTATTTTATTTTATTTTATTTTATATTATTTTTTTTATTTGAATTCAGTCATAGAATACCCAACTTTTTCCTCTCAACACATACTTTTTCAATGCTCACTAAAAACTATTCAAAACTTTCCAGTCGTCTGTGACGTCTGTTTTACTCTACTTTTCATTCTTTGTTTGTTGGCCCCCTTTTTCCCCACTTTCCACCTCCTTCAACCGTCGCTGCTCTATCACAAGTCTCCCGAAAGTGTCGTTAGCGCGCTAACAACAGCGTTAAGAATATCAATGCCATCGTCAATTTTTTTGTTGCTGCCATCATAGTTGCCACTTGTGCCATCGTCACGTCGATCGAACGACTTTTTAGCCTCCCGGGCGAAATAATAAATATTGCAAATTTCTGCCAAAGTGAGAAGATGGCGCAAAGGATTAGAATTGCCAAGGAATGCAAAAAACCGAAATCACCATTTGGCAGAAAATGAAAAGTAAATAGCTGCAAATAACGCTAACAGGGGTTTTCAAAATCAATTCAATTTTATTTGGCATTCCCTGTGCGAAACCCCTTTTTGCGGGCTCGCAACACTTTGGGAGACGTTAGGAATTTGTATGAAATTTGTAAAAAGCTAATAACAAAGAAAAATCAAAATCAATGTGCTAAAAGAAAATAATTTTGCGACTACAACAAAAAGAATTAATTTCAGATCTTGATGAAATTTGCCAGCAGCGCTCCAAAGCATGGAGAGCAGCATTTAAGGCAGCAGGAAATGCATGAAAAACCGAACAAAAAGCACCGCAGAAACCGCACAACTATTGCATTCATTCGGGTCACTTACCTACAGCCACCAGTGCCCAACCGTACCACACACACACACACTCACAATATAGTTACACATATTTGTGAAAATGTGCTTCACACAAACACGCACACACACTCATGGACATCAGAGAATGTGCCCCGAAAGCTTTGTGGCCACAACGACCGAGTAGTTTGTCGGTAGTTTTGTTGTATCCAATTATTATCGCTGTGTGCGCGTGTACGTTGTGTGTGTATTTGTAAATGGTGGCGGCGAAATGGGTGAGTGTGCGTTAAGTGCGAGAAAAAATTGTTAGAACTTATAATCATAGCATCATCAACAAAATTATCGTTTTGGTAGTGCAGAGTGCGGACGCATAAGAACGAAACGTGCCAGGAATGCGAATTATGAGTTTGCCCACTTCACCAGCGCCATCGCCTTCGCCATCGTCAGCGCATGCCACATGCTTATCCGGTCACTCCGTCTACTCGGGTGGGTTGTTCTGCAGTGCTGTTGGAATATTGTCTGCTGGCAAATTAACAACTCCACACATGCACACACACACATACACACTTGCATATGTACAATACATGAACTGCGTGCGAACGGCGAGATGTGTGTCCATCGCCGCCTTCAAACCACCCGAGAGTTCGCTTTTAATATGTTTTGCTAGAAACCCAAAATGATGCATCAATGCTTGCAAATAGTTTCGTATTTAACCAAAGATGTTTATACAAAAATTCCTTCACTTTACTGAATCGATTATGGCACATAACTAGCCTCAAGAGGAATAATATTTTGTTTTGGTATTTCACCATGATTGTCTAAAATAAATAATTTCAAATATTGCGAGTACAGATAACTTTGTTCAGTTATTTTATGCCGAAAATGTATTTAACTCACAAAAAATATATATAGATAGATTAATAAAAGTGCTGTTTATCGCTGGTTGCTGCGTTTGCCTATCTCTCTATTTTGAAAAAATTTCTCTTCCTTTAAGATGACCCAAGTTGGAAGCCAGTTTTCGATTTTTGTGAAAGAAGTAAACCGGTGACCTGCTAAATCGTGCTGAGCAATGAAAGAGAATGCTGCGGAAGCGGTAAAATATCCCGCGTGAGCGTTTTCAAATATTTGCTTCTACGACATGAGGTCAAGCGGTGCCATAAAAAAAATGCACATATCTTTGCTCGTATTTCCACCATGCTTCTTATAATGCACGGCTTAAATGAATGAATTGTAAACCATACTGATTGCCTGTAATGGATATACATAATATACAACTTTCTTCTTTCTTTCTTTCCGGCCTCGATAGCTCAGCGGGTAGCGCGCTGGCTTCTCATACCGAGCGCTCCGGGTTCGATTCCTGGCTTGCGCTAGAAAAAACACTCATCTACTTCTATCGCTATCCACATGAAGGGAATGAGAATTACAAGAATCGCACAAGTGCGCTCTTGGCAGGCAATGGCAAAACCTCCAAGTGCGAACGAAAAATTGCCAATCGCCGTTCGGATTCGGCGTTAAACTGTAGGTCCGTCCCCGTGTTGTATCACATGTTGGAAAAAACAGTGTTGCATACACATTTTAAACGGGTGGAATTTGTGGTATCACAATGGGCCCATAGGCCTAAGTGTGTCTCATACAGAGGCAGCCACTTAACCAACCAACCATACAACTTTCTTTGGGTTCCACTTGATACCTTAGATACTTTTGAATCATGATTACTCGGCTTTGGCTTCAATGTTGAGGTCAACGGCAACGATTGCCGAGCATAGCGTGATATTTTTTCTTCCTGAAGTTGTCGTGGAATATCCATTTTTCATGCCCAGTCACAATCCAATGTAAAAAATTCTTTCTTTTTTGATTTTAAATCATCTTTTTCCAAGTGAAATCGCTTCCCCAAAATAGTGCTTAGTTAACACAAAGTTGGAACTAGTCAACACAGTAAAAACACGATTTTTTTATGAAATGTAATGAAAACCTCTCTGAAGCCACCGCAATCAGCTATCACCATGAACCATTCATAATGGCCAGAGCCATCTTTTCAAGACAGACCGAACTAATGTGAAGATTTTACATGCTCAAACGTCTCGATGAACTACAATGAAGGCATATTCTATAGAATTGTGGAGTTATGATTAAAATCCAGAAATACCAGTTTCGAATACATTTTGACTCCTTTCGTATCACTTTAAGTTCTTTTAATTAAAAAATTTAGAGTTTTTTTTACTTATAATTATTTGTAAAACTGATTGTACAGGGTCGCAAGAAGGTTGGCTGTGTTTCCGAATGACTTTTGTGGAAGCTGGCATTCTAACGGTTAAATAAAAAACATTGAATCAACTTTTTGAAGAAAGCACCAATGCACAGTGACTCATTCCATAGACGAAATTCCAAAAATTTACAATTTAAGAATTTAACGATTTTGATGTCATTTGAATGGTAAAACTCCAACTAAGAAAACCGAAAAAATCTGCGCAAAACATTAGTTAAGGCAGGTTTCTACCTTGTGCGGCCGAGAAAACATGTTTTTTTTTTTAATTTTTGATGGGAAGGTTTTTAAGATAAACACTGGAAATTTATTTCAGATGTAGGTATATGTTTATTGTACAAGTAAAAAAAGTTTCAAGATAAAATATGCAAAGGGGGGGAGGGGGCCATCGAGCAATGGCGGCAGGACTTCCTTACTCGCGGAAGTCCTGCCGCTGTTTGAGATGACTTGAAACACAAAAATGAAATTTTTTCTTATTCTGTATCCTTTTGTCTATGGCTGGAACTAGGATTTAAAAAAAATTAAAATGAAGGATATATGCGATTTTGACTAAAAAAACGCAATTTTTACCTACTTTTTTCAATACAAATTTCTATTTTTAATGAAAAAAAATTATTATTTCTTGAAGACCCTAGTTCGGGCCATAGCTAAGACCTTGATAAATGACTGTTTAAAATTTCGTAGCTATTGATCAATTCGTGCGGCCTAAATCACTTCCGCAAGGTCAAAAAATGTAGTTTTGAGAAAAACGCGTTCAAAGTTTTGCTTCAGTACTCGGCGCGCTCGACACGCCGAGCTTCGAAAGATTTCAACTTCAAATTTTGGGAGCGTATTCTACAATCATGTATTAATCCAAAAATGCATGAAAAAAATCGATTTTTTTGACCGCACAAGGTAGAAACCCCCCTTAATGTGTATGTTATGCAAAAGCAGCTCAAAGTTGAAACTTTTTTCACAAAAAATACCAACACATATTTTCTGTTTTTTAGTCTATTGAGGAAAAAAATTGTAAAAATACATGGTTACCAAGAAGTTGCTGAAACTTTCAATATAGATTACGAAATGATTGGGACCCTCTGATACCCAAAATAGTTTACACTTTCAGTACTAGTCAGCTTTAAGGTAGGCGACAACTATCTATTTGGATTCGTTAATCAAACGAAGGACATCGCTGAATTACTTGGCTTGTAGCTCAAATGTAATCTAAGACTGTGAAAATTAAGAAGAAAAAACATCACCGTATATAAAAACTGAAAATTTTTAGGTAATCCATCACTGAAATCCATCAATGAAATGTTTTTGTTTGTTCTCTTATTGGTTGCCTTCTTAGCAGCCTTGGCAACCAATTGCGAGTGGAAAATTTCCTCAGATAGTATGCACAGACACAGTTAAGACCGTGAAGTGAATGTTAACGGGGAGCGCAACTAAATCTCCCCCCCCCCCCCCATGAAGCTGCTACCTTATCGATTATATTTGCAGCTCAAAGTTAGCACTTAAAGCGATTTTCCTGCACGCTTGACCCTTGGTAACCAAATGCCTCACAGCTGAAAGGGTTAAGCCGGCGCCTAAGCATCTCTCAGCACTGAAAAAAGTACGCATTATTGTTGTTGTGTTGTGTTGTGGTTTTGCCAAGCAAATCGCCATAGTAATGTGGTTGCGGGGAGTAAAACCCAAAGGCCAGTAAAAAAGTGCCGATGAGACGTGATGCGTGCAGATGAGATGGGAAGAGGAGAGGAAAGGAGATAAGAGGACAGGGAAAAACGTAGTGAGTGAACGAGTTGAACCTTTCGCGCCGTTGCGTCTTGGGCGAGTGAAAAGCAACAGCACACAATGAAGCCGTAACATTTTATTGCAAACTGCTACCAACTAACAAACAACTACAACAACACCAACACACACACACACACGAACATTTACGAGCATAAAATTTAATTGGTCGAACACTTGTTAGACGCTGATGTGCGGCGATTTCGGATGGTGGTGGTGGTTGCTGCCAATAGCTGAGATGGTTGTTGTTGTTGTTGTTTTGCTGTTGCCGTTGCCTTGCATGGACGTTGATTGCATGTGCGACGCGTCTTGTCGTGTCGAATCGGGTCGGTCGGGACAAGTGTTGTCGTAACTGGTCGCTTAGCGTCGATGATGTGCAGCTAATTGATTGCATTATTAAAACAAAATGCCAAAAGTTGTTTGTGGATTTACGATTAAATTTTCCGATAACATTGAAAGGCACTAATTGAGGTTAAGTTTTCAATTTGACGCCACACAAATCGACAACCTAAGCGCCTCTATTGAGGGTCAAACGAAAACAACTTGTCTGAGTTTTATATTCGTGAATATTCAAACTCGCTGTGATTAAAACAATTCAAATCGATATAAAGTTCTACCAAAGAATGTGAACCAACTTTAGTACTCAGCGCTGTGTGTTCGCTACCGAGCTGCAGTTCATTAAAAATGTGTTCCTTCCTGGCAGCCGTTTCTTGTTCAACATTCTTCGAGTGCATCGGCCGCAACCCGAACAATTGCCCTCTGCCCGGCGAACAGCATCGCTTCATGTTTGCCATTCACCTACGAGAGTACAAGCAACCAGTACGACGTACGTACGTCCTCGCGCGCCGACAAACTCAAACATTGCAATGAAATTTGCAACGGACACACCCATTACCCGTTAGCCGTTACCCGTTCGCTGCGCAACGGAAAAGGTAAGTGAGCGGAGGAAATGTGGCAATTTGCGCTGTGAAATTGCTCTTTGCTTCCGTTTGGCTGCAGGCTGCACGAACGACGGGACGAACGCTTTTGCCAATCGACTAAGCAAAATAATCGCTGACCAGCTTGCTGCCGCACACTCAGCTGGGATTGAAATGCTGCGGCGTTGCGGCAATAAAGTGAAATTTTATGTGTTGTGAATGTTTTATGATATGCGATTTTTTATTTTTCATTTCAACATTTTCCCATTTCAGATGGTTGCGATTTATTGGCATTAGAATATTCTAAATGAAATTAGGGGTAGCGTAGGTTTCTATCTCGCTCTTTCTCTCTATAATTTACTGTTGCATTTAAAGTGATTTACAATTTACTCAGTTCGGGGCAGATGAACTGAAAGGTGTGCAATGAATATCGGTGCCGTTTATCCACAGGTACACAAGTGGACTCAGGGGCCACAGTCTCATGGTAGTCTGTCCCACGAAAAACAAGACTGCTCAAAAACCAAAACAACACATTTTTTGTTGCAAAACTTATTCATTTTTTCAAAATAGTCTCTTTCTGCTTTGATACAGTTTTTGTACGTCAATTAGACCATGGAATAATTGTTGAGTCCATCTGTATCCATCGTCATAAAGATGTCTGTCGTCGCCTTTTGAATCGCTTCAACATCAGGATATGGTTGTCCAACTACATTTTATCGAACAGATAGATTATTATTATTATTAGTGGGCACAGATAGATACGGAGCCAAGTCAGGTGAATAAGGAAAATGGATTTTTTTTTATAAAAAAAATTTAAAGTTGTCAGTCAAGTTGTGTGGAACAAAATGTCAAAATCGAATTAATTAAAGTTTTGGACATATCCGTGCGATTAAACTTATAGGGGACAGTAGGGCATCCAACTCTATTGACTCCTTGGAACATCGTCGAAACGTAGCATGTGTGGTGTTATTTTACCGATACTTTTTCGGAGTGGAGATGAGCAGCTTGAGCAGCCATCACTCCGGGTATTCCTCTGGGCAACCCGTTTGAACACTGGCGCCCATGCATTTTACGTCGAAACGATGTTCCAGCGCACTACGCACTACAGAGAAAGTTCGTTTCTGGCCCGAACAGCGCGGTTGTGGAATGGTCTCCCTGCGGATATTTTCCCCAGCACTTATGATCTCGATGGGTTCAAAGCAAGAGTTCATAAGCACTTCACTCTTAACACTATCTCCTAACCTTAATATCCTTCCTGAACCAACGCAATGCTTCGCATTAATAGCGGGCAAACCCTGCGCGTTTGTTCGTTAAAAAAAAAATATTAAATTCCACTTCCATGTATCGCAATGACGGTTTCGTTTTTGATGAACTCATGCACTTTTGTCGATATTACTTGGAGTAACCACGGTATTGGAAGGACCTGCATGTTCGTCGTCCTTTATGTCTTTACGACTGTTCTGGAACCGCTTAAACCACATTTTGGTACAAGATAAACAATCATCACCATAATTTTTTTTTTATCAAATTGAATGTTTCGGTAAAATTTAGGCAAATTTAAAGCAAAACTTAATATTGGATCTTTGTTTGAAGCACATTTTCCGACCAATGCTGTAAACAGATTGTCATGTCATGTTGTAAACCAAAGGTAATGAAATTTTGACAGCAGGTCAGTGAAGGATAAGCCTTTTAAATGTATGTGCCCAACAACAAATTGCGCGAGCAGTATATGCTTTTCGAACAATCTCATTTTCAGGGTATTATTTGATCGTTCACATGCAGATCATTCCCATTTTTCTTACACTTTCATGATCGTTGGAGACGATCACCAATCACTATCGATTGCGTGATCGTTTAAGAAAAGCGTAATGATAGTGTAAAGCAGTGGCGCAGACAGGGGGGATACTGGGGCGTTCAAACCACCCCCCAAATACCAAAATTGTTGTTAAAAAATAGTTTCAAATTGTATGGCGCTTAAAAGTTGTACGCCCCAAATGAAATCCTGTGAAAGCCATTGATGTAAAGAATATGCAGATACGAACCCGGGTAGTTAACACTTCGTTCAATAATGTGTGTGACTAACTAATTAAAACACATTTTTTTGCCAAAATTCGTTTTTATTCATCAACATAGTCCCCTTTTAGGGAGATACAATCATTCCAACGCTTTTCCAATCTTTCGATACCGCCTTTGTAGAACGATTTTTCGTTGCCTTCAAAATAGGCGTTAGTTTCGGCGATTACTTCATCATTTGAGCCAAATCTCTTACCACGGAGCATCTTTTTGAGGTCTGCGAAGAGCCAGTAGTCGCTGGGGGCCAGATCTGGAGAATACAGGGGATGAGGAAGCAATTCGAAGCCCAATTCATGCATTTTTGCCATCGTTTTCATCGACTTGTGACACGGTGCATTGTCTTGGTGAAACAACACTTTTTTCTTCTTCATATGGGGGCGCTTAATCGCGATTTCTTCTTTCAAACGTTCCAACAACGCTATATAATAGTCGCTATTGATTGTTTTCCCTTTCTCAAGATAGTCGATGAATATTATTCCGTGCACATCCCAAAATACTGACGCCATAACCTTGCCAGCCGATGTTTGTCCCTTTGGACGCTTTGGGCGGCTTTCACCGGTTGCATGCCACTCAGCAGAATGCCGATTTGACTCTGGAGTGAAATGGTGGATCCATGTTTAATCCATTGTGATGTACCGACGCAAAAACTCCGAATTGTTGCGCGTAAACATGTCCAAACAGCTCTTTGAATCATCGATTCGTTGTTGTTTTTGCTCCGGTGTGAGCAAACGCGGCACCCATTTCGAAAACACCTTTTTCATAACCAAATGTTCGTGTATTATGGTGTGTACACTGTCTGCTGATATCTTTAGAATGTCAGCAATCTCCCCCACTTTCACTTTACGGTCGGACATAATGATTTTCAGTGTTTTTTCAACGTTTTCCGGAATAACAGCGTCATTTGACCGTCCAGTAGATGGAATGTCATCGGTGTCTGTACGACCACGTTTGAATTCGGCATACCAATAACAAATGGTTATTTTTGATGGAGCAGAGTCCGAATAATGTTTTTCAAGCCATTCCTGGCATTGAACAGTATTTTTTTTCATTAAAAAACAATGATAAATCAGCACACGGAATTGCTTTGAATTAATTTTTTTTGAAAACTCAAAAGTAGTGTCACTTAAAGCACTGTAACTTGTAAACTAATGGTCGGATTGACATATAATTTTGACAGTAAGCCTAAAAAGGTTCACAATTTCGAAAAAAAATATTGATTTAGTATTAGTGCCGCCATCTATGTGTCAGTCACACACATTATTGAACGAAGTGTTATGTGCACTAGACATTGTTTAGTGTTGCATGGAAATTGTTAAATGTTAAATGTTCTTGACGTGTTTGAACCTCTTATTTCATGCTGTTTGATCAAAAAATGCATAAGCCAAAAAATTGGGGGGGGCCAGAATGATGATAAATGGCGTCGCATCAAGGTCTATGCTTACAAAAGTGCTTGGAAATTAGACAAATAGCTTCACAGCTGGTCAGAAGTTGTACTTAGAGGGTTTTAATCTATGACTGACCCCCCACTAGGTTTCCATACTGAACATTTCTTTCAAACATATTTATACCCTATCTCCAACCCTTCATGATTCTCCCATACAAAATGATCGTTTTTATAAAATGAGCTCCCATTGCGTCCACGTATCCCCCAGACGTATCAAAGGAGGGAAGCCGATAATTACGGCCAAGTTTTGCAACAGGAATAGAGAGACGAAAAGATACCCGTTTGGTGGTTTGCTTTGGATAAGGTTCAAACAGGACATCAAGAGCTGGTTTTAGCCGGTTCCACCCTCTAGAATGAAATGAAATGGAATGGGCTCTTATAAAAAAACAAGTGTCGATATTGTCGCTGCACCCACGTCTTTGTTTTGAATTTGCTTTTAAATTGTGAAAAGTCTTTTTAATTAGTATCTCTGATCATTCTCAGAATATTCTAAAAATTCTACATTGTTTACAAAATTCCTTACGACAGATTGTAACAAATTTGTTAAATGTTTTCATTTTATGAAACTTTTTGCTCACTCTTTAAAATGACTACGTTGCAGCCGAAGTAAATTAAACTTCCTATTTGCCATTTAATAATCAGTAATTGTGCAGAACATTCGTTCGCATAATGCCTGGAAGGATATTAAATTTATGAAGTGTTAACTTTGTCCACGCACTTGTCAGGTTCATAATGAATTTGATTACACTTCACCTCAATTATTTACTTGTGTGAAAAACATTGATACTCATCAGAAATTCAATACCATCGCCTACGTAGTGAAATTCCAATGAAATTGTTGCAATGCTGAATGTCAACTGGCCGCAGCTACAAACAAAATTCCAGTCTATTTTATACAATTTCAAGTAAACAGAATAAAAACCGAATGTGTGGCAGCACAATTCAAGCAAATGAGCAAAAGGTGTGTGTGCAATTTGTTGTTATATTACATGTAAACAACCAGCTAGAGCAGCAAATGTGCAACAGCTCTTGGCTGTCTGTATATACCTGTGTGTGTGTCTTTGTGTGAGTTTAAGTGTGTATGTTGTGTATGTTGTTCGGTATGTGAAGATTTTATTTATTCATTTGCTTGCAAATAAATTTACAACATGACATTTTCTCTGCCTGTATTGATTTATTTCTGCTTAATAAAGCAGCCACAACATGAGGCGAAAAGCACATACGACACTTGTATACACTTGTTAGAATATTACATAAATATATATACACATATGTATATGTATGTAGATAGTAGCAATATGCAAAGACAGCAATGCCACCCAGTAGGAAAGAACGACCAGTGCTTCGTATTGAGTTCTACTACAAGTATGATTTGAAGCAAAAATATAAAATATTTTCGTAATATTTTTCTGCAGAAGCAAATGACTTTTTTCAATAAAAATTTGAGTAATATTAAAAGGAGAAAACTAAAATGGAAAGAAACCATAAATAAACAATTATTTATGAAAACTATATTTGAAAAAACTACTATAAAGTAAAGGTCATACAATTAAATTAAATATACTGTTACGAAAAGGAGTTATCTAAGTTCGTTTCTGGATTGTGCTTGTCACAGTTAGTGACTTTTTTTTTTAAAGTCGTGAATAATCTAACTAACTAATCAAAATCAGTTAGTGACTTTTATTTTTTAAGTCATCAAAAAAATCTGTAAGTGACTTTTATTTATAAAAGTCATCAATAAAAACGATTCAGTGACTTTTATTTATAAAACTCATTAATAGTCAAAAATCATTCAGTGACATATATTAAATAGCAATATAAAAGTAATTTTCAGTAATGCATGCAAAAGTTATAATTCCTCCTAAAAAAGAATTGTAGAGTTGAGTCGGTGAAGAATACCGTACCGCGATTAATAAAACTTATATTACAACTTAAAAAATAAAAGGTACAGCACAAAGGAGGAGCGGCTACCTCAAATTGGCAGTGGGTGGGTGAGCGTACTTAGCCCATAAAGGCCCAAAGCTTACACACTGAACCAGTTCCAGACTCTTCTTTGCAAAAACTAGTAGATCAAGTTGATTAATTCTATTAGCTAGATTTTCTAGATTGTTGCTCAGGTAAGTCGTCCTTCTTTTAGATAATACAGAACCAATGCATAGAAGTTGAAGTGATTTTACATTCTCTTCCTCTAAAAAGTCTTTAGAAAGCAAACCCATACTTCTTGCGTGGTAATGAGACAAATTTCGACGTCGCCTGATATGGACCATACAACCCCATTGTGATAATGCAAGCAATCGAGCTTGAATCCGCTGTCCCATTGATCAGTTTGAACTCTTTACGAAGACCAATAGACTAAGTCCAATAGTTCTACTGGAGAGATTCTCTCAATTGTTGCTCAAGTCAGTCTTCTTTCTTATAAAATGCGGAACCAGTGTTTATAAGTTGAAGTGCGTTACTTCCTTTAAAAACATCTTAAGAAGCGAAGCCATCCTTCTTGTGTGCCAATGAGGTAAATCAATCAATCGCCCACTGAACCAGTTCTGAGTTCTCCACGAAGACTAGTAAACTAATTCAATAGTTTTATCGGCCAGATCTTCTAGATTGTTGCTCAAGGATTCTTCCTTCTCATATACCTTCGTGTCTGGATATAGTGAACTAATTATTACAAGGCCTGTTCACAGTATTGCGGTTGTTCACTATATCAAGGTCAACTTTTTTGTTCAAAAACTCGTTTTATTTGTTCAAAATAAATTTTTTGTTTTTTGCTTGAAATCGCTTTCTAAATATTGAAAGGCTCCATGTCAAAATTCGGGTGTTCACTATATCGATGTGTTCACTATATAGGGTGTTCACTATATCCAGACACGACTGTATAATGCGGAACCAATGCATAGAAGTTGAAGTGCTTTTACTTTATCTTTCTTCAAAAAAGTCTCTAGAAAGCAAACCCATTCTTCTTGCGTGCGTGACGAGGCAATTTCCACGCCTCTGGATTTGTGAGCCAACTAAATGCCGCCTCCTCTCCCAGCTTAGGCCCAGCTTTTGCCATATGTTCAACTTTATACTGTTACCTAACTGTTTGCGACAAAAACCAGTGCGTAGTTAAACTTCCCCTAAAAGCATGCAACAATTCACTAAGCACACATTAACCCCAGCACTGCTCAAATAATGCACTTTCCACAAGGCCTTCGGCAATGCTACTATGGCAGCTGCAAAAGTTCGCAAACATTTCACAAGCAACTACCAAAAGTTGCTGACCCAAAACCCAAAATAGTTTCGTTGCCACATTGTGGCAGTGCGAAAGGCTGTCGTGATTTTTCCACTGTACAATATTTGCACTTGACGCCCACAAGTGTTGTGTGCACGTGTGTGTGCGTGTGTTTGTATTGTTCGCAAGTTGCGTTCGTAGCAGTGAATTTCTGCTACAATCGCATTTACGCAATTTTACCAGCACGCAGTGCGTTACGCCGGCTGCCAACGTTGCCACGGTTTTTCCGTCGCCCACCACTCGGGCGACTTTGACGCCAGTGCCAGATTAACCGCAACGTCTAATGTGTACTCAATGCGCGGGTACGTGTGTGTGGTTACGCCGACGTCTCCGGCAGTGCGCCACAGCAACGGGACTCATTCCTGGCAACGTTAATTCCGTCGAGCGGGGTGACGGTAGCTGCGATTTGTACTCGACGTGTCCAGCGCCATGTCGCAGCCAGTGTCCACATGTAACTGTGCCTAGGCGATGCACACACACACACATACATATATACCAACGAGCATGTATTTGTGTAGATACGAGTTGCTAAATTAAAGCGGAAGCGCAGGAAGCCATTACAGTTTCTACTCGAGCATTGATAACTGCTGCGTGCTTTGTGTGGCCAGTGCGCCGCCCGTTCGGCTCCTGGCTCGAGTGGAACACTCAGAACGCTCCATAAAATGCCGCAAAACAAGCTCATCAACTATTCAAGCATGTCGGCTCAATAGCAGCCATGGCTACCGCACATTACCTCGGCCCGCCTTGTTTCGTTGCTGGCTGGACGCCCGCTGCCACTTGTATCGTACGTCGGCTACGATTACTGCGGCTACAGTTACAACTACAGCTACAACAACCACTAGCCTCGACAGTCGGCTACAAGCCGCATTACTGTTGCCTCCACCGCACTTACAAGCAGCATTTGTCGAGGGTTTTCGGCCTCGAAGCGCGCGTTCACCGGCCATGCTTTGACCGCTGCCGTTGCTATGGCTTTGGCCGCTGAGTTTTCTCGTTCAGGTTAAATTGAAGTTTTGGTCATTTGCCAGCAATTTCCGCATGTTAGATTGTTTACTGGTTGTCGTGGCGGCGGCGACGGCTGTGTGCCGCATTTATTTGCTATGCCAATTTTTGGGCATTCATTTACATTCATATCGATTGATTTGTGTAGTTGGTCGAGTGTGTTTGCTTAGCAATCGCAATCATGTTCAGGAAATGTTGTATATTTGCATATATATACATATTATATATGTTGGGGTATGTACATAGGTAGGAAATAATTCCACAAGTGCCTCAACAGATTTGTTGGTTTCTCCATGATTGGAAAATAATGTAGCGGCAAAATAAGAACGAAATATTGCAGTTCTGATATGAATTTTGAAACAAAATGAATAAAGTCCAAGCAAACTGGGGAAAAGTAGAACAGAGGCTACTGTTGTGCCGTAACTTTTTTCATCAACGGTTTAGACACAGAAACTTCACTTTAAATGTGAAATGTTTCTCTGCAATGGTAACACTGTACTACAAAATAAATGTAAGCAAACTTTAATCCAGGCACGCAGAACTTTTAAAGCAGACATAAGGTATATTCTTTCCCGATTTCCATTGAAAACTTTATGACATTTGGTTTACTTGATGCCGAGTTATTTGCTTTAGGAAATAAAAGCAACAAATATTGTTCCGAAAATTAGTTCTGTAAGCTTGCTTATATCTCTGGATTGTGCTTAAAAAAAAAAACAAACAGCAATCACTTTACTTTACTTATTGCTTATTGGAATCAGACATCTGCATGGCTCCATTCACTTTCTCTCCCACAGTGTTGACACTTCTGCTGAGTGCCACACTTTCTGAGAGTCATTACAATATGAATACAGTAATTGCTGTAGTCAAAGCAAAAGCTGTACACAAAAAGAAAGAGTCACAAAATAGAGAGAGTCATAACACACCATTCTCTGTAGTGAATATTCATTACTCACTTGTTCGTAAGGTTATCAACATTAGTTAGCATCATTTGTATATAGAAACGGTATATTTAGTTTTTGTTTTCATTGTTGGTATTCGTTGACAATTTATTCACTTGATAGAACTTGATAGAAACGTTTTTTTAAGTTTCATTTTGAGCGCACTACTCAATATGAATGATTCGAATCATTCATTTGATTTCGCTTTATTCACAGCATAAAGTGAATACAGTTTCTGTTTGAGTACACTATAAAATGAGTCATTCAATTTATGAATACAGTACAATCTCTCACCCGATAGCAAATTTGTACTCATTCATTCACAATCACAAAAACGAATGTGAGTCAGTGAGTAGGTAATTTAGGAGTGAATGAGTCACAACACGTTTTGAGTGCAATCATGCAGACGTCTGATTGGAATACTCCGTGTTTCACCTTCGCTTTCTAAAACACAACTGTACCCGGCTGCCTTTTATTCTTATCTACTTGTCGCGCAGATCGTTCTCGCACATTCCAATTGGACTCATAATTTCCATTACGCTTTACGCTTTGGTCCACTTTCTTCCCATACAACTTTTTGGAATATAAGCCGCAACCGTCTTTTTTAGTGAGACTAAATACTATCAAAAACTGGGTACATACTGACTTCGGTCACTGCCGTTCTAGGCAGATAACCTAACTTACCTGACAATATAAACTACTCACTTACACAGACACGGTTTCGAAAATGGCTTGGAGTATGTTTCTATACAGACGTATAGAGAGGTATAGAGACGTAAGTCAGATGGTGCAGCAGGGGTTGGCTTATTGTGTGATAATCCGCCCATGAAAGATGGTTGTTGTCTTCCAGATTTTTGTAAAATCTTCCAAATGTACCATTTTCAATGCCCTGTTAAAACGGCGTAACTTGCCCAGCGGCACGGTTCTCAGTTTCACAGACAGCCAGGCAGCAATTAAAGCCCTCAAGAGGGTTTAAACACATTGAAAGTTGTTGCTCTTTGCCAATCCCTGCTCAACGAGTTAGGACGGGTGCATTACTCTCATTTGAGTACCAGATCACAGAGACTTAGTGATAACTGCGTAGCTGATGATTAACTCGCCAGACGTGGCACTACCCTTCCGTACTATTACTGCAGGCTGCTTCTTCCTCGGCTCTTTCTAGACGAAGATGGAAATTCCTAGGCTCTCCCTTCTTGGACAACTTGAATGATCTCAGTTCAGTCGACATTAGGGATTTGATAGAGTTGAACCACAAATCAAATTGGCATGATTAGGCGCCCCAACTTGCAGTAAGACAGATCACTTTTTCTTGTGGTAACACAACGAGCCCATTTCTTGTCCTTAGTGAGTCTTTCGGCAAGTTTCATGCCCAGAGAGCCACCTTGACCTAACTCTAACCTAGGTAAGGCTAGGTATGAGAGTCGAGCTGTCTGAGATACTGCGTCCAAAAATAACTTTTGTGTCGTTTCCCTTATTCCTGGTTGGAGGAGTTCATCTCTCCAATACTTGTGAGGAGTTCCTGCCTTTTTTTCGCATTAACCACTTCCGTATTTGCCTGATTTGGCACCGTGCAATATTTATTAATGAAAGCAAAACGTTTAGAGAACATAGAAGCCTTTGAGAACATTCAAAGGTCTGAACCGACTTCCTGCGTCATTCATTCAACATGATTTTAGATCGTCTAAATCGCTGTATTGAGTCCGTAGGTGTCTGTTGTAAATGAACCTTGCTAGTGTATCTTGGAATTTAAATGCAAATCTGCTTTGGATTTGTATGGTTTTCTTTAGTTTTCTGTTTTACCAAGAAAAAATATTAACAACGATGTTTGAATGAATACTTTTTCAAATTGAGTTGTACCCAGATCTTCTGGGAAACTAAGCCTTGAAACCAATGTAGTCAATTGAGTTGTCCTTCAAACAGTTTTGTTTCCTGCCAGTCTAGAAATCGCTCTATTCAAATGAGCGAGTGAACCAAAAATGCTTAAAGACTGCCGCTCCAACTCGCTGCCACAGTTTCTGGCCTTGGCACAAGTTGACTCTGACGACTCGGACTTCTGTGTCGCAATCTCGAGCGGCCGTGCATTACAACTGGTTTGCAAAAAGTGTCAGCTGCATTTGCAGTCATTTCGCTACAAAGCGAACATCCGAAAATCAGTTCTGTCAGTCGGCAGTGCGCAGCGAACACGACTCGTCAGTTTCGGCGTAAAGCACTCAAATGTTGTACCAACAGTGAAAACACAAGACGGCACTTTCCTCATGTCGTCTGCAATACTTTTGCTGCACAGGACACAGAACACTACGTAGGCACTTCTGCCGGTATTACGACGTATGCGGCCAGTCGGCCATTTGAGCTGTTTTAGCCGAGTTGTGAAGGCGAGGCGCACAGAGCAGCTGCCAGCCAGACAGAGATATTTCAATCTTCTGGCCATTACTCGGTCGTGCAGCAGGCACGTCTGAACGTTGCACAGGCATTCAAAGCAAAGAGTGCGCGCCCAGTTGGGCACCGCTTGCGCACGTCGCCAACAGATGACGACCGTATGGAGTGCTGAAACTTTGTTGCAGTGCTTTGGCCGCTTCTGCTCTGCTAATGTTGCGTGCCGCATTCAAGTCGTCAAAGTTGCCGCCACAATAAAAATGCTTGCAACATGCCATGCTGCAGTTGCGAGCAGGAGGGTGCGGCGCTGTCTGATGCGATTCCCCCAAAACATTTCAAGTGAAGGCAATGACATGTTGTTGTTGTTATTATTGCAGTTGTTGCTGCTGCTATTGCTGGCTTGTTGTCTTTGTTAAAGTCGCTGTTGTTGATGGGACTGGTGTCGCTTGTGTTTTTGTGTCGCTTATAATTTGAAAGTTCTTTTGAAATGTTGCGGCTTTTCTGGTTGTTTTTGTAGTAACGGTGCAGTTGTTACATTCTAGGTTTGGTTTTTGTTGTTCTCTGGCAGGCATTGTTGTTCCCTGTGCGGGCGCATGTTGGTTGGATGTTATGGTTTTATCTTCATTTTTATTCCCTGCTATTTTGGTGTGAGGGTGCATTTACTTTGATATGCTGAGAAGAAGGCGTGGCCGATAAGATAAGGTATATAATACCCATTACTTTTCTTATCGTATACTTGCCAGAAAGCGACCGTCAAACTTATGAATTCTGAGTTTCGGGATCCGGAAGAAGGTGTCAATGCTTGGCTGAAGTTTGCCAACACTGCTTGAATATTCATAGAAAAGTGACATTTCTGAAACTGGTATTGGTTTGGTATTGGAATAGAATGGAATGGACATGAGGGTAGCCGAGAAACTGAACCCTAGAGGGTCCAATTTCTTAAGCACTTAGGTTAGATAGCCCATTGTGCTTAAGACTCGTGTGAAAAAGTGTGATAGAGGAGAGTGAGTTGGGGTTATAGAGAGAAAAAGAAAGAAAGTAGTATGGAGGGAATGGGGACTACAAGTCTTCCTGCACAAATTTCCTGGATTCTTTAATGTATCGCATGAGTATTGGTATGGTCTGGTACTGCTAAGGACTTGTTTGATAAATAGCTGAGTGCCCTTTAGGTGCACTTTGGGTAATCTAATCCAATAGATCACTTAAGGCATCATTGCATTGGAAATGCAGATACATTGGTGCCAAGGAAGCCTTGGAGCACATTCTCTGTTCCTGTCCGGCTGTCGCAAGACTACGACTTTCTTACTTAGAGGCCCCATGCTTTCCTGGGTTAGAGGAGGTCCTCAAGCCTGGCATGAAGTCGCTGCTGAACTTTGCTAGGGGCACCCGCATTCCTACTGATTACTTTCACGGCGATACGCAAAACTAGGAAGATCCAATTGGCATGGCCTAATTGGCCAGCCAGCTGACCCAACCTAACCTGTGGCATCATTCCGGTCACGTTTGGTATGACACTTTGGTTCCTTTACGCTATATTCACTTTCCCAGACGATGAGGGTTATCCTGAAGGATTTCTGAGTCGCAAGAAGGTTGATGTTCTTGCGAGCCACTATGACGAGATCGCAATGCCGAAAAACACAATAGCAACGCAGTTCAGTTTTATCAAAAGATTTAAAACAGAAGGCCTGGACAGATACACCTATCAGAAACATATCTGATAAATCAGCACTGCTCCTTAACGGAAGCAGGTACCGGGCCAAGGAGACATTCGAAAGATACGGAGATACATATACGCCATTGATAGGTGTGTCTAATTCAATCTAACGAGGAAATACCGGAACTGAAAGATTGCGATCCTCTTTCACAGCCGAGCGGAAATCAAGGCATTAAGATCATCATACCAGGTATCCTCGAAACTGGTTTCGGAGTGCCTTGAGAAGCTAAATGAGCTTGGCCTCTACAATCAGGTATGGGTCCTCTGGGTTCTGGGTCTGGCTGGTAGTGAATGAAATAAAAAGGCTGACAAGATCACAAGGAGGGGCGTTTCTATCCGGTTGGAAGGCCCAAAATCCTTTTGTAGTTTGGGAAAGGGAGTTTTATCCATCCTAAACAGATACCATTAAGATTCAATACTGGGACAACCAATCCGGCCTAGAACATTCCAAGGCGATAATGATGTCATACACATATAATGGGTATGTATGTATGTATAAGGAATGTATGGGTTCTTCAAAGAATAATCTAAGCATTGTACATTGAATTATCATCTAACTAAACTAGGAAGGTTCTGCTTGCCGAAAAACGATACAGCACAAACGAAAGAAACACCTGGGTGACTTTCTTATACCAGAATGGGTTTCTAGAGGTTTAGGTGATATACTAAAATTCTTCTCGGATGCTGGACTTACTGACGAATTGTAGTTCCTTGAAGGGGGCACATTAGACCTTCTATTCCTCATCAATAATAAACAAAGTTGCCATTTAAAGGAATTTTGTTTAAAATAAAAAATGTGATCTTTCTTCAGGATTTGTTTTAATACGATTTGCTGTCGTATTTTCGTTGTTCATTTTCCATGAAAATCATTAAAATCTACTAAAAAAAGCAACTTGCTTATGATTGCAGCGTGCACAGAAATCATCCAAGACCGTCAATAATATTCTTACTTGCTTCTACAAATGTTTTCCATTAAAATATTTGTTTTGTTACATTTTGCACTTAAGTATGTGTTTTTGTTTTGTTGAAACTCCATTTTAAGTACCATAATTGTGTGTGTGTGTGTTTGTGTGTCGGCTTGTAGAAATGTGTGTATATATAAATTCTTGTTGTCATTGTTAGTTTTTTTTGTTGCGGCCGGAAATGCTTGGCTTTTTGTTGTGCCTTTTGAATATGAGTCACTTAAAAGCTTCCGGTATGCTGGCAGCATACGCATCAGTGTGTTTGTGTATGTGTGTGTGTATGTGGCATAGGCTGCTGCTGCCTTTGGTTTAACGTGTTTTGCTAAAACTTCAAACTTGTGGTTCTTAATTGTTTTCCATTTTGCGTTTCGAGTCAGCAGAATGTTGTGTGCGGCGTTGTGGGTATGAAATAATTTTATGGCACATTTATTTCTTCTCCACAATGTTTTTGTGCTCATTTCAACAAAAACAAGTTGTCATGTGCAAAATTGCAATCACAAAGTTATTCCAAGGAATACTGGGAAGATTAATTCGGGCTAAAAAAAAATTTAAAATTGTTTGTACTTAAATTGCTTTGAATATTTTGTTAGAGCAACGTTAGGATTTGGGGCAATGTACGCAAAATTTATTTTAATTAATTATTAAAAACTAAGCCAAAAAATTTGAGGGCCAAAGTTTTGTTAAATTTCATTCCGTTCACATTTCTCCAAAAAGCGAGCAATGTTAATGGAATTTGCTTTATAGAACTCAAATAAATGGTTGCATCTAAGAAAAGTGAAAAATTATAGGTTAGCAGGGTTGCTCAGGCAACCTAGAAGAATCATTCATAACTTTCCAGTTGAGTAATTAGTTTGGCTGGTTGGTTCCAGTGGCGATGTACCAAATTATTAAATATTAATTAATTATTATTCCCGGCAAATACTAGATGTGTCTTCTGGACAATATAGCGTATACATCTAGTCCGAGAGGTTAACGAAGTCGATTAGCGAGTTTACGATTCTGAAATGTTGGCCTTCCCAGCACTTTTCACCCTCATCTTGATAGAGCCGCACAGGCGCTGAGAAAGTGTTCGACGGTTTCCTTCTGGCTCGGGTTCTCGCAGCTGGTATTGAAAAGGATTCTCATTTTTTCCGCGTGCTCTCCAATGAAACATTGGCCAGTGATGACCGCGGTCAGTCTTGCCACATTACCGCGGTCCTTGTTTAAGAACTCTGTGGTCCTGTTTTATTCGTAAATAGGCCAAAGGGATTTGCTGGTTTTGAAGGAATCCATCGTCTGCCACCTATTTTTGGCTTTGGCATAAAAGTCCTTGGAGATCTCAATCTTGATAGAACCTAGTGGGACGTGAACAATCAGCGCTTCACTCTCATCAAGAGCGGAGCCTTTTCGAGCCAGGGGATCTGCTCGTTCGTTCGCGTCGATGTTGTTGACACCTGGCAGTCATATCAGGATACTAATGACTCCGACTTATAAGAGATTTTAGACTTCCTTTTTTAGTTTTAAGCTATTCGAAAAATGTAGGACTTGCTTTTAAATGACTTCTGGAAGAGGAAGAAAATGCACTTAACTTTCCATGTACTTGTTCCGCATTACCTGGGAAGAGGTGGAGTCTTCTTCGTCTCTTAGCTGATAGAACTATTCACAGTCTATTAGGCTTCATAAGGAGCCCAAACCGGGTCCCTGAGCAGGCTTGGGTTCGATTTCTTGTGGATTACTCCTGGAGGGATTTTGTTCAGTGTGGGATATTTGAGAAAAAGCTATAAGCTTAAAGTAAGTTCAGTTGAACTGGAAAATCCTATTCATAATTGTGGCATTCTACTGAATTTTTGTATTAGGTGCGCAATTAAGTGTTCGCTATTTTCTTTGATGAAAATTCAACTTTATTGTGAAAAAGTGGTTGCAAATGTTTCATTCAAAATATTTCCCATCGCTAGCTTAAACTTTTGACGGTAGAATTATTCCTCTTTTCGGGCTATGCACGAACCAAGCCATTTTGTGATGTCTTCACATGAGCGAAACTGCTGATCGGCCAGACTATGTGCCATCTAACAAAGCAAGTAATAATAAGACAGCGCTATTTCTGGGAAATATGGCGGGTGGTATAGAACTTCCCATTTGAACGTTTCCAAGTATGTTTTAATGAGTTTGGCAACGTGAGACTGTCATGAGGTTATCATGCAATAGAATCACTTTTTCCTGCCTCTGTTCGTATTGTGGCCGTTTTTCGCGCAGTGCTCGGCTCAATAGCATCAATTGAGTTCCATACCGTTCCCCAGTGATGGTTTCGTGCGGTTTCCACAACTCATAATAAATACAACCGGCCTGGTTCCACCAAATGCACAGCATAACTTTCGCAGCGTGAATATTTGGCTGAGTCGACGACGTATAAGCGAGTCCCCAATATTTTTTTTCTCTTCTGTTTGATGTAATGAATCCATTTTTCATAACCCGTCAGGATGCGCTGAAGAAAACCCTTCCTTTTTTTGCGCTGGAACGAACAACTGCGGCGCAAAAACGAAAAATCATAAGGCACCCAAGTTTCTTTGCTTTCGAATCATTCCCAACGCTTTCAATCGCTTGGAAGTGGTTTGACGCGTAACTCCTAAAGCTGAAGCAAACTCTTTTTAAGTTTAACACGAATTCTCATCGAACAATGACTCGAATTCATCTATTAACAAACAGCATGAACTTAGTTGCGCACCTTATACTAAGTATGATTGTAGTACAAATGTTCAGTTGCTTTCGATCAAATATGAAAAAAACTGGGGGCAGACATTGGTTCTTTGTACTAAGCATGATTTTTATACTATATGTCTGAGACGGGTTTTACACAAATGACGGTAATGCCTCACGTGGCCATGGACCCACAGAGGTGAATAAGAAAAGTTCTTACTTAAACAATGTGTCATTGAAGCCATCAAATTTATAAGTAAACAATTTTTGTTTTGTAAATACATTTTAATCGAATATTTGTCTTAGCTTAAGTTTTATGCTCAACTTGGAAAACAGTAAACTTAATGGAATGTACAACATACAATGATAAAAAAATATATATTGTAGTTTGACACACGTTAACTAAATTCAAATTTCAACAATGCCGCAAGTCAACTGAGTAAATAGGTTTTTCGCATACAAAAGCACTTAATACCAATTTTAACTTTGCTTAATACTAATTAATACTAAAAACTAAGAACTTGACTTATTTAATATTAAGAACTTGACTTAAGGTCCATAAGGTGCGTGCGTGTCACCCACATGCGCTCAAGTTCAAATGTCATTCAACGTGGTTTTGCATAATTTCCAAAAGTCCATTAATACATAATACTAAATAAACAATTGAATGTGTGCTAAGAGCTAATTACAGTACAAACAACATGTAACATATGAGTGCGCACTTAAGCTGGTATGTTTCGTAAGTTTAAATCAGTCTGTGTTTTATGCTGGACTTATGCACTTAACCTAACTTACAGTTAATCGATAATTACAATTGTTGTTGTGTGCCTTAACTTAGTCAAAGTTAGATATACAAAACATATGAAATGGGAAAAATGATCATGAATTGAAATAACGGTGCAATAATGCATGAGTGTTGAATTCGTTCGTTATGTGGTATGGAATTCGAAAAGATTCACTTCGAATCAATTTCGTTTTGATTTCGGCTGATTTTCGTTGTGGTTTCTCAAGTTGCTGGTGTTTGTTGTTGTTGTCGCCGCTTACGCCAGACACAATAATCTCTTCCACAGCGGCGCTGCTGGAGTGGGCGGCAATGTGGTTGGGGCCAGTCCTTCCCAGATTGCAGTATCGAAAACTTCCTTGACTTTATCCTGGAAAACAAGAAACAAACGAATGTCAGTGTGAGTGTGTCAGAAAACAAAACAAAATACAAAATGAACGCGAAACCACACTGCAGCAATGAGCAATGAGCTTTTTTACTTTGTGCAAGCGAATGAGGTGTGGACATGAGCTGCTATCGAGCTGCGCAAGTTGCCATTAAGTGAAAATGTTGTCTGTAAACATGCCGCCTGAGAGTTTTGACATCTTTCTCGTGTTATTTTAATAAAATTATATTTACAAACTTTTACACATACGTCACAACGTGTGTGAAGGCGTATGTCTGTGTGTGTATGTGCGTGCCCAGTCGGAAAAATGTTGGGTTGGTACTCAGTGCAGAAGACGAAGGCAAGAGTTTTTAACAATAGCAGATACGTATTAAGTTTTAAGCTCACAAACAGATACTCATATGTGAAGTTTATGGTGACAAGTGCTCAACAGAACGAACGAGTCCTAATTTATTTTGAAAATTCTGTTCTAGAGGTTGTTCGCTCTAAGATGACCAACGTTCTGGTCGAGAAAGTAATCAAAGAAGAAAGGCCAGAATAGGCCACTCGCAAAGGAATCGTACTCCATTTTTGATAATGCAAGGATCACACATCGTTGGTGCCTTGCAGCCTGGTTGGGAATTGATGTTACATTCGCGATTCATATAGCACTGAAATTATCAGACAATCATTTATAGGGAAGTTTGCCAAACTATTTTAATAGTAGAATTTTCCTTAAAGACGACGCACAGTGCTTCGACTCCATACAAAATTGCGGCAAAAATAGAAGGAGTACGTGAAATTCGCTGAAAATTTGCAGTCTAAGTCATTTTGGGCTGCTGATTTCAAAATTTGTGTTTGTTTAAAAAAAAAATATATAGTTAAAAAAAATCGAATATATATGGTTATATATTATCTTGTCATCACAGAGCCCAAACCGCTGGAGCTATTATGATGAAGTCAAAAGTTGTATTTTAGAAAGTCAACCCTTAAAAAGAAGCGATTTCGAAAACGTCGACCTGGAAAGGGCGGAAAGGGGGTGGTGAAGCTTATATAGACGGACATTGTTTTTTGGTCGGATTGTTTAAAAATTATGTATATGTATACTAAAAAAGCAATAACAAAATACATATCTTAGCGTTTTTCTAAATTCGATATTTAAAGGGTAGAAAGAGGGCGGTAAAGTTGCTAAAAGGATATAGTTTTTGTTTATTAGATATTCGTAGAGCTTAACATGGAGATGAGGCAGGTGAATATGCAATGCAGCTCAACCTATAACGGCTAGACTATTCTTCAAGACTTATTCTTCAAAATTGGACCTTCTTCAAAGTTATACATTCCTCCTTTTTTAGAATATATTAGCGTTAAATCACATTTGAGCTAACAAATTTCATAATAATAAAAAAAATTTGGATTATATGGCTCATAATGGGTTAAATATGCGTACTAAACCTATTTTTTATAAAAAAACATTCATAATTCGTTGCATTGTCTTAGTTAAACATTTTAATCGCAATTTTAACTCAAGCGATTTCTATACAAAAATCAACATTAGTAGTTTCGAAAAAATTGAATATTTTCCAAAGGCGCAAAAAGACGCAGAATTTTTTTTACGGATTTAAGAGAAGAAAGTCCATCCAAAAAGGGTCATAAAAAGGATTTACGCCAGTTCACGCCATTCGATATTAATTGCCTTTCTAAATTTGGTTCTTTTTAATTTTCATGGGTTAAAAAACATTCATTTTTTTTAATTCGTACAAAAAAAATTATTTATGTTAAATAAAAAAAAAATGATCAGTGGTCTCGCTCCTATCAATTAAGTTTTAATATTAAAAGAAATTGGAAGCCTATCTACAACAACACATTTTCTACCATTTTTTTTATACAAGCACCTAAATTTCATTTTTCCCCTTCATAAATTTTTGTAAAAATATATCCGACTTTGACAAGCTATATCTCCGAATCTCGACAATTTTTCGATAAAGTATTTCGGATCCAGCTTAATTAAACAATTTCCTTTAACATGATACTATTTTTGTCAAAATCCGCGATAATTTTTTTCTTATTTTTGTCCACTCTCGAAGCACTGTGCGACGTCTTGATATCGGACTTTGTTGAATTTTTTTTTTTTAATTTTTCCTGATAAGGAACAGACGTTTTACGTAGGCTGCCTTTTATATATTTTCAATAGGGATGGTCTAGTGAGTTTTCGAAAATCTGAGATTACCATTGAAAAGTTTGTAATTTTTTACCATAAACGTGCTTAGAACATTTTGATGTTCAAGCGCTATTTGTATTGTTTACATTGACTTGAAAAATTCATCTCGGTTAAAAAATTGATTTAACCTGTGAACATTTTCGAGCAATTAATTTTTGCAATTTCCGAATTGACTTATCTCAAAAACAGGGCTTTGATCGCCTTCATTTGGCATTTGGTGATGAAGCACTAACCCGCAAGACAATTCATAACAGGTTCAAGGAATTCAAGCGTGGTCGCCGCTTGCTCCAGGACGAATTTCGTTAAGGTCGTCCAAAATCGTTCATTGTGCCAGAAACTATCGATGCTGTGCGTGAACTGATAATGAAAGATTGTCATGTGACACATCGTGAGATAGAGGCATCCTTGGGCATTAGTTCCAAGGCCGTTCATTCGATATTGCATGAACATTTAGCTGTCAGAAAGGTATGTTCTCGTTGGATGCAGCATAATTTGGCAATCCCTTAAAATAAAACTTGTGTCGATTGGTGCAAAGAAATGATGGAAAAATTTGATCACGGTACTTCGAAAGACGTTTATAAGATCGTGACAGGTGACGAATCATGGATATATGCGTATGAGCCCAAAACAAAACAGCAATCGACCGTGTCTTCCTAGATGAGCCATCCAACAAAAGTTATTCGGGCACGCAGCACATCGAAGAAAATGGTCACCTGTTTCTTCGGCAAAACTGGTCATGTGGCTACTGTGTCGTTAGAGCAACATAGAACCATCAATTCTGAGTGGTACACAACAATTTGTTTGACAGAAGTATTCAATGAAATACGGAGAAACAACCACTGACGCCGAATCATTCTTCACCAGGACAATGCGCGTTCTCACACATCGGCTCAACCAATCGCCTCGGTCGATCAAATGACCAAAGCATCGTTTTAATGGGTAATTTGCCGTACAGCTCTGACCTGGCACCCAATCACTTCTTTTTATTCCCGCACATCAAAAAAATTGCGTGGTCAACGATTTTCATCGCCAGAAGATGCTGCTGAAGCATTCAAAAACCATGTTTTGGAGGTGTCTCAATCGGAGTGGAAAAAATGCTTCGATAAAACCATTTTTGATGATAGAAAAATGTAGTTTCATCCTTTTTGAAAAAATATAAAAACATTAGAAATATAAAATATAAATATAAACCCTCGTATAAACGTGGAGTGTTTTGCTAAAAAGCAAAAAGTTCATTCAAAGTTTCATACATTAAACATATTTTGTTAGTACTTTTTAAGTTTTTTTAAACGATTATTTCAAATACCAATGTATTCTCCACATTTCGAAAAGTACAACAATTTCCTGCTGGGTATTTTGTGTTGTGTGCTCGCACGCCTTTTTGGGAATTTGCGCAAATACAAGGAAATTACTTTCATGCTCATTGTGTGCCACGGTGCGTTTGTCCGTTTGTGCGTGTGTATGTGTGCGTGTATGCTTGTATGGGTGCGGGTAAATGTTGGCGTCTGGCTGCCACATTTCCACGGCGCAGCCAAAATAAACTTTACAAGGATTTACTTTGACACTTACGCCAAGCAACAACAAAAACAATACGAAAAATACAAGAGTGCAAAAAAAGAATCGCAAAAGCACGCGGGACGCAAATTTCCAGCGCTTCGGGAGTTAAAAACTAAATCTGGCAAACATATTCGTGAACGTGGCGAACGAGGCTGTGGTGACGCTGGCGGTTGCGCCGCTGTGCTTTGCGACTTGTGCGTTGCGATTTGGAAAATGCAAGCTGAGAGCAATGACAGCAAAGTGATGAAGTGACGCGAACGTCGAAACCGTTATTTTTTCCTTGTTTGAAACATTTACAAATCCCAACGGGCGCGTGTGCAAAGCAAAAGCGAAACTGTAGCATCTGTTGTGCTAAAATTTAAATTAAATTTCATTACTTGCAATCACTGCGAGATGTAGCAAAGAAGTTTCATTTAAAGAAATTGTTGTAGGTACTTTTGCGTGAAGACAAAATTATGCGAATGCGTTTGGGCTGCGCACTCAAGCAGAATTATTGGTAAAGCCCTTTTAACTGAAATTGTGAGGCGTCTGCAAGCACGCAATGACACACACACACACACACACACATGGACAGGCAACAAACGTTTATGGTTATTGTTAGCGAGACGACGGGCACTAAAACGCTCACCTGTGTTACTGACGAAGTCTCAATGTATTTGGCGCCAATCGTCGTAGCCAAATCCCAGGCATCAGCATACGAAATTGGTTTCTCTCCGCTAATCTGTTGTCCGCACAACAGGACGACCATGAATTTGCCATTCATTCATTCGTTGTTGTTGTTGCATTGGGTGTAACAGGTAACATGTCGGCAGCCGTCAAAAGCAGCGCGAACAAGCGACGGCGCACATCAGCACATGTTCACACGTCAGACAGAGCGTTGTGGCAGTCAGGTGGCGTTCGGTTGGCAGGTCGGCAGGCGGCGAATTAACAAAATAAAATAAAACGTAATAAAGCGTTAGTAAGGCGGGGCAAAACATCAAAAAGACTTCATAAATATTTAAGTAAAATAAATTAAATGAACGAAAACCTGACAAAATGAAAATGAAATCTCCGTGTCGAGGCAGACAGCAACGGCTGAAGAGACCGGCAAATGAACAATATTGACAGAGGTGTGCTTAAAAAGGAAGTGGGTGGGGAAGGGGGTGGATGATATTGAACAATTTGCAATTTGTAAGCGCTATGATTTTGCAAAAAGTCAGTATAAATGGATTCGGGTTTGGGTATTTGTGTGTGTGGTAACTCGAAAAAACTTTTGAAAAAATATATAAAAAATTGCTTAATATTTGGAAACTGTTAATTTTGATACTAAATAAATGGGTTTGGGTATATTTTCGTGTGTAAACTCATAGAAAGTATTGGAAAATAAAAAAAAATACTCGAAAAAATTGTGAAAAACTATTAAAAAGATATATAAAAAATACAATATTATAAAAATTTTTGAAAACTGATTTTGCTGTTAATTTTGATACTAAATTAAAAGGTTTGAATGTGTTTCTTGGTGGTCACTCAAAAAAATATTTAAAAAAGATTTAAAAAAAAATTAAAAATTAAAAAAATTATTAAAAAATAATACAAAATATTCCATGAAATTACTAAAACCAATAAAAAAAAATAAAACAAATTTATAAAAGTCTGTGAAAACTGATTTTGTTGTTACTTTTGGTATTAAATAAATGGGTTTAAATGTATTTGTGTGACGTAACTAAAAAAAAAATATTAATTTAAATATTATATTATTAAAAAAAAATACTCGAAAAAAATGTTGAAAAAATATGAAAAAGATATATAAAAAAAATACAAAATTATAAAAATATTTGAAAACTGATTTTGCTGTTAATTTTGATATTTAATTAAAAGGTTTGAAAGTGTTTCTTGGTGGTCACTTAAAAAAATATTTAAAAAAGATAAAAAAATTAAAAATACTGAAAAAATTATTAAAAAATAATAAAAAATATTCCATGAAATTACTAAAACCAATAAAAAAAATAAAACAAATTTATAAAAGTCTGTGAGAACTGATTCTGTTGTTACTTTTGGTATTAAATAAATGGGTTTAAATGTATTTGTGTGTCGTAACTCAAAAACAAATATTACAAGATTAAAAAAATTTAAATATTTGGAAACTGATTCTGCTGTTAATTTTGATATTGAATTAATGTGTCTGAGTATATTTGTATTTGTAAAAAATACTCGAAAAAATTATATAAAAAATACAAAATTATAAAAATATTTGAAAACTGATTTTGCTATTAATTTTCATTTAAATAAATGGGTTTTGGTAATTTGTGTGTGGTAACTCGAATAAAAACTATAAAAAAGTATTAAAAAAAAGTATTTTTTAAAATGTAAAAAAAAATTAAAAAAAATATAAATTTATAAAAATATCTGAAAACTGATTTTTTTCTTAAGTTTGATATTGAATAATGGGTTTTGATAATTTGTGTGTGGAAACTAAAAAAAAAAAATTATGAAAAAAGTATTCAAATATACTTAAAAAAATGAAAAAAATATAAAAACATACAAAATTAAAAAAAAATATGAGAAAACTGATTTTGTTCTTAATTTTGATATTAAACATTGGTATAATTGTGTGTGGTTACTCGAAAAAAATTACTAAAAAAATAAAAAAAAAATAAAAAAAATGTTTATATTTGGAAACTGATCCTAAAAATTATGAAAAAACTATTCAAAAATATAAAAAATTCTTGAAAAAATTAGGAAAAAAATATAAATATATGGAAACCGATTCCGCTGTTAATTTTGATTTTAAATAAATTGGTTTGGGTATATTCGTGAGTGGTTTTTCCAAAAAAAAATATATAAAAAAATTTGGAAACCAATTACTTATACAGAATATACAGTTAATTTTGTGTTCATCCGATGTCAAAAATTCGGTAAATACTCTACAATTGTATGCTTTCGTAGGATCTCAAGGTTCTTCACAGCCTCCCTAAGGACACTTTTCTTCCGTTTCTGTACATAATTTATATACTTTATAATTGTCTGCTTTTGTGTGTTCCCAAGGTACTTTACAGTCTCTTTTTAAAATCAATTTAGAAAGTCTTTTTTTTGAATAATTTTTACACTTTGCTATTTTCTGCTTTTGTGTGATCCCTTCAGAAACTTTTCTTTCCTTTCTTTAAGTAATTTCTATACTTTGTAATTGTCTATAATCCAAAAGTACTTTACAAAGTCTTCTTTAAGACACTTTTCTTGCCAAATTTCTATTAAAAGAAAAATTGTTATACCCCGAGGTTGTCTGCTGCCTCCCTCCGCGAATTCAACTTGTACTAAGCCCTTGAAACGACAAAGAATACGTTAACCCATTTACTTGAATTGCATATTCTCGCCTCAAACTCATAGCTACACGCACACTAACACCAACTGGTTAGCCACTTCCCTCCTCCCAACAAATTTGGCTCGTTCACTCACCTGCAATTTATTGAGCACATTCGGACTTGTGCGTAAATCCGTCTGTGTGCCGACCAAAATCAATGCGGCCTTTGTTTTGCAGAATTTCGGCGCCCACTTGGTTTTTATGGCGTGAAACGTTTCCGGACGCGCCACCGAGAAGCACAACAAAAACACATCGCTGTCCGGATAGCAGAGTTCGCGCAACTGATCCAACGTATCCTGGCCGGCCGTATCGCAGATGGTGAGATGAACGGGGCTGCCGTTGACCATTACGTCCGCTGCAACGAAACCAAACGAAACGAAACGTAAGTTGAGTAATTTGTAAGCATTCAACGCCCAAAATGTACGCAATCATTGATTGAGTTTTCGCTGATTTCCCACGGCAATTGCGGCCGAGTTCAATATAACAAAAGCGAAGAATTTCTGTAAAACAAATTAGAATGCAAAATATTCCATTCAAAGCTCATTTCGAAATGACCCAAACTGAGAGTTGCTCAAGTCGATTTCCCTTCACTGGGATTGCCTTGAAGTTGCGGCGCATTTGCCTTTTTTGCATTTTTTTTTGCTTGCTACCTTTGTTGGGTATCTAACATTTTTCACAGACTTTATTGCAAATTGTTGTGGTGAAAAAATTACTCGCTGCTAAATACCAAAACATGCAATTTTTACGCTACAACAATTTACTTTCTCCCTACTACTTCTCAGAGTCTATATCTCTCTCTATAGATGTGGTGTGTGTCTGTGTGTGTTAGCCTTCAATTTCTGACTTTCAGCTCACTTGCCTGGGCTCGATAACTATGTTGGTCGGTTATGCGGCTGTGTGCGGCGGGTCCTTGTGGCTTTGGCGCGCAGTGTCGTGTGCGTCCTTAACTGACACCAGCCAAATAGACAAACACCTACGTACATACCTAAGTATGTATGTATAGCATAGCTTTGTACGCATGAGGCGCTCGTGTGCGCCTCTGTGATAGATTTAACACAGTTCTGCCATCGGCGCCGTCAAGTGAAATTTACACGTCAACAACTTTCCTAATTGTTTCGACTAATGAATTCGGTCTTTAGTATGCAATCGGCTACATTCATTGCCGCTTACATACTCGTAAATCTTGTTAGCCTTCGATGTGTGTAAATATTTGCGTCAATAAATTTCGCCATACAAATATTTAAATGCCTTAAATGCCCAAAAGTGTGCCACATTAAAGTTGCACAAGCGCACATTTGCTGCTGTGATTTTCGGTGCTTAACAAATGTTGACAAGGGGAGCGAAAAAAATACGAAAAAGCCGAAAAGGCTGTGAAAACTTTTGATGGCATTATTAGAGAATTTATGTCGTTATAATTACTGCTGTGCTGCAGTGCAGTGCGGCAACTTTTCATTCATATATCTACACATGTGTGCTGGTGCCTGTGGCGCTCACACACACACACACAGACAAACACGCACATTGGCTCAGGCCAAGCGCAGTCATATTTATATGTAGTTGTGCGCTCAGTTGTTGGCAAAAAGTTGTCAGCAGTGCTATTAGTTATGGCAGCAACAGCTGCTGCTGCTGCTGCACCCGCTGCTGCTGCTGTCAGCGGGCGCAATGTCAGCGTCATTCGTTGACTGCCTGTAAGCCCATTTAATGCTTTAAATGACTGCATACGCGAGTCTATGGTATTAGAGTTTGTTTTTATTGTTGTTGTTGTTGTGTCATAGGTTTTTTACACTTCACACACATACACATATCTACACTGATGACACTTGTATACACATACAAACAGCCATATCACTGAGGATTTGCATATTGACTTAGTTGCCGAGCGACCTGAACTCACTTGTTGTCGTCGTGTGTGTATAAAGTTTTAGCGCACCCAATTAAAAGTTAGCCTATAAGTATGCTATTGAAACTATGAATCAGAGAGCACTGACATTTACCAGCACGCTTATCTGTCATAACAACGATTGTTTTTAGTTAGCTTCCTGCTTGAACGACCTTTTCATGTTTTCTGTGTCTAAATTACGCACCGTAATGGGAATCTACACATTTTATTATGAAGGATTCGCCAGCTCCTGCGCTAACTTAATTATAATTTTTAAATAATCAAAGTTAAATGCATTTAGGAAAATTCTTTGAATACATTTAATCCTGGAGAAATTTAGGAATTTTCTGACTGTACTACTTTTCCACGAAACGAAATCACTGACTCAAACCCTCAAATGAATGAATTACAGGTCACTTGAAAAGTTTCTAGAATAAATATGAAAACACACTTATTTTGGTTTTTTTATTCAGTATAATCTCCCAACAGTTCGATAACACTGCACAACAGCATGTCTGTTGCATGGAGTTTTTTACATGAATCTGAATCGTTTTTCCACGCTGTTTTCAAAACCATACTCCGTTTTTATGTAACAGCTCTAGTTTTACCAAAAAATGGGCGTGTCACTTTTTCGAATTTTCCTCGGCTTTTTTCTCGTTTTCGACTGTTATTTCTGAACCAATAATCCTATCTACATAATTTTTATATCGTTGCACTTACAACATTTCACGCCATCTTTCCTGACATTAATCAATTTTATGCGTTCTAAATGGGCGTGGTAATAAGGTTTCAAAGTAAGAAAATATTGAATTTCAAGGCGTTTTTTCTGATGGCGAAAATTGTACTGATGTTTCATAAATCAAGTTTCGAAGTATATGAATATCTTAAGAAGAAACATCAAGCAATACAACACAGCCAAATTATTTATCGGAATACACATTCGCGTCGAAATAATAACGAAACTTTACCATAGCGATTTTCATCTCTTTTCATACTTTTTCCTTAAAAAATTAGGAGCCTCAAAATATGCTCTTTTTTATGTTCAAATTTTAGTTTGGAATACAAGCAAAAAACAAAAATATTTTGAATTTTTCGAAACAAAAAAAAAATTAAAAACTTTGCATATTTTCAGGCCCCTAATTTGTTAAGGAAAAAGTATGAAAAGTGATGAAAATCGCTATGGTACATTTTTCCTGTTATTTCGATGCGAATGTGTATTCCGCCAAATAATTTAGCTGTGTTGTATTGCTTGATGTGTCGACTTTCATTATACACCTAACTCGTTAATTGTTTTACAAAAAATGTGTATGTTTTTGACCATCAAAGAAAACGCCTTAAAATTAAATTTTTTCCAACTTTGAGGTCCAATTACTGCGGGATTTTAACACTTATAAAAATAATTTGCTTTGGAAAAGAAGCCGTGTGGTGTTGTTAATGCAATAAGGTGAAATCATGTCAATCGGTTTCTTGGTTTAGAAACTACGATCGAAAATATGGAAGAAGTTGAGGAAAAACTGAAAAAATGGCAGGGTACCTATATCTCACAAACTACACAAACAGCGCACCCAAATTAGTAAGAAACAGTAGAAAAACTCCATGCAACAGAAAAAAAGTGTTTTTTTGTTGCGCTGTGTAATCTTAGTCAAGCACTCCTTCAATAAATCCATCCCATCATTAATGTACGATTCCAGAAGGTCTGCAAAAACATGCCTCTATGGCTGCTATAGTTTCTTCATTCGACGAAAAACGCTTTCCACGAAGGAACTGTTTCAGGTTTCGGAACAGGCAGTAGTCGCTGGGAGCCAGATCTGGTGAATACGGTGGATAGTCAAATAATTCGTACTTTAATTCCTTGAATTTACACAAACAAGTGAAAACCGAGAAAGGGGACGTGCGTTGTTTTGATGAAAAACGATTTTTCCTTCGTTAAACCGAGTCTTTTTTGGCGAATTACTACATCCAGTTTATCCAAAAGGTTACAATAGTATTCTGTGTTTATTGTTTGACATTTCTCAAAATAATCAATCAAAAAAATGCCTTTTGCATCCCAGATAACAAACCTTTTTTGCCAATCGTTCGTGCTTTGTTTAGTTTGGTGCCGAACATCCAGCTTCAGTCCACTGTGAACGTTGCTGTTTCAATTAAGGATCATCATGGTAGACCCAAGTCTCATCCACAGTTATGAAACGACGCTTAAAATCGTTATTCTGCTTGAAACGTTCCAAATTGCACTGAGAAATTCGTTTTCGATCGAGTTTTTAGGAAGGTGTGTACAGTACTGACCGCACCACCACTCGGAGGCCCATTGTGAATCCATTCCTTAATCGCTCCAGAAGTACCCAACAGTCTGAATCCGGGCAAACCAGTTTGACCTCTTAATAAAAGAGAGCCGATCCAAGATTACTGGAGGAATACTGACCTCAGGAAACCAAGTGAGAGTTCCTGCAGAGTCGGACAGCCTCAGAGGAAATGTTGGATCATTTCTGCTTCCTCTTCATCTCCGCAGCTTCTGCAGACATCACTGGACAAGAGGCGCCATTTGATAAGCAAAGATCCAATGACGCAGTGTCCAGTGATGACTCTAAAGAGCTGCCTAAGGGTGAGTTGGTTCAGGGACAGTACAAATAGGGTTTTTCTCAATGAAAAGAAGGGCAACAGTGCCCTGCAAGATCTGCAATCTGTCCCAGAAGGACTGAATGTATTTTATGTTCAACCAATAAACGTATACAGGGCAGATCCATAAATCTTGTGACATCTGTGGGTAGTAATCCACTGCAGTGGGTAGTAATCAGCAGTGTACCAGATTGCAAAGATCTCTGCCCTAAAAATACTACAGAGGTTCGGTCTGACTGACCTTTGGAAGCGTAATATGTCTAAGTGGAGACCAGGTCTTGTGCCTTCATGCACCTTGGAACCGTTTGTGAAAACGTCTCTCGTCATTCCTGCAATGTGTCGAACACATTTAAGACGGCAGCGACACGGCCACACAACTTCAAGATGCCGTCGGCTTCGACCGCCGCCGTGTAGTCAACTACGTAATTACAATGAAAGCGCCAGTAACATCAGCAAAATCATATTTTTTTTAGGATGTTTGCGCTCTGCGCCTCGATGTTTCAGTGGATAGCTCGCTGACTTCTCATGTCTAGGCCCTAGGTTCGATTCCTAACTGGGACTCCATATGAAGGAGATGAGAAAAGAATAGCACAAGTGCTCTCTTGGCAGGTAATGGCGAAACTTCTAAGTGTGAGAGAAAAAACTGTCAACCGCCGTTCGGATTCGGCGTTAAACTGTAGGTCCCCCTTTTCCAATCGCTTGGAATGTGTGTTTTAACACATGTTGCATACACAATTAAAAAAAAACTCGGATGAAATATGTGGTATCACAATTGGCCTTTCAAGACTCCGAGTGTTTCTCTTGTAGAGGCAGCCATCATAACATAACCTATTCTTGCGCCCTTCTCTTATTAAACACACATATATATTTATTTTATTGTTGTATTATACAAAGAATGTAAAACAAATGGCAATGCGTAGTTATTTTTAGAACAAGTAAATTGTAACTGAAATACTAACAAAAGTGTAATTGCGATTCCAAGCAAAAAAAGTAAGAAAAATTCCATTAAAAATATCTGTCTTGAAACAGTGACGCCAATTGCTTTGTTTTTGTTGCCTACGAAATAGAAAATAGTTATATGTTTAGCGACAGCACAACTGCGATCAGTGGTCGTGTAGCAGAGCAGTCGTTAAAATATTCGTCTTCATATGAACGTTCTGATTCTATGTTTTGACAGTTGCAATCGTGTCCCAGCCGTCGAATTTGTAATGCGTTCGAGGCATCAGACCCCATTCCTCCCTTGTGGGATATGAAGTTGGTGCGTACGGGTCGAAATCCAGGTATGGGATCAGATAGTCTTAGTTGATTAACACTAGAAAGATCATTTTGAGTTTTTTTTTCATTTTGAAAAATCTATATTTTTTGGTATTCTATCAACTTTTGCTTTGATGACTTATTTTTTTTGTCAGGTTCTACAATAAGTTCTACAATTAGGGTTCTACAAATACAATTAGCCAAATCCGATGTGTACTTTTCAAGATATTAGCGGATATAATATGTAGTCTTTTTAGGTATGGAAACCTTGCAGTGTTTCTGATTTTAATTTTTTATGTTTGTTTAATAGACTTCACTAGCACAACACTCCTTTAGAGAAAATGTCTATGATAAAAAAGATTTTGAATCAAGTTGTAGATTACAAAATTCTATTGGGTTTAATTTAAAGATAAATAAATATCTGCTACCCCGGCTTGAGGCGGACTTATGTCAGTAAAGGTTAACGCTCATACAACATTGGAAAATTTGCACACATTTTCAAAGTGAGTGGCGAGTGATTTTAGCTCCTTAATTGAAATGTTTGTTGTGGACATTTTCAACTGAGAAATGTAAAATTTTTTGACAGAGTATTCAAACAAGTCCTTTTGTATTCAACGTCTATTGTAATGTGTCGTCAACCAGTTCTAACCACATTGACTCCTTTCAACATTCGATACCATGAGGTGCCGCCATTTTTCCGCCCGAATGGGCTTGAATACATGGCTTTTAACACATTTTAGGCCAGCTCCAACAACAACAACAACAACTGTCTATTCAGCAATTTCAGCCTACTGCCAGACATTGAATGACAAGCTTGTCAGTGCGGACTCTACATCCCTTCAGACACATTGCACTGCTTAACTGTCGTATTGGCGCATTGCTTTGCTTGGTTAGTCCACACACACATACATACTCACGCAAAAGGCAGAAAATGTTGCGAGTAAATACCTCCGAGACTCAAAGACATAAATGAATACTTATCGCAACATATCGCACAGCGTGTTTTTGTCGCCCACTGTTCAATTGTGACAATTTAATTTCATGATTGTGGTTAATTTTTGAGGCTTTTGTGCCCCAACCGGAAATTGCCATGTCGAGAAGGACTCATTGCGTGTGTGTGTGTGCTGATAACGTTAAACTGCCAAAGTGATATTTTACGCAACTGTACAACAATACGAGTACAAAATGCGTCAAGGATATTAAATACAAAAAGCAATTTCCAATGTCTATTCTTATCCGGAGCATTATCTCGCCCCGCGCGAATCTCGCTGAATCTCACCGGCAGTGAGTTGGCAATTTTCCTTTCGCTCGGTTGTTGCTTTTAGCAGAAAACCCACAACGCTTGCAAGTTCTTTCTTGTCTGTAGTTTTTTGTGCCATTTTGTTTTTTGTCATTTCCTTTGCGTTATTATCCCCGCTTCGATCTTGCTTACAATAAGTTTCCCACACACAAGCGCTGACTGCAATGAGGATGAGTTGGAGTTGCAGCTGGCTGGCACCGTTGGCTTCAATAGACACATTTCAAATTGCAGTCCTTTCATGCGATTCGCACCCACACACTCCAACACACACACACACAAAGATTCACATTGACTACGCGTTCAATTAAGCGTTTTCCCAGTGTGAGCGTTTTAAGCGCTCAATTGTCGCTTTTTGCGTGCGTTTTGTTGGATTCTCTAAATTAGTTAGCTCACACTCGTTTACAAATGCTTCTTGTACATCCATGTGTGTGTGTTGGAGTGCGGGTGCGTCTGCCATTCTATTGAATTTGTCATTGCAAGGCAGCACATCACGATTACTAAGAGCAACAATAATAACAAAGAACGTATTGACGCACAATTGCAAGGACCAAGTGGCAAAGCGTTGTTAAGTGCTTTTGCTTGCTTCACAAATATGCGTTGGTGTGTATGTGAGTGGGGATGTGCGTGCCAGTGTATTGCGTTGGTGTTTGTGTGTATGGGTGTGCGGATGTGCGTGCCAGTGTATTGCGTTGATTTTGCTAGCATGTTTGTAATTGCAAATGTTATTTGTGGCTTTTAATTTCCAGTCTCTTTTCTGCCAATTAAAGCAAATTAAAAGCTCAGCGCACGCAGCACAGCCGCAGACGCGTCGAGCAGCAGTGTGAAGAAGACGCAACAATTGTCAGTTGCTGTGTTGGCACGGCAGCTGTCAAGTGGAAATGTAAATGCTAATTTGGGATGGAAGCGATTTGCGATTTGTGCTTACAGCATTGATTTAATTTGATGTCACACATACGCCCAGTGCGGTCGCGCTCTGCCATTATTAGAATATCAAATTAGAATGTGTTAGCTATATTGACAACTGAGTGACATAAGTGGCTTAGAGGAAGAGCCAACCCACGACTCTTCTCACAGATATGAGGGCTTGGCACATAGTGGATATGAATATGCAACTCAAGTCGAGTGTTTCGAGTGTGGTTGCAACTATTTGTTACAGTTATTCAAATGTTAAATTACAAGGTGTTGATTAAATTTCATTTGAAGTGTTTAGTGTTAAGTAGACGAGTAGCGTAGAAGAGCAATGAAGACTTTCCTTACAGATATAAGTTCTGAGCACACACTGGATATGAATTCGCAACTGAAGTGGAGCGTTTCAAGAGCTCATTGCAACGATTTGGTTAAGTTTTGTGTTAGCTAAAAAGTTAAAATTGAGTGAGTCAATTATAATTCATTCGAGATTTCTCTGAATAACAACAGATGAACACAAGAACTGTCATTCAAGATTAATTTCAGCACTTTTATAATAGCTTACAGAGCGCAGAGGCTATGCAGGCATAAAATGTTTAACTTTGTGGCAATAATCTTTACTCACTTTATGATCTTAGCTCTCTTAATTAATTATTTAATCACTTAATTAATCTTAATTAATCTCATCCATCTAATGCTAAGTTATGTTTATTCACATAAACTTCTAACAAACCGCCACCACGTCTCATGTTGATTTTCGAACACTGAAAAACATGCATTGACTAATTTTTAATTTTGAGTACTTTCTCCAAATGTGAATTCAATAAATAAATTTTCTCGTAACCCTTTGTTTATCCTTTCAGATAATAAGAAAATCTGATTTATTTTTATTTGAAATTATTTCACCATTTTTGAAGTCAATACGCCCATGAAATCATGTTTTTCAATACAAAACTTTAACCAATTGTTGACACTGTCAGATTTTGACTTTGCAAAAAAAATTTAAACACGTGTTGAACCTATTTGTACCTAGTTTGAAATCAATAGGCTCATCGGTTCATGCTTTTTCAGTTTCTCTGTACAAACTGTTAACCCTGACTAACTTTTAATTTTTCTCTATACAAACTTTTGTTTAATTTCTTTTCATTTAAAATTATTTCACCATGTTTGAAGTCAAAAAACCCCTTAAATCGTGTTTCTTAATACAAGCTGTTAAACCCATTGTTGACGTTAGATTTCGATTTTTAATCCTTTTGACCCCTAAGTTGCCTAAAAGCAACTTCACCTCTTTGTCATCTTATAGCAAAAGCTACGCTTGATTTATATGTTTCATTGCGGCACCAATAAATTAATATTTTTAGAAGTGAATTCAAAGAAAATTACAAAAATGTTACTGCTATCCCCAAAATCATTTCCAATAATTTTCAATGATATCAGCGAAAGTTTGTGTTCTAATTGAAGTCTACGAATTGGGCGCGTTTGATCAAAGCCCTGTTTCTTTAATAATGGTTAAATAAAATGAAAAAGGGATAATTTTGTATTTTTCCATAAATATTAAATAATTTTTCAGTAATTAAAAAAAATTGATATCAAACTTATTGAACCCTTTTTAAGCTAAAATTGTTCGAAAGTAAACTAGCTCTAGAACTCTAACAAAGAGGCGTGGCGACATCAAATGTCGTGTGCACCCTTCTTAGGTAAATGCTTCATGATTTAAATACCAAAAAGTAATATCGAGACACAGGGTAAAATTTAGTGTCGAAAGGGTTAAATACACTTGTTGCATTATTTCGCATTTAAAGTAGTAAAAGACATTTGGAGTCAAAAAACCTATTAAATCATGTTTCTTTAAACAAACTTTTAGCACATAGTTTACCTCTTCAGATTTTTAAAAAATATGAAAAGTGCTACTATTGGATATTTTTGAAGTCAAAGAACTTATCAAATGTTGCTCTAAACAAATCTTTAAGCCATTGTTGACACCGTCGGGTTTCGATTTTAATTGGAAATACCTTTGCCATATTTGAAGTTAAAAAAACCATTAAACGGGCTTCTTTATAAAAACTTTTAACCCATTGTTGACCCCGTTAGATTTAAAAAATCGAAAAAATTTGGAAATACGTGTCGAATTATTTTTAATTTGTAGTATTTTCACTTAGTTGGAAATCGATAGCCAAATTGAATCACATCTGCTCGTATAACGCCTTAACCCAAGTTTTGTCTCTTTAGACCCCGAATTTCCGAAAATAAATTTGTTTAGAGTTTCAGCTTCAGCGGTTTGTTAGTTAGTCTGTTTCGGGAAACAATTCAGTGGCGCACCCAGGATTTCATTTTGTGGGTCGGGGGGAGGTTTGCGTGCAACTTTTGAGCTGAGGGCCATTCGAAACCAGATTTTGTTTCGAAATGCATTCGAAACCAATTTTTGTGTTTTTGGGAGTGGAGCTTCAACCCCTAAACCCCCCTCCCTGTGTACACCATTAAAAATATATATGTATTTAGATTAAGTTTGGAAGAGGGCCCATATCACTGTTGATCACATCATTGTTACAAGACGTAAAATTTTGGTAACAAACACCACCGCGAACCTGCGAGTTTCGTGTTTTTGCAATTCAGCCATTGCGAGTGTTTTTGTAATCGAGCCTGCGAAAGTTGTGCTTGACATAATTAGACCACAGTGAATCACGTTGATGTTTTTATGAATCAACTTAACTTTGGGCTGGGCACCTCTGATACAGAGTACTTCTGGCAGTCCTAAGTACAACCTTGGGTTATGTCAAAATTAAAAAAAGCTAATTTCTTAGTTGCTGAAAATTTGGTCCTCATAGCAACTGGTTGGAGTAGAAAGGATAGGAAGTACAAGAAACAATTAGGAAGAGGGGAAAAATTGGAAATTAATTCAATTCAATTTCAAGTTGGGCTATCGAGGTGGCTATATGGTCCGGTTATGGTGTCTGTCTGGGCATGGAATTTGCCAAAAGACACACTTAGGCCACGAAATGGGCTAGTTGTGATATCAGAAGAATAAAGTGATATGTCTTAGTGCAAATCGGAGAGCCTGTACAAGCCAATGTTACTTGTGGATAAACCTTCGCAAATCTCTGATGTTGCTTGCACTGAATGCAAGTTGTCGAAGAAGGAAGAGCCTACGGGCTTCCGGTAGTGACTTACAGTCCCTTTTTCTACTTAATTTTGTTAACTGCGGCAATAGTTCCAACTATCATGACTTAATCTGATGGCATGCTGTCCAAATAAACAATGTCCTATAGAAATCGGTACAACCCGATGTGTTATCTTCTAAGCAAGAACGTCGCTTTAGTATACCTGGGACTGAATTGATTGAGGTGGCTATTTATAATAGACTTTCTATATGAGTACTTAGTAGATATTGGGACTATAGGAGCATTCGTTAGTATAGTGAATTGACACCTTAACTCTGTACACTTTATTCAGATATATTTTTAAAACTGGAATGCAAAAAAAATCTTCAATATCGCTTCACTGATTATTTTCATTGGTTTCGCCTCTCAATTATGGGCGAAACTCTTTCAGTTGTAAATAAATTTTTTTATGCCACATATCTGCACGTGGTGTGGTATATATTTGTAGTGAAAATTGACACCGAATATGTAGCTTTAGGTGGCTCCTTCGCGATTCGTTATTCGATGCAATATTCATACAGCCTGCACTCGGCGCCTGGCCAGCGAGCATGTGGGAGGCACTCGAAATTTGGGCTCAAGACTGCGATTGGCATCATGCGATAATTGCAACTGTAGACATGCATGCCAGCGACACACAAACACAAACACACAGACATTCCACTGCGTAACGGCATGGAGTGCGGATAGTTGACTGCTTACATATCAAGCACCCGAGATATGAGCCATTTTGCATATTCTGCGCATGAACTATGGCCGCATTTGCATGACACACATTCTGAAGTGTGCGGCAATAACTCGTTCGCACAAACACACACATACGCACGCACATATTTGCAGCAAGTGAATGACGCACAGCATGGGTCGTGCCTGCCACACACACACACACATACATCACATTGTAGTTACGTATACGCCGTGTGATGTGTGCGCGCATCATAATTCAATCAGTTGCAGCCGAGAATTTGGTGCTGCCGCTTTCAACGCCGTTCAGCGTTGAGTTTCGAAAATGCGTAGCGCTGGCCACATTTCCATTTTTCGTTCATTAAAATTGCGAAAAGACCAAACGACCGTTGACGACGAACAAAAAAAAAACAAGAAATGAAAGTGAAAAATAAAACAAAGTATTAAAAAAATATACATATATAAATAAAAAATGTGCCAAAGCAAACGCGCACACTGACGCATCCATGACAAACAACACACCAACGAGCTGCTGAAAGGATAAGCACGCAAAAAAAAATGGGCTATCGTAAAAAATTTTAATAGGCGCGCAGTCAGCGCGACACTGCGCTCTGCTGCGAGCTAAAAGTGGGGTTTAAGCACACAAACACATTCACTGCACTTATGAACCAAAATGCGCTGTGAGTGTGTGTGAAAAACAGGACCACAAAGTGTTGCTGCACGGCGCCGCGGCCTCTATCAGCGTGCAGTTCAGTTTCTGTTTGCTTTGTCGATGTGTCCGTGTGCGCCTCGAAGTTCCGAGGCAATTTTGTGAGAATTTCGAATTCATATAAAATTCATAAGCGCCAACACAGCCTGCACAAGTAGTTCATACATTGAGCGCGCCTCTGTGTCTGTGGTGTTGTGTGTGTGCGTTTGGCTGTTATGAAAAATGCAACACGGCCAGAAAGAGGAAACGAATGAATGGGTGTGAGGCGAACGGCACCAATGAAGACTGAAATGCTGCCAAGGCTGCCTCGGGCCAGTCGGCCGTCGCCACACAAAAGGAAATGAACAATCAAAAGGCAGTGTTGTCGCTTGCAATACAAACACACCACACACACACACACGCAGAGATATAACATTCGTCAGCAAGCAATCGTCTACTTACCGTTATAAATATCTGATGCTGTCGGCACATGCTCCGCATTGAAACGATTCTCCAGGTAGGATAAAATCAAATTTGTTTTCCCCACCGCACCGTCGCCCACAACTACACACTTGATGGTTGGCTGCTGCGGCTGCGGCTGTTGCTGCTGCGGGCGCTGCGCACTGTCCGTCTTCGATTGTTTGTCTGTTGATGAAAGAAGAAGAAATTTATAAGAGAACGCGGTGAGTGGAGCGTGGCCCTAGTGCAGCAAATGGCAATTAATTAAAAGCCGCTTTAGCGCAAATTATTTGCATTTGCACTCAACATTTAACAGTTTCGCTTAGTCCGCGTTGAATTATTTTTTACGGCGCTTTGGTTTTTGTTTCGAGTTTGTTGTTTTGGTGTTTTGCCGCCTTGCTTGCACTCGACTGCGCGTAAAGCGAAAAGCGAAAAGTTTAAATTGCTGCAATTATGTACGTCGGGCTGTGTGGCGCAATAAGCAAGCGACGACGTCAGCAACAGCGACTTACCTCTGTTGTTCCTTTTCGATTTGCCTTTGCGCAGCAGAAACTTGGCGCCTTTCTGGCTGCTGCTGGAGCTGGTGTCGCTGCTCGAATGCTGCAGAAGAACAGAGAAAAGACAAAAGCAATTAGAAACCAGAAAAAGAGCAGAAGATTTGCGCCAACTGTCGTTTGCGCTGTGCACTTTTGTCTTCTATTTAGTTTGGTTGGAAAAGTGGCAGGAAAAGTGGCGTTTTAATGGGCGGAATTTGAAAGTTGCTCATCGAGAATTGGCTTTTAATTTTTCACAATTTGCACAAATCTAATTGCTGCTTAAAATGTTTCGCAAGTTTGGCGACTTTGCATAAATTAAGAGTATTATTTCAGCACGTCCGAGCAATTGGCTCACCGAACGTTTTGGCGAGAATGTAATTGCACTGTTGACAGTGACCTGTCGTCTGGCGTTTTGCATGCGGGAAGAATAAAAATAGTTGCAAGAAATTTAATTTAATGCGGTGTTTTAGTTTAACCACATCGGAAACACAGTGTAACAAGTTCACTGGGCCGCAAGAACAGCGCTGATGGGTTCGATTGGTAGTTAAGGCTGGGCTAGTTAAATGATTTACAATGGGAAGGAGCACGCAGCGAATTCTTCTATCCAATAATCACACAACAGTGGCGCATACAGGGGGGTTTTGGGGGTTCAAACGCCCAACACAAAAGTTACTAGTACAAAACATGGTATCGAATGGTATTAGGCTAAAAAATTATACTCAAAGGCCCCTTCCAAAATGAAATCCTGTGTGCGCCACTGAGTGTATTCACTAACATCGAAGTCAATAGGCCAATCGGCTCAGGACTTTTTTGTAGTCTTTCCGTAAACGAACCTTAACCCTTGGTTCATGTGTCAGATTATTTTTGATTTGGAGTTATTTCACCAAGTTTGAAGTCAACGAGCGCAATAAATCAAGTTACTTTATACAACACCTTAACTCATGTTTTGCCCCTTTAGACCCCGAATTTCGAAAATCCCGTCTTAGCGGAGGTTAATTTTTCAAGGGTTTGTAGCAAGCATATAGAAATTCGGGATCTGAAATGGCAAAAGAGGGGTTAAGGTGTTGAATGAAGAAACGCGATTTAACCCAGGAAACGTCCCAGGACGTTTTTAACGCCCCTCGAAACAATTATTCAAACCTTACGACCTTCGCAAAATATTTTTTCGACTTCGGTGTTCCCCCACAAAAGGATTATTTCAGATTTTGTGAGCATCCAATATATTTTCCTAACCCCAAAATTCATAGCATGAGATTAATTAGGATTTCAAAATTAAACTCCGTCCCGAAGGGTTAATGTGCATATTGATTATAAATTTAGTGAAAACACTTAAAATACTTAGTACTTCAAATAAATACTTTTTATTTTTTTGAAAATCAAAATCTAACCAAGTCAACAACGGGTTAAGGTTCGTGAAGACTACGAAAAACAATGAACCAATAGGTCTATTGACTTCAAAGTTGGAGAAAACACTAGAAATCAAAAATAATTTGACTCGTGTTTTCCATTTTGTTTAAATTCATAACTTAAAAGAGTAAACCAAGGGTTAAAAGTTTAAATGAAGAAACATGATGTTTTTACGTTTTTTGACTTCAGACTTGTTAGAAGAATTTCATATATGAAATAATTCGATGCGTGTTTTTATTTTTTCGCAAATCAAACTCTAACGAGGTCAACGACGGGTTAAAAGTTTATATGGCGAAAATGTGGAAAACATAAATTAATAGGCCTTTTGACTTCGAACGTGGTGAATGTACTCTAAGTGAGAAATAATTCGACACGTTTTTTCATTTTTTTCGAAAATCAAAATCTGACGGGGTCAACAGGGTCATTGGGTAAAAAGTTTGTATGGAGAAACATGATTTTTTACGCTTTTTGACGTCAAACTTGGTGAAAGTACTTCAAATACGAAATAATTCGATACGTGCTTTTAATTTTTTAAATCAAAATCTGACGAGGTCAGCGACGGATTAAAAGTTTATATGGCGAAACTGTGGTAAACATGGCCTGTTGACTTTAAACGTGGTGAAAGTACTCTAAGTGAGAAATAATTTGACACGTATTTTTCATTTTTTTGAAAATCAAAATCTGTCGGGGTCAATGGGTAAAAAGTTTGTTTGAAGAAACATGATTTTTTACGCTGTTTGATTATTTCAAATTTGATGAAAATATTTCAAATGTAAAATAACTCGATACGTGTTTTTAATTTTTCCGAATATTAAAATCGGATCGGGTCAACGACAGGTTAAAAGTTTGTATGGAGTAACTGTGGAAAATATGAATTGATGGACACATTGACATCAAACTTGGTGAAAGTTTTCTCATTAAGAAATAATTTGACACTTGTTTCTCATTTTTTTTTAATCGAAATCTAACGGGATCAACAATGGCTTAACAATTTGTATGGAGAAACAAGATTTATTGGACCTTTTGACTTCAAACTTGTCAAAAGCATTTCGATCCGGAAATAATAAAAACGTGCTTTTAATTTTTTAGAAAATCGAAATCTACCATCTACCAAGGGTTAAGAATTTGTTTGGAGTAAATGTGAAAACACATGATTTAATGGGCCTTCTGACTTAAAAATGTTTAAAACACCCGAAATCAAAGATAGTTGGACACATTGTTTCATTCATTTTTTTTTTAATCAATATCTGATGGGTTCAACAATGGGTTAAGAATTCTTATCGGGGAAGCAGGAGAGTAGTTTTTGTTATCTATATGCATAGTTGCTAGTATGTATAAAGATAAATAGGTACATACTTCAAAAAACTCGCTGCAGAAAAAGATTTTGGAAGAGGTACTATCGCTTAAAGTAAAAGTATGGGTCAACAATGGTTATTCGAAAGTCATACTGAGCTATTTCCCGCTGCATGTTTTTCTAGTTTAAGTTAGAAAATTCGTGAGTAATGTACAAAACCTTAGGTTCAGTTCAGCTCATTGCAGCTGTCAGCCTTGAAATGACAAAGTCATAAAAGTCTCTCTAAAACTAATACTTTATGATAAGCAAACTGCACTCAACTGACAAGCAACAAACTAAGTTTAACCCAAAAATCAAAACCAAATAATTTTTTTTGCAGATTTTTGCAACATCTGTTCTTGCTTGTTATGGCTGTTTGAATATTTTGACGTGTCTTTAATTGACACTAAACTATTGCCTCACCATTTGAGATGCTAACGAAAAATTGACATTCATGTCGCTGTGTTCGACACCGTAATCAATCACAACATTGCAGTGTGCAAAGCTGAGCGGCAAATGTGGGAAAACATAAAAAAATGACAGCAACAAAAGGAAATCAGATTACGTGAAGCGAAGACGGCAAAAATTGAAGTGATAATAAACCGAATGAATCATCACATATGTCAGCCAGTAGCTACAAGTGTCGCTTGTTGCATTGGCGATGTGACACACACACACAGAAACACGTCGCTCTTGCGGCGCTAATCACATTACGCAATATTATTTGAATTGTGCGAAAAGAGGGCAAAAATGCAAAGCGCAAAAATGTTGCTGCCGGTGAAGTTGGCCAGAAGTGGCGCAGTCACACAATTTGATAATGATGACAACCAGGCCGCTGACAACGCTGTCACCGCCTTGTTGTTGTAGCCATATATATTTATGCGTGCAGGTGTACGGTTGTGTGCGCGCATGGAATTGAGGCGTTGCAGGCAACGTCAAGTTGGTAAAATTGAAGCTGTGCGCGGCATAGCGCTGAATTATGCCCAATTTAATATGCGCATATAAATTAGTAGGGAAAAAACATGCCATCGAAGAAAGGCAGCGATGAGCAGCGGCAGCCAGTGCCACTGCCACTGCCACCGCTGCTGCTGCTTTTGGGGTAATAAATTTCTTGAATAGTGCCACCGCCGCCGCCTCCATGCAAAACACCCGCAAGCTGACAAGGCAGGAAAATGTTTAGCCGCTTTAATGCCGCAAAGAAGTACTCATACACACACACTCACACACATACATTCGAAGAGTACGTTTCGCATACGAGTACTAGCTGCAACAAAAGTGGTTCGTGGTGAGCTCTGTTGCGCTGTGCTTTTGTGGCTTAGCGACGACAGAGCGCCGCTCACCGCATCTGGCAACGCGTACGTTGCATCTGGCAACGCCTGGTCTCGTTTTATGATTTATATTGTAGAAATCAAAATTAATTTAATATCCACTTCATGTTAACATTTGGGTCGCGCACGCACACGGCAGCGCTTCGCGTTCATGTGTACGTGTGCGTGTGTGAGAGTGTGTGTGCTGGCTGCGGCGAGAAAGCCGCTTAAATTTGTGGCAATTTATTTTACTGCTAATAAATTTCAATTATTTGCACAATTATTGCGTCGATAAAATCAATTGAACTGCCTTTGCGCTCGCCAGTCAATTTGATTTATCATCAAATTAATGTCGAGCGCTTAACTGAGCGCTAATGAATAATTTGCAATCGTTATGATTGTTTTTGCAGTGACCCGGCACAGATGCTGCAAAAACATTTAATGTTCACGGCCTACTGGCGGACCGTGTGACTTTAAAGAGAAAAACACTTTGAGAGGAGGTGAACAAAGTGTTTTTTTTTTAAGTATTCATAAACCCGTTTCATCAGCACAGTTTCTGTTGGTCTTGTAGCAGTTTCGATTATATCTACTTTTACTTTTTACACTAGAATGGCAAACCCTACTAAGGTTAGTAAAAAACTGAAACCTGACAGCAGGGAACACGTGACAAAAGCATAAGAAACGATTCTATTGTCCCTTTTGTCAAGTGACGCAAAACAATTTGACATTCATTCGGCTACGTCTTTTTCCCATCTATCTATCTTTCTATCTATCTTTTTATCTATCTTTTTATCTATCTATCTATCTTTATATCAATCTTTCTTTATATCTATCTTTATATCCATCTATTTTTATATCTATCTATTTTATACCTATCTATCTTTATATCTATCTATCTTTATATCTGCCCATCTATCTTTTTATTTATCTATCTTTTTATCTATCCATCTTTTTATCTATCTATCTTTTTATCCATATATCTTTTTATCCATCTATTTTTTATCTAACCATCTTTTTATCTATTTATTTTTAATCTATCTAGCTTTTATCTATCTATCTTTATCTATCCATCTTTTTGTCTATCTATCTTTTATCTATCTATCTTTTTATCTATCCATCTTTTACCTATCTCTTTATCCATCTATCTATCTCTTTTACCATCTATCTCTTTATCCATCTATTTTTTTATCTATTCATCTTTTTATCTATCTATTTTTTATCTATCTATCTTTATCTATCCATCTTTTTGTCTATCTATCTTTTTATTTATCTATCTTTTATCTATCCATCTTTTTATCCATATTTTTATCTATCCATCTTTTTGTCTATCTATCTTTTATCTATTTATCTTTTTATCTATCAATTTTTTATCTATCTTTCTTTTATCTATCTATCTTTTTACCTATCTATCTTTTTATCTATCCATCTTTTTATTTATCTATCTTTTTATCTATCTATCCTTTATCTATCTATCTTTTATCTATCTATCTTTTATCGATCTATCTTTTTATCTATCTATCTTCTTATCTATCTATCTTTTTATCTATCTATCCTTTTATTTGTCTATCTTTTTATTTATCTTTTTTTTATTTATCTATATTTTTATTTATTTATCTCTCTATCTATCTATCTTGCGCGATTCACGTACCACTTTTTATGTGATGGAAAGTGAATATGGCTGTATTATTGCTTAACACACCTGGGAACTCTTCCTTATACCAATCATTAAATATCAGAACCAAACATCCTCAAACTAAACACCTTATGATCTCATGAAGATATTGTGATACATGTATTTGTTTCTAATTTACTAAGAGAACAGAAAAATCACCAAATTTTTACATTTGCAGTAATGGAATATAAAGAAATATTACAAATTATTTATATGCACCAGTTCAAGTCTGGTTCTATTTCTGATTACAACCCAAATAGACCAGACAGATTCCCTAAAACGAACAATCGATGCATGGCCCAACTGCGGCAAATCATTGACAGACTTTGCAAATGGCGGGGTTGCTAATAATGGTAACCCCTAAAATAGTATTTTCTAAAAATATTAAAGAAAAAAAAACTAGTCAGCAGCCAGTTTTCGTCCTAATCTTCCTTAATATGACAATATGACAGCCTTCAACCTTTTATCTATTTCAATTATTTTTTCTAACACACGCCGCTTTTATCTGATTCTGTTTCTATTTCTGATTGTAAATCAGACAGATTCCCTAAAAAGAACAATCAATGAACGACCCATCTGCGTTAAATCATTCACAGAGTTTGCAAATGGCAGCCTTGTTCTGCGGTAATTTGTGCGAACCCCATAAAATAGTATTTTCTAAAAATATTAAAGAAAAAAAACTAGTGCTCGCCATGCTTTCAGTGAACAAATTAAAACAAACAAATTGGTCTCCAAATTATTACTGCATATTCCAAGTGAGGGCGTACAAGTGCCGTAAAAAGCAACTTAAAGGTATACGGGTCAGAAAACTCAGCGGTATTACGCCAAATAAAGCCAAGAATAGAGTACGATCGCGAAAGAATAAAATTAATAAAATTAACTTTCTATCGACATGCTAGACAACGGTTGCACTTCGGTTCCAATACAACTCATGACAACTTGAAAAAGCCAACATTTATGCTATTTTGATGATTTTTCTAATATTTATATAATAACTTCAAAAATAAAATTTCACTTTGCCACAATGAATGAGTGTCTTACGGCTGCCTGGATGCGTCCTAATGCCTACGCAAATCAGTAACCTTAAAATAACATTACATTAATGTGACATTTATGGCATGCAAATTTTGGTATCCCACGGTGCGTATGAGCAACATACTTCACTTCACTCGAGCGCACTCGGCATTCGCTGTTGAGCGCCATTTGCCGCATCGCGAGCTATTCAAACGCGAGCACCCAGCTTGGCAACTTGGCAACTCGCGCCTCTCATCTGCCATCTCACGCACTGCCAGCAAGTGTTTAGCAACTCGTAGCGTTGTTCCGCTGCAATTTGTGGCATTGTGCCGACAATGATAACTTTAAAATGTTATTTGCCCAAAAAATGTGGCACATGTCGCATTCGCTGTTGTACCGTTGTGTTCCGACATATTGTCAGCGCGCGGCACAGTCTGTGCTGTCGTTTGGGGAGGTTTTTTTTGTTGTTGTTGTTGTTGTCGCTCTACAGGCACACCACCACCGATTGATATGCCACATGTGCAACATATGAAAATTTAATCTAATATTTCTAGAGTCCGACCGATACCAAATTTTTTGGCCGATGCCGATGCCGATTAATCGGCATCGGCCAATTCTCAGCCGATGCCGATTAATCGGTCAAAAGGCCGAAAATCGGCCGATGCCGATGCCGATGCCGATGCCGATTCTATAGAAAAAACAACACGAATGAATTCAACCAAAACACAGTAGGGGTATTCACACCGAGCTCGTTACTTCGTTAGTTCGGTACTCGGTAGTTTTCTATGTGTATTTTGTTTTTGTTCAATTCTTTTACAAAAACAAGATACACATAGAAAACTACCGAGTACCGAACTAACGAAGTAACGAGCTCGGTGTGAAAACCCCTAGTTTATTTTTTAAAACAACAAAAGGAACTATTACATATATATTACATTTCATCACATTCATTACAACTTTACAAACAAAAACGAGAAAATTAACAATTAAAAACTAAATAAAATTATAAAAAAATTCAGAATTTTAATACATTAACATTAACAATGCATTAAACAAAAAAACAAATGTATCACATATATTCCACTTTTTGTATTGTATATATGTAATTTTAAATCAGTAAACATATGAGTACCACACCTACTTATCCATTTTGTTTTCTAAGCGAAGGATCGCGCTTCATTATTTATTTTTTAATTACTATTTTTAATATATGGGGCATTTCACGTCAAGCGGGCAACCCAAAAAAAGTGAGGTCATAAATTTTGTTTATATTCTGGTCAGTTATACTTCTAGTAGACGTGGATGTGTACACCCAATTTTTTTTTCGTATGATGTTTTTTTCATGAGCTTTTAAAAATTCGCTAAGAATAAAGTCGTGAATTTTTGGATGCTTATTATCTGTATCAATTAATTTGTAAAAAAACTAAAAAGTATTGTTTCTGATAGTAAAAAAGTTGTTGTTTTTTTGTGTTTATCGTATTCTAAATTTTAATTTTTTTTACATATAGTAAACCGGAAGTGAAAATTTCAAATCGATGGTTGAGTAACTTCGACACTTTTTTTAATTCTTTTAACTTAAATTAAAGCTTCAAATGTACTAATTCTCCACAAAAAAATTAAAACGTGATCTCCAACCGTTTAAGATTTAGAGCGCATACAGTACATACACATAGCTGAAAATAATGGATTTTATGTCATTTTGGGTAAAAGTCTATTTTCTATCTGTCCTCCACCAAATACTCGTTCGGCTGCTCCTGTTATAAGATGCCCGCTCTGGACAACGGCTCAATGCGAATGTGCAATTTATGTTTATTTTCATGGGTTACCGGCAGACGCGTGTAACAGTGTTGCCAGGTGAAAACAAAATTTACAATGTACACATAAAATTAATATTTCATGAAAATTTGCTCATTCTATTTGGCACATGCAATTAACAAAAGACCCACTAGCCAATATAGCTGAACAAGGTGTTGATGTAACAAAAATATATTAAAAATGTCTGTAAAATATTGTCCCCTTTAATATTTGTCACAAAATCAAACAAATCTAGGGAGAAACCCCCTACTCCGGCAACACTGGGTTGTAACGTATAATAAAAATGTAATAAATATACAAAGCGAGATATAAAAAAGAAACACAGTGCGATTCAGCTGCAAATAAAAACAAACAAGAATGCTTCAAATTCAAATATGCCATCGACCCAAAAAAAACCGATGTGGCATCGGCCAAAAAAGGCCGATGTGGCATCGGCCAAAAAAGGCCGATGCCGATGCCGATGCCGATTCTTTTTTTTTTGGCCGATGCCGATACTAGCCGATGCCGATACCAATTTTATTGGCCGATACTAGCCGATGCCGATGCCGATGCCGATTAATCGGTCGGACTCTAAATATTTCTTTGTGCACTCCGTGCGCTGCCGGTTTGTGGGCGCGCTCGTTGTATTTGTTGTTGTTGTTGCTGCTGTCAACATATGTGCCGGCACATATGTGGCCGCTGCTGGGTGCGTCTGTGTTGCGAAAAGCCGTCAAAATTGTTTTTGCGCCTGTTTGCTGTGATAAGCCAACAGCGGCAAATTGGCTCAGACAGTCACTCGGTCGCTTAGACTGACTGGCTGACTGGCGCATTCGACATTCAGTGACACTTCCCCCGGGTAGGCGATAATGTTGTTTTATTTTTTTGGAGTTTTTATGTGTGTTTGTGGCGGCGGCTGCTGTTGCTGTTTGTCACAATGGGTCGGTCGGTCGCAGGGTGTTTGCAATGCGCGGAAAATGTGGACTGTGGCGGAAATGTTTGAAAATTAACAGCTGTTGAATTTGATTTGTGGTAATGTTGAAAAGTTTTACACCAAATGTTTGCGGAATTTCTTAAGAAGTACAAGCACACACACATACACACCAAACACATACGAACGCATACAAATGCGTCAATGCGTTTGTATCAGCAAATGTCAAAAGACGCAGATTTACAGAGGAAAAGTTTTAATGGTTAAAATTTTGAAAAATGTTGTTTGCTTTGACTGTAGTTGACAGTCTGACTGGGCCGAGTGCGCTGGTTGGTTGGTTGGCTGGTTTGGCTGCCTGACATGTCATAAATCACCACGCGCTGTTAATAAAAATTGTATTAGACACGCTGGCTGGCTGGCTGACTCGCCGGCTGTACGACTGGCACAATTACGGTGTGCCACAGCATTAAAGAAAATCTTGTCCATTTGATTGTACATGTTTGTATGTGTATGTGTGACCAGCATACGAGCGAAATGTCGCTGACAGTAGTAAATGCAACCAGCAAGTTTTCTCAACTGTTTGCAGTAAACATGCGTTTTCCGTTTAGAGAAAAGTTATGTTGACTTTATTAAACTTTAATACTGATGCCAGAAAATGGTTTGCAGCATTACTGAGTTCATATATATAGATACCTGATATGTATATATATAAATAAATGCACTGGAGCACGCAAAGTGGGATTTGGAGATTCACACCTCCTAAATATTTGTTTGCTACAAAAAATGTGGGTGGAAAATAAGGTTTCACATGGCTCAAAAGTTGTGTACAGAATTTGTCCCCATTCTCCATAATGAAATCCCATGTGTGTATTACATATGGAAAACACTTACAAGGCAACAATTTTCAATATCTACAACATTTTTTCGACTCTATATTAAACATTTAAGTTGTGTCTTTAATATTTACATGACAGCCACACTGACAGTTCATTGAGCATTTTTATCGGCTGCTTGCAACGTTATAATAAAATTTAATTTTTATAATCTGAAAATAACGTTTATGGTTTTTTTTAATTTTAAAAATTTTTCATTCACAAGTCCATTGAATTTATTATAAATTTTTTTAATTCAATTTTACTTGCTGAGCACATTCGGCACATTATAACAAAACACAGTTGTTTTGTTAGGTTTTGTACAACATTGTACTCGATGTAATGAAAATTTGCCTTTAGCTGTGTTGGTGCCTAAAGAGCGGCGCAAGCACTATAAAAATGACTTGCAAGCCATCGCTGTGCTTTCAAATATTGTCGTTCTTCTTCACTTTCACTAAAAAAACAAGCACTGCATTGAAGAAAGCTTTTGATATTCATACGAATACTGCATGAAACGACAATAGAACTTCAAGCACCTTGAAGTATAGAACAACACCGAAAAAGGACAACATTGAAGTAGAACAACACTGAAGTGGAAGAAGACTGAAGTGCAGCACTGAAGTAGAACATTTTCAAGAATACGGTGTTTTGTTTTGCACGATCGGAGTAGCTGATGTTTGTTTTTGGTATTTTGTATGGAATATGGGCTGCATTTCAAGCATTACAACAACAATAATGTAAGCAGGTTTTAAACACGTTTTTTTGATATTTATTTAAGTTTGTTTCACTCGGTGTGAAGTAGAAGTTCTGTTTCAGTCGGTGTGAAGTAGAAGTTATGCTTCACTCGGTGTAAAGTAGAAGTTCTGCTTCACTCGATGTGCTTGCTGTGATTTACCGTTACTTAGAATAGAATTGATACGGGGTATATTGCACTGAGACCAGGATTGATCTATTGTGCCGTTACTTAACATCATTATAGCTTTCTGTTTTGATGTTTTGTTTCGCAGCAGAACACAAGCACTGTCGTTTCTGTAGCGAAAAGGTTTTCGAATGATGCAGTGCTTGCTTTGTTGCAGAATAGAACTATTGAGCATTTGAATTTGCTGTCACCGCGACACTGAAGTACAGTACTTGACAGTACTGTGCAGTAGGGAAGTGTGCCCAATAGAACCTTTTGTGCAGCTCTTTATTGGTGACCTTCAAGCAGTTCAGCTCTCGGCCCCCATTGTTTTTTGGAATATTGGTTGCCCTTCCACCTGATATTCCACGTGCAAGTTTTGTAGGAAATTTAAGTATCAATCAACTTAATCAAAGTACGAAATAAACACTTAAACACATTTTCAGTTTTGGGTTAATTCTGGCGTGCAAGTTAATTTCTGAGCTTTGATGTATTTAGAGTAGTAGAATTTTATGGCGAATATTTTCGTGGTACATTTTGTCCTTAAAAAGTCCTGTTTTACTGGACATTTTTGGCATTTTAGAAAAAGGGGTCAAATTGACCCATACAAATAGGAGCTACAGGGTTAAAATGCTCCACAAAAATGTTCTCCGTAGTATTTTAAATCAACGTGCTGAACACATCATATATCTAAAATGTGAGGTTACATGGTTTTCGTATGCCAATTCACCATAAGAATGTGCAAAAAGGGGAAAACTTTGACCCCCTCTAAAAAAAAATGCAGACGTCCACTTTCAAAACGCCGAAAAACGTATATTTTTGTTTGGACCCCTCTACCAGAACCTTGTTCTTGTTTTATTGTACAGTGTTATCCGTGAAAGCTCAGCCACTAAGTCGGAGTCATAACAAAATGGGAATTCAAAGAAATATAAAGGATTTAGAAGCCATCCTTCATCTGCCATTCTCCAATGATTCTTTAGAAGATTTAGAAATAATAAGGACTACGAACTTCTGCAGAAGTTCCAGAGGTAATAACGATTCTCCAACGAGAATTTGCAGAGATATTGAGGACTAAGTAAGAAACCATCCTTTATTTGGGAATTTCCAACAACTTAGAAGTAGAAGTTGCAGGGATATTGAGGACTAAAAAACGTGTATACAACTTCACTCTTTTAATTCGTTTTATTTCACATTTTTCATTTTTGCATTTCGTTTTCAACAATTTAATTTAGTTCAGTAGTAAAAAATTTTAGTCAAATTTTTTTTAGTCTGCTCTGCAAAGAGGCAACAAACCAAATCGAAAACACTTTACCTGCACACCACAGTCGACTGAGCGCATTAGAAGCGACGCAAGAATTCGAAACCACAAACAACACATGTGCAACCGCAGCTGAATGGTGAATTGACGCTGCAGTCATGTGGCGATGTTGCAATGCGGCAATGCGAGTGAACAACTGCATAGGCCGCAAAGCCAACTTGCTACTATCGCATGACACATCGCACAATAGCTGCTACTAGATATGGCCAACACACACACACGCACACTGGCACATTTATGTCGGTATGTATACAGTTGTATAAAGACACACACATACATGTGTATTTGTGGCGCTACGATATATGCAGATTTGGATTTTTGTTTGTATGAAACTTATGAAAATTTGCTGTTGCGTTAGATTTGCGGTTGCAAAAAATTATCAAACTGGCAAAAATTTACCGACTGTCTGCAATATCAGAGCATGGCTTTATTTTTCATAGCAGCGCCATGTCGAACATTCTATTTTATGATTAGTGTACAATTGCAATTGTTGAAGAAAATTGCATTGGTTTTTGTTTATGTTTCCTATTGGCGACTTCTGTGTGTGTGTTTGAACAGTTGAGTTGTTATTTTAGTTTTTATTATTCAATGCAATTAGTGGCGTGCACTGTAATGTAGCACATTTCGGCATTGCAACAACAACAACAACAACAACAATGAAACACAACACTGCAGTGCACACGAATTGAGGTTGCACTGAGTGCAGCGGCAGCCAACTGACGCCTTGCGGCTTTCAATTTGAGAATCGTGTTACATGCATACACACACAGACACACACACATATTTATATATACATTACACACATTAATATGCGATAAAATATGAATTTAACAGGCAATTTAAATGTTATTAAAATTTGTTTCTGAAAGCATAAAAAGTGCGCAGGTAGCAAAATGCCGCAATCGCTTATCTTAACCGAATCTGTCAACCGAAATGAACGGAAAATATAAAAAATATAAACGCCAGAAAATGGGCAGACAAAACAGACAGGAAGTTGTATATATATAAGCACAGATAATTTCGTATATAATTGGTGACTTTTTTTGTTATCTGTTTTGACACCGGAAATCTCTGTGGAAATTTCGAAAGCATTTTGTCAGCCATTCAGTTGACGGTTATTGATTTTTTTTTTATGACAACAACTGACCCCTCAGCTTGTTGGCAGCACTCAGGCGTACAAGAAATTTTAAACGTTAGCAATTTAGTGCATTATGTCAGTTATTTTTTGTTGCGTTTTTTATGCTTCAGCGCCAGCAGTCAATGCCAAAGTCGATACTCAATTTCATGTCAACTTGGCGCTCAAGTGTGATGGATTGATTTGACTTAAGTGTCATTGCGTAGCGTTGGATTTCTGGTAAGTAAAGGAAATTGTTTATGAAAAATGGGGGGGAAAAGTGCACTGAACCTTCTTAACCTAAAAACAAGTAGAACCGAGTCGGTTATGGTCGAATTGATAGCATGCTGCACTTGAGACTCATATTGAGACTCATTCGATTCATACACTCCGGGCCACCAGAATAGGTTCACATTTTTTCCTAGAGGAAAATGAGTAGTGTTCTTACAAAACACAGTTTTACCTCATTTATTGGTATCAAGATGCTCAAGGCATATATTGTGAACCTACCTGTCCAAAACACAATTTGACATTTATTTCATTTTTCTTTTTTGGCCCACTTTTGTAAAGTGAACCTCAAAACTGAGTACATTTTAGTGGGTCACCAGAATAGGTTCACATTCAAAATCGCTGCTTTTTTGGCGAATAGCGGGACTTTTGGGAGCAAAACCAAATTTCATCATTCCATTAAATGTTTTTCTTAACGTTGGGTCACGGAAAAGCTCTAACTTCCGAAGAAATCGCTCAAATTAAAGTGCTTGAAAGCGAAAATTATTCTTTGCATAAAATAGCGTTTAAAATAAACAGAAGTCAAAATGTGGTGAACAATTATTTGCGAAATAAAAGCACTAATAGAACAAACATGAATGACAATATCATTATTGTTAAAATATAAAAAAATCAAGGAACATACTTTCACATACTTTTTAGATATTTTCCTTCAAGTTTTGCAAATTTTCAAGTTTTAAATTTTGAAAAATATTTTATTATTAAAAGTGAAAAGAAAGCCTCAGTTGCAAATTTTGAAAAAAAAAACATTAAAAGCGAAAATGCACACAAAAGTTCTTAATCCCTACTGAAAATTTTAGCAACTTCTTGCTAACGATGTATTTTTACGATTTTTTTTTAATTTAAAAAAAAAAAATTTCTACTTTGAGCAGCTATGCAAAAGCTTTTGGGGTTTTCTTAGTTGGAATTTTACCCTTCGAATGACATCAAAATTGTTAATTTTTTGCATTTTTTTCTATGGAACGAATCACTGTGAACTAGCACACACCTACTATCACTTCAGATGCAATAACTCCGCTTTAAGTGAACCAAATATCATAACATTTTGACTGAAAATCAGAAAAAGATGTGCCTTTCCCAAGAAGAAACTTTGGTGAGCTCAGCTCGTTCTAAAAAATATCTGAACTTCTCTACAAAACTTTTAATATCAAAGCTAAAAAGTGTTTTTGAATCAGTGGATATTAAAGAGCTGCGCAAGCACTATAAAAATGACTTGCAAGCCATCGCTGTGCTTTCAAGTACTGCCGCTCTTCTTCACTTTCACTACAAAACAAGCACTGCAGTGAAGGAAGCTTTTGATATTCATACAAATACTGCACAAAACGACAATAGAACTTCAAGCACCTTGAAGTATAGAACAACACTGAAGTAGAACAACATTGAAGTAGAACAACACTGGAATAGAACAACACTGAAGTAGAACAATACTGCAGTGGAACAACACGGAAGTAGAACAACACTGAAGTAGAACAAGACTGAAGTGCAGCACTGAAGTAGAACATTTTCAAGCATACGGTGTTTTGTTTTGCACGATCGGAGTAGCTGATGTTTGTTTTTGATATTTTGTATGGAATCTGGGCTGCATTTCAAGCATTACAACAACAATAATGAAAAAAAACCCAGGATTAAAACATGTTTTTTTCGATATTTATTTAAGTCTGTTTCACTCGTTGTGAAGTAGAAGTTCTGTTTCACACGGTGTGAAGTATCAGTTCTGTTTCACACGGTGTGAAGTATAAGTTCTTCTTCACTCCGTGTGCTTGCTATGATTTACCGTTACTTAACCTCATTATAGCTTTCTGTTTTGATGTTTTGTTTCGCAACAGAACACAAGCCCTGTCGCTGCTGTAGCGAAAAGGTTTTGGAATGATGCAGTGCTTGCTTTGTTGCAGAATAGAACTATTGAGCATTTGAATTTGCTGTCATTGCGACACTGAAGTACAGTACTTGACAGTACTGTGCAGTACTGTCCAGTACCAAATAGAAAATTTTGTGCAGCTCTTTAGTAGGTATTTTGCTTCAGGTGGACTTTCCCAACTCAACTTCAATCAATTCAATCCATACCATGAACTTTAACCATTTATTTACATTTTAGTAAATAACATAAAATGATGAATGATTCATCTTTTCTACCATCCAAATTAATTTCATCAATAGACCGATTAGCCTGTATTTTGAAAATGTGTTCTATAAAGAACAGGAAAAATATTTCGCTGCGACTGCAATTGTACAGAAAAACAAGTTTTTCCTAACATAAAACGCTTTTAAGTCCCAACCAAGCTTCTACAGCCAGATTACTGCAGTTTTTTCCAAGCTGACTGGTTCAGGGTAAACGGAATATCGGCAAAAGATATCCTGATACTATCGAACAACAATCCGTTCTTGGGGCTCGGGATGCGGTCATAATCACATCCAAGACTGTCTCCAGCTGCAACAAATCTCTAAATGAGACAGCTAAGCAGCTTCAAATTTGCCATAGATATATTCCAGGGAACTGTAGAACATACGAACTTGCTGGGCTTGGTACTACTGAGCAGTTAAGCTAAGACATGGCAGAGCTTGGTGACCCTCTCCTAATCTGTAAGCTTTGCACCCATACGAGCTTCTTACACGACGCTAATTTACGATGGGCTAAAGGGAACACAGGTTTCCTTACATGCCCAAGTTGGCCAACCTTAAACCATTGACGTTCCGTAGAACTCCTCTCACTAAACAGAACCCCAATTTACAATCATGATCGATGTTTTAACGGGTGACTGACTTTCAAGCAAAAAGGCAGGGGTTGTTTTCAAACGACTTCTGTTGCATCTCGCAGAGTAACGACCGTATATTTCTGAAAGAAGACGTCATACTGATCATTTTTGCCAAACAAAGTAATAGTCCAGCACGTCTGAGTTTTTTGTAAATTGCACATAAAGGTTAACGCGGTCCCTATAGACTTTTACACGAAAAGTATAAAAACTTGAAGAGCTAGAGCTTTGATGTCTAAGACAAAGTTATTTGCAATAAAAGTGTGAGTATTTTTTGTGTACACATGAACCCCCCTCCACCTTTCCTTACCCCCTTTTCGGGGAAAATTTTTTCATAAAAGGCTTGTATTGAGTAAAATATTGAAAAAAATACCAAACTGTCTTTTTGGAAAATATTTATTCCTCATTAAAAAATAGGGGGGTCTTCAAACACCAACACTTTCTCAAAACTTCCCCAAAAAGATAAAAAGCCTTAAACACGAAACCGTCATTAATTAGTCTTTTCATAAATGCTAATTCTGCTAATTTTTTTGTTAGATAAACCTTCAGGAGTTCTTGGATTGCACAAAAAAATTATTCGAAAATGTCCAACAACAAAAAAGTTACACCCAAAAAACATGATAATTAGAGGTATTTTTGAAGCAAAACCGCTCACAATTGGCTTACCTCAGAATCGCAATATTTTCCAAATAGTCATTAAACACTCTGAATTTTATTTTTAGGTGGTGACAACACAAATTTTTTTTTCGCGACCCACCTTACTGTACTACATGGGCTGAAAAGTCTTTGGCCTGACAATGAAAAAAAGATATTTTTAGTGCAAAAATGATTTTAATCTTCGACATAATCTCCATTTAGAGTAATGCATTTAGTGTAACGGTCTTCCAACATTTCGATGCCTTTCTTATAGTGGTCCGCGTGAAGCTCTTCAAAATAGGCGTTTGTTTTCAACTCGACCTCCTCATTTGAGTAAAATCTTTTTCCGGCGAGCCAATTTTTCAACCTGGAATAGTCGCTGGGTGCTAAATCTGGTGAATACGACTTCGTAGCGTAATTCCTCTAATTTTTCGGTCGTATCGCGAGCAGAATGAGCTGGTGCTTTTTGGTCAATTGTCAGCAAACGCGGCACCCATCGCGCGCACAGCTTCCGCATGTGTAAATGTTCATGAATGATATGACCAACGCGTTCCTTTGAGATGCCTATGATGTTAGCTATCTCACTCAATTTTATTTTGCGATCATTTAACACAAGGTCCGTGATTTTTTGGATGTTTTCCGGATTAACTGCCTCATTTGGCCTCCCTGAACGCGGTGCATCACTGGTGCTCGTACGGTCACGACGAAACTCAGCAAACCAATACTTGATAGTTGAATTTGGTGGAGCAGATGTATTATAACATTTATCAAGCCATGCTTTTGTTTCCACTGTATTTTTGCCCATCAAATAGCAATGTTTTATCAAAACACGAAATTCACTTTTTTCCATTGTTTACAAAAATTCAGAGGTAGCGTCACTTCGAAAGCAATAACTTGAAAACGAGTCAACCAAATGTCATGAAACTTTGACAGAATCTAAGTTAAGGATGGTTTTCCATGTACAACACAATAATTCTTAATTTTTGGCGCCATCTCTATGTCAGGCCAAAGACTTTTCAGCCCATGTAGTACATACTGTACGGGTACTTGGTATTCGAAGAATGTGTACAACCAAACGAATAGAAACGAGAACCAGCGAGCGTCACTTCTCGTTTCTATTCATATTCGGTGAATAGCGAACAGTGCAGTGCTCGTATTCGGTGAGAAGCGAATACTGCAGTGCTCGTATTCAGTAATCGAGAACTTTGCGAAGTATTCGAAGATCAACAGTTTCATCGAATATTTTTATGCGCAGTATGTCACTTTTCCATGTGTATACTTGTGGTGCGGTTGAAGTGGCTTATTAGTTAATACGCAAAATGGAAATTATTGAAGAAAGTAGCATAACAAATAAATAAATATTAATATACAACATAAATATTTCTACATACATATTATTTTATGTTCGGAGCTTACTCGTACTCGAAGAGAGCTCGTATTCATTCCGACTGATCCGCTGAGATGAAGTGAAGTATTCTATTCAAAAGCATTTGAATGTTTTCGAATAGTAAAAATGCATACTCGTGCAGGACTCTACTGTCTACTAAGCTTCGTAAGAAGCTCCAATTGGTTCAATTGGTTTGCTTGACTGCATGTGGTATTACAATGGGCCGTTATGGTGCTTCATCTTGTGCTCCTCCCAGCCATTTATTTACTGTCTACGAACCCATTCACAGTTGCATCTTTGACAGTTGCTAAACATTGCACTGTTCCTTCGGACCACATTCTAACCGTGCCGCCCCTTGAACTAAAATGGCTCAGCTCACTCGCTTCCCCTACTCACTGACAATTAATTGCCATTCACCGTTAAGTTCTCGTACATAATAGCGCCCAACTTGCTTACATTCTACTTAGGCTACTTAATTTTTCCCCCACCACTGATAGCTGGCAGCATGTTTTTTATGGTGCATGGCGCTTTTTTATGGTTTTCCGTGGAACATGTGCCGATTGCGAGCGGCATCTTCGCGACGACGGCACAATGCAGCAGCAGCAGCAGCAACAGCAGCAGCCAAGCAGGTAAAATCCAAGCAAAGCACAAAAAGTGTTACCTTAAGTGCAATAAATAAGCATAAAATACTTGCTTGAAATATCGCAGCGCATAAATTCTGCCATAAGATGGATTACCTGGCAATGCTGGCAATAGCAACAACAGCAGACGCCGAGTGGCTGGCAGCAAAAAGTGGCCACGGCGGACAAAACAACAACAAAAAATTAAAGAATTCACAGCAACTGGCTGCGAGGCTGGGCGGCAGCGTCTTGGCGCATTGCACAGTGTTACGAGTTGATATAGCGAAGTGATAAAAATGCGATTAATTGCACATAAATGAAATTTCGGATTTGACAAAATTACAAAAATTATCTTGGGTGATAAAAGCAACGTTCATTATATGTTTATTATATGTAATATAAATTTGCTTATGAATTTGTACATACATACATACTTAGATAGAATGAGCTCAGTCTAAAAGGAATCGAAATTAAAAATTACACAAATTGCTCCAGGGGCGGATTTAGAAAAATATTTCGGGGGGGGGTTTCAAAAAGTAATCCTTTGATATTCATAAATTGTCTTTTAATTTGTATGTAGTTTTAATGTCGATCCTAACATTTCGGGGGGGGGGGTTTCAACCCCCAAAACACCCCCCTGAATCCGCCACTGAATTGCTCCACAGCTGCTCAGGAATTGCGCCTAGAGAGTTAAAACCTATGACTGACCTTTATTAACTTTTTCTTCTGAATATTTCTTTCAAACATACTTAGCCCCTATCTCCAACCCCTAATGAGGCTCCCATATATAATCGTTCGTTCTTTCTCATAAAATAGTTAGACGATTGTTTTCGAAATAGAAAATATGTATTTTTGTTTAGTTTTTCAGTTTTTATTTACGTCTTTTCTTTGCTTCATTGTTTCCATTACGATATCTACCGCTGACGTGGAAAAAAATCAGCAAAATTTTGGTCTTTCCAAAACCTAAATGGACCTAAATTATATGAAGCTTACGACAACAGTAAGTTTCAAGGACTCGATCATAATTTCTACTCATTATTTTGAAATATTGAACACTAAAGTGAAAAAAAATTGCTATTTGTAGTCAATTTTTTTTTTTCAAAACTGTAAAGCCTCATAACTTTCATGTTTTTCAATATTTTGTCTTAAGACTTTGAGTTTATCCTAACTGAAGTATATCCAACAAAACCTCATACCCAGATTTCTGTCGTTGTAATATTTGAGATTTCGACAATTTTTGTCCCAACTCGCAACACTGTGCGTTGCTGCAACCAGCTCGTCACAGCTCGACTTGCAGCGTGTAGCGTGCGCAGAGTCGTCGGCGCATGTTGCACGTTGCACGTTTGCCGCGCTGGCTGTCGACTGCTGCTGCGTCCGACATGCGGAATTTGCTCCTTGGGCCATGTGTTTCTTTTTCTTGTTTTTTACGTTTTCGCTTGCAATACAACTTGCGTTTGTTTTCATTTGGATTTGTTGTTGTTGTTGTCCGAATTGTTTTTCCACTTTTTTCCGCACACTCTGACCGCCTCTGTCGCCTGCCGCTGCGTTTGCTGCATAGTTAAGTTGTTAGCCAGCTTGTCTGCGCTGTTTGTCTGTTTATTGTTGTTGTTGTTTTTGCTGCTGCTGCTGTCTGCTCTGACCATGAGATAACTTTGGCTTATGAAGTTGCTTTGTGTCGCTGCTGCTGCTGAGCTGTGTGGCATTCATTGTCTGTGTTGGTGTGCAAATTCGGCAGCGTGGCAGTGGCAAGAAAAGGAAAAAATCGCCAAAAACGTGCATACGTCCTTGGGGCCTAAAATATGCAAGAAAACACGAGAGCACAACTGCCACGTTGTTGAACGTTGTTGTTGCCGCCGCAACACAGCGCAAAATGCCAATTTGAAGGCATTCGCTGACTTGTTGGTTGGTGTCTTTTTTTAACTTGTCCTTTTTGTTGTAGAATTGCATAACCTCGTCTAGTTTTTCCTTTTTTCTCATTCGTTGCTGTTTTTCCAGTTTTTGTGTTTTATTTGTATTTTAATTTTTTTTTCGAGTTTTCTCAACCACTTTTTTGTTGTTGTGTCAGCCAACATTTAACCGCATAAAATTATTTGCAAATTGCAACATAATTTTTTGCCATTGTTGCCAGTCGAAAACATGACATAATGAATTTATCACGGCGGCGCATCTAAGTGCATTCGCTGCGCAATCTGCCGCAACTTGCCAACTCGCCACCGACACCATAGCGCACAGTTGAGCCACGTTGTCGCACTTGGCATTGTCTACACGAAAATGTAAACAAGTGAGTAGAGAATAGAAGTACAAACAAAAGTAGAACAATTGAGATGGAGATATATGGGATCATGAACTAAATGTTGATCTTCACCAAAAAACAAATATCCTCGATGAGCGAACTTGTTGGAACCAATATCTGAGTAGTCTAGAATTACACTTTTGATATCATTTATCACATGAGTAGTCTGGATTTTTACTTCGATATTCAGACAATTTGACTTTACTATGAAACATACATCGAAAGAAATTAATGACATAAAAGTGTCTAGTCCACTGTGATATCACAATGAGCCATAATTTGTTATTAAGTGAGCTTTTAATATAGAAGGGTGCCAACCCAAGGGTGCTAGCCAGTCAAGAAGAAGGATGCCAATCCAACATAAACTAACCGAGTGTCTAGTGGAGTCCTGTCTAGTTTGATTATCCAATTCGGTATCTAAGTAAAGTAGTCAACATTTTTTACTTTGATTTTCAAATAGTCCGGAATTTCAGTTCTATTACCCAAAATGCTGCATTTTGGATGCGATATTACATAAAGTTCAGATACTGATAGTCGCATCTTAATTTCGGAGCATACTTCATCGGATGCTATTAAATTAAAGTTGTTGGTATAATAGCACTGAGCAATGGGTTTTCCAACATGGAAAACTTTGTTTAGTGATATCTCTAAAATCTACTGAAATGAAGAACAAACGGACTGACAAAACACAGCCCCTTTCATTGCCTGGTTATCTTGAAAGCCCCGCTTCGCATTCACTTTATTTTGCTTTCAGGTTGATCTGATAAGTTGATCTAGAAGCCGAATTAGTCAAGGAATTGCCTACACTATAAACTCCTTCAGAAAGTTGAGGTTATATTGAGTTGTCATACCTACAAGTAATTAGTTAGTTGTTAATTGTTTCCTAGTCAGTTTATTTTTTTAGTTTATTTGATTTCATTTTTTTATTTTGCTCAATTTTGGTTTGTTTTATTTTTTTTTGTTTTATTTTTTGTTTTTGTTTTATTTTTTATTTTGTCTTTTTTTGTTTGTGTTTTAGTTGATTTAATTTAAGTTTATCTAATTTTATTTATTTTATCTTAATTTTTTTTACTTGATTTTATTTGAATTTATTTTAGTTTGTTTTATTTTATTTGATTTTATTTTAATTTATTTAAAGTTGTTTTATTTTAATTCATTTCATTTCCATTTCATTTCACTTCCATTTCATTTAATTTCATTTCATTTCCATTTCATTTCCGTTTCATTTCCATTTCATTTCCATTTCATTTCCATTTCATTTCCATTTCATTTCCATTTCATTTTCATTTCATTTTCATTTTCATTTCATTTCCATTTTATTTTATTTTATTTTATTTTATTTTATTTTATTTTATTTTATTTTATTTTATTTTATTTAAATTTTTTTATTTTTATTTATTTTGCTTTATTTTATTTTATTTTATTTTATTTTCTTTTCTTTTCTTTTCTTTTCTTTTCTTTTCTTTTCTTTTCTTTTCTTTTCTTTTCTTTTCTTTTCTTTTCTTTTCTTTTCTTTTCTTTTCTTTTCTGTTCTGTTCTGTTCTTTTCTTTCCTTTTCTTTTCTTTTCTTTTCTTTTCTTTTCTTTTCTTTTCTTTTATTTTATTTTATTTTATTTTATTTTATTTTATTTTATTTTATTTTATTTTATTTTATATTATTTTATTTTATTTTATTTTATTTTATTTTACTTAGTTGTATTTTATTTTATTTTATTTATTTTTATTTATTTAAATTTATTTTGTTTTGTTTTATCTTACTCTATTTTATTTTCATTTATTTTTTACTTATTTTTTTAATGTTTCAATCTTCTAATATAATTATTAAATAAATTTATAAAAGAAAATATCTGTAGTGAACTTAATCTTCAAAATAAGCGCGGTGAACCGTTTCAACCTAACCTAACTTATGCCTAACGGTATTTGGCATACATGTATGTACATACATGTACGGCAGCCGCCGTAGCTCAGTTGACTAGTGCGTTGCGCCGCGAGTCAAGACTCCGTTGCGATAAAACGGAAAAAAGAAAAAAACCTCTGAGAGTAAAATTGCCTATGAAAAAGCTCCCAACTCGCTGTTCGGAATCGGCATAAAACTGTAGGTCCCTTCCAACCTTGTGAAAACATTCGCGCGCACAACACGGTTGGTTGCGGGTAGCTAGGCCTTAGTCTCGTAATCGGTCTGCCGTGCCAGTCAAGAAGAAGAAGAAGTATGTAGTTTTAACTGATTCATGTAGGCAAATTCTTCTAATTTGTATCACCACAGCACACATATGAAAGCGTACGCCTGGGAAATTTGTTATACATAGATGTGCTTGTATGCCTGTGTGTGTGTGTGTCTGGCGACCGACAGAGCATGTTGCAATACCCGGCGACTTTATGCTGCCGCAACAGACAGCCAACAGAAAACCGAAATGCAAACTAACATGACACATGTGATTTCTGCTGCTTGCAATTTTTTTATTTCGTCCTGTCCTGCACTCATCCTCCAGCTCGTCGCCTCGCTGGCCCGGTCGACATTGTGGTTAATCAGCAACTAAGCGCACACAATAAGCACAAAAAGTGCAAAGTGCAAGTAAAATGAAAAGGAAAAAAATTAAAAAACAAGTGACACCACAAATCGCAGGGCAAAAAGTGCCGGATTAATTAACTTTGCCGTTGAATTTTGCAGTGCAAGAGCGAAAATAACAAAAAATAAACCGGGTAAAAAAATGACATTGCAATTTTTTGCACTCGCGCTGGCTGCTGTTCACGGGTTGCTGCACAGCCGCGTCGCGTATGAAGTTACCGCGCGCTGCTAAGTGCGCAAATTGGGGTCGTCATCGTTGGCGTCGTCAACGTCTGTGCTTGCGTCAACGTCATCGGCGTCATCGCCAAGTCGCTCGGCTGCATTTGCCGCACAGATTTCCGTCTAGCTGAGCCTCTGGGCCGCCTGTCTGCATTCTTAATTATGACACTTTTGCAGCGTTTTCACTGCAGTTCAGCCGGATTTGCAATTATTTTCCTTTTTTTTGTAGCAAACTCTAATTAAAATCTACACGCTATCGCTGACAGTCGATGTGAGAACGTGAGGCGCAGCGCTCGCGTAGAGAAATGAATTTGCCAACGGGGAAAAATGCATTCGGGTGATTAGGAAAATTCGTGGCTGGTGTCATTTTTAATGAGAGGCGTGTCACACATTTATTAGCACTGAGAAAATAAATTTGTTAAATTTTGCGGCATTTTTAAATAACTGACTAACTGGCAATGCAGCAAATCACTGTTGGCAGCTTTAAACTCTTTAAATTCTCATTTGCTGCAAACATTTCCCTAAGAAAATTAAAATTGCCTAGCCGCACCAGCACAACAACAACAACAACCGCCAACTCGTTAACCCCATTTCGCACGCATTGCAAGGAAGCAGCGGCCAGGCACGAACCTGCCGCACTTCCGTCTGACCGCATACGGGCGTCCATTGTTCGAACGCACCGTAGTCGTACAACTTAATTTCTTTTATTTTCTCCTAGGCCGGCCGCAAAATTAAGTTTTAAATGCGCGCAGTTGTTTAGTGCTGCGTCGGCGGCACTCAAAGCCGCGCTTCTGTTTCAGTTGGCGCGCCACTCGCACGCATTCGCAATTGTGGCGCCCACCAAGTGCCGCGCCACAATGCGCCGCACAATCCAGTGCCCGGCAAGCGTTCGGCCATTGTGGCGCGGCGTGAAAGCCACTCGGTCTTGGCGTTTGAGGCAACGAAAGGTGACTGCCGTATTTAAATTAAGGCTTTTGTTATGTTTGTCGTAATTAAAAAATATGACAGACGGCTGCTGTGAGCGGCAAATCGAGCAAAGGGCTCAGTGTTGGTCGGGTCGCTTAAAGCCAGCAATGATTTTAAATTGTAAAGTTTAAAACGTAAATAAATATAAATAAAAATGCAATAAATTACTTGGCACATCTTTAGCACTGATAGCACGAAGCAAATAACGAGCACCATAAAAATTCTGTACACCTTTTAAAATTGTATATCAGAAAATTCAAATTTAATTTCAGATATTCCGATTTTTTAAATTGCATTTCAGATTTTTCGAATTTGATTTCAGATTTTTCAAATTGTATTTCAGATTTTTTAAATTTTGTTTAAGATTTTTCAAATTATATTTCAGATCTTTTAATTCCGATTTCAGATTTTTCAAACTGTATTTCAAATTAGATTTTCAGATTTCAGATTTTTTAAGTTGTTTCAGATTTTTAAAATTGTATTTAAGATCTTTTATATTGTATTCCAGATTTTTCAAACTGTATTTAAGATTATGAAAATTTGTATTTCAGATTTGTATTTTTTCAAATTGTATTTCAAATTTTCAAATTGTATTTCAGATTTTTTAAATTGTATTTCAGATTTTTCAAATTGTATTTCACATTTTCAAATTGTATTTCACATTTTCAAATTGAATTTCAGAATTTTCAAACTGTATTTCAGAATTTTCAAACTTATTTCAGATTTTTCAAACTGTATTTCAGATTATTTAAGTTGAATTTCAAATATTTCAAATTGTATTTCAGATTTTTCAAATTTTGTTTCAGGTTTTTTAAATTATATTCCAGATCTTTTAAACTGTATTTCAGATTATTCAAATTGTATTTCAGATTTTCAAATTAAATTTTGTTTCAGATTTTTCAAATTGTATTTCAGATCTTTTAAATTGTATTTCAGATTTTTTTAATTTTGTTTCAGATTTTTTAAACCGTATTTCAGATTATTCAAAATGTATTTCAGATTTCTATTTTTTCAAATTGTATTTTAGAATTTTGAAATTGCATTTAAGATTTTTCAAATTGAATTTCAGAATTTTCAAACTGTATTTCAGATTTTTCAACCTTTTTTTTCGATTATTCAAATTATATTTCAAATTTTTTAAATTGTATTTCAGATTTTTTTAAATGTGTTTCAGATTTTTCAAATTGAATTTCAGAATTTTCAAACTGTATTTCAGATTTTTCAAACTGTATTTCAGTTTATTAAAATTGTATTTCAGATTTGTATTTTTTCAAATTGTATTTTAGAATTTTGAAGTTGCATTTCAGATTTTTCAAATTGAATTTCAGAATTTTCAAACTGTATTTCAGATTTTTTAAACCGTATTTCCGATTGTTCAAAATGTATTTCAGATTTGTATTTTTGCATTTTGTATTTTAAATTTTTTAAATTGCATTTCAGATATTTCAAATTGTATTTCAGATTTTTTTAATTGCATTTCAGATTTTTAAATTGCATTTCAGATTTTTCAAATCGTATTTCCGATTTTTCAAAGTGTATTTCAGATTTTTTAAATTGTATTTCAGATTTTTTAAATTGCATTTCAGATTTTTCCAAATTTTATTTCACGGCCACATCATATAATTACGTTGAGTGTCGCCAGACTTGAAAGTTGGGAGCACAATGCTTTACTGGCTGAACAGAATGTAATACTAAAGCCACAAGCCATGTGGCAGCCACATCAGCTGATTACGTTATGTGTCGCTACACTCGAAACTTGTGCACGTAATGCTTTAGCAAGCGAATAAAAAAAGTTCTAAATGTTTGTCGTTTGTACAAACAAATTTTAACAACATGTAAAATTTACACAAATTCGAAAACAGTGTAATGTTTTTAAAATTTTCTATAAGTTTTCTGATTTTTTATTGTTAATGTTTCTGTTTGAGAACGTCTCTAGTAAAAATTATGTAGTAAAAAATATCATGAGAGTAAGCCAACTTAAGCTCCCAAAAATCAAACTATTCAAAACAGTAGACAAATTGACATTTATAAACTTTTAAAGTTTTAACTCTTGGCTAAACATGTGTGACGTGTCACATTCAGAATTCACAGGAAAATAGTGTAAACTGAAAAAACAGCTGATTTAAAAGGTTCATTTAAGGTTGGAAGCTATAGGGAAACTTAAGTTTAGTTTCAGACAATTAATGCAAAAGGCAAATGGTTCTTTGGGCTCAATCTAAGTAGGTAGGTAGGTTGTAGTGGCTGCCTCTGTATGAGACACACTTAGGCCTCTTTATGGGCCCATTGTAATACCACAAATTGTACCCGTTTAAAATGTGTATGCAACACTGTCTTTTTCAACATGTATTACAACACACATTTCAAACGGATAGGAGAAGGGAGGGAGGGGACCTACAGTTTAACGCCGAATCTGAACGGCGGTTTTTTAAGGCAATTCTTCCTTTCACACTTGGAGGTTTTGCCATTGCCTGCCAAGAGCGCATTTGTGCGATTCTTGTAATTCTCATCTCATTCATGTGGATAGCGATAGAAGTAGACGAGTTTTTCACCAGCCCAAGCCAGGAATCGAACCAGGGGCACTCGGTATGAGAAGCCAGCGCGCTACCTGCTGGACTATCGAGGCCGGGCTCAATCTAAGGTTGTTCTATTTCAGCTGCAGCATGTAAAGCTGAGCAAGACGGCTGTAGGTCAGCAGACTCATTGAAAATTTGTTTGCTAGTTCCATTTTCCTCCAAATGTAGCAAACATCATTTGTCTTTGAAGGCTATTATATGGCGGCCAATAATTTGTTTTTCTGTCTTTACTTCTTGCTGGGTAATAGTAGTTAAAATTTATCCAGTAATAACTTGTAAGTTCTCACAAAATGAACTGTCACTTTACGCTCTCAACTTGTCTCTTATTGCAAGAGATTTGGCTTACACAAATGACGTCCAGTTAAAATTTATACACAATTTTACGAATTTGTGCAAAATATTTGTACCCTTACAGACCTCATTCCTCTAAATTTAATTTTAAATTATTGAGCTTAAAAGTTTAAATAAAATTAATCTTTTGTCACAGATACGCATTGTGAACTTTCTCATACGAATTGAAGTCGATATTAACTGCCTGAACAGAATGTTGTAGCTGTGGCTGTAGTTGTGACTGTCAAAAAGTTGAAATGTTAATACATTTTGTAGCCAAAGCTACAACATTCTGTTCAGGCAGTTAATATCGACTTTAATGCGTTTCATGCTTCCATGTGCCATGTGTGCATTGCAGCGTCTTGGCAATTGTTGTTGCGGAACACCACAACCTCATGTAGATGCAAGAAAAACTATCAGTTGATTGTTTGTTGTTGTTGTTGTTGCTGCTGCTCACTTTGAGCGCTGACAAAAGTTGTTGTGGCGCTAATAAACTTTTTTTAGTGCATTGTTGCTTGGCGCTTTGGCTGACGTACGTCTCGCTAGATGCATTAGGTGTACACTAGCCAGTCTGTCTGTCCGCTTTTCTGCCTGACTAATGCATTTTCTAACTGTCGCTTCAATTGCAACGCTACTTTTTTTTGCTTTCTTTTACGCTGACTTTGCAATGTGATTACATGTCTGGCTGCTAGTGTGTCGATCTGTCTGTCCAGTTATGGGCGTGCGAAGCCGGCAACTTAAGCATTGAATTAGAAGTAGAATAGGTTAGGGGGGAAAAAGCATGTTGCAGCAATCAATACAACAAATCGAGCGATGGTAAAGAAAGCAAAAAATGGTAACAGAAAAGAAAAAATCGAAAAACTTATAAATACAGAATGATAGAATGATAGGACTAATGCAATTGCTTCACAAAATGTAGATTGAATCAAAACAGCAAACAAGAGGAGTAAAGACAGTATGAGACACGATCAAAACGGTTAAGATCAGCATTTTTCAAACTGTAATTCTTATTGCGTTACAATTTCTGTAAAAAAGTTTGAGAGGCGCTAGTTTAGACGGTCGCCAAAACATGTTTGGTTATCACTGCAAATCTTATAAAAGCTTTTCTTCTGTAAAGCTCACAAATGGAATGGCGCAATTTTCTTCTTTTAAAACGCTGGAAACCACAAGGAATTCAATATAAACCTCGCTATATCTCAAATGTCTGTAGTTAAAATCCTAAAAACCAATGATTTCGATGAATACTGGAGTTTTTCGATGTGGTCAAATGAAACTCTGACGTGGTGCACAGTCAGTTTTTATCAAATTTTTTGGAAGATGAAAGAAAGCATAACATTTGTATCACCTTCTCATGGTCTCAATTTAAGAAACGCAGTGACTCGAAAAGTAGTCAAAAATTCAGAGGAATTCATCAGACACTAAGTACTGCAGTGAAAATACGAAAATAATGCCAACAAACAAACAAGAAGGGCACCAACCACACAACAAGATTAGAAAATCTAAAAATTTTTGGAGCCAAATCAAAGTGTCACCTCAAAAGTTTGTATGCCAATGTCTATACATGTATAGATATCTGTGGTCAAAAGCAATAACCGCCTAAGTCGTAAATTGCTGTTCCGAGTAATCTCGCTTTAAAGTTTTAGCGCGTAGTGTATTCGCTATGGGAATGCGAATAGGTTTTTATTAATAACTTTTTTTATTTTAAAGTTAGAAGCTCCCCGATTTTACACAAAGGTAGGTCAAGGTCAAGGTCAAGGGAACGTGGTGGCATCCATAACTCAATTTCTTCTTAAGTCGACTTAAGCGGTTAGTGCTTTTGACCACAGATATATGCGTAATTTTCATATCTCACTTGAAAGCGTTTGAAGAGTTTATATGTAATTAACTTGAAACAACCTCCCTTTCAAAAACAATTATCGACAGATGTGTCTGTAACAAAACATATGTGATGTGCCACTAAACATTTACACCTTTTTCAGCAAAGTAATTTAAACCGATGAATCGTTGTTTTGGCTATTGATTTCATTGACTCATACTTGGTGTGAAATAGAAAATAAAACGATTGTGTGCACAGTAGAAAATTTCCAAAAAATCCATGTTTATGACACGTGGATTTAGAGCTTTGGTGGTTTTCACTGCCATATTGAATGTAGAAAGAATATTTAACTTGTATCAGTGGGGTACAGATTTATGGAACCGAAAATCCTGATTGTCTACTCCAAAAAGATAATCATTCAAGAAACAAAAGTCGTCTGTGCACTGTGCGTTTAACGCGTTGAGCCCGGCGCCGAATTTGCTGTCCTTTCCGTTCAGCCTGGAGCCAGCGACCGATACAATGTTGTAGGGTATCGCCAAGAGATATGGAATTCTTCTTTGTAAACTAAAACTAAATTTGATCACTTAAAACTACATTTGATCACATTTCAGACTGAGACTATATTAATTTTTTATCTTTAATACTGTCGGTCCCACGGAGTGATACTACTATTTATTAGAGAGGAGAGGAGAGTAGAGTAGAGTAGAGTAGAGTAGAGTAGAGTAGAGTAGAGTAGAGTAGAGTAGAGTAGAGTAGAGTAGAGTAGAGTAGAGTAGAGTAGAAAAGACAACATGGAAAGTTTTAAGACAGAATTGCCGGAATTGCAGAACTCGAAAGTAGAAAAAACACAAAACGGAATATCTGCAGAAATCACAGAATTCGAAAGCAGGAGAAAACCCCAAAAAGAGTATTTACTCGTTGTTAATTTTTGACGTCCGAAAAACGCAGAGTAGAAGGGATACAAACGTTTAACATTTGGCAATGAGCCTTCTCATCTAGATCAGGGAGCAGAAATAGAAGGAACATCAATACAGAAGGGGGAGAAAAGTAAGGAGCTAGTTAGATGTGGAATCGACGAATCATTCAACACTGCATTCAATTGAACAAAGAGTACGAGGATAAAATCAAAATGTGATAATGAAATAAACTGACAAAGTGCGGCTCAAAAAAATCGTTGACTCTCAAAACCACTCGTCTGGCAGCCACAATGCATACCTCACCCGCGTCATTTGCGGTTTTCTGATTCACTTAGCGTTCAGACTAAATAAAAATGTTGGCTTAAAAAAACGAAACAAATACAAAATTCAATGAGTGCAGCAAAAGAAGAAGTGCAAAATAAAAGTTGCAGAAAGCAGAGCGAAGAACGTTTAAATATGAAAACTTCATGGATGCAACAGCAATAGCAACAACAAAAACAACAACAACGGGGCTATTTTTATTGCTGCTTTCGCACATTCATGGAACATATCTGCCGAGTGGGTATTTGCATGAATTGAGCGTAAATACAAGTTTTCCTTTTTTCGCGTTTTGTTGGCTTAGCGTTTCTCTTGTGCTGTTGTTGTTGTTGTGGTTGTTTTCCGCTTAATGCCATCAGTGTGGCTACGGCTGCGGCATTCAGCAGTGAACCAGAAGTAATTAAATGAGGTTATTAGGGACTTAGGTGGAAAGCGCCAACAATAACAACAACAGCAATAACAGCAATAAGAACGGGACCGGCGGCAATACGCGCGAACAGTTAAAACGTAAATTACGCTAATGAAGTGTTTGCTGGTTGGCCCGTTGAGCGCCACACACACACACACACACACACGCACACATATAGGCCCATTTAGCAAGTTGGCTTCTTTCAAATTTTTCACATTTTCGCTTTTTCTTTGGTTCATTATTTTATAATTTCTTTAATTACACTTGACTTGCTTAATTGGCGAAAGTTGGTTCTTTTATTCAGTGCGCCAAACACCGAAGGCAATTACCAGCGGACAGACATACGCTGCGGTCGATGAAAGTGCGCCCAAGTCGCGTAAATGCAAAAGAATAAAATGTACAAGTAAATAAAAGAATAAATAAATAGTAATTATAATGATGGCGGCTAATGTCTTCAAGTACCAAAGTAAAATATTTTTTATTTCATTTGAAACACTTTTTTGTTTGCCTCACAAAAAACCGATAGTATCGATAGTGCCAAAAAATTATCGATAGTGGCATCAAAATAAAACCATCGATACTATCGATAGTAGTATGGATAGTTGTACAGATCCATTCGCCACTGATGGTGAACACCGCCACAGCTTGCTTGAAGTTAATCGCCAAAAACTTTGTCAAACTAAGTGCTTATTTCTCAGAGACTTTACTCGCTGAGTGTAGTTGGTCAAATGGAAACAATTTCAAATCAAAACGTAATAAAACTATACAGTTTTTCATATAAAAATATTTAGTATTTTCAAAAGTTTTTGCCATTAAAAGAGCAAATGAAGATCTCTTAACTTTTATGACTTTTTGAATAGCGAAACCAAATAATTGTTCATGAAAATCCAACAATAATTGGTTGAAAAAGTTTTAAGGTTCCACTAAATGTGGTTTGTTGTTGCTACAAGCATTTAGAGAGCAATTAAAGGCCACTTGCTGCAACAGCAACAAGTTGGAAAAAGTGAAAAATTTGCAGCTAACTGCATTCAACCAGCGCAACGCACGTTAGCTGCGCCGCAAAGCAGACGTTGTTGGCCAACTAAAAAGTTTTGTTGGAGTATGGAAAAAACAGACTGATTTCTGCAGAAAAATCCAACTTCAAACTGTTGGCTGTACGCATTTGAAACTTTGGCTTCGTTGATTGTGTCACGTACTGGCTTTGCTTTTGTTGCAAGGCAACAATGGCTGCGACACCGAACAGCTTCAAACAACTGCTGTCAGGTGCTGTGCGCCCAATACAAAGCAACATGTTGCAACTAGAATTTGGTTAGAAATAGCAACAAAGCGGCCATAAAATCATCAGCTTTCCCATTAAAGTTGTTATCATGATGCTATAAAAATTTGCAAAAGGGTGGCAACAAATTTTCTATATGTGTCCAGTATTGAAGTAAATTCACTCACCACAGTTGCTGGTCCATTGGTGGCGGCGTATTTGTTCGCATCAATGAGGCCACCGACATCTATCACAGTATCCGCGGAGCCGGCGTTGTAGTGGCGTTCGGTCACCGCAGGTTGCAGGCGACATAAATCGCGCTGCTCCGGCCGCTGTTGCGATGCATGCGAGACGCCGAAAATAAAGGGCCCACCGACATCAGCGTCCGCTGCAACGCTGCGGCAGTGCTGCTCTATTTTGGTCGAGAAGCTCGCATTGCGACGACAGCAGAAATCATCTTCAAAGCGCGACGGTGCGCCCATGTAGTGTGACGTCGCCGCAACTGTGTCGTCGCTGCCATTGTTCGCAACCGAGTTGCCGTCGTCGCAGTACGAGTAGTCCGTCGTTGCAGTGCCAGGCGCGTAGTGATAGCGGAATGTGGACGCGGCCGGCTCCCGGTGGCCGGCATCGGATGCGCTGCTGTCGCTGGGCGCCGACAGCGTATCGAACACAAAGTCGTTGGAGCGCGCAGTCGGCGACGGCGGACTGCCGTACGGGTAACCAATGTGCGGACTGCACTGCAAGTGCTCGTTGTACTGCTGCGACAATATATTGAAGTCGTTGAAGCCGTGCAGACCTTTGGCGCTATCGCGTTTCTGCCGCTGCACGTACGGTGATATGTAGGGTTTTTGTTGTTGTTGCTGTTGATGTTGCGGTTGCTGTGGCTGCGGTTGCGACTGCGGTTTTTGCTGTTGCTGCTGTTGGTGTTGCTTTTGTTTCGGCTGTTGCTGTTGTTGGCGCTGCGGTTGATTGATGATGGCGTTCATCTTCTTTTTGTTCAGCAATTGTGGCTTCCTTTCGGCCAGCAAAGGACGCTGCGAATTGTTGTACGGATGGTCGCGTGATGTCATTATGGACGCGCCGGTCGAGTACACCGACATGCTGTCATCGTCGTCCAAGTACGAATTGTAATGTAGCTCCTGTTCGGCGCACTGTTGTTGTTGCTGTTGCTGACTTTGCTGCGGCTGATAGTAGCCGCCACCGCCGCCGCCGCTCACATTAGCCGGCGCTGCGGCCATGTTTGTTGCTGTGGTTGCCGAGACGCTGCTGAAAAATTTCGCCAGTTTGACTGTCATGCTTAGGCGAATTGTTGCCGGCACGTTTTTCAATTAAAAACTCAAGTTGCAAGCGACGTTCGCTTCGCTTCTTCGCTCCCCCGTACACACTGGCTGACAGCGGCCTCCTTTGTTGCTGGCGTTGCCTTTTGTGCTGCGCTGCCTTACTAGACTGTTGCTGCTTGCACCTCGCCGACCGACCGGCAGCTCCTATTGGCGCTTCTACGCTGTGATTTCCCTTCGTGCGCTGCAAAATAAAACGAAAGAAAGGGTAAAATGCGAATAAGTAAAGTTGAAGTTTATGTACATTTCCAGCGAAATGAAATGTGTGGCTGGTTGTCGGGAAGCAATGGAAGTATGCGGACGAAAGGAGTCGACAGGAAGTGGAAAAAATAAATGTGAAACGGATATTATTTCATGCTGTCAACTGCAGTCGCAGTCACAGTCACAGTTGTAGTCACAGTTGCAGCGACCGTGTCTCTTTGTCCTCCGTCAGACGTGGCTTTTGTGAACACGACAGCGCGTATTTCTGTGTTTGCAACATAGACAATTGCTGCAGCATGTAGGCGGTCGCCCGGCTGCCAGCTAGGTGGGTGCCTGGCGCGACAAGTGATCGGCCCCCACAGCTGAACGTGAATGAAGAACGCGTAAATTATTTGTTATGAGCGGAAGGGTCGCGTGCGTACACGGCACGAACACTGAATACGCAAAGATTTCTTGCCTCGAAATGTGATGTCACCAACTTGATGGCACGTAGTCGGTTGGTTCTAGCAATTCACTAAAAAGAAAATGTCGCAATTAAAAGATGATTAAGATTTCTTTACTTGAAAACTGCCAAGAAACGCGGATGTAACAGATGCGCGATTAAAAAAGTTGACCCTAAAGTTGAGTGAGGTTAGGTTCAAGGTTCATAACTTCCTCGTCAAGACCAAGTGGTTTCCAAAAGATCCCTTCTGAATCTGCAGGGAACCCAACGCATGGAATTCAAAAATGAATGGACCAATTGGGTCTTTGAGTCGAAGTGCATGCTGAACACTTCCCTTATAGAACCTAACCTAAGTTCAAAAGACAACTTACTGATAAAACGGTTAGTACACTTGGGAGCACTTAGAGTCCATTGTTATAGTCAATAGGGTCCCTTGACAAATTGTATCTGGTCAAGATAGAAAACACCCTGAGTTCCCTATGAATTCTGCGCTATGAGCTACTGATGCACTAAATCTTCAAGCGGCAGCGAGATATTAGATAAATTTTGGTTGAAGCACAGGACAATCGCAGAGAAGATGTTTCGTGTTTTTTGTCTTTACAACGAGCTCCGGGTCTCGGTGAGACATACCTGGTCTAGCAACCATGGAGTGAATACCACAATGAGCCGTTAAGACCCCAACGAGCATACAAAAGGGGCTTTTCTTTAGCCGTAGAAGTCCTCTTTAGATCGAGTCCCAGCCGCAGAACGCTTGAGGTCTTACAATTTGACCGCGAATTCCATTAGGTAATGGTACCAACTTCAAAATGTACCATTAGGACCGCAACGAGTATGCAAAATAGTGGATCAGTCCCAACCACAGAGAGCTTGAGGTCTTGGAATCTGACTGCGAGACCCATTAGGTATTGGTACCAATTTCAGTATCCCATTAGGACCTTAAAAAATATGCAAAGTAGACTTTTATGTAGCCGTAGAAGTCCTATTTTGTTTTAGTCCCAGCCACAGAGAGCTTCAGACCGGGCAAACTGACCGAGAGTTCCATTAGGTAATGGTACTAATTTCAAAAGGTCCCGTTAGGACCTCAATGAGTATGTAAAGTAGACTTTTGTTTAGGTGTAGATGGCCACTTTTTGACCAGTCCCAGCCACAGAGAGCTTGAGGTCTTACAATCTGATCGCAAGTTCCAATAGGTAATGGTACCAATTTCAAAATTACCTATTAGAACCTCAACGAGTATGCAAAGTGTGTTAATGTTCACCCGTATGAGAGTTTTGCTTTAGCCTTGGCCACAGAGAGCGTAAGATCCTACAGTAAGACCGAAAATTCCAATGACCAGAGTAGATTTCTGAAGCGGTACTTAAATATCAGTCACCATGTACTTTTAGAATTCTTCAACTAATTTTCAAATAGTTACAATCTCGCTAATTATCTCGGTGCTACCAGTTTTCAGCAGCCGTTTCTCTATTCGTCTATCAATCAGAATGAACCCATGAGAACTTCTAAAGGAGTTGAAATATAAGAACGAAATTTTGCGTGGTTTATACTAAAGAATCTACTAAAATCTGATACAAAAATTCAACTGATTTGCTTCACTAAACGTGAAGTTAAGATGCATTGGTATTTTATAAGATTTGAAAAAGTTGGTTGCCTGTAACAATCGTTCAACATTTTTTTTTTAAGGTAAAACCAGTGCAGAGTATTTTTCTATGATAAGGATAATTATGAATGGGTTTGAAAGGATGTATGGGTTAAGTGGCTGGGTTATACAAATTTGAAGACTTCAGACGATTGAAACCAAATGTCCAGTAATCCCTCATGCAAGAATCCGAATACTAGGCAGAGGAACTAATACCGGCGAAAGAGCTGAGGAAAATAAAGAGTTCCTGAATAACATTGGAGCATCCAAACTCCTCCAGTAAGGAAAAGGAGGACACTATAATTCAGCATTTGACGCAGTGTCTCGGGAAGCTGCTGCTCGAACCTAATTTAATCTTATCTGATTGAAAGCTCTATGAAGTTTTAGACTCTCAAAAAGCTCGTCCCAATGTTGGCATATTAGGAGATTTCCTCCTAGATTTGGGGCAACCTCGGCCTCTAAGAAGGACGAATTGCTTAGGAGCAAATTTCTTACATTGATTTTTTTAAAAACCTAGTAACAGAGAAAGTTTTAAAATTTGATAGAAATTTTGATAGCGAAATGTTTGATCTCATGAGTGGCACTGAAACGAAGAATAAATTAAAAACTAATACAAATTTACAGTTTCTCATTAACATCTTTTTTACAAGAGCGGCCTTTGAATGTACACACCAACAACATTTAAAAAAGCAAAACATATTTTCATATCTCAGTGATTCGCAATGTGTTTGTCTGCTGTGTTTTCTGTTGTTGATGTTTGTGCTAATTATATTCCTTGCCATTCATCTCTCATTGCCATACAATTTACGAGTGCAAAATAAAAATTGCAATAAAAAGCGAACAACAACAACAAATAAGACTCAAGTGGCCGCTTGACAGTGCAACTCTGCTTATTGCAACGACGATTTATTTATGGCAAAACAAAAGACCGAATACAATTCGCCGCATAATTGTTGTAGTGTCATTGTTATCGAAGAGGTTGTGGTGGTGGAAAGTCATATGGCGTTGGTAAATAATAATATTTTTCATGGAAAATGTTTTTCCAACGCTTATCGCCGCTGCCGCACAATGCCAAAGTTGGCAAGTTGGCGCGTAGTTTATCGCTTCAGAAGCATTCAAGTAACCGGAGTCGATTGAAATTACTCAGCGCTACATTACGATTCTTTAGTATTTTTTGTTTTTCAAGCCGACTGTCGGTTGTGTGCGGCCACTTTACCTTTCAACGCGTTTAAAATTTCAACATGCGGACAGCAAAAGGCAACATTGACAACAGAAATGACAGTAAAGGAAGAAACATTGAATCATTTACACTCGGCAACAAGAATTTACACACTGACAGCAAAAAATGACAATCAAGGAAGAAGAAACATTGAATCATTTACACCCGGAGGCTGCACTTTGTGATGCAATTTAATGAAGAACATTTCAGTTGGCCTTAATCGACTCGTACTTGAGTACTAAGTGAGCATCGTAGCTACTAAACGATTTTCAGTTTTATGTATTTTTTACTGTAAAATTGGACATACATCTCGATAGCCAAGCATCTTTTCACAACCTGCTGTCTGCTTGAGAGATTCTCAATGGTTAGAATTTTTGGTTAGAAAGTTAGTTAGTTAGGTTAGTTTTTATTGGCGGATTGCTCAGGTTTTCAGTGAAGTTTAAGTAAATCATTAGCCAACCTGATAGCATCAATTGAACCGAAATAGCAAATGATGAAGCTTTCTTTAAGTAAGGAAGTTAGCAAATGCAAATTTGATAGCGAATTGTTAATCTCATCAGTGACATTGAAATATTGAAGTGTTGAATTTGAATATTGAATGCAATTTATTTAAGAGGTAAATTTTTAAGTAGTCTAATTTATACAGAGAATTTGTAAGAGAAAAAGTTTACAATAGCGATTTTAGTAGCAAAACGATGGGAATATTTCGATTTAAAATCCCAATTGCACGAAATTGTCTTTAATCTTTTTTTCTTCTCTTTTCAGTTTTTAGTTTGAGTTTATTTATATTTTGTTCAGGTTAATTAAAAAATTTTTTTTGTGTTTTATAAAAATACATTTAGTTTATAAGCAATGACAAGAATTTTTTTTTAATTTTCGTTTTTAATTAGTTATTTATTTTTATACTCAAATTATTATTTTTTATTTTATTTTATTTTTTTATTTTATTATTTATTTATTTTATTATTTATATTTTTTATTTAATTTTTTTTTAATTTATTATTTAAATTATTATTCAATTTTTAATTATTTTTTAGTTTTCGAAAAACATTTGTTTTTTTTTTATTTTTCAAATCTTTTGTATTTGACTTTATATTTTGTTAAATACATTTTTTTGTTTTTTATAAAAAATGGATTAACTTAGTTTATAAGTAATGACGATAACGATTTGAAAGTTTTGTTTTTATTTAGTGATTTTTATTTTTTTTTATGTTTTTGAATTAGTTATTTAAATTGTTTATTAAATTTAAATAATTTAAAATATTTGTATATTTTAATTTGTTTATCTAAATTTTATATTTTTATAAGAAATACATTTATTTAGTTAATAAGTCAACAACTATTTTTAAATTTTTTGTTTTTAGTTTGTTTTATATTTCATCATTATTACTATTTTAAGTTGTTTTTTTTGTTTAATTTAATTTTTAATCAATTACTTGTAACTTAATTATTTTACTTTAATTAATCTCTCTTTTATTATTAATTAAAAATTTGTTTCCTTAATATTTCTAGGAACATTTCAGTTTTTCTTAGTTTTATCAATGTTGATGTATTCGAGTTTATTTGCAATTTTTAAAATACATTACAAATATTTTTGTTGTTTTTTTATAAAAAAATAAAATTTAATATTAAATTTAATTAATTAGTTAATTTATTTTAATTTTAATTAATTTTTTAATTTTTATTTTTAGTTATTTATTTTTAGACTTTTTTCAAATTTTCATTCTTATGTGTTTATTTAAATTTTTTCCAAATTGTATATTTTTTATATTATTTTTTTATTATAACTTTTATTATTATTTTGTTATATTTTTTTATTTTCCTTTTTGAACAAAATGTCAGTGTTTTCACAATTCTTTGAAGACAGTCATATCACGTACCTGACAACACTGACAGCATTCACCAGTGTGGCCCCCACCTTATTCTTTGCACTTAAACATTGTGTGACGATTTCAACACTTTTATCGTTTTTATTTTTCAATTGGCATTTGTCAACGTTGTCTGTAGCTAAAATTGCAGCTGTTCCTCTTTTTATTGTTGTTTAATAATATTTATAATGCTGGGTGCAGTTGGTGCAGTTTATGCCACCGTTGCATTCGTTTGTCGAGCGTTGTTTGCTGTCTGTTGTCTGCTGCTAACCGATCGACTCAACTTTCTTCTTTTACTCATGCGTTTTTTTTTCTTTCATTCTGTTTCTCAAGTCATCAGAAAACTGTAGTTTCATGAGGTAGACGTGACAGGAAGACCTGAATACACACACACATGTTGACGAACCTGGGCAATTGTTATTGTTGTGGCACTGCTCGGTGATATGAGACAGGTTGCGTTTTTATTATATGTCACTATGGCCACGCCCAATTTGTGCTGTGTCATCACAAGAATGACTGACGAAAATATTGATTGTGAATTGATAATTTTAAAAAACCATTTCTGACTTGAAAGAAGTTTTATTGTTGACAATTCAAGGAAGAACTCTTTTAATCATGAATGAATCGAAAATCGAAAAATCAGTCGGAAGTCACAGATTGTTACGGATTGTTTTTGTCTTATTTGTAATTTGGAAAACTTGAAGTATTTTTGAAATTTGTGAAATCGGCTCACTTTAAAGTGTACGAGTAACTCTAAGTAAACATGTTCGAGGGATAAAAATATACAAAATTTCGTAGTCGAGAAACGTCTCTTCTACATGTTTGGAAAGTAAGAACCAGTTTGGCAGTTTTTGGACAATATTTGGCGTTTACTTGATTTAGACAAAATTGAAAACTTTATGATTTAGTTATAACCATTGCGAGGTAACACTACGATTACAAGAATTCCTCATCACTTTGATTGAAGCTGTAGACGACTTCAGCAAAACATGGAAAAGTTACGACATCAGGTACTCTGATCATGGCTCAGCGGAATGTCTAACATACAAAACAACTGCAATCAATGTCTACAAAGCTAAGAGTGGTTCATTAGTTCAATTCGGCTCATAAATGTTTGCTCTTTCAGCCCAATTAATGGTCATTACTAAGACGTATTAAAAACACATTTGAGACAATAAAATGTTCACAACAAAGAAAAATACCAAAGACCAACCTTAACCCTTTTGTTCGTATTGATTACGTCAAAACTGACCTGTCGGTCGTGTTGTTGCTGCATTTTTGAGCTGCGGCATGCAACGCAGCGCATGCAACTCTGACTTGAAAGCTTCGAAACACAAACACACACACACATACATGTAATCGTACCAACAGTTAACGCAACAGTTGGAACACGTTGTGAATGTAAACTGCCGCTGAGATTTTTTATCGTTTTAATTATAAAATTTGTGTGCGCCTTGCTGGCTGGTGCAACCAACCAAACAAGTTGTGTGCATGTCAATTTTTTTTTTGTAATATTTTCGACACTGCACCGTTATAAATTTCCGGCCAACTTTGCGCTTAAAGTTGGTAACATTTTCGATTGTTTGTTGTTGTTGTCGTTATGCTGTGACCTCTTTTGGTTTGGTCAGCATGTCTGCGCGACTCTGATTTGTTGGCTAATTGTGCGTTCCAAACGGCAGTGGGCAGTGGGCAGTGCGGGTCGGGAGGGAGGAAGTCAGCGACATTATGCTAAATAATCACAATTGCTGGCATGCAAATCGCATTGGGCAGCAGCAGCATTGGCTGTTGCATCAAAGGAAATCGTAAATCAGCAATGAAAATGGGAAATGGAAATTTATGTCGGCAATGCATTGATGACAGCGACAACGTGCAATTAGCTAATACAGCCGAGGTGGATGTGGCACTCATTTGGACATTGCGGGAAAGATGTCCCCGTCTCCGACCAACGCGACAAGAGGAAATGCACTGGCGATAGCAACGCTGTAATTAGCTAATGGTATTTAATAATTTTGAACCAGATGGTTGACAATATTAAACGCACCCACACACACGCACGCTTAGTTGACAAAGAAGACAAATGCGACAGTGGCTCAATAATGATTAAGTAATAGCAGATTTCAAACCGCAACAAAGAGAATTGGTAAGGTCGCTTTGACGTCTTTGGAGTGGTGTACCTTGAAAAGTTGCAGCGTTCAAAGTTGTTGATATATTTGGCAAGTTTTGTCATTTCGACTAGTAAAACCCAATGCAAAAACCCCTTAAATTGAAGTTGGTCCGTCTGTCTCATATACATGACTGTTAAACTTGCCCCTCGCCTACACAAAAACAATAATGAGGAAGCATATAAATTGGAAAACTCTATTTTGAAAATCTTTATTAATAGTCACATGAATTCATAGATCACTTTCAATGCCAATGATGAGTAAACCGTAGATAGACTTCAGTTCTCATATATGTTAAGTTAGTTTCGGTCAGATTAGGTTAACGATGATGAATACAGCGCATGAAAAAGAGTCCAAAACAGCCTTGGCTGGATGTAGATGTCAATTTTGCAAATCATCTATAGACGTTTTTTCTATCGACAAGTGTGTAGAAGATAAGCAACACATTGTATTTTTTCAAGATAAGTTTAAGGAATAGTAGACAAAGTTTTAGAAAGAAGAACTTCTGAATTCTTTATTTGAACCCAATTAGATCACAAATGCTTTGAAAAAGTAAGAACAGGTAGGATCTTTTATAACTAAGCATCATTACAAAAAAGCGAATTCTGCTCGTAATGTGTGGTAAGCTCCGGCGCGGTCGGAACACCTGCAGTAAGCAGTCATCAAAAGAAAATCTGCAAAAGACTGTCTTATACTGCATCTTTCAGCAATGCTAAAACAGCGTCCATGGAGCTGGAGATATTGTGACACACATTCTTATTTAGTTGGAGAAAGGATTGAAGCCGAATAACTTTGAAGTCCACAGCCAAGGTATCGTTATTTCCAAAGCTATGTAATTTTTTTTTAATTTTTCCCAATTATAAAAAATATTTTTAAAAATCGTTAAATTTAGTAACATAGAAGTAATAAAAATATAAATTAAAATTGAATTGGACCATGTTCAATTAAAACGCATCCAACTAATCAAACAAAATCAGATCGATCAAGCCGAATTCAGTCAACTCATTCAGTTCAAGTCACATTAAATGAATTCAAGTCAATTCAAATAAAATTATATCTACTCCATTCAATTCAATTCAATTCAAGCCACATCGCCACCAATTCGTCACGTCACATCAATATCAACTGAAACCAAATCAATTTAACTTATTTCAAATCACTTTAAGTTAGGTTTAAATTCAATTAAATCACATCACAGCACATCACAATACGTCACATCAATATCAAATCATATAAAAAGTAAAATCAATTCAAATTAATTTTGTTCAATTCAAATCACATTAAATAAATTCAAATTAGTTCAAATCAGTTCACATCAAACCAAATGCAAACACATCACATCATAATACATCATATACATTAATATCAACTCAAATCAATTAAAATTAATTCAAATCAAAATAATTTTATTCAATTTAAATCACATAATATCAATTCAAATTAATTCAAATCAGTTTACATCAAATCAAATCCAAACACATCACATCATAATACATCGTGTGACATTAATATCAACTCAAAGCAATCAAAATTAATTCAAATTAAATCTACTCACTTCAATTTAATTCAATTCAAACTACATTCTATCACATCACAATAACTCACACCAAAAGCCAATCAAATTAAATCAAGGCAAATCAATTCAAATCAAATCACATCACATTAAAACAAAACAACACAAATCAAATCAATTTAAGTCAATTCCAACAACAGCAAATCAAATGAATTCAAACCAAATCAAAACAGATCACATCATATACACATCACGTGACATTAATATCCACTCAAATCAATCAAAATGATTTCAAATTAAATTTACTCACTTCAATTTAATTCAATACAAACTACATCCTATCCTATCACAATAAATCACATCAGTATCAAATCAAATCAATTATAATCAAATCAAATCAAATTACATCAAAACAAAACAAGTCAAATCAATTAAGATCACACTTTACTAAATCAATTCAACTTATATCTACTCAATTCAATTCAATTCAAACGACATCACATCGCATTACAATATATCACATCACATCAATGTTAAATCAAACAAAATCACGTTAAAGCCAGTCAAATCAATTATAATCAAATCGAATCAAATTACATCAAAACAAAATAAATCAAATCAATGAAGATTACACCAAACTAAATCAATTCAAATTATGTCTACTCAATTCAATTCAAACCACATCACACCGCATTACAATACATCACATCACATCAATGTCAAATCAAATAAAATCACATCACATCAAATAAAATCACGTCAAGGCCAGTCATATCAATTATAATCAAATCGAATCAAATTACATCAAAACAAAATAAATCAAATCAATTAAGATTACACCAAACTAAATCAATTCAAATTATGTCTACTCAATTCAATTCAAACCACTTCACATCGCACAATACATCACATCACATCAATGTCAAATCAAATAAAATCACGTCAAATCAAGTCAAGTCAAACCAATCACAGCACATCAAATAAAAAAAATTAAATCAACTAAATAAAACTAAACCAAATCAAATCAAACCAAATCAATTCACAAAAACTAAATGAAAACAAAACGAATCAAATCAATTAAAGTCAAACCACATAAAATCAAATTAAATCTACTCAATTCATCACATCACTTCGCATCACAATACATCACATCAATATCAAATCAAAGAAAATCACGTAAAGTGAAGTCATATTTAATTCAAGTCAATTTTATTCAATTCAATTCAAATCACATCACATCAAATAAATAAAAATCAAATCAACTCAATAAAATCAAACCAAATCAAATCAAATCAATTCAAATCAAACAAGACCAAATAAACTCAAATCAAATATTCCCGATATTCAGCACAGCATTAGGTTTTTTTGATTTGAATGAATAAATTCGCAGTAGAAGCCAAATTGTCGCAACATAACTAATGAAACAGTAATCCGTAAAGATTATTCCGACATTATTGCAACTAGAAAACTTTTCCTGATCAATAGTAAGAATGAGTAATTCATGGCACCATGCTTTTCTAGAAATAAGGCAGGTCAGCTCTGAAGATATACCAAATCTTTAGACCAACAAAACTAATCAGTATCACTAAAAAATGCGTTTGAGAAATTTGTTGAAAGTATTTCACCACAATGCGATATCCGATTTCGCAATATTTGATCTGGTCGTGGCGCTAACTTGCCCTGCATTATCTAGAAAAAGGAAGACTTGCAACTTGTTAAACAATCTAAGGCATAAATATAGATGAAACAATTCAGTCTACTGGGTTTCGTAAGGAGCTCAAACTAGTTTAATGAGTTTAGGTTCGATTTCTTGTGATATCACAACAGTTCTTGAGGCAGGTTGAGGTAGCAACTTCTACCTAGTCACGAAAAAATTCATCAATGATTGGAACTAAAACTTGAAGTCATTGAATGTGACTTCAACCGATTTAAATCACATATGATTGCACTCGCCAAGACAAAACAAATTTGAACTAAGTTTATTTCAAAATAATTATAAAACTCCTGTAGTGTGATGACTGCTGTGGCTTTGAAGATTTTATTTCTCCTTATTCACTTCGGTTGTGAAGTATTTACTTATAATATTTTGTGACTATTTGAAAGCGAAAAATTATCTCTCTTGTTTCATCAAGTAAACAATACACATTCTGCTCAAAATAGTTGAGCCATTAGCATTGCAGTTTACAATTATTCATTCAGATAATAATTCGAATTTAATAGAGAGCTCTGTTATTATTATTTAAGCTGGAATTTTTCAACAAGTACGACAATTGAAATTTATTCCATAGATTACCACGAGTTTTCAATGTAATTCTGTGTTCTATGCATACAATTAGTAAGCTGAAACTAAGCTTTGTTGGCAGTAATTACAGTCAAAGCTAATGGGAATAATTTTGTATAATTTCAATGTACCAATTACGACTGCAATGTAAATATTAATATGTAATATTCATCTGGTTTGTTGCAAATAAATTAAAAAAAAATAAGTATTGATTGTCACCACACACACACACACACACAGAGTATAAACGCTTTGTCGTCAGTAGCTGGGCAAATAGGCCTAAAAGTTGAATACACCCTTATCTATTCATTATGTATGAAAAACCGAGCGAGAAATCGGCGTAGCTGCCCAATGCAGTGTGTGTGTGTTTTTAATATTTGTTCCACTAAAATTTATCTCTCACGCGCATCGCGGCCCGCACGAATTACAAAAACCTACAAGCGGCAAAAACTACACGAAGACCACATAATGAAACAGCCAACTCTTACTTTATCATTATACTAGAGTTTCTTACGCTGGTCCGACTCGATCTGAAGCGCGAGCGTTGCAATCACACAGACGCGCACACGAGCAGCGATTTCATCCGCGATGCACCTTGATTAAATTCTTGGAATCAAATCTCGGTGCTTCGTGCTGCCTTTTCGGTGCCGACAGACGTATACATTTGCACACTACAATTGCTGCAACGGCATAATTAGTTCAAGGGTGATGAGAAAAAGGTTGATTGCTAAATACATTTTCACATCACAGTGGGCTTTTATGGCCTTCTGTGCAGCTGATAAAAAAAAACAATGTAAATAAGAGATTACAGAAGCAGAAATAAAAATAAAACAAAAATGAGCATCAATAATAAATAATTAAACATTTAATTTAATTTAAAAATTTTAATAAAATAAAATAAAATAAAAAAATTAAATAAAATAAAATGACATAAAATTAAATTAAATTAAATTAAAAATTTAAAATAAATTAATAATTTAAAAAAAAAATTATAACATAAAATAAGTAAATTAAAAAATAAAACATAATAAAATAAAATTAAATTAAATAAAGTAAAATAAAAGAAAATTAAATAAAATAAATTAAATTAAAATGAAATGAAATAAAATAAAATGAAACAAAACAAAATAAAATAAAATACAATACAATACCAATAACACTAAAACACTTCACCCAACGATGAGTTTTTCGCGCATCATTTTTTTTCTTATCACTAGAAACCCCAATGATTTAGTAGACATTTAGTGCTTCCTTCAAGTCAACTCAGTCGGCTTTAAGGTGTTTAAGTTGCCGGCTGTTACTTGTACACTTGAATACACAGCAATTGCAGTTGTAGTTTGACGCTTGATTATTCTTGAAGTTGTTTTCTTTTGCTTCCACTCTTTAACGGCGTTTTTGTCCGGCAGCAATGTTGCGGCCACTGTGTGCATTTGTGCCTTCCAAGTAGCTGCTTTGGCTTTTATTGCTTTACGAATACTTTTTATACTTTTTGTCCGTTGCATCTTCATTCGCTGCTGCCGCTGTGTCTTCGCAAATGGCCACTTTGCACATAGCGCTAAGATTTTACAAAATTACAAAAAGACAACACTATGAAAAAAGCGCTGAATAATTACAAGTCACAATGGCAGCATGGTCGACTTGTGCATGAGCTACGCTTTTCGAATATTTTCCATTATAACAAAGTTAATTTTAAACATTTTTCCCAAACTGTTGAGTTATTTAAAACTGAATCGAATTGGGTCATATCCAATTAAACGCAACCAATTAAATCAAACCGAACCAGGCCATTGAAATCAACTTAAATCGAATCGCATCAAATTCATTGAAATTAAATCAACTCTAGCCAAATCAACTCAAACTAAATCTACAAAATTTAATTCAAACCACATCACATCACAATACATTACATTACATTACATCACATCACATCACATCAATATGAAATCAAATCAAATCAAATCAAATCAAATCAAATCAAATCACATCAAATCAAATCAAATCAAATCAAATCAAATCAAATCAAATCAAATCAAATCAAATCAAATCAAATCAAATCAAATCAAATCAAATCAAATCAAATCAAATCAAATCAAATCAAATCAAATCAAATCAAATCAAATAAAATCAAACCTCATCAATTCAAACCGAATTAGATCAAATCAAGTCAAATCACATCAAATCAAGGTACAACAAATCAAATGAAGTCACATCAAATCAAATCAAGTCACATCAAATCAAGTAAAAACAAATCAGATGAAATCAAATCTAGTCAAGTCAATTCAAATCAAATGAAGTTCCATTACATCAAACAAAGTCTTATCACATCAAATCAAATCAAACCCAGAACAAATCAATTCCAAATCAAATTAAGTCAAATCGATTCGAATCAAATCAGTTTAATTCAATTTCAATACAGTCAAAACAAATTACATCAAATCAAATCACTTGATTTCATATAAAATTAAAATCATAAAATTTATAAAATAATAAAATTAGGTAAAAGAAATGATCGCAAATTATAAAAAAAACAATTCATTAAAAAAGTTAATTTAAATAATTTAAAAAATGGAATATAATTCAAAATGTAAATTAAACTAAAAGTAATAAATTTAAAAACAACAACATATTTAACAAAAAGAAAAATTAAAACTTTCTTTTGGTTTTAATTTAGCAAACTTACTTAACTTCTTAAAAATAAATAAATTCAATCAAGATAAAAATATACATAAAACTTATTTTGAAAATAGAACAAAAATAAAAATAAAAAGAAATAAAAAAAATAAAAGTAAAAAAAAATTTAACAAAAACAAAAAAAAACATGAAATTAAAATATAAAATGATATTTAAAAAATTAATTGAAAAAATGCAAAATTTAAGAAACTAAAACTTCATTAACAATAAAAATAAAATAAAAAAATTTAAATAAAATTAAAACAAAATTCAATTGAATAAAAAGTAATGAAAATACAAATGGAAATTAAAAAACGAAAATTTAAATAAAAATGGATTTTAAAACTAAAATTAAAGTTAAAAAAAATTCAAAAACTACAAATTGCAATTAAAATTTACTTAAAATTTATTTTATTTACTTGCCTTAAAAACTACATAAAAAAATTAAACTTTAACTTGAAATCAAAACTCATTATTGAATTGAATTAAATTAAACTATATAAACTAAAAAAAGATATAAAAACTATACAAAACTTTACATAGTTTTACTTTACAAACTAAACAATAAATCAAAATGAAATTAATTAATAAAAAAATAAAAAATTCAATTAAAATTAAAAAATAAAACGGAAAGCAAAAGAAAAACAAAAACAAACAAAAATTCGCGTTAAAACAAAAGTAAATAGAAAAACGTAAAATTTAATTATATTTAAAACCTTAAATTAAACACTTAATTCAATTTTAAAAAAAGCTAAGAATAAAAAAGCAACAAAAATAAAATGCGTATTATTTTAAAACTGAAAAATCAAAAGCTTAGCTTCAAATTTAATTCAACTTAAAATAAAAATTTAAAATTTTAAAATTGCAATCAAAACTTAAACTTAAATTAAATAATAAATAAAATGAGAACAAAAATTAAAACCCAAATTTAGATCAAAACAAAATTTAAAATTAAAATATAAAATATAATATAATAATAAAATAAAATATAAAATATAAAAAATATAAAAAATATAAAATATAATATATATTTTTTATATTTTATATTTTTATTTTTTATTATAATTTTTATAAACTGAATACAAACTATATAAACACCAACAAACAAAATAAATGCAAGTAAAAAAATCAAAATAAAACTTTAACCTTAAAACCCTTAATTTATTACAAAATTTTAATTTTAAAAATTTATTTCAAAAGCTAAAGTTTTAAGTACAGCAATGAAAACAAAATGTTTATTAAAAAAATGTAAAATTAAGCAAACATTCAAATAATATAAAAATGAAAATAAAACAAAAATTAACAATAAAGTTTAAATGACAGCCATAAAAACAAAATTTTAATGAAAAAATTAATTTATAAATATAAAACTACCCACGAACAGAAAACAAATTATTGTTTTTATGTAACAAACCTTCTTCCCGTATTGCAGTAACGTATTCAAACATCTGGCATCAAGGCTACCAAACAAAACAAAAACAAAAACAACAATGGCGCTTCTCAAATAACTTCTCCGAGCGGTGATGGCAGAACGAAAATGAAGTTTGATAATGCGGAAAGTTAAAGGAAAAAAAACAAACTCAAGAAACTCTAAGTGTAAGACGATGTTAACAGCAGCAAAAAACATGAACAACAGCAACAACAAAAACAATGCAATGGGTAATAACAACAGTGAAAAACCGTTGTGCAACTTTGTGGGCTGGGACGCGTCAAGCGTCCGCTGCGCCAGCCGTTGCAGCAAGCCGCACTAATGATGCGGCGGCAACCAGCCAGCAAAGCTCTATCCAACCATCCAAAGTAACATCAACGCAAAAGAAGAAGAAGAAGAAAAAACTTGAGACAAACACACACACACACGAAAAGCAAAAACAAAAACACGGTGCAATCAAGTAAATTTGAAGCCGTGATTTGCCGCACAACAATCGGCCGCGAAAGGTGAAAGGAAAGGAATTTCTTTTGTTTTTCACTGCTGCACACGATGCGAATGTACCGTCCCGTAGCAGACGTACATATGTGCACATGCCTACATACCTGCATATGTATGTATGTGTATGTTCATGTAAATAGCTGCGTTTATGTATTTGTAACTGAAAATACTCGCACTTCTGCCTCGTCAGCGACGGCGCTCCGCTTGAATGGTGCGCCATGACATGCAGTAAAAATCCAGCATCGATGGTGTTGTTTGGTTGGTTGGTTGGATGGGTGTGCGCGCATGCGCAAAACACCCAGAGCCCACAAAAAAACACAAAACTACACTTTATGGTTGTTCATTTGTATCTTTAGGTGGCTGGTTTTTTTGTTTTGTATTTTCCGCGCCTCGCATTCAACATGAAATTTCTTTCAATAGTCAGCAAAGAATTTAGAGCAATTAGGCGCTTTCTGTGCGGTTGCATCAATCATTATTATGGCAGCAATGGCTACGTGCCGCATGTTGCACGCTGCGACTTGTGACTTGCTGCGTTGCACCCCAGATTGGCGCTCAATTTACACATATTTACCACACAAACACACATTCTCGATCCAATGGGTAATTTAATTAGTTTTCTTTTCGTACTCAATGCTGCACAACAGTTGGCGACACTCGCTTAGTGTGTGTGTTTTTGTGTATGTGTTTTTGTGTGTGTGTTGCCATGAAGCAATCAATTGCAACTTTAGCCAAGTTTTGTGCTGAGGTTTTAATTCGTACACACGAAATTGCATTTAAAAATCGAATCGAGTTCGTTGCCGACTGCAGTCGCCGGTTACTGCCGCTGGCCATCGCGTTGGTAGGTGGAAAGGCATTGTTATTAAAATTGATGTAGACTTTTGTGCAGGGCCTGTGGCGAAGCCAAACAATGCCTTATGAATTGGGGCTTTTGTTGCGGCCGCAGTGCAGCGCAGACTTGTGCGCGCCTAATTTGATTTTAATAATGCGAGCGCCGCATGAATGCAGCAATGAATGTGGATGGATTTGATTTTTATTTTTTTGGTAGCGGTAGGCATTTTGTAGCTGGCCTTGTTGTAGCATTTACGATGCTTAATAAAGCATTTCGGCAAAGCGCTATGGAAAAGCGATTGTTGTGTAACAGCGATGACTGGGAGCAAAACAGAGCAGTGATGAACAAAGCAGGTGAGATTCTCTCTACGAAATCTATTGGAATGTTTGAATATATTGGCGCTTGAGTTGAAAGCTTTTTATAGCTAATAGTGTTACACTAAAAGTGAAAAGGTAAAAAGATTATAAAACAGTCTTTCTATGTTAGAAAGAGAAGTGTGTTGGTTGACTGTACAACTGATCACTTTTTTAGATAAAAATCGCAAAAGAATTTTCTTCAGATAACAATTTTGCTTTCAGCACCTAACTCTTCAGTTCCGAAAAAAATTTTTTTATATTGAATTAGATTACTTACAGCCACCGTAGCTCAGCTGGATAGTGCGTTGGGCCGCGAGTCAAATGCGACGCTCGAACCCAGGTTCAAACTCCGTTGCTCTAACACCGGAAAAAAAAGAAAAACAACAATTTTCCTTTCGGCGGCTGTCCTCTCAGCAGGAAATGGCAAACCGCTGAGAAAGTAAATTTGCCTATGAAAAAGCTCCCAGCTCGCCGTTCGGAGTCGGCATAAAACTGTAGGTCCCTTCCACCCTTCTAAAAACATTCGCACACACAACACGGATGGTTGCGGGTAGCTACGCCTTAAGGCAGGTTCTCACCTTGTGGATCCGAAAAAGTGCATTTTTTTTAGGAATTTTTTTTTAGAAAACGGTTAAAGATACAATGCTGAAAATTGTTTCTGGATATGAACACACATTTATTTAGAGAATACAATTTTTAAAATTGAATGAATCAAAAAAAGGGGGGAGGGGGCGTCCATCAGTGGCGGCATGTCGGCGAGGAGGTGTCCCGCTACCGGAAGTGATTCCGTCAAAACCCGTGATCGGAAACACAAAAATCGAACACATTCTTAATGTGTACCGTATTATCTATTGAATGAACTACGATCATGAAACAAAAATCTAAATTAAAAAAGTTATGAGGTTTTGGAAAAAAATTACGATTTTCGCATTTTTTTTGTTAACTAATTATTTTTTTAAATAAACAATTTTCAATATTTTTGGCTGATCGTAGTTCGTTTATTAGAAAAAACCCTAAGGAACATTTGGAAAAAATTTGGTGACGATTGCTTCATTCCAACGCCTTCAATCACTTCCGTAAGGTCCGAAAATGTGGTTCTGAGAAAAACGCGTTTAAAGTTTAAAGCGCGCTTGGCCGGTGCTCTACACTGCTCTATGTAACGGCCTGTAACTTTTGTAATTTTTCAGATTTTGATCTGAAATTTCTGGAGCACATTTTTTAAACATATATCTACACGATAAGGTAAAAAAAAAAATGTTTTTTTTTTTCCACAAGGTGAGAACCTGCCTTAAGGCTTGATTATACGTAACGAGTAGAGTGAGAAGGCAGCAACTCGAGCGAGTACTCGTTTCGTCTAAACGGTAAGTCGAGTTCTTGATTGAGTCAGTGACCGATGAAAGTGGCGAGAGAGCCACTAGAATCATATTTTGTTTGCTAGGCCGAGCGACCACTGCTTTACCGTTATATTTTTCTCTTTTCGCAGCGACACACACCACTTTTCGCTCGGTTAAGTTTAATTGCGCGAGTTGCTTAGTTCATTTTATGCATTGTAAAACCGAACTGACTCGCCGCGTGTCGAAATACGTTTGAACAACTCGTCGCTTTTGCTCGCTATCCCAATTCTTTCGGCCTAGTACCATTTTGATGTCTCGTCACTCGACTCGTTACGTGTAATCAAGCCTTTAGTCTCGTAATCGGGCTGTCGTGCTAGTCAAGAAGAAGAAGATTAGATTACTTTGGATAAAATAATTTTGTATCAGACTAGCGCTGCCCCGCAGCTTTAATCACAAGTTTAAGTTTTTAATTTTTTCTGAACCCTATGTTGATCCGGTTAGATTTTTATGAAAAAATACTTATCTGATAATTTCTCATTTGAAGTTTTTTCTCCATATCATGAAGTCAAAAGGTCCATAAAATGTTGTCTCCATACAAACTTTCAACCCATTATAGACAACGTTAGATTTTAGATTTGGAAAAATTGAGTTCTTCACCATAAAAGGCCTATAAAACCTTGTTTCTTCGTATAAACTCTAAACCTATAGTTAACACCTTCAGATTTTGATTTTCGAAAAAGTGAAAAACACGTATCGCATGTTAAGTGTTTTCACTAAGTTTGAAGTCAAAAGGCTTAAAAAATCATGTTTCTGCGTATAAACTTTTAACCAATTGTTGACCCCGTCAGATTTTGAATTTCGAAAAAATAAAAAATACGTGTCAAATTATTTCTCACTAAGAGTACTTTCACCAAGTTTGAAGTTATGTTTCTTAATACAAACTTTTAACCGTTGGTTGACCGCTTTTTGTTCTGATTTTCAGAAAAATGAAAAACACGTGTCGAATTATTTTTTATTTCAAGTGTTTTAACCACCTTTGATGTCAATAGGCCCAACGGTTCATGGTTTTGTCGTAGTCTTCCCGTATATGCACCTTAACCCATTAAATAACCCTTTACATTTTTAATTTTCGAAAAAATTAAAAAAGCGTATGAAATTATTTTTTATTTGAAGTGTTTTCACTAAATTTTAAATCAATAGACCGTCTATTCATATAATTCATATAACACCTAAAACCATGTTTGGCCCTTTTAGACCCCGAATTTAAAAAAATCCCATCTTAGCGGAGGTTAATTTTCAAGATGTACCCACAATTTAAATTTCATGTTTGTGGCTTTAGCGGTTTGGGCTGGGCAATTATAAATGAAATAAGAATAAATTAGAAAATATTAGATAAGATTAGATTAGATTAGATTAAATTAAAAAAATATTAGATTATATAAGATTAGATTAAATTAGAAAATACTGGATTAGATAAGATTAGATTAGATTCGATTAGATTTAATTAGATTAGATTAGATTAGATTAGACTAGATAAAATGAAGTAAGATCAGAATTGTAAAAGGGTGTTATATATTGTGACCAGTTAGAGAATTTTTGTTCTTTATGGGCTCATGGGACAAGGACAATCTAAGCTTTAAAATCTTTGCCAGACCGATGCTTGATATTTCTTAATAATGGAAGAATAAAGGTAAAAGAGTAAACTATCTGGACAGAGAAATTGTGACTACTGCCAAACTGATAAAGAAATTCATAAAACCGTCGTAAAGGACTACAGATTAAAAGGGGATCAGATCGATGTTACCACTGTAATGTCAACGGAATAAGTACGCAATATTTTACAACAAGATTTCTGCCTGATTTCTAACTGGATGCAGCGTTTGACAACTATGGATCAAAAATAGCGTCAGAAGACTGTTTCAGACAAAGACCTACGAATTATACTTGAAATAAAAGTAAACATTTACTAACATTTTTATATAAACAAACAACTTAGTCAGTGATAGTACTGTAGCTAAAATATCAGTCAAAAATTGCACCTCCTGGTGTCATTTCAGGCTCGGCTTGAGAACTTTTCAACACAACCTTGATTGACAATGTGTGAATATTTTTTCAGTAATTTTGTATTTCTGCGTATATACTTATGTATTTTTAATAAGTATTTTTGTAAGCTCCATCAAAAGTAATTTTCTAAACCTTATAGATTTTTTTTAATTTAATTTAAAAAATACAATTTGTAGGTAAGAAAATTAGATTAAAAATAATAAGCAAACAACCCAACAAAATCACCGTAGAATGAATTTTGTTGCTGGGGTCATGTGGCATTTGAATTTTGTATAAAAGACAATTTGAACATCTGCTATGAATCGGTGTTATGGATATAGTACTTTGCGTTCAGCAATTATCTGCAACAAATCTACAGACAAAGCAGCTGGTGCACGCTTAGCTAAAGCCATACGAAAATACCAACAAAAGATCATATCAGCTGCTCGTAACTAAAAAGAGATTACGGCGTACAACAGGTCAGATTAGTTCTAACGACAGGTTCACAAACACACACAAGAAAACAGCATTTCTCATTACTCAATAAGAAGAAGAACCCAATGCGAAGAGGAGCAAACGACTTAAAAAACCCAGGCAAGAAGCTGTGCAACAATGCAGCAACTAACACCTTACCATAACAACAACATTATATATAGAAGAAAGGTACCAAATTAAAAACAACAACAAGAACAAAGTAGGAAAAGCAGTGAGAACAGATGAATGGTCGTTTGCGTATGTCGACATTGAATGCGATGCTGGGACAAGGCAAAAAGGTAAGCAAACGCCTCCAGTCGCAGGCCTTATGGGTATGTAATCTATGTATGAATGTGTATATGTTTATGTGCATGTATGTTCACTCGCTCATAGACGCTTAAGAGCACATAAAGACTGCATTCGCAGACAGCCCGTGTGAGCCGCAATTGTGCCGCTTGCAGACTTTCCTGGAATTGCTCGTCTTGGCGTAGCCAATGCGACAGGCAACGCAACGCTTCACAATGAAAGTTATAATAAGAAAAAATCCAAATAAAACACAATTGTGTGAATCATGCTGTCTGCCTGACAGGCATTGCTTTATTTACTTATGTTTCATTATGTGAGCGTTTTTCCACGTTTTTATCTTTTCTTCACTTCTTTTTGGCTTTCCGATGCTTCCTGCACTTCGCCAGTCATAGATATCTGGGCGCAACTGAGCAGATATCGGCGCGCAGTCGTATAGCGTAACATTCTGTGGAAGCCGTGTAAAAATATCAGCCACAGCTGCTGCTCGGCTTCTCGTGCTCAGTGTTGCTCTTGTTTGTGCCTTTTCTTGCCACGATCGGCTCGATTGCGTTCTTTTCTTTGGTGACTTCATTCGTATGGGCCTTTCTGCTGATTTGATTTGATTTTTACCTGCCTGTCTTTGAAAATGCTTCCCGAGATTGTGCAGCGAATGGAGAAATCAAATCAACAAAGCAACTACAACCAATGGATTCGACAAACACTGCCAGCCACCGAGTGCAGGCAGAGCGTGAGAGTGAAGCCAAGAGCCGGCAGGCAGGCTGGGTGACTATGCGGAAGAAAATACGGATGACTAAGTCGGTTCTCGAGGGGCAATGTATACGAGTACTTTTTGTGCGTAGCGACAAACTTCTTTAGGCACAACATCACTCAAATAAAAACCCAAAATCGTTTTTGTTTGGAGTTCAAGGTTAGGCTGTGCCGTTTCAATGAAGTTTATTTGGTTGTTCATAATAATTTTGCCATGCAGGTAGCACTAAATGCATACACACCTACATATTTATGTACATATGTATAAAACGCCGGTATATAATTTCCATTTTCGAGACACTGCAATCATTTCTTATTGGCATAGCCAATTTACTTTTGCACCTGCGCAGCATCAAAGCAATTTTTTTGCCATTCCTTGTTTTTATATTTAAGTATCGCTCTTTGAGTTTTTGTTGTTGTTCAATCTGCAGCATAAACAATACACAATTATGCCTGACATGGTTGCTTTCATAATGACAAAATGAAATAGTGGCAGCACAGTTTTGAGTTGACACATTTTTCGCGATGATGCAATCAAAAACCGGGTCGTCAGTTGTTAAAGTAAATAACTTAAAATTAATCCCATCCTTTCAAGCCGTATTTCAAGTATGCCCTGTTTGCCAAAAAATAAAAATAAACCATATTAGTGATTCGTAAAAATTAACAACATAAAAGACAGATTTTTTTTCAACTTGTACCGAAATGGAAAATCCACTTTAGGCGAAATTCAGATGGCGCTGCAGTCAACCTTCGACGTTTCCATATGCAGGTGGCAAGCGATTGTGTGATACCCTTTTATAGGCTTACAGTTCACACTGTGCGCGGCAGCTTTTTCAGAGGCTACAATAACAAGGTAAACGATGACAGGAGCGTGCGCACAGGATTTAATGAGTTTTAAAAGGTATAAAATTGAAAGTTTGTTTACACTCTTTAAAGCTTATTCATCATCATAACGAGTGATTTTATGAAATCATTTATTTATTTAATAATTTTAATTTATTATTTAGATTTAAAATTTTTTTTTTAAATTTATTAAATATTTATTGAAATCACTACATTACTGCATACGAATGCATTAATCTTTGTGAACTATGTGAACGACTTTTGAATGTTTGTGAAACATGTAGTATGCAGCTACAGATCGCTCATGGATCAACATCAGATCAGATCAGCTGTTAAAAAAATTTTAAACTATTGATAGAAGTTTAAAACCAATAGGTCTGTTAAATAACGTTACTTCGGCTATATCACATTTCCTCCCATTTTTATCAGATGTCAAAATTTGGATATTTTTCAGTGTTTTTCATGAAAGTGTTGGGAATCGCCGTAAAACAAACATGTAGATCACATTACCCGAACTTACTCTATGCAATCGTAGGAAACATCGACACAATATGTTCCACTTCTTGGCTAAAGAAAAGGCTCTAAACAAACTAAGCATTTTTTCTTTTCAGACTCTTCCTGTAGGGCTTCTATCTATTAAGCTTGGTAGCATTCCTTGATATAGCAGGGGCTTTTATAATGTCCTACCAGAGGCTATCACTTCGGCCCTAACGAGCCTGCGAGTCGACGAGTCCCTGGTCCGGTTAATCTGCCAATTGATCACCTGCAGGGCGATCAACTCGGAGATAGGGAGTGCCACGGTTCGCAAGGTTTGTTAATAGAGGTACTCCACAAGGAGAGTACCCCTCTCTCCGTTCCTGTCGGTTGCAACAGTCAACCAGCTTTTGCAGCGCATGGAAGCGGAGGGTTTCAAGGTTATCGCTTATGAGGACGACGTTGCAGTAATTGTCCAAGGAAAATTCCCTCAAACGCTGGCCGATATCATGGAATCAGCCCTTCACACCGTCTCAACTCGGGCGAGCTGCTGTGGACTCGCTGTAAACCCGGCTAAAACTGAGCTAGTACTTTTCACTAGACAATATAGCACTCCTTCCATTACCCCTCCCCGATCGGGAGGTGTAGATCTCACCCTTAGCGACAAGGCAAGCTACCTGGGGGTCATTCTTGACAAGAAGTTGCTCTGGAATGAAAACGTAATGGAGCGCATCAAGAAAGCGGCTACAACGCTATTTACTTGCAAAAACACAATAGGCACATCATGGGGTTTCTACCCCAAAATTACCTACTGGATATATAGAACCATAGTACGACCAATTCTACTCTACGGGGTAATTGTATGGTGGCCAGCAACTAAGAAGTCAACGACGCTGAAGCAGTTGCACAGGGTGCAAAGAAGTGCAGAGATATGCATTAGTGGAGCACTTTGTTCTACCCCCACTAATGCTCTAAACACGATTCTTCACTTGCCTCCTCTTGACATTATAGCTCAGGAGATCGCACTGGCTTCCCTAAGACTAAGGGAGTCTAGGTTTTGGCACATGGGAAGTTTTGGACACTCGCTCATCCTGGGAAAAAATTTCCTAAATACAGACTATTGTATACCTGCTTTGGCCTTGAACAAAGAATATGATGTATCCATACCGAACAGACAGTAGTGGCCGATCGACCTCCGAAGATACGAGATGCGATCAACTTTTTCACTGACGGATCTAGGCTGGACGGAAAGTTGGAGGAGGCGTTTTCTCCCCAGACCTGAAGATTGAAGTCTCTTTCCGACTTCCGAATCACTGCAGTGTATATCAGGCGGAGATGATCGCCATCCAGGAGGCCACTCTGCACCTGAACCCAACACCTAACAGAAGGAAGCAAGTATTCATCTTCTCTGACAGTCAAGCTGCGTTGAAAGCTCTGGACTCGTGCGTGGACAACACAAAGACACTCACTGAGTGCCGCAGATCTCTAAACAAGATGGACAAGCACTACAGTATTCACCTAATCTGGGTGCCTGGACACCGTAACATTGAAGGTAACTGCAAAGCGGACGAGCTGGCCAGGAAAGACACGACCACCCATATTTTTCCCGACAAGGAGACGGTAGGTACGTCGCTGGCAACATTCAGACTTCACTCCAGAACAGCTCAGGAGCGTTGGAGCGAAAGCGTACAGCATCTCCTCTGTCACTGTCCAGCACTTTGCAGAAGTAAGAAACGCATCCCAGGACCTAACAGAAACAGCCATCTGATATCCAGCCATTGTAACCTTACCTAACCTAGTATTGGTTTCGTTGATCAAATATACCTTGTGACCGAAAAGTTTCCGGAAATTTTAATTAAAACGCAAAATTCTTAATCTTCATCAATATTTATTTTATCTCCTTCAAAATATGCTCCATTAGAAGCGATACACATATGCCAACGTTTCTTCCAATCATCAAAACATTTTTTATAGGCGCTTTCCGGTATGGCTTTGAGTTCCCTCTGCGAATTCTGTTTTACGTCTTCTATGGATTCAAAACGCGTTCCTCTGAGTGGTAATTTGAGTTTGGGAAACAGGAAAAAGTCACACGGTGCAAGATCAGGTGAATACGGTGGCTGTTCGATGGTATTTATTGAATGTTTGGCCTTAAAATCATTGATAATGTTGACTCGGTGCGAGGGAGCATTATCGTCATGAAAAATCCATGAATTATCCTTCCACAATTGAGGCCGTTTACGGCGGATATTTTCAGGCAAACGTCTTAAAACAGTCAAATAATAGTCTTTACCGACTGTTTTTCCTTCAGGGACGAATTCATGATGCACCACACTACGAATGTCGAAGAAAACAATCAGCATTACCTTGATTTTCGAGCGACTTTGGCGTGGTTTTTTCAGTTTCGGCTCGTCTTTTCCTCTCCATTCCGATGATTGTTGGCTTGTTTGCATGTCGTACTCGTAGACCCATGTCTCGGCACCAGTTATGATGCGTTCCATGAAAGTTGGATCGGAATTGGCACGATCAAGCACGTCCAAAGAGACCTGTTCACGGTACTCATTTTGAAGAAAATTCTCAACAAAATCGCAACGCACTACTGAGGTGAACTGGTTTCAACAGCTGCCGTAAACAAACTGTCTGACAGATCGCGCTCATTTTTGGCATAGTAATTAAGGACAGTGCTACCAACCTACAGAAACTTAAAATATCGAAAAATATACAGCGCTCGAATTTTAAATGAGAATTTCCGGAAACTTTTCGGTCACAATGTATATCAGGTGATTCGACTAGTGGTCAGAACATTGTTGTTCATATTCCAAATGTTGCCACTTCAGACCTTTAGTGCCTTTTCTGCCTTATAGAATTCGGCTAAAAGGAACTTTTGCAATATTCTAACAAAACAATTTTCGCAACAACGATTTCCACTGAACCAAAGACAGCTGAGCAAAGACAACATTTTAATCATTACTCTTGAAACTGCTTAATGATACATGAGGATGAAGGTGAAAAATCTGTCAATTGTCTATTCTGAATCTTGTCTTCTTCGATAGTCTGGGCAGTTAAGCTTATAAGACCATTCGCTGTCTTCTAAGCTTCGTTAGAAACTCTTACTGGTTCAACTTTTGAGTGGTCTTATGTTCGACTTCATGTGGTATAACAATGGGCCGTCATGGCCTAAGAGTGCTATTTCTTGTCAGAATGAAAAAATGAGAACACGACTTCTCGAGGTGTTCTTCTTCAACAACCTAACTGCCCTATCGACTTAACTTCTTTAGGGAATTTTATGAATAATTGGTAACTATTATCAAAGATTTCATTAGCATAAAAGCTCTGGCCGGTGGCGATGCTTATTCTTATTTAAAATAATTTTATATGCATAAATTTTTAATTTTTTTCAGTTGATTGGTGCTGCTTAAAATATGAAAATTACAATATTTTGATTATATTTTCTGTTTTATTCCTTTCTAGCATAATTCAAATAAAGTTGCTACAATTTTCCTCAACACGCGCCTGGTTGACGTTTGTTTATGTTTTGTATCGCAACATTGCTGTGCCGACTCGTCTATATTAGGCAAATGTCAATGTCAGCTTGTAACTAAGCTAGATTCTTCATCACCTGTCACTTTCTCTCTTAGCGGAATATAATTTATTTATCTATTTTGTTGCTTTGCGAAATAAAGAAAAACTCCTACATCATACTTTTTGACAGCACGACACAAACAAAAAATGATAATATCATAATAAGAAAAGTGCAAAATCATAAAAAAGTTGGCCTTTCGCAAAAAAAAAATCATATTTACTGTCAAAACACACAAACAATAAAACAGCGAAATGCCACAAAAGCCAGACTACATTTTCGCGGTAGCCATTGGACGATTGAGGAATTGAGGATTCGTCGCAGCAAATCATTTTGCGTCAGGAAATAAATAAAACACACACACACAAAATGGAAGATGGCCAAATCAGAGACAAAAGGGTTTGCTTCTTCTTCTTTACTCTTCTTACAATCCTCAAGTTTCGCTTCACTTTCAGGTGACTGCGTTCTCGGATGAGCATCAACTGTTAATAAAATGCAGATAGCACTGCAACAGGGCCAAATGTTTGTTTGCGAAAGCTTAAAGTCACTGTTGCCTTTGTTGCCGAACGCACAAAAAGTAACCCACCCGGATTTATGCGATAAACACGCCGAAGCGACTATCTCGAAACTTGCTATCTGGCAGTCGAATCCGTTGCCTAATCTGTTTGTTTAACTTTAATTGAGCGTTTTTGTGATTTTTTGCCTTGTTGGGTTTTGGTTGGCATTGTCAACTGGCTGCGTTTTCGTTGTGCTGTGTTTTGTTGTGTTTATGGCCATGTCGACATTTTTTACTACTTAAACAGTGTTTGCCTGCTTCCTTTGCCGTACGAACCTTTTTCTGGACCAGTTCTTTGCGCTGCATGGCATTTAATTGTGCAATCTCCACAATTTGGGTCAGCTGAGTGTGTTTTATTTTTCATTTTCGAGTCAAAAGTTTATTTACTTTTGGCCCGCTTGGAGAAAAAGCAATTAAAAGCGTTAGTACATAAAACGGTTATTGCGAGTTTTACTGGCCATAAGAATTTATATTTGTTGAGGGATTTTAATTATTTCGTTTATTCAAGTATTTAAAAGTGGATATAAACAACTTTATTATTTCGCTTTGCAAATAATGCAAAATTAAGAGTGGCCAACAAAGCAAGTTTCGGTGCAAAGTTTAAAAAAATTGTATATAGATTTAAAAACCTTACGGACATAGTAAGAGGTAGTGTCCGACCGAATATTCGTGTTCAGCTTCAGTATTTGGCCAATTTTAAATCTTCTGTTTTTACTTTTGTAAGGAAATTTCAGTATTTTTTTAAATTTAGGAGAAAGTCATTTCAGGTATCTGGAAACAATGGTCAAAACCAGCAAATATTGTCACTCGCTACAACTGTGTTTTAACTATTTAAAATATGGTAGAAAATCAGATTTAAATTGACTCATGAAGTAGTTATTTCAGGTCAACATTGTGTAAATAGAGCAGTTAACAAAAATTTGCATATGCACACCTCACATATTTCGTTCGTATCAATTGACAGCTGGTTTCATTGTTTCACTGGGCTCACTGTTTGAATGCTGTCAAACTGTTTGTCTATTGAAATGCTTTTTAAATTAATCGTCAACTCGATTTTCCGCAGTCATAATGACATCAAAATCACCATTCTTAAAGAAACATAGCAAGCAACAACAACGAAAAACCCAATAATGCGTGCAACCTTCGACACAAAGTGTACATTTCACCTTGAAAATGCTCGAATGTTTTCATAAATAATCACAACCATAGCCGAGTCGCGTCTTTTTAGGTGTTCGCTTCGCTCGTTTGTTCAAACAACAAATATGCCATATGAGTTGATATCGTTGCGTTACGGTTTATATGTTTAAAGAAACTGAACATCAATATTATTGAGTGTTGGTGCTGTGTGTGTAGTTGAAATTTGACTTGAAGAGTTTTTCATTTTTCAGTTTAATGATCATAAAAAAAATATGCGAAAATAACAGCTAATCGACATTTTCTTGCGGCATTCGAGTTAAACTAATCTGATGCAGCCGTGCAAAGGCAATTAAAAGCGCAAATGATGCGGTAAATGTGTTTTTGCTTAAAAATAAGAGCTAAAAAAAATATATAAAAACTTTGCATTGAGTGCGAAACATTTTTAACGGTACTTGAGCAGATAAAAAGAGGTGCTTGCACAAAAAAAATTAACGCTAAATTGCAGACAGTTGATTGCGCCAATTGCAGTGAAATAACTACGTTTTTAATGAGCTGTTTTTAGTACAAAGAAAAAGATAATTATTGAACTAAAACCTGTTTGTAAAATGCAAATCTTAAAGTGCCGCAATAGGTTCGGATAGTATGAAGTGGCTTTCTGGAAACGGGATCTGACCGAAAGAGACATTTAGGACACAGATCGACTTGTTGTGATATCAGAAGACAGAAGAAGTAATGTGTCTTTACTCGAATTTGATGGAGGGCCTAAGCAAGTAAATAAATCTTCACAAGTCTAACATATAAAATGATCTGAGGTCATCCGAGCAGTTGAAGAAAAGGAAGGCTACAGCTCTCCACCAAACCCTAAAGAGAGCCGCACAGTGGCAGAGCAGGGAGACTTATAGAGAAGAGACTTATAGTCTCTTACTTTTTTTGATTTAGGAAAGGCTCTCCAGGTAGGGAGAGTCGAGTAGGTAGTGTCTATAGAAAGACAAAACATTCCTCAGGGGAGATTGTCTCTGTATGGTTTCAAGACAGACTTTGAAATGGTCTGAATAGTCTAGAACACAAAAACAATATTCTCCATGGTTGGCGCAGTGAAAATTGTCGGAACTATTTTCAGAAATTATTTATTTATGAAGATAAATATTTCAGAGAAACTAAAATGTACAATTTTGCTTACCTATTAAAAAGCTGCGACCGCATTTAACTGACAAAAAAGCATTGCCTGCTCGAATTGCTTCATTAAGCAGTAAATTTCAACAGAAACAATGCAGCCGTATACAACATCTGTCGAAATGTATGAACAAACAGTGTTGTAACTAATTTAAACGCCAATTCACACCAGAAAATGTTCAATAAATACTGCAAAATGTTTAATATAAAAAAACAAAAACAAATGCATGAAATCAAAGCTTTTCGAATGCTCGAGAACGACTTATTAATGAGCTACTTGTAGCCACGTCACCAACAATTCTTAAGATTAAGTCATTAACTACGCTTAACACAAGGAAACCACCCCCACTTTTTGCTCATTTCTCAGTTCAAATTCAAAGACTAATCATATAACATTTCATATCCTCATCAGCCATTTGACGAACAAATCGAGTTGCACTCTACTACAAAACCCGACCAAACCCCGTTGTTGCTTAGCCACCTTCTGTAAAATTGGTTACACCATCACAACACTGAATTTAGGCCTAATTCCGCACTGCAGCGCATCAACATATTCGCCGTATGCCGACACACTTTGCTGCAGTTCACATGAAATTGAAAAGCGGCAGCTGTGGCGGTTTGAGTGTCACAAATGCAAATGACATAAATTGAATTTATAATGTGAAGCGATTTCAATGTTGTAAATATAAAATTTATAGCTTCTCTTTGTCGTCGCTTTCAATTCGATTTTTTTTCAGTTTTTTTTTCACAGTTTGTTTTTGTGATTTTTTTCGCCCCAACTTGTTTGTAAAATGCTTTTCAATTAACAACGCAACGTTAACGAATTTTATTTGATTTATTTTCATTTTGTGCGATTGGTTCATTTGGTTTGTTTGTTTGTTTGTTTCTTTATTAACATTCAGGCAGATGTTGACACGTCGATGTTGTTGCTGCAATGGTCAAGTAAAACACCGTTTTTGCGCGATTTGTTGTTGTTGAAAAATAAAAAAAAAGGTCAAACATTCATAACAACACAAATACAGTGGATTGAAAACAAATGAAAGCAACAAAAAGTGTGTGTGTCGCAAAAAGTGGTTGGCAAGTTCAATGGCGCTTTTTGACGTTTCGCATTTCATGACCAGCAAATGTGTTACACTGTACTGCGGCCGCTTCTGCACTGAGACACTGGTACCATCAGCTTGTGCAATGGGACCAGTAGCGCACACAGGATTTAATGTGGGAAGGAAGGGTTGCGTACAAATTTTGAGTCGAATGTCATTTGAAACCTTATTTTGTAGCAGCAATTTTTTTGTTTTGGCGGTTACGAAATAAGCAAAGGTAGACATACTTATTTATGCAGAAGGAATGTGTGAGCGTCTATTTGCACATATTGGTCGCGCTGTAGAGCAGAGACTACGCAAAAGTACATATGCCTTGAAAGGCCATAGATGAGCGATTATATAATTATAGATTATATAATAGATAAGCGAAAGAGGGCCGAAAATTGAAATTTAAGCACGAAATTTAAACGCTGCATACGACAGATTAAAAAAGCGTTTTGCAAAAACAAGCAATGAAAATAAATTTTGGAGATTTTGATTTTAAAATAAATGCTCTATTTTCTGATGTGAGTTAAGTGATTGTAACTGTGAGTTAGTTATGTGGTTTTTCTTAGTTATGTTGAAGATCCAGAAAGCACATTTAATCTATTTTCATAAACTGCTCTCAAGGGTGAAGTTGTTACTGAGGGATATCTCTCGCCAAACCCGAATAATTTAAGAGAAAGCACCGCCCAGTATTCTGATCTGTTTTTCTATTATTTAACCCAAAAATGCATGAATTAATTTCTTCTTTGTTTAGTAGTGTCCGAGAAATGATGGATTTTTGGCCGAAGCTCAAGCCGAATCTTCGGCACAACTAAAATTCGGCTGCCGCCGAAGCCGAATACTAAAAAAAAATCATTTAAGGAAATTAAAATTATTATTATTATTATTAAATTTATTTGTTCTTCATTTATGCATTTCTTTGTTCCACTTAAGAATTAATAAAAGAACATGTGAAAAGACAAGAACAGAGTTCAGGTTCTAACAAAAACAAATTTTTAATAACCGCAATCTTGATGTCCGAAATATCTATAAAACCGTATATTTGAACACTTCAAAACAGAGCAAATTGTCTGGCATTATAGGGCGAAAACCTTCGGCGAAAGTATTCGGTTATTTTCGAATTAATTTCTTTCTTGTTTAGTGGTGTCCGATCAAAGGTAAATTTTTGGCCGAACCCCAAGCCGAATAATCGGCAAACTAAAATATTCGGCCGAAGCCGAATACTAAAAAATGAATTTAAGGAAAAAAGTTATCACAATTATTCGTTATTTATTTATTAATTTGTTTGTTCCACTTAACAAATAATCATCAGTCTTAGAGATCAGTTTCCAACAAAAACAAAGAACAAAAATTATGTTTATTAATCACAATCTTGATGTCCGAAATATCTATAAAACCTTATATTTGATAAGATACTTAAAAACAGAGCAAAATGTTTAGCATTATAAAGAAAACCTTCGGCTAAAGTATTCGGTTTTCTTTTAATTAATTTCTTTCTTGTTTAGTAGTGTCCGACCAAAGGTGGATTTTTGGTTGAAGCCCAAGCCGAATAATCGGCACAACTTAAATGTCCGGCCGAAGACTTAAGCCGAATACGAAAAAATGAATTTAAGGAAAGAATTAATAAAAGAATATACAGTCGTGTCTGGGTATGGTGAACACACTATATAGTGAACACCTCAATATAGTGAAAACCCAAACTTTGACATGACCCCAAAATACATAAAACAGTCTTAGTTCAGTTCCTAAAAAGAAAAACAACAATTATTTCTATTATCCGCAATCTTGATGTTTCGCATTACAGGAAGAAAACCTTTGGCTAAAGTATTCGTCTATTTGAGACGAAGCTAAAAATTTAAAATTGTCCAAATACCGAAGCCGAAAACGAATATTCGGTCGGACACTTTTAGTGAATTCCGCCTTAAAGAGGACCTATGCATTTCAAGGTTAATATCGATTGTCGCAGACTGTTTGGATCTTCGAATCAATGAGATTTAAGTACAAAGTACTTTAGTATCTTTGGTTCAAGTGTTCCTCCGTCCTTTTTGGTGCAGAATGTCTAATACCAGTAAGTAATGTGAGTAATTTTGCACAATTCAAATTCGATGGACAGAAACTCAAGAGGAAAACGCCTCATTGCAACACTACTCAAATAAATCATTTCGTCAAGCGTTGACGCAGCATTCATGTGACTCATACGCGCTCGAAATAGCAAAGCATTATTTGAGTCGTTTTGCAACAACACACACACAATGTTTTCATTGCGGTTCAGATAGTTGTAAACAAGATGGATATTTTTTTAATGCCAAACATCAGCACTAATTAAGCGACGTATGCGTGCGCGTACTCTGCAAGAATTATTTGCCTTCTTGCCACTTGTACGGTGCCGTTTGTGTTTTATTCCGTTGCTGACACTAAAAACGCCATCAGATGTATGCACCGCGTCGCATAGGCCTCGAGTACTCACGCGACCGGATTGCTTTCGCACTCGTTGACACTGCAACAGCGCTGAACCTGAAGGTGCAACACGCAGCTGGCCTGGCCATAATGTAGGCAAAACAACGCATTGAAAGGAAAACACCGCAAGTACGAGTAACCAGCATACAAGTAGCGAACGCCAAGAGACGCAAAGCGCAGCGACGTGGTGGTGCACAGCGCCAAAGTGTGCACATTTTTATTTTCTATTTTCTTGTTGCAATTTTTTTCTAGTTGTAGCTCTTGTTATTGTTGTTGTTTGTGGCGTAAGATGTTTGCAAGACGACTTGGAGTTTCGCGACCGCCGGTGCCAGCAAATGGAGAAGGCATTCACCTTTGTGTGGCAGCACCCAGCACCGAGTGGCATGTGGCATGCAGCACGCCGCATCCAGCCAAACGTCAAGATTTATTTTAATTGATTTTTAGCGTGAATCATAAAGTTAACGGCGGCAAATAAACAAGACATCGTTGCAAAACAAAGCCAACAACCGCAACGACCAGGCAGTGAAAATATGAAATTGCTGCCAACAACAAAGTGCTACACGTATACGGCCGCCAATTGCGCGTTGTCGTGCACTTGTTCCAGCGCCTCAAATGTGGCGGCACTTCGATGATTTAGTATTTTTTGTGAAATTTCCACAAATACCAACCGACAATATTTAGCTAATTTTTTTTTATGATATAAATCTCGCTCCCTAAGTTGGACGCTTGGCTGCGCCGGGGCGTTCAAAATGCGCACTTTTTTTATTTGTATAAACAATAAAGTTGTTGTATGGTTTATGTTTACCGCAGATATTGCATTATCGATAACGTTATCGGTGTATGGCAAATACATATTTTTTGTGTACAACTGGCGCCATAGGGAGACGAAAAATATAAGCAAACAAAGACATGTTAATATGTAACACAATTCAATTATTTATAAACTATAGAATTCAGTGATTTACAAATGGAAACTTTTTTCAGAAAATGACAATAAAAAACCGGGTCTTTGGTGAATGGCGTGAAACACGACTTCGTGAAACATTTCAGTAATTTTTTTAAGTTTAGCCTGAGCTGAGTCACAGTCACGCGTAGATAACGGAAAAAACTCAAGCCAGCAATGTTCGTTTATTCGTGTCTGCGTCCGTCAGTGACCTGATTCAGTATTGTAACTCTCAAAAAAGATGATATACAAAAATGCATTGAAGCATTAAATAGGAACTAATGAGGCAACTATTTAGATATGATTTTCAGATATGGTGAGAACTATAGAACTATTGTTGGCATCAGTGGCGCTCACAGGGTTTGAGGGTTCCACCCGCCACCAAGCACAAAAATGTCTAGTATAAAATATGGTTTCGAATAGTATTTGTCTCAAAAATTGTATGCGAAACACACCAAAATGAAATCCTGTGTTCCCCACTGTCCACTGTGCTCCATTAAGGGTTGAAGATAAGGTATAACAAAAAATATAAGGGTTAGTCATTGATTTAACCCTCTGAAAGCAACTTGGGTGCAATTTATTGAATTGTTTTTATACACTGCTAAGCTTTGATCCCGATGCTATACCGTTTAGGTTCTTCCATTACAGTCCCTGCACTTCTTGACTCTGGATTTCTCTATCAAAGCTCAACAAATATTTAGCTAATAAAAAAGAAAAAAACAATAATAGGTATATATATATTTATATATTTTTTTAATATTTTTTGAGAAAGTTCAGGATAAAATCAAAATTCACTTCCCATGTGAATTTAATTTTTAAGGATTTGTAGAATATTTTTTGTAAAAAAAACTCAATGCAACTTTGATATCAGAAACAACATGTGCATATTTTATAAAATAAAAAACAAGCAACAAAAAAATTTTATAAAAATATCCATTCAGATATCAATTCCTAAGTGAATTTTTTTAGAATTTTCAGGATCGGTCGGTTAACCCTTTCGGTTATTCTATGCCATATGGCATAGCCTCTTTTAAGTGCCTGTTTTAGGTCAAAAACTTGTGGATACTATAGGGTGTTTTTTTTAGAGGTTTGTTTTTCGAATAGAGATAAAACTGGCATTTTGTGGTCAAATCTGGCAACTCTAATGTCGTTTATGTTCAGTTTGGTTTGCCATTTCATCATGAACAGGTTGACAAAAGAACAACGCTTGCAAATCGTGCAAATTTATTTCCAAAATAATGGTTCAGTTCGCGAAGTTTACCGCAAGCTCCGTCCATTTTGGTCGACATAATCGTCCATCAGAGCAATTAATTCGGCTAACCATGGGTCGTTTTCGCACTACGTTTACTCTATGTGATAATACGCATCCGCAGAGACGTCGAACAGTGCGCACCGAAGAAACAATTGTCGCTGTAGAGCAAAATGTTGAAGAGGACCCGAATGAATCGATTCGCCACCGTGCACAGCAATTGGAGCTTTGTCCATCAACTTTAAAAATTGGACCTGTAGAATTGGCTTTATTCGAGCCAGCCGCGGCGGCCACATGCCCGAAATCATATTTAAACATTAATGGCATAAAATTATCCTTCCAATAAAGCCAAATTGATGGACATTAAAACGATTTTCTTGTGTTATATTTCAATTCGAAGTTCTATACCTCTAAAAAAAACACCCTATATATTGTTAAATTTTTGTATTTTGCTCTGAAGGTTTTTATACCAAATAATGAAGAAAATATTTTGATTAGTGTACCAAGTAAATTGTAGGGGTTCAGAAAGTGCGCAGTCCTATCGAGCGGCGTATTTTACATAAAGAGGTCACTTCGTACTTTTATTTAATCTATTACAAAAATCAATTTATTTTATAGGTTTATGTAAGTAATCTAGTAGGTATTTATTGCTTTAGTAAGTGTAAAAAAGGTTACATTCCAAATATATCATAGTTCACTAGGGCTGTACGGTTTTTTTTATTTCTTACTAAGCCATATGGCATGATGCCCAAAAACCACTTTTTTGAACAATATTTAAATTAATTAATAATTAATTTATTTTATTTTTATTAATATTTATGACTTTTGATTATTCATTATGTAGGCTTACACAGTAATAAAATGGAAAATAATGATTTTTAAAGTTAAACACAAAAAAGAAGTACCGAAAGGGTTAAGTTCCCAAATGAATATTATTTTTAAGAACTTTAAGTTTTTTTTTATATAACTCAATGCTCAACTCAACATGTAGATCAGAAACCACAAATAAATAGCTACTAAAATAAAAAACAACAAGAAAAACAATAATATTAAAATTACACAGGACAACCAAATCCCTCTTTTTTCTGTTGCTGAAGTTTTTTACTGTTTCTTACTAACTTGGGTGGCTGGCTTGGGTGGTTGGCTGATTTCGAATCTACCTTCAGATTTCTTGTGAGATACAGGTACCGTGTCACTTTTTTCAGATTTTCCTCTACTTTTCCATATTTTTTATCGTAATTTCAAAACTAATAAACCGGTTGACATAATTTTCACCTTGTTGCATTACCAACACCGCACGGTTTCTTTCACGATACAATTTATTTTTATAAATTTTAAAACTCCGCGGTATTTGGACCTCAAAGTCGGAAAATATGGAATTGTAGGGCGTTTTCTTTGATGGCCAAAAACATACACATTTTTTGTAAATCAATTAAGAAGTTAGGTGTATAATGAAAGCCGACACAACAAGCAATACAACACAGCCAAATTATTTGGCGGAATGCACATTTGTATCAAAATAATAGCAAAAATGTACCATAGTCATTTTCATCACTTTTCATACTTTTTCCTTAAACAATTAGGGGCCTCAAAATATGCTCTTTTATATGTTCCATTTATAGTCTCAAATACAAGCAAAAAACAAAAAGATTTGGAATTACTCGAAACAAAAAAAATGCAAAGCTTTGCATATTGGCTATGGTACATTTTTGCTATTGTTTCGATGCGAATGTGTATTTCGCCATATAATTTGGCTGCGTTGTATTGTTTGATGTTTCTTCTTAAGGTATTCATATACTTCGAAACTTGATTGATGAAACATCTGTACAATTTTCGCCATCAGAAAAAAACACTTTGAAATTCAAGATGTTCCTACTTTGAGACCTTATTACAACGCCAATTTGGAACCAGAGCTGTTAAAGAATGCAATCAAATGCGAATTAAATCAGTTGAAGTCACAATCAATGACTTCAATTTTTGATTGCAGTCTTTGACTAGCGTTTTGACTAAAGACTAAAAATTTGAAGTCTGAAGTCATTTCTGTTATTCTGACTAATTAGTCATTTGGTGAAATCACTTAATGACTTCATTTTTCAGTGAAGTCACTAAATTAAGATCAGGGTTTTTTGAAAAATATTTACAGGGCTATTCTGGCAAAGACTGTTAAAACACTTTCAAAGGATTATTGAAAGATAGTTTGAAAGACTGAAGGAAAGATTTTGGCTATTCCAACGAAAAAATCTTTCGGAAAAAGCTCTTAAATTCAACACTCGAGTTGAAAAGCTGTTTTCGGCGAACAGCATTGCCAGCCAACTCTTTTTCTGTGAAATTTTAAGCATTTTTGCAATGATGAAAGAAAATTATTTTTCCAATTTTCGTTATGATTTTCTTTTTAATTACAGATGTGTTTATCAGGATTATTTTGCAGTTACGTATTTCTTTTGAGAAAAGACAAGAACTGGTGTAAAAATATGAATTAAAATTAATTGTTTTATTTTTTATGTGATGTTCATGATGTTGTCAGATTTAACCTTAAGGCAATGAACAGCACATGAAGACAAACACTTTCGGCCAATTTATATTATGTACTTTTGCTGTTAATTGGTGTATTTTTACGTTTTCTTTCATCCTTCATAAAAATCTCACATTTGTAAACCAAGTGCTCTGTTCGATGCTGGCAATACTGTTGGCAAACGAACCGTCCGTCGTGAAATGAAAAATTCAAACAAAATTTCAAAAATTTCAATCAATGGCTGAAGAAATCAAGCTGAAGTAAAAATTAAAAAAGTAATTGCATTCTTTTATAAAATATGTCCATATATATTATATATACACCTAAGTCTGTTTTTACACGGTCTTTTTTTACACGGTTTTGATATAACACGGTTTGAAAATTGAATATTTTTAATTTTTTTACACGATTTTATTCCATTTAGCACGATTTGAAATTTTATGTACTTAAATTTTTTTTTTCAAATTTAATTTTTGCGAAGTATGTTCATATCACAAAAAAGTATTTATGAAAGAAAAAAGTCTGAAACCATCGATAGTATCGATAGTGCTATCGATAGTTTGCGAACACTAGCTTAAAGATTTAAGTGAATTCCCTTTTAGCGCGTACAAGCAATTTTTACTGGTCAAAGCAAATGTGAATAGCACTAATTTAGGGGAATTCCCTTTATGTGCATACAATAAAATTTACTGGTCAGAGCAATTGAAACGTGTTAATATTTTGTGAACTGTCAATGCAATAAGACGTGTTTGGTAAAGAAATTTTAAAAGGTTTTAGAGATTAGGAACAAATCACCCATTTTTGTATACGATCAATGTCTTTTTTTACACGGTTTTTTTTTACACGGCTTCTTCTGGAACCAATCTACCGTGTAAAAACAGACTTAGGTGTATACGTATATCGTTTCTCTTCATAACACAAACACAACGACCCCAAAAGCACATTTTTCAAACTGTCTTTCATGTTACGGAAAAAAGCTTTCAAGATAGTTGCTAGAATAGCAAATTGTCTTTCGAAAGATTTTTGTACTTCGAAAGATTGAGGTGAGTTGAAAGATAGTTGCCAGAATAGCCCTGTTAATATATTAACAAAATTAAAATTAAAATAATTCATTCTAACAAAAGGTAGCAATCAAATGAATGTAAATTCATTCAAACGACATGATTTACTTTTAACAATAATAATTTTTCGAAATTTTTGTCCGAAAGGGAACCTCGACGAGGCGTATTTAATAGTGTTGCAAACGAAAATAACCGTTCCACGGCAGATGAAGAAGGGAACGGTGTGTTATATTTTAAATACGCTTTTTTAATTGTGGGATAGCGATTCAGCATTGTTATCGATGAAGACTTATCAACCATGTATGAAAGGAATTCATCTTTAATGGAAGAACAAGAAGTTTCCAGCGATAACTCATATAGAAAAAATTATATAAGATCTGTAGTAAAAACCTGTTGAATATATTGATTTATTTGATATCACCTGTTGATGAAAAATCAACAAATTGACTACCGCATCCTAACTGTGCATCGTCGGAGATAAATTCACTTGAAATTAAATTTTTTACAAAATCATTAACTTCAGTCGCTGGCTTTAGCTTAACTGCAAATGACTTCAAATCACTTCAGATGACTTCAAATGACTTCAATTGACTTAATTTTGATATTGCAATCAAATGACTGCAATCAAGTGACTAGCAAAAAATGAATGTAAAAATGAATAATTATTCATAAATGTTTAGTCTGAATAATGACTTCATTTTTTTATTCTTATTCATTGAATACAAAAAATGAATGCACTCTTTTGCCAAAGAATCAACTGACTAATTATTCGCAAATGATTGCATTCTTTAACAGCTCTGTTTGGAACCCATAAAATTGATTAATGTCAGAAAAGATTTCGTGAAATGTTGTAAGTCCAACGATATAAAAATCATGTCGATAGGATTATTGGTTCGGAAATTACAGTCGAAAATGTTAAAAAAGGCGAGGAAAATTCGAAAAAGTGACAGGCCCATTTTTTGCGAAAACTAGAGCTGTTACATAAAAAGGGAATATGGTTTTGAAATCAGTGTGAAAAAAATATTCAGAATCATGTTAAAAACTTCATGCAACAGACATGTTGTTGCCCAGTGTTATCATTCAGATTTCAATTCCTGAGTACACTAAATTTGTTAAGAATACTCAGGATCAGTTAAGATTTCAATTCCCAAGTGAATTTTATGAAGGATTTATTTATTTATTATGGATTTGTATACATTGATATCAGAAATATAAATAAAAAACTTATAAAATATAAAAAACAATACAATACTTTATATAAATAATAACAAATACTCATAAGTTACCAAAATCCATACAAATGACATAGGAAAATATTTTTAATATAAAAAGAATGACTGTAATTGTACCATGTTTCCAAGTTTCCATTCTCAGAGTATTGCCAAAAGAAATATTTTACTGATAATTTTAGGCTTCTTTTAACTTGAACTACTTTATAACGTAAGTTCTTAGTAGAAACACTGTGTGAAAATTGCATTCATTAAAGTCCATTAATGACAAATTAGGAGTATGATCGACGCAGTAAAAATAAAATAAAAAATCCATTAAACGAAAGCAATCACTTGTCGCTAGTGAAATTATCAGAACACAAACGCGCACACTGTTTCACAAGGTTATGTACAAAAACGATGACAACAGCAACAACACAAAAACACAGCTTACAAGTGCAATAAGCCGTTAATTCGGAAATTCATATGTAAATACACACACACACATGTGTACACTGTACAAGCGGCATAATTTAAAGTTGCGATAAGCGAAAACTTATGTGGGCGCATTGTCGAATTGCAGTGCAACGGTGTGGCAATGATAAGAACGCAAAACGATTGCGATAACGGCGGCCGATTGCAGTGAAGCGTACGCAGTTGTTTATCAGCTGTGCCGAATAAGGCAGAGAGACCAATGGCCTCGGCTGCACTAATTGCAATGTTTACGCGGAGGGGAAATATTTGAACAGGCGACATAGGAAAATCATTTCATTTCTGTGACTTTCCATTTAATTGAAATTTGAAAGTTTCTCTATGCATTGCCAACATATAATGTTATCTATAAATCGGTGTATATGTGTGTGTGTGTAACGATTAACGGATTGAATGTAAGGAACTCCGCTCTGTGCGTTGATGACTCAGTGTGCAGTCGGCGCGCACATTGCAATAAAAATTCAAGTGGGCTTTCGAGACGACATTAAACCTATGGTTGGCTGGCAGGAAGTTCACTGATGTACTCGGACCCACCAACGCCGATAAGCGCTGCAGTGCATTTATCTGTTTATGGCTCACATAAAACCATTTGAATGGCACAAAAAGTCAATAAATTTTAATTTAATTAAGCTTTAGTTAAAATCATTTCAGGTTAGTTAAATGTTATTAAAATTTACATTGCATGCAGCCAATGCCAATAAAAGCGGTCAACCTTTGACATTGCCAATTAATCGATTCAATTGACAGCATGCGAACAATGCCGACGATATGAATGTGTTTTTTTTTTTTAATAATAAATAAATAAAAGGTTGTCGAGGCCAAGAATGCTGATGTTTTGTACCAACATTGTGTAAAATATGTAAATTGTTACATTCTCCATGTGAGATAAATTTGTATAATTTAGTAGTTTGTTATATTTTGCGAAATGCGAAATCAGGTAGCAGACTTTCTTATTTGTTTAAGTTCAACGACAGATTTTGTCGTCTATTATGAAGAAATGTATTTAATTACACTGTACAACACAAAAAAAAATAACAAGGATCTTTGGTAGAGGGGCCAAAAACAATATACGTGTATCGGCGTTTTCTGAAATTTGTTTAGGGGGGGTCAAAGTTTTCCCCTTTTTCACATTTTTATGGTGAATCGGCATACGAAAGCAATGTAACCTCATATTTCAGGTATATGTGTTCAGTAATTTGATGTAAAATACTATGAAGAACATTTTTGTGGAGCATTTTAACCCTGTAGCTCCTATTTGTATGGGTCAATTTGACCCTTTTTTCTTAAATGCCAAAAATATCCTGTAACACAGGACTTTTCAAGGACAAAATGTACCACGAAAATATTCGCCATAAATTTCTACTATAGGTCTCTGAATACATCAAAGCTCAGAAATTAGCTTGAACGCCAGAATTAAGCCAAAACTGAAAATGTGTTCAAGTGTTTATTTCGTGCTGTCAAAATTGGTATTAAAATGTCCTACAAAACTTGATCGTGGAATAGCAGATACAAGGACAACCAATATTCCAAAAAACAATGGGAGCCGAGACGTAGACTTTGAAAATACCAGAATCCGTTGTCAGAACTTTGTTATTTAAAAAAACTTTGATTTTGTTGTGCATTGTTATAAATATTGCTTAATTTAAAATATGGGCTCAGAAGTTGTTTTTGCCGTTCATATTTTCTCAATAATCATCCCCACTTCCTATCTAATCTTTTTGAGTAAATATAGACTCTTCACTTGACTTTATTTCGGGTGGGTTCGAGCATAACTTTTGAGCACAATGCCAGTTGAAACCATAGTTGCCATCCAGTGGCGGATTCAGGAGGGTATTTTGGGGGTTGCACCCCAGGAAATATTAGGATCGACTTTAAAACTAAATAAAAATCAAAAGGCATTTTATGAATATTAAAGAATTACTTTTTGAAACCCCCAAAATACTTTTCTAAATCCGCCCCTGTTGCCAACTATTATGTTGGCAAAATATGTGGAAGGGGTTAAACCCGCAAAAGCCCCTTTGTACTTGTCACTGGTGTCTCATATATCTAAATGTAACCTCTGAATGCTAAATTTATACCTCACAAAAGTTGGATTATTTACCATAACCTAAAAAAAGGTTAGGTTACGGCTAACCTGGCAAACAAGATGAACAACCCTCATTGTTAAGTTATGGCAAACGAAGCCTACAGTATGAAATTATAGCTATACAAGTTATCATAACAAAAACGTAACTAGGCTCCATTTAATACTGCGGATTTTCTTAGTCACTCAAACAAATTTCTTATGAAATTCACAATTACAAAAAACTAATCTCTTTCCGTTCTAAAATTTCTCTTTGTTTCACCTTGCTGAGAAATTTTGTTTGCATATATTTTTGGTCCCTGGACAACTTCATTCATATTGTCTTATTTTTGGCATCTATGTTTTTGTATCTATGTATTCACAAGAGCGCCTATGTACCTACGTTTATTTACATTGCAAACATATTGCGAAATATACACAAACCTATGTACATACATATCTACACGTCCCTTTTACCCAATTTCCGTATATAGTTCCTACGCACAACAAGCGAAGGAACAAAACAACAATGCACTTAAACCATGAAAATCTACCTAGTCACCGGTCGGCAGGGGGTTGAAGATAACAGAAAATGTGTAAACAATAAAAAAAAAAACAGTGAATATCTAAATCCGTCTTGACCGCCTTACTTCTCAGCTACAACTACACTACACTAGTTTTAAAAACACTACAAAAGGTTAAAACCATATTTATTTTTTACAGATATAGTTACATGTTTAAAAATAAAACTTATAGTTATTAGTTAATTACAAACAAAATCGTAATACTTTGTTGTAATAAAGAACACCAAATCGTTTACTAACTTAGATAATTATTTCACAATAAAATATCTGCCTCCAATTAAAATTATCGTATTGACACCAATAATAAATAAATATTCAAAAATATAAATACGAAAATATTGAAAAGACCTAAAGTATCGTTCAGTATTTTTCGTATATAACAAGAACAAAGCAAAACAAAATATTTTCCATTTCTTCAAAATGTTTTCCATTTCTCCATCTATCAACAAAAGCTTTATGCAAAATAAAATTTAATATGTAAAATTGAATTAAATTTAAATTAAGTTCATTTCAATTTAATTTCAATCCAATATCTCAACTGCCAGTTAGTGGACAGATTACGTTAAATCGATTTTGTGATAAAGCGTTAAAAGACACAAAGTGAATATGTTGTATATATCCCAAACTCCCCATTATGTTGCATAAGTGAGCTTAGGTCCTCAGGTCCTTAAATTATGTTGCCACTTATTTGGAATCTTGTATAACACTCAATATGTGCGCCAAGTATTTACGTATCTGCTAAATAATTAGGGACAGGGATCTCGAAAGTTTTTACCCGGCCCTGAGTTTTTTGAGGGCCTGAATTGTATAGTTTTATGCATTTTTTTTAAGAATCAATGATATTATTGTAAGTATATAATTTTTTTAGTTTATGGGAGGAGTAGCCCGTATTTTCAGGACCTTGTTTCATAACTTCGAAAAAAAAGTAGCTAGGAAGGAGTCTTCCTACTAGATGTGAGAAAATCTCGGCGAAAGAATTGCTTGGGAAAAATTGTATAAGACTTTACAGTGTTGCCTGAATAGAAAATTTCCTCTCAGACTTGACACTTTCTCCGCATCTTAAGAAAAAATAATTTTGAGAGAAAGATTATAAGATTTTACAGTCTTGCCTGATTAAAAGAATTCCTAGATTGCAGAGAATTTCGACTTCTAAGGAGAAATCTAAAAGATATACATTTGATGTTTGTGGAATGTAGCTCGACAGGTGCTTTGTGGATATATATTTTTTTAGTGATTCTTTCCTCCCAAAGGAAAAAGGTATCCTCCCAGAAGTGAGACAGTCTCGAAATCTTTAGAGAAATAATGATTTAGGAGAAGGTTTAGGAGGCAACACTGTAAGCCTGATTAGAAAATTTCCCCCCAGAGTTGAGAAAATCACGGAATGTAAGGAGAAAATCTAAAAGACATAATATACATTTTTTGTTTGTGGATTTTATGTCGTCAGGTTCCAGTAATGACCTGACGACATTTTTTTGGATTTTTTAGTGAAGTTTTGCAAGATTTTTGGATAACTTGGTAGTATCAATTGCTAGGAATCTCGTCATCTTCTAAAAAAAATGGTTTAGGAGAAAGTTTAGAAGATTTTCTTCCAGAATTGAGAAAATCTTGACATCTTTAAAGAAAGAATAAGAAAGAGATGATGAGAGAAGATGAGAAAGAATGGTTTTTTAGAGGTATAGAACTTCGAATTGAAATAAAACACAAGAAAATCGTTTTAATGTCCATCAATTTGGCTTTATTGGAAGGATAATTTTATGCCATTAATGTTTAAATATGATTTCGGGCATGTGGCCGCCGCGGCTGGTTCGAATAAAGCCAATTCTACAGGTCCAATTTTCAGTTGATGGACAAAGCTCCAATTGCTGTGCACGGTGGCGAATCGATTCATTCGGGTCCTCTTCAACATTTTGCTCTACAGCGGCAATTGTTTTTTCGGTGCGCACTGTTCGACGTCTCTGCGGATGCGTATTATCACATAGAGTAAACGTAGTGCGAAAACGACCCATGGTTAACCGAATTAATTGCTCTGATGGACGATTATGTCGACTATAAAATGGAAACTTCGCGAACTGAACCATTATTTTCGAAATAAATTTGCACGATTTGCAAGCGTTGTTCTTTTGTCAACCTGTTCATGATGAAATGGCAAACCAAACTGAACATAAATGACATTAGAGTTGCCAGATTTGACCACAAAATGCCAGTTTTATCTCTATTCGAAAAACAAACCTCTAAAAAAAACACCCTATATAAGAGAAAGTCTAGAAGATATCAATCGTTTGTTTGTAGATTTAAGATCGTCAGGTCATTAATGGATGTAGATTTTTTACTGAATTTTTTAGAGATTGTTGGATGACGCTATAGCTTCAATTGCAACGATAATGCAAATGATGAACAATTTATTTGCAAAATTCAACATTTATAATTTCATTGTTTATTATTATTTTAATTATTAATTATTATTTATTTATTATTTTTTCATATTTCATTCTTTTTTAATATTTAGAAGAAAACTACTTCAGGCATCTGGCAACATTGAATTGGCATTTGGTAGCGATCACCATTCGACTAAAATTTTTAGAACCACATTTTTCTACAAAAGTTACCAAAATGTAACCATATAACAAAGAAAATAAAGTTTCGATCGACAAAGTTTTGCTCGCGCAAAAACGCTCAAGCAAAAACAAAAAACACAAATCATGACAAAGCCAACCATATTGCCTTGTAATTGATATATATACTTATATCAATTACAAGGCAATATGAAATACATAAATTTTTCACCCCCCCCTGATTAAAGACATAAAATGATAATCATCGATCATATCACAAGAAGTAACCAAACCGCAAAATACTTAACCAAATAACTAAATTTCAAAAATTAAAATAATAATAATTAATTTTGGTTAAAAATAATAAAACTTTAAAAAATTATATAGAAATAAGCATCAACAAGCATCTCCTTCTGGTCTCTGCAGTGTTGGAATAATTAACAAAATCACTAGAAAGTAGTCCAATTCTGATTCTTCAAGACAGTATTCTGTTTGAAATATCGTTGTTTTGTGCGCCAAGCTTTTAGAGAGCAAACTGGGCCATGCAGACCCATAAACCTGCCAAAAGCAGCAATACCTGGGCTACAAAAATCAGATATCTCTGATATATTTATAGAACAGTAAAACAATGTTCAAAATACAACCGAAGAATTTGTTTAGGTCAAAAGATTAAAAATTGTGAAAGTAAAGATAATTAAAAATGCACAGGGTCTAATTGACCCAAAGTGTTTCCGATGAATAAAAACTAAGTGTATTCTACAAAGTTTAAGGTTCACTTTTGGCCAAACCAGGCTCATAATTTCTAAAAACATTGGGTTGACAATTTTTTTCCAAAAGCAAAACACTCAAACATATCATTGACCCCAAAATCTCATTCAAAAATACCAACTGTCAACTACCAACTGACAATTGGCAGGTGCAGGTGCAGCCTAACAGGCCAACTTAGCGCTCACGATTCGATGTGATTCCAAGCGTGAACGTTTCATGTGCGTTATGGCTTATTTGCATATTCCAGCTCAGAGTACTTCAACCCCCCGAAACATGTCAAAATATGTAAAAGCCATGGGACTAAAAACCGAGTCACTCGTCGTTGCATGCTCACCTTTTTCAAACGGTACTGTCCGTAAATGGAAATAGTTGTTGTGGGTGCAGCGATCGAGGCCCAGACACTGAATTGATTTGTTTTCGGGCAGAAATATCAACAATGCCACCAATAAGCACACACAAACACACTCAATCAGGTAACCAATTTGGCTTTTGAGTGCATTTCACTTTTTTCACTGACCATAAAACTGCTTCGGCACTTTAGCCGTGTCTTTTTGATTATTTTTTTAATTTAATTTTTTTGGAAACCAACATTCACATAAACACAAACACGTTTATGCTTGAACTATTTCTCTTTTCGCTTATTGTTGTGTTGGATATTATGCTGTTGACATGCTCATTCAACACTGAACGCGTTGCATTTTCGGCCAACCCGCACTCGATAGATAATCGTTGTCAAATTTCAATTTGTTCACAATATAATTATTTTAAATTTGTTTTCAAACAAGAAATCTGTTGTGAAATCGAATAATCGTGACGCGCACTGACCCGTCAATAAATAATTCACTGCTCAAACAAATGTTAGCCTGTGTCGTTCGATGATCTCGCCGTCGAGTCGTTCGCGTCGAATTCCCGCACACGTTTGCCACAACTCGCTGGTTTGTGCAAGTGCAGCGCTGCAAGATCGCGTCGATACAACAAACTTAGATTAATACCGGTTTTCGGTAGCGTGTGAAACAGAGACAAACGTTGTGTATGAGCACGAAGTAGCTGAGCTGTCGTTGCCACCTGGTGCATGGCGTTCGATCGTGCTGGAAGCGGAGAGTGTAGGCTGTAAGTGCAGACTTTAGTTACTTGTTAATTTGGTTACAATTACAATGCTAGCTGCCCAAAAGAAATGGAATTTTCTGCCTAATGACATAAAGACCAAAAAGTCAAACACGAGATCTAATTAAACATTTTGTGTAGTATTACAGTTTTCATGTTTGTGCAAGGCCTTGTGGCCATTAACTGTTGCCTACTTTTTAGCGCTCATTTGTTAGTCAAACGACTTTAATGTTGCCACTCAACTAAAAATTTGTGTATCGAAATTTTTTACAAAAAAGCACGAAATGGGAGCGTAGGGACCATTTTCTTTTGTTTTTAAGTAAAAATTGGTTTTTAACACAAAAAAAAGATAACTTTGCTACACATTGAAATTTTTACAGATGCCCTTTAAAAAGTTACTTTAGTTTTATACGCTTTTTCTAAAAAAAGACTAAAATTGCACAAAAGTTGTCTAAGTGAAATAAAAAGGCCCACTTTTGATCCAAATAAATCTAAAAAGTGAAAAGTGTGGTTTTTGGGTTTTTTACAAATAATTTTTTAACACAAAGAGAAAACATTACTTTTGTGGAGTATTAAAATTTTCATGTTTATGCAAGATGTAGATTTAGCCTTGTCACCATAAACCTTTGCCTGCTTTTTGGCGCTCATTTGTTAGTCAAACGACTTTGATGTTGCCACTCAACTAAAAATTTGAGTGCTACAATTTAACTAAAAAAGAGCAAAAGGGGTCGAAAAGCAATTTTATGTTTTTGAAAAATTATTTTTTAACACATAAACAAAACATACAGGCATGTGCTGCAAATCGCACGATTTCAAATCGAAATCGGAATTTGAAATCGTACGAATTTTTGGGGGTGTGCAACAAAACGGACGATTTGACTTCAATTCGAAATAAAATTCAAGTTGATTTTTTCTTGACGTCTATAAAATTTGTTTCGCAACGTTAACAGAAAATTGAATATCTTACATGATGAGCATTTTCTTTGCGAGTTTACTGTATTTAGAAGAAAAAGAAAGAAGAAAATTGGAAATAGTAAAACGCCGCATTCTGAAAGACAATTTCAACCCAATGGACATGTCGGAATCTCACTCTCTCTAATTTACTCATTTTTGCTAACAATGTAGATTGGAATTTTTACAGGTTTTGTTAGGTTAGGTCTTGTGGCTGTGTTGGCATGGGATTTGCTGAAAGACACACTTAGGCCATAGTCTGTCAGGGTACGTACCGTTCCTAGGATTGTTCGCCTAGGATTGGCTGTTTGGCTGTTTGGTTATGGTACAAGTGTTCTCCTCTTGGCATCGCCTGTTGCCCATATCGAGGAAGCGGCAAAGAGCAACCACTTTCCATGTGGTTGAGACCTTATTTAGGGCTTTAATTGCTGCCTGGCTGTCAGTGAAAATGTGAACCATACCCCCCTACTCTGCCATCTAGCTTGGAGCTGTCTGTATAGAAATCGTGTCTTGTTCTCACTCCTGTCTATGAGGTATGAGGGTTGAGAATTTAGAGTCGAACAGATATGATGGTAGCGATAGTATATGTTGTCAGGCAAGTCAGGTGAACAGCCTAGGATCTGGCAGTAACCGAAATCAGTACATGTCCATCTTTTGATGGTATTTAGTCTCACTGCAGAGAGGGTTGGAGCTTGTTTACCCAAGAGGTCAATAGGAAGAAAGTGGAGCAGGGCGTAGAGCCCTCTGGATGGTGTTGATCGAATGCTCAAGTTATTATGAGCGCCGCCGTTCTTTGGACTGAGTCCAGAAGTTTCTGGTTAACCACCTTATCCAGGGCAGTCCACCATACTACTGCTCCATAGGAAAAAACGGGCCTAATCACGGAGATGTAAATCCAGTACATGATACGTGATTGGATACCACATTTCTTGCCAACTGCTTTTTTGCAAGAGTACAGTGCTACAGTGGAGGAGTTGTAACCCTATTGGTTAACAGGTTGTGAACTATGCCCACTATCGGCTTGCATAGTTCTATGTTAGTCAGTGAGCCAGTAATATTGTTGAAAACTTCCTCAACTTTTTCACGTTCAAAATTTCTTTTTAAGTTGAAACGTTTCGTTTCGTTTTCTAATCGCAACGAAAACGGAATTTCGGTTTTCCGGCACATATCATTTCAAACGATTCCGTTTTCGAAAATTGACAAAATCAAAACGAAATTGAGCACACTCCATCACGTTTTCGCTCCGAATTTGAAACTTTTATAGATATTGCAATTTTTAAATATTGAAATAACTTTTATAGATATTGAAATTTGTATCGATGACCTTCAAAAAGTTACTTCAGATTTTCCAATTTTGAATAGAATAAGACTCAATTACCCAAAATCAACCAAAAGGCCCAAGTGAAATAAAAAGGCCCACTTAAAAATCCTGTACTAACAATTATTTTTAATTTTTTTCTTATTAGTTCACAAGTAACAGTTTTTTTCGATTTTTATTTGAGTTGTCCAATGATAACATTATTGGTGATTTTTATTTAAAAAAGCCATCAATAAAAATCAGTTTGAAGTGATGTGCCAGTTGATTCAACTTACTCTAATTTTTAGTAGCTGAACTCCTAAATAATTGCTTGCAAAGTTTTTTGATTTTTGTTTTGAATTACAAACATCATCAAATATTTAAATTTGAACCTTTACCTTTATTTGATGCTTAAACCTTTGAAAGATGTCTTAAAGGTTGTGATGCATGCATGATTGCACGTTCATACTGACTGGAGCAAAGATCTACAATGTTATGCCGATTTCTAAAAGGTCTTCAAAGATTTGCCATTATCACCTGGGAAAGTAAGTAGGTAGGTAGGTAGGTGTGGCTGCCCCAGGAGAGCACACTTAGGCCAGGCGGCCCATTGTGATACCACATGAGATCGAGCATCATTTCGCTCACTCCAATTGGAGCTATGAACGAAGCTTAGTAGACGGCGTATGGTCTTATCAGCTAGATCTTCTAGACTTCCGAAGAAGAAGTTGCCTAAGTAGGTCTGCCTTCTTCTGGATAAAGCAGGACAGTAACATAGGAAGTGAGGAATATTTTCTTCCTCCTCCTCGTCCAGACAGCTGCGACAGAAGTCGTTCGAAAACAGCCCCATCCTTTTTGCCTGGGTACCGATTAGGCAGGGAAAGTAAGTAAGTAAGTAAAATAAGTTCAATGATCCTCTGACACGCGCTACAAAACTACATCTGCTGAGCTAGGGTGACTTTTTTTTCAATGTACTTTTATGAAAGAGATGCGCACAAATATTGCCAATATTTTTGTTTTTTATGATTGATTTGCCAAAACCTGACGTCTGATTTCTTAAGTTGTTATTAAAGTATTCAAAGTTTGATTAGAAAACTACGTAAAACAGCGTTCCATTTGAATACACAACCAATGGTATCTGGTTGGAGCTTAAGTTCTGCACATGTTACCAAATTTCAACATATGCCATCTGTGATAACACCTGTCACTGCTCAAAAATTGCAATTGCCATTGTAGTAATTTTGCAAAGGTATTTGCTACGATATTTGTTTTTTCTGAGACAATAATGAATTTGTATTTTTCCATTTTATATTTATTCTTACTTTTCATAAATCTAGAGCTCTCTCACTCACTTCATATGTGACAGTTAACCTATGACTCAATACTTTCGTTAGTTAAGATCTTTGTGCTTTCGAGTACTGACTTGCTGACTGAGTATGGTTTGTCTTGTTCTGGAAACAATGATTTGATCTGGAAATTATCTGGTCAAACGAGATATTTGTGTGTTTATCCTTTTGTCAGAAGCAATAGGTCAAATATATCATTGAATTTAGTCGTTTTGTAAACAAATCAGTGTAGATCCTTGACCAATAAGATCAAATATAGGCTTATAGCTTTCTTTTCATAGCCAAAATAAACTACTTTTGAACCCATATTTACCACGAACACTTATTCTCATAAACTTATTAATTAAGGTCTTAATTGCATTTTAATTGAAGTTGATTGATTGATACAATTGGTTTTCACACATTCATATTAATCAAGATCAAATCAAAGACCCATGCATGGTGATCCTTGTTTGAAAAAGTCAATACTCGATACTTTTTGCCATCAGAAGTACTAATTTTTCCTCGATGCTTTTTATAAGAATTTTACTTGCTATCAATAGTTTTTTTTACCAACAATTGATAAGTCAGTTGTGAAAGAAGCAAAGAGAATTATAAAGAAGGATACCGTGGCTATGCGTAAGCTTTACTAAAAAAGCGTAAGCTTAATAGCAAAGTATGGGGTTTTAAATGGTTTTCTAAAAATTAAAACAAACCTAGAAAAACATTGCTTGAGTACATGCAGCTAATCATATACACAATATTTATTTATACACAATAATTGTTTTTTTCAATTTTAAATGTTGACACTAAAACAGACAACCAAATATCGATGATATTATGTCAGTAAAAAAAGTTGGCCTTGAGACAGAATCTCCAGAAAATGAGCACAGTGTATAAGTTTAATTTTAATATACGAACAAACGCGCAGGGGATTAAGGAAAAGCATCAATTGGTCCAGAAAGGATCTATATGTATGAAGACAGGATTTCGATTGCAGACGTTGTGGACTCCTGCCTTGAATCCATCAAGATGAGAGTTGCTGCGGATAGTATCTGCAAGGAGGCAAGGGAAATACCTGCCCGGAGGAATACCTGGAGTGATCGCATCAGTGTGTTTATCTCCTTTGAACAATTACCGAAAAGGTATCTGTAAAATATGGTCACGTATGCCACGTTGCAGCGATGTTTCAAATAGGTTTTCGAAACCGTATACACAGGTGCAAGTTAAACACTACTTTTGTTCGGGAATATAGTAGGTGGTATAAATTATTATTATGAAATATTTCTTTAGAAAGCCGAGGCACTTGGCTTCTTCTTTCGAGAATCCATATACACGTTCCATTGAAAATCATTCTTAATAAACTTGCCCGGAACATCAATTCGTGCCGCAATTCTCATATTCCTGCCGCAATTCTTTCACAAAAAGAGATGTGTTAATAGGTGGGGAAGCGATAACAGGCTATAAACAACAACAATTGAAGAATTAAGCCCATTTTGAAAACCAACACATCTTCCTTACAACGCAGTGATTTTTCAAAAATTCTAGTAACTCTTACCTGTACGTATTAGAAAACAAAAACAAATAACAACAGCTTCAAATCTAAGCAAATTCTAATTTTGACAAAGTATTTATGAAAAATATTTGAAATTTACTTTTTCGTGCGTAAAAAATGGGTCATAAATACTAGAGCAAGCAATAATTGAGATTGTTCAAATTTGCTTTCCGCTCACAGCTGTGAGAACCGCTAAGCTTAGCTTAATGAGCAAGCAATTTATTATATGGTTTAGCTCTTTGATAGAAATTAGCTCGAGTGCTGAAAGACTCACCTGGGTACGGTAACCAGAGCCACAGTTGATAGATGTTATTATAAAATCATATATCATACAATTATACAGTTTGCTATGACCTAATTTATCAGTGTTTAACCCTCCGATAACCGACAATTTTTTAAACGGCCAAAGCCCAACAAGTTCCCCTGGGACCTCTTTTGTAATATTCCATATACGGCGTGTAATTGTGTAATGTAGTTAATGTAATGTAATGTTAAATAATGTGTGTAGATGTGTTTGGAATACTGAAAGGCTAAGCTTCGTGTATATTTTTTAGTAAACGTTTTTATTTTTTACTACAGACAGATAGGCAAAAACGTATACAATACAAAATAATTGCTTTTAAAAACGCCATAGGTCCCTATGGACCTTGTTGGGCATCGGAAGGTTAATTATTCAGTTTTGTCATAGTTGACGGAAAAAAATAAGAATGATGTGAATCAATGGTGTATTCTTGAAGGATCAGATGTTAAGATGTTAAAAACCTACAAAAATGTAGCATTATTTAAAATTGTCACCGTTGTTTTAGAGTTCATTGTACATTTTTTCACTTAAAACGTATTTTCGTCAAAACTTAGAAATAGTTTCAGAAAATAAAGTAAGTAAGTATTGCATGTCCATAGGATGTGCTAACCTTAACTTCGAGGTAAAACTCTAGCGGCCGAAAAAAGGCCAAACTTCAACGGTAAATTTGGCGACTAAGTATGAAAAATATTAAAGGATCTAAGGATTCTTTTCAGAGGATTTATTGAACCCATAGTGAGGTATGGAAACAAAATCTTTTATTGTGAGTTTAATTCAAAATGACGGCAGGAGCGCTTGGGGTCATCGGAGTGGGTATTGTACGCTGGCTTGGGCGCACCTTTGGAAGTGTTTGGGCGGAGATCCAGCTCGCCCCCTTTACTAACGAGGATTTCGCCAGGCAGGCAGACATGTTGGGGTTTGGGCATTGAACACGCGCGGCTTACTGACAACACGCCGCTTTGGCTACTACCGGGGCTGCGCTCATGCTTTTGGCGGCCGTCGCGCAACCGTCGACAGCAGTTGCAGGGCAGGTGGAAGTGCTGTTCTGGGCTGCAGTTTTCATCCAATTGCCTCTCGAGTCTGACGATTTGAAAGCTGCCGTTACCTTTGCGGACTCAGTGGCTTCCTGGGTCTTTTGGAGGACACGGGTTCAGGAGAGCCATCGATGCCACCTACAGATTTCTCATGTAAGCGCACAGGCAGCCACTTCCTTGTGTTTCTCCTCGCCTTGCTCCTATTGAATTTCCTATAACCACTGGGAGGTCTTTCGGCCACCGACACATACCCTCTAGAATCACAGGATTCTTGGTCTCTGAAAAAGATAAGTTCATGGCGGCGACCGTCTACTTTTCCTGAATGCGAGCCCGCTGTTAAAGGCGGGAGCCTTCAGCAATGGTTGTGGTCTCCCGAATTCCTGCCCCTGGCACCAAAGTGGGTGGATTGCCACCTGTGGGGATACCACCTGGAGTAGTATTCAAATCATTGTCCATTGTCGACGATGGTTTTGATCAGAACTCCTCTCTAAGCCAGTTGCCAGTTTGGTCTATGAATGGTATCCATACTCTATGCCATCATTTTGGTAGGCGGACAGACATAACTCCCGTTCCTCCAGGAGGCTTGCAGAAGACTACTGAACGTCCTCGTCGTACGTAGCTTGTCGGCCAAGGGCCTCCTATCTGCCACCCGGGGACGCGTCTCATGGAATATCAGCAAATCCACTGGACGGGACGGGTGGGTATCGGTAAGCGATGTATACAAAAAGCTTTAGTAAGGCAAAGGTTTATATTCTCGTGTTCGTAGTCGAAGATGTTAATCAATGCGCCGCCACTCAGCAGGACCAGTTACTTGTTGAGAATGAGCAAACGTGATTTGAGAACCAGTGTGGAGTTCACTATGGGTTAAATCCCGCTAATCGAGCACCGACGACCGAATTGAACCAAGTACTACGGCCATTTGGTGCTCCCTCGACTAGTGAATGCTTAGCTTTTGGATGTTATAGGAAATTGGACTTTGGTACGATAACTCCAATAGAGGTGGAGCTACTGGAACTTCGTACATCGTTCGCTTTATAAAAGCAATGAATCGGCCGATTAGGTTGGGTAGATCTGCTTTAAGTAGTTGAAAGGCCGGACAGAAGTCAGGAAGAGAGACAGTAGAGAGTAACGTCTAAGTGTCCGGGTCCATTGACACGTCCAATATTCAGTGTGCTTGTAAGTTTTTTTAATACAACATCTGTGACGCTCATTTCTGTCCAACTTTTGCAAGGCTATATAAGTTTACAACAATTACAACTACACACTGACAACTTTCGGCTTCAGTGGCAAGTACAACTTCTCAGGGATTTACCCGCATATGAATGGGGACTTTATTTGCACTCGGTTTTCAATCTAAAGCAGAACAAGCAAATGCAAAAACATCCAAATATCATGCATTGGTTTATCTTTATTAATATATATATTTACATTCTTTTTTGCGTGTACAAAACGTTTTCTCAAACGCATTTCGTATCACGAATTTCTGAACATAGTGTTTTGCAATTTTTTAAATCATTTTCGAATTTATTCATTAAAGAGCGATATTAACCGTTAACCCTGACTACTCTGCGGTTGTTTCTGTTCCTCCTTACACGCCTGACTCCGTTACGCCTGACTCCGTTACGCCTCACTCCTCTACGCCTAACACCGTTACGCCTCACACCGTTACGCCTCACTGGTCGTCTACGCCTCACTGGTCTCACTACGACACGCCTGTTCCTCCTTCTACGCCTGTTTACCCTTCTTCGCCTGTTTACCCTTCTTCGCCTGTTTATCCTTCTACGCCTCATTCTCCTACGCCTCATTCTCCTTCTACGTTGCCTCCTTCTCCTCATCCTCTGACGTCTTCTCCTTCTTCTTAGGCGTCTTCTTCTCCTCAATCTCCTTAGCCGCCTTAGCCGCCTTAGCCTTCGTCGCCTTCGCTGGGCAGCTGGGCTGTTAGCTCCATTAGTAGGGGCTACGGTTGTTGCAGCCGGAGCAACGGTTGTTGCTGCAGTTGGAGCAACGGTTGTTGCCGCGGTTGCAGAAGTTGGAGCAACGGTTGTTGCCGCGGTTGCAGAAGTTGGAGCAACGGTTGTTGCCGCGGTTGCAGAAGTCGGAGCAACGGTTGTTGCCGCGGTTGCAGAAGTCGGAGCAACGGTTGTTGCTGCAGTCGGTGCAACGGTTGTTGCTGCAGTCGGAGCAACGGTTGTTGCTGCGGCAGTTGGAGCAACGGTTGTTGCCGCTGCAGTCGGAGCAACGGTTGTTGCTGCTGCAGTTGGAGCAACGGTTGTTGCCGCTGCAGTTGGAGCAACGGTTGTTGCTGCTGCAGTTGGAGCAACGGTTGTTGCTGCTGCAGTTGGAGCAACGGTTGTTGCTGCTGCAGTTGGAGCAACGGTTGTTTGTGCAGATGTGTTTGTGGCCAAAGTGGCAAAAAGCGCCACGAATAATATTAGTGGAAGCCTCATCGCAAGAGTTTTCCTTAGCGACGGCTACAAGAAAACACTAGTTGAGTTCTACTGTGACGCTACGATTAGCAGTGAGCGCTTTTATACTAAATCGCAAATGTTTCAACGTTGGCAAATTTGCGTTTCTAGCGTCTGCCGAGGAGCGCAGCCCACCCCCGCTCCATCTGGCCAAGCTGCAAATACAAATTGGCAAAATATTTGCGCTAGCAGCCGAAAGTTCTACGCAAACACAACTGTCTTTCGATAGGAGTCGAATTATCTATATTGAATTCTGTATCTTGAAGCCGACGTTGCGATTTTTTGAAACGATGGCAACCAACTCGAAGATTTGGCTACATACTCGCTGACCCAAATTTAAAAGTCGAAACATACAAATTATGGGCACTCATAGTTGTTCTTTTTTGACTACTCAAATACGTTTAATCGAATATTTTATGATATTGAAGTAGTCGACGTTTTCAAAGATGATTGAGGTGAACCAAAGTTTGAAGTTAAGCAATTCTTACAGTTTAGACTTTTCTCCCCACCGAAAGCTGCCCAGAGAAAAGTGCTTTTCTTAAAAAACCAGCACCAACTGAGTGCCGACATATTTTGTACTTAATCCGTGTAAACTCCTCACTGTCTTGGAGTTCGTTCCAATTCTGAACTTTAACTGAACTACAGGGTGTCCCAATAAAAGTGCGAACGCGTTATGATTGTAAAATCCCATTACCAACTTCCACACTGCGCATGAAACAATCGATTTATTGGATCAACGATTTTCAGACAGAATCATGCGCCACAATCGTGCGATGTACCGCCGTACGATTTCTTTCTTTCGAGTCTAAGCGAATACACCACAAACAATTCCTGAGCTCAGGGCCAAGTTCCAATGCGTCATTGGTAAGATACATACACATCTTTCTCTAAATATCATCGGAAAATAATAAAAGCCTACGATCAGAGCCACGTTGCACGTCAATAAAAATATAACCTCTCATAATAACTAAATTTTTGATTACAAATCGTTGTTTGGATTCCCTATGTCTCAGGCTATAGACATAAAACAGCGTACTTACGGCTAAGAATAATACAAGTTTTGACCAGTACAGAATTTCAAAGCCAGCATGGGGATCTAGGGATGTAGAAAAGTACGTTGTTTTGCTTTAGGAATTTTGAACATAAGTAATACTTAAGCAGGTTTATTTAAATATTTTCCTGATATTCTGGGTCAAGTGCATTACTAGTAACTTCTCCGAAAAGTCAGTATATTTTTATGCAAATGACTTTATAGTGTATATTGATATACATACATATCTATCACATTATGGCTGATAGCATTAAAAACAAATAAATTGTTAATAAAAAATTGAATTAGTACAGCTTGTGCCAAAATTTCATTGTATCTACTTGCGCCACGTTGTATAACAATTCATATGTATTTTTTTTCTTAATCAAATATTTATGGTAAATATTTATTAAAATTTAGCAGATACTCGTAATGCAAAATTTCAAATAGCTGCAGAAACAACAATCCATAAATGCCAATACATTTATATTCTCTGTCAATTTTCCTGAATTTAATGTTCACGTACAATATTTGCTTCACACTAAAGCATTTAATTTTGCAATCCCGAATCCCGAAATCCTGGGATCACGGCTGTTTTTAGAAGCATCGAAATCCTTAGATTGATGCTTCGGGTTGCCGGAATTTTTAGTTTTAAATTTTAAGAAAATGCGGCAAAATGGTAACCTTAATGGTTTTCTGATTTTTCGGAAAAATATTTGTAAAAATAAATGATTGCGGTTTGGTTCTGCATTTGAAAATCTAAGAATAACACCAGTTTCTGAGCAATTCCTAGCACTTTCATGAACTTAGAACTCGATGCAATGTCTTTTACCTCTACTGAGGATTTTTAGAATATCAAAATCGATAAAAAGCTACACACAACGAAATCCCGAAATTCCATTCGATTCTAGTCTAGTCTAGTCTAGTCTAGTCTAGTCTAGTCTAGTCTAGTCTAGTCTAGGAACCTTCAAAAATGCTAAGAATTTTGTGAGTAGTTCGGACGAAAGGACAAAAAATATGAAATCAAGGAGGAATTGCATTCAACAAATGGTCAAACTCATCACGGGATGACATTAATCATCGAGACCATCTAGAACAAACGCGAGCATCTTGGGTTCTGACTTTATGGGAATGGATAAGATTACATTTCTGTCTAGTGTGATTTCCTGAAATTCTCAAATAAAGAAACTTTGTACAGAAGAGCCTGTAGTTCTTTTTTACAACCTTAGTTGCTCTCTTTCCTTTATTGAAATTGTAAATCTTATAAAATTATATAGAAAAACAAAACATACAGTAAATAAATTTGTATAAATGTTGTTTGCTTTTTTTAACTTACTGTAAAATAATTTATATATTTTCGTATAAAATAAGTAAATACCCAATTCAACTGCACTTGAACAAATTTGCATTCACTGGTGCAGCTTTAAGTCTAGACCGTGCACAGTGGCTCAGTCTGACTTTTTAGGTTTCGAATATCTTAACATCTGAACGAATAAAGATAACTAAAAAAGATTGGTGATTAGGTTTCTTTTAACACGCATCCGTCGTTAACAAAAAGTTACGAAAGAGTCGTTTGTCAAATCATCAAAAACAAACATCAAAAAATATCAATGCAAAGTAGAAGTTAAAAAGGAAAAGGGAGGGTAAGTTTATTTTAGTTTGTGTTTTGCCAGTGAGCCAAAATCTCATTCGATTTCGTGAAAAAATAAAGGCGCAATGACAGTTTGAATTCGGAAATTGTGTCAAATTGACACAAACGACGGATGCGTGTTAACAAAATTTTCAAGCTATTTCACTTCAAACATTAAATCTGATTGAAATACAGGGTGTTCCTAATGCTTTGTTAAAGTTCCGCTTACCGTAAATATAAAGAATTCGCAAGGCCCCACTTTGGACGTAAGTTTGAAGTCAATAAATCAAGTTCTTCTTAACTCGTTGTTGATTCCGTCAGGTTTTCATGGAAAAATACGAATTATCTAATTATTTCTCACTTGAAGTGCTTTCAACAAATTTAAAGTCAATTGGTGCATTGAGTCATGTTTCTCCGTACAAACTCTTAACCTATCCGTGGCTCTGTCAGATATTTATTTTCGAAAAAAAACACGCAAATTATTTCTCACCAAGAATACTTTCATCAAGTTTGAAGTCAAAAGACCCATTAACACGCATCCGTCGTTAACAAAAAGTTACGAAAGAGTCGTTTGTGTGTCAATTTGACACAACATCAAAAAGTATCAATGCAAAGTAGTAGTTAAAAAGGAAAAGGGAGGGGAAGTTTATTTTTGTTTGTGTTTTGCCTGACTCAATATATGCAGAAAGAAATAGACATAGTTTAATTTGTTTTTCAGTATGTTTATGTTGTTATAATTAGTTGTTATACAATGCCAAAAAATGGATAAGAACTGAGTGGAATTAGATAAGTTGTTGCGATTAACATGTTTCGCATATAATGAAACGGTGCTCCGGACAAACTTTATTTTTGCATTTGTCGCATTCGACGGAATGAATATTGGCATTCCGCACTTGCGGCCATATGTGACACTTCGCGCGCTTCTTACACGGCGTATGATGAGCCAAGCGGTGCAGCGATGCTCCAGGTGTTTCCGGAAGCTGTTGTGATGGTGGTGGAACACCACGAGTTTGATTAACACCGACATTATAGATTCACTCCTGGGTGTGCGTTCTCGCTGCTCTACCTGTGGTAACACAAGCGAATTTCCCAGTTCGAGCAAAAACAGGCTTCTACGAAAGTTCATTTTGGCGTAATTCCATAGTGGATTCAAATCGATGAATAGCACAAATGCATTCAACGCCGAGATGTCGAGCATGTTACAAAAGACTGTAACGGGCCATCGACTTAATTTTCGCTTGCAGTGATAGACTCCGTTTCCCGTTTCGTTGCATTATAGAAATTTTTTATCTCTGGTTTTTTTTTAACGTCTTTCTCAGTCACTTCCTTTCCCTTGTGCATAGTGCTCAGCAAAGTTACGAAGCGACATCTCTTTGTGACATAAGAAACCAAAGTGGAACCAAGATCATGGTTGAATGCAAAATTCGAATGCTACAGTGGTTGCGTTTTCATGTCGAGTAATAGTGGAGGTAGTTCCTTTCGATTTTTCCTTATCGTGCCAACAATGGTCATTTGCCGTTGGTTGAATTTCACTGCAAGACCATGAGATGTAAAGAAATTGTCGGAAGTCACATTTCTTCCATTCAACCCGTCTGTGAGTTGCAAAACAACCAGTTCAGCCTGATTTACCTCCGGAGCACAATTACGGTTTCGACCAATGCAAACCTCTATAGCATAAACATAGTATGTTGCAGCATCACAGAGCACCCAATGTTTGATGCCATATTTGCAAGGCTTCGAAGGAAGGTATTTAGTGAATGGACAGCGACCACGTTAAGGCAACAATTGCTCCTTAACCGTCACAGTTGCACCTGGTTTATATGCCAATTTTAGCCGGTTAGGCAATTTTTTTAAATGTGGCACGAATCGGCGCTGATTTATCGGGCACGCAAATTTCCTCTTTCTTCTCTGAACTCGGCACATGCTGGCAAACACTCATATATTTATTCGCTTTTTATAAGAAGTAGATGAGAACTACAAGAAACGCGCAAGAACGCTTGAAAACACGAAATACAACTGACGCGTAAACAAATTGTCGGCGTTTTTTTTCATATGTGTCAAATTGACACACTAACGACTCTTTCGTAACTTTTTTTGTTGGCACGCCCCTAAGCATGAAAAAACTTCGGGCATATGATTTTTCGAAGTTTCGTCGAAAACTAGTCAGTGAGCCAAAATCTCATTCGATTTCATGAAAAAATAAAGGCGCAATGACAGTTTGAATTCGGAAATTGTGTCAAATTGACACAAACGACGGATGCGTGTTAAATCTTATTTCACCATATAAATTCGTAACTCATCGTTGACCCCGTCAGATTTTGATTTTGAAAAAAGTGAAACACGTGAAAGTGAACACGTATCGAATTATTTCGCGTGTTAAGTACCAGTTCCGAACTTAACTCGAACATTAAAACATTTTTTTCTAGTCATTTTTTGGCCCACGCTCACAACTAGCGCGAACCAATTTAAGATTTCAATAAGATTTTGTACCGTTACGGAGCACTTTTATGGTCTGCTTTTGGGGGCAATAACATTCAAATCTGACTAAAAATTTAAAATGTTAATATATGCAGTCATTACTCATCACTAGGGGGCAGAGCTACAGCCAAATTAATATCTTTTGGGGAATTTTACATACAAAATGGGTATCTTTCGGAATCAGGAAATTGCCTTTAACACGTGTTTTCAAGGATTCGCCCATTGTGTGTCTGAAATAGAGTCTTTTCCTGTTTTTTCTTACTTCTGGATCACTTTCAACAACATCAAGCGAAATCGATTGCAGTCGAATCGTAGTGAGCTGCCGCAATCGAAGGCCAAACCAAGACTGACGGTAAGGAAGGTTTTGTTATGTGTTTGGTGGGATTGGCAGTGAATCATCTTCTATGAGCTGCTCTTCTGCGGCCACATTCTAAATTCAGACCTGTACTGTCCACAATCGGACTGTCTGAAGAAAGCAATGGCCTGGAAGCGTCCGGTTTTAATGAATAGCAGAGAAATTGTGTTCCAACAGGACAACGTCGACAGTTGATCGCAAAAAACTTCAAGCATTAGGTTGGGAAATGCATCCACCTTACTAGTATAACTAATCCGCACCTGGCACCAAGTGATTACCATCCGTTGCTGTCAATGGCGAATGATTTTACTGGTGAAGACGAAGCTTGTTAGACTTGACTGTCCAAGTTCTTTTTAACAATATGGACGAAGATTTCAATGAGAAAACCATAATTGTTAGTTGAAAATGGTTAGTTCTAACAATGCAAAATTAAGCTTAAGGTTAGATAAGATTAGGTTAGGTAAACTTGCTGGCCAAAACGGCCAAGAATAGGCCCTGTTGGTTCTCTAGTGGTACCAATGTTGCTTAGTGTTGCGGATCGACGTAAAAGTGATCGGTAAGATCAGTGATTTAATGTCATGCTTGGGTACTTACTCCAACCCAGAAAGGCACCTAAGTAGGTAAGTCGTAGTCTTAAGAGAGCCGGACAGGAACAATGTCCTGCAGCGTTTCCTTGGCACCATTTTCTTTGTTCTTTTTCGACTTAGTGATGCCCATCTTTTGTGCGTTTGTAGAAAAAATAAGGCCTTAAATTGTATGCAAAAATAATATGTGTCTTTTTACTACACCTTTGTATGGAACCATTGGCTTAGTTAATCGATTCGATCATGAAGAACATCCCTTTCCGGCCGTTCTGAAACCCGAGAATATGAAATGTGCTTCAATGCCCTTTGCTTTCACAGTTCCGGCTTCATTTTAAAATTACCTTCGTATCAGTTCCGGCGAAAAAGGAGTTCGATGCGGTAGTTAGAGGTCGACGGCGATAGAGGGAGGCCGTTTCTCCGGTAGAAGGACCAAATTGAGGTCGCCATATCAACTAATTTTCTTCTTTCTACTTGGAACCACATACATATTTGAAGTAATGCAATTACTGACTACGCGCATATCATGCAATAGCGAAATTTTCAGTCATTAAAAATGTTGGAAGTTGAATCGCAAAGTCGGACATTAAAGCGCAGTCTACATTGCTAAGCTCGACATTTAAAAACTTAAATAACATACCATCAAATAACTGTGGGTAAAGTAACAGAATAACAGTGTGTTGGTTGAGTTTCATGTTAGCTTGAAAGTATGCAAGAAATCTTCTGATGTTATAGTTTGCAGCATGTTAACTAACCCTATCTGTAAACTGACAGTATTGAAGCAACAGAAAATGTTTTAACAAAATATCCATGTCAGGTTGCAAATACGCTTCAACAATCATTAAAAACAAAACTAGAGGGAAATGCTTATGCACTTTCTGTGTGCATGCCCGGGTTAAGCAATTAAAAGGCTAACCTCCCTGGCAACTCCCTTTTAGGAAGACCTCAGAACCATTTCAGCTATCAGGAATATTCCTGAATATTCTACACTTTGTGGATCTCACAAAGTGGATTTATAATACAAGCCAATACTAAGAAATTTTTTTATATATCATTATGTTTTAGATAAAAATATGAAATAAAATTTTCTTCAAACATTTTTGCAATCATTGAACAAATTAATTTCCGTCATTAAACGCTAAGTACACAAATATACAGTTTATATCTGTACGCGGTTGGGTATCGCCAAGGTGAAACGCGTTTTTGTAAGCCATGAAAATAAGGTCTAAGTCAAACTTTGTCAGATGTAACCTGCCAGACGGTGGAGTATTTATTGACACAGTTTGAACGGCTAATGCTGAACTTGTCAACTAGTCACAGTGCATGGATCAACGCTGCCGTGCTGCGGTTCAACTAGTTGCCGCAGATGCAGTTCAATGTCAGATCCAAGTAATGTCGTTCAACTATAAAAGCAACCACGATTTGTGCTCAGATCACAGTTGAGCAACTCCAGCGCTCAGTATGGAGTTTTTGAGAATTTTACTTGTAGCCATTTTGGCCGCATGTACCGCGGTATCAATTGATGCCCAGGTGCCGCTTGGCGAAGAAGTTGCACAAGGTTTGCCAGACACTGATCCAATTAACGCTCCTAGTGGTGAACCAGTCGATGTTGGCGCTGTTCCATCGGGCAGCGTAACATTACCTTCAACAGGCAGCAGTGCTTCACCGAATGGCAGTCTACCCGCTTCGTGGCCAGAATCTTCAAATGGCAATCTGGGAACGGTGTCAAGCGCACCGCTACCGTCTTCTGCCAATAACGATAATGCAACAAATTTGCCAAGTTCAAGCTACTATACCAGTCCTTTGCCTAGTTCTGGTCAACCAGTGTCCGCAGAAGGTGGTGGTGCTAATGTTGGTGAAGGTAGTGGTGCTAATGTTGGTGAAGGTAGTGGTGCTAGTGTTGGTGAAGGTAGTGGTGCTAGTGTTGGTGAAGGTGGTGGTGCTAGTGTTGGTGAAGGTGGTGGTGCTAGTGTTGGTGAAAGTGCAGGTGTAGGAAATGGTGATGGTAATGGTGCTGGTACTAGTTTTGGTTCTGGTAATGGTTCTGGTGCTAGTGCTGGTGCTAGTTCTGGTGCTGGTACCGGTAATGGTCCAGGTGCTGGTGCCGGTAATGGTGCTGGTGCTAGTGCTGGTTCTGGTACCAGTAATGGTGCTGGTTCTGGTACCAGTAATGGTGCCGGTGCTGGTTTAGGTAATGGTGCAGGTGCTGGTTTAGGTAATGGTGCTGGAAGCGGTTCTGGTGCTAGTGCTGGTGTTAGTTCTGGTGCTGGTGCCGGTAATGGTGCTGGTGCTGGTTTAGGTAATGGTGCTGGTGCTGGTTTAGGTAATGGTGCTGGTGCTAGTGGTGGTGTTAGTTCTGGTGCTGGTATTGGTTCTGGTTCTGGTAACAATAATGCTGCTGCTGCTGCTGCTGCGAAGCGACGACGAAGAAAACGCATTGCAATGCGAAAACGAAAGAAAGCCGCCAAAAGGAGACGAAAGCGAGCTCAAATACGAAGAAGGAAGCAGCAACTTCGACGAAGAAAGAAACAACAACGTCGACAAAGAAAGAAACAACTGCAGCAAAGAAAGAAACAACTGCAGCAAAGAAAGAAGCAACTGCTGCAAAGAAAGAAGCAACTGCAGCAAAGAAGAAGAGCTCAAAGAAAACGCGCTGCCAAGCGCCGAAAGCAAATTCAAAGGAGACGCCGTAATCGTAGGCAAAGAGGTTAAAAAAAGTGCGTTCAATTTAATGAAATCGCAAAAGAGTGCAGAAAAAAAATTTTTTTTTTAAATTGATAGTTAAGTTCCAAAAGAAAAAACAACATTTGTTAAAGAAGATTGGTATTACACATAAGGTAATCTATATAATTTGCACTGTTCGAACATAGCAATGAAACATGTTAAATAATAATTAAATAAATACTAAATAGTTAAGACAGAGAAAGTAAAATGCTATGATTTTGTTTTTGATGTTACGCGTTCAGAGTTTGCAAATGTGTCTAAGCTTTAACACAAATTTCTTTGGAGAAATGTTTATTAGTTTCACAAACATTAAAATGTGGTGTTTACACTTCTTAAATATTTAATTTCAAAGCAGTGTGGGTGGGTTAAGACAATTTATGTAAAATGGCCAATTTGTTTAATCCGTTTGTTTGCTTAATATTTGCGACTTGTGACGACGATGACGCCAATGGTAACAACGATGAAAGCCCGACTTCAAATTAAGACGGTGTCGAAAACCCGTTTTGTAATGGTGGCGGCGACGGAAATCCTCCAAGTAACGCAGACAAATAAAGGACAAAGCAAGATGCGAGAAGAAGGGGGTAGACTGCGAAGAGTAGAAAACAATCTAACAGAAGGAGATGAAATGGGCAGAAAAAAATACACAAACCTCAGAAGAACAGAAGAAACATAAGTAGGCGAAAAGTGACAAAGAGGCACGGAAGAAGAAGAGGCAGGCCGCCAGTAGAAGCAGACAGTCCGTAAAGAGTAGAAGTCAAGTCAACAGAAGGAGATGAAACGGACAGAAAACAGACGCAAACTTCAGAGGAACAGAAGACCCAAAGTAGGCAGAGAAAAAGAGACAACGACGAGTCAGAAGAAGAAGAAGAGAGAAGTTGGGCCGCGTGGAGATGGAGGCAGGACGCGAAGAGGAGAAGACAATCCAACAGAAGAATAAGAACCGCAAGAAAACAATACAGAAACCTCAGAGGAGTAAAAATAGGCAGAAAAGGGTCAAAGACGAATCAGAAGAAGAAGAACAAGAAGAGGAGAGAAGGTAGGCGCGAAGTGTAGAAGCCAAGTCAACAGAAGGAGATGAAATGAACAGAAAACAGACACAAATCTCACAGGAACTGAAGAAACAGAAGTAAGAAGAAAAGGGGCAACGACGAATCAGAAGAAGAATAAGAAGAAGAAGAGAGAAGGCAGCGAAGGACAAGAAACACACACAAAAGGAGACACACACCTCAGAAGAACAGAAGAAAGAGAGACATAGGAAGAAGTATAGACGAAACGGAACCAAAAGAAGAAAGTGAAGAAGAGGAAGAAGGCGTAATGCAAGTCTCCGTTAAATTATGATGGAATAACAATTAAATACAAATTATGTCCTCTGCATAAAATGTGTTGCTGTGTTTGGGTTTTTAATAAACATTTTAAAACGCTTGGTTGAAAAGCTCATAAATTCAATTGTGTGTAGAACGATAAGCAACTTAGTGGTAGTTTAGTGACTTAATTAATATTTAGTTTAAAATCATTTGGTTTAAATTGATACAAATTTAAATGGATTCGTGACTTGAGCAATCCACGTTCTATAAAACAGTAGTCTGCGTTCCTAAAAATCAAATTCATGACCAATTTTTTGCCACTTTCTGAGTATGAATGGCTTTTGTGGAATGACAAATGTGAAGCAAATCTGAACTTTCTCAAATTATGAATGAATTTACCAAGTTATGATGCTGATAATCGAAGAAGTTATTGATCTCGTCATACACTATGATCAATAAGTAGAGGGACTGTGTATTTTAAATTTTCCGCCGTTGCCCGATGCATGTAAAAAAATTTTGTTTAGGTCGGTAGGACCTTAACTGACATCTGTGTCAAATTTTGAGCGGGATTGCATCATTAGTTTTTGTTTGGCAGCTGTTAGCGTCAGTCAACTTTTTGTACTTCGTCGCATTTTACAATGGATAATTTTGTTGATCAACGTATTTGTTTGAAATTTTGCCTTAGGAACGACACAGTCCCGGTACTTATTGATCATAATGTATGTAAAACAAGAATCGGTTCTGGTCTTATTTGCTGCTCAGCAGAACCTTGCCGATCAATCTTTAGTATTTAATTTGATTTCACATTGTCAGATTTCTATTACCTTTCAGTGGCACAACTTTTTCAAATTGAAGCCTTAAGGACGAGAAATTACGATTTATATCAAAGTTGTCATTAAGAATTTTAAAGTCCAGTACAGCATTGAGCAAAATATAGTCATGAATCAATAGAAAATGGAGTTTCACGAGCCGAGTTTGAGCCTGAATGTTCTTTTAAAGCTGTTGATCAATGATTTTTTTACTAGAATGATATTATATTTGCTAAGGAATCTACGTAAACGAATATGGACAACAGTTGACAAATAACTAAGCGAACTTGTGATGGAATTTAAAAGCTTAAAAGGATTAAGATATGCTCACAAAGAGCCCTCTCTGGACTAAGTATCGACCAAAGTGACTACAGCAGAAGCTGCAAGTGCGCAGAAGAGGAGGAAAGCATACAGCATCTTCTCTACTGCCACTGCCAAGCGCTCAGTAGAAGAAGAATTCAAACAATGGGACAACCTCGTCTCGCGGAGATATCCTATGTCCAGATGGTTTGACAAAGAACCGAATTTTAGAGAAAGCTGCCTATGGCATCACAACGGGTCTGTTTCTTGACCTATGTGCAGCATAAGATCTATCCAGCTATTTCAACCTAACCTAACCTATTAGGTTTCCATTCCACCGAATGAATCGAATGCCAACTAAGAGGCCGCTTCAAGCGCTTCAAAGTTACTGAGAAAAGTAAGAACTGAATCAAATCATTACTCAAGAGCTTAACAAACAAAGTTTTAAGCTTTGAAAGCCCGATCACTGTGGTGTCTGGCAGGCTACAATCTGTGTCGCTTTAAATTGGCTCGATGTTTTGTGATTATAATTCGCTCTTAAGGTTAAGAAGACAGTTTTTAGAACATACCTGAAGTTCCCGGAATTTGCACGCAATTCATTAAATTTGAAGCTGTCCTCTTCGAAGCATTTTCCAACGACTGCAACGCATCAAAATCCACCAAATCAATTGTGGTACTTGATTTTCGATGTTTTTGTTAGAGTTGCATTTGCTGTTAAAACGCGTTTACCGTTGTTTTCTGTTCTTTTTTTACGTCCCACAAACATTAAAAATTCGCACGGAACTAATTTAGTTGAATTCTGTGGCTTCGTAATGGCACTCTTTGCATTTTTAGTGGGAAACGCGCAGATAACAATGGCGGTGTCCGACTGTGCACGTCGTTGTTGTAAATTTAACATTCCATTGCAACAAATTTCAATTTGCACAAAAAACGGATGCACTCAACACTACGTTACTTTCACTGTGCCACTGAAATTTGGCGGGAACATTGCTGACAAGAATGTCAAATTAGATAACTGACAGCGCCATCTAGGTGCTGATAGCGTAAACCTTCTAAACAGGGTGGTATTTTGACACGGCTGCGTACTTAATTGTGAGTACATTGGCCAAAATGTGGAAGCAGAACTTCATCTAAGGCGCAACTCACATAAGATGGGCTAAAGATTTTTGCATAGACCAATAAAAACTTTCGAGTGCATTTAGTTTATTTTCAAACCATTATTTTTTTTTCTGATTGTAATAGATTATCGTATGCGAATAGCTGAATCACCCTGTTGGCACTCAGCTGACTTTGACCATACGCCGCAAATGTGCACAGCTGGCCGACATCAAAAGTGCCTCCAGTCGAAGTGGCACATTTCAAATTAGATTCCGGTTCGTTTGTGTTTTTTTTACGGAAATAAACAAATTCTAAAAGCCCACGGAGTAACTTTAAAATCCAAAAAAAAGAAAAAATTCCAAAAGCGTAAATTACGAGAAATTCATTTGTAAATATTTGCATTAATTTGTTTAACTCGAAATCTCAAACAATTAATGAAATAAAATTTACACTTATACATTTCTTGGTGCTTTCTTGCGGCAGTCGGCACTTGTGAAACCACTTTCGAGCGCAGCAACCACCATGGCTTCTGTAATACCTGGACGTGCTTTGCACTACGTCTTCAAAATTGGCAACCGAGCCAAGAATGCATTCTTCTTTCGCGAAATTCTCGGCATGAAAGTGAGCAACGTTCGAGATGGAATTTGCTGTCAACAAAGCAAAACATCCTAAGTGCAGCGTGTTATCTGCACTGCTATATATTTATATGTAGTAATATTAGTTAGTGATGTTTGAATCACACAATCACGTGATACCTAATCCACTTAGTCTATCTTGCTTTATTGACAACAAATTATATGAAATTTAAATCACTGCATAAAAATGAGTCAGAATGGCAGCCGATAGAGTAGAATGTATGTTAGATATTGTAGGAATTATATCTTATAACCTTGACGTATGTATTTATAAGTAAGTGGAATAATTGTTTATGCATGAGAAGTGCATTTGTGGGGGAAACTAATTATAATCACAGTAGATATGCATAGGTGTACTAGATATAAGTATACTTATAGAGACGTGAGTATGTATGTGCATGTGGGCAATCAAAAAGTTGCTTATTGGGAGAAAAACTTTGTAATTAGAGACAAATAATTTTCATTCTGTACGAAACAAAATATAATTAAGTGGAAATATGATAGTAATTAAGTTTGTGAATTGTTTAGATTAGTAATCTTTGTATCAGCTGTGCCAATAGTCCAAAGCTCTCTTTCCTGTAGTGATGGAAAGTGGCATAGCAGCTGCTCGATTGAATCTACTGCGCCCTAATCTAATTACATTTAGACGATAACTGTTGTAGACAAGCTTGTCATTTTGCCATTTTGAATATGATTACAAAAAGTACACTAATGAAAAGTTTAAGTTTTTCGAAACAATTATCCACTTTAATCTCGTGTCAAACCCAATTCTAATATTATACATACAGATATAGAATACCTATCTAATCTTTTAAAGACCTTTTAACCAAACTCACACCAAAAATTATGCTTACAGGTACTGCGCCATGAAGAATTCAAAGAAGGCTGTGAAGCTCAGTGCAATGGGTTGGTTGCTTTGAAATAACTTAAAAAATTTTTGGCTACTTTTAAGCCATATATTATTTGTAGACCTTACGACAATCGTTGGAGTAAAACAATGGTCGGCTATGGGCCCGAGAGTTCGCACTTTGTCATCGAACTAACCTACAACTATGGCGTCAAACAGTATGAAATGGGTAACAGAAAACATTTCATTATAGTCAAAGCATTTCTTTATAAGTGTGATATGTTACTTTCCTTCAGGTAATGATTTTGGTGGCATTACTGTCGAATCGAAAGAAACGTTGGAACGTGCACGTGCCAATAGTTATCCCGTTCAGAAAGAGAACAACATGAATGTTCTTACTTCACCCGATGGCTATAAATTTTTCATCGTCGAAGAGACCCAACCAAAAGACAAAGATCCAGTTGTCAGCGTCACTCTTCATTCGAGCAATTTGAATGCATCAAAGAAATACTGGCACGACTTGTTGTCCATGAGACTAATGAAAGAGGAAGAAAAATCCATTTTGTTATCGTATGGCGAAAATCAAGCATCGCTTCGCATTCAGCAAATCAGAGATGCCATCAATCGTGCCAAAGCATATGGACGCATTGCATTTGCGGTGCCCTTAGAAGTGCAGCCAGCTATTAGTGAAACTATTGAAAAAGCTGGTGGCAAAATTCTAACGCCACTAATATCACTGGATACACCTGGCAAAGCTACGGTGCGTGTCATAATTCTCGCTGATCCAGATGGTCATGAGATATGCTTTGTCGATGAAGAAGGCTTCTCGCAGCTCTCCGAAGTGGAGGCAGACGGTGATCAGAATTTGGATAAATATATTAAAAAAGATCCGTTCCAGGACAAGGATGATTGTTCATAAGAAGTTTCTGAATTTATAGCACTTTTGAATCCATAGAATAATGAACAATTCACTGTGCAGATGTTATGAATAATGAATTTTGTATTATTTTTGCGGTGTTGGACTTTAAATTATACAAATTGTCAAATATCTTTCATACTGTTTAATGAAAGTTTTTTGGGCACTTATTTTTCATTAAAAAAAATTATTAGAATCTGTCAGTGTGCACTTATTTTTCATTAAAAAAAAATTGTTAAAATCTGTCAGTGTTTCCTTAATTTGGATTTTATAGTTAAGTTTGAAATTTCCAATATGTAAATATTTGATTTTTATTGAAAAGTTTCAAGAAAACTAGTAATGATAACTCTGCGCAGTATGAAATACGATGTAAGTGCTGCGACAAAAATTATTCTACACATTGCGAAATGTAAACATTTTTACTGGTAATGAATAAATTACAATTACACAATTTAAGAAGCTCATGGGTTGCATTTGAACAGGTGCAGCCACAGAAAATCGAATGTTATATAACAAAATAACGAAAAGCAATTATAACGTGTCCGACTGTGAAAAGTGTAGCGCCAAATCAATTTGAATATTTTCCACTATGTTTTCATTTTTATACTTTTCGTCATGCATGTCAAATTAAATTGATTTACATTTCTTGTGCAAACAAAAACAATGAACTTGCCAAATATTTGATACTTATGGTTGATTTTAAAGCGTCTAAATATTTATATACCTGTACATACTGACAGGTTTTGCTCGTAGATGACTGTGTTTAATACTTGTTTCCACTTGTGATTATATTTAAAAACATTTGACAAAACAACTCAAAGCCCGTTAAGCCTTAATCCAAAGGCACACAGAGTTTCATAGGAGGTCGTATAAATGCTAAAGTGTGTGGCCACGTAACCGGGTTCGCAGTCGCTGATCGACAGAATTCGGGCCAATGAGATGTGTTCGTGGCATTGCACGTTGTTGGCCACTTTGGCAACAGTTCACCACAGTTTACCACTTTTCGACAGCCACAGGGTCGAGTCCTTCAAGTTCGGCCACTTCTTCGCCGACTGCTTTGGCTGCAAGTCCCAATGCAACGTCATCGTTAACCCATCGGGTACTAACAGTAACAGCAACAAAATCAGCAATGCAAAGAAAAAAGACTACGGAGAAGGCAAAGAAGATGCAATAGAGGATGAAGAAGAACAAGATGACAGGTCATACAAAAGAAGAAGAAAGGCAAGGAAACGCAAACATTGACAAAGTAGAAAGAGACACATTTCAAAAAGAAAGCGTCGTCGTGCATTACAAAAGCAAAGATGCAGGCCCAGAAGAAGGCGAAGGAGGCAACAACAAAAACAAAGTTGAAGTATATTAAACGTGGCAGAGTAGAATAAAGGCTGAGGCACAATAAAAATCATAATTAACAAACATTTTACACTTTTACTTATGGCGCACAATTTAAGGGGTCATTCTCATGTGAAATTTTGTAAAAATCAATTTTTTTTTAACATATTTGGAATGTATCATCCTTGAAGAAGGTGCTGTCAAAATTATTTTTGACTTTTGATTTTTGATTATTATGTTATTGGAAAATTTCAAGTATTTCGGCTTCTACAGACATTTATATAACGAGCGGTCAAGGATTCAAGGATGTTTTTCTCGGAACGCCTTTTTTTGAAATGGCGGGGATGACTTAAAAAAACCATTCATCCGATCTCTCTGCGATTTTGTCACGTCATTCTACATACTGTTAGCTATCACCCCTAGTAAATTCACTCCAATATGTTAAAAATTTCATATTTTTTTTTCATTGATAAAATCTTCAAAAACAACAATTTTTTACTGCTCTAACTTCCAATGCCTGCCATTTTGTGAGATTCTTATGAAAAAATTCAAATTTACTACGGGTGAGAGGTACGTTCATACTGATTAAAAATTTCTTTGAAATTTATGTTTCAGATAATCCTGTGACTCAAAACAATCCCCGCCAGCTGACCATGACGCGGCAGAAGCCGTGTCTTTAATCGAAAAAAAGTGTTGGAAAAAATTAAAAAAATTTTATTTTTTTTTATTTTTGTACCATAACAATGAATAAATTAAAGTGGAATATCTTTTTTTGATAATTCCTCGTATTCACAAAGGAAATAATTTCTGAAGAATGTCCATTTTTCCTGTCCGCGCATGAGAATGACCCCTTAAATGTAATCGATAGTAGAGAAAATATGTAAAGCAAACACATACATCTGTATAAGTTCTGTAATATTAGCCATCATGGAAAAGTTTTTAGTGGCTTAATTAGGGATTTAGGAAATTTACTTGAAGCCCATGTTGTATGCCAATTTTTTTTTCTTTCTTGTTTGATTCTATTAAAACAAGACTAACCGGAAGTACTGGCAACAAAACGGGGCACGTGCTCGGGGAGCATCGACACTCTAACCATTCAACCATAATTTAAACATCTTTTTGCGGCAGTTTGCAGTCTGTATTATACACAAAAGGCAATATTTGAATAACTTTGTACATACGTCTTTATATCAACAAACAAATACACACAACAAAGGTGTGTAAATTTTGTCCTACAACACATTTGTTTTCGACGACTTTTGTCGTCTACAAATAACAAATTTGAACTGCATATATATTATTTTAGCATGAAAAAAAATTGGGCTTTTCGCGTTATACTCCATACCGTACTAGAAATTCGTAATCCAAAATTCTGTATAAATAGAGACGTGAAAAACGCTATGTCTCAGTAAGTTAATATATAACCAGACGTGCGAAACAAAAAGTCGACAACATAATGAATTGGCTCACTAATATATTTCTGGCCATTTGTGCAACAATCCTGTTGCTAACAACTTTGTGCCATGGACAGGTGGAACAGGCCGAGAGCCCCACTTGCACCTCTCCTACCCTGCCAACCTCCCCTACCCTGCCAACCTATCCATAAGCACTGGCGGACAGCCGGCTGCGGAGAAACAATAACCAAAACAAAGACAATGACAATGACAAGCTGTGACGAAATGCTGAGAGATGGTATCGCAGGAGCAGAGATCGAAGAAGGAGGTCTGAGGGCGTGCGAAGGGTTCAAGAATCTCTCTAAGCTTTTGGTGTGGTAACGCGTCAAACGTTTGCATTTGAACTGTGTAGAATAATTCAATTATACATATACATATAAGACTTTTCAACGATTTACGAACCAAGTTAAATAAATATTTTTTACTGCAATAAACAGAGGAAGAAAGAAAAATCCATTTTGCTCTCTTATGGCGACTATCAAGCTTCGCTTCGCATTAAGCAAATCTCAGATGCCATTGATCGTGCGATGCTCTTAGATGCGCAGCCAGCACATCACATGAATGAAACTATTGAAACAGCTCAGGGGCGGATTCAGAAAAATATTTTGGGGGGTGTTTCAAAAAGTAATTCTTTGATATTCATAAATTCTCTTTTAATTTGTATGTAGTTTTAGTGTCGATCCTAATATTTCGGGGGGGTTTAAACCCCCAAAACACCCCCCTGAATCCGCCACTGAAACAGCTGGTGGCAAAATTCTAATTCTTCTGGCAAAGCCACAGTGCGTGTCATAATTCTGGCTGATCCAGATGGTCACGAGATATGCTTTGTCGATGAAGAAGGCTTCTCGCAGCTCTCTGAAGTGGAGGCAGACGGTGATCAGAATTTGGATGAATATATTAAAAAAGATCCATTACAGGACAAGGAGGATTGTACTTGATGATAAGATGTTTCTATGTTTAATGCTGTGGAGGTTTGACAAAAGCACTTAACCCTAATTCCCAGAATTTTAAAAGTAACGTGATCCCAGAAGTGAGACTGCCAGGCTATATGAGCTATATGTAAAAATTTTGAAATATTAAGTGAAATTTTTTAGTAGTTTGGTTTTTGTGAAGACTTTCTTTGAAATTTTTATTGATTGAATAATTTTTCGAAAAATTAACAGGAATAATATTTAACTCCTTAAAAACGTCATCTGCTTGAATAAACATATTGTCGGTTTGTTGGATTCAATGAGGTTGGAAATTTTGGAAATTTTTCTTTTTACGTCGAACTTCAATTAAGTTATTCAAAACCTGACGTTTCAATAAGTATCGAATATGTTTTTTTGTTGCTGGTAAGTAATCTTGGTATTACATTTTAGCCTGCAACTACTCAGCGCTTGAGTCGTCTTTTTAGTATTCGTGCTAGAGTTTTTCGGTTTCTTAGAGTTTTGCGGTGGTAATGCAAGTAACAAGGCCTCATTTACCTCTAGTGAACTTAATTGGGATATCTTAGACTCTAGAATATTGCCCATAGCTCGAGTACTTTCGGATGTAGAGTTTAAGTCCTGGCAAGAACTACTCCCCGAAGAAATGAAGTCCGAATCATCACAGTCTGTTTCGTGACAAATATCCTCTTCATTTTCATTATCACTCCCAATTTTATTTCCAGAATTGTCAATCATGTTTTGTTTTTGATCAAACTTTTCTAACATGACTTTGATCTTTCCAGCATCATGTAATGTTTTCGTTTCAAAAGTAAGAGGTTCCCAAACCATACCGTCGTCCTCACATATCATATTTGATTCTTTATTATGTGCTTGTAAATTCCTAGTTTGCCTTTCTTGGTTTTCGCCAAAGCGGCCATCATACGTCCCCTATTCATTATGTTAACACTTTCGGAACATCTTTTTTGTTTAAGACTTTAAAAATTTATATTTTGTATTTTATTACTGTTTAAGCCTAATCAAAAGTAATTTCTTTTAATATTGTTCGAAAAAGTGGTTTTTGGGCATCATGCCATATGGCATAGAATGTACTTTAAGGACAAACAAAATTATTATTTTGAATTATTAAGATTTACTTATTAGATTTAAAACATAACTTAGTAATAAAATAAGCTGGGTAGGTATATTAGCGACATACTTATCTGATAGATCAGTACATGATTTACATGTACACAGATGGCTCCCTCTTGGAGGAAGGTACCAGAATAGGGGTGTATGGAATTAGAAACTCAGGAAAGCAGACCACCATTTTTCAGGCGGAAATATACGCCATTGAAAGGTGTGATCACTTCAATCTGGTGAGGAAATACCGGAACCCAAAGATCGCGATCCTGTCAGACAGCCGAGCGGCAATCAAGCCATTAAGATCCTACCAGGTATCCTCGAAACTGGTGTCGGAATGCCTTGAGAAGCTGAACGAACTTAGCCGTTACAATCAGGTATGGGTCGGCCCAGAACCCTTTTATCCATCCTTTCCAGTAAAGACGAGATAACCATCCGGAATCAATCATCCTTGAACATTCCAAGATGGTTATTGGTTCTTACAGCAAGATAAGGTTCGAAGAATGTATGAGTCTCTCAAAGAATAATCTAAGGACTATCAAAGATATATTGACAGGGCATTGTAGACTGAACTATCATCTAACCAAACTGGTAATCAGGGTGAACGAACTCTGTAGGTTCTGTTTGCAGGACAATGAAACTGCAATACACATACTAGGCATATGCTCTGCATTAAGGGGGTCTTTCGGTTTGTTGGGCGATTTTCGAGCGTATATTTAGAAATTTCTTATGAACAAACCATTGACGCGTTTTGAATCAGTTTTGGTTTTTTTTATTGAGCAAGAACAAATGTTGAACATATGTTTTTTACAGTATTTTGTCAACCATGTAAGTAACCTCTAGATGACCTTGAGTGTGCCTCCTCTAAAACGTCGAGTGAAACGATGCGCACGATTCCGCTCGTATAAAGAATCTGAAACACACAATTTTTTTTTTATTAACTTTCATTATGTTGGCTATTGTTCGATCGAGCGGTTTTTTGTTATTCAGATTTTTTTCGAAATGGCGAGCGTAAATAAAAAAAACGGAATATCTGTTCTTTTTTTTGTCGTTATAGGCTGTAAAAATTAAACTAATTATAATTTTCGAAAACCGCTCGATCAAACGATAGCGACATTCATCCTGAACGTTACAATAAAAAAGTGTCCCAAAAGACGAAGTGGATTTTTCAAAATCGTGCGCACCAGCTGCAAAAACAAAACTTTTGGGAAAACGCATTCAAAGGCTCAAAGGTGTGTTTACGGATCGCAAGAATGTTATGCTCGAGGGGCAATAATTCTTGAACCATGAAAGATTTTGCTGAATCCTTCGACCACGAAATTCCTAAGACTTTAGAGATTAAAAAAATGTAAAAAAAAATCGATTTTTTGAAACTGACAAACCGGAAGACCCCCTTAATGTACAAACGAAAAAAACAGCTGGGTGATTTTATTATACCAGGTTCGGACTGGGTTTCCAGAGGCTTAAGAAATATACTAAGATTTCTTTTGGATACTGGACTCACGGACGAACTGTGAAGGCAAATTAGGTCGCAGTGCTCATTCCCCGCGAATAATACGAGGGCGGGTCAATAAGTCCGTGACTTTTTGAATTTCCCGCCTCTTAGTTGAAATGGCAACACTGCTCTTGTCAAAATTGAACAAGCTGCGACATTTAGTTTGTTTTTGACAGCAGTTAATATCAGACTACCGCGTTGACTGAGAAGAAAATGGAAAAAAGTGAATTTCGTGTGCACAGGTGCACACATGTGCAGTTTCCATGGCAAAAATCCATGAATTGGGCTACGAATTGCTCCCTCATCCCGCCTATTCTCCCGATCTAGCCCCAAGTGACTATTTCTTGTTCCCAAACTTAAAGAAATGGTTCGGCGGAAAGAGATTTGCCTCCAATGACGAAGTCATCTCACAAACAAATGCCTATTTTGAAGACCTCGACAAATCATATTTTTTGGAAGGGATAAAAAAACTGGAGAAACGTTGGGCTAAGTGTATAGATCTCAAAGGAGACTACGTTGAAAAATAAAATAACTTTTTATCTAAAAACCTGTGTTTCATTCAAAAAGTCACGGACTTATTGACCCGCCCTTGTAATTACACTGTACAACAGCATTTCTGCAACAGAGTAACGACCGTATATTTCTGAAAGAGGACGTCGTACTGATCATTTTTGCCGAACAAAGTAATAGTCCAGCATTCCAGTCCTTCCATACACCTGATTACTGAATGCCCGGCCTTAGTTCATGCAAGGAAGCAGGCACTAGGCAAGGAAATATTACAGACTACTCATCTGTCTGAAATTGATCTCGCAAGAATTAAAATGTTCTTTGAGAAAATAGGAGGAAATAGTCTCTTCCAGTACTGAACTCGGGCAAGGCACAATAGTTCAAAATGAACGCAGTGCCATAGACAGCCAATGTCTAGCCCCAACCAATCTTAATCTCCTAATCTTAATAGTCCAGCACGTCGGAATTTTTTTTTAAATTGCACATTAAGGTTAAAGGGTCCCTATAGACTTTTACACGGAAAGTATAAAAACTTGAAGAGCTAGAGCTTAGATGTCTAAGACACAGTTGTTTGCATTAAAAGTGTGAATATTTTATCTGTACTCATGAACCCCCTCCTCCTTTCCTTACCCCCTTTTTCATGTTTTTTGGAAAAATTTTTCATAAAAAGCTTGTATTAAGTAAAATATTGAAAAAAGTACCATATTGTCTTTTGGGAAAATATTCCTCATTGAAAAATAGGGGGTTTTCAAACATCAGAACTTTCTCAAAACTTCCCTCCAAAAAATGAAAAAGCCTTAAAACAATACTAACCAGGAGTACTTTCAACAAAACGTGGCACGTGTTCGGGGAGCATCGACACTCTAACCATCCAACCATAAGTTAAACATCTTATTACGGTAGTTTGCAGTCTGTACCAGATTCAAAAACGTATGTTTAACCCTAGTGTGTGTGCTGAAAAAAACACCCTTACCCGTGTGATGGGGTACCCGGGTACCCCAGTACAAATTGTATGAAAATTTCTCACTTTTTGTTCGCACTGTAAGAAATTTTACTGTTTTTGCTTAGTTTTAAAGCTCTCAGTAATATAAAAGTACATTTTGGGATTTCCCTTGTAACAAAAAATGACTTGCAAACTTGTTTTTTAACTTCCAGTAATGAATTTTTGTGCAATTTTGGATCTCGCTTTCATAAAAAGGGGAATATCATTCATAAGCTGCTGTAAATTTCAATGGAAGGTCATTCCCCGCGAAAATTTTTTACATTTGAACTTTGTAACAAATTAATTAATTGTTATTAGTTAGTTTCAGAGACCTAAAATAATTATTATCAATATTTTTGGAAATAAAAAAATTGCCCTTATTTAAGATATTTTTTTAAATATTGCTTTATAATAATTATTTCCAATAAAAATTTTTGTACATGGCCTGTAACTATTATCATGTAATAAATATTTTTACGTTGCGTAATAACTGTTATGGAAAAAAAAGAAAAAATTTCGTCCTCGATAATTATTATTTTGCAATTTTTTTGTTTTACGTTGCTTCATAACTTTTATTTTCGATTTTTTTTTATTTACGTTACCGATAACTATTATTTTCAGAAATTTTTTTTTTACGTTGCTTCATAACTTTTATTAAAGACAAATTTTTTTTTACGTTGCCTTGCCACATTTTGAGTTCAAATTTTGTTTTTATTGTTTCAATACATTTATTTGTGGTACAACAAATTGACATATCGCCAATCTTTCAACTGCCAAGTTTGTCTTATGATATGACTCTGCTTTTGTGGTTACACCGAAGTACAAACACGTATTGCTTGTGGCAGCAATCGAGTTTGAAAGACATCGTGTTTGAAAATCGACTGGGAAAACTTGTTTGCTTTTTTTTTAATGCTTAATAATGCGAAAAAGATCTTTGCACAGTCTTTCAGAAAATATATATAATTCATTACTACACCTTCTTTCGTGCGTTTTATTAGTAACACTTCATTTTTAAACGCACTGTACCATGCATAGTGATTGAAAATTTTAAATAATTATAGGCTATGGGGGTTCTGACACCCAAAACCCCCTTTGGATACGCCCCTGGCATACTCACATATTCTGAAATCATTTAAAACATCTGAATAATTGTTTTGTGGGGTATTGGTGTTATTCCACTTGTCGCGAAAAGGTTAAAACAATACTAACCAGGAGTACTTTCAACAAAACGGGGCACGTGTCAGTAATTTAAACATCTTATTGCGGTAGTTTGCAGTCTGTATTAGACACAAATAAGTAGTATTTAAATAACTTTGTACATACTTCTTTATAGCAACAAACAAATACACACACAGAACAAAGGTGCGTATGTTTTATGGTACAACACATTTGTTTTCGACGACTTATGTCGTCTAAGAATAACAAATTTAAATTGCATAAATATTATTTTAGCATAGAAAAATTGGGCTTTCGGCATTATACTCCAACTACTTAAATGAGGCATTTAGAATTTGTCTGAAAAATATTTGAGAAAAAACATGCCGTACTAGAAATTCGAAATCCAAAATTTTGTATAAATAGAGACGTGAAAATCACTATGTCTCAGTAGGTTAATATATAACCAGACGTGCGGAACAAAAAGTCAAAAACATAATGAGTTGGCTCACTAATATATTTCTGGCCATTTGTGCAATAAGCCTTCTGCTAGCAACTTCGTGCCATGGAGAGGTGCAACCGGGCGGCAGCACAGTGCCTGTAGGTGCAGAACCCGTAGTAGCAGAGCCCTCGCCATCTTTCTCACCCTACTCATCCTATACATCCTATGCAAGCACTGGCGGACAGCCGGCTGCGTAGAAGAAAGCGACCCAACAATAACCAAAACCGGGACAATGACAATGATAAGCTGTGACGAAATGCTAAGAGATGGTATCGCAGGAGCGAAGGTCGAAGAAGGAGGTGGCGGCGTTCTGGAGGGCGTTGAAGATTTTCACCTCCCAACGTCAAGAAAAAAAAACATCTCTCTAAGCTTTGGATGGAGTGGCGGGTCATACAGTTGCATTTGAACTGTGTAGAATAATTCAATTATATAGTATATATATTAAAGATTTTATAATTTCGATTTACAATAAACAACAATAAAAACAGAGGAAGAAAGAAACATCCATTTACTCTCATACGGCGCACAATGGGGTAAACATGCCGAAAACCCGCGCATTACGGCTAATCTTAAAGTTACGGGCCTAACTTTTTTTTTTTATTTTTCGTAATTTACATGCATGTAGCATTCAGAAAATGCTTTTCGCATGTAAATTGGACCGAAACTGGCTGCTGTATAGCCGTTCAAATTTGGGGGTTTTTATACTAAATTTCATTTTGTCGATGCAACTTTTTTGATGGTGATGCTGAAATGTCAATTAAATCGTTATTTTTAAATATAATCAAACAATTTTTGGTGCATATAATAAGCATATTCCTACATTTAATTTGACATATAATTATTTTCCATGGCACATTTTCTTGTAAAGATATAAGTTCTCAAAATTTGGGCAAAAACAACGATTTTTTTTAGGAAAATGTCCTAATTTCGTGGTGTATAACTTTTATGGATAATCATGGATAATCTAAAATCTTTAGGGAAGTTAAGTAGGAACCTTCATAAAAAAAATGATACCCAACTTGTCTGCGGAAAGCTGCGGAATAGTTAGATTTTTCGACATTTATGTTATTCACTTCTCTTAGTAAGAAAACAAATATATATGAAGTAAAAACTTTTTAACGCGCGTATGGGTCGGTACGTTTATAGCACTTTATGCATATATAGGGTGTTTTTTTTAGAGGTATAGACCTTCGAATTGAAATAAAACACAAGAAAATCGTTTTAATGTCCATCAATTTGGCTTTATTGGAAGGATAATTTTATGCCATTAATATTTAAATATGATTTCGGGCATGTGGCCGCCGCGGCTGGCTCGAATAAAGCCAATTCTACAGGTCCAATTTTTTAAGTTGATGGACAAAGCTCCAATTGCTGTACACGGTTGCGAATCGATTCATTCGGGTCCTCTTCAACATTTTGCTCTACAGCGGCAATTGTTTCTTCGGTGCGCACTGTTCGACGTCTCTGCGGATGCGTATTATCACATAGAGTAAACGTAGTGCGAAAACGACCCATGGTTAACCGATGGATGGACCGATTTTGCTCTGATGGACGATTATGTCGACCATAAAATGGACGGAGCTTGCGGTAAACTTCGCGAACTGAACCATTATTTTCGAAATAAATTTGCACGATTTGCAAGCGTTGTTCTTTTGTCAACCTGTTCATGATGAAAAGGCAAACCAAACTGAACATAAATGACATTAGAGTTGCCAGATTTGACCACAAAATGCCAGTTTTATCTCTATTCGAAAAACAAACCTCTAAAAAAAACACCCTATATATAGTATTAAAAAAAATAAATAAAGTAAAAATATATGTGATTTATCACCTGAATTAATAAATATGCTAAACAAATATTTTGTATCAATTTTTCAGCGGGTACGCAGGATGATTCTTGAAAAAGGCAATATATTTCAATAAAACTTTGTGTGGAATTTACGAGTGACCTAACTAAACTCTGACGTAAAAATGGGCATGGAACGCCCACTTTTAAGTAGGGTTGCCATATAGGCATACTTGGTTAAATTGGCAAAATTTATTATATTTATATACTTACCAACGTCATCTGCCTTTTTGTGGTTATTTATGACGGTAAGTGGGCATGGTACTTCCCATTAACCCGTTATGAGCCGTATCAACCCGTATCAAATGCTTTTTGTTTAAATACGAATTACCCTACATGTATGTGTTTTATGTGGGTGTTTTATGAAAGGAGGCAAAAAATGGGGGCGTGGCTACAATCTAGAGTATTCATAAGTCAGTTTGGGTCAATTTAAATACTTTAACTTTGGTTTTGTTTTTTACTAATGAAGATTTTAAAAGTGCCTAATTGCCGACTGTAGGGTGCCGGTGCACAGTACAGTAAATCAAATAAAATTATGGTGAACAAATCTTTCAAGAGTCCTGATGGAGATGTCCAAATTTGAGGTATTTATATGTAACCGTATAGATACTACAGCATAAAATAGGCAATGCGCGGGTTTTTGGCATGTTTACCCCATTGTGCGGCGGCAATCAAGCTTCGCTTCGCATTAAGCAAATGTCAGATGCCATTAATCGTGCGGTGCGCTTAGATGAGCAGCCAGCAAATTACATTAATGAAACTATTGAAATAGCTGGTGGCAAATTTCTAACGCCTTTGATATCACTGCATACACCTGGCAAAGCTACACTGCGTGTCATAATTCTGGCTGATCCAGATGGTCATGAGATATGCTTTGTCCATGAAGAAGGCTTCTCGCAGCTCTCCGAAGTGGAAGCAGACGATGATCAGAATTTGTATAAACATATTAAGAAAGGTCCATTCCGGGATAAGGATGGTGGAAGTAGTCCAATTTTCAAAAGTGTTTGTATTATTCTGAATTAGGCTGAAAAAGGGCGGATGCCAAATTTCGGAAAAATTAAACCACGTTTACTATAGGGTTTTCCAACAAGAGGTGTTATTTTGGTATTCAAAGAAAAATGCCATTTTTTGAGATAAATGATCGGATGTTTATTTCATAATAAAGAGGAAGGTATGCCGTTAATAATGAAAAACAACATCAGCCAAATGGCCACCACGACCACGCTTACAGGACCATATCCTTTTTAATGAAATTTTCCATAACCAAATCGCAAAGTGGCTGCCCTATGTCCTCGATAGCCTCACGAATTCTATCTTTGAGGTCTTGAATCGACGCTGGGCTGTTGGCGTACACCTTATCCTTCACGTGGCCCCAAAGGAAGAAGTCGCAAGGTGGTAAATCACAAGATCTCGGTGGCCAATTGTGATCACCTCTTCCATAGATAACGCCCAGAGGACCCAATCAGCAAAGACACGACGTTGTTGATGATCGGTCGGCTTGAGTTCTTGTGTTAACTGAACTTTATAAGCCTTAAGACCCAAGTCTTTATGCAAAATACGGTGTAATGACGTTTTTGGAATGCCCAATTCCAAAGGACGACGAGGAATCGATAAACCTGGGTTTTCTTTAACACTTTGGGCTACAGCAGCAATATTCTCAGTTCTTCTTGAGCAACGTGCATGGGTTTTATTTTTCACATCACTAACTTGTCACAACAGCTCGAATTTTTCCACCAATTTCTGCATTGCGGTCCGACGAGGTGCTTCACGACGACCCAAAAATGCTTTAGTTTTGCGAACTGTGACTGCAAGATTTTCCCCATTTTTGTAGTGAATTTTAATAATTTCAATGCGTTGTTGAAGCGTATATCGTTCCATTTTTAGTAATGGCGTAGTTTCTACTTGTCAAATGTCAAGGAATAAAAGCTTCAAAAGTGGCAGCTACCGAAATACCGGGAGATTCAAAATAACACCTCTTGTTGGAAACCCCTATATTTTTGGCTATGCGATATATGGGACGCCCCATTGTCGGGCGTGGCGAACTAGCTAGGCCCTGCGGCTTTACACGCAAGTTGTCTTGTTTCCCCCGATACAAATTCTTAACCCATAGTTGACCCGTCAGATTTTGATTAAAAAACAAACAAAAAACATGTCTATAATTATCTTTGATTTCAAGTGTTTCCAAGTCAAAAGGCTCAATAAATCATGTGTTTTCAAATTTACTCCAAACAAATTCTTAATCCTTTTCAAAAAAAATAAAATGCACGTTTTTATTATTTCTCGATGTCCGAAGTGAAAAAAGTGTGTGTCAAATTATTCCTCACTTAGAGTACTTCCATCAAATTTGAAGGCAATCGGCCCATTTATCCATGTTTTTTTTACAATTTATCTACTTTTAACCCATCGCTGAACCCGTCCGATTTTGATATTCGGAAAAATGAAAAGCACGTATTGAGGTATTTTTCATTTCAAGTACTTTTACCAAGTTTGAAGTCAAAAGGCTTGTTTCTCCATACATACTTTTAACCTGTCGTTGATCTAGTTAGATTTTGATTTTTTATTTCAAGTATTTTTACAATGTTTTGTTTACATTGTTGGCCCAGTTAAAAAAAAAAAATTTACATTTTCAGGAAGTTCGAAATCAACACGTCTAATAAATCACGTTTCTTCATACAACACCTTAACGCATGTTTTGTCCTTTTAGACCCCAATTTTCAAAAAATCTTAGTCTTAGCGGAGGTTCATTCTTTAAGATGTACCGACAGTTCGAATTTCATGTCAGTAGCTTCAGCGGTTTGAACTGGCCGATGATGAATCAATCAGTCCGTCACTCATATTTATAAAATTGTAGGCGGTACAACACCCCTTTCTCCAATGCTCACGACTTTTTTCTAGTCGAATTGTGCTACTAAGTGGTAAGTTCGTACAAATTTTCATTGATGTGCGACTTACAGTACTACGGAAATGTTGGGTCATAAAAAATGTGTCACGACCCATTTGCAACGCCGATCAAATCTCATCAGTAGAATCTCAATGCTGTGCGGTTTGCAATTCCGAAGCTATTCCACATACAAGATTTTAGTTGTATGGGTGGTGCCACGCCTCCTTGGTAAATACCTTCCCATTCCCTCTGTCGAAGGACATGACTAAATAGTAAGTTCGTACTAAATTTAATTGATGTGTGATTTATGGTTCCAAAGTTATTGTCTAAAAATGTACGCTGGTGGTGCCACGCCCCGTTTCACCGACTTTTCCTTTTTCCTAAACCTTCGCATAGCAATTACGAACAAACCCGCCGATGGAAGTTTCCAATTTGGTCCAGTCGTTTTCAAGTTTTAAGCCGAACGGACCAAGATTCATTTGTATATATATCATCGATATTGAAATATTGAAATTTAGTACCCCGTCGTCACATAGATGAGTAATTTTACTGACAAGATTTGATAGGTGTTGGAAAAGAGGCGTGGCACTTTTTTGTTACCCAAATATTCCGCTGAACTATAAGTCACACAGCAATGAAACTTAGTATTTAGAATGGGTATTAGTATTTAGAGCGGGTATTAAGCAAAGGGGCGTGGCGTAAGTAAAAATTAAAATAAGGTTTCTGAAACTGGCTTGGTTCAAGCGCAGTCCATTTCTTTACTGAAACATAGCAGCAACATTGCTGATTTGTTTGTCTCAAATGCGTTAATCAGTAACTCCTCCGCTTCCTTTAGTTGGTTTTCTTCGTAAATTTTCATCGCCATAGATTCGCCTTCTCGCGCATTTTATCATAAATAAAAACAAATGTTGTGCTGTTCACCGGGTCAGCTAGTATGTTAAAATGTTTCTTCTCATCTGTTATAAGAAGAGTAAGCTTGCTGGAATGTGTTATTCTAGGAGTCGCGAAAAGGTTAAAACAATGTTAACCAGGAGTACTTACAACAAAACGGGCCACGTGTTCGGGGAGCATCGACACTCTAACCATCCAACCATAAGTTGGAAGTTGGTATTATACACAAAAGGCAATATTTGAATAACTTTGTACATACTTCTTTATAACAAAAAACAAATACACACAACAAAGGTGCTTAAATTTTGTCCTACAACACATTTGTTCTCGACGACTTTTGTTGTCTAAAAACAACAAATTTGAACTGCATAAATATTATTTTAGCATGAAAAAAAATTGGGCTTTTCGCGTTATAATCCATACCGTACTAGAAATTCGTAATCCAAAATTCTGTATAAATAGAGACGTGAACAACGCTATGTTTCAGTAAGTTAATATATAACCAGACGTGCGGAACAAAAAGTCGACAACATAATGAGTTTGCTCACTAATATATTTCTGGCCATTTGTGCAACAATCCTGTTGCTAGCAACCTTGTGCCATGGACAGGTGGAACCGTGCACCACCAGCACCTTCCCTACAACCTCTCCATGAGCACTGACGGACAGCCGGCTGACGAGGAGAAAGCGACCCAACAAAAACCAATACAACGACAATGACAGTAATAAGGTGTGACGAAATGCTGAGAGATGGTATCGCAGGAGCAGAGATCGAAGATGGAGGTGGCGACGTTTTAGAGGGCGTTGGTATCTTTTGTAGATTTTCAAAAACATCATTTCAACAAAAACAACATTTTCAAAAAAAAACATCTCTCTAAGCTTTGGATGTGGTGACGCATCAAACATTTCCACTTGAACTGTGTAGAATAATTCAATTATATGTATACATATTAAAGATTTTGAACGATTTACAAGCCAAGTTAAATAAATATTTTTTCCTGCAATAAAAACAGAGGAAGAAAGAAAAATCCATTTTGCTCTCATATGGCGATAATCAAGCTTCGCTTCGCATTAAGCAAATCTCAGATGCCATTAATCGTGCGGTGTCCTTAGATATGCAGCCAGCACATCACATGAATGAAACTATTGAAAAAGCCTTTAACGTCACTGGATACACCGGACAAAGCTACGGGGTGATCCAGATGGGCATGAAAAAAAGGGGATATTTGGGTGTCAGAACCCCCATGGCCTATAATTATTTAAAATTTGCAATCTCTTTGCATGGTATGCACGTTCCCATATTAGCAAAAAGGTCTTTTCACCTTTAAACATTTAATACAATAAGAAAAATTTTTTTTTTTAAATAGTCTCCTTCAGGCTCAGTACAGCTATTTGCATGATCTTTTCTATGTCTAATGAGTGCTCTAGATCGTCGGCTGGAATGTCTATCAGGATGTTGGCTCAAGGCTTTTGGGTGGCTTCCACGTCCTCAAAACGCCTTTGTGTGATCGGTCAATGCACTTTTTTTATAAACGAGGAGTGGTTGATGGTTAAAATTCGACTTTTAGTCCAAAAATCAGTCACAAGGGTCTATCGATGATAAATGCAATAATTTTATGTTTTTGATATGCTTAACCTTTGCCTTACCAAAGATTTTTGTAATCGTCCTTGACCAATACCCACCCGGATGACGCCAGGCGCTTCCGTCGCTATTTTGAATAAAACTCTCAATAAATAAATAATAATAGATAATTTTTTCCATACCTCAGTGTTTAGTATCTTTCTCTGGTGATAGTCCGTTTTTCGAAAAACGGCCTAACTTTAACGAGTTATTTTGCGACTATGGAAAATATTAGATTTCTTTCCAGAGGGTACTGAGATACGTAAGAGTGTGAGTTTTATTCAAAATGGTGGCAGAAGCGTCTGGAATCACACGTGTGGGTATTAGGTATAAAAAAACCGTGACTAAAATTTCAAAAAAATATATTTGTTTATGTTATTGAAAATTATTTTCGAATTTGTTCAGTGAGTCAAAATCATAACTACATTGGATAAGTACTCTTAAAAAGATCACCCGGGTGGGTATAAGGAAAGCAAAGGTTCAAGTAGATTTTGGCTGATCTATGATGAATTACCGCCAAAGTTTGATGGAATCTGCGGTGATCGTGGATTTCTAGTTTACTGAAACTTAGTAGCAATTTTGCTGATTTTTGGGCCTCAATTGCGTTAATCAGTAGCTCTGTCTCTTCCTTTAGTTGGTTTTCTTCGTCAATTTTCATCGCCATAGATTCGCCTTTTCGCGCATTTCATTATAAAAAACAAATCGCTCCTTCGCTGCAAGAACGTCATAACTCAAAACTACATCATTCCGAGAAAATTCAATTTTAAAGTTTACTATTACAGGCAGTTCAAGGTATCAAAAAATGTTTCATATCGTCTTGTGAGCAAAGTATTGAATATTTTACAAAGTGGTTGTGACAGATAAAAGATCATATGCAGATACACACAGGGCTGCCATAAACTGAAAACAAAATTTTTTTGAGTTATGACGTTCTTGCAGCGAAGGAGCGAAATGTCGTGCTGTTCAACGGGTTAGCTAGTATATTAATATTTTTCTTTTCATTCGTTTTATAAAGACAGTTTTCATTTTTTGAACCAAATTGGTAAGCAAAATCAGGAAATGGACTGTGCTTAAGAGATTTCAGGTCCAAACGTGGAAGGGGGGAAGGGGATCAATGGGGTTTAGCCCCCATAAGGTAATCTGATTTCATTTTCAAAAGAAATGTCCTAAAAAGTGCATTTTCAAATATATACTCAAAAAATTTCGTATTGAAGGCTTTTAGGTAATACCACAACACATATCTAAATTTGAACAAGATCGGCCAACAACCAATACAGCTGCCATAATAACGATCGATCCGAAATGTGTCGCATTGAAAACTTTAAGAATGTCGAACGAAAGCGTAGCGAGAGAGAATGCACAAATTCATTGCGAAAATTTTGCGCTCACCTTCGCTAGCTTGGGTGGCTCAGCCTTACAACAACAACAACAACAATGATTTAGTGCACGATTTTTCGATTTCGGTGATGAAGACCCTCAGACTGAAGACAATACATTTTGATTATTGCTTTGTAGAAACCCAAAAGTTGACAACCCTATTGTATGGGAGACGCCCTCTGGTGGTGAATTTCTGAACCTTAATTAATTTTGTATTTGTTGCACTTAAAAATTTTGCCGATAGTTGAATAAATCATTCAAATCGGTTTAGTAGTTTCCGAGATACGATGTTTCCTCGTTTAATTAATTACTACATTTACAAGTGGGGAGACAATTTCACAGAAAATGGCCTGTTTTGCATGGCGGCCCCCTTAAGACATGTAGATAGCGGGTAGGTATGTTTGGAGGAAACATTCGAAACTGAAAATAAATGAGTATTGGTCTTACATTTGACACATCTGGGGCCAACCTCGGAGCAGTTGGAGCCTATTTTATAAAAACAATCATTTTGTATGGCAGCCCCATTAAGGGCTGGAGATAGGGTATAAATATGCTTGAAAGAAATGTTCATTAGGAAAAACTAGTGGGGTCAGTCATAGATTTTAACCCTCTAAGAGCAACTTCTTAGCAGCTGTGTAGCAATTTATCGAATTTCCCAGCTTTTTTGTAAACTTTGACCTCGATGCGACGCCATTTATCTCCACTCTAGCCCCACAATTTTTTGTCTCATGTACTTTTTCACCAAACCGCATAAGATGAGCATCGAGAAACCATTATTCAGAATCCCCATACAAAACTATATCATGTCATTAGTCCCTGAGAGGACTAAACTCTCTAACCGACTTTGAATTGTTCCTATGTCATGAAAATTGGGGCTACAAAATTATGTTTCATATTCACAAATTCTGAAATCATCCTTTTAACCCAGGACATTTAATTCCAATAAATATTTTGCATGGGTCATTAGATCTGAATAATTGTTTTATGGGGTATTAAAAGCATGGTGGAACGGAACAATACTAACCGGAAGTGCTGGCCACAAAACGTGGCACATGCTCGGGGAGCATCGACATGCTAACCATCCAACTATAAGTTAAACATCTTATTGCTGTAGTTTGCAGTCTGTACTAGATTCAAAAACGTATGTTTAAATAACTTTGCACACATTTCTTTATAACAACAAACAAATACACAAAACAAAGGTGCGTATGTTTTATAGTACAACACAATTGTTTTCGACGACTTATGTCGTCTAAATATAACAACTTTTAATTGCATAAATATTATTTTAGCAAAAAAACATGCCGTACCTACTAGAAATTCGAAACCCAAAATTCTGTATAAATAGAGACGTGAACAACGCTATGTTTCAGTAAGTTAATATAAAACCAGACGTGCGGAACAAAAAGTCGACAACATAATGAGTTTTCTCACTAATATATTTCTGGCCATTTGTGCAACAATCCTGTTGCTAACAACTTTGTGCCATGGAAATGTGGAACCGGCCGGCAGTACAGTGCCCGTAGGTGCAGAACCCGTGGCTACAACGCCCACAACTGGCTGGCCCACAACTACATGGTACAAAGGTTGACCGCCATCACCAACCTTCTCACCCTATACAACAAGCACTGTCGGACAGCCGGCTGCGGAGAAGAAAGCGACCCAACAATAATCGAAACAAGGACAATGACAATGATAAGCTGTGACGAAATGCAGGAGCAGAGATCGAAGAAGGAGGTTTCGGCGTTCTGGAGGGCGTTGGTATCTTCTGAAGATTTTCACCTCCCAACGACAAGCAAAAAAACGTCTCTCTAAGCATTCCCATTTGAACTGTGAAGAATATTTTTTAGCTGAATCATTCAATTATATTTATATACAAGTATATTTAAGATTTTCAACGATTTACAAGCCAAGTTAGGTTAGGTTAGGTAGGGAAGGGTGTGTGCGTCCCAAGGGCAGCACTTCCACTCGGAGGCCAAAATGGCCCATTGTGAATCCCTTCATGGAAGATTCCGGAGCTAACCAGTGGCTCTCAGTTCGGGGCAAACCAGTTCGACCTCTTGATGAAGGAGAGTAGATCCGATATTTCAACTACTGCTGCGCAGGCCAAGTCTACCAGGAACCTTGACCCAAAGGTACGGAGTCGGCGTTCCTGCAGAGCCGGGCAGTGGCACAGGTAGTGTTGGATCGTTTCCACTTCTTCCTCATCTCCACAGCTTCTGCAGACATCACTGGACGAGAGGCACCATTTGACCAGCATAGATCCAATGGCGCAGTGTCCAGTGATGACTCCAACAAGCTGCCTAATAGAGGTTCGACTCAGGGACAGTACATATCGCGTTTTCCTCACGGAAAGGGAAGGCCATATTGCCCGGCAGGTACTGCAATCAGTTCTGCTCCGCCATGAGGACTCGATGTAAGTTTTGCTCAACCTGTCAATACGCAAATACAGGGCAGATATCGGAAGGAGCACAGAGTTATCCACTTCGGTGAGAGGCAGGGCGACCCCCTTTCTTGCCATCTCATCCGCTGCCTCGTTTCCTGCCACTCCAGAGTGGCCTGGAACCCAGCAGAGAGTGACTCGGTGATGTCCGATGCCGCGAAGTGCACTGCGACAACTCTGCACTACCTTTGATTTCACAGTCGCTGATTCCAGCGCTTTAAGGGCTGCCTGACTATCCACACAGATTGTGATATCCGTGGGTGATAATCCGCTGTCGCGGATTAATTCAGCAGCTTTCCAGATTGCATAAATCTCCGCCTGAAAGATGCTACAGAGGTCCGGGAGTCTGAAAGACCGTTGAGCCCCTAGTGCATCTGAGTGGAGACCAGCTCCTGTACCTTCCTCCATCTTAGAACCATCTGTGAAGATGGTGATGGAGGCGTCTCTTATCACACTTGTAAGTCCCCATTCTTCCCTTGAGGGAAAGGAGGTAAGTGCGCGCGAATCAAAATCCAGGTATGGAATTAGATAGTCCGTGCAGGAATCTAATTGATGTTCCGTACCTGGCCTCGTAAATGACCTTAGGATCCCAGAGTGTCCATAAGCGTGCTCTTTCCACAAGTTGGCCTCTCTCAGCCTGAGAGCGCCTTTAGCAGCACAGCACTTAATGAACTGCTCTATTGGGTGGAGATGTAGAATCATCTCTAGGCCTGCCTGGGGGGTGCTTTTGACGGTTCCTGCTATTCCCATAGCCGCCAGTCCCTGCACCTTCATCAGTTGCGTCGCCAAGGACCTGGTGTCCGTGGCCGGCCACCAGACAATGGCTCCGTAACATAAGATCGGCCGAATGATCGCTGTATACATCCAGTGGACAATGCCCGGCCGCAATCCCCACTTTTTCCCGAAGGCCTTCTGACAGACGTAGAAGGCATTCAGGCTCTTCTTCACCCGCTCTTCCACGTTGCGTCTCCAAGAAAGCTTGGAGTCGAGTGTGGTGCCAAGGTATTTCACCTCGGGTGAGAGGGTGATAGTGATGCCGCTGAGTTTCGGCAGCCTAAACTCCGGTATCTTGTATCTCCGGGTGAACAGTACCATAACCGTCTTTGAGGGGTTAACTCCTAGACCGTTATGCTCTGCCCACCTAGAGAGTTCTCCTAAAGCAGACTCCATGAGATCACTGATGGTGGAAAGAAATTTTCCGGGGATCAGGATAGTGACGTCGTCCGCATATGCTACTACTCGCAGCCTCCTGGATTCGAAGATCTCGAGGATGTTGTTTATCACAAGCAGCCACAGCAGAGGCGAAAGGACGCCCCCCTGAGGTGTGCCCCTTGTGGTTAACCTCCTCACCGAGCACGAGCCTAGGCTGGAGTGAACCCTTCTGCTACTAAGCATATCGCTGGTCCACCTTACCACTTTCTCGTCCACTTCGAATTTTCTAAGTGCACTGGTTATTGCCTCTAGAGTGACGTTATTAAAGGCCCCCTCAATATCGAGGAAAGCGGCTAACGTATACTCCTTGACGCTCAGCGATTTTTCGATCGTCTGAACGACCTCATGTAAGGCGCTGTCTACAGATTTTCCCCTGCAATACGCATGTTGCGTCCTGCAGAGTCCCCTGGACTGTGCCACTCCCCTGACATAGACATCCACCAGCCTCTCCAAAGTCTTAAGAAAGAACGATGACAGGCTGATCGGTCTGTAGTCTTTTGCAGTGATGTGGTTTGACTTCCCCGCCTTGGGGATGAACACCACCTTAACCTCTTTCCAGGCGCGCGGTACATAGCCCTGTTGGAGAGATTCCCGAAAGATTCGCACCAAGACTTTGACCACTGCCTCCTTAGACCATTGCAGCATAGCCGGAATGACACCATCGGGACCCGGAGATTTGTACGGGTTGAAGGTGTCTATCGCCCATGCCACTTTGACCTCATCGATAATCCCCCGAACAAAAGCATCCGGTCGTGACGAGTGCTGTCTATGAGGCGTGGTCGTCTCAACAACACTCGTGCAACCGGGAAAGTGGGTGTTCATGAGAGTCTCTAGAAGCTCCTCCCTCGATTCTGTCCACGAGCCGTCAGACTTCCTAATGCTGCTAGGGGTATGTGATGCCCCGGCTAGCACCTTGCGAAGTCTGGCGGCCTCGTTGACATTGTCGAGGGATTCACAGTACTTCCTCCAATTATCCCGCTTGGCCGCCCTAATAGTCTTCTTAAACTTATTAAAGCTAGCCTTGTAGGCTCCTCAGTCTTCTTCAGTTCGGCTAAGTTTAGCCTTATTGAAGAGACGTCTGGTATCTGTTCTAAGTTGTCTTAGCTCTGGGGTCCACCACACCGCGTTGGTTTTCCGTGGAGCTCGACTTTTAGGACAAGATTCATTAAAAGACTTGTTAAGCACTTTCGTTAGAAGACCAACTGACCTGTCAATGTTGTTTCTCTCGAATGTAGCGATCGCTTTGCGCGATGCCAGTTTCTGAGAAACTAGTGCACTGAATTTAGGCCAGTTAGTCTTTCTCGGATTCCTATAAGTTTGTGGACATCCAACCTCTATGGCCACTGAAAAGACTATACGGTTGTGGTCCGAGAACGAACATTCCGTCAGTACTTTCCAGTCGACCACGGAGATAGTGTTGGAGTCGGTAACTAAGGTAATATCTATGACTTCCTCCCTAACCCTATTGTGGAAAGTCGGCGTATTGCCTCTATTGCACAGCACAAGGTTAGAGCCTAGAAAAAACTCAAAAATTGACTCACCCCTACTGTTGGTGTCGGAACTTCCCCACAGCATGTGGTGTGCATTGGCATCACACCCGATGATAAGGTCGAGCCTCCGTGATCGGGCGTGCGCAGCAAGGTCCCGGACTTCCTTCGGCGGTGGTTCCTCCCCTTCGAATGGCATGTATGCGGACGACAGGATCAGGTCTCGCCCATCGCGTCGTTCGCATGCAGCCACACACAGGTCACCAGTACTGTAATGAGACAAAAGAAACAAATTAATGCACCTTCTGTATACAATACAGGCTCGTATCTTACCTTCACCGCGTGAATGAAGCAATCTAAATTGACCTGAATCTAACCCACAAACCCTGTCTCCTACGATCCAGGGTTCCTGAATTAGAGCCAGGTCAACTCCAGTCTCCTCAAGGAACTGCATAAGGTCGTGGGTGGCGGCTTTAGAGTGGTGCAGGTTTATCTGCACTACCTTCAGCCTTCCCTTGTGTGGCGCGCTCCTTGTTAGGGAAGCGAGCTTTGAGGGAACCCAAACCGAACTTAACAACTCCCAGGGAGTCCCGCAGATGGGCAAAGGACGATTGATCTACCGCGATCACGATGTCCTTGCCCGCCTCATTTTTACAAGTAGTGGAGGATACAATTCTCCACTCTCCTGTGTTCAGGCCACTATTCTGCCGGCCAATCAGCTTCACCGTGTCGGCGTCCTCCATAACTGGAGGGGGGACCCACAGTGTGACGATAGGCCGGAGTGGCAGACGGTCACGGGGTATGACCTCGAGTTTCGCCCCCTGCCAGAGGGGCTCAAGACCGCCGATAGTGCGCACCAAGAAGTTGAGGGACTCCTTGTTGCCACAACCGACGATTTTGACACCCTTCTGCCAGCCAGCGCCGTCGAAGTCAATTTCGCCGTCAGCCGCCTCGAGCATCGCTCGCAGAATGCGCGCCTCTACAGAAAGCCAGTTTTCCGGGCGAATTTTCCCATCAGGATCGCTCCGGTCCACCACGGCTATCTGCAACTCCTGTGGGGAAGAGAAGCTAGCTGAGGGCTTCAGCTTTTTCCCCTCCCCTGTCGGCTGATCGTCACCCGATCTTCCCCTTTTTACGGCCTTTTCCACCGTGGTGGAAGTGGGCCTTGAAGAGGTGGTGGGTCTCTGACCAGTCTCATTTGACGGGGCGACCGCAGCACTGTTTCCAGGCTTTGCCGTCCCCGTCTTTACTCTCACCCGTGCAGTGACGGAGGATGTGGCCTTGTTCCTAGGCTTTTCCGCCTCCACTGCACCTTCGGTGGGCCGTGCAGCCGTGGCACTGTCACCAGGCGTTGCTGCAACGGCCGTGCATTTTGCACCAGAAATCGCCGCCTGTTTCTTCTCGAATCTAGCCACGATCTTCTGGTGCTTCCTTACCAGATCCTTCTCCTTATCGGACAAGGATCCAGGCTCTTTGCTCACTCTGCGGAGAAACGCAAGAGAGCGCCGGTAGCCATTTCTGGCTTTCTTCGCAGCACTGCTCGCCTTGCGTTCCCCCGCCGGTAAGATACCAGGAATGGAGCCAGTGGCCGCAGGTCGGTCTCCCTCCTCCAGGAGTGCCGCCTCCGCCTCAGAGTCCACCGACCCGGCGCCGCTACTTTGCGAGAGAATCATAGATTCCCCCTCTATAGCAGCGTCGAGTCGAAGGCCCCGGAGCTGAGGCACCACCCCCGAAAGTGAGGGACCATCCTGTGCTGTGGACTCCTGCGCCTTTTGCCTGCTTAATGCAGGTTTGGGCGCCTCCTGCTTCCCAGTAGCATTTGTAGACTGCACAGCCTGGGGTCCCGCTGCACAGCCTAAGCGGTCGTTGGATGACGACGCCAGACAGCCCGCTCGCCCACTGTCTACCGCCGGTACTGGGGATCCGACTCCCTGCACCGTAAAAGAGTCCTTATGGGAGCCCTCCAGAATGGTTTTGATGAAGGGGGTCGCCTTCCCCTGTGGCGTTTCTTTGACATCTATCACGCCACCAAAAGATGATAAGAAACAGCCGCTCCTAACATGGAGATCAGACGCTGACCAGGGAGCCGCCCACTGTGGGTCAGACGCTCCTGGATTTCCGCAGCTCAAACTTCGCCAGCTGAGAAGACAAGCTTCAACAGCCGCCCGGGGACCGCCCGGTCACCAGAAGCAACCTTCGTGAAGGCGTTGAGTCCACTTGACCTGGTACCCACAAGGATCGCAGCCGAAGATGTGGACCACGTCTACATCCGTGCAGTCAGGTGCTTTGCCTTGTGGATCCAAACCCTGATCCCCTACAAGCCAAGTTGATTAAATATTTTTACTGCAATAAAAACACTCACACACTAGTTTTCTTACATAATATTAGAAATAGAAGGAGAAGAAAAGTTGCTAAACAACAACAAAAAAAAAACGGAAAAAGGCACTTAAAAGTTATGCCAACTGGTCGGTCACATTAGTTTCACATAAATTGGCATCTTTTAATTAATTTTATAAAAAAGATGAACCACTCTGTCTGACAGCCAGTCAAACAATTTTGCATTTAAAACTTTTAAATGGTCAGAATACTTATGAGTTTGACTTGGATATGTCCGTGTTGAATTCCCAGCTTTCCGACATCCTGACTTTGGCTAGATGACTTTAATGGAGAATAAGATTCTCGATTTTTCGCGTATGTTTCGGTACACAAAAGTGACTAAACAGTTTGATGAGATCCAGAGTCTCTGGGGAAACTTGCTGTCAGAGGCTGTCTATTGAAAGCCGCAGAATCACTGGCTGGGCAGATTGATTTTAAGTGGTTACGTAACCAGATGGTTGCTAGGCAACTAGGGGAGGAGAGGCAACAGCTTTGGTACAATGGACAGCAATGTCTACGTGCCTGTGTCCCAACTATATATAATATTAATTATGTCCGTCTCTCTATTGGGTGGCTTGTTCTCATGAAAGCGAAATGAAAGGCTTGTTAAGACTAAATTAAATATTAATTTCCTTTATACGAATGATTTTTGCTGAATGTGAAAAGTTGAACAGATAAAGAAACTTCAAAAAAGTGTAAGTAAAAATATTAAAATACTAAAAGTACTAACTTAAGTACTTATAAACCAATAAAATCTATCCGCAATACGTTTAAGAAGATTAAGTGTACGGAAGCGATTGGAATGGATACAACCAACAACTATTTCTCGTATTCGCCTAATTAAGCATCGTGAACCGTTCACATTTTCAAAAAATGCATTTGCCGATGAAAGGAAATCATTTTGTGGACATATACATTTTGCTCTTCTGGACAAGATCTTTTTGAATTCGCCGCTGAAATGCATCCAAAATTGTGTGCCATTTTATGTTTGATTTGCGAGGAGGAATTACGCACTGAATGCTTCTCTTTTCAGAGATTTGTTAGAGCTCAATGGACTGTTTGTGTCCACGAGCATTGATTTGTGCTCCCTAAATTTAACATCCTACGCGCGAACGCTGTATACCCGCCACAACAAATCCTTTACGGAAAGTGCCAGCGAAACAGAAGGAGGGGCCGCCCGCCACTTAGATGGATTGACGGCGTGGACGATGACGCACGGAGTCTGGGAATAAGAGCGTGGAGAACGCAAGCAAGAAATCTGTGGTCAAAAGCAATAACCGCTTAAGTCGAAAATTGCTGTTTCGAGTAATTTCGTTTTAAAGTTTTAGCGCGTAGTGTATTCCTTATGAGAAGGCGAATAGGTTTTTATTAATAACTTTTTTTATTTTAAAGTTACAAGCTCCCCGATTTTACACAAACGTAGAGCACAGTCAAGGGAACGTGGTGGCATCCAAAACTCAATTTCTTCTTAAGTCGACTTAAGCGGTTATTGCTTCTGACCACAGAAATAAAGACGACTGGAGGTTTCTACTGCAGCAGGCGAAGACCCGACCGGGGTTGTCCAGCCAACTATGATGATGATGATGAAATTTAACATTTAAGGTTAACATTTTTCTCAGAGGGTTTAGTATGTATGTAAGGTAAAACGCTCATCTACTTCTATCACTATCCACATAAAGCAGATGAGAATTAGAATCGCTGTTCGGGTTCGGCGTTAAACTGTAAGTCCCCACCCTCGCTTTCCCCAATCCGTTTGAAATGTGTGTTAGTCTCTAGTGTAGAAATTTTTTTTATTTTTTTTTTTATTTTTTATTTATTTGGTTGATTAAGGTTACACTACCTAAGAACATGGTTCTTTTATAAGTGCGTCAACTAATATTAAGTAACAGTTGTATCGAGCTTAAAAAGAAAAATACAAACTTTAAACTTAAGTCTATTACAGAAAAAGTACAGTATATAGGAGTTAAGATACAATGCAAAGAGTAAGAGATATGAGAAATAAGTTTTGATGAAGGCAAACCCATTACAATAATTCATTGAAATATTCGAAAATTCGCGCTTTATAGTTGTTTCCATTCAGTCCAGCTTTCAAAGTCTCCGGAAGAGAGTTACATAGTCTTACAGCGTTAATGAAAAAAAAGTCTAGAAGAGGTCAGGTACACATACTTTGGAACGTAAAGGTTGTGATGTCTTCCCGACTTAGGCATTTGAAGTTTGTTTGTTTGTGTTGTATCACATTTTAGAAAAAACAGTGTTACATACACATTTCAAACATATAGACCCTTTATACGCCTACGCCTGGGACACACAATAATTACACACGCTCATCTTCTGCAACGTGCCTCACAAAGTATTTGTCCGTTCTGTACGGAGAGCGCTTCGCTTGAACACATCTTAGCAGACTGCCCCACCATAGCAACAGCGCAACATGACTTTCTTGGATCCAGCAACCCACTCGAACTTCTAAGTAACCCTACCCTTAGTAATGTGAAAATGATTTATAATTTTCTTAAAGAAACGGATCTTCTTCGACAAATATAATAAGCTACTCCTTAACACATTTCTTAAGTTATAATAAACAATCTCCGTGTATATTATCAGACAGCCGAAGGCCTCTGCTGCCAGTGCTGCTAGGTACTTTTTTGTAGAATGTTTACTATTGTACAAATATTATTATAAAATAAAATTAAAAAACAAAAAAACTCTTGTTTCCCCCAATGTGACTTGTCACATTCAAAATCTACAAAGAAAAGGGGTATTTTTATGTTCCTAGTATTTAGTTATTAGTCATGAATATTTTGCTCTCAGTTCTAAAGTAAGTAAATAAAAGTTATTTGATTGAAAAAGATGCCTGGTTCACTTTCTTAAAGTAATATATTCAATGCCCAAAAAATCCAGTGATCCCGAGATTGCGATTTTCAGTCCCGAAAATCGCGGGATTTTAAAACTGGTCCGGGATTGCAATCCCTTATACAAACTTATAAGAATAAGCAGAGTTTTTGTTAGTGTTTTCTATAGAAAATATATGTCGCAGTGTAATGAACTTTCATAACAAATATTTGATGGGGTACAATAAACACAGACACATCAAATGTTTATTTTTAAGAATGTGCCAAAAGTAAATTTTGTTTATGTTGAAAAAAAAAAACTAAGAAAGAAATGAGTAAGTTTTCATAATAAAATAATCTAATTTCGCGTTCTGCTATTATAAAATTTTCAAAAAGTCAAAAACCTTTAGGTGCAAATAAAAATCGCTCACGAACGTTAGATTCTCAATACAGCTGGTTATTTGCCAGTTGATGACTTGTTTCATGAACTGAATATAACTTTAAGTATTTGCTTTGTTATTTACCAATAAATTGAATGTGTTGGGCTTTTGGGTATAAATACCTTGCTTGATGCGCTGAAATGTCGCAGTTTGAAACTGTCAGCTCCGTGCGAAACATGGATCGGCATCCTCAACTCGTCGAACGATCGAAGTTTAACTGATTAGCCAACTTGGTAGCTTTGATTTGCCAGCAACAGCATTCACCTTCAGGAACTGAAAGTCTGAACTGAATTCGAGGACATGTACCAACGGGCAGCTGACGCAGACAAAAATAATCCAGTACGGCTGACAAATATGGATGAGACCGAAGAGTATTGAACAAATTAGAATTATTTAAATTTTATTTATTGACTTTGATGATAAGAAAATTTTGTAATACACATAAAAAATTTGAATGCGTGCTGAAATATAATATGAAGAATTCCCGTTTGTTGTTTTTACTATAACTATTTTGACTAACTGGGTTATTGATCAATTATAATACTTTTGTTCCTTTCGTTTAGTTGGTTGATTGGTTCCAGTGGCAATCTTTCGACATTCAATTAACTAACGGTTAGTAATTTAATAACGGTTGTCTTTTGGACAATGTAACCTCTATAAGCAAACCGAGAGTTTCATGGGATCTATTTGCTATTCCCTCAATAATTTTTGTTCCTATCCTACGAACACTAAAAATTCTCGAACTACAAAACTGTACACATTCCCTTAAGCATCTAAGCCAACATTTATCTCATAGACACGAATCACGAATCATCAACTAAAATCATTGACCCAATCCTGGAGTTTCTGAATCATTCAATGCTCTCGAAAAAGGAAGATCCCTAACAATTCTGTGGTTAAAAGCGATAAGCTTTAAGTTAAAAAATGTCATCTTGAGGAAGCATGTTTGAGTTTATTTTCTGAGTACTTAAACATGACTGGGTTTTAGGTAGCGAAATAACTGATGAACTTGTAAAACAAAGTTAGGGAGAACGCTTGATAGAACGAATCATTGTTCGAAAGTTGTCGAAAATGAATATACTGCGCTACATTTCCAAGACAACTAAATATTCCCAATAATTTTCTAGGCTTAGATTGCAGATTCTAGACTTAGCAACCTCGATATCCTAGCGTTAGTGCATTAGCATATCATCCCCCAGGTCGTTGGTTCGACTCCTACCTGGGTATGGTCCCACACTCTTCCAAATTTGCCTGTCCTCTAAACACTTTCAGCCCATCAATATACCCAGTGCGAACTGGCAATATAGAAGTACTACATATGTGTATAAAAGTAAATCATACAAATAAGCCAAAAAAAACAAGTGGGCAACACGCGTACAAATGTTTCTATTCCAGCTCGTCAACAGTTCTCGGGCGTATACGCAACGCCATTTGAGTGAAGACTCGACTTACTTGAGCCACTTAGTTGTGAGCATGATTCGTTGCCTAGTTTTAGGGGTGTAATTTAAGTAAGGCATTGAAAGTTGTGAAATGATTGCAAAGAACTAGTCTATTATTGTACCCTTTACCCCTTCGATGGGCAGTAATTAGTTACTACACATTTGCACTTTGTCGTCTGGTTAGACGAAATCTGGGTGAGGCTTTTGACAAAGGCAAAGCGCAATGACAGCTGAAGTTTATTATGTTTATATGGTTGGCTACGTATGTATGTTTACATATACTTACTTAGTTACCCACAAATACACTGTAAAAGAGGGAGATGAATTTGTGATTTTTAAATTTTTTTTTTAATTTTTTCATGTTTTATTTTTGAATGTGTCAGACCACAAAGTCCATCCGAAGGTTAAAAAATGTTTAACATACGGAAACATTTCGTTTAGTGTCAACAAGGGTAAAACATCTTTTTGGCTTGAAATTATTTGTTTGCCAGACGCATACACTGTGCTGACTTGGAACGTTGTTGTTCACGTCACCAGCGCTCTGTGTAAACTTAAAGAGAGAGCGAAACGACTTCGACGCTGAGCATTTTCATTGCGATTAACCCGATTGCGTCGACAAGTAGGATCGGATATATTGGCTCGAAGACACGTTTTGATTGCGTTTAGCAAACTTGCGTTAGATTTGTAACTCAGAACTTCTTGTGGAAGAGCGTAGTAAATTTTGTATGCGCACAGCTGATCCGACACTTTTTGTTATGGTTCCTGAGTCAAGTGAATGTTCGATCACAAGTTCAAATAGACTGTCTCCAACTGCCTATGAAATGTGCTAAGAGAACCTATTATAAAATTTAAAGTTGAACAGTTATTTCAATATTTGCTTGATAAAATTATTAGAATACATATTTGAAAACGTGCGGAAAACAAGAAAAATACTTTGCTACTTGTTTTCAGGTATAAATACGAAGCGTAGCAAAGTGAGTTTCATAGTTGACTTTCATCACTTTCGTTCAATTAGACAATAATGAGGGTCTTATCAGTTGCATTGTTGGTCGCAGTTTCGGTGTTTGCATTACTGCAAACTGCTGAAGCGCAGAAAGCGCCATCGGTACCACCAGATCCAGCGGCACCATCAGCGCCAACAACGCCATCATCAACGTCAACGGCATCCTCAGCGCCAACGGCATCATCAGCGCCAACGGCATCATCAGCGCCAACGGCATCATCAGCGCCAACGGCATCATCAGCGCCAACGGCATCATCAGCACCAACAGCAACGGCAGATCCAACGACATCATCAGCGCCAACGGCATCATCAGCGCCAACGACATCATCAGCGCCAACGGCATCATCAGCACCAACGGCATCATCAGCGCCAACAGCAACGGCAGATCCAACGACATCATCAGCACCAACGGGATCATCAGCACCAACAGCAACGGCATCATCAGCGCCAACGGCAACACCAGCGCCACCGGCAACACCAGCGCCATCGGCAACACCAGCGCCACCGGCAACACCAGCGCCATCGGCAACACCAGCGCCACCGGCAACACCAGCGCCAACACCAAAACCAACACCAAAACCAAACCCAGCTACAACGAAGAGGACAACTAGAAAACCCGTCACAAGAAGAACAACGAGAAAAACTACGAGAAGAACCACCAGAAGACGTCCCACTCCACGCAGAACCACCAGAAGACGCCCCACTCCGCGTAGAACCACCAGAAGACGCCCCATTCCGCGCAGGACCACCAGAAGACGACCGATTCCGCGCAGGACCACCAGAAGACGCCCCATTCCGCGCAGAACCACCAGAAGACGCCCCATTCCGCGCAGGACCACCAGAAGGCGTCCCATTCCGCGCAGGACCACCAGAAGACGCCCCATTCCGCGCAGGACCACCAGAAGACGCCCCATTCCGCGCAGGACCACCAGAAGACGCCCCATTCCGCGCAGAACCACCAGAAGACGACCCATTCCACGCAGAACCACCAGAAGACGCCCCATTCCGCGCAGGACCACCAGAAGACGCCCCATTCCGCGCAGGACCACCAGAAGACGCCCCATTCCGCGCAGGCCAATCAGAAGGATTCCTAGACCCATCAATGGCGTATAGGAAGTATTAAAGCTGTAAGAAAACAGACCAACATTCAAAGGCATTCATAATGCGTGTGAAATTATGAAATTGTAATTATTTCAAAACTTATACTACATAAAAAAACTATTCGAACATGTGAAATATGGCAAATTTATCGCTTCATTAGAGATTTGTATGGATAAGTCTCGAGAGATGGGATAATTGTGAGTCGGGGATAACTTAATTGATGATTTGATATGCAACTTGGTGAGTCTCAGTTTTAATACTTAGTTGGTTAACATTTTTGTAACCAGCCATTCTGGTTGTTAATAAAGACATAATATTTCTTCTCATTGTTGCACTTCGTTGGTGCTATTTGGCTTCAAAGGTCTTTCAGAATGAGTTATCTTTTTTGATTTTGATTATTTAAAAGAGCACCAAGTATCCTCGAAACTGGTGTTCGAATGTCGTTAGAAGCTAAGTGAGCCTTGCCACCACAATCACGCTAATAAACTTGCGGGGAGGGGTGTTTTAAGGACTTTTGACGGCTTAGTACCATTTTCTGGTTTGGGAAAAGCCGAAAACAAAGGACGAAATAAAAGGAATTGAACAACTAACTAAGACTAGAATATTCCAAAGAGTCGCACAGTGATTCGAAGTGGGACAAAAATAGAAAAGTTTTATATTTCATTAAGCATGATCTCAAATTATTTGTTAATCGGGAAAATTTTGAGAGAGCTTCAGCATTTACAAGTTGATCAAAATCAAGAAATATGGTTTTGTGATAAAATACAGTTCTGAGCGTCAACAATTGAAAACGAAACCAAAACACTATTTTCAATTCAATCGGAGAAAATGTTGCTGCTGTGCACTTAAAAGATTCCAAAACATTATTTCATGAGCTATTATGGAAAAAAAGTTAAATTTGTTGTTGAAATGTGATTTAATGTTAATATTCTCTGAAAATAAGAAGGAAAGTTCAGGCAGTTTTGTTAGAATTACGTTGCATTATTTACACTTGTTTACAATAAAGAAGAAAACTATGGGAGAAAAGTACTTGTAAAATAGTTGTATTTCAATTAAACTGTTTGTGTGGGATTAAAAATATCGTTCCTGATGATAGTGAAACTGAATAAACTGAACTTTTGAATAATTACAATTATTTGCTTTCATCTTGGAAATTTTATTATAGCATTGCATCTTCAAACCTGAGTCATCTTTATGTTAAGTTCTACGAAAATAAAAACAAAAAAGATTTCTTTCAAACAACTTCATCGCTTTCTTTCCACCATTCAAAGGTCAGAAATAGAAAAACATTGAAATACGTATTTCGTTATTTTTCTTTACGTTTATTTATACAAAATTTTAAAACATTTTGACACAAAAAACAATATCCGTCTACGTAAGCTTCACCACCCCGTTTCCGGCCCCGTCAAGGTCGAATTTTTTACAAAAAGGGCATGTTTTGTTAATGAAAATTGATTGATTCTCAACTGGAGAAAACTATAATTCTCAACTGGAATTTAAAGGTGATTCTTCAAGGTCTCAGAAGTACTGCCTAAAAGCATGCCTCAAAAATTTAAAACACAACAAGTATTGTAAACAAATATTATATTTCATATCGTTTCACAGCTGCAGACTAGCTTTTAATATTTGTACTAAAATTAAATTTAATATAATATTTACTTACTTACATTAAAAATAAAAAACCTAAAAAAGGAAGGATAAATTGAAATGATTAAAAATGAAACGATATAAATGAAAATAACTAAAAATATAAAATTAAATAAAAGTTTAAATATTCAGTCAATTCAAACATAATAATAAACGCCAAATTCAATAGGGGTATAGATGACTAGTTTACAGGAAAAATCTCGTATCTCTGTACTATTTTTAATGGAAAATGTTGTGTTGATTCCGAATCTGCCTTCAGCTTTTTTCATCGCGTCAAAAGTCAATTTCAACTGGTACCATATCACTTCCATATTCCGCATCGAAAAGTTACCACAAGTGAAAAAATATGAAAGTAAAAATGCAGATGATTATTTTGAGGCTACAAAAAGTTGGAGAATTTCGGCACTTGGGCGTTCCGACAGCAGATCCTCCACCTGCCTCAATTCCCCTTGCATCCCCTCAACTTACATTTTATTTTGTTTCCAGCTTTTTATTATTTATTTTTTGCAGCTTTGCTTTTTGTTTTTCTTAACTTAACTTTTGTCGAATAGTTAAAACATATGATTCACTAGCATTACCAGACATAAATTTTCACGAATCCAACTGCAGCATTGCCACATACAAAATGTTTTAAAATTTTCTCCAATGTAACTTCACTGCTATTTGAGTAGCAATCATATGTTGGAGAAAATGGTTAATATCAACTCGAGAATCATAGAAATCTCAAACGTTGGAGAAATATTTTTTTGGTGTTTATTGGGATTGATAAATGCCTTAATATTGTACTGACGTATCAATGAAAATGAAAAATCAACACTTATGCTAAAGTGACTGCGGTGGTGAACTGCGTTCAAGAGTTTCGGTGTGTTTTATATTGGCACAATCCAGCGATGAGTTTTAAAAATGCTTTACATACGGCAACATTTCGTCTAGTGTCAACAAGGGTAAAAGATTTCGTGCTTGAAATTATTTGTTTGCCAGACGCATACACTGTGCTGACTTGGAACGTTGTGGTTTACGTCACCAGCGGTCTGTGCAAACTTAAAGCGGGAGCGAAACGAATTCGACACTGAGCATTTTCATTGCGAATAACCCGAGTGCGTCGACAAGTAGGATCGGATATATTGGCTCGAAGACACGCTTTGACTGCGTTTAGCAAACTTGCGTCAGATTTGTAACTATGAGGAGGAGCGCAGCGAATTTTGTATGCGCACAGCAATCCGATATTTTTTGTTATGTTTCCTGCGTTAAGTGACTGTTCGATCACTCTCCAAATATACTGTCTCCAACTGCCTATGAAATGTGTTAAGAGAACCTATTATACATTTTAAAGTTGAACAGTTATTTCAATATTTGCTCGATAAAATTATTAGAAAACAAATTTAAAAACGTTCGGGAAACAAAAAAAATTCGTTGCTGCTTGTTTTCAGGTATAAATACGAAGCGTAGCAAAGTGAGATTCATAGTTGACTTTCGACACTTGACACTTGACACTATCGTTCAATTAGACAATAATGAGGGTGTTATCAGTTGCATTGTTGGTTGCAGTTTCGGTGTTTGCAGTATTGCAAACTGCTGAAGCGCAGAGAGCGCCACCGACACCACAAGATCCAACGGGATCATCACCGCCAACGGGATCATCAGCGCCAACGGGACCATCAGCGCCAACAGACACGGCACCATCAGCGCCAACAGCACCGGCAGATCCAACGGCATCATCTGCGCCAACGGGACCATCAGCGCCAACAGCAACGTCAGATCCAACGGCGTCATCAGCACCAACGGGAACGGCTGATCCAACGGCATCACCCGCGCCAACGGGATCATCAGCGCCAACAGCAACGGCAGAACCAACGGCATCACCAGCGCCAACGGGATCATCAGCGCCAACAGCGCCGACAGATCCAACGGCATCATCAGCACCAACGGGAACACCAGCGCCAACGGCATCATCAGCGCCAACAGCAACGGACGATCCAACGGCATCATCAGCGCCAACGGGATCATCAGCGCCAACAGCAACGGCAGAACCAACGGCATCACCAGCGCCAACGGGATCATCAGCGCCAACAGCGCCGACAGATCCAACGGCATCATCAGCACCAACGGGAACACCAGCGCCAACGGCATCATCAGCGCCAACAGCAACGGACGATCCAACGGCATCATCAGCGCCAACGGGATCATCAGCGCCAACAGCAACGGCAGAACCAACGGCATCACCAGCGCCAACGGGATCATCAGCGCCAACAGCGCCGACAGATCCAACGGCATCATCAGCACCAACGGGAACACCAGCGCCAACGGGACCATCAGCGCCAACAGCAACGGCAGATCCAACGGCATCATCAGCGCCAACGGGATCATCAGCGCCAACAGCAACGGCAGATCCAACGGCATCACCAGCGCCAACGGGATCATCAGCGCCAACAGCAACGGCAGATCCAACGGCATCATCAGCGCCAACGGGATCATCAGCGCCAACAGCAACGGCAGATCCAACGGCATCATCAGCGCCAACAGCAACGGCAGATCCAACGGCATCATCAGCGCCAACGGAATCATCAGCGCCAACAGCAACGGCAGATCCAACGGCATCATCACCGAGAAATATGGTTTTGTGATAAAATGCAGTTCTGAGCGTCAACAATTGAAAACGAAACCAAAACACTATTTTCAATACAATCAGAGAAAATGTTGCTGCTGTGCACTTAAAAGAGTCCAAAACATTATTTCATGAGCTATTATGGTAAAAAGTTAAATTTGTTGTTGAAATGTGATTTAATGTTAATATTCTCTGAAAATAAGAAGGAAAGTTAAGGCAGTTTTGTTAAAATTACGTTGCATTATTTACACTTGTTTACAATAAAGAAGAAAACTATGGGAGAAAAGTACTTGTAAAATAGTTGTATTTCAATTAAACTGTTTGTGTGGGATTAAAAATATCGTTCTTGATGATAGTAAAACTGAATAAACTGAACTTTTGAATAATTACAATTATTTGCTTTCATCTTGGAAATTTTATTATAACATTGCATCTTCAAACCTGAGTCATCTCTATGTTAAGTTCTACGAAAATAAAAACAAAAAAGATTTCTTTCAAACAACTTCATCGCTTTCTTTCCACCATTCAAAGGTCAGAAATAGAAAAACATTGAAATACGTATTTCGTTATTTTTCTTTACGTTTATTTATACAAAATTTTAAAACATTTTGACACAAAAAACAATATCCGTCTACGTAAGCTTCACCGCCCGTTTCCGGCCTGTCAAGGTCGAATTTTTTACAAAAAGGGCATGTTTTGTTAATGAAAATTGATTGATTCTCAACTGGAGAAAACTAAAATTCTCAATTGGAATTTAAAGGTGATTCTTCAAGGTCTCAGAAGTACTGCCTAAAAGCATGCCTCAAAAATTTAAAACACAACAAGTATTGTAAACAAATATTATATTTCATATCGTTTCACAGCTGCAGACGAGCTTTTAATATTTGTACTAAAATTAAATTTAATATAATATTTACTTACTTACTTACATTAAAAATAAAAAACCTAAAAACGGAAGGATAAATTGAAATGATTAAAAATGAAACGATATAAATGAAAATAACTAAAAATATAAAATTAAATAAAATGTTAAATATTCAGTCAATTCAAACATAATAATAAACGACAAATTCAATAGGGGTATAGATGACTAGTTTACAGGAAAAATCTCGTATCTCTGTACTATTTTTAATGGAAAATGTTGTGTTGATTCCGAATCTGCCTTCAGCTTTTTTCATCGCGTCAAAAGTCAATTTCAACTGGTACCATATCACTTCCATATTCCGCATCGAAAAGTTACCACAAGTGAAAAAATATGAAAGTAAAAATGCAGATGATTATTTTGAGGCTACAAAAAGTTGGAGAATTTCGGCACTTGGGCGTTCCGACAGCAGATCCTCCACCTGCCTCACTTCCCCTTGCATCCCCTCAACTTACCTTTTATTTTGTTTCCAGCTTGTTATTATTTATTTTTTGTTTTTCTTAACTTAACTTTTTTTCGAATAATTAAACCATATGATTCACTAGCATTACCAGACATAAATTTCCACGAATCCAACTGCAGCATTGCCACATACAAAATGTTTTAAAATTTTCTCCAATGTAACTTCACTGCTATTTGAGTAGCAATCATATGTTGGAGAAAATGGTTAATATCAACTCGAGAATCATAGAATTCTCAAACGTTGGAGAAATATGTTTTTGGTGTTTATTGGGATTGATAAATGCCTTAATATTGTACTGACGTATCAATGAAAATGAAAAATCAACACTTATGCTAAAGTGACTGCGGTGGTGAACTGCGTTCAAGAGTTTCAGTGTGTTTTATATTGGCACAATCCAGCGATGAGTTTTAAAAATGCTTTACATACGGCAACATTTCGTCTAGTGTCAACAAGGGTAAAACCTTTTGTTGCTTGAAATTATTTGTTTGCCAGACACACACACTGTGCTGACTTCGAACGTTGTTGCTTACGTCACCAGCGGTCTGTGCAAACTTAAAGCGAGAGCGAAACGAATTCGACACTGAGCATTTTCATTGCGAATAACCCGACTGCGTCGACAAGTAGGATCGGATATATTGGCTCGAAGACACGCTTTGATTGCGTTTAGCAAACTTGCGTCAGATTTGTAACTAAGAACTTCTTGTGGAAGAGCGCAGCGAATTTTGTATGCGCTCCGATATTTTTTGTTATGTTTCCTGCGTTAAGTGACTGTTCGATCACACGTCCAAATATACTGTCTCCAACTGCCTATGAAATGTGTTAAGAGAACCTATTATAAAATTTAAAGTTGAACAGTTATTTCAATATTTGCTCGATAAAATTATTAGAAAACAAATTTGAAAACGTTCGGGAAACAAAAAAAATTTGTTGCTGCTTGTTTTCAGGTATAAATACGAAGCGTAGCAAAGTGAGATTCATAGTTGACTTTCGACACTTGACACTTGACACTATCGTTCAATTAGACAATAATGAGGGTGTTATCAGTTGCATTGTTGGTTGCAGTTTCGGTGCTTGCAGTATTGCAAACTGCTGAAGCGCAGAGAGCGCCACCGACACCACAAGATCCAACGGGATCATCACCGCCAACGGGATCATCAGCGCCAACGGGACCATCAGCGCCAACAGACACGGCACCATCAGCGCCAACAGCACCGGCAGATCCAACGGCATCATCAGCGCCAACGGGACCATCAGCGCCAACAGCAACGTCAGATCCAACGGCGTCATCACCACCAACGGGAACGGCTGATCCAACGGCATCACCCGCGCCAACGGGATCATCAGCGCCAACAGCAACGGCAGAACCAACGGCATCACCAGCGCCAACGGGATCATCAGCGCCAACAGCGCCGACAGATCCAACGGCATCATCAGCACCAACGGGAACACCAGCGCCAACGGCATCATCAGCGCCAACAGCAACGGACGATCCAACGGCATCATCAGCGCCAACGGGATCATCAGCGCCAACAGCAACGGCAGAACCAACGGCATCACCAGCGCCAACGGGATCATCAGCGCCAACAGCAACGACAGATCCAACGGCATCATCAGCACCAACGGGAACACCAGCGCCAACGGGACCATCAGCGCCAACAGCAACGGCAGATCCAACGGCATCATCAGCGCCAACGGGATCATCAGCGCCAACAGCAACGGCAGATCCAACGGCATCAACAGCGCCAACGGGATCATCAGCGCCAACAGCAACGGCAGATCCAACGGCATCATCAGCGCCAACGGGATCATCAGCGCCAACAGCAACGGCAGATCCAACGGCATCATCAGCGCCAACAGCAACGGCAGATCCAACGGCATCATCACCGCCAACGGGAACACCATCGCCACCGGCAACACCTGCGCCAACGGTAGCACCTGCGCCACCGGCAACACCTGCTCCAACGGTAACACCTGCGCCACCGGCAACACCAGCTCCAACGGTGACACCTGCGCCGCCGGCAACACCTGCTCCAACGGTAATACCTGCGCCACCGGCAACACCTGCTCCAACGGTAACACCTGCGCCAACGGCAACACCTGCTCCAACGGTAGCACCTGCGTCACCGGCAACACCAGCGCCACCGGCAACACCAGCTCCAACGGTAACACCTGATCCAACGGTAACACCTGCGCCACCGGCAACACTAGCGCCACCGGCAACACCAGCTCCAACGGTAACACCTGCGCCACCGGCAACACCAGCTCCAACGGTGACACCTGCGCCACCGGCAACACCTGCTCCAACGGTAACACCTGCGCCAACGGCAACACCTGCTCCAACGGTAGCACCTGCGTCACCGGCAACACCAGCGCCACCGGCAACACCAGCTCCAACGGTAACACCTGATCCAACGGTAACACCTGCGCCACCGGCAACACTAGCGCCACCGGCAACACCAGCTCCAACGGTAACACCTGCGTCACCGGCAACACCATCTCCAACGGTGACACCTGCGCCACCGGCAACACCTGCTCCAACGGTAACACCTGCCCCACCGGCAGCAACAGCTCCAACGGTGACACCTGCGCCACCGGCAACACCTGCTCCAACGGTAACACCTGCGCCAACGGCAACACCTGCGACACCGGCAACACCAGCTCCAACGGTGACACCTGCGCCACCGGCAACACCTGCTCCAACGGTAACACCTGCCCCACCGGCAGCACCAGCTCCAACGGTGACACCTGCGCCACCGGCAACACCTGCTCCGACGGTAACACCTGCGCCACCGGCAACACTAGCTCCAACGGTAACACCTGCGCCACCGGCAACACCTGCTCCAACGGTAACACCAGCGCCACCGGCAACACCAGCTCCAACGGTAACACCTGTGCCAACGGCAACACCTGCGACACCGGCAACACCAGCTCCAGCGGTAGCACCTGCGCCACCGGCAACACCAGCGCCACCGGCAACACCAGTTCCAACGGTAACACCTGCTCCAACGGCAACACCAGCTCCAACGGTAGTACCTGCGCCACCGGCAACACCAGCGCCACCGGCAACACCAGCGCCACCGGCAACACCAGCTCCAACGGTAACACCTGCGCCACCGGCAACACCAGCTCCAACGGTGACACCTGCGTCACCGGCAACACCAGCTCCAACGGTAACACCTACGCCACCGGCAACACCTGCTCCAACGGTAACACCTGCGCCATCGGTAACATTTGCGCCACCGGCAACACCAGCTCCAACGGTAACACCTGCGCCACCGGCAACACCAGCTCCAACGGTAACACCAGCTCCAACGGTAACCCTTGCTCCAAAGGTAACACCTGCGCCACCGGCACCACCAGCTCCAACGGTAACACCTGCGCCACCGGCAACACCAGCACCAACGGTAACACCAGCTCCAACGGTAACACCTGCTCCAAAGGTAACACCTGCGCCACCGGCAACACCAGCTCCAACGGTAACACCTGCGCCACCGGCAACACCAGCACCAACGGTAACACCAGTTCCAACGGTAACACCTGCTCCAAAGCTAACACCTGCGCCACCGGCAACACCAGCTCCAAAGGTAACACCTGCGCCACCGGCAACACCAGCACCAACGGTAACACCAGCGCCTACGCCAAGGCCAACACCAGCGCCAACGTCAAAACCAAACCCAGCTACAACGAAGAGGACAACTAGAAAACCCGTCACAAGAAGAACAACAAGAAGAGGGACAACCAGAAGAACTACCAGAAGACGCACTACTCCACGCCGAACCACCAGAAGACGCCCCACTCCGCGCAGAACCACCACAAGACGTCCCACTCCACGCAGAACCACCAGAAGGCGCCCCATTCCGCGTAGAACCACCAGAAGACGCCCCATTCCACGTAGAACTACCAGAAGACGCCCCATTCCTCGAAGGACCACCAGAAGGCTCCCCATTCCGCTCAGAACTACCAGAAGGCGTCCTACTCCGCGCAGAACCACCAGAAGACGCCCCATTCCGCGCAGGACCACCAGAAGACGCCCAATTCCGCGCAGGACCACCAAAAGACGCCCCATTACGCGCAGGACCACCAGAAGACGCCCGATTTCGCGCACGACCACCAGAAGACGTCCCATTCCGCGTAGGACCACCAGAAGACGCCCCATTCCGCGTAGAACCACTAGAAGACGACCCATTCCGCGCAGAACCACCAGAAGACGCCTCATTCCGCGCAGGACCACCAGAAGGCGCCCAATTCTAATGGTCTATAGTAAGTTGTAAAGCTGTGAGAAAACAAAAAAACATTGAAAAAGAAAACATTAAAATTATGAATTTGTAAATATTTAAAGACTCATACTACATAAGAAAAACTATAGGCAAATGTGAAATATGGCAAATTTATCGCTTCATTAAAGATTTGTATGGATGAGTCTCGAGAGATAAGATGATTGTGAGTCGGGAATAATTTTATTGGTGATTTGATATGCAACTTGGTTTGTCTGTCTTAATACTTAGTCAAAATGTTTTGGGCAGCCATTCTGGTTATTAATAAAGACGTAATATTTCTTCTCATTATTGCACTTCATTGGTGCTATTTGGCTTCGAACGTCTTTCAGAATGAGTTATCTTTTTTGATTGGATTATTAAAATGAGCACCAGGTATCCTCACAACTGGTGTTCGAATGTCGTTAGAAGCTAAGTGAGCCTTGCCACCACAATCACGCTAATAAACTTGCGGGGAGGGGTGTTTTAAGGACTTTTGACGGCTTAGTACCATTTTCTGGTTTGGGAAAAGCCGAAAACAAAGGACGAAATAAAAGGAATTGAACAACTAACTAAGACTAGAATATTCCAAAGAGTCGCACAGTGATCCGAAGTGGGACAAAAATAGAAAAATTTGATGTCACCGATTTCAAAGAAATTGAGGTCTTTTGAAAGATAATACTTTCGTTAAGCATGATCAAAAATTATTTCTTAATCGGACAAATTTTGAGAGAGCTATAGCATATACAAGTTGATCAAAATCAAGAAATATGGTTTTGTGATAAAATGCAGTTCTGGGCGTCAACAATTGAAAAGGAAACCAAAACACTAAACACTAAATTTAAAGGTGATTCTCCAATTGGATTATTTAAAACACAACAAGTCTATTGCAAACAAATATTTTATTTCATATCGTTTTACAGCTGCAGACTAGCTTTTAATATTTGTACCAGGGTGCGAAGAATGATCAAAATAAGATCTTTCTCAAGACTAATCGCTACAAAAAATTGAGTGCTTTCAATTTCTCGCGATCGACAAAGTTGCGCTGCGAGCAAAAGCATTTACAATCTCTCACGGGAAATATAAATGTTCGGAAAAATCACGAACGAGAAAATTTCGCTGCAAGCGTCGGCAGTTCGATCTTTCGGCGTCGGCAGTTCGATCTTTCGCGATCGTTCGTTTGTTGCGAGCGCTAGTTGCAACACTCAATCAGTAACTCGTATTGTGAAGATTGAATTTTTGAACAATCGCGATCGTTCGTCTGGACAATAAATTATGTAGCAGTTTGATGGAAAAAATCATTATTTTCTATTGCTTTGCTAGTATACTAGACTGAATTGCATTTCTTGAAGGAAACTTATGTATACAAGTTTGTAGATTTTAAAGACCTTTTGTTAGGAAAATTCCAACAAAAAAAATATAAAACTTTGTGTTTTGTTTGTGTATGGTCTCGTAATGTCTTTTAATGTTTCCTAATATGTATCCTTTAAGTTGTTTTCCGTCTGTGTCTTTATTATATGTAACAAGTTTTGTTTTGCCAATGTTTGACACTTTGCCTATTTTTATATCAAAAAAGCGAACGCACAAGAAAATAATTACACAAATCGTCCTTCGTCCGCATATTTCGTACAATAGACTAAAATCAATGATTGTTTGCAGCTACGCTCTACCTCTACCGACGAACCTTACAAATGCGAATGCATTGCTTACGTATTCGTTCGTGAGAGATCGTATGCAGCGAGTTTATGTATACAACTTTCAAACGAACGAGCGTACGAAAGCGATCGGTCGTGGGACGAGCGCTGATGCAGAAAATCATTCGCAATCGCTCGTTTGCTCAAGTATTTATCGCGATAAAATACAATCGCAAAACGAGCTAATATGAGAAGATCGAATTTTTGATCGATCGCGAGCGAATTTTTCCGCACCCTGATTTGTACTATAATTAAATTTAATATAAGCTAATCACTTTTTTAGACGTAAAATTTTGTGCTGCCGATTCATGAACGTTTCTACGCGCTGCTGATGCTGACATCTGCATTACTTGCTGAAAAAGTCGTGACATTTCAAAATAAATAATTGTTCATCTCCCACACTCGCATTGCTAATCATAATGTCGGCCGTTGTTAAAAAAACCACCAGAAGCACGAAGCTCTCACCGGTAAAAACAGACACTGCTACTCCTATATTCTCGAGAGGCCGTCGCGTTGAGAGCCCCACGGCAGCTTCGTGGTTACTCCAGCTGGAGGCGCAAATGGATCAGCAAAAGGAATGCATAATTGAACAGCTGAGTGAGCAGGTAAAGAACAGTGAGGAGAGGCTGATGCAAAAATGTAACGACCTTTCAGCTGAATTGCTAAACATAAAGAAGACAATAAAGTTCCTTGATGTGAGGCTAACAGCTGTAGAAGCCTCATGTGAAGAGTTGTGTGTGCTGCGGACTGAAGTACTTGCACTAAAAAGAGAGCCAGAGAGGAGAGAGAATGAAGCAGTTGCCACTGATCTCTTAATAAACGGCATACCTAACTCTACTAATATCAGCGGAGAGGATATCTTCTCGCGTATATGTAAGGCTGTTCAGCACGAACTGCCCCCAGTGCGCGAAGTTTTCCGGCTGCCAGCGAGGAACAATAAAAATGGTAACAACAAATCGGCGATCATCGTTAAACTTTTCTCCCAGCAAACTCTTAGTTAGCTATTTAAATCCATTGCTGGTTATTGTAAAGCCAACAAGTGGCCTCTTGCTCTGAGAGACATTGGACTGGATGATAATGCAAAGTTTTATGTGCACGAAAGTCTGACTAGTGATAATCGTGAATTAATGCATAATGCAGCTCAGCTTAAACAACCGAAACTTCTTGTTGCTGCTTTTTCGATACGTGGGCAAATCATGGTGAGAAAACGAGACGGCGACGAGGCCGTAAAAGTACTTGATAAAAAAGGTATCGATCGAATTGTCGGGGCAGCATAGAAGCAAAAATGACTTCTGCAAAATTAGATATAAGCTATTTTGATGTTATTACCTACTTATTGTATCTGTGTCCTTCTCCTTCTCCATTATTTTTCTATTTCTCTCTTTCTGTCTCTAACTATTGTTACTCTTGTTCCCTAGCCATGTTGTTCTGTACTTATCAGCATTTTAACCTCATTAGTATGTATGTTAGTTGTTTCTTCTATAGCTCATTCTTATGACATCAAACTTATCTGATATAAAACGTCTCTGGCGCTAATGACAATCAGAAATTGGTAGTTGATATCTTATGTAAGCAGTCAGCCGGATTTAATGTAGTTCACTTCAATGCGAGGAGTTTGAGCTTTGACAAACTTGACTATGTTCGATATATCTTTGATCAGTCCCTTGTCGATGTTATTTGCGTGTCTGAAACTTGGTTTAGTAATTGCATTACGGACCTTCAATGTTCTATCAACAACTATAGTCTCATTCGAAATGATCGAAAGCATAGGAAGGAAGGAGAGGTAGCAATGTATTGAAGAAATACTCTCAATGTAACAACAATTGCTAAATCTGCTGGCTCTGATACAGAATATATAATCCCTTAAGTGTCTGATGGTAAATTCCGAATCTTAGTTTCTTGTGTCCATAACCCAAATAAATGTTTTTCTCTAGATGCATACTTCACCGAGTTATCTTTGTTTTTAATAGACTATGAGCGTTACATAATTTGTGGTGATTTTTATGTAAACTTACTTTCTAATGATTCTTATACCAATGAACTTCGTAATCATGTATCAGCAGCTGGTCTAGCTATTTGCTAATGACATTATGCCCAGCAGCTATGCTAGTAACTGTCGACCAAGCCTTTTAGACTATTTTATTACTTCTGACCCTTCTCTAGTACTTAAATTTGACCAAATATCTTTCATATCGGACCATGATTTAATATTTTGTGCAGTTGATGTTGTGTTCGATCGTCCAGTGAGCACTATATTTATGTATCGTGATTATCGTTCATTGAATGTTGATGCTTTGTTTTCTGGCTTGTCCCATGTGTGTTGGAGAGAGTGTTGGTTACTTGATACAGCTGAGGAAAAGCTTAAATTTCTCAGTGAGAACTTAATCACGGTGTTTAACGCTCATTTCCCGATTCGTACTTCTTATATAAGGAATAAGTCGTGTCCTTGGTATACCAACCGAGTACATTTAGCAATAAGAAAACGAAATAAGTTGCATGCTAAATGGAGAAAATCACTGACGGATACTTCATTGTGTTTGTATTAATCTGCACGGAATGAAGCTACAGCTGTAATAAGCATGCTGTCGGGGATGATGGAATTCCTTTAAAGTTTCTTAAACTCGTTCTGCAGTTTATTATTAGTTCTCTCACCCATATAATAAATCACTGTTTTGCAAGTGGATGTTTTCCAGCAGCATGGAAAAAAGCTATTATATTGCCCATTGCAAGAAAGCTCCTGCGTCATCCCCTAGTGATTATAGGCCGATTAATATTTTTCCAGCCCTTTCTAAAGTATGCGAATCTCTAATGGCATAACAGATTTCAAATTATATTCAAAACAATAATCTGCTTTCTCCTTTGCAGTCTGATTTTAGGCCAAGGCATAGCTGTACTACTGCAATGGTTAAAGAACTGGATGATATAAGGACTCCCTTTGATAATGGCGAACTAACTGTTTTGTGTCTCTTAGATTTCTCTAAGGCATTTGACCTAGTTATAAATGCCCTGTTGTGCAAGAAACTTAAACACTATTTTGGATTTTCTGACAGTGCTATTAAGCTCATGACTAGCTGTCTTGGCGGCCGAGTTCAGCAAGTCAATGGATTGAATTCCTCGTCGCAGTTTAAATCTATTTCGGCCGGCGTTCGCCAGCGGTCTGTCCTTGGTCCTCTTTTATTCAGTAAATGATGTTTTTTCTGTTTGTAATTATGTTCACGTTCATGCCTATGCTGATGACATCCAACTATATTTGTCTAGTCGAGTTGGTCTAGTTGAAGATTTGTGCTATAAACTCAATTGTGATTTGTCTGCTATTGTAAATTGGGCGAAGAATAATGGATTTTTATTGAATGCTACTAAGTCATATGTAATGCCAATTTGTAACAAAGTGATCCAAACCGATAATATCGAAAAGCTGTGCTTTAAAGCACACTGACAAAATACAAAATTTAGGATTTATTGTAAATTCAACATTAACCTGTGCTGACCATATTGTTACGAAAATTACTTCTCTAAGTTCGTTTTGGATTGTGCTTGAAAATAAAACCACTTCAATTACTCAGCGCAAACGCAGTCAAAAACCAACAATCGCTTTATGTACAAATTTACACTTGCTACTACTTTACTTACTTACTTTACTGCAGCATTGCCACATACAAAATGTTTGAAAATTTTCTCAAATGTAACTCCACTGCTACTCAATTTGAAATAATATGTTGGAGAAAATGGTTAATATCAACTTGAGAAACATAGAAATCTCAAATGTTAGATAAATATTCTTTTGGTGTTTATTGGAATTGATAAATGTCTTTATATTATACCGACGTATCAATGAAAGTGAAAAACCAACACTTATGCTACCAGATTTCCGTGAATACAATTAAAATACGTAAGTATTGTTGCCATCATCAAACAGATATACTTTTGTTTTTATGATTCCGGCACAATAAGCAGCTTATTTGGTTAAGTGGGCGTGGCTCCTTGTTTGCAATCATAACTGTAAAGGACGAACTGCTTTGGTACTGCAAGGTACGTACATCGAAATTAGATAACAAACCGGCCGCCGCCTTTTATACTTGTTTACTTCCCGATCGTTCTCGCGCATTCCAATTGGACTAAAAAATTTAATTATCATTGCGAGTCCACTTGGCGGATATGATGGCGAAATTATAATACCATTGTGAAGGTATAGGCAACACTGAACTGAAAGGCATTTGTCAGCAATATCAGCATTGCATACATTTAGGGGATATGGTAATTTTGCAGAAAATATCGCAATGACGGTTCGAGGTGATGCTGGAAAGTTCGAGAACGGGTTACAATTCGGGCAAACAGGTATAAAAGGCAATCCGGTATAGCGCAGTGAGTCAGTTTTAGTTTCGACAAGCAATGGTGCAACAGGGATGCGAAACGTGAAGTGAAAATGTGAGAAGTGGTAAATAAAAAGACTGCGGTGGTGAACTGCATTCAAGAAATTCAGTGTGTTTTAACATATATTGGCACAATCCAGCGATGAGTATAAAAAATGTTTTACATACGGCAACATTTCGTCTAGTGTCAACAAGGGTAAAACATTTTGTTGCTTGAAATTATTTGTTTGCAAGAGGCACATTGTGCTGACTTGGAACGTTGTTGTTCACGTCACCAGCGGTCTGTGTTAACTTAAAGCGAGAGCGACACGAATTCGACGCTGAGTATTTTTATTGCGATTAACCCGAGTGCGTTGACAAGTAGAATCGGATATATTGGCTCGAAAATACGCTTTGATTGCGTTTAGCAAACTTGCGTCAGATTTGTAACTCAGAACTTCTTGTGGAGGAGCGCAGCAAACTTTGTATCCGCACAGCTGATCCGACTCTTTTTGTTATGGTTCCTGAGTCAAGTGACTGTTCGAACACTCGTCCAAATAGACTGCCAGCTGCCTATGAAATGTGCTAAGAGAACCTATTATAAAAATTGAAGTTGAACAGTTATTTAAATATTTGCTCGATAAAATGATTAGAATACATATTTTAAAACGTGCGGAAAACAAGAAAAATACTTTGCTACTTGTTTTCAGGTATAAATACGAAGCGTAGCAAGGTGCGATTCATAGTTGACTTTCATCACTTTCGGTGAATTAGACAATAATGAGGGTCTTATCAGTTGCATTGTTGGCTGTATTTTCGGTGTTTGCAGTACTGCAAACTGCTGAAGCGCAGAAAGCGCCATCGGTACCACCAGATCCAGCGGCACCATCAGCACCAACAACGGCATCATCAACGTCGACGGGATCCTCAGCGCCAACGGGATCATCAGCGCCAACGGGACCATCAGCGCCAACAGCAACGTCAGATCCAACGGCATCAACAGCGACAACGGGATCATCAGCGCCAACGGGACCATCAGCGCCAACAGCAACGGCAGATCCAACGACATCATCAGCTCCAACGGGATCATCAGCGCCAACAGCAACGGCAGATCCAACGACATCATCAGCACCAACGGGATCATCAGCGCCAACAGCAACGGACGATCCAACGACATCATCAGCACCAACGGGATCATCAGCGCCAACAGCAACGGAAGATCCAACGACATCATCAGCTCCAACGGCAACACCTGCGCAACCGGCAACACCAGCTCCAACGGTAACACCTGCGCCACCAGCAACACAAGCTCCAACGGTAACACCGGCTCCAACGGTAACACCAGCGCCACCGGCAACACCAGCTCCAACGGTAACACCGGCTCCCACGGTAACCCCAGCGCCAACGGCAACACCAGCTCCAACGGTAACACCTGCGCCACCAGCAACACAAGCTCCAACGGCAACACCTGCGGCACCGGCAACACCAGCTCCAACGGCAACACCTGCGACACCGGCAACACCAGTTCCAACGGCAACACCTGCGACACCGGCAACACCAGCTCCAACGGCAACACCTGCGTCACCAGCAACACCAGCTCCAACGGCAACACCTGCGACACCGGCAACACCAGTTCCAACGGTAACACCTGCGGCACCGGCAACACCAGCTCCAACGGCAACACCTGCGACACCGGCAACACCAGTTCCAACGGCAACACCTGCGGCACCGGCAACACCAGCTCCAACGGCAACACCGGGAACACCAGTTCCAACGGTAACACCTGCGGCACCGGCAACACCAGCTCCAACGGCAACACCTGCGACACCGGCAACACCAGTTCCAACGGCAACACCTGCGGCACCGGCAACACCAGCTCCAACGGCAACACCGGCAACACCAGTTCCAACGGTAACACCTGCGGCACCGGCAACACCAGCTCCAACGGCAACACCTGCGACACCGGCAACACCAGTTCCAACGGTAACACCTGCGGCACCGGCAACACCAGCTCCAACGGTAACACCTGCGCCACCGGCAACACCTGCTCCAACGGTAACACCTGTGCCACCGGCAACACCGGCTCCAACGGTAACACCTGCGCCACTGGCAACACCAGCTCCAACGGTAACACCTGTGCCAACGGCAAAACCAAACCCAGCTACAACAAAGAGGACAACTAGAAAACCCGTCACAAGGAGAACAACAAGAAGAGGAACAACCAGAAGAACCACCAGAAGACGTCCCACTCCGCGCAGAACCACCAGAAGACGCCCCACTCCCCGCAGAACCACCAGGAGACGCCCCACTCCGCGCAGAACCACCAGAAGACGCCCCACTCCACGCAGAACCACCAGAAGGCGCCCCATTCCGCGTAGAACCACTAGAAGACGACCCATTCCGCGCAGAACCACCAGAAGACGCCTCATTCCGCGCAGGACCACCAGAAGGCGTCCAATTCTAATGGTCTATAGTAAGTTGTAAAGCTGTAAGGAAACAAAAAAACATTGAAAAAGAAAACATTAAAATTATGAATTTGTAAATATTTAAAGACTCATACTACATAAGAGAAACTATAGGCAAATGTGAAATAGGGCAAATTTATCGCTTCATTAAAGATATGTATGGATGAGTCTCGAGAGATAAGATGATTGTGAGTCGGGAATAATTTTATTGGTGATTTGATATGCAACTTGGTTTGTCTGTCTTAATACTTAGTCAAAATGTTTTGGGCAGCCAATCTGGTTGTTAATAAAGACGTAATATTTGGCTTCGAAGGTCTTTCAGAATGAGTTATCTTTAAAGGATATGCAATGTTTTGATTTGGATTATTTAAAAGAGCACCAAGTATCCTCGAAACTGGTGTTCGAATGTCGTTAGAAGCTAAATGAGCCTTGCCACCACAATCACGCTAACAAACTTGCGAGGAGGGGTGTTTTAAGGACCTTTGACGCCTTAGTACCATTTTCTGGTTTGGGAAAAGCCGAAAACAAAGGACGAAATAAAAGGAATTGAACAACTAACCAAGACTAGGATATTCCAAAGCGTCGCACAGTGATTCGAAGTGGGACAAAAATAGAAAAGTTTTATGTTTCATTAAGCATGATCTCAAATTATTTCTTAATCGGGAAAATTTTGAGAGAGCTTCAGCATTTACAAGTTGATCAAAATCAAGAAATATGGTTTTGTGATAAAATGCAGTTCTGAGCGTCAACAATTGAAAACGAAACCAAAACACTATTTTCAATTCAATCGGAGAAATGTTGCTGCTGTGCACTTATAAGAGTCCAAAAAATCATTTCATGAGCTATTATGAAAAAAAAGTTGAATTTTTTGTTAAAATGTGATTTAATGTTAATATTCTCTGAAAATAAGAAGGCAGTTTTGTTAAAATTACGTTGCACTATTTACACTTGTTTACAATAAAGAAGAAAACTATGGGAGAAAAGTGCTTGTAAAATAGTTGTATTTCAATTAAACTGTTTGTGTGGGATTAAAAACATCGAATAAACTGAACTTTTTGAAAAATTACAATTATTTTCTTTCATCCTGGAAATTTTACTACAGCATTGCATCTTCAAAGCTGAGTCATCTCTATGTTAAGTTCTACGGAAATAAAAACAAAAAAAGCTGTGTTCAAGCAACTTCAACGCCTTCTTTCCACTTTTCAAAGGTCGAAACGAGAAAAACGCTGAAATACGTCTTTCGTTATTTTTCTTTAAGTATTTATATACATACTTATATACAAATTTTTAAAGCAATCCGAACAAAAAACAATATCCGCCTATGTAAGCTTCACCAACCCGTTTCCGACCTGTCAATTTTTCGAATCTCTATGCAAAAAGGGCATTTTTTTCTGAAAATTTATTGATTCTCAACTGGAGAAAACTATAATTCTCAACTGGAATTTAAAGGTGATTCTTCAAGGTCTCAGAAGTACTGCCTAAAAGCATGCCTCAAAAATGTAAAATACAACAAGTATTGTAAATAAATATTTTATTTCATATCCTTTCACAGCTGCAGACTAACTTTTAACATTTTTACTATAATTAAATCTAAAATAATATTTCATACATTAAAATTGAAAAAAAAACATTTATAAAACAAACTTTAAGGATAAAGTTAAATGATTATAAATTAAAAGATACAACTGAAAATAACCAAAAATATAAAATTAAAAAAAATTTTAAATATTCAGCCAATTCAAACATAGGTATAATAGACAAATTCAATAGGGGTATAGATGACTAGTTTACAGGAAAAATCTCGTATCTTTGTACTATTTTTAATGGAAAATGTTGTGTTGATTCCGAATCTGCCTTCAGTTTTTTTTTATCACCATGTTTTCATCATCATATTGGAGAAAATGGTTAATATCAACTTGAGAATCATAGAAATCTCAAACCTTGGAGAAATATTTTGTTGGTGTTTATTGGGATTGATAAATGCCTTCATATGTTACGTGTCTCCCACATTACGGCGGTTAAAATTCAGCATAGAGGCCCTGCAGGATGCCAACTTCCCGTAACTATCTTGACGAGTGCAGATCTTCCAGCCTACACTTTTACATATGACTGCAGGTGTGGTGGAATTTGAGGGGAGTATTTCCTTGGTCAACCCGCGTACACTTGGCTTTTTAATTTACCCGAAGCTTCAGCGGGGGTGGGTCGAATAAGGACAACCAGGTTCACTAGAACACTCACTCATATGGCCTGCATTCAACATCAGCCCCAACCGAATTGGAAAACAACTATAACCAGAAGAAAAGTTTTATGCACACGATTGCATGAAAAAATAATACAACAACAGAATACATCTGTAGAAATCAAATCGGACAGACGCTCGCACTCTGGACGCATGGCATTCCCAAAACCCTTCTCCCCTAGTATCCCGAATAATCTGTTGTCGGATACTCCTTGCCTTCCCTACCAATGTTCCTAATAGCTGTTACCAGAAACCCAATTACAACAAAATATTTCCTCCTCCCTTATTCCCAGGTCAAACTCAAATTAGCTCAATTTATCATATTAAAAAAATAACCTTTGTTAAAAAATTAAACATAAAATCATAACCTTTTTTTTTTTGTAAAGAAAGTGCATTGATAAAAATTCAAATCTGAAGCCAAAAATTAATTTGCACACAAAAAAAATCGTAAGCCTAAATATGTACAGTAGCAATTTATAATATTAACAATTTTTCTTTAATTTTCCTTTAATTCTTAATATTAACTTTATCTCAATCCAAAGATTTACAATTCGAGCAATTTTACCTTTTAACCCCTTTTAACCGGAAAAAAATTTAGCCAAAGTTTTAATATAATTTCCAATAATTTTAATTTCAAAACAATTTGAACTTTATTTTTCTTCATGAAAACAAATCTTGAATTAAGTAGTAAATTTTAAGCAAATTAAAACTGTAAGCAATCTATTTATATAGATAAATGAAAGTCCAAACAAGAAAACATACGATTTTTTTAGTAAGAATTTTCTTTGGGGTTTTTTCTCTTTTGTTTAATAGGTTTGTATTTTAGGAAAATGTGCCAAAAGAAAGGATTGAACTTACATGACTGTGTGTTGGCGTGTATGTGTAGTCCATCGTTGGACCCATCGATGCAGATGTACACTGAAAAAAAATATGCAAGCACAACCACCAAAGCGTGGTTGAGGTTTGGCACAACACAAAATATAAAAACCTGCATTCTTTTTAAGCTTTCGTTCTTTTTTCTTTTAGTTTTTTTCCTTTTCTTCCGAGCATTTATCTATACACTTCTTTTCTCTTTTCACTATATTTTTGTTCTCTAAAACTTTCACACTATGGTTATAAACCACATGGTTTCACTGTCTGCTAATTCCGCTAAAACTGGTATGGTTCTATTTACCAGGAGGAGGAAGCTTGATAGAGTCGTTCCCCCCCACACTCAAGGGGGTCACTATCCAGCTATCCAAAGAGGTGAAATATCTGGGAGTTATCCTAGATGATAAACTCCTTTGGAAATCTCACGTAGAACTAAAGACATCGAAAGCACAGTCGGCTTTCTGGCAATGTAGAGGTGTATTTGGGAAAACGTGAGGTCTTTCCCCTAGCAACATCCTCTGGATCTACAAAGCTATGATAAGACCCATCATCTCCTACGCATCGGTAGTCTGGATGAGCAGACTCTCTCTTGCAGGGGTCAAGAGAACCTTGTCCAGATTGCAGCGCACTGCGGCCATATGTTGTACAGGAACCTTCCCAACAACTTCTGGCCCATCGCTAGATGCCCTGGTGAGCCTTCCTCCACTTGATGTTTTCATCCAGGGAGAGGCCCTTAAGGCCATCCGAAGACTAAAACACATGGCCAGCGGTATGGCGCTTGTCCGGCACTGGTCAATTGTGCTGGCACCGACATAGACCTCACAGTCATGTCCATGTCCCTCGACTCCATGCTTTCAACTGTCATACTAAAAAAGTGGTACATAGTGTTGCTGCCTGAGGCTCACTCTTGGTCGGTTCCTGAGGATGAGCCCGGTAAACACTGCTTCCGTATATTCACGGATGGCTCCAGAACGGAAGAGGGTTCTGGCTCTGGGGTCTTCGTTGAGTCCACGGGGACTAGACGGTTCTTTGCCCTAGGCTCGCACGCATCTGTGTTTCAGGCAGAGGTGCATGCAATACTTGAGGCGATGAACTTTGTCATAGAGAGTAGGTGGAGAGGCAGGCCCATCTGTGTCTGTAGCGACAGCCAAGCTGCACTTATGGCTTTGGACAGCCCTCTAACCACCTCTATGCTAGTCAAGTCCTGCAAATCCAGGCTTAATTATGTCGGCAAATACAATAGCCTGATGCTCACCCGGGTCCCGGGACACGCAGGAATTGCGGGTAACGAGACCTCGGATTCCTTAGCTAGAATGGGCTCTGAGGCTGATTTTGTTGGCCCTGAGCCTGTTCTGCCACTCCCATCTGCAGTCATCAAAGCCACTGTTAACGAATGGGTCACTATGACCCAGGAGCGAGCATGGCAGGCTGAGAGCGGCTGCAGGTGGACGAAACTTATGCTTCCCGCCATATCCGACAAATGCTCACAGTTTCTTTTGTCACTAGGCAGAAGGGACTATAGGTAGATGGTCGGGCTAATGACGGGCTTTTTTTTATGGGCAAAGCACATGGAAATGGTAGGCATATCTGACAGTACCCTATGTTCTGCCTGTGGGGAGGACGTTGAGACGGCGGAACACTTCTTGTGTTTCTGCCCCGCGTTCGCTCGTATCAGGTTTGAGACGTTTGGCAGTGATGTGCTAAGAAGCGACCACCTGGGCTCCTTGGAACCCCAGGATCTATCAAGGTTTCTTCGGAAATCGGGTAGATTTAAAGTATATTAACAGGGAACAACAAGTCGTAGTACAATAGACGTATAATTGTCTGAGTGCTGCGCTTGCTAGATCGTTCTGACAAGGAAAAAAATGGTTTTAAACAATTTTCTTTCTCTTTTCCCGCCTTTTCCTTTCTAATCAATCTGACGACATGTTTTTGTCCCCTTCTTGTTCACTTTACACGATTTCTTTTTTTTCTTACAAATCTCATTCCTTATAATTTAAAACCCTTTTGTTCCAAATTTTAAGTGTTACTGCTGTTGTGGTTGTTGTTGTGAAATTTTCCGAAGTAGGAGTGTTGTTGTTGCTGTGGTTTAATTTTAAATTTTCCCGAATTTGGAGTGTTGTTGTTGTTGTGATCGTTTCTCACGCTTAAATTTTCTTGAGCTGCACCAGACTGATTGTGGTTTTGTTTTTGGTGAAAACCAAGTTTTCGCGCCGATGTTTAGTGTTTTAGTTGGTTTTTTTCGTGTTTCGCCGTGCTTAATTTTCAAAGAATATATGGGGTTTCGTTCGTGCTAGTACATGTATGCTTTTTTTTTGTATATGCACAAGATGTCGAACAGGGTTTTTTTCCCATTTAAAAAGTTGTCTTTTCTTAATTTCTTTCCATTTGTTCACGCAACGTTTTTTTTCAAACTTTAGTTCGTGTGTCGCTCAACGTTTTTAAACGATTTTCTTTAAATCTTAATTTATTTATAAGCGCGACTCGCGGCCCGACGGCATTCCACAGTCGTGCAGCGATTCAGCGAGGCAGCTTTCTGTATAGTATCCTTCTTTCTTTTCTGGTATTGTCTCAAAACAACGCCAAGCCGTTTTGTCACCTTGTTGCGTCCTGACCTGCGTTATTCCGTATATGTTTGCATGTTCATAACTTTACATGGGTTTGTGCGTTTGTGCATACTTTTATGACCCCACCAAAATTGGTCCGCTTAGCAACAGCGCAAAACAACCAACAACATTCAATAGAACTCTGGCTTTTATCAACAACTTCGCGGATCAACACTAACTGTCGATCACAACAATTTGATTTGCATTGCGCTACGACACCATATTTGTGCATCACAACAACCACATTTGATTACCATTGCGCTACAACATCCAATTCGCACATTACAACAACCACCTACGCACTTGCTGGGGCTGTACAACAACCACGCTCAGTCGCAACCACAGCTAAGGCTTGATTACACGTAACGAGTAGAGCGACGAGACAGCAACTCGAACGAGTACTCGTTTCGTCTAAACGGTAAGGCGAGTTCTTGATTGAGTCAGTGACTGATGAAAGTGGCGAGAGAGTCACTAGAATCACATTTTGTTTGCTACGCCGAGCAATACTTTACCGTTATATTTTTCTCTTTTCGCGGAATCGCTCGTCACATGCGGAATCGCTCGTGACATGCGGTATGCGTCACACACCACTTTTCGCTCGGTTGAGTTTTATTGCGCGAGTTGCTTAGTTCATTTGGTGCATTGTAAAACCAAAATAAATCAAAATACGTTTGAACAACTCGTCGCTTTTGCTCGCTATCCCAATTCTTTCGGCCTAGTACCATTTTGATGTCTCGTCACTCGACTCGTTACGTGTAATCAAGCCTTTAAACTCAAACCTACGCACACTTATACGAATGTATCACAACATTTTTGCGTACGTAAAAGGTTGAGTGATGTTGCGTGAGTGGTTTGAGTGCTTGTCGCAGCTTTGAGCAATTTGCGCAAATGGTTTCAGGGGTTCCAAAACCGACGTATCAATGAAAGTGAAAAATCAACACTTATGCTACCGAATTTCCGTGAATACAATTCAAGCACAGAAGTATTGTTGCCATCATCCAACACATGAACTTTTGTTTTTATGATTCCGGCACAATAAGCAGCTTATTTGGTTAAGTGGGCGTGGCGCCTTGTTTGCAATCATAACTTTAAAGGACGAATTGCTTTGGCACCGCAAGTTACGTACATCGAAATTAGATAAGAAACCGGCCGCTGAACCGAAAATATCTCAAAGACGGTTCGAGGTGATGCTGAAAAGTTCGAGAACGGGCTACGCTTCGGGCAAACAAGTACAAAAGGCAGCCATACATAGCGCAGTGAGACAGTTTTGGTTTCGAAAAGCAATGGTGCCTTAGGGATGCGAAAAGTAAAGTGAAAATTAAATGACTCTGAGAAATGGTAAATAAAGTGACTGCGGTGGTGAACTGCATTCAAGAATTTCAGTGTGTTTTATATTGGCACAATCCAGCGATGAGTATAAAAAATATTTTACATACGGCAACATTTCGTCTAGTGTCAACAAGGGTAAAACATTTTGTTGCTTGAAATTATTTGTTTGCCAGACGCACACACTGTGCTGACTTGGAACGTTGTTGTTCACGTCACCAGCGGTCTGTGCAAACTTAAAGCGGGAGCGAAACGAATTCGACGCTGAGTATTTTCATTGCGATTAACCCGAGTGCGTCGACAAGTAGAATCGGATATATTGGCTCGAAAATACTTTCATAGCGTTTAGAAAACTTGCGCCAGATTTGTAACTCAGAACTTCTTGTGGAGGAGCGCAGCAAATTTTGTATGCGCAGAGCTGATCCGATATTTTTCGTTATGTTTCCTGCGTTAAGTGACTGTTCGATCACACGTCCAAATAGACTGTCTCCAGCTGCCAATGAAATGTGCTAAGAGAACCTATTATAAAAATTGAAGTTGAACAGTTATTTCAATATTTGCTCGATAAAATTATTAGAATACATATTTGAAAACGTTCGGAAAACAAGAAAAATACTTTGCTACTTGCTTTCAGGTATAAATACGAAGCGTAGCAAAGTGAGATTCATAGTTGACTTTCATCACTTTCGTTCAATTAGACAATAATGAGGGTGTTATCAGTTGCATTGTTGGCTGTATTTTCGGTGTTTGCAGTACTGCACACTGCTGAAGCGCAGAAAGCGCCGTCGGTACCACCAGATCCAGCGGCACCATCAGCGCCAACAACGGCATCATCAACGTCAACGGGATCCTCAGCGCCAACGGGACCATCAGCGCCAACAGCAACGGCAGATCCAACGGCATCATCAGCACCAACGGGATCATCACCGGCAACGGGATCCTCAGGGCCAACGGCATCATCAGCACCAACGGGATCATCAGCTCCAACGGGATCATCGGCGCCAACCGGACCATCAGCGCCAACAGCAACGTCAGATCCAACAACATCATCAGCGCCAACGGTATCATCAGCTCCAACGGGATCATCGGTGCCAACCGGACCATCAGCGCCAACAGCAACACCAGCTCCAGCGGTAACACCTGCGCCACCGGCAACACCAGCTCCAACGGTAGCACCTGCGCCACCGGCAACACCAGTTCCAACGGTAACACCAGCTCCAACGGTAACACCAGCGCCAACACCAAAACCAACGCCAAAACCAAACCCGGCTACAACGTCAACGGGATCCTCAGCGCCAACGGGACCATCAGCGCCAACAGCAACGGCAGATCCAACGGCATCATCAGCACCAACGGGATCATCACCGGCAACGGGATCCTCAGGGCCAACGGCATCATCAGCACCAACGGGATCATCAGCTCCAACGGGATCATCGGCGCCAACCGGACCATCAGCGCCAACAGCAACGTCAGATCCAACAACATCATCAGCGCCAACGGTATCATCAGCTCCAACGGGATCATCGGCGCCAACCGGACCATCAGCGCCAACAGCAACACCAGCTCCAGCGGTAACACCTGCGCCACCGGCAACACCAGCTCCAACGGTAGCACCTGCGCCACCGGCAACACCAGTTCCAACGGTAACACCAGCTCCAACGGTAACACCAGCGCCAACACCAAAACCAACGCCAAAACCAAACCCGGCTACAACGAAGAGGACAACTAGAAAACCCGTCACAAGAAGAACAACAAGAATAGGAACAACCAGAAAAACTACGAGAAGAACAACCAGTAGACGCCCCACTCCGCGCAGAACCACCAGAAGACGCCCGACTCCACGCAGAACCACCAGAAGACGCCCCACTCCGCGCAGGACCACTAGAAGACGCCCCATTTCGCGCAGGACCACCAGAAGACGCCCCATTCCGCGCAGGACTACCAGAAGACGCCCAATTCCGCGCAGAACCACCAGAAGACGCCCCATTCCACGTAGAACCACCAGAAGACGCCCCATTCCTCGAAGGACCACCAGAAGGGTTCCAATACGCGTCAATGGTGTATAGTAAGTTGTAAAGCTGTAAGAAAAAAAAGCATTGAAATGCATTTATAATGCGTGTGAAATTATGAAATTGTAAATATCTAAAAACTCATACTACGTAAGAAAAACTATTCGAACATGTGAAATATGGCAAATTTATAACTTCATTAAAGATTTGTATGAATGAGCCTCAAGAGATGAGATGATTGTGAGTTGGGGATAATTTTATTGGTGATTTTATAGGCAATTTGGTTTGTGTGTCTTAATACTTAGTAAAAATGTTTTTGGGCAGCCATTCTGGTTGTTAATAAAAACATAATATTGCTTCTCATTGTTGCTATTTGGCTTCGACGGTCTTTCAGAATGAGTTATCTTTTTCGATTTTGATTATTAAAAAGAGCACCAGGTATCCTCGAAACTGGTGTTCGGATGTCTTTAGAAGCTAAATGAGCCTTGCCACCACAATCACGCTAACAAACTTGCGAGGAACACCTTTGACGGCTTAGTACCATTTTCTGGTTTGGGAAAAGCTGAAAAGAAAGGACGAAATAGAAGGAATTGAACAACTAACCAAGACTAAAGCGCCGCACAGTGATCCGAAGTGGGACAAATTAGGAAAATTTTATGTCACCGATTTCAAAGAAATTGTCGTCATTTGAAAGATTTCATTAAGCATGATTTTTTAATCGGGCAAATTTTGAGACAGCTATAGCATTTACAAGTTGATCAAAATCAAGAAATATGGTTTTGTGATAAAATGCAGTTCTGAGCGTAAACAATTGAAAACGAAACCATAACACTATGTTCGCTTCAATCGGAGAAAATGTTGCTGCTGTGCACTTTTAAGAGTCCAAAAAATCATTTCACGAGCTATTATGAAAAATAAGTAAAATTTTTTGTTAAAATGTGATTTAATGTTAATATTGAGCCATGGTCGCCAAAATATCGTAAGCGCCATTAAATTTGTTTTTGATTGAAAATAAAAGTTTACCATAAGATGGATCTGTCTGCAAAATTACAAATCTTAGTATTGAATAACTTCCGAGAAAACGAGTCATCAATTTTATCGTTTGAATTGTTTACTTGTTTGCATGGTTGCAGAATTATCGTAAGCGCCGCTATGAAAACAAGCAACTTCCAACTGCAACCTAGCTAACTGCAATTTTTTATTTCTCCTTACACATTCTGTTTTGTGCGTGATTACAAAAGTTTTGTTAATTTTGGTAGAGAAAACATCCACGTAAATAATGGAATCTTTGGCTGCAAATTATTATGTTTTTTTATTATGTTTTTAACCCTTTTGGGACAGTTTTTAACCCGGTTATGCAAAAAGTACAAAATTTGGCTATTAAACTATTTTAGACCTAAATAGGCTATTTTAAAGATTTGAAAAGCTTATGTCCTTCCTACAAAGTCCTGTGAGAAGTGCTCATAAGCAACAATTGTCCATAGTGGTAAATATCACAGGACAACAAATTTCGCAATTTCTGGATTTGACATCAGTTCTAGCCTAGAACCCCTAGACCCCTTATTAGCCTAGAACTTCTAGGTTAATTAGCGGTCACTTAATTCGAATCCGCAAACGGTTTTTGAAACTTAGTTTGCGTTTTGGCAAAAAGTGGACGTGTCACTTTTTTGAATTATCCTTGACTTTTCGACATTTCAGACCGTAAACCTATTAACATGATTTTATTTATGTTGTTGCAATTACAACATCTCATGGCTTTTTTTTTTTAAACTACTCATTTTTATGTGTTCTACAATTCCGTGGTAAGGTCAGAAAATGTTGTATTTCAAGGTGTTTCTTTTGATGGTGAAAATAATACAGATTTTTCGTTAATCAAGTAACGAGGTATATATACCATATCAAAAGAAGACACATTATTCAATACAACCGAGGGAACAGTTCCTGTTTTCAAATTTGTTTATCGGTGTTTCAAAAATAACTTTAAACCAATAATGCATGCACAAAATTGAAGCATTTAATAACATAATATAAAATGAAAACACAAAAACCTTCTCCTGTAAAATTACGAATTTGGCACTTACAATATTTTGGCGACTACGGCTCGATATTTTCTGAAAATAAGAAGGAAAGTTAAGAAAGGCAATTTTGTTAAAATTACATTGCATTATTTACACTTGTTTACAATAAAGAAGAAAACTATGGGTGAAAACTATTTGTAAAATAAATCTATTTCAATTAAACCGTTTGTGTGGGATTAAAAACATCGTTCTTGATGATAGTGAAACTGAACAAACTGAACTTTTTGAAATATTACAATTATTTTCTTTCATCATGGAAATTTTACTACAGCATTGCATCTTCAAAGCTGAGTCATCTCTATGTTAAGTTCACGGAAACAAAAACAAAAAAATCTTTCTTTCAAGCAACTTCAACGCCCTCTTTCCACCTTTCAAAGGTCGAAAAGAGAAAAACGCTGAAATACGTATTATTATTTATGTTTCATTATTTTTCTTTAAGTATATATATACAAACTTTTAAAACAAACCGACCAAAAAACAATATCCGTCTATGTAAGCGGAATTCTGGATAGGACAGTGGTACTAGCCGCTCGATATCTGCCGCATACGTCTGCAGCGCCTCGTTGGCTCTTTGTCTACGGCTCTTCAGCTCGCATTTTGTTGTCCTCGTCACCGTATCTGGCTGCCAGTGCCCTTATGACGGTCTCGTAATCACCTCTCAGACCTTTCGGAACTGTTTTTATTACCTCAGCCGCAGGGCCTCCTAGAGCCACTATCAGTCTCCGACTTTTCGTAACATCGATCCACTGACTCTCCAAAGCAACCACATCGAATTGTAGTTTGAATGTGTCGAACGACGTAGTACCATCATAAGTAGGCACTTCTATGGCAAAACTTTCCCCAAATGACTGCACCCTTGCTCGCAGCTGTACCTCTCTAAGCCGCTCGCCGATTTTTCTGTTCACCAAATATTCCAGACTGTCAACTCGTTTGTCTAAATGTTCTACTCGCGTCTCCAGGTGCTGGACTTTCACATTAATCCTGTCTGAAATTTCTGCTGGACAACTCTCGATTTGCATTTCCAAGTTTTGCTGGCATTTCTCGGTTCGCCGCTTCCATTTTCCGGTTGAAAGTCTCGAACATGCCTTTCATTGCGACCATTACCTGGCTCGTGTCCATGGCTTGTGGTGGCGCAGCCGCTGCAGGCGTATTTTGCATCGACGCAGCACCCGCAGGCGATTTCATCATTTTGGCCGAGGCCTCTAGCACTTGCGTTCCAAACTCGTGAGCAGCTCAATCGATGCCTCATAATTCACACGCCTCCCGCAAGCGCAGCTGAAACTCTACCTTTCCGCCAGCAGTCGGCAAATTCCAGGCAGCCAGTTCCTTCATCAGCTGGTTCACCTTCAGCTGCTCGAGTTTAACTATGTCTGCGTTTTTATAATTTTATTTATTTTGTTTGTTTCCTTTCAGTAGCACAATCCCACTTCTGATACCAAATGTTACGAAAATGACTTCTCTAAGTTCGTTTTTGGTTCAGTTTAAGTTCAATTACTCAGCGCAAGACGCAGTCAGAAACCAACAATCGCTTTATTTACAGAATTACTTTTTGCTTGTATCTACACTTGTTACTACTTTGCTTGTTCAAATCGGACTCGATCCTCTGCGCTGCACACTGCTACCTTTTATACCTGTATGGTTATCGCGCCAACTGTTCTTCCACATTCCAGTTGATCTTTTTCTCTTGATCTTTCTCGCATATACCACTGCCTTCACAAGCTATCCTTGCCATATCGGAATTATAGCAAGTCTGCCGTACTCGAAAGTTCATGCCTAAAAGTATGCCCGTTAAAGCATTTATGCATAGCACAGCACAGAGTGCCTCATCGTATGAACTACTCACTAAACAAATACGCAAGCAAAATATAAATTAATATTAGTTTAACAGAACTGAATGCTGTACCAACCACACTGAAGGGAGATACCCCCGGCCGCGACAAAATAATTATAAAATGCTTAAAAATATTCCACACATAGTTAAACACAGAGTACTAAACATTTATTATACAATCATTCCTCTACAAAAACCACTGAAACAATCAGATTCACTAGATGGTTACCGACCAATTCCACTCCTCTCTTGTGTTGGCAAACTAATGGAAAATTCTGTAGCGAAACGACTAGTCTGGTTCATGCAAAAAAAACAAATTAATGGCACAAACCAAGTTGCATACAAAAACAAAAAAAAAGCACACTTGACGCACTCTTGTTCTTAGACCAAATAACAACAAAAGCATTATCAACCCGCAACCATATGTCAATCATATCAATTGATTTTGAGAAAGCGTTTGACAGCCAAATCTCTATAAAACGAATTTAATAAACTCAGTACAGACATCAACGAATGGTGCAAGTGGAATGGAGCAAAGATCTCGACAACAAAATGCAAAATTTTACACATCTGCAGGAAAAGGGAATACAGCCCCCCAATACTTCACCTAAATAACACAACAACAAATTACGCCGACAAACTAAAAATCCTAGGTCTCACTTTCAATAAAAGATACAACTGGAAAGAACATGTTGAATGCTTTAAAGAAGAACTATCGAAGAGACTCAACAAAATGCCTCACTTTCACTTGCTCACTTTCTCACTTTGCTTTCACAGCAATACACACATTAACACCTCCATAAACATTTTAAAAGCGATTCTAATATCCAAACTAGACTACGGACTTGCTATAAACGGACAAATGGGACCTAAATCGTCTTATAAAACAACACTTAACAAACATACGAATGGAAGAATGGGAAAATTACCAACATTACTACAAAAACTACAACATGGAAGCCAAACCGACATCATTCCCTAGTGACTGCAAAAGAATATACATAAAAAATTCACACGGTTAAGACTAGGAAACACATTACTTACACACCAACACCTAATGGACAGAACAAGCGCACCTCTATGCAAACTGTGCAACACCCAGCAAGTCTCAATACAACACATCACAGAAGAATGTTATGTTATTAAACAAACACAAGAACAACTCAACCTACCCCCTATATCAGCCCTACTCAGCAACTTCACCAAAGAAAATATATATAATGTTATGATGGACTTTCTCCAAGAAGTTGTTCGCCATTGCTTTTAAGGATGCATTGCTTTGGCACCGCAATGTATAGGGTTTTCCAACAAGAGGTGTTATTTTGGTACTCAAAGAAAAATGCAATTTTTGGAGATAAATGATCGGATGTTTATTTCATAACAAAGAGGAAGGTATGCCGTTAATAATGAAAAACAACATCAGCCAAATGGCTACCACGACCACGCTTACAGGACCATATCCTTTTCATGAAATTTTCCATAACCAAATCGCAAAGTGGCTGCCCTATGTCCTCGATAGCCCCACGAATTCTATCTTTGAGGTCTTGAATCGACGCTGGGCTGTTGGCGTACACCTTATCTTTCACCTGGCCCCAAAGGAAGAAGTCGCAAGGTGTTAAATCACAAGATGTCGGTGGCCAATTGTGATCACCTCTTCCAGAGATAACACCCAGAGGACCCAATCAGCAAAGACACGACGTTGTTGATGATCGGTCGGCTTGAGTTCTTGTGTTAACTGAACTTTATAAGCCTTAAGACCCAAGTTTTTATGCAAAATACGGTGTAATGACGTTTTTGGAATGCCCAATTCTAAAGGACGACGAGGAATCGACAAACCTGGGCTTTCTTCAACACTTTGGGCTACAGTAGCAATATTCTCAGTTATTCTTGAGCAACGTGCTCGGGTTTTATTCTTCACATCACTAACTTGTCCCAACAGCTCGAATTTTCCCACCAATTTCTGTATTGCGGTCCGACAAGGTGCTTCACGACGGCCCAAAAATGCTTTAGTTTTGCGAACTGTGACTGCAAGATTTTCACCATTTTTGTAGTAAATTTTAATAATTTCAATGGGTTGTTGAAGCGTGTATCGTTCCATTTTTAGTAATGGCGGAGTTTCTACTTGTCAAATGTCAAATAATAAAAGCTTCATAAGTGACAGCTACCGAAATACCAGGTGATTCAAAATAACACCTCTTGTTGGAAAACCCTATATATACATTGAAATTTAGTAAGAAACCTCTCGTATCAAGCACACATAACATCATGTCCTTCTAGTAAAAATGCGGGACTCTTCCCATAGGCAACATGACAACACTGAACAAGCATTTGTTGGCAATATCAGCATTGCATTCTTTTAGGGGACATGGTAGTTTTGCGGGAAATATCGCAAAGACGGTTCGAGGTGATGCTGAAAAGTGCGAGAACGAGTTACGCTTCGGGCAAACAAGTACAAAAGGCAGCCAGGTATAATGCAGTGAGTCAGTTTTGGTTTCGACAAGCAATGATGCCACACGGATACGAAAAGTAAAGTGAAAATTAAATGACTGGGAGAAATGGTGAATAAAGTGACTGCGGTGGTGAACTGCATTCAAGAATTTCAGTGTGTTTTATATTTTCACAATCCAGCGATCAGTTTAAACAATTTTTTTACATACGGCAACATTTCGTCTAGTGTCAACAAGGGTAATACATTTTGTTGTTTTGAAATTATTATTATTGTCATTTTATTTGTTTGTCAGACTGTGTTGACTTAGAACGTTGTTGTTTACGTCACCAGAGGTCTGTGTTAACTTAAAGCGGGAGCGAAACGAAACGCTGAGCATTTTCATTGTGATTAACCCGAGTGCGTCGACAAGTAGCATCGGATATATTGGCTCGAAGACACGCTTTGATTGCGTTTAGCAAACTTGCGTCAGATTTGTAGCTCAGAACTTCTTGTGGAGGAGCGCAGAAAATTTTGTATGCGCACAGCTGATCCGACTCTTTTTGTTATGGTTCCTGAGTCAAGTGACTGTTCGATCACACGTCCAAATAGACTGTCTCCAACTGCCTACGAAATGTGCTGAGAGAACCTATTATAAAATTTAAAGTTGTTAACAGTTATTTCAATATTTGCTCGATAAAATTATTAGAATACATATTTTAAAACGCGCGGAAAACAAAAAAATACTTTGCCGCTTGTTTTCAGGTATAAATACGAAGCGTAGCAAATTGAGATTCATAGTTGACTTTCAACACTTTCGTTCAATTATACAATAATGAGGGTGTTATCAGTTGCATTGTTGGTTGTATTTTCGGTGTTTGCAGTACTGCAAACTGCTGAAGCGCAGACAGCAACACCAGAGCCAACGGGAACGGCAGATCCAACGGCATCATCAGCGCCAACGGAATCATCAGCGCCAACAGCAACGGACGATCCAACGGCATCATCAGCGCCATCAGCAACGGACGATCCAACGACATCATCAGCGCCAACAGCAACGGACGATCCAACGGCATCATCAGCACCGACGGCATCATCAGCGCCAACAGCAACGGACGATCCAACGGCATCATCAGCGCCATCAGCAACGGACGATCCAACGGCATCATCAGCGCCGACGGCATCATCAGCGCCAACAGCAACGGACGATCCAACGGCATCATCAGCGCCAACAGCAACGGACGATCCAACGGCATCATCAGCGCCATCAGCAACGGACGATCCAACGGCATCATCAGCACCGACGGCATCGTCAGCGCCAACAGCAACGGACGATCCAACGGCATCATCAGCGCCAACAGCAACGGACGATCCAACGGCATCATCAGCGCCATCAGCAACGGACGATCCAACGGCATCATCAGCACCGACGGCATCATCAGCGCCAACAGCAACGGACGATCCAACGGCATCATCAACGGTAACACCAGCGCCACCGGCAACACCAGCTCCAACGGTAACACCTGCGCCAACGCCAGCGCCAACACCAAAACCAACCCCAGCGCCAACGCCAAAACCAACCCCAGCGCCAACGCCAAAACCAACCCCAGCCCCAACACCAAAACCAACCCCAGCGCCAACGCCAAAACCAACCCCAGCGCCAACGCCAAAACCAACCCCAGCCCCAACACCAAAACCAACCCCAGCGCCAACGCCAAAACCAACCCCAGCGCCAACGCCAAAACCAACACCAGCGCCAACGCCAAAACCAACCCCAGCGCCAACGCCAAAACCAACCCCAGCCCCAACACCAAAACCAACACCAGCGCCAACGCCAAAACCAACGCCAAAACCAAACCCAGTTACAACGAAGAGGACTACTAAAAAACCTGTCACAACCAGAAAAACTACGAGAAGAACCACCAGAAGACGCCCCACTCCGCGCAGAACCACCAGAAGACGCCCCACTCCACGCAGAACCACCAGAAGACGTCCCACTCCGCGCAGAACCACTAGAAGACGTCCCACTCCGCGCAGAACAACCAGAAGACGTCCCACTCCGCGCAGAACTACCAGGAGACGTCCCACTCCGCGCAGAACCACTAGAAGACGTCCCACTCCGCGCAGAACCACCAGAAGACGCCCCACTCCGCGCAGAACCACCAGAAGACGCCCCATTCCGCGCAGGACCACCAGAAGACGCCCCATTCCGCGCAGGACTACCAGAAGACGCCCCATTCCGCGCAGGACTACCAGAAGGCGTCCCATTCCGCGCAGGACCACCAGAAGACGCCCAATTCCACGCAGGACAACCAGAAGGGTTCCAAGACGTGTCAATGGTGTATAGTGTTGTTCACCAAAACTAAAACCAAAACGAAATCGATAATATTCTTAAACGCTTTAGAAAAAAAAACAAAAAAAGGCATTGAAATGCATTCAAAATGCGTGTAAATTTATGAAATTGTAAATATTTCAAAACTCAGGCTATATAAAAAAATATTCGAGCATGTAAATTTATCGCTTCATTAAAGAGAGATGGGATGATTGTAAGTCGGGGATAATTTTATTGGTGATTTGATATGCCACTTGGTTTGTCTGTCTTAATTTAGTGCAAAAAAAAATACTTAGTAAAATTGTTTTGGACAGCCATTCTTATTTGGCTTCGAAGGTCTTTCAGAATGAGTTATCTTCTAAGGATATGCAATGTTTTGATTTGGAGTTCGATTTGGAGTTTGATTTGGAGTTCATAAGTTCTTAACCTTGTTACCCTACTTTTATGAAATTTCGAAGATATACATACGTAACTAAATACAAAATTCGTTTGTTTTATATAATTCGAGCACGACGCCACTGTGGTGTCACCGGACGTCATAGTGTTAATCCTTCGTTGACCCAGTCGGATTCGTACGAGAAAATAATTGTCTAAGTATATCTTATTTAAAGGACTTTCGCCATATTTTAAGTAAATTGACCTCTTAAATCATGTTTCCCTATACAAACTCTTAAACCATCGTTGACCCTGTCAGATTTCGATTTTCGAAAAATCTAAAAACACGTGCCACTTTATTTATTATTTGGTGCACTTAACCAAGTTTGAAGTCAAAAACATGCCATACAATCTTTTAACTCTTGATTTACCATTATATATCGATTTAAAAAAAAGTGAAAATCACGTGTCGAATTGTTTCTCACTAAGACGATTTTCCCACGTTTGACGTCAATGGGCCTATTAATTCATGCTCTTTCACAGTTTCTTCATACAAATTTTTAACCCTTAGTTTACTCTGTTTGATTTCGGTTTGTTTTCATTGTTTAAATGTTTAATTATTTCGCATTTGATTTAGAAGTTTAAGAAGATTTACTTGAGTACTTACTTACTTTACTTGCAAAGCAATTTTGTTGCTTCTGATTTTATTAGAACTTGTCGAAATGGAAGACCTTATTTGGCTACGGTGGAGGCAAAGCTCCGAGCTTTCTTCTTGGTCCTTTATTCTCGCATCTCACAACTTCCTGCTACGACCGGATGACAGTGAATCTAAATAATTGTATCCGAGTTTCATTGGATCGTAAGTTAAACTGAAATTTTAAAGCAAGTTATGTTAGCGGATTGTCAGTCTTTTATTTTCTAGAAGATATATTAGAAAACTTATGACGAGCTCTATACTTAATTGCATCAAAACTCAAAAGTTCGTAACTCTCTAACCGGGTGACGACAATTATCCTTAAGGCTATTTGAATGTTTTTGGCTTAGGTATCTTTTCTACAAAGTTAGCTCTAACCAAATCATTACTAATGTTAATAATATCAAGGATACCTTTCCTTTCTATATCTAATAAACAGTTTTGTCTCCGAGAAGTTTCTTGCTAAGATGAACAATAGATTGTTGAGCATGGAATCGTGAAGAATCAGTAAATCACTTTGAGAAAACCCGGACGAGAAAGAAACTATCTTCCACTTTCTATGCGCCTGCTCTTCTCTATCAACAAGAAGTTGGAAAACGTTGGGAAAATCATTCTTCACCGACTTCCAAGGCATAGCGAAATGTTCGTTGGGGTTTCTCTTTGCTTTCATTAATCTCTCTGATTGGCTGTAAGCAGTAGTTCACCGAAAGCACTAGTCACTTAATTGTTCGAATCACTTAGTTCCTTCGGGAGGGATTTTAATTTTGAAGACCAAAACACTGTTAATAGAAATGTTCCTATGCCATGAAAGTTTGGGCTAGAAAATTATGTTGCATACTCACATATTCTGAAATTATTCAAAACATCTGAATAATTGTTTTGTGGGGTATTGGTGGAATGTGTTATTATTATTATCGTGAAGAAGTTAAAACAATACTAACCAGAAGTACTGGTCTCAAAACGGGGCACGTGTTCGGGGAGCATCGACACTCTAACCATTCAACTATTATTTAAACATCTTATTGCGGTAGTGTAGTTTGCAGTCTGTGTTAGACACAAAAGGTAATATTTCAATAACTTTGCACAGGCTTCTTTAAAACAACAAACAAATACACACAACAAAGGTGCGTATATTTTATTGTACAACACGATTGTTTTCGACGACTTATGTCGTCTAAAAATAACAAGTTAGAACTGCATAAATATTATTTTAGCATAGAAAAAATTGGGCTTTTCGCGTTATACTCCAACTACATAAATGAAGCGATAGGAATTTGTCGGAAAAATATTTGAGAAAAACAACATGCCGTACTTGAAATTCGAAATCCAAAATGTTGGTATAAATAGAGACGTGAAAATCGCTATGTCTCAATACGTTAATATATAACCAAACGCGCGGAACAACAAGTCGACAACATAATGAGTTTGCTCACAAATATATTTCTGGTCATTTGTGCAACAATCCTGTTGCTAGCAGCTTCGTGCCATGGAGAGGTGCAACCGGGCGACAGCACAGTGCCCGTAGGTGCAGAGCCCGTGGCTACACCGCCCACAACTGGATGGCCCACATCTACATGGTAGAAAGGTTGACCGCCCTCACCAACCTTCTCACCCTATACAACAAGCACTGGCGGACAGCCGGCTGCGGAGGAGAAAGATACCCTATTGTTGGGTAAAACAAGGACAATGACAATGATAAGCTGAGACGAAACACAGGAGCAGAGATTGAAGAAGGAGGTGGCGGCCTTCTGGAGGGCGTATCTTCTGAAGATTTTCACCTTCCAACGTCAAGAAAAACAAACATCTCTCTAAAGTTGGGATGTGGTGACGCGTCAAACATTCCCATTTGAACTGTGTAGAATATTTTTCAGCTGAATAATTATATGTATATATATTTAAGATTTTCAACGATAAATAAATATAAATAAATAAATATGAACGTTTTTACTGCAATAAAAACATTCGCTCTCTAGTTTTCTCACATAATATTAGAAGGAGAAGAATATTTGCTAAACAACAAACAAAAAACGGAAAAGGCACTAAGATCATTTAAGACCACTGAATTATGGAGTAAAAGTTATGCCAACTGTTGGGTCACATTAGTTTCATATAAATTGGCATCTTTTAATTAATTTTATAAAAGAGTTGAACCACTCTGTCTGACAGCCATTGAAACAATTTTGCATTTAAAACTATCAAAGTGGTCAGAATAATTATGGGTTTGACTTGGATATGTCCGTGTCGAGTGCCCAGTTTTCGGACATCCCGACTTTAGCTAGATGACTTTAATGGAGAATAAAATACTCGAGTTGTCGCGTATATTTCGGTACCCAAAAGTGACTAAACAGTTTAATGAGATCCAGAGTCTGAAGTCATCAAGTTTAAATAATTAAATAAATAAATAAATATAAACTAATAATTAAATAAATATATAAAGAAATAATAAAAATAAATAAAAAAATTAAATAATAAATAAATAATCAACATAAATAAAAGTAAATAAATAAATAAATAAATAAATAAGTAAATAAATGAATAAATAAAGAAATAAATAAATAAATAAAAAAATAAGTTAATAAATAAATAAATAAATAAATGAATAAATAAAAAAAATAAATAAAAAAATAAGTAAATCAATAATCAATTAAATAAAAAATAAATAAATAATATAAAAAATAAATAAATAGCTAATAAATTAAATAAACAAATAAATAAATAATCAAAATAAATAAAAATTAGTAAATAAATAAAAATAAATAAAAATAAATAAATAAATAAAAATAAAAATAAAGAAAAATAAAAAAATATATAAGTAAATAAATGAAACAAAAAAAAATGAAATAAATAAATAAAAGGCTTGTATTGATATTCTGCAACACATCCAAAAATCAGCAAAATCGGTTTTGGAAAAATCGATGGGGGTGTTTTGACACTGCCCCCTCTCTTTCACTCGGCTATGCCCTTGGTGTGACCTATGCAGAGATACCACATCACTGACAACGAAAATGTCATTGTGATAGAAAGTTGTCTGTGCTTGTTGACTGCCAAGATAAACAGAAACACTCCCATTTGTTTCAAACAGTAACGGAAACCAATAAATGCGTTTAGGATGCAAACCGGAAGAAAGCAATGACTTTGAGCTATAAAAGCTTTCCTACAGAACCAACAATGCATAACGCAACTAGTTACGAAGCTTTTCATACAAATGTTCAGGAATCTGCAAACTTTCAATGACCAAGTATTCGTTTCAGAAAGTTTTGGTTAACTGGTTCGTGTATGCGATGAATAAAAAATGGGAAATTTTTTGCAGCTATACATTTGGCAATGCCGTGAAAGTCGACAGAGCGAATTCTATTTATGAATATTTCGTGCATTTGACTCGCAAATCTAAACAATTTCTGACAATTGAAACATTTATTTTTTATATTTGTTCATTAGACTATGTGACAGCTAATTTTGCAAAACAAAAAATTCGATATGCTTGCAACTAAAGAGACACTTCCTTTATAGACTTTCTTTTTGAAGTCTGAAGTTTTTCTAAAAGGACTTTGAGAATTCAAGGACATAAATATTTTAAATAATTATTAAAAAAATTCTGCGCAATATAACAGAATATGTTCATGTTGATCAAATTAAAGAGTAAATTTCCAAGAATAAAAAAAATAATACACAGTGCAAGAATTATGTATTAAGACTGCCTTTGGAAAACACGATATCTGCTAATTTTTTGGTATATTTATTCGAAATATTCTCCTCCTGATTCAATACTCTTGTTACATCGATTTAATAGTGATTCAAACGCGAGTTCCAGCTCATTTTTCGGAATTTCCTCCAGTACCCTCGTCGAAGCCCGTTGTATGGTCTGAATGTCATCAAAAAAGCATCCTTCCAACTTCAATTTCAGTTTCGGGAACAAAGAGAAGTCACCCGGTGCCAAAACAGGTGAATACGGCGGATGATTCAACACACAGACCTGATTCCGAGCCAAAAATTGACGAACAATGAATGCTGTGTGACTCGGTTCATTGGAGACCAACAGATACCAACTTTTTGCATTGCGGTATTCTGGTCAAATACGACGGACTCTAGCCATCAAACGCTTCAAAACTTCGAGGTAATATGCGGCAGTAACTGTTTGACCAGTTGGAACAAATTCTTAATGGGTAATTTCTTTGCTATCGAAGAATGTGATGAGCATTGTTTTGATTTTTGATGGAACTTTTCGTGTTTTTTGGCTTGTTGTGAGTTTTTTGATTTCCATTCCGCACTTTGACGCTTGGTTTCCAGATCGTATTGGAAACACCATGTTACATCATCCGTAACAATTGTTTTCAGGAAGTTTGGATCATTTCCTGCGGTTGCAACGATGTCTCTAGAATGACTGACTCTCATTAATTTGTGCTCCTCGTTCAATGTGTGTGGAACAAATTTTGCGCATACCTTTGTTTTGCACAAATCCTCGTGAAGAATGAGTCGGATAGTTTCTCTGTTGATGTTTAAGACCTCTTCCATAATTTCCTATCCCAGGATTGGCAAAATTCAATACCGGCATCGCAACATAAAAATAGCTTACTTTCTGTTTTTGTCACCTTAATTTCGAAAAAGGCAAATATTCTTATTACAAAAATATAATCCATACTGTTTGTGACGTTTGAATAAATTTCATTGTAACAATAAGCTCTGTTTGTGTAAAAAGTAAACAAACAAAAATTTGTAAAAACTTGCAAAAACTTGTAAAAACTTGTTTAACTTTTGTTTACGTCAGTGTGACTTGTGGCATTCAAAATATACAAAGAAAAAGGATATTTTTATATTAAGAGTTATATTAAGAATTAAGTTACACTGCACAACAAAATCAAATTGTTTTCAAAATAACAAGGTTCTGACAACGGATTCTGGTAGAGGGGACCAAAAAAAAATATACGTGTGTCGACGTTTTGAAAGATTTTAGTGCCAATTTCGATTAAGTACGAAAAACAAACTTAAACACATTTTCAGTTTGACTTAATTCTGGCGTTCATGTTAATTTCTGAGCTTTGATGTATTCAGAGACCTATAGTAGAATTTTATGCCAAATATTTGCGTGGTACTTTTTGTCCTTAAAACGTCCTGTTGTACAGGACATTTTTGGCATTTTAGAAAAAAGGGTCAAATTGACCCATACAAATATGAGCTACAGGGTTAAAATGCTCCACAAAAATGTTCTTCGTAGTATGTTACATCAAATTGCTGAACACATCGTATACCTAAAATGTGACGTTTCATGGTTTTCGTATGCTGTTTCACCATAAGAATGTGCAAAAAGCGGAAAACATTGACCCCCTCAAAAAAAATTCAGACGTAAACTTTCAAAACACCGATACACGTATATTTTGTTGCCCCTGATACCAGAATCCGTTGTCAGAACCTTGTTATTTTTTTTTTGTGTTGTACAGTGTTATTGGTCATGAATATTTTTCTTAGTTTTAAAATGAGAAAATATATAAAAAAATATTTTTTAAATAAAAAAGACGCCCGATTCAGTTTCTTAAAGTAACAATTCCCAAAAAATCCCGTGACTGCGATTTTCAGTCCCGAGAATCCCGGGATTTTAAAACTGGTCCTGGATTGCAATCCCTAACAATAAAAATTTATAAGAATAAGCGGAGTTTTTGTTAGTGTCTTCCATAGCAAATATGAAGGCAAGTACAACCTTATATCACCTGTCGCAGTGTATTGAATTTTCGGCAGTCATCAGGCATATAACAGTATACAATAACCACAAATATTTGATGGGGTACAATAAACACAGACAAATTAAATGTTTATTTTTAAGAATGTGCCAAAGTAAAACTTGTTTATGTTGAAAAAAATTAGGAAAGACATGAGTAAGTTTTCATAATAAAAAAATCTAATTTCGCGTTCTGCTATAATAAATTTCCAAAATGTCGAATACCTTTAGGTGCAAATAAAAATCGCTCACAAATGTTAGATGCGCAATACAGCTGGTTATTTGCCAGTTGATGACTTGTTTAATGAACTAAATATAAATTTTAATATTTGCTTTGTTATTTATCAATAAATTGAATGTGTTGGGCTTTCAGATATAAATACCTTGCTTGATTCGCTGAAATGCCGCAGTTTGAAACTGTCAGCTCCGTGCGAAACATGGATCGGCATCCTGAACTCGTTGAATGATCGACGTTTAACTGATTAGACAACTTGGCAGCTTTGATTTGCCAGGTGAATGCTGTTACCTTCAGGAACTGAAACTGTGAACTGAATTCGAGGGCATGTACCACCGGGCAGCTGACGCAGACAAAAAGAGTCCAGTATGGCTAACAACTAATGGATGAGACCGAAGAGTATTGAACAAATTAGAATTATTTAAATTGTATTTATTGAATTTGATAAAAAGAAAATTTTGTAATACACATAAAAAAGTTTGAATGCGTGCTGAAATATAATATGAAAAATTCCCTATTGTTGTTTTTACTATAACTATTTTGACTAACTGGGTTATTGATCAATTATAATACTTTTGTTCCTCTCGGTTGGTTGGTTGGTTCCAGTGACAATGTTTCGACATTCAATTACCAACTAGCGGTTAGTAAGTTAATAACGGTTGTCTTTTGGACAATGTGATCTCTATAAGCAAACTGAGAGGTTCATGGGATCTATCTCCTCAATAATTTTTTTCCTATTCTAAAGTAAAGTGCACTTCCTAAACAGGGCATTTTGTGATAGTTTATGTGAATTAATGCATTGAATAGTAAATTTTTTCCCCGATTTTTAGTAAAAATTTCATGAAATTTGGTGCACTGAAAGCGAAGTTATTGCATCTGAAGTGGAGGTATGTTTGTGGCATCGTACAAAAAATGAGCATCGAACAAAAATCCAATATTAAGTTTTGTTTTAAAAATGGTTAAACATTAATAGAAGCATTTAAATTGATAAACCAAGTTTATGGTGATGATTGTTTTTTTTCGGATTGTGCAGTTCGCAAGTGGTAAACGAGATTAAAAAACGATTGTCTGGACATAAATGATGACCAACGTGTTAGCCAACTAAAATCCGTGATCACCGTAGATCAAAACTGGGCGGAAATACATATAAGATTAGTCAAAATCTTCATTGAAATTCTTGACATTGGGCTTAACCTTCGCTTTACTCATACCCACCCGGGTGATCTTTTTAGTATTCATGTTTAATATCTGCACAAATTTCAAGGCAATTTTCAATAACAAGAAAAAATATTTTTTGTTTAGAAAATTTGTTCATGTTTAAACTTGAATTTTGTCATTTTTTATACAAATGTACCTGGGTAATCCCAGGCGCTTTCGCTGCCATTTTGATTAAAAATCATCCGAGTGAACGACATTGGTACACGACGTATACAAAAATCGTTGGTAAGGCGAAGGTTAAGCATCTGAATACCATAAATTTATCGCATTTTAACAGAACATTTGGCTATCGAAGGATGCCATCTATCGACACTTTTTTTGACTGTTTTTTGTATACTAAAAGTATAATTTTAACCATCAACCATTCCTCGTTTTCACCTGATGTGGCACCGTGCGACTTTCACCTTTCAAGAAAATGCATTTTCCGATGAAAAAAAAACCTTTTGAGAATGTAGAAACCATCCAAAAGGCTTGTACCGACATCCTGAACGACATTCCGGTCGACGAACTAAACTACTCTTTAGACATGTTTTTAAAACATGCAAAACGCTGTATTGAGCCTAAACGGGACTATTAAAAAAACAAATGATTATCGGCAAAAAAATATTTTGTTATTCTCTTAAATGTTTAAAGATGAAAAGACCTTTTTTCTAATGTGGGAACATACGATGCATAGTGAATGAAAATGTTCATAAATTATAGGCCCAAAACCCCCTCACCCCCTTGGCTGCGCCCATGGAAGTAATACAAATATACATTTTATACAAATAAGCCAAAACAAAACAAGTGGGACGCGTACAAATGTTTCTATTTCAGCTCGTCAACAGTTCTCGGGCGTATACGTAACGCCATTTGAGTGAAGACTCGACTTACTTGAGTCACTTAGTTTTGACTATGATTCGTTGTCTACTTTTAGGGGTGTAATTTAAATAAGGGATTTCAAGTTGTGTTAACTATTTTATTATTGTAGATGATTGCTTAACATTCTAACCGGAATGACGGTCACCGCATTTTGTCTAAAAAATTCCTTTTTTGTATGAACCTTGAAGTTTACGTAGCTAGATCTTGTAGCTTTCTTTCTGTGCTACCTAAATTTGGCGTTTTTCAAGTCCTTTATTTTTTAGGGACGTTCAAACATAAAAAATTGATTTTTTACCCATGAAAATTATTAAAAAAATTGCATACTTTTCTCCGATTAATGAAATGAGCTTTGAATGAACAAAAAAAATTATTAGATGGTGTGAAACTTAAAAATGTTTTATTATAAAATACCCATTTAATCAAAATAGTAAGTATATTATCATTTATCAACAGAAAACCAATGACCGTCTGTCATTGCTGCGGGTAGCTGGAACTTTTTCTGTGCGTTATGGCGTATGAGCGTTGGATGTGTATTCGATTTGAATTTTATACGTTCTTTGTATTAAATGGTGAATCAAATGGATGGGGCGGCGAAAATGGACGAGGGGGATATCCATTGTCCACTGTCCATTCTTCTACCCTTTCAACCACAACCCAGCGAAAAATAAAGTACTGCTTTGTCGATGATTTCGGGGTTGAGGGGTTTCAACGCTGTTACGTGAATACGTTTCAATTTCAATTCTTCAATTACTTCTTGACGGACGACGTTATCGACTGGATTGTTATTGAAACAAATCGAGTAGCTATACAGGCGGATGTGAGGACTCGTTTCAAGGTGTACAAAGTGCAAGGACAGCTTGAATCATTCATATGAATACATTTCGATAATTTATACACGTCAATGCCTTTGTATGTTTGTGAGCGCGAAACATATTCATTGGGTATTTTTATATTAAATAGAATACCTCAATGCAAGTTTGCTTCGGACAAGCAATTACCAAGGTTGATCATGGGTACTAATCAAAATATATTGAATCAGCATACGGTGTCGAAGTTTCAACCGTTTTGTGGAAGGACACGAAGGTATTTCGTTAAGCTTCTACTTATGTTGGTATTCGGCGATTTGCACAAGCAGCAACATCCTCAAAAAGGAGTATGTAGGTGTCCAATAAATGTCCAAGATATCCATAACCACAAAACAGTTGTAACAAAAAAATGAAAACAAAAACAGGAGAAGGTTTTTTTTAATTATCTTTTGCCTGAAGATTTTCTTTGGCGAGAGTATTTTTACACAATCTTAATATATATTGTGCGATATGTGTGTTGAAAGCAACTATTTTTGTTTTTTACTTCTGCATGACAACAGTTGTTGTTGCTTGGAAGCTACAGCTGATAGGAAGCTACAATGCAACTTATGTCGGTTACACTAAAATGTGCACACATAGAGGAAAGCTGCTGAAAGAAGACATACCATTGTAACGGTATTTCCCACAGCTTCCTTATTTGTAGTAAATGTTATCGATGTCGATTAAAAAACACGACTTTGATAAAAATTCTGCTTACATCTCTTTCGCGGTTATGGCTCGGCATAATAAAGGAATACAACGTGCGTATGGGCCGTGTGGATTTAATGGACGGCTTGATTAGCGGATGCCATATCCGATTGAAGACATTTAACAGTGTATTGCGGATTTTCTACCTTATAATCGATACATATGACATTGACAAATGCCTTCATATTATACCGACGTATCAATGAAAGATTTCTGTGAATACAATTCAAGCACAAAAGTATTGTTGCCATCATCCAACAGATGAACTTTTGTTTTTATGATTCCGGCTTATTTGGTTAAGTGGGCGTGGCGCCTTGTTTGCAATCATAACTTTAAAGGACAAACTGCTTTGGCACCGCAAAATACATACATCGAAATTAGAAGAATTAGAAACCGGCCTCCGCCTTTTATACTTGTTTACTTGTCGCGCCCATTGTTCTCGCGCATTCTAATAGGAAAAAAACCAAAGAATTTCAGTGTGTTTTATATTGGCACAATCCAGCGATGGTTTAAAAAATGTTTTACATACGGCAACATTTGGTATAGTGTCAACAAGGGTAAAACATTTTGTTGTTTTGAAATTATTATTATTTGTTTGCCAGACTGCGTTGACTTAGATCGCTGTTGTTTACGTCACCAGCGGTCTGTGTAAACTTAAAGCCGGAGCGACACAAATTCGACATTGAGCATTTTGACTGCGATTAGCCCGATCACGTCGACAAGTAGGATCGAATATATGGTATTGTCTCGAAGACACGCTTTGATTGTGTGTAGCAAACTTACGTCAAGCCCCTAACTTAGATCTGCGCAGAGCTGATTCGAGACTTTTTGTTACGGTTCCTGCGTCAAGGGACTGTTCGATCACACGTCGAAATGGACTGTCTCCAACTGTCATTACTGCAATTAAATGTCTTAAGAGAACCTATTATACAATTTAAAGTTGAACAATTATTTCAATATTTTCTCGGCAAAATTACTAGAATACATATTTGGAAACTTTCTGAAAACAAACCAAAATACTTTGCAGCTTGTTTTTTTGAATAAATAGAAATCAGGAAGGCCAAGAGGGAATCTTTCAGGTGGCTCTGTGAGGACGTTTCAGATCTGTCCTCCAGCTTCAAGCTACAGAAGATCGTCCTGATGGAAAATTCCTGTTCAATCGGAACTCTGGTGAATGTAGATGGGTCCTCCACAAGAAGTGAGATGGAATCACTTGTCCTACTCACTAATACACACTTTCCGGGATCGGACATATTGACAGCTGATCTCCTAATCAACAGTACGGGACAGTCGTATTGATCAAGTAGGAAAGACTGGAGAAAAGCCGTGTATAATGCACAAATAGTGAAATGGGTGCCAGAAACATTCGCTCCGTCCAAGAGGGGATGGCATATTCCCTGCACTTATGCAGAAGGGAATGAACACACTAACGCATATTTTAACAAAAATCTACTCATGCAGTTGAGCATATAGATACATTCCAGAGGCCTGGAGAGCAGTTAATGCGATTAATCTGTCAAAACTTGGAAGATCCAACAAGAAGGACCCAAAATCCTTCAAGCCAATAACCCTAATGTTCTTCGTGTTAAAGGGCCTGGAGAAGGTCGTTGACCGCTTCCTGAGGGAGAAAATTCTAACCCTGTGTCCCCTTAGAATGAATCAACATGCCTACCAGAAGGGTAGATCCACATAAAACGGCTCAGTGCTGGTAGGCAAGATAGAGAAGTACCTGGAAGTGAAGGAGATCTGTCTGGCAGGTTTCTTAGATATTGAACTTCAACTAAACAACTTTCGAAACGATCGAAACAGCGCTAGACAGACTTACTGGTGCCTACCACTCTCATAAGATGGATATCATCAGTGCTCGACAGCAGGGGGGTTCAGCAAGGAGGGGTCCTATCTCCGCTACTGTGGTCTGTGGTAGCTGACGGACTAATCCGCTCTCTTACAGAGCAGAAACATGAAGTCATCGCATATGCAGATGACCTTATAATCGCGGTCAAGGGCAGAGATGGGCATACCGTCTCAGACTTGGTTCAGAACGCGTTGAATACTGTGGAGTGTTGATGCATCAGGCAGAAACTGCATTTTACTCTTAAAAAGAAACTGGACCTAAAACAGGTTTGGATTGTTGGTAAATAACTTAACTACCCGATAGAGTATAAAGCCCCTAGGTGACAATCTAGACAGTAAATTGAATTGGAGACCCCACATAGACCGCATGCTTATGAGAGAGACAATGCTCTCTGGAGCTGCAAAGGGATCTGTGGGAAAAGCTGGGATCTCAGGCCAAAATGGCTTCAGAAGATTTACTCACTAGTAATTCTGCTAAATATCACTTATGGGACGATAGTCCACAGAAGTAACATCTCAGAACTACTCCAACTACAGCACTCAATGTTATATTGGGGATGCTACCGTTGGAACTGAATGTGGACATGGCAGCAATCAACAGCACACACAGGCTGATACATAATCCCACCTCCTATCTCTGCTGAGAGACAGGAGGTGGGATGGAGGCTTTTGGATGCCTCTGAACCAGATGTCTCAGAAGCACCTCTTCATAAAAGGATACGCAACATATATACCACATAGGTTAGACTGAGCTAATCAAAGGATCAGTCTCATTTGTGACGATATTGTCTGGTACATCGATGGGTCCAATACGGAAGAAGGGATTCGAGCGGGGATCTCTAGCTCCAGTTTCCAGCCTTCAGTAAGTCTTGGGGAAGATGCCTCGATCTATCAGGCTGAGGCCTTTGCCATAAATGTGTGTACCAGGAAACTACCAACGCAACGGACGGGCTGCTAGCCGACCCTACGGACCTGAACCAATCATAGGTGTTTGCAATTCCCATTACAGACATTGCGTTAAACAGGAATTCATTAATCGAGCAATACGAATACAGTAGGGCAACGATGGTCTAAGCTTTTCTTTCCAGCTTACTCGGAAAGGAAATCTTAGTAGCTAATGGACCTAAGCAGAAAGGAGCTCAAGTGACGAGGATGCTGAGTGGACACTGGCTGCTAAATATGAATAGGGCGGGCCTGGGACTAACGGACAGTGAGCTATGAAGTATCTGTGTGGAAGAAGAGGGGACTTCTTTACATATCATAACTGAATGTCCTGCCCTAATACACGCAAGAAAGCGAATATTAAGGAAGGAAGGAAGGAGAGATTTGTCTGAAATTAATCTAAGGAAACTAAAGAAGTTCCTAGATAATATTGGAGGACACGAAGTTCTACAGTAGCGTAGACGAACATGACAGAATAGTTTACTATTTCGTCGCAGTGTCTCGGGCAGGTATTGTCTGAATCCCGAATTTAATCTAATCTAATATCGCAGTGAGTCACTTTTGGTTTTGACAAGCAATGGTGCCACACGGATGCAAAAAGTAAAGTGAAAATGAAATGACTCTGGGAAATGGTAAATAAAGTAACTGCGGTGGTGAACTGCATTCAAGAATGTCAGTGTTTTTTATATTTTCACAATCCAGAGATCAGTTTAAAAAATGTTTATCATACGGCAACATTTCGTATAGTGTCAACAAGGGTAATACATTTTGTTGTCTTGAAATTATTATTATTTGTTTGCCAGACTGTGTTGACTTGAAACGTTGTTGTTTACGTCACCAGCGGTCTGTGTAAACTTAAAGCGGGAGCGACACGAATTCGACGCTGAGCATTTTATTGTGATTAACCCGATCGCTTCGACAAGTAGGATAGGATGTATTGGCTCGAAGACATGCTTTGATTGTGTGTAGCAAACTTACGTCAGACCTGCAACTTAGAACTTCTTGTGTTGTCTTGTTTCGTATATCAAGCGACTGTTTGATCAAATGTCCAAATAGACTGTCTCCAACTGCCAATTAAATGTGCTAACAGAAATTATTATTCTGTTGTTAAATTTAAAGTTGAACAGTTATTTCAATATTTACTCGATAAAATTACTAGAATACATATTTGAAAATATTCGAAAAACAAGAAAAAAAATTCGTTGCTGCTCGTTTTTAGGTATAAATACGAAGCGTAGTAAAGTGAAGTTCATAGTTGAATTTCATCACTCTCGTTCAATTAGACAATAATGAGGGTGTTATCAGTTGCATTGTTGGTTGTATTTTCGGTGTTTGCAGTATTGCAAACTACTGAGGCGCAGGACACATCGACAACACCAGATCCAGCGGCTACACCAGCGCCAGCGGCAACACCTGCGCCAACGCCAGCGCCAACGGCAACACCAGCGCCATCGGCAACACCAGCTCCAGCGGTAACACCTGCGCCAACGCCAGCGCCAACGGCAACACCAGCGCCATCGGCAACACCAGCTCCAGCGGTAACACCTGCGCCAACGCCAGCTCCAACGGTAACACCAGCGCCATCGGCAACACCAGCTCCAGCGGTAACACCTGCGCCAACGCCAGCGCCAACGGCAACACCAGCGCCATCGGCAACACCAGCTCCAGCGGTAACACCTGCGCCAACGGCAACACCAGCGCCATCGGCAACACCAGCTCCAGCGGTAACACCTGCGCCAACGCCAGCTCCAACGGCAACACCTGCGCCATCGGCAACACCAGCTCCAGCGGTAACACCTGCGCCAACGCCAGCGCCAACGGTAACACCAGCGCCATCGGCAACACCAGCGCCAGCGGCAACACCTGCGCCAACACCAGCGCCAACGGCAACACCTGCGCCATCGGCAACACCAGCTCCAGCGGTAACACCTGCGCCAACGCCAGCGCCAGCGGCAACACCAGCGCCATCGGCAACACCAGCTCCAGCGGTAACACCTGCACCAACGCCAGCGCCAACGGCAACAGCAGCGCCGACGGCAACATCTGCGCCAACTTCAGCGCCAACGGCAACACCAGCACCAACACCAGCGCCAACGGCAACACCAGCTCCAACACCAGCGCCAACGGCAACACCTGCGCCAACACCAGCGCCAACGGCAACACCTGCGCCAACACCAGCGCCAACGGCAACACCAGCGCCAACACCAAAACCAACCCCAGCTACACCGAGAAGGACAACTAGAAACCCCGTCACAAGAAGAACAACAAGAAGACGTCCCACTCCGCGTAGAACCACCAGAAGACGTCCCACTCCGCGCAGAACCACCAGAAGACGTCCCACTCCGCGTAGAACCACCAGAAGACGTCCCACTCCGCGCAGAACTACCAGAAGACGCCCTACTCCACGCAGAACCACCAGAAGACGCCCCACTCCGCGCAGGACCACTAGAAGACGCCCCATTTCGCGCAGGACCACCAGAAGACGCCCCATTCCGCGCAGGACTACCAGAAGACGCCCAATTCCGCGTAGGACCACCAGAAGACGCCCCATTCCGCGCAGGACCACTAGAAGACGCCCAATTCCGCGTAGGACCACCAGAAGACGCCCCATTCCGCGCAGGACCACCAGAAGACGCCCCATTCCGCGCAGGACTACCAGAAGACGCCCAATTCCGCGTAGGACGACCAGAAGACGCCCAATTCCGCGTAGGACCACCAGAAGACGCCCCATTCCACGCAGGACTACCAGAAGACGCCCGATTCCGCGTAGGACCACCAGAAGACGCCCCATTCCGCGCAGGACCACCAGAAGACGCCCCATTCCGCGCAGGACAACCAGAAGGGTTCCCAGACGCGGGTAGTAAGTTGTAAAGTTGTAAGAAAACAAACAAACATTCGAATGCATTCATAATGCTACATGCATTTTATGAAATTATGAAATTGTAAATATTTCAAAACTCATACTACATAAAAGAAAAACTATCCGAACATGTAAAATATGGCAAATTTATCGTTTCATTAAAAATTTACATGGGTGAGCATCGAGAGATGGGATGGTTAATAGTAGGGGATAACTTAATTGGTGATTTGATATGCAACTTGGTTTGTCTCGGTCGTAATACTTAGTTTGCCGGCCTCGATAGTCGAGCGGGTAGCGCGCTGGCTTCTCATACCAACGCTCTAGGTTCCATTCCTAGCTCGGGCTGGTAAAACGCTTATCTACTTCTATCGCTTTCCACATGAAGCAGATGAGAACTACAAGAATCTGCTGTTTTTAGGCTATTCCAATAAAGCGGGAAATGTGAATAAATATTGGGTCATTTAATAGGAACAGATTCAACGAATCTAGGAAATAATCTGAGGATTATTAGAGACATCTTGCGAAGGCTTGCACTGCATCACCTGGCTAAGCTAGTAATTAGTGAAAATGACTGTTGCAGGTTTTGCTTGCAGGAAAAGAAAACTGTAATACGTATAGTAGAAGAATGTCCTGTCAAAACAAGCACCTAAGGGATTATCTCATAATATGTGCAAACTGGAAATGCAGTGGTTTTTGTTTCCTCTCGAAGGCTAGGCTCACGTATGAACTGTGAGGTTTGATCCCATCCATATACAAACAATTGTTTCCCCGACTGACTAACTGACTCATCATTGCTCAGCCCATACCGTTAGAGCTACAAATATGAAATCTTAACTTTAGAAATGAACCCCTGTTAAGACAGAATTTTTGAAATTCAGGGTCTAAAGTGGAAAAACTCTTTAAGGTGCTAACCTTAACATATTAACCTTAACCTTAACATTTAACGGAGTCAAGAATGGGTTAAGTTTCGTATATGGGAAGACTATGCAAAAACATGATTGACTTTAAACTTGATAGTAGTAAAGTAAAGTAAATTTATTTTTTCATCAGACTCGATAGCCTAGCGTGAGTGCTCTAGCTTATCGTCCGAGAGATCGTGGGTTCGACTCCTACCATGGTTCCGCAATCTCTCGACATTTTCAATTTTTCAAAACAATCAAACCCTCAGACCTCAACATTCAAAATTCCGACCCTCAGATGATCGTTTCCAACTCATGCCCACCCCCACCCTTCTAAAAGGAAAACAAATATACAGCAACACAGTGCATCAGCAACATCTGTAAGAGGAAGCGGGCATTAGCGAAAAACAGCGCTCCAAACCGATCTTAGCGAAGTCCCCAACCATCCTGCTGTCACCTCTATAACACAACAGATGGCGGTATGAGCCTTACGGTGGCTCACATCATTGGATGCGTCATTCCCAAGGAACAATAGATGGCAGCACCATTACTTAGGACTAATTGCGGCAGACCAATCACCTACCCTGGCAGAAAGATTCAACCGGTTTAACTTGACCAACACAAGGCAATGTCTGGTGGAGACCCTTTAGTACCGGGAGGAGTGAACAAGGAAAAAAAGCAGATGCTCTCTTGCGGTCATTTAAAAATATGAACCTCTAAGACGGGATTTTTTTAATTCGGGGTCTAGAAAGGCAAGGGATGTGGTATGCAGAAACGTGATTTAACACTAGAAGTACCGGGAGCGGTCATTTGACGGTTTTCAGTTTTTGATCAACCGTAGCTCGAAAACGGTTTAAGTTACGAATCTGGTTCTCCTTGACTTTTAATGTTTTGCACTAAGCTCAATATTCTAAAATTTTCCAATCACTGCGTCGATCTGTTTTCTTTTTATCATCGATTTTACCTACTAGTACCATGAGCGGTCAAATGACGGTTAACTACGTAGCCATGGAAATCAAATTATAACATTCACAAAAAAGTCAAAGACGATCAAAATTTGAATTTTAGGAACATGCCTACTGTTCTATTTTGAATTTATAACCGACTTTTTATATACATGAACAATTTGAATGCAAAAAAACAATACAAGCATTGTTTTACGAGTTGTGTGTGAAAGCATGATGTTATCGGCCATCAGTATTGCGAATTTCATTGTCAAGATGTCACGCTTACGATCTCTCCCCCGTAACGAAATTATTCGTGTACTAAGAAACATATCTCCTGTTCAATCGGAAAACGAAAGTGAAGATAATTCGGGCAGTGAAGAATTTAGTTCTGATGACGAATATTTGCCTCCGCTGTCCTCAAATGGTGAAAGTACGGATGACGAAAACCTGCCATCTGTTGATGAAGAAATGAACGTTGAAGTTCCAGAAGGTATGTTTTTATATTGCGATAATTCAATCCAGAGAAGCCATGAAAACACATTCAAACAAAATGCTTTACAGCTTTTGATCAAAGTGCCTATGATGTGCGAGAAAGAGCAGAAATAGGGCAAGAGGAGCGCAGTAAGGATGGAACAGTTTGGTTACGCATAGATACTGGCAATACTGGAGGAAGGCTGAGTCAGCAGAATGTCCTTAGAGAGTTGAGTGGTCCCACTGGTTACGCTAAACGATTTGTTGAAGAAGCGTCGCCCTTGAGTAGTTGGAGATTATTTATTAGTGATCCAATTCTGAAGCTGATTCAAATGAGTACGGAAAAAGAAGCTCGTCGTGTTACAGGTAACAATTCGTGGAGCATGTCCTTAGAAGAGGTGGACGCTTTCATGGCAATTATGTATGTTCGCGGCGCCTATGGTGCAAACAAAATTGATTTAAACGATATGTGGAATAAAACATGGGGCCCTCCTTTCTTCACAAAAACTATGGCAAGAAACAGATTTACGGAAATCATGAAATTTCTTCGCTTCGATGACAAAGAAACAAGGTCGCATCGGATACAGTCGAACAAGTTCTGCCTAGCTTCTGAGATATGGGAAAAATTTATTGAAAATTGCATTGCATGTTACAAACCTTCACAGGACATCACGATAGATGAACAGTTGTACCCATCCAAATGCAGATGCCCATTTACTATGTTCATGAGTAATAAACCAGACAAGTACGGTATTAAGTATTGGGTAGCCACAGATGCAGAAAATAGGTATATTTTGAACGCCATTCCATATACAGGAAAAGAGACCTCTTTACCTATAGGACAGAGTGTAGGGGAGAATGTAGTGCTGAGACTTTTGCAACCGTACTTAGATAAGGGAAGAAATGTCACAACGGACAATTTTTTTACTTCCTTATCGCTGGCAAAAGCATTGAAACAGAGAAAAACCAGTATCGTTGGGACTCTAAACAGGCAAAGAAAAGAAGTACCTTTATCTGTAAAAAAAGCAAAGGACCCCTTGTACAGCAGCGTCGTTTATAAAACAGATGATATCACCTTGACGTCATATCAAGGTAAAAAGTCAAAGAATGTTCTACTTCTAAGTAGCTTGCACAGAAACATTGCCGTTGAACAAACATCTGGGAAAAAAAGCCTGAATCCATAATATATTATAACGAAACAAAATGTGGTGTTGACACTATTGACCAGATGTGTCGTAAATATAGCGTGCGATCAATGACTCGACGCTGGCCAGTGCATGTATTTTGCAATATCTTGGACCTAGCTATGATAAATGCACATACTACTTACAAACTAATTTATAACAAAAGAATTTCCAGACGAGCATTTATACTTCGAGTTGCTGAACAGCTCTCTGAGGCATATACTTTGAGCAGACCAGGGGGCAGCAAAGAAAATGTAAATACGCCCACAAAAATAAACGAATTGAAGCGTAAGCAATGTCAAGTTGGTCTCTGCAACAAAAACAAAACGATGAAAAAATGCGGAAAATGCAACATGTATATGTGTGGACATTGCAAAAGTAACGTTATGGTATGCCAAAGATGCAACGAAGATGCATAAGAGCTTCATTTTTTTCCAAACTGTACTTTTTTACATACAATAACATAAATAAATAATAACAAATAATAACATTACATTGTTTTAATGCTTACAATTAAAAATTTCTTTAGATTCAATCGATTTCGTTAAAAACTCTGAAAACCGTCATTTGACCGCTCACGGCACTAGTAGGTATGAGCAAAACCCGGTACTTCTAGTGTTAAACAAACTTGGTGAAATTACTTACTAACACGTATTTTCAATAATTCGAAAATCTAAATTTCAAGTGGTCAGCAATGGGTTAAGGTTCGTATACGGACTATTGACTTCAAAATTGGTCAAAATAATTGAAATCAAAAGTAATTGGACAAGTGTTTTTAATTTTTATGCAAATAAAAATCTGAAGAGGTCAACGATGGGTTAACTATTTGTAAGGAGAAACATGATATAATGGGTTTATTGATTTCAAATATGGTAAATGAGAACTTGAAATGAGAAATAATTCATGTCGTGTTTTTTATTTATTCTAAATTCAAAATATAAGAGGTTCAACGATGGGTTAAGAGTTATGAAAGCACTTCGAATGAAAAATAATTAGACAAGAATTTTTCATACAAATATTATGGGGTGAACCTAGGGTTAAGAGAAGTTTGAGCTGCCTAAACTTGGCGGCACTACTCTCACCCTATCACCCGAGGCTAAATACCTTGGCACCATACTTGACTCCAAGCTCTCTTGGGGGCGCAATGTGGAAGAGCGGGTGAAAAAGAGCCTGAATGCTTTTTACATTTGTAAAAGAACTTTCGGGAAAAAGTCGGGATTGCAGCCGACTATCGTTCATTGTTTGTACACTGCGATTATACGGCCGATCCTAAGTTACGGAGCCATTGTCTGGTGGCCGGCTACGGGCACCAAGACCCTGGTAACGAAACTGACGAAGGTGCAGAGACTAGCGGCTATGGGAATAGCAGGCACTGTCAAAAGCACCCCCCAGGCCGGGCTGGAGGTGATCTTGCACCTCCACCCGATTGAGCAGTTCATTAAGTGTTGCGCTGCTAAAGGCGCTCTCAGATTGAGGGAAGCCAACTTGTGGAGGCAACACGCTCTAAAGTCTTTCGCGAAGCCGGATATCGGTTATCAGGTGGATTCCTGCACGGACTATCTGATCCCGTACCTGGATTTCGACACGCGAGCACTAGCCTCATATCCCACAAGGGAGGAATGGGAGGTGACAGGTGCGATGAGAGATGCTTCTATCACCGTTTTCACCGACGGCTCCAAAATGGAGGAAGGTACAGGAGCTGGTCTCTACTCCGATGTACTGCAGACACGCATGTCATTCATACTGCCGGACCTCTGCAGTATTTTCCAAGCAGAGATCTATGCAATTTGGAAGGCTGCCGAACTTATCCGTGACAGTGGGTTACCACCTACAGATGTCACAATTTTCGTGGATAGTCAGGCGGCGCTTAGGGCGCTGGAATCAGTGGTTGTGAAATCAAAGGTAGTGCAGAGGTGTCGTACCGCACTTCAAGGCATTGGGCACCACCAGGTCACTCTCTGTTGGGTTCCGGGCCACTCAGGAGTGGCAGGGAACGAAGCAGCGGACGAGATGGCAAGAAAAGGGGTGACTTTGTCTGCCACCGAAGTGGATACCTCTGTGTTTCCTCCGATATCTGCCCTGTACATGTATATTGACAGGTTGACCAAAAAGGAAATTGAGTCGTCATGGCGTACCAGGACCAACTGCGGCACCTGCCGGGCACTGTGGCCCTCCCTCTCTTTGACGAAAACGCGATTCGTACTGTCCCTGAGTCGTACCTCTATTCGACAGCTCGTTGGAGTCATCACCGGACACTGCGCTATTGGATCTATGCTTACCAAATGGCGCCTCTCGTCCGGTGATGTCTGCCGTAGCTGTGGAGATGAAGAAGAAGTAGAAACGATACAACACTTCCTGTGCCACTGCCCGGCTCTGCAGGAACGCCGACTCCGCACCTTGGGGTCAAGGTTCCTGACAGACATGGCTTGCGCAGCGAAAGTCGAAACCTCGAATCTGCTCTCCTTCATTAAGAGGTCGAACTGGGTTCCCCTTGACTGAGACTATTGATTGGCTCCAGAACACCATAAGAAGGGATTCACAATGGGCCATTGTGGCCTCCGAGTGGAAGTGCGGTCCTGCCGCATACACCCTTCCCTACCTAACCTAACCTAACCTAGAGTTTCTCTTAAAACTTAGCTTATTGGGCCCATTGACTTCAAACTTGTGTATTTATAAAGCCAACGGGCATATGTTAGTATTGCATATACAGTAAACCTCACTTAAGTGAAACCACTCTTAACCCTTTCGGTACTTCTTTTTTGTTTGTAACTTTAAAAATCATTCTATTCCATTTTATAAGTGTTTAAGCCTACATAATGAATAATCAAAAGTATATTTTTTAAATATTGTTCGAAAAAGTGGTTGAGCCATATGGCTCAGAAAGAAATAAAAAAATCGTACAGCCTTAGTGAACTATATTTGGGATCTAACTTTTTTTACACTTACTAAAGCAATAAATACCTACTAGATTACTTGCATAAACCTATGAAATAAATTGATTTTTGTAATAGAATAAATAAAAGTACGAAGTGACCTCTTTTTGTAAAATACGCAGCTCGATAGGACTACGCACTTTCTGAACCCTTAAAATTTATTTGGTACACTAATCAAAATGACCTAAAACAGGCACTGAAAAGAGGCTATGCCATATGGCATAGAATAACCGAAAGGGTTAAGTTCCTACCTCCTTTAAGTTACCAACATTTCATGGCACTATGCATTATGCACTCGTATCTTCACTAAGAACTCAGTCCTCTTAAGTACCTCAAAAGAATTTAATTTAAAGATGAGGTGTTTATGCGTGTTTTACTGTAGTACATATTTACATATATGGTTCATAGTGTTTGTAGTTTAAAATCAATATTAAATTCACTCAAAACCAATCGAAATAATAATTACTCAAGTTTTGGAGTAAAAAAAGAGATTTGGAATGGCAGAGGAAATTCAGTTTCATTTAATTTAAAATGTTTGCTATAATGGCAGTATTTAAAAATTATTTTCTCCTATTGAAATGAAAAACTCTCCATTTTAGACATAATTAATAAATAACTAAAAATCCGGTTTTGGAAAATTTTTCTCTTTTAGAAATTGATTGATTGATTTCTGTTACTATGGAAGCATATATGAAGTACTTCTATAGACAAACCATGAGACAGGTTTATAGAAATTGAACTGCTGTATTTCTATTCTTGTATTCATCAAAAAACTATAAACAAACAACTGTCAAACTCCATGGTCGGTTGGAAACTTTTGTGGGCCGAAACAAAAGAATATATAACCATCGAAAGTTTTACTTTCATTGAAGGTTATTTTGTCAAAAAATTGTTTTGAAAGGATACCAAAATGCAATCCATGCTTTTGTTTTTTTTTTACACATGCAATAGCGTCTCACCATTTTTAAGAAAATTTTACAAATTTTCAGTATTTGTTTCCCCGAAAACGCACCTGATTTTTTCACATTTGATAGATCTGTCAAGGTAAATTCGTTCACACGTTTTCTCGCTCATATTTCAATATAGTTTTACTGAGATGACAGGGAATGTACCCAGAGCGAACTGTCAATGTAGAAGTACTGCATATATGTATGGAAGTAATACAAACATACAAATCATACAAAAAGGCAAAAGAAAATAACGACAAATGAACGACACGCGTACAAATGTTTCTATTCCAGCTCGTCAACAGTTCTCGGGCGTATACGCAACGCCATTTGAGTGAACACTCGACTTACTTGAGTCACTTAGTTGTGAGCATGATTCGTTGCCTAGTTTTAGGGGTGTAATTTAAATAAGGCATTGAAAGTTGTGGAATGATTGCAGAGAAGTAGGCTATTATTGTAGATGATTGCTAAAGCCTTTAACCCTTCGATGGGCAGTAATTAGTTACTACAGATTTGCACTTTGTCGTCTGACCAGACGAAATCTGGGTGAGGCTTTTGACAAAGGCAAAGCGCAATGATAGATAAAGTTTGTTATGTTTATATGGTAGGCTACGTATGTATGTTTACATATACTTACTTAGTTATCCACAAATACACTGTAAAAGAGGGAGATGAATTTGTGATTTTTAAAATTTTTTTTTAAATTTTTTCATAATTAGGCATGTTTTATTTTTGAATGTGCCAGACGACAAAGTCCATCCGTGGGTTAAAAAATGTTTAACATACGGAAACATTTCGTCTAGTGTCAACAATTTCAAGACAAAAAGATGTTTTACTTTTTGTCTTGAAATTATTTGTTTGCCAGACGCACACACTGTGTTGATTTGGGAGCGGGAGCGAAACGAATTCGATGCTGAGCATTTTCACTGACACTGAGCCGAGCGCTAACCCGATCGCTTCGACAAGTAGGATCAGATATATTGGCCCGAAGACGCTTTGATTGTGTATAGCAAACTTACGTCAGACCTGTAATTTAGAACTTCTTGTGTATGCGCAGAGCTGATCCGAGTCTCTTTGTTAGTTCTTTTGTGTCAAGTCACTGTTCGATCACATGTCTAAAAAGACTGTCTCTAACTGCCTTTAAATTGTGCTAATAGAACATATTACTAAATTTAAAGTTGAACAGTTATTTCAATATTTGCTCGATGAAATTACTAGATAGTACTAGATATTACTAGATGGTACTAGATATTACTAGATACATATTTGAAAACGTTCGGAAAACAAGAAAAATACTTTGCAGCTTGTTTTCAGGTATAAATACGAAGCGTAGCAAAGTGAGGTTCATAGTTGACTTTCAACACTTTTGTTCAATCAGACAATAATGAGGGTCTTATCAGTTGCATTGTTGGTTGTATTTTCGGTGTTTGCAGTACTGCAAACTGGTGAGGCGCAGACAGCGCCATCGACACCACCAGCGCCACCAGCACCAACAACAACACCAGCGCCACCGGCAACACCAGCGCCATCGGCAACACCAGCGCCACCGGCAACACCAGCACCAACAGCAACACCAGCGCCACCGGCAACACCAGCGCCATCGGCAACACCAGCGCCACCGGCAACACCAGCGCCACCGGCAACCCCAGCGCCATCGGCAACACCAGCGCCACCGGCAACACCAGCGCCAACACCAAAACCAACGCCAAAACCAAACCCAGCTACAACGAAGAGAACAACTAGAAAACCTGTCACACGAAGAACAACCAGAAATACTACGAGAAGAACCACCAGAAGACGCACTACTCCGCGCAGAACCACCAGAAGACGCCCCACTCCGCGCAGAACCACCAGAAGACGCCCCACACCGCGCAGAACTACCAGAAGACGCCCCACTCCGCGTAGAACCACCAGAAGAGGTGGATCAACTACCAGAAGACGTACAACAACCAGACGTGGAAGGACAACCAGAAGGGTTCCACGCCCCGTCATTGGTGCATAGTGTTGCTCACCAAAACCAAAACAATTTCGATAATATTCTAAAACGCTATAGAAAGGAAAAAACATTCAAATGCATTCAAAATTCGTGTGAATTTATGAAATTCTAAATTTTTCAAAACTCATAAAAATAAACTATTCGAATATGTAAAATATGGCAAATTTATCGTTTCATTAACTATTTGTATGGATGAATCTCGAGCGATGGGATGACTGAAAGTCGGGGATAACTTAAGTAATAAGTAATTTGATGCAACTTGGTTTGTCTCAGTTTTAATATTTAGCTAAAATTTGTTGGGCAACCATTTTGGTTGTTAATAAAGACGTATTATTTGTTGTCATTGTTTCATTTGTGCTGTTTGGTTTCGAAGGAATGAACAATTTTTTAAGGAATAAATAAAAAACTAAAATATAGCACCAGATATCTTCGAAACTGGTGTTGGAATGTGTTGAGATCCTAAGTGAGCGTGGCCACTACAATCGCGCTGGTTGAGGTAAATGAAGCGAAGCGAGGTGCTTCAACGACAGAGCCGTCAACAACAGCATTTTGTTCTAACCAGAAAGGACGAGATAAACCGAAGGAATTGAACAACTAACGAAAAAAAGAACATTCCAAAGCGTCAATCGGTTCCTTGACACCACAGGATCCACTCAGATTTCTCGGGAGATCGGGTTGATTAAAAGTATAATAAGTCCAGTACATCAAGTCGTAGTCCAAGTCGTAGTACAATGGACGTATCTAATGTCTAAGAGCTACGCTTGCTGGGCTATTACAACAAAGGGGGAACATCGATTAAATGTTGCGTCATTTAATAGGAAAAGATTCGACGAAACTAGGAGTCTATCAAAGAATCATCCGCGAATTATTAGAGGCATATTTTTTTCAAAGTCTTCAGCAATTTAACTTAAAAACTAAGCAAACAACAAAATAAGAACTTAAAAAAAACTTAAGAAGAATAACAATAAGAATAGAAAAACTTAAAAATATAATATCATCATTTGTAGAAGCAGTTCAAATTGCTTTTATTTCTTGTTTGGAAATGGAAAGATCAAGGTTAAGAGAACTAGAGATATTGTTAAATTCGGGAAGCGTTCTCATTATTGGGGCTTCCAAGGCGTAATTAGAACTGCAGGAAGATATGACGAATGAGTCGTAGTGACGGAGGACCCAAGAAGGATCCCATTTGAACTATCCATCTCAAACTATTACGACGTACAAATGCTAGCATAAAGTAGGATTTTGAGAGAATGAAGTTCACATGACTAACAAACCACAGCTTGGAGTTAAAGTTTCTTCTTGAGAGGCGTACTAGCAATACTAAAGGTTGACGATTTACAGAAGGCCATATAAAATATTTTTTAGGTTTAAAGAGAGCTGGTTTCTAGTGGAGCACAAGTTGACGATGTCCAATTCAGACTGTAGATCATCAGCATCAGCATTTTAAGATCATCCGCGTAAAACAGGAACTTAGACTTGGAAAAGCAGCTACTAATATCGTTGATAAAGAGTAAAAAGAACAAAGGACCAAGGAGGGATCACAAAAGTGGCAGTGAAGGACTCAGAGTGAAAACCATCAACAGCAACAATGAATTGCCTATTGCTAAGATAAGATCGAATCGTTTCAAGGAAGACGAAATGGAACCCACGCCCGGCTAGTTTAAGAACCAGAACGCGATGTGTATACAGTATCAATTTGACATCCGGCGTTAAAGGCGGAGATACAATCATTCGAGAAAGTCGCGAGATTAGAAACGGTGGAGCGACCAGGAACAAAGCCATGCTGATTGAGACAAATCAGACTTTTAACCGCGAAAAAGACCTTCTCCTCGACAACGCATTCAAACAGCTTAGACATACATGACAATTTGGAGACAGGCCTGTAGTAATTAACATAATTTTTATTCCCAGCTTTAAAAATTGACGTGATAAATGCAACCTTCCACGCATTAATAAAAACACCCGTAGACAGGGAATTATCAAACAAGCATTTCAGTGGATATGCAAGCGACAAAGAACACTTGTTTAGCAGAAGGGCAGACAGACATCCATATACGTTTGAGAAGAAGCCTTTAGCGATGAGATTTCACGCAGCAAGTCCTCGGTAGTTAAAGCCAAAGCACCAAAGTTGAGAAAAGTATCTCGAGCATAACTCGGCGTTCCGAACGGGAGTAGATCATCAGGGAGGAAGTTTGATTTAAAAAAAATGGGCAAAAAATTAACTGCTTCAAGGAAAGAATTTGCAAAATTACAGTTATAGGACAGTGCAGAGGGAATACTAGAGTTCACTTTTTTGGATTTGACCATTTCCGGTCAATTTCCACATTTCTTCAGATCACAATTTTTGCTGCAAAATATTGACATTGAATATTTTAACAATAAAATACAACAAAATATCAAAAATGTCATTGGTTCATCGTGAGGTCTGAAACATTGTCATCTCCGCAACATCATCGTCGTTAAAAAATTCTGCCATTCTCAACACTAACCACACGACTTTGTGATTTGAAGTTCACTCCTCGACTTTCAAATACGAATTTACTCATCACCAACGGTAAAATGCAGCCAATTTCGAATACCAACCAATTTAATATGCAATTTTATATCAAACCTTTGTAAAAGTCAAATGATTTTCATAAAGAAACTGCCCAAGAATGCAAAAAAGCGCTTCTTTTGGCTTAACCGTAGATCGAGCTTTGTGTCAAAAATGATACATTTGGATTTTTGTGTTATTATATCTTTTTTCAGGATATAATTAATTTAACCATTCTTTGTGACTTTGTTGTGTTGGGATTATGCTTGTTTAAAATCATCTTTCACACTTTTTTAAGAAAGAGGTCTTGAGAAAATTGAAAAGTTTATAATTTTCTCCTTTGTATACAGAGGATAGGATTCCTTAACTTTTTTGAAGCTCAATCTACGGTTAATAAGTATTTCGAAATTTTGAAATAATTTTCCATTTTTACATTTTCAACAAGCTCGCAGGATATTGTGATTATTTAGCCAACATTTTTAGAATTCAAAGAAAGTGAATGCAATAATATGAACTAATAATACATTCGATTCTCCCAAAAAACATTTATCGTCTGGCCAGACAACAAAGTGCAGATGTATAGAAACTGATTTTGTGACAAAACAAAAGCAGAAAACCGCGTACAAATTCTTCTTATTTCTTACGTTTTATATAAAGGATAACGTAACTTGAAAAGTCACGAAAGCACAAAACGATAGAGCGCAGAAAAAAAGTTATGGATAAAAATAGAACTATTTCGTCTGGCCAGACGACAAAGGGTTAAAAAATGTTGAACATACGGAAACATTTCGTCTAGTGTCAACAAGGATAATACATCTTTTTGTCTTGAATTTTTTCTTTGCCAAACGCGCACACTGTGTTGATTTGGAACGTGGTTTTTCACGTCACCAGCGGTCTGTGTAAACTTAAAGCATTTTCACTGACACTGAGCCGAGCGCTAACCCGATCGCGTCGACAAGTAGTATTAGATACATTGGCCTGAAGACACGCTTTGATTGCGTATAGCAAACTTACGTCAGACCCGTAACTTAGAACTTCTTGTGTATGCGCAGAGCTGGTCCGAGACTTTTTCCTAATTTTTCTATGTCAAGTGACACATGTCCAAAAAGACTGTCTCCAACTGCCTATTCACTGTACTAACGGAACCTATTATTCAATTTAAAGTTGAAGAGTTATTTCAATATTTGCTCGTTAAAATTGCTAGAATACATATTTGAATTGTTCGGAAAACAAGAAAACTACTTTGCTGCTTGTTTTCAGGTATAAATACGAAGCATAGTAAAGTGAAGTTCATAGTTGAATTTCAACACTTTTATTCAATTAGACAATAATGAGGGTTTTATCAGTTGCATTGTTGGTTGTATTTTCGGTGTTTGCAGTACTGCAAACTGCTGAGGCGCAGACAGCGCCATCGACACCACCAGCGCCACCGGCAACACCAGCGCCACCGGCAACACCAGCGCCATCGACAACACCAGCGCCAGCGGCAACACCAGCGCCATCGGCAACACCAGCGCCACCGGCAACACCAGCTCCAACGGTAACACCAGCGCCAACACCAAAACCAACGCCTAAACCAAACCCAGCTACAACGAAGAGAACAACTAGAAAACCCGTCACACGAAGAACAACCAGAAATACTACGAGAAGAACCACCAGAAGACGCACTACTCCGCGCCGAACCACCAGAAGACGCCCCACTCCGCGCAGAACCACCAGAAGACGCCCCACTCCGCGTAGAACCACCAGAAGACGCCCTACTCCGCGCAGAACCACCAGAAGACGCCCTACTCCGCGCAGAACCACCAGAAGACGCCCCACTCCGCGTAGAACCACCAGAAGAGGTGGATCGACCACCAGAAGACGTACAACAACCAGACGTGGAAGGACAACCAGAAGGGTTCCAAGTCCCGTCATTGGTGCATAGTGTTGCTCACCAAAACCAAAACAATTTCGATAATATTCTAAAACGCTATGGAAAGAAAGCAAAACAAAAAACATTAAATGCATTCAAAATGCGTGTAAATTTATGAAATTGTAAATATTTCAAAACTCATACCACATACAAGAAAACTTTTCGTACATGTAAAATAAGCAAATAAAAAAAATATTTAAAAAAATTTGGGCAAAAGGACTAACTGCTTCAAGGGAAGAATTTGGAATAGTACCATTGTAGGACGGTGCAAATGGGATGCTAGAGTTCACATTTTTGGAAATCGCCAAAAAGCTTTAGGGTTAGACTTGATGCTAGCCTCAAAAGTTGAGATACAATACAATTCATGTAAAGACGGCTATTAAGAGAATTAAACTCACTCGTAGTTTTAAACTTGTTGTGAAATTTATTCCGCATATTTTTCAGCAATTCTGAATTTCAATTCGTTGAAACAATTAGAAACTTTAACGGAAAAAAATAAGAGATCCTAGTTGATCTCTGAAAAGAGTCGGTCTAGGAGGTTGAAGTTGCAGAAGTTAAAGTTATAACCGAGGAATTGGCTCCCTAAGGTATTAGAACGAATTATTAGAATTCGAGTGAAATTACTAATGCGACATGATGAAAACTCGACGGAGAGATTGGAAATGCGCATTCAGTCAGCAAAGTGTCCAAATTATTATTAATAAAAACAAGATATATTATTTGTCCATTGATTTGTTGTATATCAACGCTCAGAAGCGAGTCGAATAGCACTACGAACATTACAGGGAGTAAGAAAAGAGTCATCCACCATAAAAGACCAGGTAACCTTGAATGCAGAGTTTATTGTCACCATTCGATTGAAGGTATAGCTCATGAATATTGCAAGATGAGTCTTGTACAGAGATTCATTGCTATTAGGCGGAATGTAGGAAACTATCAAAAACAATGAGCCAGAAGTGCCCGTAACCCTTATGCATAGCTGGTCGAGAAGCGAGTCGGCATTTTGAAGTGAAATAGAGAAGCGCGGAGAATACGCCGAATGGCAATTAGTACACCATCCCCTCTCACACAGCAGCGTCTCTGTCTTTACGAAAGACAGTATACAGATTCGAGTCAAAAACTTGTTCGCTGAAAAAGTCTGGACTCAGCCAGGTCTCAACCAAAACAAAAGAACCATATTCCAAATGCAAGCTAACTGCACGAAAGTTGAGCGATTTAGTACGGAGTTCAGAAAAATTTTGAAAATATATTTTAAGGCACTTATTATTAACATATATAGCCCGAGCGATGGTCATACGTCCGTTGGTTGCTGGGTGGGCTTTTGGAAAAAACAAAGTGGTCGTACTTTGACTTCAGCTGGCCAGACGGAAGGATTGGGCAGCTTCTCATAAACAGAAGCCATGACTCCCATTTTCAAATTAACCCGTTTAGGTGTATCAATTGAAACTCCTTGCTTTATAAGCTTAAAGCACGCAATATGCTGCTTTTCGTTGTCGGCACTGTTAGCGATATAGTTCAGAGGGTCCTCCCATGATACCAGAAGGACGACAAGAGCAACCATTTCTTACTCACAGCGACATCTAAGCTCGAGTTCTCCTTCGAACCAACTACCACTACTTTCAACTTTGAGCGTTTGTTGACACTAACAGTGAACCACTCACTAGCGGGAAGTCTAGCAGCGGGCGAATGAGTGCATAGGCGGACGGAGAAGCTGCGTGATAAGCAACAGCAGCCAGCGTTGCCACAGCCAAAAGGAAAAAAATTACCAACTTCCTAAAAAAAAAATTACCAAAACTACCAATCTATATGTGTGTTATATATAAAAATGAATCGTGGTCCATTCGACTGCGTATCACTCGAGAACGGCTGGACCAACTTGGATACTTCCTTGGGCGGGTTTGTTCGAAATTGTTACGTGAAGGTTTATAAAAAAAGAAAAGTCGGGAAAACGGGGCGTGGCGCCACCAGAATACATTTTTAGACAATAACTTTGGAACCATAAGTCACACATCAATTAAATTTAGTTCACACTTACTATTTAATCATGTCCTTCGACCGAGGGAATGGGGTGGGTATTGGACAAGGGGGTGTGGCACCGCCCATACAACTCAAATCTTTTAAGTGGAATAGCTTCGAAATTGTAAGTCGCACAGCATTGAAATTTGGGGTACCGTCGTTTCAAAGATGTGCCATTCCACTGTTAAAATTTGATGGGCGTTGAATAAGGGGCGTGGCACATTTTTTATGCAGCAGAACTGTAAGTCGTACATCAATGAAACTTGGTATGAACCTACCAGTTAATCATATCTTTCGGCAGAGGGAATAAGGTGGGTATTGAACAAAGGGGTGTGGCACCGCCCATACAATTCATTTCTTTTAAATGGAATAGCTTCGAAAATTAGTGAGGCGTCGCCTCATGGATGTGTTATTCCACTGTTGAAATTTTATGGACGTTGGATAAGGGGCGTGGCACATTTGTTTGACCCAAACTATCCGCATAATTGTGGAACTGTTAGTCGCACATGAATGAAACTTAGTACGAATTTACCATTTAGTCATATCTTTCGGCAGAGGGAATGAAGCGGGTATTTAACACGAGGGCGTGGCTCCGTCCATACAACTCTAATCTTTTATATGGAATAGCTTCGGAATTGTGAGCTGCACAGTATTGAAATTGAATATGCCATCGTCTCATAGAAGTGTCATTCTACCGCTAATATTTTATGGGCGTTGAACAAGGGGCGTGGCAAATTTTGTATGCAGCAGAACTGCAAGTCGTACATCAATGAAACTTGGTATGAACCTACCACTTAATCATATCTTTCAATAGAGGGAATGGGGTGTTGGTCAAGGGGCGTGGCACATTTTTTATGCTCAGACAGTTATGCAGTACACACACACATCAGTGAAACTTGGTACGAACTTTCCAATTAGTAGCACAATTCGACTAGAAGAAAGTTGTGAGCATTGGTCAAGAGGGTGTGGTACCGCCTCCATTTTTATATACATAGATTGTTTGCCCTAATTGACTGACTGATTGATTGATTGATTGATTCATCATCGCTCAGACCAAACCGCTGAAGCTACGAACATGAAATTTGAACTGTAGATACATCTTGAAAAATGAACCTCCGCTAAGACGGGATTTTTTGAAATTCGGGGTGTAAAGGGGCAAAACATCTGTTATGAAGAAAAGTGATTTAAGAGACATATTGATTTCGAACTTCCTGAAAATACTCTAAACAAAAAATAATTCGATACGTATTTTATAATTTTTCGAAAATCAAAATTTAACTGGACCAATAATGGGCTAAGATTTGTTTAAGGGTAGACTCGAAAAAAACATGAACCGATAGGCCTATTGACTTCAAAAATTATAAAAATACTTGAAATAAAAAAATTATACACGCGTGTCTCATTATTTTCAAAATCGAAATCTAACTGGATCAACGACGGGTTAAAGGTATGTATGAAGAAACAATTTTTTTGGCCTTCTAACTTTAAAATTTGGTGAAAGTACTTCAAATGTAAAATAACTCGATACGTGTTTTTCATTTTTTTCAAATATTAAAATCGGTAAAAACGACCGGTTAAAAGTTTTTATGGCGAAACTGTAAAAAAACATTAATTAATGGGGCCACTGACTTCAAACTTTGTGAAAGTACTCTGAGTGAGAAATAATTTGACAAGTGTTTTTCACTTTTTTGAAAATCAAAATCTAACGGTGTCAACAATGGGTTAACAGTTTGCATGGAAACACGATTTATTGGTCCTTTTGACTTCAAACTTGGACAAAAAGCACTTAAATCGGGAAATAATTACAATGTGCTTTTCATATTTTTGAAAATCGAAATCTACCGTGGTAAACTAAGGGTTAAGAATTTGTTTAGAGTAAATGTGAAAACTCATGATTTAAAGGGCCTTTTGACTTCACAGTTTTTAGAACCACTTAGCATCAAAGATAATAGACATATGTTTTTATTTAAATCAAAATGGGTTCAACCATGCGTTCAAAATATGTATCGGGTGAAAGAAGAGAGCTTGCGTGCGAAGCCGCGGGGCCCAGCTAGTTTTTTATAAATATGCCAATAACCTTTGTAAAATTCAAACGACTTTCACATACAAACTGATCAAGAATGCGAATAAAGACGCATCTTTTGGCTTACTTAGATTTTCGAAATGTTGAAATAATTTTCCATTTTTACATTTTCAACATGCTCGCAGCATGCTGTGATTACTTAGCCAACATTTTAGAATTCAAAGAAAGTTAAAAAAATAATAAAAACTAATAATGCACTCGATTCTCGCAAAAAACATTTTTCGTCTGGCCAGACGACAAAGTGCAGATGTATAGAAACTGACATTGTGACAAAAACAAGCAGAAAATCGCGTACAAATTCTTCTTATTTCTTACGTTTTATATAAAGGATAACGAAACTTGAAAAGTCACGAAAGCACAGCACGATGGAGCGCAGAGAAAAAAAAGTTATGGATAAAAATAGAACCATTTTGTCTGGCCAGACGACAAAGGGTTACAAAATGTTTAACATACGGAAATATTTCGTCTAGTGTCAACAAGGATAATACATCTTTTTGTCTTGAAATTTTTTGTTTGCCAGACGCACACACTGTGTTGACCTTGAACGTTGTTGTTCACGTCACCAGCGGTCTGTGCATACTTAAAGCATTTTCACTGACACTGAGCCGAGCGCTAACCCGATCGCGTCGACAAGTAGCATCAGATACATTGGCCTGAAGACACGCTTTGATTGCGTATAGCAAACTTACGTCAGACCCGTAACTTAGAACTTCTTGTGTATGCGCAGAACTGGTCCGAGACTTTTTGCTAATTTTTCTGTGTCAAGTGAAACATGTCCAAAAAGACTGTCTCCAACTGCCTATTCACTGTGCTAACAGAACCTATTATTCAATTTAAAGTTGAAGAGTTATTTCAATATTTGCTCGTTAAAATTGCTAGAATACATATTTGAATTGTTCGGAAAACAAGAAAACTACTTTGCTGCTTGTTTTTAGGTATAAATACGAAGCATAGTAAAGTGAAGTTCATAGTTGAATTTCAACACTTTTGTTCAATTAGACAATAATGAGGGTTTTATCAGTTGCATTGTTGGTTGTATTTTCGGTGTTTGCAGTACTGCAAACTGCTGAGGCGCAGACAGCGCCATCGACACCACCAGCGCCACCGGCAACGCCAGCGCCATCAACAACACCAGCGCCACCTGCAACACCAGCGCCATCGACAACACCAGCGCCACCGGCAACACCAGCTCCAACGGTAACACCAGCGCCAACACCAAAACCAACGCCAAAACCAAGCCCAGCTACAACGAAGAGGACAACTAGAAAACCCGTCACAAGAAGAACAACCAGAAATACTACGAGAAGAACCACCAGAAGACGCACTACTCCGCGCCGAACCACCAGAAGACGCCCCACTCCGCGTAGAACCACCAGAAGACGCCCCACTCCGCGTAGAACCACCAGAAGACGCCCTACTCCGCGCAGAACCACCAGAAGACGCCCTACTCCGCGCAGAACCACCAGAAGACGCCCCACTCCGCGTAGAACCACCAGAAGAGGTGGATCGACCACCAGAAGACGTACAACAACCAGACGTGGAAGGACAACCAGAAGGGTTCCAAGTCCCGTCATTGGTGCATAGTGTTGCTCACCAAAACCAAAACAATTTCGATAATATTCTAAAACGCTGTAGAAAGAAAAAAACATTCAAATGCATTCAAAATGCGTGTAAATTTATGAAATTGTAAATATTTCAAAACTCATGCCACATACAAGAAAACTTTTCGTACATGTAAAATAAGCAAATAAAAAAAATATATAAAAAAATTGGGCAAAAGGACTAACTGCTTCAAGGGAAGAATTTGGAATAGTACCGTTGTAGGACGGTGCAAATGGGATGCTAGAGTTCACACTTTTGGATTTAATAAATCGCCAAAAAGCTTTAGGGTTAGACTTGATGCTTGAAGAACTTGTGAAACTTATTCCGCATATTTTTCAACCTTTTTAAAGGAGACGTGAACCAAGGAAGTTTATGCAGTTTCCTGGGGAGCACGTGAATGTTAATCCGGCAAATATTAGCAATTCTGAATTTCAATTCGTTGAAACAATTGGAAACTTTAACGGAAAAAAATAAGAGATCCTAGTTGATCTCTGAAAAGAGTCGGTCTAGGAGGTTGAAGTTGCAGAAGTTAAAGTTATAACCGAGGAATTGGCTCCCTAAGGTATTGGAACGAAACTCATAGAATTCGAGTGAAATTACTAATGCGACATGATGCAAACTTGACGGAGAGATTGGAAATGCGCATTCAGACAGCAAGAAGTTCAAGTTATTATTAATAAAAATAAGATCTAAGATTCGGTTTAGTTTGTTCACAACACCATTGATTTGTTGTAGATCAAGGCTCAGAAGGGAGTCGAATAGCACTATGAACATTACAGGATGTAAGAAAAGAGTCATCCAACATAAAAGACCAGGTAACTTTACTTAAGTTGAAGTCACCTAGAATGCAGAGGTTATTGTCACCATTAGATTTTAGATATACTTAGCTCATGAATATTGTCAACATGAGCCTTCTACAGAGATTCATTGCTATTAGGCGGAATGTAGAAAACGCACAAAAACAATGAGCCAGAAGTGCCCGTAACTCTTATGCATAGCTGGTCGAGAAGCGAGTCGGCATTTTGAAGTGAAAATAGAGAAGCGCGGAGAATACGCCGAATGGAAATTCTCACACAGCAACGTCTCTGTCTTTACGAAAGACAGTATACAGATTCGAGGCAAAAACTTCTTCGCTGAAAAAGTCTGGACTCAGCCAGGTCTCAACCAAAACAAAAGCATCATATTCCAAATGTGAGCTAACTGCACGAAAGTTAGTACGGAGTTCAGGAACATTTTGAAAATATATTTTATATTTTATTTTGAAAATATATTTTTTATTTTATTTTTGCTTGCTGGGTGGGCTTTTGGAAAAAACGAAGTTGTCGTACTTTGACTTGAGCTGGCCAGACGGAAGGAGTGGGCAGCTTCTCATAAACAGAAGCCATGACTCCCATTTTCAAATTAACCCGTTTAGGTGTATCAATTGAAACTCCTTGCTTTATAAGCTTAAAGCACGCAATATGCTTCTTTTCGTTGCCGGCACTGTTAGCGATATAGTTCAGAGGGTCCTCCCATGATACCAGAAGGACGACAAGAGCAACCATTTCTTACTCACAGCGACATCTAAGCTCGAGTTCCCCTTCGAACCAACTACCACTACTTTCAACTTTGAGCATTTGTTGACACTAACAGTGAACCACTCACTAGCGGGAAGTCTAGCAGCGGGCGAATGAGTGCATAGGCGGACGGAGAAGCTGCGTGATAAGCAACAGCAGACAGCCAAAAGGAAAAAAATTACCAAATTTTTAACAAAAAATTACCAAAACTACCAATTTTCTATAAATATGCCAATAACCTTTGTAAAATTCAAACGACTTTCACATACAAACTGATCAAGAATGCAAATAAAGACGCATGTTTTGGCTTACTTAGATTTTCGAAATGTTGAAATAATTTTCCATTTTTACATTTTCAACATGCTCACAGCATGCTGTGATTACTTAGCCAACATTTTTAGAATTCAAAGAAAGTTAAAAAAATAATAAAAACTAATAATGCACTCGATTCTCCCAACAAACAAACAGACGACAAAGTGCAGATGTATAGAAACTGACTTTGTGACAAAAAAAAGCATAAAATCGCGTGCAAATTCTTCTTATTTCTTACGTTTTATATAAAGGATAACGAAACTTGAAAAGTCACGAAAGCACAGCACGATGGAGCGCAGAGAAAAAAAAATTATGGATAAAAATAGAACCATTTTGTCTGGCCAGACGACAAAGGGTTACAAAATGTTTAACATACGGAAATATTTTGTCTAGTGTCAACAAGGATAATACATCTTTTTGTCTTGAAATTTTTTGTTTGCCAGACGCACACACTGTGTTGACCTTGAACGTTGTTGTTCACGTCACCAGCGGTCTGTGCATACTTAAAGCATTTTCACTGACACTGAGCCGAGCGCTAACCCGATCGCGTCGACAAGAAGTATCAGATACATTGGCCTGAAGACACGCTTTGATTGCGTATAGCAAACTTACGTCAGACCCGTAACTTGGAACTTCTTGTGTATGCGCAGAGCTGGTCCGAGACTTTTTGCTAATTTTTCTGTGTCAAAGGACACATGTCCAAAAAGACTGTCTCCAACTGCCTATTCACTGTACTAACGGAACCTATTATTCAATTTAAAGTTGAAGAGTTATTTCAATATTTGCTCGTTAAAATTGCTAGAATACATATTTGAATTGTTCGGAAAACAAGAAAACTACTTTGCTGCTTGTTTTTAGGTATAAATACGAAGCATAGTAAAGTGAAGTTCATAGTTGAATTTCAACACTTTTGTTCAATTAGACAATAATGAGGGTTTTATCAGTTGCATTGTTGGTTGTATTTTCGGTGTTTGCAGTACTGCAAACTGCTGAGGCGCAGACAGCGCCATCGACACCACCAGCGCCACCGGCAACGCCAGCGCCATCAACAACACCAGCGCCACCTGCAACACCAGCGCCATCGGCAACACCAGCGCCACCGGCAACACCAGCTCCAACGGTAACACCAGCGCCAACACCAAAACCAACGCCAAAACCAAGCCCAGCTACAACGAAGAGGACAACTAGAAAACCCGTCACAAGAAGAACAACCAGAAATACTACGAGAAGAACCACCAGAAGACGCACTACTCCGCGCCGAACCACCAGAAGACGCCCCACTCCGCGCAGAACCACCAGAAGACGCCCCACTCCGCGTAGAACCACCAGAAGAGGTGGATCAACTACCAGAAGACGCACAACAACCAGACGTGGAAGGACAACCAGAAGGGTTCCACGCCCCGTCATTGGTGCATAGTGTTCCTCACCAAAACCAAAACAATTTCGATAATATTCTAAAACGCTATGGAAAGAAAGCAAAACAAAAAACATTAAATGCATTCAAAATGCGTGTAAATTTATGAAATTGTAAATATTTCAAAACTCATACCACATACAAGAAAACTTTTCGCACATGTAAAATAAGCAAATAAAAAAAATATATAAAAAAATTGGGCAAAAGGACTAACTGCTTCAAGGGAAGAATTTGGAATAGTACCGTTGTAGGACGGTGCAAATGGGATGCTGGAGTTCACATTTTTGGAAATCGCCAAAAAGCTTTAGGGTTAGACTTGATGCAAGCCTCAAAAGTTGAGATACAATACAATTCATGTAAAGACCGCTATTAAGAGAATTAAACTCACTCGTAGTTTTAAACTTGTTGTGAAACTTATTCCGCATTTTTTCAACCTTTTTAAACGATACGTGAACCAAGGAAGTTTATGCACTTTCCTAGGGAGCAATGGAATGTTAATCCGACAAATATCAGCAATTCTGAATTTCAATTCGTTGAAACAATTAGAAACTTTAACGGAAGAAAATAAGAGATCCTAGTTGATCTCTGAAAAGATTCGGTCTAGGAGGTTGAAGTTGCAGAAGATAAAGTTGTAACCGAGGGATTGGCTAAGGAATTAGAATGACACTCATAAAATTCGAGTGAAATTACTAATGCGACATGATGCAAACTTGACGGAGAGATTGGGAATGCGCATTCAGACAGCAAGAAGTTCAAGTTATTATTAATAAAAACAAGATCTAAGATTCGGTTTAGTTTGTTGACAACACCATTGATTTGTTGTAGATCAAGGCTCAGAAGGGAGTCGAATAGCACTACGAACATTACAGGGAGTAAGAAAAGAGTCATCCGCCATAAAAGACCAGGTAACTTTACTTAAGTTGAAGTCACCTAGAATGCAGAGGTTATTGTCACCATTAGATTTTAGATATACTTAGCTCATGAATATTGTCAACATGAGCCTTCTACAGAGATTCATTGCTATTAGGCGGAATGTAGAAAACGCACAAAAACAATGAGCCAGAAGTGCCCGTAACTCTTATGCATAGCTGGTCGAGAAGCGAGTCGGCATTTTGAAGTGAAAATAGAGAAGCGCGGAGAATACGCCGAATGGCAATTATTACACCGTGATCGTCCTCACCGTCCCGAGGTTTTTAAAAATATTTTTGACTCATGCCTGCGTGAGGGTATTTTCCCAAAAATATGGAAGCGCCAACGGTTGGTCTTACTCTTACTCTTACAGGCCTCCCGTCCTCCTACAGGCCTCTATGTATGCTTGACACGATAGGGGAAACACTGGAGAAGGTCATATGCCGTAGACTCAACGCTTTTACAGAAGGCCCGACTGTACTGTCTAACCACCAGTACGGTTTTAGGAAAAACCGATCAACACTGGACGCAAGTGACGCGGTTTATAAAATAGCCAAAGAAGCCCTAGCTGGTACAATGTGGCGTGATGGTAAAAAACAATACTGTGCGGTGGTCACTTTGGACGTAAAAAATGTATTTAATAGCGCAAATTGGCAGCGAGTGTTGGACTCGCTTTTTGACATGCGTCTCACAAGAACACGTAGTCATAACCGGGGTCCCTTAGGGTTCGGTTCTAGGGCCAGTCCTGTGGAATACTATGTATGACGGAGTTCTAAGAATACAAAAACCTGAAGGCGCACATATAATTGGATATACGGATAACATAGATTTAATTGTGGTAGCAAAGCAATTGACAGAGGTGACGAGCAATGTGACGAAACAATATTTAAGATTAAGACGTGGCTTAAGAATGCGGGCCTACACTTAGCTGATCACAAAACAGAAGTTGTTCTGATGTCCAGTCGGAAGAAAGTGGAGCGCATTAAGGTACGAGTAGGACAGCACCTGGTTCCAACTGCACCTTCTCTTAAATACCTAGGCCTGCTTTTGGACCACCGACTGAATTTCAAATGCCACCTTGTTCATGCATCAGACAAGGCGGCACGGGTGAGCACAGCTATGACCAAGACAACGAAGCAGACAACTACTAGCCACAGTCTTCGGCTCGACTGTCCTATATGCAGCTCCAATATGGGCCCACGCAACGGCCATTAAGTCTTATTTGCTGGCTGTAAACTCTGCTCACCGATTGATGGCACTAAGAGTGTGCAGTGCCTTTCGCACTGTCTCTGCTGACGCGGCCTGCGTAATTAGTGGACAAATACCGGTCGACATTCAGGCCAAAGAATCTGCAAAGCTTAGGCAAAACAGAGCAGACAAAGTGGCTTTTAGCTGGAATAGCTCGATAAAAGGACGATGTACACACCAGCTTATTCCTGACATAGAGGCTTGGGCCACTCGCAAACACGGAGAATTAAATTACTACCTGATGCAATTTTTAACTGACCATGGGTGCTTTAGACGATATTTGTATTAATACAAACACGTTGACCATCCTTTCTGTCTATACTGCAACGGAGAGGAGGAATGTGCGGACCATGTAATGACTGCAGTAGATTTACCGATGCGAGAAATAACTTAAGACGACGAATGCGGATAGAATCTGAACCTCTGACGGCAAAGTTGATAGTTCAACTCATGTTGACAACCGAGTACGCGTGGAATGCTTGTATGGACGTAATAACGATGATGATGAAACGAGCGGCTTAATGCTAACATGACGCGGTAACGGACCAAAGCGAAGGAATACCTAATCGGGTGGTGCCGCAGGGTCTCACAGGAGAAGGATACCAGGGAGGTTGGTTTAGTACGTAGGCGCTGGTAGCTTTTCTCTGCCAGTGAATCGTGCAGGCTGTCTTGTACGGACAAGGCAGTTTCTTTCGAAGATTCCAACCTTCCTACGTAAATCAAATAAAAAAAAAACAACCATTTCTTACTCACAGCGACAACTAAGCTCGAGTTCGCCTTTGAGCCGACTACCACTTATTTAGACTTTGAGCGTTTGTTGACACTAAAGGCTTGATTACACGTAACGAGTAGAGTGAGAAGACAGCAACTCGAACGAGTACTCGTTTCGTTTAAACGGTAAGGCGAGTTCTTGATTGAGTCAGTGATCGATGAAAGTGGCGAGAGAGCCACTAGAATCACATTTTGTTTGCTAGGCCGAGCGACCACTACTTTACCGTTATATTTTTCTCTTTTCGCAGCGATTCGTGCAATCGCTCGTCACATGCGGCATCGTACATTGTGCATTGTAAAACCGAACTGACTCGTTGCGTGTCGAAATACGTTTGAACAACTCGTCGCTTTTGCTCGCTATCCCAATTCTTTCGGCCTAGCCTTAAAGGCTTGATTACACGTAACGAGTCGAGTGACGAGACATCAAAATGGTACTAGGCCGAAAGACGACGAGTTGTTCAAACGTATTTCGACACGCGGCGAGTCAGTTCGGTTTTACAACGCACAAAATGAACTAAGCAACTCGCGCAATTAAACTCAACCGAGCGAAAAGTGGTGTGTGACGCATACCGCATGTCACGAGCGATGCCGCATGTCACGAGCGATGCCGCATTTGACGAGCGATTGCACGAATCGCTGCGAAAAGAGAAAAATATAACGGTAAAGTAGTGGTCGCTCGGCCTAGCAAACAAAATGTGATTCTAGTGGCTCTCTCGCCACTTTCATCGATCACTGACTCAATCAAGAACTCGCCTTACCGTTTAGACGAAACGAGTACTCGTTCGAGTTGCTGTCTTCTCACTCTACTCGTTACGTGTAATCAAGCCTTAACAGTGAACCACTCACTAGCGAGAGGTCTGAATGCGTGCGAATGAGTGCATAGGCGGACGGAGAAGCTGCGTGATCAGCAACAGCTGCACTCACAGACGGAGTTTGAGCAGAACTCTGCGAGCGGGGCGACGAAGCAGCATGTGAAGCAACAGCAGGAACGACGTTAGAAGGCGATTGAGAGCGCAAGGATTTGCTTGCGGCTTTTATTGGCAGTGGTGAGCAGGAAACCACCTTTGACGTGAGTGTACGGGAGTCAGCCGTTTTTGCGCGGGCGCGAGTGAAAACTGGGTCGGCCTTAGAGGTTATCGATGAGCCCCATGTCGGTTTAGAGAGAGAATCGCAGAGGCCTCGAAACTCACTCAACTTGTCCAGCAATAACGGCATAATGAATAGGCATGCACAGTGAGGAGCGGAGATGCAGGAATCACATCCGAAAATTAAATTGCGCATAGGTTTTAATAATCGGCTACATCGCTGATCTTAGCACATTTGAAATGCCACTTAGAAAAACAGGTACCACACGGCACCGAGTCAATAGTAGAGCAGTGCAGCTTGCACTTTGCACAGTCGACCATATTGATCGGCGACAGAAAAACACGACCACACTTGACGAGCTCACTCTGGCGAATTTTCCTTTTCACTCCGAAAGGAATGAACAAGGAAAAAAAAGCAGATGCTTTTTTGTGGTCATTTTAAAATATGATCCGCAGATAAGATGAAATTTTTTAATTCGAGGTCTATAAAGGCAAGGGATGGGTTAAGATGTGGTATGCAGAAACGTAATTTAATGGGCCTATTGATTTCAAACTTGGTGAAATTATTAAGCATTCCAAATCAAACCTAATTCAACACGTATTTTGCAATTATTCGAAAATCGAAATTTCTCGTGGTCCGCAATGGGTTAAGGTTCGTATGCGGGCTATTGACTTCAAAAAACAGTTGAAATCAAAAGTAATTGGACAAGTGTTTTTAATTTTTATGAAACTAAAAATCTGAAAGGTCAACGATGGGTTAACTATTTCTATGAAGAAACTTGATATGATGGGTTTTTTGTATTGTCTGACCGAATATTTGATTTCGGTTTCGCTCGCATATTAAAAAAAAACCGAAATTCGGTTTCGGCCAAAAGTCGATCGGACACTAGGTTTTTTACTTAAAATATGGTGAAGCATTTCAAATCGGAAATAAGTAATTCGTCACGTGTTTTTCATTTTTTGTAATTCAAAATCTAACTGTGAAACCTAAATTGTAGCGTTGAGCGTTGCGACAGAAAACGCTCAGTGCGGCTCGCTCAGTGCGGCATACCGAAATTGAAGCGTTGCGTTTGGACTGTCAAAATCATGAAATGAAAACAAATGTCAAATAAACAACCGTTTGATTGCCAAAAAGTTGTTTGATTTAAAACCGAGTTCTTTATTTCTAAAAATGGATGAAATTGAAGATATAATTTTCTTGCACACACTTGTGGCAAATAGTGGCCGCCGCGGGAATCGAGACAATTTTAAAAGTCGCGAAAAGTACGGTTTTTGTAATACGGTGGTTAATGTCCTCATTAACGAAAGATCCGGAATTTTTCTTCAAATCTACCAGGATGTCTTACGAGCAGTTCAAATCATTGCTTAATTTAATCGTGCCATGGTTGCAAAAGCACTCACGAAGAAACCCTATCGAGCCTGAGCAGAGATTATACATTGCACCGCAGGAAGAGCAATCAATTCAACTGACAGTCATCATAACTTCCCATTTCCATTTTTAGTTTCTTGGCTCATAGATTTCCACTGCATGTGATATCCATGAAATTCAGAATCGGTCTGGAAACGGCAATAAGTATTGTTTTGGAGACATGCGACATTTTGTGGAAGGTCTTGGGATCACTTTATGTGTCTCCTCCAAATAAGGCAGAGTGGGTGGAAATTGCCAATAACTTTTTCAAGACAACCGGGTTGCCGCATTGTTTGGGGCACTTGACGGAAAACATATCCGCATCACTTGCCCACCGAAATCAGGCTCGCAGTACTTTAACTATAAAAAGTTCAACAGCATTGTAAAGTGCATTTATGCCGCTTTATTGCAACACATTTTCGCATATTAATTAACTCTTATACTTGCAGGTTTATTAGCAGTATGTGACAGCAACTATGCCTTCACGCTTATCGATGTTGGATCATGCGAATCTCTTTATGGCACAGACAATGTGCAATTAATGACAAAATGACTTTTTCAAATATATTCTCTGATTAACCAATCGCAAAATTTCTAGCCCTATGTCATCAACATCCTCCTCCGGAAGTTTGTCGCGCTTCTGGCGTAGCATTCCAAAAAAAACTGTCATATTTAGAATAATCGCTACTCTGGACTGGCCCTTCATACTTCCTCTTCATTGCCTCAAGCACCTCCGACAGTTTAGTATTACTGAGATGTCAGGGAATGTACCCAGAGCGAACTGCGAATATAGAAGTACTACATATATGTATGGAAGTAACACAACATACCAACCATAAGAATAAGAAAAAAAAACAACAAATGGCCGGCACGCGTACAAATGTTTCTATTCGAGCTCGTCAACAGTTCTCGAGCGTATATGCAACGCCATTTGAGTGAAGACTCGACTTACTTGAGTCACTTAGTTGTGAGCATGATTTGTTGCCTAGTTTTAGGGGTGTAATTTAAATAAGGAATTTAAAGTTGTAGAATGATTGCAGAGAACTAGTATATTATTGTAGATGATTGATTAACCCTCTAACCGAAATGATCGTCTACACACGGTTACCACATTTTGTCTAAAAACTTACTTTTTGTATCAACCTTTGAAAGTTTACGAAGCTAAATCTTGTAGCTTGCTTTCTGTACTACTTAAATCTGGCGTTTTGAAATAATTTGTTTTCTAGTGACGTTCAAATATAAAAAATGATTTTTTACTCACGAAAATTATGCTGAAAATTTCCTACTTTGCTCCGATTAATGCAATGAACGTCGGTTGTTGTATTGAAACAAAAGAGTTATTAGCTGGTGGGAAATTTAAAATATTTTTGTTATGAAATACCAATTTAATCAAAATAGTAAGTATATTATCATTTATCAACAGAAAACCAATGACCGTCTGTCATTGCTGCGGGTAGCTGGAACTTTTTCTGTGCGTTATGGCGTATGAGTGTTGGATGTGTATTGGATTTGAATTTTTACGTTCTTTGTATTAAATGGTGAATCAAATGGATGGGGCGGCAAAAATGGACGAGGGGGATATCCCTGTCCCTTCTTCTACCTTTTCAACCACAACCCAGCGAAAAATAAAGTACTGCTTTGTCGATGATTTAAAGGAAGTTGAGGGGTTTCAACGCCGTTACGTGAATACGTTTCAATTTCAATTCTTCAATTACTTCTTGACGGACGACGTTATCGACTTGATAGTTGTTGAAACAAGGGCAGCTTGAATCATTCATATGAATACATTTCGATAATTTAAACACGTCAATGCCTTTGTTGGTGTATGTTCGTGAGCGCGAAACATATTCATTGGGTATTTTTAGATCAAATAGAATACCTCAATGCAAGTTTGCTTCGGACAAGCAATTACCAAAGTTGATCACGGGTACTAAGCAAAATATATTGAATCAGCATACGGTGTCGAAATTTCGACCGTTTTGTGGAAGGACACGAAGTATTTCGTTAAGCTTCTACTAATGTTGGTATTCGGCGATTTGCACAAGCAGCAACATCCTCGAAAAGGAGTATGTAGATGTCCAATAAATGTCCAAAATGTCCATAACCCCAAAAAAGTTGTAACATAAAAATAAAAACAATAATAGGAGAAGGTTTTTTAAATTATCTTTTGTCTCAAGATTTTCTTTGGCGAGAGTATTTTTACACAATCTTAATATATATTGTGCGATATGTGTATTCAAAGCAACTATTTTTGTTTTTCACTTTTCCATGACAACAGTTGTTGTTGCTAGGAAGCTACAGCTGATAGGAAACTACAATGCAACTTATGTCGGTTACACCAAAATACGCACACATAGAGGAAAGCTGCTGAAAGAAGACATACCATTGTAACGGTATTTCCCACAGCTTCCATATTTCTAGTAAAGATGCGCAAGTTACTATGTTATCGATTTCAATTAAAAAAAGACTTTGATACAAATTCTGCTTAACCCATTGCTGCCTAATGAGTAAAATTTTACCCATGAAAATTGATTTAAAAAAAAAATCACAAAAAAGTCAATGTTTGAGATCTCTCAAAACCATTGATAGGGATAGTTAGGGTAAAGATGGAATTACCTTAACATAGTGAAGGTCACCCTAAAATTTCGCCATCTAGAGTTACCAGATCAGACCAGTTACCAGACTCCAAAAATGGTGAATTTTCCGGAGGTGGAAAATGTGGCGGTGGAAAATGGGAAAATGGAAAATTGAATTAAATCTGAAAACGAGCATTTAGCCTCATATCTTGCCTTTCCATCGATACCAACATTTTCGCGATCGCTCCATTTATTAGAAAGTTATAGCTAATTTACCGCTTTGGGTAGTTTTTTACCGATTAGGCAGCAATGGTAGCTATTTTTCCGGTATTTTCGGAGTAACAAAAGTAATTTAGTATTGAAAAACGTCTTTTTTATTTATTTTATTTACTTTTAGTATAAAAAAGACCTTTTTATTGCTTTTGCTTATTTTTATATATATGCAAAAAATTGTTTGTTTAGATTTGGAAATTTTTGGTTGGTCGCGCGGCTCATTGCTATGGTAGTTCACAAAGCACTGGGAATGGGGATTTACATTGCATTTTCGAAATCCGTACAAAGTTTTTCCACCACACTGAACACAGCGAGAGCGTTTATTGACTTTAGTTATGAAATGGTCAACGTGGTCCATTCCTGAAGCCAATTCTGGCACGGTTGCCTGTGATTTACCTCTGCCACCACGGGCACTACCTATAGGAATGACTATGTCTTCGACGACGGCAAGGCGGAATTCATATTGCTTCATAGGTGTTTTACCCTCGTACTTTGCGAACAAGCAATGTAACTTCCAGGCAGTGGCGTCCCCAGGATTTCGGGAAGGGGGGAGATATGCAAAAAATGCAGTTTAACGCCATTTTTATACTTTCATCTTTGCGTATTATTTTTAATACATGTTGAATAAAATTGTACATACATACATATATGTATACATATACTAACATAAACTTCTTAAAACACAAAATTCAAGTGACATGTATTTTTAAGGCATAAAATCCCAACCAAAAAATTCAAGTTTGTTTTAAGTTATGACATTTCGAAAACAACTGCTAATAGAATTGCGAAAAACTCAAAAGACGTATTTTAAAAAGCACACCAGCTATGTAAAAGAAATCAAACATTTACAAAATGTATGACGTTCTGAAATTTAATTATGATAGAGGTGACCATGTTTCCATGTTTACCCGCAATTTACCAAAACTATATAAGTGAATTTTTTTTTAATTTCAACAGCTGATGCAGGGTTGGCATGAAGCCTGCGTTTGATTACTATTTTGGTAAATAGTCGACACTTTTGGGAACATTGAAAATACAACTATTCTGCGAGAACAAATGCAATGCTGATTTTTTTTATTCATTTATTCTTAACCCTTCTGCGGGTATCCGGTTCTGGCCAGACCATATTGAACTTTGGATCCACTTTAGTAATGTTGTAATTAAGCTATCGAGCTCAAATTTCATGATATCCTTAACTGATCCTTTCTAAGCACAAAACCCAAAACCACGGCTTGGCCAGACCATGGTGCATTTTCATACAAATTTGCCAGTTATTTTCAGTTTTTGTTTTGTTATTTTCGACGTAATTATTGTCAGAATTGTTAATAAATATTTTTTTATATTATATATATATTTTCAACTAGGTTTTTCCATCTGACCCGATTTGAAGCACTTTTTTCGTGCCATCCCGTTAATAGTGACGTAAATTAGCTGGCGCAAAATGTACCTGGTCCAAGTGTTTTTCGTTCGCCTTGGCTTTTATTTTCTTTGGGTTAATAAATTATAATTTTTGTTGGAAAATAATGTTGGAACATATTCAAAATTAATACTTATCCATTTTCCAATTCGATTGGGTGTTTTCTGTGACAGAGATGAAAGGAAGAGAATGCTATTTTGAGAATCAGGTGGACATTGTTTTTGAACTTCGACGCTGGAGTTAAATCAGAGAGGAAAATCTCTAAAAAAATTTCCTTAGCAATAGCGGAAACTAATGCTTTAGAGCAACGAATTTAAGATATTAAATAATTTGCTGCGAGAGGCAATAATAACGGTGCTGCCAATTTCACGCTTTCATTTGGCCCTGAACAAAACGAAGCTTCTGATACTGATAGAAAAAATGGTCGTTTAGATAGTTCAATGTGAAGATAGCAACGACGAAGGCGACAAGGAAAACGATATCCGGCCAGTTCAGCATGAACAACAACATGTAGAGCATGTTTTGCATATTTTTCTTTGGCAAAACAGTTCAGAATTATTAACAGTGCAAGGAATCCAGAAATATATATATCAAAACCCGATTTGTATGTGTCGAATGTAAAATCTCAATGTGGTTTAGTCATGATACTGCATTATATTGTTGAAATAATTGCATTGGTCAAGCAGCTGAAGTAGATCCATAAGTAACGTATTTTACATTTATACATTTTTTTTATTTTTTTGCTTTACTGCCGTATTTTTTTAATTTCAAAATTAACTCATTAAAGTTGAAACTCGCTATTTACTTAATTATTCTAGTATATTTTCACCGTTTTACGTAAAAATAATGTAGACAAGCAAAAGAAATCATTGTATTCACACTTTCTGGTTTTTTTATATCCTTAACAACAATCCTCGACTATCATCTTGTTTACATTATGGTCTGGCCAGATCATGGGAGGTTCAGTTATTAGGTTTTAAGTGGGTGATTACAGAAGCGATAAAGCAAATAGTAAAAATGTTTCACAATTCCATATTGTTATAGCAAATTGCATAAGTGAATTCTCCGACCAAGGGGGGGGATCCATCCCCTAATCCCCCCTCTGGGGACGCCACTGCTTCCAGGCATTCACCATCGCTGCGTCCAAAGCATTTGTAAAAAGTGGCCAGTACCATTTTTTTCCTCGGATACGAATACGATAATTGTTCATTGCATTGTCAAATAAATCAACGCAACCCATATTTTTATTATAGTTGCTTATCACATGGGCCTGTGGTATCCAAATATACTTTTTCTTCTCATGGTCAAATCGCTTTGCCTTGGCCACAGGCTCGTGTGAAAGGTGATTTGAAATCACCGTGACAACCTGCTTATAATGTTAATTTAGATTTCGAGCAATTGCAATTTAAATACGAATAAAATTTACCGAGCTGTCTTTCCAACGCACAGTATGAATCTCTTTGTTACGCTCGTAACAATGCTCATACGTTCCCCAAGCCGTGGATTTCTTCTTCAATTGTTTTATGGGAGTTAGTGGAGCACCAGAAGTCCGATTTTTACGTACTGCAGAGATAGAAGGCCGAATGTTTTTTTGTGATAATTTTGGGTCACTTCTAGGTCGTGTATGAAATTGTATCAAAATCGTATGGGCGGAATTGGTACCAGACAGCAATGGGTTAAATATTTTTCGCGGTTATGGCTCAACATAGTAAAGGATACAACGCGCGGGCCGTGTGGACTTAATGGACGGCTTGATTGGTAGATGCCATATCCGATTGAAGACATGTACCACTGTATTAAGAATTTTTTACTTTTTAATCGATACATATCACACTGACAAATGCCTTCATATTATACCGACGTATTAATGAAAGTGAAAAATCAACAGTTATGCTACCAGATTTCCGTGAATACAATTCAAGCGCAAAAGTATTGTTGCCATCATCCAGCAGATGAACTTTTATTTTTGATTCCGCAACAATAAGCAGCTTATTTGGTTAAGTGGGCGTGACACCTTTTTTGCAATCATAGTTATTTTCATTTCCTCAATCAAGGACTATTTCATTGCAATTTTGCGGGAAATATCGCAAAGACGGTTCGAGGTGATGCTGGAAAGTTCGAGAACGAGTTACGCTTCGGGCAAATAAGTTCAAAAGGCAGCCAGGTATAGCGCAGTGAGTCCGTTTTGGTTTTGACAAGTAATGGTGCCACCTGAATACGAAAAATAAAATGAAAATGAAATGACTGTGAAAAATGGTAAATAAAGTGACTGCGATGGTGAACTGCATTCAAGAAATGCAATTTGTTTTATATTGGCACAATCCAGCGATCAGTTTAAAAAATGTTTAACATACGGCAACATTTTTTCGAATGTCAACAAGGGTAAAACATCTTTTTGTCTTGAAATTATTTGTTTGCGAGACGCACACACTGTGTTGATTTAGAACGTTGCTTACGTCACCAGAGGTCTGTGTATACTTAACCCTTTCGGGACGGAGTTTAATTTGGAAAACCAAAATGCTCTTGTTGAAAATGTTCCCATGCTATCAAAATCGGGACTAAAAATTTATGTTGCATTCAAATTCTAAAATTATCCTTTTATCCGAGGACATATAATTCAAATAATTATTTAGAGTGGGTCATAAGATATGAATGATTCTTTTGAGGGGTCTTAAAAACTTCCTGGGACATATTATCCCAGTAGTCCCGAAAGGGTTAAAGCATTTTCACTCAAACTGAGCCGAGCGGTAAGCCCGATCACGTTCGCAAGAAGGATCAGATATATTGGCTGGAACACGCTTTGATTGTGTGCAGCAAACTAACGTCAAACCCGTAACTCAAAACTTCTTGTGGAGAAGCGCACCGAATTTTGCATGCGCCGAGCTGATCCGAGACTCTTTGTTCATTCTATTGTATCAAGTGACTGTTCGATCACACGTTCAAATAGATTGTCTCCAACTGTCTATAAATTGTGCTAACAGAACCTATTATCAAATTTGAAGTTGAACAGTTATTTCAATATTTGATCGATAAAATTACTAGAATACATATTTGAGTTGTTCGGAAAACAAGAAAAATATTTTGCTGCGTGTTTTCAGGTATAAATACGAAGCGTAGCAAAGTGAGATTCATAGTTGACTTTCAACTCTTTTGTTCAATTAGACAATAATGAGGGTCTTATCAGTTGCATTGTTGGTTGTATTTTCGGTGTTTGCAGTACTGCAAACTGCTGAGGCGCAGACCTCAGCGCCATCGTCAACACCAGATCCAGTGGCACCACCAGAGCCAACGGCATCAATAGCGCCAACAGAAGCACCAGCTCCACCGGCAACACCAGCGCCAACAGCAACACCAGCGCCACCGGCAACACCAGCGCCACCGGCAACACCAGCGCCATCGACACCACCAGCGCCATCAACAACACCAAAACCAACTCCAGCTACAACAAAGAGGACAACCAGAAAACCCGTCACAAGAAGAACCACCAGAAGACGTAGATCGACTACCAGAAGACGTAGAAGGACCACCAGAAGACGTAGAAGGACCACCAGAAGACGTAGAAGGACCACTAGAAGACGTAGAAGGAGGACCACCAGAAGGGTTCCGAGGCGCGTCATTGGTGCATAGTGTTGCTCACCAAAACCAAAACAATTTCGATAATATTCTAAAAAGCTATAAGAAAACAACAAAAAAAAACATTTAAATGAAATTGTAAATTTTTCAAAACTCATAAAAAGAAACTATTCGAACATGTGCAATTTATCGTTTCATTAACTATTTGTATGGATGGGGCTCGAGAGATGGGATAATTGAAAGTCGGGGATAACTTAATTGATGATTTGATATGCAACTTGGTGTGTCTTAGTTTTAATACTTAAATGGTTAAAATTTTTTTAACCAGCCATTCTCATTACTGCACTTAATTGGTGCAATTTGGCTTCGAAGGTCTTGCAGAATGAGTTATTTTTTAAGGATAACCAATGTTTCGTTTGGAATTACCTAAAAGGTAGCAAAAGATATTCTTGATCTGGGTGTCTTGAGATGCTAAGTATGCCTTGCCACTACAATCGCGCTGGTATTGAGGGAAATGAAGCGGCTGCGATCTTGCAAGGAGAGTTGCTTCAAGGACTTTTGACGAAAATTTTGTGGTTTGGGAAAAGTAGCCTTTTTATTATAACCAGGGGGGCTACTCTGTAATTCGATTCGAAAGCAAAATAACTCGAATTCGAACAAATGGTACTTTGCAATTCGCCTTTCGGATTTAATTTTTTCCCTTTTCGGATTTGAAATTTTCCGAACTTTTCAACTCGAATTCGTTTTTCAAATTTATTCGAATTGCGGATATTTCATTCGATTTAGGGTTCGGAAAGCGCTTCAAATAAATTAAAATGTAAGTTTTTCAAAATGTTCTTGGTGTTTTATGACTCCGAGTGAGTAATAAACGCTATTTATAGGGCATCTTCGTCAAAAAACACAAAATCAAGGCAATTCGAAATTATGGTTGATTTATTCCAAAAACATTGGGACTTGGCCAAGGGACAGTTTAAGACAGCCACTGCAAAAAATTATGCAGCTAACTTAGGAAGAGACTGGCAGATGAGTTAAACGCTGCAGGCCCCCCTTCGCGTGACGTTGTTGGATGGAAGAAAGTACGTTTTTTATATATCTTACAAAAACCATATTGAGGCTAAGCTATGGTGAAACAAGTCTGAGATTTCCGATACAGGTGGACACCTTCGAGATATTGCACCCTAAGTCCATTAGAGGAGCAGGTCGTCCAGTTGCTCTTCATAGGTGAGGCTGTTAACGGCATGAGTGGCACTGTAGAGTTCGGCGTAGGGCTGCAAGGTGGCAGCGTTAAAAAAGACATGCCAATGCATACTGATGAGGTCAAAACTTACGCTACTACAGTCACTAACAAAAGTACTGTTAACACACCGCAGACTCCCCAGCGTAGAAACTTTACACTAGAGTGTTCGGCTCAACGACTAAACATATTCTGCTCGGCGTAGGTACAAATACATAATGGAAAAACGGCGGGTGTATGTTTGTTTGTACGAAAATAATTTTTATTTTTATGGATTATAATTAATTACATGGTGAGGCGACGCATTTCTCGCAGTCACGGACTGCGAAGAATGGACGGCACATACTGGCTCTACACAAGAACAACATGGTTGGCGTGTTTTGCGTTTAAATTTTTCGCGAGAGTAACAAATCTTATAGGTGACAATAACTTTCTTGCTCACACGACCTTGTGTGCTTGAGCCAGTAACGGCACGTCTTGTTTCGATCGGTTTACCGCCTCCTATAACATTCTCTATAGCGATACGAGTAGTATAGTGTTGCGTAACTTTTGAGCTGTTCACTCTGTTTTCTATGGTAACCCTTGTAAAAAGTGGGCGAACCATGCCCAAATGGGTACCAGATCTTAGTTTGAGCACCAGGAGTTTCTATACCGAATTTCACCTCAATGACTTTTCGCGTTCAGGTCATATTGTGCGAACCAGCCGATTGACGGATGAACAGACGGACGGACGCTACTAAATGAGGTCCCCTGGTGATTCCTATTACAAATATAATTATATACTTTTCTAAACATTACAAGCTCCTCTTCAAAATGTATTTACCCTATCTCCCAACAACTCTATCACCTGTGCAACGTACACAAATACACGGGGGGTACATTTGTACTAGGCATCGCAATCCCGGGATCCCGGGATCCCGGACTTTTTCCAGTCCCGAAAATCCCGGGATTCAAATCTTTTAATCCCGGGATTTTCGGGATTGCAAAAGATGCTTCAAAGTTCAAATGAAATAAATTTAAAAGCACAAAAACCCAATTCCTTATCTGAAGGAGGAGGGAGGGGATAGAGGGCGTCTTTTGCAAAAGGCTTATAATTATTTACTAAGCATTCAACCAGCAAGTGTTGAATCTGAAAGATGTTTTCTCTCAGCAGGGTTTATTTGCAATAAATTTCGCTCTAGATTAGAGGGCAAAACATTTAATGCCTTAGTATTTTTAAGATCTCAGTTTTTAGTTAATCACAACGCTTAACTTTTTTATCGAAATAATCGAAGTAAAACTAAAAGTACTAACAAATTAACTATTTTATTTTTTTTATCAAATATGCGTATATACAGTTGCGGTCAAAATAATAGTAGTACGCGTACAACGAAAAGAAAATTAAGAAAAAATAATCTGCTTTTTTTTACAAATATTTATTTTGTATTTTTTTTAACAAGTTATATGTGTTAACAATGCAATCATAAAAGAAAACTTAAGAATTAAACTCAGTTTGGTTTGATTTAAATTAAATGCGTCAAAAGCTCCAAAATATGGACGGTCAAAAAAATAGTAGTTCGCTTTACTTTCATAAAAATGAAGCAAAAATTGTGTTTCATTTTAAAAGATTTAGTGGTTAAATAGTAATAACGTAATTTTTCTTCAAATTAATATTTAGTTGCGTGACTGTTGTTTGGCTATTACTGCAGCACAGAGCCGATGCATTGAAATAACCAAATTTTCATATCTTTCTCTAGGGGCGTGGTCTACTGCTTCTCAAAGTTGATTATTATTTAAAAGATTATTGTGAGCAACTGCTCTCTTCACGTCACACCACAAATTTTTAATTATATTGAAGTCTGGTGATTGTGCGAGCCATTCCATAACCCTAATCCTGCTTTTGCGAAGCTCCTTTCATGCGACCTTGCTTGTATGCTTTCGGTTATAATCCTGTTGGAAGATCCAAAGCATTGGCGTTTTTTCACGGACATACGGTAGCACGATTTCCCGCAAGATTCGTACACATACACATCGATCCATCGTTTTCTTGATCAAATAAATAGCGCCACCCCCATACAACGTAAGACATGCTCAATAAATAAATGCATGTCTTACGTTTTATGGAGGTGGCGCTATTTATTTGACATACGGTAGCACGATTTCCTGCAAGATTCGTACACATACACATCGATCCATCGTTTTCTTGATCAAATAAATAGCGCCACCTCCATAAAACGTAAGACATGCTGAATAAATAAATGCATGTCCTACGTTTTATGGAGTGGCGCTATTTATTTGATCAAGAAAACGATGGATCGATGTGTATGTGTACGAATTTTGCAGGAAATCGTGCTACCGTATGTCAGTGAAAAAACGCCAATGCTTTGGGTCTTCCAACAGGATTATAACCTAAAGCATACAAGAAAGGTCGCACGAAAGGAGCTTCGCAAAAGCAGGATTAGGGTTATGGAATGGCTCGCACAATCACCAGACTTCAATATAATTAAAAATTTGTGGTGTGACGTGAAGAGAGCAGTTGCTCACAATAATCTTTTAAATAATAATCAACTTTGAGAAGCAGTAGACCACGCCCCTAGAGAAAGATATGAAAATTTGGTTATTTCAATGCATCGGCTCTGTGCTGCAGTAATAGCCAAACAACAGTCACGCAACTAAATATTAATTTGAAGAAAAATTACGTTATTACTATTTAACCACTAAATCTTTTAAAATGAAACATAATTTTTGCTTCATTTTTATGAAAGTAAAGCGAACTACTATTTTTTTGACCGTCCATATTTTGGAGCTTTTGACGCATTTAATTTAAATCAAACCAAACTGAGTTTAATTCTTAAGTTTTCTTTTATGATTGCATTGTTAACACATATAACTTGTTAAAAAAAATACAAAATAAATATTTGTAAAAAAAAGCAGATTATTTTTTCTTAATTTTCTTTTCGTTGTATGCGTACTACTATTATTTTGACCGCAGCTGTATATACTTTATGATACATTTGATGCAAAGCAATAAGTTATGTTTAAGTGTCATTTTTGGATAAAACAAAATGTTATGAAACTGAAGTTAAATGTCAAATGAAAAACTTTTAAGTTAAACAAAATGTTGTCAAGGATGACTATGTTTATTTATTTGATTTAAATTTAAACTGACAATTTTGAATGTAATTGACAACTGATTGTAAATGACAACTGGATTTTGGTGATGTGCCGCGCACAACCAACCACTTCGACGACTCAACACCGACTGCCTCCCTTTGCGCCTTACAATGTGATTAAATTCAAGATAAAAAATCTTAAAACTACCCCAAATGTGATTAAACTGTGTCCATTTTTATGGTAAATATATTATAAACAAGTATTTATGCAATTCGGTAAAATTGTTTTATTTAAAAAATTTGTTATTTGAATCCCGGGATTAAATCCCGGGATCCCGGGATTTGACTTTTCAATCCCGAAAATCCCGGGATCGCAAAATGGCCAAAAATTGCGATCCCTAATTTGTACCTATGCCAAGCAGAATGAGACGTCTCTTCATAGGCGACTCCCACCCACCACCACACAAACATTTTTTTTCTATTTTCCCCTTTTTCTAGAATTTGCACAGATCATTTGAGGCTATCATGGAGTCTCGCTCTGCTTGCATAATAAATATCTCCGAGGAGGTACATTTGTACCTATCCAAACATTCTAGTGTTAATGCAAAACACCGGTGGCAGAGAAGATCTTCTCCAATACCAAGTAGAGAATCAAACAAGATTTCATGAAAATTCGATTCGAACTTTTTCACACCTTTTGTCACTGAGGACCATAACGCTGGAATTGTCTCTAATTATTCTGCGCTCAATGCTTTCATCTTGGTTCTTATTTTCTATCCATAAAACCAACATATGCATTGCGCCAAGCACTTTTCTGTATTTCAATTTAAAATTTTTTGTTTACATATTTGACATTTTCTGAGCAATGATGCCTACTGTAAACAAAAGTACAAATGAAAAACTGTTCGCAACGAATTTATAAATTCGAAAGAGTTAGAGAGTACGATTTTGCTTTCGAATCGCATTTGACTTTCGAATAGCATCACTTTTCGAATCGAATTACAGAGTAGCCCCCCAGAAAGGAATTTCGTTCAGAAAGAATTTAACAACTAACCAAAACTAGAACATTCCAAAGCGTCGATTGGTTCCTTGACACCGCAGGATCTACACAGATTTCTCCGGAGATCGGGTAGATTACAAGTACAATAAGTCCAGTATATCAAGTCGTAGTCCAAGTCGTAGTACAATGGACGTATGAATCTAGGAGTCTATTAGAGAAATTAGGGGATTGTTAGAGGCATCTTGTGAAGGCTTGCATTCTATCAACTGGCTAAACTAGTAAGAAGCATGTAGGGGATTATCTCATAACATGTGAAAACTGGAAATCCAGTGGTTTTGGGAAACGTACTAAAATTTCTCTCGGAAGCTGGGCTTACGAATCAACTGAGAGGTCACAAAAGGAGCAGAATTGATCTTCTAGGTTGCAGTGCTCTTTCCTATCTACACTGGCGCCCATGCATTCCACGATGTTCCAGCGCAATGCGTACTACGCACAACAGAGAAAGTACGTTCCTGGCCCGTACAGTGCGAATGTGGAATAGTCTACCTGCAGATATTTTCCCCAGCACTTATGATCTTGATGGATTCATGGCAAGAGTCCATAAATTCTTCACCCAACATCCTTTCTCCTAACCTGTATATCCTTCCCGAATCAGCGCAATGCCTCACATTTATAGGTGTATCCCCTTAAGTTTCGTATACGAGAAAGCTATGAGAGAAACATGATGAGCTAAGTAATTGACTTAAAACCTGGTAAAAGAGCTTCAAATGCAAAATATTTTTTAGTTTCATACTTTTTTTTTTAAACCAAAATCTGACGAGTCAATTATGGGGCAACAGTTCGTATGGAGAAGCATGATTTAATAATTTTTTTTTACTTCCTATATAGTAAAATCATTTTAAATGAGAAATCATTAGACAAGTAATTTTATTTTTTCATCAAACTCTAATGAAGTCAAATAGAGTTGGGGGGAAAAGTGATGTACTGCGCCCATTGATTTCAGACTTGCATGCAAAAATGTTAATATTTAAAAAATTCAGGTTCAACTCAGTTCTGGAGATTTGTTACCAAAATTATTGCGGCACTAAATGAAAGCTTTATCATTGTTTAATACAAATTATGTGTGAAATGCTTACATTGCAATCTGTTTTATCAACAGCGACGGAATGCGCTTAAAAGTATGCTTCCTTTTGAGGAGAGAGACTCTTAAAATATGAATTCGTCTGGCATTCATTTTTAGCTTAAATTCGGCTTACAGTTTTACGCTTCACATGTTATAAAATAGCAAAATGCCTAAAGACACATTAACCCCTTAACTGATTATGTTAAGTATACTAAACATAAACAAAATATATACTATATTCGAATGATTATTAAACGAATAAACTGCAAGTTTTTTTCCTGAAGAAGAATAATTAAATGTCTTTTAAAAAATAACATTTAAGAATATTTTATAGTCTGTCAGTTTTATCTAAATATATCTATATTATTTTATAAAAATTATCGGGCACTAATATTTGTTTTCAGCTTAGGTATTCAGCCAATTTTGAATTTTCTGCTTTGGTTTCGGCTTCGGCAAAAGTAGTCAAACACTTTAGCCGAAGGTTTTCGACCCATAATGCAAATCAATTTGCTCTGTTTCGGTTTATTTTATCAAATATCAGCTTTTATCGATGTTTCGGATGACAAGATTGCGATTAATAAAAATTAATTTTATCAGTAATTTTTGTCAATTGATTTAAGTTTTTTTTTTGTTAGAAATTAAACTCGAAACATTTTTATTAGTTTTGTGTTTAGTAAAATTAAGTGAAACAAAGAAGTAAATAAAAAATGAAGAGCTAAATTTAATTGGTTATTTAAAAAAATTTTATTTAGTTTTCGTCCTTGGCTTCGGCCTTCGGCCAAATATTTTTGTAATGCCGAATATTTGGCTTCGGCCAAAAATCCATCTTCGGTGGGACACTAATAAGGACAGTGCGACCATTTCTTTCGAATGGCGAATATTTTGCTTCGGCTTCGGCTAAATATCGATCTTCGGTGGGACACTAATAAAGACCAGTGCGACCATTTATTTAGGCCTTAATCACGTCAAAACCACCGGATCGATTTAGATAAAGTAAAAATCAAACGATTACTTTTGTGTGGGAATAGTACGTAGGTTTCATGAGATTGACCATGCCTACCGCTAACGCCTACTATAGTAATAAAATGTAAGTAAAGTACACATATTTAAGGGGATATGGCTATCAAACGATTCAGCATGTCACTGTTGTAAACATATGCTAAATAAAATTGACCACGCTCATCTAATGCGTCTTTCTGCCACACCGACTGTAATGATTGAAATCAGTTACGGTATATTAGTGCATTGATATTGCTTGATTTTATTTTTCAACGAATAAATAGAGGCAATATAAGATTAACCACGCCCACCATAGTGACTGAAACTACCAAACATATAGTACACTTTGTAAAACGACATGGCGTTTAATTTTTGCCGTAATAGCTTTATTTTACAAGTAGAAAAATATTACTTTGTTTATTTCGAGTAATATGGGGTTAATGAGTTAAAGACTCATTACTTTTTTCAATATGATGGCGTTGTTTTCAGATTTTTCAGCATTATTTAGCGAAAATTATTGTAGAAAAACACATACGAATTTTGGTGTGTTTTATTTTGGCACAATTCAGCGATACGAACTACTCAAAACTATGGACCGGTAAAACTTGTTTTCGTAGTTTTAAAAATACATCCAATGGTGAGTTGAACATTTAATCGTTTAAATACCTCTCAAAAGAAAGATTTGGCCACACTGCAAACTTCGGATTTTCCTTCGGTTCCTATACCTTGGATTAGTATTGTCTAAGCAAAATTTTCATGAACGCACGTGTACAAAAAGACCAAAAGTGTAACAGAAACATTACCCGAGATAGTTTTAGTATTTGCCTTGCCGAGCGAAGTCTTTCAGATTTCGAATGTTTCGAAATTTTCGGTTTATTATGTCAGTAGAAAAGCTATATTGAAGCACAAGAAGACTTTTTCAACTAAAAAAAAATTTATTGTGATTCATGGTTGAGAGGATCCATGGTAGAGAGCTCTGGGGGCAATTGGCCAAATTTGATAAACATAGGTTTTAGCCAAAATATTTTCCTCCTTCCACTTTCTTATTAAGAAGGCTTTTCTCATAAACTATTTAGAAATCAATTGAGAACCATGGTACAGACTTATAGCGGGAGAGAGTTGTATAAGAAGCGACTGAATAAGGCAGAAACAGATAATCCATCTTCATCTTCTGTCCGTTCATGGAGGACTGAATTTTCAAATAATCTTAAAAAGCTCTTCATCCGTAAGAAGTTTCAATTGGTGTACATATTTTGAAGTCATTCTAAAGACAACTAACTAAGAGTCTACAATAACTAAGAGTATGTATTTTTTCTTACCGACTCTTTACTCACTGATCTAAAATATTGACACAGTTTTTGTTGCCAAAAATGCCTTAATGACCTGAATCGAATGTATTTGTACATTAGTAGGTCAATAATCATTTTGGTTTGAATGAAATGAATATAACTCCACCAAATCCTTCACCTCTTCAACTAACAACCTTGTCTGGAATTAAGCTTAAAGCTTTACATCTGTGTGATGCTAGCTGCGTTTATGAATTGGTTTCATTATTGAATCTGGGTGACGTCAACAACTCTACGCAGTATTTTCGATTTTCGTGCAAAGTATTGAATTTTGTTTATTTTTTTGTGGTTCCCCATTGCAAATGTGGGCATGCCTAATTGGGTTGTTTATTATTTTTTTCCATGTAAATAATTGTCTAGAAATTAGTTCGCCAACATTCTCTTCACTTATTTTGTTAAGTTTATTTGTTTATGACTTTTGTGAAAAAAAATTAAACAAAATTTTAGAACGAGACATGGGTACAGCTGTGTCCTCTGTTTTATTTAAAAGTAAACAAGTGCAGGTGCGATTGAGGAAGAAGTGACTATTTAGACTCTTGGAGAAAAATTGTATCATGTTGCTAACGCTAATATACCGAAAAGCTGAGAATTTTATTTGTTGAGTAAAATTTTTACAGTTTTTCAACAAAGCCCAACGACGCCCAGTGGAGTATTTGAACAATCTAGATGCCCAAAATTTTTTGAGCAGTGAAACGGTAGCACATTGCTCCTTTGTAATGTTCTGCATGAATATATTCAGTTTGACGACTACACTACCGTACATACTGTACGGGTACTTGGTATTCGAAGAATGTGTACACCGAAACGAATAGAAACGAGAACCAGCGAGCGTCGCTTCTCGATTCTATTCATATTCGGTGAATAGCGAATACTGCAGTGCTCGTATTCGTTGAGAAGCGAATACTGCAGTGCTCGTATTCGGTAATCGAGAACTTTGCGAAGTATTCGAATATCAACAGTTTCACCGAATATTTTTATGCGCAGTATGTCACTTTTCCATGTGTATCCATGTATTTATACAAATAAATAAATATTAATATATTGTAGAACATAAATATTTCTAAATAATCTTAGGAATAATAAAACCAGTATATTCGGATATTCAAGCAGTTTGTACAATTATTCGAATGCTTTTGTCCTCGTTCAGTGGCGGATTCAGGGGGGTGTTTTGGGGGTTGAAACCCCCCCCGAAATATTAGGATCGACATTAAAACTACATACAAATTAAAAGACAATTTATGAATATCAAAGGATTACTTTTTGAAACCCCCCCGAAATATTTTTCTAAATCCGCCCCTGTCCTCGTTTGCCCGCTTCGAGCGAATATGAATAAATAGTGTACGTCTACTCGTTTCTGTTTGGAGCTTACTCGTACTCGAAGAGAGCTGTACTCGTATTCACTCGGACTGGTCCGCAGAGATGAAGTGAAGTATCCTATTCAAAAGCATTTGAATGTTTTCGAATACCAAAAAAGCGATAGATGTAGACGAGTGTTTTACCAGCTCGAGCTGGGAACCGAACCTAGGACCTCGGTATGAGACGCCATCGCGCTGGACTATCGAGGCCGACTAAATTATGAAATGTGGCCCGAACTTTTTTCAGATGGAGTTGAAAAGTGTAAATTTATGTTTTGGGTCCAAAACATTCATTCACTTAACCGATTTTTTCCAGTTGTTCAAAGTTAAAGTTAAAAAACAAATTTTTAGGAAAAATAACAAATAAAAATGGAACATAGTCTTCTAAAGCCTCGATAAAAGAGTACGTTTTACTACTTTGGGCAAAAAATATTTTAATTTAAATTTCGCACGGAAACCCATTCGTCGAAATATTTGTTTTCTAGGTTGATATGACTGTCAGTAACATCTGTGCCAAATGTCACATCAAAATAATCATTAGTGTTTAGTATACGCTTATCTTTCTGAAGTACAAAAAGTGTATTCGGCGATTTTTACAATGAGTGAAATTATTCAACAAAGAAGTTCCATAAAATTTTGTGTGCGGAATCAAATTTCTGGTGCCGAAACGTTCTGAAAAGGCCTTTGGTGATAATTGTATGTCGCGAGCAAGTATTTTGGATTGGTAAAAATTGTTCAAAGAGGGTCGAGAACGCGTTGGTGACGAACCACGTCCAGGACGGCCATCAACATCAACTGATGATCAACACGTCAATAAAATCAAGGAATTGGTGCTCGACAATCGACGATTAACAGTCAGAGACCTTACTGGCATCGTTGAAATACCGCGAGGATCAGTGAAAACTATTTTAAAAGATCATTTGGGCGTAAGAAAAGTGAAAGCACGATTGGTTTATCAATTAACAAAATTTTCTTGAAAAACAGCGTCGCGTTGACGTCTGTGAAACAATGCTTTAAGACTACCAGGATGTCATGAAACGTATTATAACTAGCGATAAGTCTTGGATCTATGCTTACGATCCGGAAAAAGACGATCAATCGGCCGAATATCGTGCCAAAGTTGAGCCCAAAACCGAAAAAACCACGTCAAAGCAAGTACAAAATCAAGGTCATGTTGACAGTTTTCTTCGATTATCGAGGTGTGGTGCACTCGGAATTCCTTCCGACTGGCCAAACTGTAGTATTATGCGTCGTTTGCGCGTAGCTATTCGTAAAAAGAGGACGGAATTATTGGCCGACACCTCTGGGTTTTTGCACCACGATAATGCACCGTCGCATACTGCATTGATTCTTCGTGAGTTTTCTGCCAAAAAATTCAACCAATATCGTTTCACAACGACCGTATTCGCCTGATTTAGCTCCGTTTGACTTCTGGCTTTTCAGAAAACTTAAACCACCGCTTCGGGGAAACCGTTTGAGTCAATTGAAGACGCAGCTGGTTAGTGCGTTGGGCCGAATCAAATGCAACGCTCGAACCAAGGTTCAAGACTCCGTTGCTGCTAACACCGAAAAAAGAAAAACAAACATTTTTCTTTCGGCGGCTGTCCTCTCAGCAGGAAATGGCAAACCTCTGAGAGAGTAATATTGCCTATGAAAAAGCTCTCAACTCGCGGTTCGGAATCGGCATAAAACTGTAGGTCCCTTCCAGCCTTGTACAAATTCGCACGCACAACACTGATAGTTGCGGGTAGCTAGGCTTTAGTCTCGTTATCGGGCTGTCGTTCCAGTCAAGAAGAAGAAGAAGGAACGTGAATCGCTACGCGCATTGAAGGCTATTCCGGAAATTGACAACTGTTTCGAGGATTGGAAAAAACGTTCACACAAGGGTATTGTGGGGGGATTACTTTGAGAGGGACTAAATAGATTTGGGAGAATAAAAAAATTATTTTTAAAATTATGAACAAAGTCTTACTATTTTTTGCCCACAGTAGTATTTTGTTCATCGCTTAATTCCAGAGTAAAATTTCTTATAAAAATTTTCCAACGTGCCTTGAGAAATCAGCATAGAAACTCGTGGACCATTTGTGTTCGAGGGAAGTCTTCTACAAAGTACATTTACAATGGGCTTTAAAAGAAGAAGAAAAGTGTTTGATTGTTTTCCCTGTTCACTCCTTACAAGAGAATGGGGCTTCCACAAGACCTTGTGTTGGTCACGTTAATCGCTTGTGTCTTTCTGCCAGGGTAGGTGATGGGTATGTCGCAAGTAGCCCTAAGTAATGGGGCTGCCATCTATTGTTGCTTGGGAATGACGCATCCAATGATGTGAGCCACCGTAAAGCTCATAGCGCCATCTGTTGTGTTATAGAGGTGACAGCAGGATGGTTGGAAATTTTGCTAAGATTGGTTTGGTGCGCTGTTTTTCGTTAAAGATCGCTTCCCCTTACAGGCGTTATTGGAAAAGTTGGAAGAGTATGGCACCGTGCATCATATAGAAGTCGAACCCACGATCTCTGTGATAATAGGCTAGTGCACTCAAGTTGGGCTTTCGAGGCTGCTTGATAGCAATACAAAACTTTCTAAACACAAACATCACAGCGTAGATCTGACAAGATTACTGCGTAATTGGGGGTGTGGTGGTTTCCATATAAAATATATCATATGTTGGTTTAGCCACGCATATTATTCCATAATCTTTACCTATCAACAACCATCGTTTAGAAAGCAACGTTTATATTTTGGTGGTTTATTTCCATAAGACTTATTAACTCCGAATCGATCGAAACTGCAAAAATTGAACACTTGTGTTTGTTTTGTACTTTCGCGATTTTCTCGATGCTGACGGATATGCCAAAGTTATTTGCTTTATATATGATTGACGCATATCTGTTTGAGAGTGGAAATACTTTCCAAACCTGGAGAACGGCGTATTTTTGCTATAAAAGCAATCACGAAAATTGGCAAGAGCACAGTTAAGTTTCGCCGAATAGCTGACTTGCAACTGTTGCGATGAAGTTACTTAACATTTGGCTGATCGCCGCTTTGGCAGCGTGCGCCGCTCTGGCTGTGAACGCACAGAATCCTAGCGGACCAACCTCTGCGTCCACTGCTACTGTCGCACCAACCTCTGCGTCCGCTGCTACTGTCCCACCAACCTCTGCGTCTACTGGTACTGTCGCACCAACCTCTGCGTCTACTGCTACTGTCGCACCAACCTCTGCGTCTACTGCTACTGTCGCACCAACCTCTGCGTCTACTGCTACTGTTGCACCAACCTCTGGGTCTACTGGTACTGCCGCACCAACCACTGGATCCGGCGTGACTGCTGCACCAAGCACTACTACGACCGCCGCACCAAGCACTCAAGCTCCAGCAGCTCCCGCTGGTCTAACGCCCGCCCAAAGGCTCGCTAGGAGAAGGAGACGAATTGCTGCGCGCAGGAGGAGAATAAGAAGACAAAGAAGGTTGAGACAACAGCGTAGAAGGCGTATTGCCCAGAGAAGAAGAAGGAGAAGACGCAATCAGCAAATTAGAAGGATAAGGAGACAAAGAAGAAGGAGACAAAACATCAGAAGAAGGCGTCAAAACATCAGAAGAAGGCGTCAAAACATCAGAAGAAGGCGTCAAAATAACAGAAGAAGAGTCGGTTAAATCACCATTAACTAAGCGCCAATGATGGCCTAGTTAAGTGCTTTAGATATTTTAAATAAAATCAGAGCAGTGCAATGTAAATCCCGAGTATTCATTCATTCTTAGGGATTCTGTAAATTAGTTAAATTAATCAGTCAGCGAACGATCAACGCGTTCTGACGCATTTGCTTAACATGCACAGAGTGTTGTTTGAATGTGATCCTCCTCGTTTGCTAAAAATTTATTGAACTTTGAATTGTACTCCATTGTTGTTAACAAGTGTCTGTGGAAGACCATACGTGTCAAATATGTGATGTCATAAAAAGTCCCGAATGGCTGAAGCAGTGAATTCTTTCTGAGTGGAAACCCAAAATATGGTCCGACTTTATAACAATGCAATGGTTTCCTTTAAAAAGTCTCATTAAATTTGTTTATAAACAAACTTTTAACCCGGGTCAACGAAGGGGATTTCGATATTCGAAGAAATTAAAAACATGTGTCGAATTATTTCTCACTACGAGCGCTTCAACCAAGTTTGAAGTCAATAAGAAATAATTAATGTTTCTTCACAATTTCTTCATTCATACTTTTAACCCGTAGTTGACATCGTCAGATTTTGATTTTTTAAAAAATGAAAAACACATATCGAATTATTTCACATTTTAAGTATTTTCACCATACAAACTTTAAACCCTTGGTTCACCCCGTTAGATTTTAATATCTTATATCTAATAATATATAGATACAAAAAAAATTAAAAACAATTGTTTATTTATATTTGATTTCAAGAGATTTTACCAACTTTGAAATAAAAAATTTTATCATTTTCGAAAAATTTTAAAATACGTATCGAATTTTTTTATTACGGGACGAAAACCTTCGGCTAAAGTATTCAGCTTTTTTGGCCGAAGCCGAAGATTTAAAATTGGTCGAATAGGCAGAATAGCGAAGCCGAAGACGAATATTCGGTCGGACACTAACAATGATGAATCAGTCAATCAGACAAACAATTTTATGTACATACATATATAGGTTTAAACAATGGATTGTTCAATGTCAAATAAGAAACAAAAAGCATCCAGAATTCTTTCCTTGGACAGAATACATATTTCATTTCATTTCATTTCATTTCATTTCATTTTATTTCATTTCATTTATTTCAAGTCTACAGTAAAAGAACTTACAGACAAAGCAAACAACAATAAAAGAACTTAAAAATAGAATAACAATTGGAATAGAACTTAAGAATAGAATAACAATGAGAATAACGTTATTTATAAAAGTAATTCAGACGAAAGATTGAGGTTAAGAGAACCACAAATCTTGTTAAATTCGGAAAGCGGTCTCACCAAAGGGGCATTCAAAGCGTAATTAGACCTGAAGGGAGATATGACAAATAAGTCGTAGTGGCGGAGGACACGAGAAGGAACATTTAAGTTAATTAGACTCAGGAGGTAAGGACAATCAACAGAACCACTAATAACCTCATGGACAAACACCAAAGAGAGGATAGTTCTTCTACTCTTAAGTGATTTAAGGTTTATGAGTGAGCAATGCGATAGATACGGAGGAATGGGATTGGAAAACTTTAGAGATCAAAGGTCAAAATTCGAGAAGTATTTTTGAATTCGTTCAATACGATTACAAGGAGAAGAAAAATATAGATTCCAGACAAAAGACGCATACTCTAGACGAGATCTAACAAAAGAGATATATAATAGTTTAAGGGTGTAGGGATCAGAGAATTCGAAACTATTACGATAGACAAATGCTAGCAAAGAAAAGGATTTAGAGATAATGAAGTCCACATGATTAAAAAACGACCACTTGGGTTCAAAGATTACGCCAAGGTCTGTGAAGTCGCTTAGCCTCTCGAGAGGCGTAATAGCAATGTGATATGAGGACTGGGTAAAAGCTGACGATTTACAAAACGTCATATAAAAGCATTTTTTGTTTTAAAGTTTTAGATAAATCGGTCAAGTAGTTCCTGAGTTTTTAGAGGACAAATACGAAACATTGAGTTTCAAAATTTCACTTTATATTTAAACAAAAAGTTTCCAATGATAGTTTTCATAAGATTTTTATCGAAAAGATCGAAATGATTTCCGGTCTTTCTAGTGTTGAAAAAATACTAGAATTAATTATCAGATACATTTTATTTTTTGTTATCGAAAGATTAAACTTACTTAGTTCAGTTATCCAAAGCTGTAGTCGCGTCGTTTTATTGGATGACAGACACAACTACATCGGTTGTCCTTGGTGATTCTCAACAGATAAACGTGCAAATTCTTTATCATATCGGGCACGCCCCCCGCTGCGTTTTATAAAAAACACAAGTTTATTGTCTGAAATTGAATATTTACAATGTTATTGTCCGACATCCATTTGGCAATATGGTAAAAATATCTTCACCTGCTACTATTCTTAGTTATTTATTAAATATTTAAACAGCTTAGCTAAGAGTGAAATGGGGAAATTTTTATACTCTAACCAACTGTTATTGATTCTTTATTATTGGCTTAAATTGTGTACACAGTTACTCAGAAAAATGCCTTTAAATAGAGCTTGAAAAACATCGAAGTTTTGCACGCATCGATGTTTTGATGTCTTCAAGGGGCACGCATGACGGCACAGTGTGGGACCTCATGCAAAATGCCCTAAGCGAAACCTGGAACTGGTGCAGTAGTGAGGGGCTATCAATTAATTAATTAATTATATTATCAAGAAAACGGAAGCTCAATCTTCCTACACCAAAAATTAACAACATAACTGTAGCCGTCAAATATCTAGGAGTTACCCCAGGTCAAAAACTCACTTGGGAACCGCATTTTAATACAGTCCTTAAAAAAGCAACGAAATCGTTGTGGACCATTAATCAATTACATGGTAAATCTTTGGTCCTTTCACCCCGTATGACATCCTGGGCGTACACACAAATGGTAAAACCCACCATACTATACGGTGCTCTATTGTGGTGGGGCAAAACTAACCAGAGCACAACAACAAAAAGATTAAACAGAGTTCAAAGGTTTGCATGTCTTAGCACTACGGGAGCAATGAAAATAACCCCAACTGCCGGCATGGAGGCCTTACTCGACCCAACACCGCTCCATATAGACATCAACTCCATATAGGGGTCAACTTAGCCCTTCCGATGAGCTGTGTCATTGAAGTGTCAATATTTCAAGCTGAACTCTATGCAATATATGGGGCAGTTCGAAAAATTGCAAAAAAGCACCTGCCTGTCAGTCCTAAAAGCCCTAGACAGCTACTCCTACACATCAAAAATCCTGCTTGAATGCCACAAGGAACTCAACGCCCTAGGGACCCAGAACAGGGTTGTACTTGTCTAGATTCCTGGGCATGAGAGCCATGATGGCAACGAAAGGGCAGATACACAAGCAAAAAACGGTGCAGAAAGCCCATTCACAGGGCCGGGCCCGATGTTTGGATTCGGTAAAACCGACCTAAAACACGACATCCACAAGTGGATCCAGAGACAAAAATAAAAATACTGGCATAATATTGAGGGTCTTCGATACTCGAAAAGATTCCTAAACTTTAACACAAAACGAGCCAAATCTACTATACTTCTTAGCAGAAGACAACTCAAAATCCAATATGGCGCCTTAACCGGCCACTATTTGTGTAACTACCACCAATTTTGAATAAGTACGAATTAAACATTTGAACACATTTTCAGTTTTGGCTGAATTCTGGTGTTCAAGTTAATTTCTGAGCTTTGATGTATTCAGAGACCTGTAGTAGACATTTATGGCGAATATTTTCGTGCAACATTTTGTCCTTAAAAAGTCCTGTTTGACAGGACATTTTTAGCATTTTTCTGTATGGGTCAAATTGACCCATACAGATAAGAGCTACAGCATCATATACCTAAAATGTGAGGTTACATCGCTTTCGTATGCCGATTTACTATAAGAATGTGCAAAAAGGGCAAAACTTTGACCTCCCTAAAAAAAAAATTTAGACGTAAGTTTTCAAAACGCCGATACACGTATATGTTTTTTGGCCCCCTCTTCCAGAATTCGTTGTCAGAACCTTGTTATTTTTTTTTGTGTTGTACAGTGTTATTAGCAGAATTCTGTCTAAAACAACATCACAACTTATATGACATAATTCTAGAATGTAGAAACAAAGATTTGTTGAATTGTTCCAAGAGATTTAGCACTCGTCAAGCAATTCTAACCTTTTTTCCCTTTCTGCACATCAATGACGACGATTTCATGAAGTGCGCACAAAGTGCAAAGCGAATGTCCAGCACAAAGGAGACGGCAATCACAACCCCGAAACATGAAAACTGCGCCTAAACGTGCTTGGAATCAGCTAGCTGACTATATATATTATATATGATTGCAGCAGTTATTGTTGTTGTTGCTGAACTGTCACTGTGACATTATGTAATTGTTGCAGTTGCAGCACTTTCGGCTGCTCCACAACTCGAACGCTACGACGAAACAACATTTAATTTGACCAACCAACCAAGTGGCGCAATGCTTTAATAAACGAAAATGGGTTAAAATTCGATGACCAAAATAAACACAAGTTGGCTTGTACTCCACATAAAATCGATACGAATGAGATTGACGAATGTATGTGTGTGTGTGTGTGTATTTTTTGCACAGCCATTTGCTCGCTTGGCAATGCTATGAATGTGTATAGTCGACAAAGTGCACTGAATGTCAGAGAGTTAACAGTTCTGGGAGTGGGAGACACATTTTGTGCCATTTGGCCTCTATTTTTATTTTTATTTACAATGAAAAAATATATTAATGCAAAAAGGCACAGAAACAGAAATGAAACGAGTGCACACGTAATGCGGCCAAAATAAATTTGTTGCAAGCAAGTTTAAATATTTGCTTGGAAAAAATGTGTGCCTGTGCAGCGTGGAAAAAAGAAAACATTTTGGAAAATGTTATAATAAGAAAGAAGAATTATTGAAAAAAACGTTTTATTAACATAAAGAATCTTCTTTGCAGGAAGTTGACATTTGCCAAGATGCTTTATTAGCTTTGTTAATCATGTTAACCGGCATTATTTATCAAAATGAACTTTTGATCTGCAGTCGAGATCTGTTTTCTTTGAGCTGGACATATTTAGATCTTCGCAAGTCGTTCATAATTACCGACCTGACATTTATTTGCCATATCTTGAGTTATATTTTTGCATGGTTGCATTTCCATCTAATTCTACGGATCGATGTCCCACTATATTTAATATTAAAAACGCCAAAAGATACAGATGTTTCGTTTTCATAAAAACATCATCATCATCATCAGCTCAACAGTTGAAAATCACAGAGTTAACTTTCTCAGAAATATTAAGTCCATGCCTCATAGTTGATGCAGCCAGCCTTCTTCTTAGGGCTTCTCTTAGGTCATAATTTTCACCAGCAAAATTATACTTCATTAACTGAAAATGGTGGCAATTACTTGTTGTTGGATCCATATTCTTCTTAATAAGAACTTTTTAAGCTCTCGAAGCTTCTGGCTAGTCACTATCGATGTGTGTACTTGACGTTGTCCTGACGAAACACCAATCCTTTCTTACTGGCCAAAGCTGTCAATTTCTGGACGATTGTTTTCTTCACACGGTCCCACTGTTGATGGTACATGTCAAAATTAAGAGTTTAACCATTGGCCGTGGGCGACAACCCAGAGGCCATGCTAGAGGATCTGACGGATATTTTCTTCACGGATCCAAGACCAATAAAGGTACTGGAGCTGGATGGCAGCTCGACGGAAGTGTCAACTGCTACTACTCATTGGGTGGGCTGACTACCGTCTTTCAGACGGAAATCTTCGCCAATATGAAGGTAGCGGAATGGATAATCGGGAGGAAATGGTGCGGGAAACATATAGGAAGCTGTAGTGAAGTCAAGCTGCACTTAAGGCCCTGGAGAACGTGTTACGTGTTACTCCTAAGATTGTCCAAGAATGTAAGATAAAGCTAAAATCAGTCGCGAGACGGTAAAGCTCCAACTTATCTGGGTTCCGGGACAATGCGATGTTCTAGGTAACGAAACTGCCGATGAACTGGCTAACTGTGGATAAGGGTGCACACCCATGGGACCAGAACCAATAATCGGCAACAGTCTAGCAGGAACCCTGGACTGGATCATGTCCTGTGTTAATAACCTACATAGAGAAAGTTGGTCTAGCTTGAGAAGCTGTAAAACTGCCAAGTGTTTTGTGAAAAGCACGAACAGGAAAGCAGGGAATTTCCTCCAGAAGCTAAGAAGGAAATACCTCCGACGAATCGTCGGGTTAATTGCAGGACACAATCCATGGGGGCGACATATGGCTAACATAGGCATCATCGAAGATCCGACATGCGTGTCTTGCCTGGAGGAGGAAGATAGTACAGAGCACTTTTTCTGTGCATGTCCTGCCTTCTTTAGAACGAGATTGCGCACGCTGGGTTCAGATGTTATGAGAATGGACGAAGTTCATTCTCTCGCCCTGTGTGATCTCCTGAGATTCATTAATGAGTACGGGAAATTTGCACAGGAGAACTCTTAACTCTCTCTCCTTTCCACCCACTTACCCTTTTTCTTTTCCCCTTCCCATCTCCTCTATCAACCTCTTTCCTGAGCCTTAAGTACAATGGGCTATAAAGCCTGAGTGCTTGAGGTAATGACCTCCCTTAGGTTATTTCCTCGGCTCCCCTTCACATCCACCCATCCATCCATAGAGGCGACAGCTCATAGTAGATGATTCCCTGTCAATTCCACCAAACACAGCAAAACCCTTCTGACAGACATGGTCCTGGACATTCGACAAAGACCCAAGCGATACACTTTTCATTACTAGGCATCAGTCGAAATCATTTTTTTTGCTATTCTGACTGTATATTTTCGCTTAAAATGCTGGTATGTGCTGGATTCGGGCACACATACCATAATTTCCGACCTCCATGGTTTGTTAATATGTCAGGTTTTCTCAGTCCCAGTTAACTCACTTCAGAGACACCATATTTTGAATGGCCTCACACTTTGAGTTTATACATTCTGGAATTAACTAAGCAGTCAGTATTGACCGATAAATAGTAATAAATTTAAAGCAGAATTTAAAGAAAAACATTTTATTAATCATTAAAAATAAATAAAAAACTAGCAGAGATCCCCGGCTTTGCCCGGAAGTTTTAAATCAATGGGCTCCATAAATAAAGTTTCTCTTAACACTTTTTTGACGCCATTAAATTTTTATGAAAAAATATTTGTCTAATTATTTCTCATTCGAAGTGCTTTCATTATATTTTGAGTCAATTTGGGGTCGTTTTCGACCACACTTTTATTGTACTTTTCATATTTTAAAAAATATTTTTAGCTGTTTTTTCATCACTTTCGTACTTGGATTTTATTTATCAAAATCAAACCGTTTTATATTAAAAAACTAAGTTGGTTTTGCATTTGTTGGCTTTATATGTGTGATTTTAATCTAAGTTTTTAAGGTAGATCTATGGTTTAATTATCGTTGATTCCGTCACATTTTGATTTTCAAAAAAGTGAAAAACACGTGTCGAATTATTTTAAATTTAAAGCTTTTTCACCAGGTTTGAGTCAAAAGTCATAAAAAATGTTTCTTTATACAAATTTTTAACCCTTGGGTCACCACTTTAAATTTTGATTAAAAAAAAATGAGAAACACGTGTCAAATTATTTTTGATTTCAAGTGTTTTCACCAACTTTGAGTTCAAAGGACCATCAGTTCATGGCTTTTTCGTAGTCTTCTCGTATACAAATGGTAACCCATTGTTGATACCATTAAAATTTGATTTTTGAATTTGAGTATTTTTAGGAAGTTTGAAAACCATAGGCCTATTAAATTACGACTCTTTATACAACATTTTAACCCATATTTTGCCCCTTTAGATCCTGAATAAAAAATTATTGCTTTCTTAACGAATGTTCAGTTTTTCAAATGTATCAAAGTTAAAATTTGATGTCTGTAGCTTCAGGGGTTTAGGTTGGGTGATGATGATTTATTGTACATAAATACATAGGTATATAAATATAAAAGAAATACCTGTACTTAGTACATTATGGACATCCATTTTATCATACTTGACCTGTTGGTGGGTATTTTCTTGTTGGCCACAATGCTGAAATGCCTCTTGAAGCCAACACATACATACATACGCATAGACACAGTCACACGCAACAGCTGCACTGTAACACATGACACTAATACATATTTGTGTGCACTTTTGCAGGCAGAAAAAATTTACAACTGGACATTTTTGCCGTGGCGCGACACCACATGCAGTCAGACAAGTTGAACTATCATTTTGCATTGTCACACAAAATTAAGTAATCTACTGTACAGGCCACAGTTTGTCATATTGTATGATTTTTTTTATGACAACTGTGCGAAATTGTTAACGAAATAATAAAATATATATTTCTTCACATTTTTTTTAATTGTCAGTTTGGCTTTCAGTAGTAATTAAATCGTTGTCCATTATGAAAATTATATTTAGTCAGATGTGTGGAAAGAAGTGTTTTTCCTTGAAACATAAAAATAAAAACAAATAAAGAGATTGAGTTGGTATTTGTAGAGCAAAAATGTTGTGGAAAGTTTATTAAGTGTTAAAGATTTTGTTAATATAATCAATTTTTTTAAAGCTCACATAAGCAAATAAGAGATTGTTTATGGACAAACAATTTTTGAAAGGTAGGTAGGTAGGTTGTAGTGGCTGCCTCTCTATGAGACACACTTAGGACTCCACATGGGCTCATTGTGATAAAATCTACGCGTTTGAAATTTGTATGCAACACTGTTTCAACATTTGTTACAGCGCATATTTCAAGCAGATGGTGGAAAGGGGTAGGGGATCTTCAGCTTAACGCCGAATCCAAACAGCGGTTGGCAGTTCTTCTTTCATATTGGAGGTTGTAATTCTCATCTGCAATACAGTGTAGACAAGTGTTTCACCAGTCCGAGCTGGAAATTGAACCTAGAGCCTCTGTAATGAGAAGCCAACGCGCCACCTACTGGACTATCGAAACCGGCTCTTGGGGTGCAAGTGTCTATTTATGAAACTGGGAATAGAGGAATGCAATATGAATATTGCCATCTCTCTGATGTGCAGAAAGCATAGTAAAGTTTTATTTGTAATTTGTTTTTTTTATTTCAGTCTTTGAATATATTTCTTTCGGACAAATATACAATGAATTGAACTTAAAGCTAAATAGCAAATTGGCAATTTATAAAGAAATTAAACGGGTTTAAGCTTAACCCATTAATGCCCACAGCGATCTAGCAGTGCTAGGGGTCTGAAATTTAGAGACGTATGCTCTATGATGCACAGTAACGTAAATAAGAAAAAAAATTTTTGGTACCTTGTATGGATTGGTCTCTGGAAGCCGTTACATATATGTAACAGTGGGCTATTTCCAGTACTTTTTTGTGGAACAAATTTTTTTAGTTTGAATGACAATTTTACAGCTTAGTACTTAAAAATACATGAAAACTTTGTATAAATTGAACTGTGAAGGTAAAGGTGAATGAACTACATATGCGGTTGATACAATAAATTATGGATTTGTAGCATAATGGTACTTTTTGGAGCATTTGATGCACAAACCAACATTAAACTATTTGCACAAAGAAGTGGGATGCGATTTTCAGTTCATTCCAGCGCAGCGGCACCTCTTTTTATCTATTGGTTCTACAATAAAATGCCCAATGCAGTCATAGCGGCTTGAGAAGTCGGGCTCAGCCGCAATTGTTCGACAAAAGCTCTGGAGTGGTCTTATTGTGCCAAGAGTTGTGCAATAGCGTCCGGCAATGGCTCTACGGAAATCAAGTTGCGTCATACTGCTTCCTCCTTTGCGATGCAAGATCCACGCATTTTGCATTAACACGTCATTGAGCCATGAAAAAATGCAAAACCACCACTTCTTTCCACGAACGCCAATAAAAACTCGCATCTCTTCAACAGTTATGTTTGGGTTTGTTTGACCTCAACACACAGCATAGCTATTACTTTCATCGCACAATAACTGGATCAGTTCGTCGTCGAAGAATTTCTCAACAGCTGATGAGGATGTAAATTACCACAATCAGAATAGTTCGGCTCCGGAAAAATTTCCGGACACCTAATGTCATCATCTTCCAACCACTAAATAACAGGTTTACAAGGTTTGTAGGTACGTTTTACTTTGGTACACTTTCCATTCATACATTTTGCCAATGGTTTTTCTACTGTGGACGTACTTGATCCAGAATTTTGGTGATCAAATGTAATACAAGCACTAGAAGTTGTGGCATGTTGAGCATGACTAGTTTTTGTACGTTGAGCAGCCTTTAACGATTTTTTTTTTTAATAAGAATGTTGACAGTTGGTGTACATATTGCTATTGTAGCCGAAAAAAGTTCGTCACTAGGCTCCAATGACGATTTTTCTTTGCCTTCAAAATAGGCGTTAGTTTCGGCGATTACTTCATCATTTGAGCCAAATCTCTTACCACGGAGCATCTTTTTGAGGTCTGCGAAGAGCCAGTAGTCGCTGGGGGCCAGATCTGGAGAATACGGGGGATGAGGAAGCAATTTGTTACGTGTCTCCCACATTACGGCGGTTAAGTTTCGGCGTAGAGGCTCTGCAGGATGCCAACTTCCCATAACCATCTTGCCGAGTGCAGATCTTCAACCTAGCTTCTACATATGAGTGCAGGTGTGGTGGAGTTTGAGGGAAATATTACCTTGGTTAACCCGTGTGCACTTGGCTTTTTAATTTACCCGAAGCTTCAGCGGGGGTGGGTCGAATAAGGCCAACCAGGTTCACTAGAACACTCACTTATATGGCCTGCATTCAGCATCAGCCCCAACAGAATTGGAAAACAACTATAACAAGAAGAAAAGTTTTATGCACACGATTGCATGAAAAAAAAATAATACAACAGCAGAATACAACTGCAGAAATCAAACCGGACAGACATTTGCACTTCGGACGCATTGCATTCCCAAACTCTTCTCCGCTAGTATCCCGATTAATCTGTTGTCGGATACTCCTTGCCCTCCCTACCTTTGTTCCTCATAGCTATTACCAAGAAACCCAATTAAAACCAAATATTTCCTCCTCCCTTATTCCCAGGCCAAACTCAAATTAGCTCAATTTAACATATTACAAAAATATCCTTTATTGAATAATTCAACTTAAAATCATAACCAAATGAAATTCTGAAGCCAATAATAAATTTACATAAAAGAATCGTAATTTAGCAATTTATAATATTAACAATTTTTCTTTGTATACAAACGTATCTCAATCTAAAGATTTACACTTAGCGAAATTGAAACTTTTTAACCTTTTCAACAAAAAAAATGTAGCTTAAAATTAGTTCTATCTAAAGTTTTGATTTAATTTTAATTCATATGTGTTTTGTACAGTGTAAAAAAAATACAAAAAAACCGCAACCACCAAAGAGTGATTGAAGTATGGCACAACACAAAATATATAAAAACTGTATTCTTCTTGAGCTTTCGGTTTTTTTTTCTAGCCTTTATCTATACACTTCTTTTCTCTTTTCACTATATTTCTTTATTTTAATCTCTAAAACTTTCACGCTAAGATCTTAAACATTTTTCTTTCTCTTTTCCCACCTTTCTTTTCTAATCAATCTGACGACATTTTTTTTCTCTTTGTTCACTTTTACACAAATTTTTTTTTCTTCACAAATCTCTTTCCTTAAAATTTAAACAATTTTTTTCTTCTTAAAAACATTATTATAAATTCAAAATTTTAGTTGCGTTTTAATTGCTGTGATAGTTTTGTGACCCGATTATCCGTAGCATAGGTAATTCTGGTGGTGTTGTTGTTGTGGTAGAATTTTAAAAGATTTACAAATTTGAAGTGTTGCTGTCGTTGTGGTTGTTGTCGGGCAATTTTCCCGAACTTGGAGTGTTGTTGTTGCTGTGATTTTTGTTCTGCATGCTTAATCCTGTGACTGTTGCTGTTTTTCGGTTTTCTCTTTTAAGCACTGTTGTTTCTCACGTTTAAATTTTCTTATAGCTGCACCAGACTGATTGTTTTTTTTTTTTGTTTAAGGCAGGTTCTCACCTTGTGGAAAAAAAAAACCATTTTTTTTTTTTTACCTTATCGTGTAGATATATGTTTAAAAAATGTGCTTCAGAAATTTCAGATCAAAATCTGAAAAATTACAAAAGTTACAGGCCGTTACATAGAGCTTTAAACTTTAAACGCGTTTTTCTCAGAACCACATTTTCGGACCTTACGGAAGTGATTGAAGGCGCTGGAATGAACCAATCGTCACCAAATTTTTTCCAAATGTTCCTTAGGGTTTTTTCTAATAAACGAACTACGATCAGCCAAAAATATTGAAAATTGTTTATTTAAAAAAATAATTAGTTAACAAAAAAATGCGAAAATCGTAATTTTTTTTTCAAAACCTCATAACTTTTTTAATTTCTATTTTTCTTTCATGATCGTAGTTCATTCAATAGATAATACGGTACACATTAAGAATGTGTTCGATTTTTGTGTTTCCGATCACGGGTTTTGACGGAATCACTTCCGGTAGCGGGACACCTCCTCGCCGACATGCCGCCACTGATGGACGCCCCCTCCCCCCTTTTTTTGATTCATTCAATTTTAAAAATTGTATTCTCTAAATAAATGTGTGTTCATATCCAGAAACAATTTTCAGCGTTGTATCTTTAACCGTTTTCTCAAAAAAAATTCCTAAAAAAATGCACTTTTTCGGATCCACAAGGTGAGAACCTGCCTTAAGTTTCCGCGCCGCCGCTTAGCGTTTACCTTTTAGTGTTTAATTGGGCTTTTTCGCGTTTCGCCTGTTTAGTTCTCAAAAGTATGTGGTGGGGTTTTTGGTTTTCGGGCTAGTTTATGTACGTTTTTTTTTTTCTTTGTATATGCACAAGATGTTGAACAAACCCTTTTCTTTCCCCATTTAAAAAGTCGTATTTTCTTAATTTTTCTATTTCTTCACGCAACGTTTGTTTTTTTTTCCAAATTGTTCAGTTTAAAATTTAGTTCGTGTGTCGCTCAACGATTTTGTAAAAACGATTTTCTTTTAAAATGTTAATTTAGTTATAAGCGCGACTCGCGGCTTAGGTGCGTTGGCCCGACGGCATTCCGCAGTCTTGCAGCGGTTCAGCGTGGCAGCGTGACAGTGTCTAGGCTCTTTCTTCCTCCACTGGTGTGAGCCCAGCGCTATTTATAAGCGACTTAAAACAACGCCAAGCCGTTTTGTCACCTTGTCGTGTCCTGACCTGCGTTATTCAGTTTTTGTTTTGTGCATATTCATAAGTTTACATGAGTTTGTGCGTTTGTGCATATTTTTATGGCCCCACCAAAATTGGTCCGCTTAGCAACAGCGGAAAACAACCAACAACATTCAACCGATCACCAGTTTTAACAACAACTTCGCGAATCGACACTAACTGTCGATCACAACAACCAAATTTGATTTGCATTGCGCTACAACACACAATTTGTGCATCACAACAACCACATTTAACTACCATTGTGCTACAACACCCAATTTTCGCATTACAAAAACCACATTTGATTACCATTGCGCTACAACACCCACGTTGTGTGTTACAACAACCACCTGCGCACTTGCTGGGCAGTACAACAACCACTCTTAGTCGCTTCCTCAGTTAAGCTCAAACCTACGCACACTCATACGAATGTATCGCAACATTTTTGCATAGGTGAAGGGTTGAGTGATGTTGCGTGAGTGGTTTGAGTGCTCGGCGCAGCTTTGAGCAACTTGCGCAAATGGTTTCAGGGGTTCCAAAACTTTTGAGATTGTAAGCATGCAGACCCCAACACAGTTTTATCTAAATATATCTATATTATTTTATAAAAATTATCGGGCACTAATATTTGTTTTTGGCTTAGGTGTTCGGCCAATTTTGAATTTTCTGCTTTGGTTTCGGCTTTGGCAAAAGTAGTCAAATACTTTAGCCGAAGCAGCTTTTATCGATGTTTCGGATGACAAGATTGCGATTAATAAAAATTAACTTTACCAATAATTTTTGTCAATTGATTTGTTAAGTTTTTGTTTTTGTTAGAAATTGAACTCGAATAATTTTTATTCGTTTTGTTTTTAGTAAAATTAAGTGAAACAAAGAAGTAAATAAAAAATGAAGAGCTAAATTTAATTGGTTATTTAAAAAAATTTTATTTAGTTTTCGTCCTTGGTTTCGGCCTTCGGCCAAATATTTTTGTAATGCCGAATATTTGGCTTCGGCCAAAAATCCATCTTTGGTGGGACACTAATAAGGACAGTACGACCAGTTCTTTCGAATAGCGAATATTTTGCTTCGGCTTCGGCTAAAAATCGATCTTCGGACGGACACTAATAAAGACCAGTGCGACCATTTGTTTAGGCCTTAATCACGTCAAAACCACCGGACCGATTTAGATAAAGTAAAAATCAAATGATTACTTTTGTGTGGGAATAGTACGTAGGTTTCATGAGATTGACCACTCCTACCGCTAACGCCTACTATAGTAATAAAATTTAACTAAAGTACACATATGTAAGGGGATATGGCTATCAAACGATTCAGCATGTCACCGTTGTAAACATCAGCTAAATAAGATTGACCATGCCCACCTAATGCGTCTTTCTGCCATGCCCACTGTAATGATTGAAATCAGTTACGGTATATTAGTGCATTGATAATGCTTGATTTTATTTTTCAACGAATAAATAGAGGCAATATAAGATTAACCACGCCCACCATAGTAACTGAAACTAGCTAACATATGCTATACTTTGTAAAACGACATGGCGTTTAATTTTTGCCGTAATAGCTTTATTTTACAAGTAGAAAAATATTACTTTGTTTATTTCGAGTAATATGGGGTTAATGAGTTAAAGACTCATTACTTTTTTCAATATGATGGCATTGTTTTCAGATTTTTCAGCATTATTTTGCGAAAATTATTGTAGAAAAACACATACGAATTTTGGTGTGTTTTATTTTGGCACAATTCAGCGATACGAACTACTCAAAACTATAAACCGATAAAACTTATTTTCGTAGTTTTAAAAATACATCCAATGGTGAATTGAACATTTAATCGTTCAAATACCTCTCAAAAGAAAGATTTGGCAACAGTGCAAACTTCGGATTTTCTTTTGGTTCCTATACCTTGGATTAGTATTGTCTAAGCAAAATTTCCATGTACGCACGTGTACAGAAAGACCAAAAGTGTAACAGAAACATTACCCGAGATAGTTTTAGTATTTGCCTTACCGAGCGAAATCTTTCAGATTTCGAATGTTTCGAAATTTTCGGTTTATTATGTCAGTAGAAAAGCTATATTGAAGCACAAGAAGACTTTTTCAACTAAAAAAAAAAATTTATTGTGATTCATGGTTGAGAGGATCCATGGTAGAGAGCTGTGGGGGCAATTGGCCACATTTGATAAACATAGGTTTTAGCCAAAATATTTTCCTCCTTCCACTTTCTTATCAAGAAGGCTATTCTCATAAACTATTTAGAAATCAATTGAGAACCATGGTACAGACTTATTGCCGGAGAGCATTGTATAAGAAACGACTGAATAAGGCAGAAACAGATAATCCATCTTCATCTTCCGTCCGTTCATAGAGGACTGAATTTTCAAATATAAAGCAAATCTAACCAACTATCTTAAAAAGCTCTTCATCCGTAAGAAGTTTCAATTGGTGTACATATTTTGAAAAAAAAACAACTACACTAATTTTGTGGGAAGTTAGTCATTCTAAAGACAATAACTAAGAGTCTACAATAACTAAGAGTATGTATTTTTTCTTACCGACTCTTTACTCACTGATCTAAAATATTGACACAGTTTTTGTTGCCAGAAATGCCTCAATGACCTGAATCGAATGTATTTGTACATTAGTAGATCAATAATCATTTTGGTTTGAATGAAATGAATATAACTCCACCAAATCCAATCTTTTGTTCCTTTTTAGCTCATTAATGGATCAGGTGTGACTTTCCTTCACCTCTTTAACTAACAACCTTGTCTGGAATTAAGCTTAAAGCTTTACATCTGTGTGATGCTAGCTGCGTTTATGAATTGATTTCATTATTGAATCTGGGTGACGTCAACAACTCTACGCAGTATTTTCGATTTTCGTGCAAAGTATTGGATTTTGTTTATTTTTTTTGTGGTTCCTCATTGCAAATGTGGGCATGCCTAATTGGGTTGTTTATTATTTTTTTCCAAGATTCATTGAATAGAAGATTGCGCCTTCCGGGAGAAAGTAATTTTGAAACCGCACCAGTGACGTCATACAAAATTGGTTCCTATTGGCTGAAAATGTTGATTGAATTTTGGAGAGAGAAACACAGTGGGGCAAAATTAAATATTTGTTACTTCATTATTTTTTTCCATTTTCAATTCCCTTCTTAATTCCAGTAAATTTACCCTTACCGATAAATATTGAGTATTTGCCGTTCGAAGTCGTTTTGGGTGAAGTGCAGCGAGCAAACTCTTGCCGTTTGAACATTCAAATAAGTCTCCCGGCCACAGAACTTCACTCAACGCTGTATAAGACTTGCATCCTTGGGGAACCGGAAGAAGAGCATATATATGCATCAGAGATCTGCATGCGGTCATATTTTAATCGCTCAGTATGTATTCGCGTAAGATGCGGTGCGATATGTGCCACTGCTCAAAAAAACGGATATCAGTATGTATCCCCACCGCAAGCGAAGCATTCATTCCGAATACTAGTAATCCGAACGATCGAATCATCAGCTTGCAATACTAAACGAACGCAAACTATCGCATCTTCATTTCACTTCGGCTATGCGGTGCTGCCGATGATCCAAACGAACTATGCACTTCGGAATGCGGTGGTGCGAATGATTCAAACGAAGACGGCAATGATCGGCAATGATCCAAACGAAAGATGGAAATATTCGTTTGAGTCATTCGCACCACCGCAATCCGAAGCGATATGAGAATGCGGTGGTGCGAATGATCCAAAGGAAAGATGGGAAGACCGCATACCACCGCATTTTCATTTCGCTTCGCCCTTGTTCTTTGACTCTTATTGTGATTAAGCATTTGTAGAAAAGAAAAGAAATGACAGGCATTTTTTAGGATATACCCAATTTTGTTTATTTTTGCTAATAAATGTATACATACTCAAATAATAAATTTAATATAATAGCGTTAAACATGAAATGAAAAATGTCCTTTATCGAACGAAGTAATATTTAATTCATAATATGTGTAATAGATTATAATAATTAATGATAATTTGTAATGTTAAAAATTTTTAGAGTACGAATGGTCGAAAAGTCGATGGCTTTGCCCGTTGTCATAGAGTATTTCATTGATGTGGGTCCAATTACCGACAATTGATTCAATCATCATATATTTGAAGTTCCCCTTGTGTTTTTAAAGTATTTAACCATTTTTATTTTGCATGATACTATAACTTTAAGACTTCAACTTGCTTAAAAAATAGCAGCAGTTGAGCTGGCAAAATCCATGCCGCAAACATTTCTTCCAAATGCGTATACTCGCTTCATACGCTTCGCGAATTGTGAATTATGTATACTTGTATTTATTGCTTTCGCTCACTGCAAACAGCGCATACCGCATAATGATTGAATTTGGGATACTTATGATTTGCGGTGCTTATGAGCAGTAGGTAGTAAAAAGAATGAGTATCAATGCGGTGGTGACCAAAATTGCGCGACGTGAATTGTGCAATATGCATACGATTACGAAGTGGTCGTGTAAGCAATACGCGAAATGAATCGATGATCGCAAACTCGTTCGGGTTTTGTATGCGTGCGGTTGCGAAACTTATGTTTTGCGGTGCTTATGAGTAGCAGGTAGTAAAAAAATAAGTATTAATGCGGTGGTATCCAAAGTTGCGGTACTCATTGCTGATCTCTGATATGTATATATGTATATTCCATTTGAAAAGCAGTTCACCACTCATGTACCTTTTTTTCATTATTTTGTGTACACAGGCCCACTGCACACCGCATGATTCTCTTCTGTTTTGCTTTTTTCTTTTTTTGAAATTTTTCCGCGATATTCTCACTACACGCACTTTTACAGCAAGGACTTTTGAAACTCAAAATTATTTAATTATTTTAACAACAAACAATGAAAACAATTAAGCAAAAGCGGCACGATTTACAAAAAACGAAGTATTTGTGAATACAAAATTTTCAACCAATGAAAACAAAGCACGAAATCTGAATTGAATTGCAGGGTTTCCTCTCGAATTTCACTTGTTTTATTTGTGTTATTTATATGAACGAATTATACGAATTTATATTTAATTTTGTAAAGATATACAAATTTCTATTAAACTGTTATGTAAGTATATGCATATATAGGAGGGGCTTAAGTATAAAGAAAGCCATATATTTGCTCAAAAGAGTAAAGCAAAATGTAAGTTCAAAATAAAAGAGTTTAAAAAGTACTGATGGAAACCCTACATATTCTCCGATGACGTCACTGGTGCGGTTTAAAATTGATTTTCTCTCGGAAGGCGCAATCTCTGTATTCAATGAATCTTGATTTTTTTCCATGTAAACAATTGTCTAGAAATTAGTTCGCCAACATTCTCTTCACTTATTTTGTTAAGTTTATTTGTTTATGACTTTTGTGAAAAAAAATTAAACAAAATTTTAGATCGAGACATGGGTACAGCTGTGTCCTTTGTTTTATTTAAAAGTAAACAAGTGCAGGTGCGATTGAGGAAGAAGTGACTATTTAGACTCTTGGGGAAAAATTGTATCATGTTGCTAACGCTAATATACCGAAAAGCTGAGAATTTCATTTGTTGAGTAAAATTTTTACAGTTTTTCAACAAATCCCAACGACGCACAGAGGGCGAAATGGTCAATCTAGCTGGACTTAATTCAAATTTTAAAATTTCGATTAGCCCCATTTTTTTTAATTTTTCTGATTACTAATACCCTATCGAGTTTATTTATGTTTTCCATTTTGTTTTGCTCTCTATATTCGCACAGCTGTGAGCTGTCAAACACAACATAGGTTGGAGCAAGTGCACCAACATAGTTTCGCGCGCTTTTTGCACAGTGCACTTGTTTAAGTCCAAAAAAGTATTTCGTCAATTATTGGATCGTTAAAGTTGTTTTGATTAAAGTTAAAGGTATGTTTTTGTCATAGTAAAAATGTTAGTAGCCTGTGTTTAGTTTTTCTTACAAAAAATCGTCGTTGAAGTTAACATTTGTGATAGTGTATTTTGAGTGACAAAGACTAGACTTCCGTGGAGTGCAACTTTTGAAATTCAGCCGTATTCAATCCAGTTCTAATTGTTTTTGTTTACGTGATTCATTGTGATTGTGAAATGTTGAAACTTGTTTGCTACTTCCTGCTACTCTACAGTCCAACGCATTTTTTAGGCGTAATGTCGGTGTCCAAACGAGCACTATTTTCCATATGGTACAATGAAAACGTCCCTTCAAAGAAATTTTCAGCATTGGAAATGCATGTATTTGCTAATATTATTGACAAAAATAAATATAGTGTTGAGCAATTCCATGAAATCAGCAGGAAATTGAGAAACTTCGTAAGCCGGTTAGTGCAGAAGTGGAAAGCATGTAAAAGGAATTTAATGCATTTAATGCATTTTACATGCCTCTTCCATACACAAAATTTTAATACATGGTGCTAATATCATACAGAATGTTTCGCTACCAATTGGTATGATGTCGGAGGAGGCACTAGAAGCAAGAAACAAAGACTTCTGAAATTTCCGGCTGCACCATACACGCAAAACGTCGCGACAAAATACTATGGAGGACTTGGCGCACGCACTCCTGTTTTCGTCTGATCCACTAATATCTTCATTATCAAAAAGCTCTTCCAGCTACGCAAAAAAGAACATAATATTAGATCAACAAGTGATAAATCTACTTTCAGATGCAAATTTACAATCTGAATTGTCAAATTGTGATAGTAACTCAGATTCTGATTAACTTTTCATTGATGTTGTGTAATGTAAGAAAATAATAATTAACATCCTTTAACTGCCAGATTATTTCTATTCACAAAAAGTATAGGTAGTTTGAGTTTTATTAATAGTTTATTTTACTTGAGTTTATATAAAAACTTTTAGACTATATGGCAACCCTACTTGAAAGAGGGCGGACCATGCCCATATTTATACCAGTTCTCAAGTGAAACACCAGCAGCATCCGTACAAAATTTGACCACGATATCTTTACGCATTCAAGAGTTATTAATTAAGTCCAGCTAGATTGACCATTTCGCCCACTGTGCGACGCCCAGTGGAGTATTTGAACAATCTAGATGTCCAAAATTTTTTGAGCAGTGAAACGGTAGCACATTATTCCTTTGTAATATTCTGCATGAATATATTCAGTTTGGCGACTACACTACCGTACATACTGTACGGGTACTTGGTATTCGAAGAATGTGTACAACGAAACGAATAGAAACGAGAACCAGCGAGCGTCGCTGCTCGATTCTATTCATATTTGGTGAATAGCGAATACTACAGTGCTCGTATTCGGTAATCGCGAACTTTGCGAATTATTCGAATATCAACAGTTCATCGATTATTTGTATGCGCAGTATGTCACTTTTACATGTGTATTACATGTGTGGTGTGGTTGAAGTGGCTTATTAGTTAACCTTCACACTGTCACTATTAACATATGTTAATATTTCAATTTTGATTTTGCTATAACTTTTTGGGTTTAAGTCCGATTTTCATGCGGCTTCGGCTCAGTGGCCAATTTGTCAACCTCTTTCTATATATGTAATCAGAAAACTAAAAATTTAATTTTTTCCATCTTTTTTTTACAAATGAAAATTTTTACCCCTATTTTGGTTACATATTAACATATGTTAATATTTTTCTTCTCATCCGTTTTATAAAGACAACTTTCATTTTTTGAGCTAAGTTGGTAAGCAGAAACATAAAATGGACTGTTCTAAAGAGATTTTAGGTTCACGTGTGGAAGGGGGAAAAGGGATGAATGGGGTTTTAGCCCCTACAATGTGGGCGAATTTGTTGCTTTTTTTTAAGAAATGCCATAAAAAGTGCATTTTCAAATATATTTTCATTAAATTTCGTATTTAAGACTTTTAGGTAATACTACATCACATATCCAAATTTGAACGAGATCGGTCAACTATATCATATAGCTGCCATAGAAACGATCGCTCAAAAATGCGATTGGTAACTATCAGTTTACAAATGCACCAATTGTTACCAATTTAGCCCTTTTGTACAAATCGCAATGCAACACATTTTCGAGCGATCGTTTCTATGGCAGCTATATGATATAGTTGGCCGATCTCGTTCAAATTTGGATATGTGATGTAGTATTACCTAAAAGTCTTAAATACGAAATTTGATGAAATTATTTTTGAAAATGCACCAATTGTTACCAATTTAGCCCTTTTGTACCAATCGCATTTTTGAGCGATCGTTTCTATGGCAGCTATATGATATAGTTGACCGATCTCGTTCAAATTTGGATATGTGATGTAGTATTACCTAAAAGTCTTAAATACGAAATTTGATGAAAATATATTTGAAAATGCACTTTTTATGGCATTTCTTAAAAAAAAGCAACAAATTCGCCCACATTGTAGGGGCTGAAACCCCATTCATCCCTTTTCCCCCTTCCACACGTGAACCTAAAATCTCTTTAGTACAGTCCATTTTATGTTTTTGCTTACCAACTTAGCTCAAAAAATGAAAACTGTCTTTATAAAACGGATGAGAAGAAAAATATTAACATATGTTAATAGTGACGGTTTCCGTATATAAAAATTGGTGACAGTGTGAAGGTTAATACGAAAAATGGAAATTATTGAAGAAAGTAGCATAACAAATAAATAAATATTAATATACAACATAAATATTTCTAAATAATCCTAGGAATAATAAAACTAGTATATTCGGATATTCAAGCAGTTTGTACAATTATTCGAATGCTTTTGTCCTCGTTTGCCCGCTTCGAGCGAATATGAATAAATAGTGTACGTCTACTCGTTTCTGTTTGGAGCTTACTCGTACTCGAAGAGAGCTGTACTCGTATTCACTCGGACTGGTCCGCAGAGATGAAGTGAAGTATCCTATTCAAAAGCATTTGAATGTTTTCGAATACCAAAAAAGCGATAGATGTAGATGAGTGTTTTACCAGCTCGAGCTGGGAACCGAACCTAGGACCTCGGTATGAGAAGCCATCGCGCTGGACTATCTAGGCCGACTAAATTATGAAATGTGACCCGAACTTTTTTCAGATGGAGTTGAAAAGTGTAAATTTATGTTTTGGGTCCAAAACATTCTTTCACTTAACCGATTTTTTCCAGTTGTTCAAAGTTAAAGTTAAAAAAACAAATTTTTAGGAAAAATAACAAATAAAAATGGAACACAGTCTTCTAAAGCCTCGATAAAAGAGTACGTTTTACTACTTTGGGCAAAAAATAGTAAGACTTTTAATTGAAATTTCGCACGGAAACCCATTCGTCGAAATATTTGTTTTCTAGGTTGATATGACTGTCAGTGATATCTGTGCCAAATGACACATCAAAATAATCATTAGTGTTTAGTATACGCTTGTCTTTCTGAAGTACAAAAAGTGTATTCGGCGATTTTTACAATGAGTGAAATTATTCAACAAAGAAGTTCCATAAAATTTTGTGTGCGGAATCAAATTTCTGGTGCCGAAACGTTCAGAAAAGGCCTTTGGTGATAATTGTATGTCGCGAGCAAGTATTTTTGATTGGTAAAAATTGTTCAAAGAGGGTCGAGAACGCGTTGGTGACGAACCACGTCCAGGACGGCCATCAACATCAACTGATGATCAACACGTCAATAAAATCAAAGAATTGGTGCTCGACAATCGACGATTAACAGTCAGAGACCTTACTGGCATCGTTGAAATACCGCGAGGATCAGTGAAAACTATTTTAAAAGATCATTTGGGCCTAAGAAAAGTGAAAGCACGATTGGTTTATCAATTCACAAAATTTTCTTGAAAAACAGCGTCGCGTTGACGTCTGTGAAACAATGCTTTCCGACTACCAGGATGTCATGAAACGTATTATAACTAGCGATAAGTCTTGGATCTATGCTTACGATCCGGAAAAAGACGATCAATCGGCCGAATATCGTGTCAAAGTTGAGCCCAAAACCGAAAAAACCACGTCAAAGCAAGTACAAAATCAAGGTCATGTTGACAGTTTTCTTCGATTATCGAGGTGTGGTGCACTCCGAATTCCTTCCGACTGGCCAAACTGTCAATAAGGAATACTAGTTGAGTATTATGCGTCATTTGCGCGTAGCTATTCGTGAAAAGAGGCCGGAATTATTGGCTGACAACTCTTGGTTTTTACACCACGATAATGCACCGTCGCATACTGCATTGATTCTTCGTGAGTTTTTCGCCAAAAATTCAACCAAAATCGTTCCACAACGACCGTATTCGCCTGATTTAGCTCCGTGTGACTTCTGGCTGTTCAGAAAACTTAAACGACCGCTTCGGGGAAACCGTTTTGAGTCAATTGAAGACATTAAACGTGAATCGCAGTCGCCGTAGCTCAGAGTAATATTGCCTATGAAAAAGCTCTCAACTCGCGGTTCGGAATCGGCATAAAACTGTAGGTCCCTTCCAACCTTGTACAAATTCGCACGCACAACACTGATAGTTGCGGGTAGCTAGGCTTTAGTCTCGTAATCGGGCTGTCGTTCCAGTCAAGAAGAAGAAGAAGGAACGTGAATCGCTACGCGCATTGAAGGCTATTCCGGAAATTGACAACTGTTTCGAGGATTGGAAAAAACGTTCACACAAGGGTATTGTGGGGGGATTACTTTGAGAGGGACTAAATAGATTTGGGAGAATAAAAAAATTATTTTTAAAATTATGAACAAAGTCTTACTATTTTTTGCCCACAGTAGTATTTTGTTCATCGCTTAATTCCAGAGTAAAATTTCTTATACAAATTTTCCAACGTGCCTTGAGAAATCAGCATAGAAACTCGTGGACCATTTGTGTTCGAGGGAAGTCTTCTACAAAGTACATTTACAATGGGCTTTAAAAGAAGAAGAAAAGTGTTTGATTGTTTTCCCTGTTCACTCCTTACAAGAGAATGGGGCTTCCACAAGACCTTGTGTTGGTCACGTTAATCGCTTGTGTCTTTCTGCCAGGGTAGGTGATGGGTATGTCGCAAGTAGCCCTAAGTAATGGGGCTGCCATCTATTGTTGCTTGGGAATGACGCATCCAATGATGTGAGCCACCGTAAAGCTCATAGCGCCATCTGTTGTGTTATAGAGGTGACAGCAGGATGGTTGGAAATTTTGCTAAGATTGGTTTGGTGCGCTGTTTTTCGTTAAAGATCGCTTCCCCTTACAGGCGTTATTGGAAAAGTTGGAAGAGTATGGCACCGTGCATCATATAGAAGTCGAACCCACGATCTCTGTGATAATAGGCTAGTGCACTCAAGTTGGGCTTTCGAGGCTGCTTGATAGCAATACAAAACTTTCTAAACACAAACATCACAGCGTAGATCTGACAAGATTACTGCGTAATTGGGGGTGTGGTGGTTTCCATATAAAATATATCATATGTTGGTTTAGCCACGCATATTATTCCATAATCTTTACCTATCAACAACCATCGTTTAGAAAGCAACGTTTATATTTTGGTGGTTTATTTCCATAAGACTTATTAACTCCGAATCGATCGAAACTGCAAAAATTGAACACTTGTGTTTGTTTTGTACTTTCACGATTTGCTCGATGCTGACGGAGTTAGCCAAAGTTATTTGCTTTATATATGATTGACGCATATCTGTTTGAGAGTGGAAATACTTTCCAAACCTGGAGACAGGCGTATTTTTGCTATAAAAGCAATCCCGAAATTGGCAAGAGCACAGTTAAGTTTCGCCGAATAGCTGACTTGCAACTGTTGCGATGAAGTTACTTAACATTTGGCTGATCGCCGCTTTGGCAGCGTGCGCCGCTCTGACTGTGAACGCACTCACTACTGTCGCACCAACCTCTACTTCCGCTGCTAGTGACGCACCAACCTCGACTTCCGCTGCTAGTGACGCACCAACCTCTGCGTCCGCTGCTACTGACGCACCAACCTCTGCGTCCGCTGCTACTGACGCACCAACTTCTGCGTCCGCTGCTACTGATGCACCAACCTCTGCGTCCGCTGCTACTGATGCACCAACCTCTGCGTCCGCTGCTACTGATGCACCAACCTCTGCGTCCGCTGCTACTGATGCACCAACCTCTGGGTCTACTGGTACTGCCGGACCAACCACTGGATCCGGCGTGACTGCCGCACCAATCACTACTACGACCGTCGCACCAATCACTACTACGACCGCCGCCCCAAGCACTCAAGCTCCAGCAGCCCCCGCTGGTCTAACGCCCGCCCAAAGGCTCGCTAGGAGAAGGAGACGAATTGCTGCGCGCAGGAGGAGAATAAGAAGAATAAGAAGGTTGAGACAACAGCGTAGAAGGCGTATTGCCCAGAGAAGAAGAAGGCAAAGACGCAATCAGCAAATTAGAAGGATAAGGAGACAAAGAAGAAGGAGACAAAACATCAGAAGAAGGCGTCAAAACATCAGAAGAAGGCGTCAAAACATCAGAAGAAGGCGTCAAAATAACAGAAGAAGACTCGGTTAAATCACCATTAACTAAGCGCCAATGATGGCCTAGTTAAGTGCTTTAGAAATTTTAAATAAAATCAGAGCAGTGCAATGTAAATCCCGAGTATTCATTCATTATTAGGGATTCTGTAAATTAGTTAAATTAATCAGTCAGCGAACGATCAACGCGTTCTGACGCATTTGCTTAACATGCACAGAGTGTTATTTGAATGTGATCCTCCTCGTTTGCTAAAAATTTATTGAACTTTGAATTGTACTCCATTGTTGTTAACAAGTGTCTGTGGAAGACCGTACGTGTCAAATATGTGATGTCATAAAAAGTCCCGAATGGCTGAAGCAGTGAATTCTTTTTGAGTGAAAACCCAAAACATGGTCCGACTCTATAACAATGCATTGGTTTCCTTTAAAAAGTCCCATTAAATTTGTTTATAAATAAACTTTTAACCCGGGGCAACGAAGGGGATTTCGATATTTAAAGAAATTGAAAACATGTGTCGAATTATTTCTCACTACGAGTGCTTCAACCAAGTTTGAAGTCAATAAGAAATAATTAATGTTTCTTCACAATTTCTTCATTCATACTTTTAACCCGTAGTTGACATCGTCAGATTTTGATTTTTTAAAAAATGAAAAACACATATCGAATTATTTCACATTTTAAGTATTTTCACCATACAAACTTTAAACCCTTGGTTCACCCCGTTAGATTTTAATATCTTATATCTAATAATATATAGATACAAAAAAAATTAAAAACATTTGTTTATTTCAAGAGATTTTACCAACTTTGAAATAAAAAATTTTATCATTTTCGAAAAATTTTAAAATACGTATCGAATTTTTTTATTACGGGACGAAAACCTTCGGCTAAAGTATTCAGCTTTTTTGGCCGAAGCCGAAGATTTAAAATTGGTCGAATAGGCAGAATAGCGAAGCCGAAGACGAATATTCGGTCGGACACTAACAATGATGAATCAGTCAATCAGACAAACAATTTTATGTACATACATAAAGGCTGTATACGAAAAAAAGTGGTCACAAAAAAACACTTGCTATTTCATAAAAAATAATGGCACAAGCATGCCATGTATGAAAAACGATAGAGTAGGATTTGTTTTATGGTATTATGTCATTTTTTATTAGAAATTTTATTTATTCTTCAAAATGAGTTCAACGAAATCAACCACCCGTGATTTAATCGTGCGCAAAAAACAAGAAAATCCTAATTTGTCTCACAGAAGGATTGCAAAATCTTTGAATATTGCCAATTCTACTGTGACAAAAGTGCTTAAGCAGTTCAACGAACGTTTAACTACCGAAAGGAAGGTTGGAAGTGGACGGAGAAAGGGATTTATCTCAGAGGAAAAAGCTAAGGAAGTAGTACGTGCATTTAACCGAAATCCTGGACTCTCGATTAGAGATGTGGCTAAAAAAGTGGGTATGTCACATGGATACGTACAGAAAGTTCGCAAAGAGAAAGGTCTTCGAACATTCAAGGTTCCACTAACACCGAACAGAAACGACAAGCAAAATACAAAAGCCAAAACTCGTTCACGGAAGCTTTACAACATTGTGCACAATTTCGGGTGCATAATTATGGACGACGAAACGTACGTCAAAGGCGACTTTAAGCAGCTTCCTGGTCAAATGTTTTATACTGCCACGAAGAAAGGTAACGTAGCCCAAAAATTTAAAGAAACAAAAAATTGACAAGTTTGGGAAAAAATATTTGGCCAGACCAAAGCAATTTGTAAATGCGGTTTAAAAAGCAACGTTTTCGTGTCTACTGGTACAATAAACCAAGAAGTTTATGTGAAGGAATGCTTGCAGAGACGACTTTTACCTTTGATGCGTCTTCACGAAAACCCTGTTTTGTTTTGGCCAGACCTAGCAACTTGTCACTATGGAAAATTGGCTTTAAAATGGTACGAAGACAATGCGGTCAAGTTTGTGCCAAAAGATGCAAATCCTCCAAAATGCCCTGAACTTCGGCCAATTGAAAAATATTGGGCTTTAATGAAAAGGAAATTGCTAAAAACGAAAGGAGTTGCCAAAAATGAGAAAGAACTCAAGTCAAAATGGATTAAGGCGTCATCTGAAGTTACCAAAAGTCATGTACAGCGCTTGATGGAAGGTGTTAAATCAAAGTTGCGATCCTTCGCTTATATTCCAACAAAATAAGTAAAAATGCTTATTTTCCTAAAGCCTCCGATATAAGCTTTTAGGAAATACCTAATTTTCTTCTTTCCTGTAATAAATATGGATTTGACAGTAATTTCTTCATGACTACTTTTTTTCGTATACAGCCTTTATATAGGTTTAAACAATGGATTGTTCAATGTCAAATAAGAAACAAAAAGCATCCAGAATTCTTTCCTTGGACATAATACATATTTCATTTAATTTCATTTTATTTCATTTCATTTATTTCAAGTCTACAGTAAAAGAACTTACAGACAAAGCAAACAACAATAAAATAACTTAAAAATAGAATAACAATTGGAATAGAACTTAAGAATAGAATAACAATGAGAATAACGTTATTTATAAAAGCAATTCAGACGAAAGATCGAGGTTAAGAGAACCACAAATCTTGTTAAATTCGAAAAGCGGTCTCACCAAAGGGGCATTCAAAGCGTAATTAGACCTGAAGGGAGATATGACAAATAAGTCGTAGTGGCGGAGGACACGAGAAGGAACATTTAAGTTAATTAGACTCAGGAGGTAAGGACAATCAACAGAACCACTAATAACCTCATGGACAAACACCAAAGAGAGGATAGTTCTTCTACTCTCAAGTGATTTAAGGTTTATGAGTGAGCAATGCGATAGATACGGAGGAATGGGATTGGAAAGAGATCAAAGGTCAAAATTCAAGAAGTATTTTTGAATTCGTTCAATACGATTACAAGGAGAAGAATAATATGGATTCCAGACAAAAGACGCATACTCTAGACGAGATCTAACAAAAGAGATATATAATAGTTTAAGGGTGTAGGGATCAGAGAATTCGAAACTATTACGATAGACAAATGCTAGCAAAGAAAAGGATTTAGAGATAATGAAGTTCACATGATTAAAAAACGACCACTTGGGTTCAAAGATTACGCCAAGGTCTGTGAAGTCGCTTAGCCTCTCGAGAGGCGTACTAGCAATGTGATATGAGGACTGGATAAAAGCTGACGATTTACAGAACGCCATATAGAAGCATTTTTTTGTTTTAAAGTTTTAGATAAATCGGTCAAGTAGTTCCTGAGTTTTAAGAGGACAAGCAAAACAAACAAATACGAAACATTGAGTTTCAAAATATTATTTTACTTATTTATTTATTATAGTTAAGTATAGGAATACAATTCTTATATTAAAATTTAAAACAAGAGCACTAGCTGCCAGGGCTTTCAGCCAGGGTGCGGAGAACGATCAAAATACGATCTTTCTCACGAATAATCGCAACCAAACACTGAGTGCTTCTAATTTCTCGCGAACGATAAAGTTGCGCTGCGAGCAAAAGCATTTACGATCTCTTACGAGAAATATAAATGTTCGGAAAAATCGCGAATGAGAAAATGTCGCTGCAAGCGTCGTCAGTTCGATCTCTCGCGATCGTTCGTTTGTTGCGAGCGCTTGTTGTAAAACTCATTCAGTAACTCGTATTGTGAAAATTGAATCTTTGAACGATCGCGATCGTTCGTCTGGGCAGTAAATTATGTACATATATAGGAGTTTCAACAGTTTGCTATTAAACTCGGCTGCTACTGACTGAAGTTTATTTCCTAAAGAAAACTTATGTATAGAAGTTTGTAGATTTTAAAGACCTTTTGTTAGGAAAATTATAACAACAAAATAAAAAACTTTGTGTTATGTTTGTATATGGTCTCGTAATGCCTTTTAATGTTTCCTAATATGTATCCTTTAAGTTGTTTTCCACACAAAATGCACTTTGAAAAATCTGTGTCTTTATTATATGTAACAAGTTTCGTCTTGTCAATATTTGACACTTTGCCCATATTTATATAAAAAAAGCAAACGCACAAGAAAATAATTTCACAAATCGTCCTTCGTCCGTATGTATCGCATAGACGAAATTCAATGATTGTTTGCAGCCACGCTCTACCGACGAACCTTACAAAATTCGTTCGCGATCGATCAAAAATTCGATCTTCTCATATTAGCTCGTTTTGCGATTGTGTTTTATCGCGAGAAATACCTGAGCAAACGAGCGATTGCGAATGATTTTCTGCATCAGCGTTCTTCCCACGACCGATCGCTTTCGTACGCTCGTTCGTTTGAAATGTGTATACATAAACTCACTGCATACGATCTCTCATGAACGAATACGTAGGCAATGCATTCGCAACCGCTCGTTTGCTCAAGTTCTTCTCGCGATAAAATACAATCGCAAAACGAGCTAATATGAGAAGATCGAATTTTCGATCATTCGCGAGCGAATTTTTCCGCACCCTGCTTTCAGCTTGTCAGATGTTAAACCAGAATGTTATCAGATTTCATTTTATATACAAACAAAAAGTTTCCAATGATAGTTTTCATAAGATTTCCCGTCTTTCTAGTGTTGAAGAAATACTAGAATTAATCATCAGATACATTTTTTTTGTTATTGAAAGATCAAACTTACTTAGTTCAGTTATCCAAAGCTGTAGTCGCGTCGTTTTATTGGATTACATACACAACTACATCGGTTGTCCTTGGTGATTCTCCACAGATAAACGTGCACATTCTTTATCATATCGGGTTTGCCTCCCGGTGCGTTTTATAAAAAACACAATTTTGTTGTCTGAAATTGGATATTTACAATGTTATTGTCCGACATCCATTTGGCAATATGGTAAAATTATCTTCAGCTGCTACTATTCTTAGTTATTTATTAAATATTTAAACAGCTTAAGTAAGAGTGAAATGGGGAAATTTTTATACTCTAACCAACTGTTATTGATTCTTTAATATTGACTAATATTGTGTACACAGTTACTCAGAAGAATGCCTTTAAATAGAGCTGGAAAAACATCGAAGTTTTGCACGTTTTGATGTCTTCAAGGGGCACGCATGACGGCACAGTGTGGGACCTCATGCAAAATGCCCTAAGCGAAACCTGGAACTGGTGCAGTAGTGAGGGGCTATCAATTAACCCCAATAAAACTACCATCGTTCCATTTACAAGAAAACGGAAGCTCAATCTTCCTACACCAAAAATAAACAAAATAACTGAACCCGTAAGATATCTAGCTGAAATATTGAAGTGCAATAGATGAGGCAGTTCGAACAATTTCTAAAACGCACCCTGAAGGAACAAAGCTCACTATACTTTTGGATAGCCTGTCCTGCTTGAATGCCACAAGGAACTCAACGCCCTAGGGACCCAGAACAGGGTTGTACTTGTCTGGATTCCCGGGCATGAGGGCCATGATGGCAACGAAAGGGCAGATACACAAGCAAAAAACGGTGCAGAAAGCCCATTCATAGGGCCGGGCTCGATGTTTGGATTCGGTAACACCGACCTAAAATACGACATCCATAAGTGGATCCACAAACAAAAACAAAAATACTGGCATAATGTTGAGGGTCTTCGATACCCGAAAAGATTCCTAAACTTTAACACAAAACGAGCCAAATCTGCTATACTTCTTAGCAGAAGACAACTCAAAATCCAAAGAGGCGGCCTAACCGGCCACTATTCGTGTAACTACCACAAATTTTGAATAAGTACGAATTAAACACTTGAAGACATTTTCAGTTTTGGCTTAATTCTGGCGTTCAAGTTAATTTCTGAGCTTTTATGTATTCAGAGACCTATAGTAGAAATTTATGGCGAATATTTTCGTGGTACATTTTGTCCTTAAAAAGTCCTGTTCTACAGGACATTTTTAGCATTTTAGAAAAAAAGGGTCAAATTGACCCATACAAATAGGAGCTACAGGGTTGAAATGGTCCAACAAAATTTTCTTCGTAGTATTTTACATCAAATTGCTGAACACATCATAACCTAAAATGTGAGGCTACATCGCTTTCGTATGCCGATTCACCATAAGAATGTGCAAAAAGGGCAAAACTTTGACCTCCCTCAAAAAAAAATGGAGACGTAAGTTTTCAAAACGCCGATACACGTATATTTTTTTGGCCCCCTCTTCCAGAATTCGTTGTCAGAACCTTGTTATTTTTTTTGTGCTGCATAGTGTTATTGGCAGAATTCTCTCTAAAACAACATCACAACTTATCTGACATAATTCTATAATGTAGAAACAAAGATTTGTTAAATTGTTCCAAGAGATTTAGCACTCGTCAAGCAATTCTAACCTTTTTTCCCTTTCTACACATCAATGACGACGATTTCGTGAAGTGCGCACAAAGTGCAAAGCGAATGTCCAGCACAAAGGAGACGGCAATCACAACCCAGAAACATGAAAACTGCGCCTAAACGTGCTTGGAATCAGCTAACTGACTATATATATTATATATGATTGCAGCAGTTATTGTTGTTGTTGCTGAACTGTCACTGTGACATTATGTAATTGTTGCAGTTGCAGCACTTTCGGCTGCTCCACAACTCGAATGCTTCGACGAAACAACATTTAATTTGACCAACCAACCAAGTGGCGCAATGCTTTAATAAACGAAAATGGGTTAAAATTCGATGACCAAAATAAACACAAGTTGGCCTGTACTCCACATAAAATCGATACGAATGAGAATGACGAATGTATATGTGTGTGTGTGTGTGTATTTTTTGCACAGCCATTTGCTCGCTTGGCAATGCTATGAATGTGTATAGTCGACAAAGTGCACTGAATGTCAGAGAGTTAACAGTTCTGGGAGTGGGAGACACATTTTGTGCCATTTGGCCTCTATTTTTATTTTTATTTACAATGAAAAAATATATGAATGCAAAAAGGCACAGAAACAGAAATGAAACGAGTGCACATGTAATGCGGCCAAAAAAAATATGTGCAAGCAAGTTTAAATACTTGCTTGGAAAAAATTTGTGCCTGTGCTGCGTGGAAAAAAGAAAACATTTTGGAGAATGTTATAATAAGAAAGAAGAATTATTGAAAAAAAAACTTTTTATTAACATAAAGAATCTTCTTTGCAGGAAGTAGACATTTGCCAAGATGCTTTAATAGCTTTGTTAATCATGTTAACCGGCATTATTTATCAAAATCAACTTTTGATCTGCAGTCGAGATCTGTTTTCTTTGAGCTGGACATATTTAGATCTTCGCAAGTCGTTCATAATTACCGACCTGACATTTATTTGCCATATCTTGAGTTATATTTTTGCATGGTTGCATTTCCATCTAATTCTACGGATCGATGTCCCACTATATTTAATCTTAAAAACGCCAAAAGATACAGATGTTTCGTGTTCATAAAAACATCATCAGCTCAACAGTTGAAAATCACAGAGTTAACTTTCTCAGAAATATTAAGTCCATGCCTCATAGTTGATGCAGCCAGCCTTCTTCTTAGGGCTTCTCTTAGGTCATAATTTTCACCAGCAAAATTATACTTCATTAACTGAAAATGGTGGCAATTACTTGTTGTTGGATCCATATTCTTCTTAATAAGAACTTTTTAAGCTCTCGGAGCTTCTGGCTAGTCACTATCGATGTGTGTGACTTGACGTTGTCCTTACGAAACACCAATCCTTTCTTACTGGCCAAAGCTGGCAATTTCTGGACGATTATTTTCTTCACACGGTCCCACTGTTGGTGGTACATGTCAAAATTAAGAGTTTAACCATTGGCCGTGGGCGACAACCCAGAGGCCATGCTAAAGGATCTGACGGATATTTTCTTCACGGATCCAAGACCAATAAAGGTACTGGAGCTGGATGGCATCTCGACGGAAGTGTCAACTGCTACTACTCATTGGGTGGGCTGACTACCGTCTTTCAGACGGAAATCTTCGCCATTCTGAAGGTAGCGGAATGGATAATCGGGAGGAAATGGTGCGGGAAACATATAGGAGTCTGTAGTGACAGTCAAGCTGCACTTAAGGCCCTGGAGAACGTGTTACGTGTTACTCCTAAGATTGTCCAAGAATGTAAGATAAAGCTAAAATCAGTCGGGAGACGTAATAAGCTCCAACTTATCTGGGTTCCGGGACAATGCGGTGTTCTAGGTAACGAAACTGCCGATGAACTGGCTAACTGTGGATAAGGGTGCACACCCATGGGACCAGAACCAATAATCGGCACCAGTCTAGCCACACCCATGGGACCAGAACCAATAATCGGCACCAGTCTAGCAGGAACCCTAGACTGAATCAAGTCCTGTGGTTATAACCTACATAGAGAAAGTTGGTCTAGCTTGGGAAGCTGTAAAACTGCCAAGTGTTTTGTGAAAAGCACGAACAGGAAAGCAGGGAATTTCCTCCAGAAGCTAAGAAGGAAATACCTCCGACGAATCGTCGGGTTAATTGCAGGACACAATCCATGGGGGCGACATATGGCTAACATAGGCATCATCGAAGATCCGACATGCGTGTCTTGCCTGGAGGAGGAAGATAGTACAGAGCACTTTTTCTGTGCATGTCCTGCCTTCTTTAGAACGAGATTGCGCACGCTGGGTTCAGATGTTATGAGAATGGACGAAGTTCATTCTCTCGCCCTGTGTGATCTCCTGAGATTCATTAATGAGTACGGGAAATTTGCACAGGAGAACTCTTAACTCTCTCTCCTTTCCACCCACTTACCCTTTTTCTTTTCCCCTTCCCATCTCCTCTATCAACCTCTTTCCTGAGCCTTAAGTACAATGGGCTATAAAGCCTGAGTGCTTGAGGTAATGACCTCCCTTAGGTTATTTCCTCGGCTCCCCTTCACATCCACCCATCCATCCATAGAGGCGACAGCTCATAGTAGATGATTCCCTGTCAATTCCACCAAACACAGCAAAACCCTTCTGACAGACATGGTCCTGGACATTCGACAAAGACCCAAGCGATACACTTTTCATTACTAGGCATCAGTCGAAATCATTTTTTTTGCTATTCTGACTGTATATTTTCGCTTAAAATGCTGGTATGTGCTGGATTCGGGCACACATACCATAATTTCCGACCTCCATGGTTTGTTAATATGTCAGGTTTTCTCAGTCCCAGTTAACTCACTTCAGAGACACCATATTTTGAATGGCCTCACACTTTGAGTTTATACATTCTGGAATTAACTAAGCAGTCAGTATTGACCGATAAATAGTAATAAATTTAAAGCAGAATTTAAAGAAAAACATTTTATTAATCATTAAAAATAAATAAAAAACTAGCAGAGATCCCCGGCTTTGCCCGGAAGTTTTAAGTCAATGGGCCTCATAAATAAAGTTTATCTTAACACTTTTTTGACGTCATTAAATTTTTATAAAAAAATATTTGTCTAATTATTTCTCATTCGAAGTGCTTCATTATATTTTGAGTCAATTTGGGGTCGTTTTCGACCACACTTTTATTGTACTTTTCATATTTTAAAAATATCTTTAGCTGTTTTTTCATCACTTTCTTACTTGGATTTTATTTATCAAAATCAAACCGTTTTATATTAAAAAACTAAGTTGGCTTTGCATTTTTTATAATTTGTATGTGTGATTTTAATCTACGTTTTTAAGGTAGATCTACGGTTAAATTATCGTTGATTCCGTCACATTTTGATTTTCAAAAAAATGAAAAGCACGTGTAGAATTATTTTAGATTTAAAGCTTTTTCACCAGGGTTGAGTCAAAAGTCATAAAAAATGTTTCTTTATACAAATTTTTAACCCTTGGGTCACCCCTTTAAATTTTGATTTAAAAAAAAAAATGAGAAACACGTGTCAAATTATTTTTGATTTCAAGTGTTTTCACCAACTTTGAGGTCAAAGGACCATAGGTTCATGGCTTTTTCGTAGTCTTCTTGTATACAAATGGTAACCCATTGTTGATACCATTAAAATTTGATTTTTGAAAAATTGATAAGTATGTGTCAAAACCATAGGTAACGATTCTTTGTACAAAACTTTAACCCATATTTTGCCCCTTTAGACCCTGAATAAAAAATTATTGGTTTCTTAACGAAGGTTCATTTTTTCAAATGTATCAAAGTTCAAATTTGATGTCTGTAGCTTCAGTGGTTTAGGTTGGGTGATGATGACTAATTGTACATAAATACATTTATAAATATAGAAAAAAATACCTGTACTTAGTACATTATTAACCTCTATTTTATCATAAGTATTTTACATGTTTGTAGGTATTTTCTTTCGCTTGTTCGGCACACAATGCGGAAATGCCTCTTGAAGCTAACACATACATACACACAGACACAGTCACACGCAACAGCTGCACTGTAACACATGACACTAATACATATGTGTGTGCACTTTTGCAGGCAGAAAAAATTTACAAATGGACATTTTGCCGTGGCGCGACACCACATGCAGTCAGACAAGTTGAAATATCATTTTGCATTGTCACAAAAAATTAAGTAATCTACTGTACAGGCCACAGTTTGTCATATTGTATGATTTTTTATGACAACTGTGCGAAATTGTTAACGAAATAATAAAATATATATTTCTTCACATTTTTTTTTAATTGTCAGTTTGGCTTTCAGTAGTAATTAAATCGTTGTCCATTATGAAAATTATTTTTAGTCAGATGTGTGGAAAGAAGTGTTTTTCCTTGAAACATAAAAATAAAAACAAATAAAGAGATTGAGTTGGTATTTGAAGAGCAAACATGTTGTAAAGAGTTTATTAAGTGCTAAAGATTTATTTATTTATTTATTTATTTATTTATTTAGCCAATGAACAAATGTCCTTACTGACTATAGGATATAATAATTATTACAAACTATAAGTTACTTAAACTATTCAACAGCAAACCCTTCGGAAGTGACAGATCCAAATCGGTAACATTGTTTAATTCCGAGAAGGCCCTATATAGAGGTGCATTTCTTGCATAGTAATTTTATTTAAAGCTCACATAAGTAAATAAGAGATTGTTTATGGACAAACCATTTTTGAAAGGTAGGTAGGTAGGTTGTAGTGGCTACCTCTGTATGAGACACACTTAGGACTCCACATGGGCTCGTTGTGATAAAATATACTCGTTTGTGATGTAGATGCAACACTGTTTCAACATGTGTTACAGCGCATATTTCAAGCAGATGGTGGAAAGGGGTAGGGGATCTTCAGCTTAACGTCGAATCCAAACGGCGGTTGGCAGTTCTTCTTTCATATTGGAGGTTGTAATTCTCATCTCCTTCATGTGGATAGCGGTTGAAGTAGAAATGTGTCTTACCAGCTTGAGCTGGGAATCGAACATAGGGCCTCTTTTATGAGAAGCCAACGCGTCACCTACTGGTGCAAGTGCCTATTTATGACGCTGGGAATAGAGGAATCCAATATGAATATTGCTATCTCTCTGACGTGTATAAAGCATAGTAAAGTTTTTTGTATTTTGTTTTCTTTGTTTTATTTCAGTCTTTGAAAATATTTATTTCAAACAAATAAACAATGAATTCGACTTAAAGGTAAATAGAAAATTGGCAATTTATAAAGAAATTAAACGGGTTTAGGGATACAAAGACCAGCATGAAGTTGGCTTCCTTAAGCGCATTTACTCAACGAAGAAAGGGAGGGGAAACGTGTCTGTAGGAACGTGTAGGAATAACGAGATATATATTTTGCCCAGAAGCATAGGACAACAGTCAATGTTCCCCCTGACTAATTTTGTATCTATTTATAATTTAAAATACTGATATTCAAATAAATTAGAATTTTTGTATTTCATTAGATTTTCAGCTTCGGCCTTTTTTTTTAATAACTTTTGAACCAATAAAGTTAGAGTAATGAATTTTTGACACATGGAGGAGATTTTGGGTTTTAACGTACTTACCTTTCAAGAAAATTCTATGTAATTTTCAAAAAACCTTTTTCATATGCTTACAAATACACAGTGTGACAATTATGTATTAAGACTGAAACCATATCTCAGCAACCAAGTGTGTCATTTATGTGCGAGCGTTTTGAAGCTTCAACCTTCCTCTACTAACTGTCAAAATTTCATGACATTTGGTTGACATTTCATATTTATTAAAATTCATTTTGCAAAACACGTTTTCGTTTGATGTTGAAATTTTAACATGGAACAAAGAGCGGTTATGGCCAGAATCTGTCGTATTCGACCAAAATACCGCGATCCAAAAAGTTGGTCTCTGTTGCACGACAATGCACCGAGTCACATAGCAGTCATTTTTCGTCAATTTTTGGCTCGGAATCAGGTCTGTGTGCTGAATCATCAGCCGTATTCACCTTATTTGGCACCGTGCGACTTCTCTTTATTCCCGAAACTGAAATTGAAGTTGAAAGGATGCTTTTTTGATGACATTCAGACCATCAAACAGGCTTCGACGAGGGCACTGGAGGAAATTCCGAAAAATGAGCTGGAACACGCGTTTGAATCACTATTAAATCGATGTAACAAATGTATTGAATCAGGAGTCAAATATTTCGAATAAATATACCGAAAAATGTGCAGATATCGTGTTTTAATTGTATTTTCTAGAGGCAGACAACAATTAATTTCATTTAAATTCTTGAGCCTTTCCTCTTTCGTTGGATATACATATCGCCGTATTTTAACGAGGCTAAGTATTTTTATAATTTATCAAAAGGATGTAGAAATGAAAAACTGAGTACGCAGTATTACTATGTTTGGTCTCTAGTTTCACACACATACGGGTTTTTTGCGGTGTGAAAAATGCTGTCGCACGGTGCTATATTAAAAAAAACAAAAGACATGAAAATGACAGACCTTTATGTTCAACAGGAGATAGCAAGACCTGAAAGGAGGCACGGAACTAAGGACATAATTGGGATACTTGAATTTGTTCGAAATTGTAGTGTTGCAAGTATCCAACGGACGCAAGCACATCAACATTGCTGTCCGTAAGATTTGTAAGGAACAGTAAGCCCGAAAAATCCTAAATTGATTTATGACATTGATACTTTATGTCTAGAACAGAATATAATTGATGGGGTTTGTTGCACTGAGACCAGAAGTGATCTATTGTGCCACCCACAAGTTGTTAGAGAAGAGACCTAATGAAGCTTAGTAACTCACTGGGATTTAGGTGGTTGATGCGTTGGTGCTTTTCTGTATGTCAGAACTGGCATAACCTCCAATTGCGATATACCGCATCACAGTGCAGCATGATGTGCTCATGACTCCATTTAGAGTCTACAAATTCTAACCTGTTCTAGCCCGATTGTATGCGTATGTTTCCTCAGTCTGCAGTGCCCAGTTAGAAGACCAATGACCTGTCTAAGCTGGTATTTCCTTAGTTTGAGGCATTCTTTACTCCATTTGGGGTTAAAATTTTTAATGAAGATTTTCGACTGCCGATACTCTAGACCAGTGTTTTGAGTTCCTGCTTTCTCCTCAAGTTTTAGTAACTTTGCTAAGGCGCTTTTGCCAAGTCCAATGAAGGGCTCCGGTCCCAGCGGGGACCTCCTAGTTTCGCTCAATTTCTCTATGTCCTGGAACCTAAAGGACCTGGACGTGGTTGTCTATGCTCAGTACATTTAAAGCCTCTATGCATTCCAGCACTAACTTTGAGATCATCTGAGATTAATGCTTTGATTGCTTTGATTAAATTGTATTAAATAATTTGAATTGAATCAAAATCTACGTTGAACTGTTATTAAATCGATAAACAGAAAACACATTATTTTGCACAATTTTTCTTAAATTTGATTACACTTCTGCCTTGATGCCATGAAAATTAAGTACAGAAGTATAGAAAAACATATATAAAGACATATAAATATACTTTCGGCAGCGGTTACATAATAGCGAGCATTTGACATTTGAGCTGTAAGGCGATTAGGCGGTCAGTTGTCAACAGTTGCAGGCGCCAGCAGTCACACACACTCACACACACACGCACACATGTGCTGAAAACGGGCCAATGACATCTATATGTACAACTGTTTGTGTCACATATACATACAACGCAAGTCTGGCCTTAGTTTATGTACATGAATACATATGTGAGCCAAAGCGAGACGCACTGAATTTGTGGTCATAAATATTGAGAAAAATTTTGACAGACTTTAAGTGAATGTTTTCATAAATCAGCATTAGAGACACTTTTGCCAATATTTTACTTAATGTAGAGAAACTAATTGAAATGTTGCAACTACTGAACAGTTGAAACCCATACAAAGTTATTATTGGTAGCAATTGTGGCAACTGAATTGGCAATGCTGAAGAATTTTGCAACTTACAACTTACGCAATGCCAAAGCCCACGCAATGACTAAACATTTAAATACTGAATAATGTTTGGCATAAATTGCGCAAGCTTAAAGTATTTCAAAGTCACACTTTAAACGTCGCAGCTGGGGCGCAGTTTCGGCCGAACGGAGGCGGCAACGGTGTCGTGTGCGCCGACAAGGGTAAAAATTGTCGCAACGATATAATAAATGGATGGCACGTGAAAATGTTGTATGTGTGTATGTGTGTATGTATGTCAAAACGCGGCTTTTTCGCTGATTTGCCATGTTTGCACATTTATAGACACGCAGCGAAATGCAACAACAATAATAAAAAATTAAAAAAAAAAAACAGCAGCCAAAAAATAAAACGCGTGTAGCAGAGCAGCCGCAGTAGTGGCAACAACAAGGACAACGACAACAACAACAACAACAACAATAACAACGACAACAACAGCAGCAATACTATGCGGAAAACACCTACACATACGACTGTCGGTTAAAAAACGAGCAAACAAACAACAGTCTCCCCAAAAATATAGTAGGAACAATTTTTTTAAAAATCAAATAAAACGTACACTGGCAAATGTACAACGCTTCGACGGAATGGCCGTCGTCGTGCCCTGCAGCAGTGGCATGCAAAAGCGCGCCTTCTTCTTCTTCTTTTTATCACAAAATGATGAATGCGCAGTTTGTGTTTTTCCTTTCGTTCTCTGTTTGAATGTGTGTGCGTGTGTTGGTGTGTGTGTGTGCGGGGCGATACGGTCGCGCACTGTCGCCACAATATCATTTCTCACACTGTCAATAGTGACAGGGCCGAGGGGGGCGGCAGCGAACGTCGGGCAATGCGCGGCAGTTGCCCTCGAGTAGACGCAAATTTGTATAAATTTTTGATAAAATCGCGTCTACCCGCAGTGCCAAGATGAACTGAGCAACGTGGCGTATACGCGACATTAATTCGAATGCTGCATGCAGTGCCGCCCATTGCCATTGACTCGTTTGAAAATCTAAATAAGCGTGTGTGCGCGCGAACACTTTTAGGCGTAGTGTGTTTAAATTTACGACCGCTTCCGATCGGCCCCCTTCGCACCACCGCGTTGACACTTGCTGCCCATCAAAAATGATGTCAATTCATTTGGGGCCCATTTGCAGCGCTCACGTTTGCACATTTCCGCCAACGCGAATCCTTTAATGTGCCACTTTATTATTATTTCATTTAATTTCGTTTTATTTTGCACTGCGGCTGCACCAACACAAACGCCGCGCGCCGAATTGTGCGTTGCAGTAGCAAAACAACAGCAACAACAAAAAACAAGGAACACGTCAATGTTGTGTGTTGTTGACATATTTAAATATTTACAAGACTGCTGAAACGTTTCAATGCTGATTATGATGGAGTTGCGGCTAATGTTGTTGCAGTTCTGTCGTTGAATGTTGCAGTAGTTTTGGCGCTTTGTACTTTATTTCGTTCGCCTTTCGACTATAAGGGGAATTGCCGCCAGCAATGCACAAAAGTGTGAGAACGTCTTTAACAATTTAAGTTGGCGACTAAAGTTTGAGGCTGGCACTCAGCTGTTTGCGGGCGTGTGTGTTTGTGTGTTCGTTGATGACTTTAAGTTTATAAAGAAAAAGTATTCAGTATTTGAACACGTTCGGTTCAATGAATTGCTTCAGGTTTAAATTTTATGAATACATTCAATTTTGCTGAAGAGTTTAGTTTAGAAAATCATATTTGAATTAAGCTGTGAGATTTTTGAAGAAATCTAAATAAATTTTCTTTGCAATGGCAAAAAAGACAATGGGAACGTTGAAAAGGTGAACAGATGTAATTGCCCAATTCACTTAGTCGTCGTATTTTTACTAAAAAAAAATAAGTTTTGATGACCAAACATTTGGCATTTGAAACTTAAATGCAAACTCAAGGCATGGAAATGCTCTACTTTCGACCAGCGTGCGCACAGTGGGAGCTCGAATTCAAAGTATAGCCACAGGTCAGAGTGGCATGCAGCGGTCTTTGTTGCGCGCTGCCGCTTGCCCGCTCGAGTGGCCTTAAATTCGAGCCGCAGCTGTCATGTGCCACAAACCTACTGAACCTAAATACGAATGGAAAGCAGGTACGAATAGTGGCAAACGCCAAAAACAAAAACAAAATTAGTCAACAAAAAATAAATAACAAAAACCAAGCACAAACTTCACACAAAGCGCACGGTGGCGCACAAAGGAATTGAAGTCGCTGTCGGTTGAAAAAAAAAACCACAACAAGAGACCCAAATGAGAAAAGCAGCACAGCGAATGCATACAATGCTCAACATTTTGCACCTTTGCAGCGTTGGCACAACACCATCACACTGCAACAACAACAACAATTAGAACAAAATAAGACCAACCATTATGCTGACAACAAGATAAAACATTAGCATTGGCTTTTGTTGTAATTTGTGTATGATATGTGGTGCCCGTAGCTAACAAACTGCGCCGTGCGGCGAAGCACAAAAGCAACGCGAAACCCGGTGAAAACAAGACTACGACAAATACTGACCCGAACAACCCGAGCGCGCAGCAACAAAGACATCCTCGGGGACACGCCGATGCGAAATTGGAACTTTGGCAGCACAACGCAACGCAATAGGACACAACACAATCGCATGTTGCATGCAGCATGTCGCGTGACATTCGCCAAACAATGCAATGCAACGATGCAATGTTGGGCAATAAAATGCAAAATATGACAAAATTCACACACGCACACACAACGACACACATTTTTTGCACAAAGACAAAATGTGTAATAGAAGAAGTCGTAAAGTTCAGCAAAGTGTCAAAGGTGGGTAGCAACAAAATTAGAGCCGAAAGCGATGTGTGAGTTGTCGATTACAGAATAGTAGAGGATGGTGAAGTGTATATAATTAATATATATAAACTAAAAGCAGATATTTTAAGTGGATGCCATATATTTTGTTTTGTTTTTTTGTAATTTTGTATTTTGTAGTCTAACAAGCTAAACTTATAATTAAAACTTAATTGGCAAAAATAATGAGAAGTGAAATCAACTCGTCTTCAGACGATTTTTTGAAAGCAGTCGCAACAAGTCTAAAGAGTTTTGAGATTTTCTTAGTCTTTCAAAAAATGATTAATGAACTCTATTATGGCAAAATTTGAGCGAATAATCATCTTCGATGACATTTTAAAATCATTTCTTGTTCTCAGGAAAAAGGTACTTTTTTAAAAATAATAGGTATAAAATTTTTTTTATTCAAAAAATTCTTTAAAGATCCAAATGCTATACAATCTTTTCAATTACCTTTTACCTTTGGCTAAAATTATTATTATTTATTCTATTTTCGAAAAACTGATTCAATTTTTCTTCGCAATTTTCTTTTCTATTCTATTTTCGAAAAACTGACACAGTTTTTCTTCGCAATTTTCTTTGAGGCAAATTTGTTGGTAGAAGAATTGGAACAAATGATTATCTGACATTGTGTATCAAAACTTCCCATAGTCTCTTAGTTTTTGTCGGCTCAACAAAGATGTGTGTGATCTAGTTTTGTCATGGCGAAATACAACACAATTTATGTTGATGAATTCAACCTTACTTTTTCAATTTCTTGCTTCAATATCATAAATTGCTGACAGTAGAGATCAAAATCAATTCTGTGGTCAAAAGCAATTACCGCCTAAGTTCAAAATTGCTGTTTCGAGCAATCTCGTTTTAAAGTTTTAGCGCGTGGTGTTTTCGTTATGGGAATCCGTAACTTCATCTCTTCTTAAGTCGACTTAAGCGGTTATTGCTTTTGACCACAGAATTGTTTGGCCAGGCGGTTGTAGTCTATAACTAGTAGACTACAGTAGTATGGATACAGTAGTATGGATATATCCATTACACACCATCAACTTCTTTGTCGTCAATACCTGCTTTGACACTGTTCTTGTTTTTCTTCATCTTTTTCCGACCTGTACTTTTTTCGTTTTAAAACAAAATTTATCATATATGATGCACTCATAGTATGATAAAGTTTGCGTATGGTTATGAATCATTACAAACATGACTCAATTTCGTTAGGTTTCAATAGCCAATAGCAGATGAAAAATCGATTCATTAATTTTTTGCACTTAGCTTAGGAGACTTTCATAACATGGACCTTATTTTTTAAACCCACTTTCTGCAAATGGTTTGAAACTCGCTTGTGGTCAATCTTCAGTTCCTTAGCGATTTCATAACTACTCACATCACTGTATTTTTGAACATTGTTCATTGCCAGAGCAAGAAACATATTTCACAACAAAACTTCAAAGATAGTGAAAGAGAGAGAATCTTCACATAAGCCGCGAAAACTTTTCCATATGACTGAAGAGGCGAAATTCTTTGATTTGTCTTTGTAAAATTGTAAAATTGTTTTTTTTTCCAAAATTTTCCTCCCTTCTTGCTTCGCTATAACTTTTAGCACCACCCCAATTTCAATACAATTTTCACAAATAACTCGACACTAAAAATGCTCCTAAAAAGAAAAGTTTTTAAGGCTAATCTTCGGCTGCTGAACACGAAACTGAAAATCAAATAGTTTTCTTAAGAAGCGAGTTAGAAAAATCTTCAAAAAACAAGTTTTTTCCCTCTTATTTCAAAAATTATACATTTTCGAATGGTTGAAATCATTGAAAGTTGCAGAATTATTAATTCTTTGTTTAATTAAGAACTAATTTCAATTCATAAAGTGACACAGGGTGTTCACTGCGTATGATTAATATCGATTTTTAAAACGTACGAACAAACTTTCTTCATTTAGGAACTAATTGAAGCAAGTTCAATTTAAATTTTTAAAAATTTAATAAAACAAAAAATTTATCTTAGTAACATACGCATCGTTATCGTTGCGCATATTGAACATTGTTCATTGTGTATACGCCCTGTTGTCCCAACTGTGTGCGCTCTCACATTAATTGGCTGCACGCACACAAGCACAACCATGCAGAGACACACAAGAGTGCCTGCTAGTGGGTGCGTAAGGGTGAGGTGTGCGGAATGTTGGCCTCTGCGTAACTGTTCGGCCATATTAATCAATGCACAAAAAGGCCAACACGCGCATTTACACGCACCATTGCAACAAAAAGCGTCAGACAAGCGACCGCGTAAGGTAGACAGGCAGCAAAGGCAGCAAGTTAGCTAGTTAGCTAGACAGCCACTCTAATGGCCGGCAGACGGGCGACCAGGCTGTAAAATGTGACGCTTGTTTTGCCGTTTTAAGCGCATAATAAATGACAAGTGGACACATTACGGTTTGGTCATAAATCAACATTTTCATAGCCATGCTTTTGTTGTTGTTGTTGCTGTTGCGACTGTAATGCGGCATTTAGCGCAATGGCTTTTGAGGAAACCAGATTGCACGTTACCAGAAGTTGTGTTTTGTCAGTTTGATGAAAAAGTCTTAAGGAAACATAAGTTTAGTGAAATGATTATTAAATTTGATATAAATAGTTAGTCAGTTTTGCAACTTGTCTTTACAAAACAAAAGCCTATAGAAAACGGAAAAAGGAAATGTCTAATAATGTTTTAATTTGTGTGTTAAGCTGAGCTCAATCAAATGTTTTACTCAATGTAAGTTTTATTAATTTTACTTTCAAATCAACACTGCTTGTCGTTGTATATTCAATTCTTGCAAACTTCTGGCCAGGATGTGTTCAATTTTGTTTACTGAATAGAAATTCATATACACATACTGAGCGACTGGTTGAAAATTAAATGTTCCAACCTTTGACAGGCAATTCCGCAGGCAAAAGGTATCTCGAAATGTTCGGCTGCTGCTTACAACTTGACCTGCATTACTCAAATAAACACTTCGATTACCCACTAGCCGAGCATGCTGAGCGCATATTACAGATTTCCAGCAAAAGCACAACGATTCAATCAAATCACTGCCAATCGACCTGACCAACCAAGCTCACAAATGATGAGGTGAAAGTAACAAAAAATAAATGGTAAACGGTACAAAAATACCAAAATATCAATGCAAGAAATGAAAACATACAACATTAACAACAACAAACATGAAAACAAAATGGAAAATTGCACACGACAACCTCTACCAACGCCAACAACAACAACAACCAAACTTTTGTCAATGTTGATTGCAAATTGAACTTTGCTTTCAAGTTGACTCTGGCAGCAGTAGCAGTTACTGTTATTGTTGTTGTTGTTGCTGCAGCTGTTGTACTGCACATAATACTTGCTCCTTTGCCCGTTTCCTTCATTGCACTCTTGAGCTGATTACGCCATTTGCCATTAGGAGTGACTTGAAGCTCTCAAAAAAAAAAAAACAGCACCAAAAACTACATTAAAAAAGTGGCAAAAGCAAAAAAACACACTCAAAATGCCAACACAAGAAAGTCAAAGGTAAAGTTGATACAACAACAACAACGATGACAGCAGTTACAACAAAGCGCCATGATGAAAGACGAAATCACCGAAATCAAAACTGGGCCAGCGCACAACACAAGAAGGTCGCTCGCGCTTTGACCATACTTGCAAATAATTGGTAACATAGCGTCAAGGGAAATGCAAAATTCCAATCGTTCCACCATCAACGGCGCAATAGAGCAGCCACTAAATTAATGTTGGCAGCGAAATGTGTGGCAAAAACCGTTCGCGTCCCAAACGACCTCCATGACAGAGGCCAACACAGGCAGGAAAACACCGCCAGTTGACCAAAGTCAACAAGAACAACACACAAACACAAACAGCAAATGACGCTAATTTATGTATGGTAAATAAATTGAAATTGAAAATTGAAATTGAAAACCTTCAGTCGGCACATTATGGAATTAATGGAAGACTTACTCGAAGGCAAAGCGATGGCAATCAGCAGGTGTCATGCTACATATTAACATTTCTTAGGTCGCATATCTGTGACTAATTCGTTTCGTCGTTTGTTTGCACAGTTGGCAGCAACATGTGCCAGCTGCTACACGTATGTGACAATGCTTGACCTGCTGAACGTTAGAAGACACTTAGAGTGACGCATGTGGTTTGGCGCGCAGGCAAATATCACATCACAGAACAATAATATTTATTGTTGACATGGCAACTCGTGTACCAACTGGCGTATAACAATGCATAGAGTGATGGTATAAAGTGTATCGAACAGAAAAGTGAATGGAAAAATATTGGTGTCAATTTGGGGGAAACCAACAGCTGCAATTGACAAAATTTTTTTGAAAAAAAAAATTATTAAAATTTACACAGTAATATTTAGTACGCAAGTCATTTCCTCCTAAATTGAAAACAATTTTTTGAAAAAAAAAATTATTAAAATTTACACAGTAATATTTAGTACGCAAGTCATTTGCTCCTAAATTGAAAATCAATAAAAAAGCGGAAGTCAAGACTTTAAGATTTTCCATTATTCCAGTATTTTCAGTCAATGGTTGGTTTTTGGAATACAAAAAGTTATCTGTAGCTCCAATTTTGATAATTTTTTCAAGCAATAGACTTCGCATAGTGCTGCGATTAGAGACAAAAAATGCTAACTTGCAATGTTATAATAACAAAAGTCTTAAATGTATGTCTACGACATCATTTGTGACAATATGAATTGCCCTAAATTGTTAAGTTTAATTAACGTTTTTGCTCCAATCAGATTTGGTCTTGGATTTGGTCTTCTACCTTAAACTTCAAGTGCAAACTAAAATCACCTGTAAAATCAACCTCTACCAACGCCAACAACAACAACAACCAAACTTTTGTCAATGTTGATTGCAAATTGAACTTTGCTTTCAAGTTGACTCTGGCAGCAGTAGCAGTTACTGTTATTGTTGTTGTTGTTGCTGCAGCTGTTGTACTGCACATAATACTTGCTCCTTTGCCCGTTTCCTTCATTGCACTCTTGAGCTGATTACGCCATTTGCCATTAGGAGTGACTTGAAGCTCTCAAAAAAAAAAAAACAGCACCAAAAACTACATTAAAAAAGTGGCAAAAGCAAAAAAACACACTCAAAATGCCAACACAAGAAAGTCAAAGGTAAAGTTGATACAACAACAACAACGATGACAGCAGTTACAACAAAGCGCCATGATGAAAGACGAAATCACCGAAATCAAAACTGGGCCAGCGCACAACACAAGAAGGTCGCTCGCGCTTTGACCATACTTGCAAATAATTGGTAACATAGCGTCAAGGGAAATGCAAAATTCCAATCGTTCCACCATCAACGGCGCAATAGAGCAGCCACTAAATTAATGTTGGCAGCGAAATGTGTGGCAAAAACCGTTCGCGTCCCAAACGACCTCCATGACAGAGGCCAACACAGGCAGGAAAACACCGCCAGTTGACCAAAGTCAACAAGAACAACACACAAACACAAACAGCAAATGACGCTAATTTATGTATGGTAAATAAATTGAAATTGAAAATTGAAATTGAAAACCTTCAGTCGGCACATTATGGAATTAATGGAAGACTTACTCGAAGGCAAAGCGATGGCAATCAGCAGGTGTCATGCTACATATTAACATTTCTTAGGTCGCATATCTGTGACTAATTCGTTTCGTCGTTTGTTTGCACAGTTGGCAGCAACATGTGCCAGCTGCTACACGTATGTGACAATGCTTGACCTGCTGAACGTTAGAAGACACTTAGAGTGACGCATGTGGTTTGGCGCGCAGGCAAATATCACATCACAGAACAATAATATTTATTGTTGACATGGCAACTCGTGTACCAACTGGCGTATAACAATGCATAGAGTGATGGTATAAAGTGTATCGAACAGAAAAGTGAATGGAAAAATATTGGTGTCAATTTGGGGGAAACCAACAGCTGCAATTGACAAAATTTTTTTGAAAAAAAAAATTATTAAAATTTACACAGTAATATTTAGTACGCAAGTCATTTCCTCCTAAATTGAAAACAATTTTTTGAAAAAAAAAATTATTAAAATTTACACAGTAATATTTAGTACGCAAGTCATTTGCTCCTAAATTGAAAATCAATAAAAAAGCGGAAGTCAAGACTTTAAGATTTTCCATTATTCCAGTATTTTCAGTCAATGGTTGGTTTTTGGAATACAAAAAGTTATCTGTAGCTCCAATTTTGATAATTTTTTCAAGCAATAGACTTCGCATAGTGCTGCGATTAGAGACAAAAAATGCTAACTTGCAATGTTATAATAACAAAAGTCTTAAATGTATGTCTACGACATCATTTGTGACAATATGAATTGCCCTAAATTGTTAAGTTTAATTAACGTTTTTGCTCCAATCAGATTTGGTCTTGGATTTGGTCTTCTACCTTAAACTTCAAGTGCAAACTAAAATCACCTGTTCTCGATTTGAAGTTTCATTAAGTTTAATATTCACACACAAGATTTCATTTTTGAGGGTGTTTGCATAGAACTTTTGAGCTGAGTTCCATTTGAAACCATATTTTGTACCAGGAATTTTTGTATTTGGGGGCGTTTGAACCTCTAACCCCCAGCGTGTGTGCATCAATGTTAAAATTCATTAACGGTTGGTTGGTTGGTTGAAGTGGCTGACTCACAGTTGTCCCACTGCAAGTCACAATTAGCGCAAAGGCGCCGTTTTGATACCACATGCTCACCGAAACTAAACCTGGTTTGTAGTTTGATAAATCCACCCGGTAGAGTATAGGTATCCAAGAAGGTTCTCCAGACTTACTGTTGAGCAATAGGCTGAACAAATAAGGAAGTGTTTCCCCAGAGACCTAATTCTTGCCCTTGCCAAACCTGGGCAGTGACAGAGGAAGTGATTAAGTGTTTCTTTCTCTTCTAAATTCCCACAGCTCCCGCAGTGGATATTGAAGGGGATGTTTAAGGGTAAATTATTTTGTTTTTCATGCGAGAAAATTAAGTGTGCATATTTATTTTTTATCATATCAAATGGCGCCTCAAGTGATGTCTTCAGAAGCTGCAGAGATGAAAATGAAGTATAAACGATACAACACTTCCTGCGTCCCAGAGAACAAGATTCCTAAATGGCTTAGCGTGACGGGTGTTGAAACCTGGGATATGTTCTAGTTTTTAACTGGTTTGTCCCATGTTGAGGCTGTTGGTTATCTCCAGAGCGGTTGAAAAAGGGATTCACAAAGAGCCATTTTGGCCTCCCAGTGGAAGTGTGGTTCGTGCCGCACACATTCTTCCCTACCTAATCGAATCTATGTTTTATTTTTTTGCTTATGGATAAAGCAAATTTATTATTCTTTAACTTGTATTTACCATGTAATACGAAAAAGTCCACGATCACTATGTTCTTGTTGTTCTTGTTCGCATTGGTTCTCACGAAACTGATCGTTGACTCATTCAACCACAACCATATCTGTCTTCAAATCGTTCATTCCCATTCTGGCTCACTCATTACACTCTCAGAAGTCCTTTTTTCTCCCTCCACTTTTGAGCAATACTCTAACATTTGTTGCAACATGTACAACATACAAGTGGATCAACAAACAAAACCAAAACAACTACAAAAATAACAACATCTCGCTGCCAGCTGCTACATTTATGCCACTTCAACTTTCATCAGTAGGAACGTTGACGATAGCTGACCGAGATCTGCGCAGTGTGTGTGTGTGTGCAGTTTACTGTCACGTGTGGTGCATTCAATCTGCTTGCAACAGAACATTGTCGAGTGTCAGCGCGCACGTATCGGCGCGCACAAAGCGATGTGAACTTCCTCAAAAGACTGTTATTTGCTTTGTTGTTCCACCTTTTGTCTGTTAAGTCACCGACCGTAGGTTTTGATTAATTGCAAAAAAACAAAAAAATGAAAATAGGCACACAAGCGAAAGAGACAAGACAACAACAACAACAATAACAAATAACATCAAAACAGCAAAGGGAATAACTGCGAACGCCAACGGTGCTGACAGCAACACCAGCGCCAGCAGAAGGAAACGACACCAAAGGACGAACGTGTCGTTTTGAGCTATTCTACAACTTTAGCAACAACAACAACAAACACAACAACAATAGTTAGCGTAATAGTAACAGCAGCTGACAGGTTGCATTGCCCATTTGGCCATGTTGACAGCATGTGTCGTTGAACTGTTGCACGTACAGTACGGTGTTGTTGTTGTTTGTGTTGTTGTTCTTGTTATTGCTGCACTCTTAACGTCCACATTGCAAAATATCTGATTTGCTGTCAGTTGTTGTCTTGTTGCAGTCGCGTCGCAGGCACGCACACAAACACACACTCGCACACACCTACACTGACATAGCGGAAGGAACTGCGGAAAGCCATCTCGAAAAGCAAGAAAGACTCCTTTAATGCCCTCAGAGAAGAGGTGCAGAGCAACCCTTGGGGAAGTGCGTACCGTATAGTCTTCTCAAAAATCAAAGGTACAAGCGGCAATGCACCGGTAAGCCCGGCCATCATGGAGCGCATTGTCACCGGTCTATTTCCACACAACCAACAGCTGGATTTCCAACACGACATACCTTTCGAGACTAACTCCATCCCGGCAGTAACTCTGGATGAGCTGATGGAAGCGGCAAAGGCGGCGAAACCGAACAAAACCCCAGGATTGGACGGTATACCGAACACCGTCCTAAAAAAAGCTATTGACTTGCAGCCGCAGTTGTTCTGCCATATGTTCTCGCGATGCATGCGTGAAGGCTGCTTCCCAAAACGGTGGAAGAAGCAGCGCTTGGTGCTGATCCCAAAGGGCGACAAACCTCCAGAAGAACCTTCATCACACAGACCATTGTGCATGCTAGACACAATAGGCAAGGTCCTAGAAAAAATAATCGGCATGAGGCTAGAGCAGTTCACCGAAGCAGCGGAAGGTCTCTCCGAGTACCAGTACGGCTTCCGAAAGGGGAAGTCCACGATCGACGCCATTGGCAAAATCTGCGAAATCGCACGTAACGCGATGAAGGGCAAGAGATGGCTGGAAGGAACAAAGCAATACTGTGCGGTAGTCACGCTAGACGTTCGGAACGCCTTCAACTCCGCCAACTGGAACCGGATACTCAATGCACTTCGCCGACTAAGGGTTCCGGAATACCTGCTGCGGATAGTGAATAGCTACTTCGAAGATAGAACCCTACTATATGACACGAACGAGGGCCCGAAAACATACGCAGTCACAGGCGGTGTACCACAAGGATCGGTGCTAGGGCCGCTATTATGGAACGTCATGTACGACGGCGTACTGAGAATCCCGAAGCAAGAGGGAGTACATATCGTCGGCTACGCGGACGATATAGCCATCGTGGTGACAGCCAAGAGGCTGGATAAGGTCGCCAAAACATGCAGCGAAACGATCGCAGATGTAAAATGTTGGCTGCGGGACAACAACTTGGAACTCGCAGACCACAAAACGGAAGCGGTGCTAATGAGCAGTCGGAAGAAGGTGGAAACTCTAGAAATTCGTGTAGGCGAGCACACGATAACGTCTAAGCCGTACATCAAGTACTTAGGGATCCTGCTGGATAACCGGCTAAACTTCAAGGAGCACCTAAAATATGCGGGCGAAAAAGCCAATAAAGCAGTTGCCTCGCTCACCCGACTAATGCCGAATATAGGGGGCCCCAGGCAGAATACGAGGAGATTGCTAGCAACCGTCAGCACATCTATTATCCAGTACGCGGCGCCAATTTGGGCACCAGCAACCGAGACACCTTCATTTTTGAAAGACGTGGCTAGAGCACACCGGTTGGCATCACTAAGGGTCTGCAGTGCCTTCCGGACGCTGTCAGATGACGCTGCCAACGTGATTGCGGGCAGAATGCCCGTCGACATAGCGGCACGCGAGGCAGCGGAACTTCGGACCGCAGAAAACAAAGAGAGACAGGAGACCATCAAAACAAACAAAGCGAGAGAGTGGCAAGAACGATGGGACTCTTCAACGAAAGGACGCTGGACGCACACGCTCATTCCAGACATCGAGATCTGGATGAAAAGAAAGCACGGTGAAACCAACTTTCACCTAACACAGATACTCACAGGCCATGGATGTTTTAAGGCCTATCTCCACCGGTTCGGGTACGAGGCAGACCCTTACTGTGATTATTGCTGTAACGCAACCGAAGATGCGGAACATGTTGTTTTCGATTGCCACCGATACCAACAACAACGAAGCCACTTGGCGGACCAGCTCGGGACGATGCCAACGCCACAGACTCTAATCCACAAGATGTTGGAAACGGAGACGTATTGGACAGCAGTCGACCATTTCGCATCGGAAGTGATGACGCTGCAACGGCGATATGAATGGGAGCGACGCGCGGAGGCGCGACTAGCAGACTGAGGTCTATGTGAGACCAAACCTGCCCCGCGACGTAATGCCGGGAGGCGGTCCCGCGGGGATAAAGGTCGACGATGGGGGGTTGGTTTTTAGCCGGTAAAAATCCGGCATGCTGGGCTGGAGCTCAGTATCTTCCGAAGATTTTCCACCTCCGACAGAGAAAAAAAAAAAAAAAAAAAAAAAAAAAAAAAAAAAAAAAAAAAAAAAACACTGACATAGCGGCCGGAAAATGACATTCATTACCTTAATTTGATACATGCCGTGCGCTATCAGTTTCATTTCAATTCGTCAAATGAGTTTTTAATTTTCTAATTTCGCTCTGAATGCCACTAACACACACACACACACATGCATGCACACAGCTATTAAAGGCTAAACCTACATGTGCGAGCAAACAAAGGAACTGCCATCAAGGCTGCTGAAATGTGCCGAAACGTTGCCAAAAAACCGTCACACTATTGTCTAATACAAATAATGACGGATTTGTCTAATAAGGTCACTCGCTGCATGTGTGTGTGTGTGTGTGAGTGTTGCGCGTGGCGCATGCAATATTTTGGCTGTCAACAAAACTACTCCCCCTCACGCCGACACCCACACATACACCCACAAGTGTGCAATAGTTTTAATAATCTCTTCTTTTAATTTCGCCATTGTTTCGCCGTATTTGTGCTTTCAATGTCAACGCTATTGGTTAGTATCGCATTGCAAAGTCCTTCAATTCGCCGAACAATAATGATTTGATGCGGCTGGCAGAAATTGTTTTGCTGAAATTGCAAAAATTACCTGCTCGCATGGCATTTGTGCAATATTTACTCGTGGTGCCAAATCGTTTCGTTGCATTAAAATGTTGGCAAACGTTCATGTGTTGGCCTTGATTTGTGCATTACTCGAATTGCTATAAAGGAAAATATTTTCATTTTCCCAACTATTCAAATGTATTTAGATTTTTTATTATATAAACGTATGTATTAGTTTAAGTGTATCGAAGAAGAGCTACTTGATGTTTAATTATGGTTTGTCTGACTTTTTTAAAGTTTTTTCTTAACTTAGTAGCGGCCAAGATTTCATAAAGGAGAGCAATAGCAAAAATTGAAACAATATACAGAAGAAAAATTATAATGTAACGATTGCTTTTCGTAAACAGTAAACAAATGGTAAAGTTTATTTAAAAGCAGTTCAACTTTTACCGCGCCTTGAAATTTTTTCGACACAAAATCAAAAAATTGAGCTTCAGATTTATGTTAACGATCCGAAAATAATCTTAGAAGGATTGGATGGTTCAAAAAGAAATCAGATCACTGAAGAGAAACTCTTCAAGTAAAGATAACCAACTGTGCTTTAGTAAATGTTGTCGTTGCTCAGGTTTCTATTTCGTGTTTTCAAAAATGCATACAATTCATCAAGTGTTCTTAGACGATAGGATTTCATTTTGATATTTACAAAACTCCTGCGGTCTAATGTCTTTTCAAACTATCATATCAATCACTCTATTAGGGAATACAGTCGTGGGACTCCGAATCCTGAAATCCCGGGAGCTCGGACAATTTCAGTCCCGAAAAAACCCTGGATTGCCAAATCCCATCCCGGGATCGAAAGAGAAATATATACCACTAGTGTCTGAATAAAATTTCGGGCATATTGTCATGGCGTACATGCAGCAGTCTGCAGGTCCAAGTAAAAAAGGTTGAAAATTGAACAAAATTATCAATGAAATAAATAATTTTGTTAGTTTGTGAACTTTGAACTGAAATTCTTTGTAATGAGTTGAAATTTTTATTCAAAATGTTGGCTTTATCCAAAGCACAATGCTGCGTGGATTTTGAGGCAATTAACCAGAAAATGAAAACTGTTGCAACAGATGGGTAGAAAAGTTCGTAGGTTAACATGGGAAATATTTCTTTTAATACTCGATTTTATTATTCAATAAACCTGCAGTTTTGTAGTACTATTTGTTTAACGCCTCAAAATAGGCTTCAGTTTCGGCGATAACCTCTTAATCAGTGTTGAATTTCCCTCCAGCGAGCATTTATTTGCTAGTCACTAGGTGCCAGATCTGGAGAATACGGTGAATGGAGAAACAATTGGTAGCCTAATTCATGACATTTTTCCATCGTTTTCATTGATCTGTGACATGGTACATTGAACGTGAAGCTTTTGCACGGTTTCGGACGCTTTCGCAGCTTTCCAACACGTTCCTTTGATATCTTAAGAGTCTAAGCTATCTCGATCAACTTCAATTAACGATCATTCAAAATTATTTAGTGGACTTTTTTGATGTTTCTGTCGGTAACATCCACTACGTGCATCGTCTTCGATGCTCATTTCGGTTCGCTTCGCTTTAAATTTAGCAAACTTCTCAACAGTTGATTATCCTGGTGCAGAGTCAGAATAATGATTGCCAAAGTTTGGCTGCAACAGTATATTTGTATTCGTAACTTTTATTTTATTTTATTTTATTTTATTTTATTTTATTTTATTTTATTTTATTTTATTTTATTTTATTTTATTTTATTTTATTTTATTTTATTTTATTTTATTTTATTTTATTTTATTTTATTTTATTTTATTTTATTTTATGTTATTTTATTTTATTTTGTTTTGTTTTATTTTATTTAATTTTATTTTATTTTATTTTATTTTATTTTATTTTATTTTATTTTATTTTATTTTATTTTATTTAACTTTATTTCTTTTTATTTCTTTTTATTTTATTTCATTTTATATTATTTCTTTTTATATTATCTTATTTTATTTTATTTTATTTTATTTTATTTTATTTTATTTTATTTTATTTTATTTTATTTTATTTTATTTTATTTTATTTTATTTTATTTTATTTTATTTTATTTTATTTTATTTTATTTTATTTTATTTTATTTTATTTTATTTTATTTTATTTTATTTTATTTTATTTTATTTTATTTTATTTTATTTTATTTTATTTTATCAGGTGTACAACTTTGCTTCCGCCGTTTTCCGATAGGTGGCTGTACCGGCTGAGGCTGGTTGAAATACATAGATGGTAATGCCTTTAAAGTGAGTGTGGACAGTGCCTAACGAATTGTCATCGCCGTTTCAGTGACAGTTGTTCTTGTTTTCGTATTATTCACGCTCGAAAATGTCCGTTTATGTGCCCAATTCTCGCCATTTGCGGGAAGTTTTACTTTTCTGTTACAATTCGAAAAAAAATGCGCATCGAATGCTCTCAGAAACTTACGGTGATGCTGCTCTGAGTGAAAGAACGTGTCGGGAGTGGTTTCAACGTTTTAAAAATGGTGATTTCGTGGTGAGTGAAAATGGTGAGTCATCCTCCAACACGACAATGCTCGGCCTCACGTCGCAAAAGTGGTCAAAAAGTACCTGGAAACGCTGAAATGGGAAGTCTTGCCCCACCCGCCGTATTCCCCAGATGTCGCCCCTTCTGACTTCCACCTATTCCGTTCGATGGCACACGGCCTGGCAGATCAACATTTTCAATCCTTCGAAGAATTGGAAAAATGGATTGCTTCATGGATAGCGTCAAAAGAGGACTCCTTTTTTCGAGCCGGGATCCGAAAATTGCCGGAAAGATGGGAGAAAGTTGTCGCTAGCGACGGACAATACTTTGAATAATACATCTCTAAGCACTTTTTCGCAATAAAGCTTTTAATTTTGGAAAAAAACGGCGGAAGCAAAGTTGTACACCTGATATTTTATTTTATTTTATTTTATTTTATTTTATTTTATGTTATTTTATTTTATTTTGTTTTGTTTTGTTTTATTTTATTTTATTTTATTTTATTTTATTTTATTTTATTTTATTTTATTTTATTTTATTTTATTTAACTTTATTTCTTTTTATTTCTTTTTATTTTATTTCATTTTTTATTATTTCTTTTTATTTTATCTTATTTTATTTTATTTTATTTTATTTTATTTTATTTTATTTTATGTTATTTTATTTTATTTTGTTTTGTTTTATTTTATTTTATTTTATTTTATTTTATTTTATTTTATTTTATTTTATTTTATTTTATTTAATTTTATTTTATTTTATTTTATTTTATTTTATTTTATTTTATTTTATTTTATTTTATTTTATTTTATTTTATTTTATTGTATTTCATTTTATTTTATTTTATTGTATTTTATTTTATTTTATTTTATTTTATTTTATTTTATTTTATTTTATTTTATTTTATTTTATTTTATTTTATTTTATTTTATTTTATTTTATTTTATAATATTTTATTTTAATTTGCTTTATTCTTTTCGTATGTTAATCCATATTTCTGTGGCCGTAAGGAATAACAGCCAAAGTCGATTTTATGAAGTTTTCAGGAGAGCACTTTTAATTTTTGAATTTGCTTTAGATTATACTAGATAAATTTTAGATTTTTGGGCGTAAAACATTCATTTTATGAGCAAAAGCCATAGAATTTTTTGTAGTAGTACATTTGAATACGACGAATGCAATGGTAGTAATAACTCAATTTTGTCCTAACTCGACTTTGGCTGTTATTCCTTACGGCCACAGATTTCACTAAAACTTATTTTAACTTACTTTTCATTTTTCAGCCCATCTGTTATACGTTACTGTAAAATATATCCCTGTACAATACTTATAAAATGTTTCATGTTTCATATCATGTCTACATTTTTCTCGCCATATTTAAGTACGACCAAATATATTTCGTTTATTTTTAAAAACTTCCAACTATTTTAGGCAATGCTTTTAAGTATTATGTAGGTCACTATTTTGTGGCATGAAATATTGGCCCAATATGTAAATCATAAATACATGAAATTATGTTGAGCTCGTAGATAAAGCGGACGCATAAATTATTAGCCACTTCGAGACGTTGTACAACACTTTAACGAAATGCGATGCTGATGTCTTAGCATGGAAACTAAACCAGACAGCTACACTTTTACTATATTTTCAAAGCATAACTCAAAGCTTTGATAACCCGGTTTTTTGGCTCAATGCGTGTAGAGAAAATAAATTTAAATTGAAATACGTATATGTTTTTCGCTTAATTCCAATGCCAATAACTTATGAGATCTTACAAAGCGATATACACATCATACATACGCATGTATGCATGTGTTTATGTACATGTATTTACTATATATTTTCTATATGTATTTGTTTATATATTCATAAGTTTGCCATGCATGAAATGAGTTTGCTGCGAAAGTTTTGACTAAATATGTGTGTGGCTGAATTAGCATTTGTAGGTGTTTGTGTTTGTTTGGCGGATTGATTAATGTATGTAAGTCGCAATTTGTGCATGGCCCCAGCACTGACGTGTGTGTGTGTGTGTGTGTGTTTTATACGACATTCCCCCTTTGTCACCACTTTCGTGCTGCTTGCGCTTATTTGGTGACAAATGCAAAATTTAGATAACGTTATTTGTTTTGCCGCATGTCTGGCGTTGTGCCGTTTGCTTGGCGCAGCGCGTGAAATATGTTAAGTAGCTCAGTTTTGGTCCTTTGCTGTTGCTTCCTGTAGACCGCACATACACGTACACACAGACATATGCAATCATCTGCATACATCCGCACTCGGAGCAAGTGAAACCGCTGCGTTATGCCAAATATTTATGCATGACTTGTTTTTTGTGACAACAAATAAATCATCAACATTTGTATTGGATCGTTGTGTGTGTGTGTGTGTTAGCCCTCGCAGTGTTATGAATGGGAATGCATGAATTGTTTAGTGTTGTGAGTTCGGTTCGCTTTTTTTTTGGTACATTAGCCATAAAAATTGTATTGATATTTATGTGCTTGTATTATAGGTTCACAGATAAGCAGTGCGATATTGAAATGTTGCTGCAGACATTCAATAGTAAACGAGTATATTTGTGTTTTTTATGATTATTTTGTTATGCTAAGGAAACGCGAATAAATATTACAATAAAGTGCCACAAAATTGTTCAATAGTTCAAATTGTTTTAAAATATTATTTTATGCGGAAATTTTGGCAATTCAAATATGTTTTATACAAAGAAATTTGTATATAACGAATAGTTTTTTATGTAAGAAAAAAGAAAAAAAAAATGAAGAAAGTTCAGAAACAGGCAGCAAGTCGTTTTGCTTAGAGACAGAAAAAACTGAGAGCATTGGTCTGAGATCATGTGAAGCAAAAGTTTTATTCATCTGTATCAGCTTTGAGTTGGTTACGCTCGCTCGCGAATTAAAGTGGCCCATTTGCTAAAAGTGGCTTTGATGGTCGGAGACGGAACTGACAGAACAGATTTAGGGTCGACTAATTCAGTCTCAGAATACATTCTAGCCAAGGTTTAGAAGTCTGAGATCTCATTACTTGCATGTAATGTCCGCGGGTACCCTCGTCACGGCCGCCTGAATGTCCGTAATCGATTTAAAATAGGTTCGTTTGAATCCCGATTTCGTTCTAGGGAACAAAAAATGTCACAGGGTGACATATCGGGCGAATAAGGCGGTTGTTGCAACACGGCGAACCCTTTAGAGGCCAAATACTGGGATACGCTGAGGGCGGTGTGGCACGGCGCGTTGTCGTGATGAAAGATCCAGTTACGAGCGGTGTCTGGGCGCATCCTGTTGACTCGTTTTCGCAATCTTTCAAGTACTTGGCGATAGTAGACTTGATTTACGGTTTGCCCCGATAGAACAAATTCTTTGTGGACGATTCCACGGCCATCAAAACGCAACGCTATCGCGACGCGTTGCTCTTGATTTCGTTTCTCCATTTTCGTGACGAGCATCACCAACACACCTCTACTCAACACGACACAGCAGACGAACTAAACAACCTAGAGCGATGGTAAATATCTCAATGAAGAGGGGAAGGATGGCGGGGAAGGGAATTTCAAGGTCGCAGGCTTACCACAAGCACGGCAATAAAATCAGTATCATTACTTAATGGACACCTCGTAATTTAGACTGGATTTTCAGCACTTGACTATGGTGGAATTGGTTGGCGAGCTGTCCAAGGCCTCACTACAGACAAAGATGGAATGGATGGATGGATGGATGGATGGATGATTGAATTAGTCGAATACAGAACAGAGGGACCACCTGAAAAAGATTTAAAAACCTGACAATGTTTAAATACTTTAAGTTGCATGAAGAATGCATTGGTGCAGATTTCTGAACCCGGCAATGCTGACAAATCGTTTGTGTAACTAATTCAAACAACAACAAAACATCTTCCTAAGGGATTTTTGTTGCTATCGCCCACGCAAATGCAGCAAATGGCATTCTGTATGTTTGTTATTTTTTCTTCGCCGATAACGTTGGCACAAATCGTAGCCAGTGTTGCCAAGCCGCAAAATTGAAGTTAAGCAGGCAAAAAAAAAGTAAACGTAATCATGCGCTGCTAATGCCGAAAATTCTGCAAGCCTCACTGCAGTGTGGCAATAAATGACAAAATCAAATCACATGCTAAACGACAACAACAAAAAGCCAAACGAAACCAAAAAACCGAAACGAAACGTAGCCGGAAAAATCAAAGCAGAACAAACCAAATGTGGAGAAATTGCAGCGAATAAACAAACAGCAACATTAATTGGATGCCAGCGAATTGGCAAAGACTGAGCTGAGCGTCTGTTCGTGTTGTTGTTGGTTAAAGAGTTTGGCAACAAGCACAAGCGACGTGTGCAAGCGGCAGTTTTAGTTGCAGGCGTGGCAGCGAAGCGGGCGCAGTTGTTGTCGGCATGTTTGGCGCGAGTTGGACGCCACTGCGACACATTCAAAGGATAATGACATTTGCGGGCATAATGCCAGCCAGTCCAACAACAAAAGCAACAATCAGTGCACCGCACGAACAACGGCGTCGAGTGTTGGTTGTTTACTTCATTTGCTGCATGCGGCGTGCAGCTTTCGCATACTTATTATTGTTTTTGTTTTTGTTGCATTCTCCAAGTCTGCATGCGTAATGACGCTACGCTTTCGGTCCAAGTGAACGAATATGCGCCAGTTGGCCATTTGCTGCTGTTTATGCCACCTTGCAACGCCTCAGTTCTCAGGCTTGTAAAGTCTCGTGTTGGCGGGTTGATCATGAAAAGTTCAACGCGCAAAGGGGGCGGAGAAAAAAAATCTGCACTTGGCGTTGACCTCGGCCAAGGCGTTGTGCAGCAGTCGGTCTGCTGGCTAAGCAGCCGACTAATGTCCGTATTGAGAATGTGTTGTTGCTTTTGCTGCTGCGCCGTCTGCGCCAGCAGTGAAATGCAAGCAGTAAGCGTCTGTGTGTGTGTGCGTGTCGGTGTGGGTGTGTATTTACGTACGCTTAATGCTGGGATTTCCGGCTGCAGTCTGCCGGTTTCCGACTTGCATTCTTCTCGCTTTTACGCGCGCACACCCCGCGCCTCAGCAGCGTCAGAGTCATTTAATGTGACTTGTTGTTGGCGCTTAATTAGTTTGCGTTGTCTTGACTGGCGCGAAAGCGCGACTGGCACAGTGGCGTAGACGTAGCAGGCAAAATTAATTCAATATGGAAAATTTAATTAGGAAGGAAAACGGAAACTCAGCGGGGCGCTTGAAAATATATTTTTGTTGCTGTTGGCAATGGTGCAAAGTTTTTCGAAACATTGTTTTTATTCAATGAAGTACAAAGTATTTAGTGGAAACTTGACCACAAGCAAAAATTACATAAATATTATATTAAATTATAGGTGTCGATTTGACTTTACTGAAAATACCAAAAACCATAATAAGAAAATCCCAAAATGAAACTATTTCTTTCTTTCAATTCATTCTTAATTTGTTCTATAGACACCACTAATTTTCGAAAACTCCGCCCATTTCCCTCCCCAATTAGACAATTACTCGCCAACGCGATTGCATTGAATTTATAGCTAAAATTCGATATTGATTTGTGTGGCGACAATGTAACACACACACTCACATACATGCATACAGACACAGTATTTGCTTGCATATAGAAACTGAACCAAAACCCAGGGGGAAAATGTTCAGTATTCGAGCAATTGATATAAAGAAGTTATTGTCTAAAAATAATGTTTAAAAATTACACAGTGCAACAAATTCCAAAAAATTTTCGAGGGACAAGGTCAAACGTGTATCATTCGATAGAGACCACAGTAGGTAAAAAAGTACCATGGGATTTTTTCCGGGATGTTCGAGTTTTTTTTTTAAATGCAGTTTAAAGATGGCGGCTTAGTGCCACTTACTGAAACATTTAAAACATCATATCTCTTGATTCAAATGCCAGAAAGGAAAAATTTTTACGTAAAATGAAAGCTAATGATATGAAGAAAAAGGACATAAAGGACATACATTAAATTTGTATCCTTGAATATCCTGGAAACCGTGAGAGCTAAAGTTATATAAATGACTTCTGGTAAAAAAGCATTCAAAGATCTGTACAAAAAATTTAATACATTTTCATGGGTAAAGTGTCTAACTTTTTCTGGAATACCCTTCATGAGCGCTTTCAGTGCTCCTTCGTTAATTTTTTTATGCCATTTTGGAAATCATTGTATACATTTTTTCCTTTTACGATATGCTCGGATATCATTCCGGATTATGAAAAACCATTACAAATTAAGTCCAACACTGATATTAGTTTCTTATAAGTTTTTAGTTACTTTTTCACCGCAAGAAAAACCTTCAGCTTTTATATGGCAACCATCATTATCCTTTCAGACAACATTTCGTCATATTTACGAGTAAACTTAGCGCCAGAACTGGTACAATGCGCTCCTCATGCATAATTGTGAGGCTTACGTGACCCATTCATGAAGTGTATGTATGTCAGCTATTCAGGGTCTTAAAGGGCTTCCATCCTACCAAGTACTGGACACTGACTAAAAAAAAAAACCGGAAAGAAAGAGAACCTGCAAGTACACAGAAGAGGAAGAACGCATACAGCATCTCCTCTGACACTGCCCAGCGCCTAGCAGAAAAATAATTCAAAGAATAGGATAATAATAGGATGTAATCATGTTCAATCATTACTACAACTACAACTTATAACTAAAAAATCTTCTATGTTTATTTCACATAAGAATTCGACCAACATTTTCCCTCCTGGGTGCCCAGTTGGCCGGTAGGCGCACATTAAATGCCCGCAATACTGGATCCCATACAACTCAGCTCAACCCAACCAACAACTACTGCAGCATGTGACCAATATTTCGTTGTTGTGGTTGTTGTTGGGCTTGTTGCAGATTGAATAATGTGTGCAGCGCCCCCTAAAACAAGCAATAACGGCAGTTGCATTCATCTGTCTGTCTGCGCATTGGCGCGTATGTGTATGACTAATATACACACACACACACACATACACATACATATGCAGATATTGGCGCAGCTGCTTTCGGAGCGTCACTCAACATTTGCCGCTATGGCTAAATGTTGTTTTTGTTTTTGTGCAGCGTGTTCGAATTTACATGGAAGTGTGTCTGTGTGTTTTTATGCATTTTGTGTGTTAAACTGTGTACTTGTGTCTGTGGCTATGTTGTTGTTATTGTTACAGTTTTGTGCATTGCCCTGACAATCCCGAACTTTGGCTCAAATTTCACAATTGCCTTTCGCCGCAGTGTTTCTGGTTGTTGTTGTTAAGTATTGCTGCAAAAGTGCAACTGCTAACATTGTGAACTTTTGGAGATTACTCAAATTTGCTCTTACTTTCGAATGTTTTTCGGCCAAATTTGACATTCAAAAGCAATGAAGTTTTGAATTGTTGATGCAATTTTCATTTCTAGTCAATAAATTTGCACCTAAAATTGTTTTTCAATTAGTCATAATGGTAAAAACGAATGCCAATACCGAGGATTTACTCTAGAATGAAGTAAAACTAAAGTGAACAGAATATTTCACACAGTTTATGAAGTTTATGACTAGTCAATGTTAATTAATTAGCATCCACTCAAGTTGTACGACATGAATCATGCATTTGATTTATGGGTTTTGCCATTCCAAATATTCTCTCATGCACTGATCCATAAATTTATACACTCGTTTCTACTTTATGTGGCATACATATGTCCAATGTCAAAACTGCTCTCAAACTGCCAACCAATCCAACAAATCAACAAATTCACCAGCTACTTTGACCGTCGGCATAATAACTCCCAGTGGCTGTCTTCCGTTATGCAGTCACATTCTGTGGCAGCAATTTGACCCCATGCAATTATTGCTGAAATTTATACCCGAGTGCATTCACATACCAAACCAACACACATACACACGAAAGCACAGTTCAGATTTGGCACTGACGAAATAAACAGAAAATGTTTATTTGAATTAAAACGGTAATGGCTGCAACACATCCCAGCCGAGGGCACTGCAGGCAGTGCACTCCGATGGCGAGCACTAATTTCACATCAATTGCATTGACGCAGCCAACGATTATGATGGCGATGATGCGAGATTCGATTGAGTGGCAGTGTTGCCAATTTACAGTGTTTAGTGAATATGGCAGCAAGCATCGGGCAGTCAATGTGAAGTTTATCAAATTCAGCACATTGGAATGTGCTGTAAAATTTTGTTTGGAAAATTACTAGAAATGATTCAGTGACTGTTTTAAGCAGGAGGAGGCATAGAAAACGCACAGACATGGGTAAAGTAGATAACCCTTTATTAAATTAAAATTGAATATACATTTTAAAAAAGAAATTTGTTGTTGGTTCTTGCTTGACGTTTAATGATTAATACAAAATTAAAAAATTAAAAATTAATGTTTAAAGAAGACGTTTCTTGAATAAATAAAAGAATTTTCGAATTCAACGATTGTAACTTAATTACACTGTGCAAGTCGAAAATTCCGACATTCAGACAAAAATGTCCCAAAAACCCCACTTTCGTCGAGGCATAAAAACAGTATAGCGAAACCTCGTGAAAAAAATATATAAGTATGCTTTTATATAGAGGGTTGGCTCCTGCATCTAACAAACTACAAATTTTGCTTGGGAAACGCCCATAAAAGGCGTGACTCGGCGTCGAATTTCAAAGTGTTTATCAAAAAAACTCGATCTCCAACTGATTTACACGATATGGGTATCAAACGTAAGGTATTTTTTCGTTTTTTTTGCTGAAAACTTTTTATTAGTACATACTACGTATCTAATGTTGCACATCAAAAGAAAGGTATGAAAAATACCTTTCGGTTGATACCCCTATCGTGTAAATCAAAGTATAAACTCCTACATATAAATGTGTAAGGTACATAATACTTATCGGTCAAATGTTCGTCTTGATTATTTAAAAAAAGGTCAGACTTTAGTTCAGTGATGCACGCAGGATTTCATTTGGGGGGCAGGGTTGAGGTTTCCGAGTACAACTTTTGAGCTCAATACCATTCGAAATCTTATTTTGTACAAGCTTTTTTTATAGTTTTGTATTTTTAAGACCGAGTTTCAAGAAATTACTCGTGTAAAAGCCTTTTTATGCCCAATGTTCGTCTTGATTCTTTTTGAAAAAGGTTATAGACTTTAAAATATATTAACAAATATTAACAAAGCTTAAAAAACAAAGTCGAATAGTGTCTAATTGCACAACTGGCAAACAATTGAAGTCTGAATTGTAAGAAGTAACTTGTCTAGGAGATTTTTTTGTTTTAAATTTATTAACAAAGCGTCGAAAAACAAAGTCTAATATAATCTAATTACAAGATCGGCTACCAATTGTAGATTCCATTGTAAGAAATTACACGTCACGGATGTTTTTTATACCACAGAGCCATTGATTCATAAGCTGTGTGGCAGGTGGCCAAGTTCTGCTGTAACTAAACGTTGTCCCCATATATCTAAGGAAAACAAAAGTGGGCAAAGGTCATTTCTCAAAGGCCAAGCCTACAGCATTTTCGAAAAAGTGTAGATAAATTCCATTTCTAGCCCAAAATCTGTACCCAACTGTCACTGGTTCTTGTTGTGAAGGTTGTTTTACTGTTTGTCTGAAGTTACCAGAGCCCCAGATGCTCCAGTTTACATATACAAATAGATAAATATGGTTGATGGGATATCATCAGCGTAATTTTTCACCATTTTTTAAGCCATTTTTTTATTTATATTGTAGTGGTACCACATGACCACTTATGTCGAAGCCAGTCGATCGCGCTACACTTATTACTTCACATGTGTCAAATGACACCACGCGCACGACAAGTGCAACACTCAAGTGGCTGAGCCAGCGAATAGCCGAGCGGCGTGCCATCCAACAACACCTACCGCAGTGCAGTATCCCACTTGCGGAAAAATGCACTGATCGGCATGTTTTGTGATGTCACCTACCGCAGGGCACGGGCACTTGAGGAAAGTGCTGAGTTGACCCAATGGTCCAGTGACGCTGATTGGACGTAGCCTTTGGTCACTGGAATAATGGGCGGAGAGCTGGAAATGCTTTGCTGTATAACAGTTTGATAATTAGTATTTAAGTAACCAATTTTGTGAAAATAAACCAGCTTCATTAGAACTGTCATTCGGCGCGTTTCTTTTGAAGACACTGAGGCCCTAACTTAGCCATACCAGTTGAGGGTAGGTCCGCCAAAAGACCAGAATACACACACACTTACACAAACACTATACGTTACCCCTACAATATTTAAAATATTCAGTATTTGCTTTTCAAATATTATCAAAATGACAGCTATTTATTAATGACTCAAAAGTGCTTTGAGCACTGAGCCGCGGCGGAGTGAATTAAAATATAATTTTGTTGATATTTTTACGAAAATGACTTCTCTAAGTTCGTTTCTGGATTGTGCTTGAAAATAAAACCACTTCAAATACTCAGCACAAAACGCAGTCAGAAACCAACAATCACTTTATTTACAAATTTACACTTGTTTGTCTTTACACTTGTTTGTCTTTACACTACTACTATTGCATCTTTCCCCTTTGCTGGCTCAAATTAGACTCGTCTCTTCACGCTGTCTCTCCAAAAGCAGCACCTTTTATACGTGTTTGCTTATCGCGCCGATTGTTCTTGCACATTCCAGTTGGACTCTCTTTCTTGATCGTTGTCGCACATCCCATTACCATCGCGAACCATCCTTGCCATATGGGAATTATAGCAAATTTTCCGTACTCTAAAGTGCGTGCCTAAAAGTATGCCCGTAAAAGCATTCATGCATAGCACAGCACAGAGTGCCTCATCGTTACAATATTTTATGTTCCAATTAAAATGATTTTTTTCGAAACTCATCCAAATGTTGTTATAGGCGTGAAACTAGAGATCATTCATAGTAATATGGAATACTTCATTTTTCATTTTCTGTTCCGATGTACTTTTAAAAGGACTTTTGGGTTTCAAGGATATATAAAACGTATTGGAAAGATTTTTTATGATACTATAGACTAAGATCCAAAAAATGTCTATTTCCTTACCTTACTGACCTATTTTTGTTTTGGAAGTTCAAAATAAAAAATTTAGTTAAAAAGCTATAATTTTCTTTCACTTGATATCCATTTCTTCATCATTGGACTAACTATTTAAACTTGATTTATTTAATTTTATTAATTTAATTTTGTAACTATTTAAACAAATATATTCTTAAAATTTTTTAATAATTTTTAAAGGACATGGAATCAGAAAATTAAAAATTTAGTATGCCATGTTACTGTGAATGACCTCTACTTTCATACCTTCAAATTTTTAGATGAGTCAAAAGTAGTGCTGCACGGTTTAGTAAAAAATTCTAAGCCATACTTCACTCATTGGTGTCTATCAAAACTCTCCTAAATGAATCTGCTTCGATTTTTCATATTTGCAATTAAAACGTGCATCAAAAGTTGCTTTCATAAACCGCTCGTGTGGTGCAGCCGCAGCCACAAAGCGCTAAGCACACGTAAGTGCAGCACACAGGGTGACCGCAGAGCCAACCGCAGCTATGTTCAAATATGTAAAGGGATTTTCTATTTTCGCCAATTTAGGTGGAAGCAAAGAGTAAATAACATAATAAAAACTGTTTGATTAGGTAAAACCAAACTGGAAAAATGCCAGCATCATACACCCAGACACACACATACATAAGTACATAAGAGACCATTTTCGCTTGGGGACTTTTTCACATTTGCGCCTCAATTCGCGTGCACACTGGCCACGCTTAATTTGCGCGTCTGGGGAAGTCAATTTGCAGCGCGACTTTTGTGCATGTGACAGGAAGAAAACGGGAAAAGCGATGCTAACCGATTTTAGGCTAACTCAATATTGATGCAACACAAAGCGTCAAACGTCACAAGCGGCAGCAGAATAGTTGCATGTTGAAACAGAAAGTGTGCCACAGGGCACAAGTCGCCGGCGCACAGTTGCCGCTAATTAGTTTCACGCACAGCGACCGTTGCAGCAGTTGCCAAGCATTAGCGGCACACATTCGGCACCTGCACGGCCACCAAACCACCGACAACCATCATTTAACATCAGTGAATCCGTTCGCCAGCGCACATTTTTAAGCAGTGTTGGCACATCCCAGCGGTTATCGTCATTTCCGTAAACATTTACCATTCATTCAGTGCACATCCGTTCGGTGTAAATGATTGCGATTTGGATGCCTTGCGGTGCGGCGTAATTTCACTCTTGCTTTTCGCCGCGCCTTATTTGCGCTAGAAATGAACATTTCTCCAATTCTGAAATTATTCCCCGCACATTTTGTTTGCTTGTGTTTTTTTTCGAATTGTTTTTGTGCAGAGAGTGCAACCAATAACAGGCAGCAGAAAGCTATTAGCCACACACTCCGCCAAATCCGACAGTCGACTTTTAAATGGGCTTCGTTTTCCGTTCGCATCGGCTGCCGTGCTGCCGCCCGTGGGAGCGTCATTTGCCAACGCTAGTTCGCCACTTTGCGCACTCGACGCGATGCGGCGTGCAAATGAAAACAAATCTCCAAATCCATCTGCAATATGCGAGCATTTGCGCTGACAGCGGACCGAGTGTGTGTGTGTGTGTGTTTGTGAATGTTTCGTATCGGCGTTCGCGTCCTACCTGCAGCGATGATGTAATATTTTACAACTGTTACCATACCGGAGCTGGCAGCACTCACCGCGCCCGCACGCGCTTATTTGGCATTTAGAAAAATCATAGAAAACATGCATCCCACGGCAACGAGCAGCCGCCCACACTCGCCGGCGCGCATCTATCTGAACGTGGCGCAGCGTCGCACAGCAGTGCCCCGCGCCGCGCCGCGCCGATGATTGATGATGCCAGCGACACGGCGTTGAGGGTGTCCAGGAAACTGCCAACCTCCGATGGAAGTTAAATGCTAACCGACTACCGACCAGCACACCTGCCGCACATGGGTTTTGCGCCGGCAGCTGTGCAGCTGTGCAGTTATCAGCGTTGCATATAAACGTCCAGAGTGCCGCATGGATTTGACTGCTTCGCTTTGCTTTTGGTCGCGTGCGAATTGTACGAACAAACCCACCAACCAGTTAACCAACAAAGCAACAAAGCACATTTCGAAATGGCAGCCAACTCTCCTACAAATGCACACACACACACACATGGTGACTTATGTAGGATGTATGGATGAATGTACTCGTGGCTCGTGGATGCGCTGTGTTTGAATAATAGAATAGCTGGGAAAAAAATTGCTCCATATTGCGCTAATTTGCACCGCTGCGACCCCACATACGAACGCTTCCTGCTTAAGTAAATATTCACTCTGACTTCTAAGATAACGTTGCCATATTTTTTAGGTTAAATAAACAAGCAAAACTCACTTGAGCGAATGCAATTTTAAATTTCTAAACCAACAAAAACGCACACAAAACAAGAAAAAGAAACAGAAAAAATCGGTGCATTAATTAGCGGAAATTGTAAAAATAAAAATGGGGATGGACAGGGTGTTGCCAAAGTGTTGATCAGAATGTTTGAATGAAGCTTAAAAATCAGTTGAAAAAATATTATATAAATTAAAATAAAAAAAAACAGGGACAACTATTGACTGACTGGAATGACTGGCAGTAACTTGAAACTCTTTAGCTTATATGAGTAACTAGCTGGGCCCCAAAGCTTTGCACGTAAGTTTTCTTGTTTCTCCGATACAAATTCTTAACCTATTATTGACTCCGTCAGATTTTGATTAAAAAAAAACATGTGTCTAATTATCTTTGATTTCCAAAAATTTTTAAGTCAAAATGCCCATTAACCCTTCTGTCAATACAAAGGTACCTGGGTACCTTTTGCATTTTTGAAGTAAAAAAATCTTACTTTCGGCCAAGGAACGCTATGCTGATATTTTTAGTATCTTCCTAAAAATCAATTGATTACCTATTAGATTACTTATATAGAAAGAAAACTTTCTTTGTATAACGTTTAGAACCGATTTTTGAACACTACCCCTTTGTTCTATACGAAGGTACCCGGGTACCTTCATACAAAATACAGCAAAACAATATAGTTTCAATGTGGAACTCTTTTTAAATTTGAAATCAATGTTGTATTAAAAAATAAATTAAATTTAGGATATCCGATCGAAGTGATCGACTTCACATGCGTGTTACTCCAAGATGTTTTACCCTTTGAAAGGAGAAGTTTACTCTGAAAAACTAAGTAGGCAATTGTCAATGTATGTAAGACCCAAGTAGGCGCAAAAATATTACAATTTTTTATTCAAAGCTCTAAACCTTACGTTTACTATGCTGCAGTAAAAGTTTTTACTCTTGAGGCAATCCTCGGCCCCTAAAGTCATCGAAATTCGGCGACAAAAACTTTCAAGTTCTACCTTCCAAAGCGCAATGAAGCTGGGTGGTTATTTCAACTATGCACCACGGCAAAGCAATGCCAGGAGACAACCCGAGACCAAAAATCGTTCACATAGTACAAAGTCCACTTGACGTTATGGCTTGAGTGTTGACCCATTTCATTACTAAAAGTGGTACGAAAAAGTGGTAAGTGGTGGCATGCTCAGTATTTGCACCTTGGCTGCGTATATTAATCGCAGCATACATAATAAGATACCACAAAAAGGTCAGAGGCCGTGGAGAATATCTTGAGAAGGTAACGTGAAGGTGTATTGGTGGTTCAAACTCCCCAAATATTTGTTAGCTACAAAAATTATGGGTGACGCATTGATTTCAAATGGTATTGGGGTCAAAAATTGTATGCAGAACGCCTCCTAAAATGAAATCCAGTGTGCGTCGCTGATGCCGAAACTGAGAATAGGAAGCATCTGGAACAAAACGAGACTCAGACCAAAGCACATTTTAATTATATCCCGATTAAAGTGCTTTTGCTAAGTTTGAAGTCAGAAGGTCCAATAAATCATGTTTCTCCATACAAAGCGTTAACCCATTGTTGACCCCATTAGATTTTGATTTTCAAAAAAGTAAAAAACACGTGTCAAATTATTTTTCACTAAGAATACTTTTACCAAGTTTGAAGTCAATGGGCTCAATCAAATTTGTTTCTCCATACATACTTTTAATCCGTCGTTGATCCAGTTAGATTTCGATTTTGAAAATAATGAGAAGCACGTGTCTATTTTTTTATTACTTTCAAGTAGTTTTACAATTTCTGAAGTCAATAGGCCCATCGGTTCATGTTTATTTCGAAGTCTTCCCGTAAGCAAACCTTAACCCATTGTAAGCCCAGTTAAATTTTGATTTTAAAAAAATTATAAAATATGTGTCGAATTATTTAAGATTTAAGTTTAGATTTCGAAATCAATATGTCTAATAAATCACGTTTCTTCATACAAAACATTAACACACGCTTTGCCCGTTTTAGACCCCGAATTTCAAAAAAGTTTCATCTTAGCGAAGGTTAATTCTTCAATATGTAACTACAGTTCAAATTTCATGTTTCTAGCTGCACCGGTTTTTGCTGGGCGATGATAAATCAATCAATCAATCAAATCCAATATTCACCATTCTTCTAGTCGTAAATATTGGGTTATAAAAAATGTGCCACGCCCCTTGTCCAACGCCCATAAAATCTTAACAATAGAATGGCACTTCTAGGGGACGATGTCATACCAAATTTCGATGCTGTGCGACTTGCAATTCCGAAGCAGTTCTATATAACATAATTGAGTAGTATGGGCGGTGCCCCACCCCCTCGTTCAATACCCGCTCCATTTCCTCTATCGAAGGATTTGACTAAGTAGTAAGTTCGCACCAAATTCAATTGATGTGCGACTTATGGTTCCAAAGTTATTGTCTAAAGCATACATGGTGGTGCCACGCTCCGTTTTCCCGATTCACCTTTTTTCCTAAACCTTCGCGTAGCAATTATAGATAGAGTATGCTAACAAATACGAAGAACATAAAGAAGACAAGGACAACGATTTGACTGGCAGCAAGTAAAAGTTCTTCAGCTCTTACAATAACTCCAAAAGTAGGCTTGGCCGATTGGGATATGTAACCATGTAGAGGAAAGACAGATGGGGTCTGCTGGAGACAGAGAAAAAATTGTCAAAATTGATTTAGACGAAATCGAAACGGTACGTTAAACAAATAGAGGACAATGATAGTCATTTGCCTGGTTGCAACTACTTAATATGTTCTTCGGCTTTTAACTCCGAAAGTAGAACAAGTCGGCTTAGATATATAGAAAATCTGTATAGTAAACACAATTTTGTGTAGAAGTTATTAATTACTACCTTAAAGAATCTATCACTTTATAAGGTTTGATGAAGAAATCCAGAGTCACAAAGTGCAGGAACTAGAATGGAATTACTTGAATAGTATAGCACCGAGATCAGAGCTTAGAAATTAAAGAGCTGCAATTGTCGATTTGAAAGCTGTTTCAAGACACTCTCTCTCTTTGCACGGCACTGCACTGCACTGGCTCAGTGCAAACAGATCGAATCAGAGCTGCCAGCGAAGGGAAGCAAAAAAGAAGTGTGTGCATGACATATGAGAGCTGAGTCTTTGTTGCTTTATAACATTAGTGTGTGAGAACACACTAAAGGCAATTCACAGTAAAGGCAATGAAATTTACTGCAATGACACTGAATGCAGTAAGTTATACCAAAAAGTATGGAAAAATATTCTTTGGTTATACCAAAGAATATGAAGTGTATAGAAGGCGCATCTGAGCTCAAAAATTCAAATTTTTGGTTGCGAGCTTCATAGAGCGGGGGGAAGCCACAAAAGGGAAAGAGTGGTGCCAGCAGGAGCGCAAGCGCTTCAGTTTACGCTCAACAAACACACATGAAGTGAAAGTACCACTTCTCCTGTGTACTTTGAGGCGTTGGTGGTTGTTTTGGTCGCTCAATAATTTTTTGTGCAAATTTCTCACAGCGACACCAGCCAGCGCAATGATCGTCGTTTCAACTACGGCGTAGTTACTACGCTATTGTTTTTTGTTGTTGTAGTTTTTGTGTGTATGCTTTTTTTGTATTGACGATTGCTTTTGCTACATAGCTCGAGAAACATGTAAACAGCTCTTCTTTTGTTGTTTTTCTATTGTTTATGTTTTGCATCGTTTGGAACTTCCTTTTTTTAATTTACTGTCACAGCATTCATCAGGAAATCTGAAGGAGCAAATAGGTAGCAAAAGTCTGTAACCGATTATTTTCTTTGGTTATACTAATAGAACAATTAGTGCTTTGTTCTCATTGTAATAATAACGCATACGAATTTACAAATAAAATATTTTAAAAATTCAACAAAATTTAAATTATTGAAATATTTATATATTATTATTATTATATATTTCCCAAATATACTTTCCCGAATACATTCCACACATTACTCCGACCTTTCTTTCCACTAAGGACATATTGCCCGCTCAAAATTTTATTTTTCATAATGGCGTTGGTTAGCTGATTGCTAGATGCTACATCAGTGATACAGTGTCATTTGACTAAAAATTACAATAATAACAACATATACATTAATATTACATTTAAATTATTTATTAAAATATGTTATATTAACTCACATCATCAATCTCCATTTTAATTAATTTTTTATCACACTAAAATGTTTTCCGAACTGTCTCACTTAATTACGCGTGCCAAACTGTCCTTCAATGAATCATTGCATTCAGCGGACATGTATCATTTCGGCCCGTTACGCACTGTCAACGATTCATTAGCATTGCTGGCAGTGTGTATACCAGAGAGAAAAATGTCCGTGCCTTGCAGAGACAAGCAAATGAGTGTTGACAGCTCTTGCGGTTTCCGTTTTGTTGTCATTTTCATACTGTTCTCTTACCACAGTGAATGCTAGCAATCAGTGCACACTGTACCGAATCACACTGTGTGTAGGGAGAAATGAATCATCCATCGCAGCTCTTTATTAGAAATGTATAAGAAAATTCAATAAATTGCACCCAAGTTGCCTTCATATGGTTAAGGGGGGAGTACACTTTGAACGTCCAAAAAGTAAGGCATTTTCGTTAATTTTTTTAAGCAATAAAACACTCAGGGAGGGCAAATATGTTATAACCCATTTATTACTCATCCTTCGAACTACAATTTGTATTTTTTTGAACTCGATTGGCGTCCCCCCGTGGCCGGTGCACCAGGTCGCGCGGGCGTCCTCGCGCGGAAGTCGGAAAACGGCGTGAGAAAATACTCCTTCCCATGTGATCCTGGAACATAAATCGAACAAAATCCTGATAAGTAATGAAATTCGGGTTAGAAATACGTATTCCGATTTTTTTTAAATTAATTGTTTTCAAAAGTTGTGGCCTTAGGAAAAAAAGTCCATTTTTTAACCCTAAAAATGCTTACAAAATCGTGGATTAAAAATCCATTTTTGACAAAATCGAAAATGTGGATACGTATTTCTAAGCAGAATTTAATTCTAAACAAGAAAACCTAGGCGATATCCAAATTTAATAATAACTGGTTAGAGTTATTTCCCACGCCAGTTTGAAAAGCCCCGTTTCGAGATAAACGCGTTTAAAGATAAAATGCTCTCTCAGCGCGCCGGTACATGTTTTAGGAAATCGCTTCGTAAAGCGGTAAGGAATATTCTGGCGGACTTGGAGTCTTTTCTAAATTAAAGTATACATCCCAAGGAACATTTTAAGCCAAAAAAAAAAAATACATTTTTTTGAAAAATCAAAGTGTACTCCCCCCTTAAATCTATGACTAACCCTAATATTTTGTTTTACCTTACTGTCAAACCTAAATGGGTCACAGTAGACAGTGGCGTACACAGCATTTCATTTTGGGGGCTTTCGCGTACAATTTTTTAACCAAATACCATTCAAAACCAGATTTTGTACCAGAAATTTTTGTGTTTTGGGGGGGCTTGAACACACAAAACTCACCTGTGTGTGCCACTGTACACCGATAAAAAATTATTGGTTATTATTATTTATCGGTTATTATTATTTCTATTTTCTGCTCCAAAAAACTGACTTTCAACTTGATTGATTGTTTCATCTGTTTCAAGATTATGCTTCCATATGAGTTAATCTTCAAAGCAGAATATGTGGTGTTTCTTATTGTTCTTGCTTCTATCATCAATCTTTGCCAATGAAATCTGCATTTGGTGGTTACTGAACCGCACACAGTCTAATGTTTTCAGGATTGGGGAATGCTCAGTCCTTTTTACTTAAAAGTGTCCTGATTTATGATATGTTACGGAATAGTGTCTTCTTCTTGCACTCACTGAGAACATTCAGTCATTCATAGTAGGTTATACTGTCTGTAAGTGGAAATACGAGCTTTACTGAACTGAACACGTTGAAGGAATTAAACTGAACCAAAAGAAGGATTTCAAAGTTGGACTTTTTCTGTAGAGATAGGTTTTGAAATCCATCCAAAAAAAGACAATATTTGATGGATGTACAAAAGCTAAAAGTTTACTATTTGACATAAATTATTTGGTTTATTGTTACTGTTTACTCGATAGCTCTCATACCGAGCACCCCATGTTCGATTCCGGGCTCGAGCTGGAAAAAACACTCATCTACTTCTAGCGCTATCCACATGAAGCAGATGAAAATTCCATGAATCGCACAAGTGCGCTCTTGGCAGGAAATGGCAACACCTCCAAGTGTTAAAGAAAAACTGCCAATCGCCGTTCGGATTCGGCGTTAAACTGTAGGTCCCCTGCCTCCCTTTCCCCATCCGTTTGAAATGTGTGTTATATCACATGTTGGAAAAAACAGTGTTGCATACACATTTCACACGGGTGGTATCACAACGGGCCCCATAAGCCCCAGTGTGTGTCATACAGAGGCAGCCCCTAACCCAACCAACCAAATATTTGTTCTCAAACTTTGTTGGTTTGGATTTGGTTTATTTCTGCTGTTAATGGAATTTTTTATGTCCGAAAACCTTTCAAATGGTGCAGTATTTTCTGATATCCCTGCAACGTAGCCATTTTCTTATTTATACGTATCCCTGTTGGAAAGTCTAGGATATTAATGGAATGTTGGTATCATTGATTAAGTTTTTTCCTCTACCATTAACCCCTTTTCGCCTATTTCCAACATTTCTTTCAGTAGCCAAACGTTCATTGAACTCTTAAAGCACCTTTGTCATCTTTGATTTTGCAACATTTAAATATTTTGCAATTCAATTGTGAGACAAATTTGGATTTAAGTTTTTTCCTCTGGTCGACATCGTTTAGATAAATTTGAACATCAAATAAAATTTGTAATAAAAAATTATACAGTAATGTAAAACAAATCCAACGCTAACGATGTTTAACAATTTCATACTTGCGATATTAGCATTTATTTACTTTTGACTATGTTTTTTGTATCTAACCCAACAGATCTAACCCTAACAGAACTAAAACACAGACAGACAGAATTTTTGTAAATGTAAAAATGGCCAGTTAAGTATTTGCTGGAGATTCCTCTCGAGATGGAAATATTTAGAAATGGTTTGTTCAACTGTCTATTTGTTATAAATTAGATACATTTTGAAACTTGGAAATATATTAAAAGGTACTAAAACAGTATCTTCTGATTTGTATTTTTGTGAGATTTTTCTATTTTTACATATATATTTTTATTTTTATATATACATTTTATTTTTTTATACTTTTTTATAAATTTTAATCATTATATAAATTTTTTTATGTTTAATATTTTTATATGTATATACTTTTTTTTAATTTTGTTATGTTTTTTTTAATTACTTGGAAATTTTATAATTTGTATTTTCTTTTATAATTTATATTTTTTTATAATTTATATTTTTTTATTATTTTTATTGTGCATATTTCTAATTATTGACTTTTTATTATTTATTTTTATATATGTATTTTTGTATTTTATACATTTTTTATATTTTATATTTCTATATTTTTATATGTTTTATATTTTATACTTTTTTATATTAAACAATTTTTTTTTAATGTTTTAATTAAATTTTCGTTTATATTTTTTTTTAATTTGTAATTTTTTTTTCATTTTTTATAATTTTTAATTTCCACATTTCTAATGATTAATTTATTTTATTATTTATTTCTGAAAACACAGCAGCCTGAACAAATGTTTATTTTGGCTTTTCGCTTGATTTACCATGAATCTTAATCACTGAAATACCTTAAAACAGCTTTAAGGTCACTTTGCTTTAGTCATTTCATGCAGTTTTGTGTTCCCAAATCTTTCTTTTCTGTTTCCATTTTTACTGACATGCTGCCTTTTCTTTCCTACCGCCAAGCGATACACACCTTCAACGTTGATTTGTTGGGCCAACTGCTTTGCTATTCACGGTACCTGTTTCGTATAATTTCACGTCTGGCAGCAGATTGTGTTTTGGCAAATCCGAAACAGCTGCTGCGTATTGATTTCGGGGAATTTTTTTTCATTAAAATCCTAACCAAAGATATTTTTATGCAGCTCAAACAAACAACAAGGAAAAATTTCCAATAAATAAAATCGACATCACTGCAGGGAACTTTACGCACATTTCGCATATAAACGATTCTCAAAGAAGGCATAAATCTGAAATAGCCCATTTGGTATCACAGGTTTCGGAGCAAATGTCAAACAAGGTAAACGACAAAAGAAAAACGGAAATAACGAGAAAATTAACAACAGACCAAGCAAATCGATATTCAAACGCATTTAAATGTGGCGTGTCAAACTTTAGCACAAAATGCCATGAAAAGTGAGCGGGGCAAGTGAGAAAGCGAAAAGGTCAATTCGAATATATAAAAAACAAACACACACACACATACACACACAAAGTGGCATACACAATACGCTGTGATCCCATGAGGGTAAAACGTCTGTACGAGAAGAGGGTTTATCGGTTTAAAGTCCCGTGCTACTTTAGGCTTTCAATGTTTACCTCTTCTTACAAATAAATACAAAATAAAAATGTTGTATACATACACACACAATATGCTATTTTGTCTTTGCATTGACAAACTACCCGAAAAGGCCGCACAAATGGGTTAAAATATGAACATACAAATTTTCACATAATTTCCACATGATTTGTTTGCATAATTTTTGTTTGTCCGAGAAAGCCCGCATGCGGTTTAATGCCCAAAAAGGCTGCGCGAAATCGAGCAAATAACACTTTCACACCCAATGCCGCACATTTATGCAAGACCACAAAACGATTGATCGATCATCGTTGTCGTTTGTTGCAGCTGCCAGCGAAACGCACAAACACACACACACAGACATAAACTAGCTGCCAGTCATCACACCTAAATTAGCCACAATTTTAAAACAACAAACAAACAAATCAGTAAGCAAACAAAACCCACTGTAGAAGAGCTGTCTCAATGTCTCACGCATATATGTAGCATACTTGTAGGCGTTTGCCATCGCCTGCCATAGCAACTTTACAGCTGTGCGCAAGTTTACTTACAATTGTTGGCATTAGTGGTGGCGTCCAGACAGCAATGGTGACTGCGTCTGTCCGTTTTTGTTTGGGTCTGTGGACGACCGGTTGGTGTGTACGTGCGTGAATTCACGCACAATGGGGTTTTGTTTACGCAACACCAACATGCCCACACACACAAACTAACAAACACGAATACAAATAGACACAGCCATGCGAACACTTGGCGAACGACTGCGCTGGGGTCGCCGTAGACCATTTCAGCAGAAGAATAGTGCGTTTGAATAGATTTATTTGGTCCTTTTATGAAAATGTGAGCAAAATCTTTGAAAAAAAAACCAAAACTAGTCATTTAAGCAATTTAGAAATATTAAACTATATTCATAAGTTATAAGTAAGTAATGTTGTAATCAACAATTAAAATAATTTGCCTGTACAAATTTGTTCCTCCCTTTAGCAAAAAAAAATCAAATTTTTCAAGTTGCTTTAAGCACTCAAGTGCCCACATGTAGCCACTATTGCCAAATATCAATAACCAAAATCCATAATACAATCTCCCTTTCAATTGGCAAGTTTGCATAAGCTGTTCAATTCAAACAGCCAATTCCCCAAACTGCAATGCCAAGATCTCCTGATAATTTCCAATACAACAAGTTTCAATTTCCTTTAAACGGATGCAAGCTGTCATTGCGCATTTGCTAACAAATCATAATCGTCATTGCCACTCACTGCTGACAATGCCGCACTCATCAATCGTCGCGCAGACAGTGGTTAGCGATGATGAGCTGAGCGGTGCGCGTCTCGGTCTCGACAGCCAATACAGTGGAAATATGCAGCGAAAAGACAGACATATATTTACTTATCTACTCGAATCGGCGCTACTTGAATATTTGGATATGACATATCGCAAACGCACTACAATAGTGATACAACTAAAAATTTTTAATTTTCGGGTTTACGTGTTAATACTACCACAATGCATCAATCTACCAATCAGCAAAAGCTACTTGTAATGAGAATTACAAGAAAAGCACTAGTTCGCTCTTGGCAGGCAATGGCGAAACCTCCAAGTCTGAAAGAAAAGCTGCCAACCGCTGTTCTAACTCGGCGTTAAACTGTAGGTTCCCCCGCTTCCTTCCCTATCCGCTTGAAATGTATGTTGTAACACATGTTGGAAGAATCAGTGTTGAATACACATTTAAAAAACGGGTGAAATATGTGGTATCACAAAGGGCCTCTTAATAAGCCTCCGAGTGTGTCTCTTACAGAGGAAGCCACCATAACTTAACCTAACCTTATAAGTGGCAAATTTTTCACAAAAGGTCGACATCAACAGCCAATCAAAACGTTGAGGCAGTGAAGAAATTTGTTCAAGGAATCTTCGAATCACTATTAGAGAAGTTATCGAGCATGTTGTCATATCGGTTGTCTCATGCCATGCAGTGAAGTTCTTTTTTTAAATTGCTAAGTTTTAATGAAAATAATCCTCACATGAGCATTGCTAAGGAACTGTTTAATGATATCCAGGATGATCCAGATTTGTTTAAAAAGGTTATAACAAGTGAGGAATAATAGAAATATTGTTATGACAAAGAAATCAAAGCACAATCATTCAGAGAGCAAATCATACAGTTTTCAGAAGAGCCTAGATGGAAAAAAGTTGGGTCAAATAAGAAAGATTTGTGCTCTGGTTTCTTCGATTGCCATGGCGTGCTGCATCGTGAGTTTTTGTCGGAAGGTCGTATAGTCAATAAGAATATTGACCAGGAGTCGCCGGTTGCTTGAAACAATACAAACAAAATAATTCAAAAGTTTTGTGTGACGATAATGCATTTGCTCACTCATGGTTGCTTTTTCGTAATTTTAATTTGGTTGGTTTTAATTTAATTGGTTAAAACCAATAACGTTGCCAAAACCAATAATCATGCCTAAGCCACAGTATTTTCCGGCTTGGCGATTTTTTCCTGCTCCATAAGCTAAAAAAGACCTATGAAAGGACGAAAATGTGTCGCAATTGAGGAGATAAAGACCGCATCGTTGAAAGAGCGCACAGCCATGAAAAAAACATATCAGAAGTGCTTCGAGAATTGGAAAAAGCCCTAACAGAAGTGCATTTAGTAGTCAAGTTTATAAATTATAAGAAACAACTTTGAAGAGAAAACAAATTTATGAAAATTGAAATTGAAATTGACGAACAAATTATGAAAAATTAAGTTAAGTCACATTTTTTAACAGATCTCGTATATGAATATTTGAAAAATGCAATTAAATGTGCAGCAATAACACAAAAAATAACAAGGTTCTGACAACGAATTCTGGTAGAGGGGACCAAAAAAAAAATATACGTGTATCGGCGTTTTGAAAGTTTACGTCTGAATTTTTTTTAGGGGCGGTCAAAGTTTTCCCCTTTTTGCGCATTCTTATGGTGAAGCGGCATACGAAAACCATGTAATCTCACATTTTAAGTATATGATGTGTTCAGCAACTTGGTAAAATACTATGAAGAACATTTTTGTGGAGCATTTTAACCCCGTAGCTCCTATTTATATGGGTCAATTTGACCCTTTTTTCTAAAATGCCAAAAAATGTCCTAGAAAACAGGACTTTTTAAGGACAAAATATACCGCAAAAATATTCGCCATAAAATTCTACTATAAGTCTCTGAATATATCAAAGCTCAGAAATTAACTTGAATGCCAAAATTAAGCAAAAACTGAAAATGTGTTTAACACGTTCACGCCGGGGCCGATTTTCATTGTCTTTGCTATGAGGCGGCGCTGAAATTAATGCTGTGCCTCATCTGGCTTTCATTAAATGTTTTTAATGAAAATACGTTAAATTTTCATTATTTGAATTTTCAGCGTCTAATAGCACAATCGAATGCGTACCACCGGCGGTACGCGTCACCCGATTTGACAATCTAGTGCGGGCCACCGGTGGCCCGCGCCGCCCGATGAGACAGTCTAGCGCGCCGGCGTGAACGTGTTAAGTGTTTATTTCGTATTTAATTACAATTGGTACTAAAATGTCCTACAAAACTTGCTCGTGGAATAGCAGAGAGAAGGGCAACCAATATTAAAAAAAAAAAAAATAAGTGGTGAGACCTGAAGGGACATTAGGCGAGCATAATATTCTCTATCCACCGCTTGTGCCAACGAACAAAATTATTTATGCCTTACAGCATTTTGAAAAGTTTTTGAAACTAGAACGTTAAAGTTGAATGCAGTTGAATGTCTCTGAAAATTTTGTAATATAAAAAAAATCCTACAAAATTGGGTTCAATAATTTCAGGTGTCCTTGGGTTATTAAAAACGTTGACCGTTTTTTTGTGTATATGACTGTGTGTTTATGCGTATATGAGTCCTGTTTAAAACTGACCACTAAATGCCTTGAAATGTGAAGCATGAAATGTGAAACATTTTTGAAAACTCAGCTTTGTAACAACAATCAGCTTTTAAGTTTTTTTTCGAGCTACTAATTTCAAGTGTGTTATTGCTTCTACTGCAGTTTTCTGTGTGTGTGAGTGAGCACTTCTTAAAACCAACCACTAAATGTTTTGAAATGTGGGCCACACAAGCCACTGTGCATTAATGGCACAAAATTGTCGTTTGTCTGTTCGTTTGATTGTTTTGTTGGGAAATGAAAGGCGCTGAAATGTGGCTTGTTCGATGCGAATCGATTTTTTTAAAGTGCTCCCTGAACTGCGGACATGAAAACATACCAATGCTTACAACAATATACGTAATGTACAGACATAGTCACATATACACACAAATATACACACACATTCACATTCTCATACAAGCAGGATGACCCCAACAATTGAGTTTTATTGAACTTTTTTCATATATGTGGAATTTTTTTTTTTTGACAAAAATGCAATTTTGCGCTGTAATTTGTGCCACACTCATGGCCAATAGGTACTCGAGAAAACATTTCGAGATGCTGCAATTGCCATGGCCATTGCCGATATTGTTGTCATGGTTGCTGCAGCACCGGTTGTCGTCGTTGTCGTCGTCGCTGTCTCTGACTGTTGTCGTTGTTGTTGACAGCGCTAAGAGCACAAACAAAAGCATGGAGGAAAAGCAGCGGCAAATTTCCCAATATGCTGCCTGCAACACGGTAATCAAATGCAATCGAAAGGCCGAAAGAGAACAAGCTCCATCATCCACCACCAACACGGCTCACATGTACTCGTTGCATTGCTCAAAAAAGTCAAACATCGAGCGTTGAGTCGAATGTATGATGCGCGTTGCCAGCCAGCCAGTCAGTCAATCAGGTTTTCAACGCACCACACTGCATTCGCGCTGTGCAGCGCCACGCAAATGTGGAGCACAAAACTCGGCGAATTTAATCAACGGTTACAATATCAGTTGACAGCAATGGGGTCAACCGTGCCGCGTATAAAAAAATTCATACGAATTGACGGCCCAGCAACTGTTGGCGCAGCCACTTAAAGCAAGAGCGACTTTAAATCGAAATAGCAAGCAACCGACGAAGGAATTTGGCACACAACTCTTTAGTAGACGTCAACCTGCATTCGAATAACTAAAGCGAAATGCCGAACGAAACGAAACGCTGGCAACTCTTTGCCGTTGGCCGACATTAGCTGACTTAATGTGGTGTTGGTTGTGTGCGAATAGTTGTCGTTGGCAATGTCGCATTTGCTGCCGTGACACGTCAAATGCGCAGCGACATGTTTAAGCATTTTCTCTGCTACAGAAGAGATGACGCAAAAAAAAAAGGAAGAAGATTGTAATACAACAAAAAAGCACCCGAACACGTAGCAGCGCAGGCGCAAGCCGCTTACACTGCTTAGCGCTTGGAGACTACTTCGATTTACACTTGACTACACACAGAGTTGCTAGCAAAATGTTGCACGTTGCAAAAAACAATTTTTACAACAAACAATTGGTGAGCATTTTATTCCTATGACAATTTGCTGGCCATGCAGTGCTCTCAACATGAGCGAAAAATTCGTATTATATGTTATTAAGGACATTTTAGTACCAAATTTGAATAAGTTCGAAATACTTAAACACATTTTCAGTTTTTGTTTAATTCTGGTGTTCAAGTTAATTTCTGAGCTTTAATGTATTCAGAGACCTATAGTAGAATTTTATGGCGAATATTTTCGTGGTACATTTTATCCTTAAAAAGTCCTGTTTTACCGGACATTTTTGGCATTTTAGAAAACAAGGGTCAATTTGACCCATACAAATAGGTGCTACAGGGTTAAAATGTCCCACAAAAATGTTCTTCGTAGTATTTTACATCAAATTGCTGAACTCATCATATACTTACAATGTGAGGTTACAGGGTTTTCGAAAGCCGATTCACCATAAGAATGTGCGAAAAGGGGAAAACTTTGACCACCCCTAAAAAAAATTCAGACGTTAACCCCCCTCTACCAGAATCCGGTGTCAGAACCTTGTTACTTAAAAAACAATTGATTTTGTTGTGCAGTGTAATTGTTCAATATTTTGTCAAATTTAATTGAAATTTGTTCTTAAAGTTCAAATCTAAATGTTGCTGTCATAACAGCAGAAAAAAATTTGAAGTTCATTACTACTTTCAAACAAAATACAAAATTTCAAAAGTTCATTAGAATTCAACAATACGTACCTGTAATGATGAGGGCTCGTAATAGCATCGCAGTCTGCGTTATTGAAATTTTAGTCGTCTGCGCAGCCAATATTACAATTATGTAACAACAACTACAGCAATTACGTACAACAATTGCAGTGTGCATTGACTGCGCGCCGACGGCAAATTGCAGCATTTCGCGAAATTCTCCAGATGCATTCAGGCAACTAAATCATTAACTGTGAAAATGTTTGCATATTTAGATGCTGAGGTAAAATTCCATTACGCAGACAAAGGCATCCAGACTATGCTTTAGTTGTGGTGGTGGCAAGGGGCGCGGTAGGACGTGCAATCAGCGTCAATGTTGGATTAGTTATTTCTACTTCGTGTTGGCTGCACGATGGGACACTAGAAAAATCATTGAAATAATTGAATTGATAAAAGTAACAATTAAAAAAAATATAAAATCAATAACCACAAAAATCGTAAATATAAAAGTAAATAAAAGTTCTGTTAAAAAAGTAAAAAGTAAAAAAAAAATCTTAAAATTTGTAATTTCTGTTATTGTTTAACATTGGAATTCAAAATGGTATAATTTTGAATTTTTGGACGACAGTGACGAAAAAGGATACCACTGATTGATCAAATGAAAATTTCAAGAGGCAAAGGGCCTATGATCTTATGGAGACGAAGAAGGATACGATTAACTGAGCCAATGAAAAGATCAAGAGGTATTATTATCTTTTGGAGAAGAAGAGGTCAAGAGCTGATTATCTCTTGAAGACGAAGACGGATACCATAGATTGATCCATTGATAGAATCAAGAGGTGAAGAGCCTATCATCTTTTAGAGACGAAGAAGGATTCCATTAATGGTTCCAATAAAAAGATAAAGAAATTAAGGTCTTTTTGTCTTCTGGAGACGAAGAACGATACCATTGATTGATCCATTGCTAGGATGAAGGAGGGAAAAGATCATTATCTTTTGGAGAGGAAGAATGATTCAATTGATTGATCTAATGCAAAGATCAATGGTCGAAGATCATATTATATTTTAAAGATTGATTGATCCAATTGAAAGATCAAGAGTTTAAGGGCCTATTATCTTTCGGAGACAAAGAAGAATGCCATTGATGGATTCAGTGAAAAGTTTAAGAGGTGAAGGGCTTATTATCTTTTGGATACGGAAAAGGATAAGATTGATTGATCCAATTGAAAGATTAAGAGGTGAAGGGCTTAATATCTTTTAGAGACCATTCATTGAGCCAATGAAAAGATCAAGGGATACCATTGATTGGTCTATAGATAGGATCAAGAGGTAAAGGGCTTCTTATCTTTTGGATACAAAGAAAGATACCATTGATTGATACAATGAAAAGATCAAAGGTCGAAGAGCCTATTATCTTTTGGTTAAAGATGAAGTCTTTACCCGCTCACATCTCTTGACAAAATTTAGTAGTTGGGGCCGTATTATTTACCGAATTTAAAGGCTATTTTTGATTTTGAGCTTCAGACATAACTGTAGATATGCGGTCGACTTGTTTTAAAATCACCCTTCAACATAGATTTCTCGGCTTTTCAGCCATTTAGTAACCGAATTTAAAAGCTAGAGAGTTGTTCTATATAAAAGTCTCTACATAAGGCAACTAACTCATCTCGTTCAAAAGTTATGCTGTCTAGAAATACTGATGCAAATATGCAATCTTTGATTGTACGGTTTTATGGTGAGACAGTGGCCGAACAATTTGGAGAGTTCTACTATAAAAAATACTAAAAAGTCTAAAAAAGTTTAAGGCATCATCTCTTCTAGTTCAGAAGCTACATAGAAATGTGCTGATAGATAGTGATAGTGATGATAGTACTGATAGAGATCCGGTTCTAAATATGCTGTCTTCTAGTTTATGGATTTTGTGATGAAAAAGTGGACAAATCAAAAGCTGGAGAGTTTTATTACGAAAATAGTTACTATTTAAGAAAGCTATCTTTTCTGGTATATGAATAACAGGTATTTAAACGACTTCGAGCTGCAGGCACAGCTGTGCGTTTTCAAAGTTACTCTTTAATATTGTTTTTTCTCGGTTTTCCGGTGAGATAGCAGCCTATTGGCCCATTTTTTAAAAACTGCAGAGTTCTACTACAAAAAAAAAACTCTACTTAAGGCTTTAATCTGATTTAAAAGCTATGCTCACTAGAAATGCTGACACATACATCGATATGCTGATAGAAATATTGATTAAAAAATGTGAGATATGAACCAAAACTCTCTAATATTATGAAGAGTTTTATTAATAAAGGTTTTATTTTGGAGAGTTTTATCATGAAAAGCTGTGTATTTTGAAAGCTGTCTTGTATAGTTTAGGAGCTGCAGTCAGTTGGATGACTTCGAGCTACATCCATAATTTTCGACTTTTTGCAAAGTCACTCTTCAACATAGATTTTCGTGGCTTTCCGCTAAGTTGGAAGCTGTATCAACCCATTTTAGGAATGCTGAAGAGTTTTTCTACAAAAAAGTATTTATTTAAGGCAGCCATGTCTTCTGGGTTAGGAATAGATTAGCCCGATTCGATATTCATCTTAAGGTTCAGGTGATTTAAAGATTTAGGTGAAATTGTACGATTCTCCAGGCTCAAGGATTGGCAATAATGTCGTTTGTTTTTGAAAAAAAGTATAGTTCCGAACGGCAGGTTGGGAGCTTTTTCATAGGCAATTTTTACTCTCAGAGGTTTGCCATTTTCAGCTGAGAGGACAGCCACCGAAAGAGGAAACGAGTTTCCCGTTATTTTTTTTAGGTGTTACTACATGCAGTATTCGAACTTGCGTCACTCTGCATTCGACTCGCTGGACCGCGCACTAACCAACTGAGCCACTGCGGCTGCTGGAAATTTTACTTGACAAAAAATAACGTCGATTTGATATTTGGTATTTCTTAAAGTGTAAAAGCCAAAGGTGCCTAAACCAACTTTTAAAATTATAATCAAAATATTTAGGCTGTTTTAACTGATGCCGCCTGCGAATGCGTACGGCGCGTACAGATTTTACCATGTAATTACAATACAACATCCGTATGTCTGTCTATGAAGTTAAGGGAGGGAAATGTGTTAAAAATGCGTTTAGCAATTTATGCTATAAGTTTTAATTGCTTGCCAGACTGTGGGTGAAGTTTTTTCGCACACCTACGCAAGAGTATGAAAACTCACTCATACATATGTATGTGATATGGATGTTGTGATATGGGTGTTGCTAATACTTTACAAATTATTAACATAGGAGTTGTTTTCGAGCAAAATGCAACACTTTGTAAAGCAAATTTAGTAATATTTGCAACAGTTTTTAAGTTGTAGAAATATATATAAATTGTAGCAAATTAAGATGGGATTACAAAGATGGGATTAAATTTCTGATGTGAGTATATCAGTTCTACTATTTGTAGATTTCGATGCTCCGGTTTGATGAAAAAGTTCTGGAGACAAGAAATTGGCGATTATTGTAGGACTCACTTCCACTCATTGGTGTCTGTATTTTTAAATAATATTTATAAAGTTTATTATATCGATTATCTCGAAAATAATCACAAGATAAATGAAAATAAACTTTTTGCGAATTCAGCATTAAAGAAGTCGTTAGCTCCTCGCGTTCAGAACTATGTAGACTTGTCTAAAGTACCAACAACTTTTGGAAACATCTCGTCGACGTGCCTCAAAAGTCATTCAAAACATATTCAATTTCACTGAGCAGCAAATGATTGGTGCACACTGCTGTCCAAATGCTTGAATTGAAGACTCCATAGCTCGCCAACTGGAGCAAGAATTTGTTTGAAATTTGACCAGAGCACTTAACAAGCAGCAATATTTATGCATGGCTCCCCTTAAGCAGCTGTTTGTCTAAGTTAAGCGCCGCTTCAGAACTGACAGTAACGAATACGCGTGACGCGAGCGAAGACGACTGCAGTCGCGCAAACTATCATCCGCGAGTTTGCCATCAAAATTGCATACAAAATTAAATGCACATTTTTTCTATGCAAACTTTGCCACCAAAGCTGACAAACTTTATTTCCTTTTCATGTTGCCGCCGTGGTTACCGCTGTTGCTGTGTTTGTGGCGTTAGCTACCGTTTCGTTCATATCGCATAAGTCGATTTGGCCCCCTCTCTCCCAAGGGGAAGCTGTCAATTTTATGTAATTTTATTATGCAGAAAATGACTTTTCAAAATAAAAAATTATAACTTCTATTGTAGTTGTTGTTGATCGCTTTTCGAATGCCAGCGAGAATATTGCCGACGTCAGGCCAACCAAGTCTTCAAGTCAGACAGCACAAGCAGTGCACAACGGCAATAACAACAACAACAAAACAAGTTCGCGTCTGTCAATGTGTGAAACAAGCAACAAGAACTCGAAGACATCGTAGACTCATCGACTGTGCGAGAATATGCTGATGACTCATGGAAAAATGTTCTTGAACGCATAGCAATAAGGCAAAGGAGCCGAGTAGGAGCGGTAACGGAAATAAGGATATTTTGTCATTTCTGGTTGTTAAAATTGCAGGCAATAATATAATGAGCGGGTAGGCTGAAGTGAAGCATAATTGCCGTAATTGTTATGGATGGGTGATGGAAGTTCATTCATCATGATTTTCGTGGCTGAAGTGTAAAGTGTTGGTGAGATTGAGACTGTGGACTGGTTGAAGGTGGTGACAAAAGTGGCAGAAAAACGGAGCAGGCGATATGGAGAGGAAATTGTGACAAACATTTGTGAAAAGTGGAAATACATTCAAGTGCAAAAACGGCAGTAACTGCGGAATGTGTCCCCTTTTTATGCCACTTGCAGATAGATACTGGTCGTTTTTTACTTCAAGGTTAAAGGACCATTGATCGAGCTTAAGCTTGTGCGAGCTTCACATTTTGAGCGAATTAAAATAGAGTTCCAGCTAAGCTGATTTGTGAATCACTGCAGACAGGATAGTGAAGCCATGGCAGACTTAAGCTTTGATGTAAAATAGATTTCACTAATTGAAAGCAATTCGCTCAGAACAATGTAAATGAAGTATTCTATTCTTTCCATACATCATAGCCTTTCTTATTGTATCGTCTAGTCTAGTCTAGTCTAGTCTAGTCTAGTCTAGTCTAGTCTAGTCTAGTCTAGTCTAGTCTAGTCTAGTCTAGTCTAGTCTAGTCTAGTCTAGTCTAGTCTAGTCTAGTCTAGTCTAGTCTAGTCTAGTCTAGTCTAGTCTAGTCTAGTCTAGTCTTGTCTAGTCTAGTCTAGTCTAGTCTAGTCTAGTCTAGTCTAGTCTAGTCTAGTCTAGTCTAGTCTAGTCTAGTCTAGTCTAGTCTAGTCTAGTCTAGTCTAGTCTAGTCTAGTCTAGTCTAGTCTAGTCTAGTCTAGTCTAGTCTAGTCTAACCTAGTCTAGTCTAGTCTAGTCTAGTCTAGTCTAGTCTAGTCTAGTCTAGTCTAGTCTAGTCTAGTCTAGTCTAGTCTAGTCTAGTCTAGTCTAGTCTAGTCTAGTCTAGTCTAGTCTAGTCTAGTCTAGTCTAGTCTAGTCTAGTCTAGTCTAGTCTAGTCTAGTCTAGTCTAGTCTAGTCTAGTCTAGTCTAGTCTAGTCTAGTCTAGTCTAGTCTAGTCTAGTCTAGTCTAGTCTAGTCTAGTCTAGTCTAGTCTAGTCTAGTCTAGTCTAGTCTAGTCTAGTCTAGTCTAGTCTAGTCTAGTCTAGTCTAGTCTAGTCTAGTCTAGTCTAGTCTAGTCTAGTCTAGTCTAGTCTAGTCTAGTCTAGTCTAGTCTAGTCTAGTCTAGTCTAGTCTAGTCTAGTCTAGTCTAGTCTAGTCTAGTCTAGTCTAGTCTAGTCTAGTCTAGTCTAGTCTAGTCTAGTCTAGTCTAGTCTAGTCTAGTCTAGTCTAGTCTAGTCTAGTCTAGTCTAGTCTAGTCGTATCGTATCTATATCCTTAGTGTCGAGTGTCGAACTTAATCCCACCTCCCACTTGCGTTCAACTAGAAATATCTCCTGTTGGCTACAAGTTTTTGTCGATGCCCAGTCAAATGAATGGCGTGTGCCGGCACTTTATCGCATTTAATTGAATTAAATTTTGCATTGAAAACTTGGTCGCACACTTCAAGCATGCACATGTCTCCATAAAACCACAACAACGACAAATAAAATTCTTTGCATACTTTGTTGCATTTCAAAAAGAAAAAACAAAAAAATGGGGTTTTTTGCTTACCGCTGACTAGGTACATAAAATTGCATACGAAAGCAATTTGACTGCAGACAGCCAACACAAATGGCTGCCCCCACTTCGCTCTAAGCCTTTTGCAAAAAAGTTGAAATTAATGAAGAAAAATGGTGGTGTTTGGCTTTGGTCACGTTTAAGCGGCGCTGTTTTGCTCTTGTCATTTCGGTTGCCAATTGTTGTTGGCTGTTGGTTGTTGTCGCTTGGTGGCAGGCAAGCAATGGAAAATCCAAAAAAATTGCACAAAAAAAAAGGACAAAATGTTTGGAAAAAGTTGCGGCGCTCACCGAAAATACCGAAAACGGAGTATTTTAAAAGCTTAACGAAAAAGAAGTGCGAGCGTGTGTATTAAAACGCGTTTGCATGCATTGACTATGTGAGGGGACTATTTGTTGTTGTTAGTGTTATTTTTTGTTATTGCAGTAGTTGTGGCAAACTTGGCGGTTGGTTGCGGATTTTTTATGGGCTGCAGGCGGGTTGGGGTGTGGCAAAAAAATCACATCTGCATATTTGTTTTTTTGTTTTGGTTGCATTATTTCTTGACGGCAATAAAAGCAGACAATAGCAACAATTGCGCAAAAAACGAAACACCAGCAGCAGCAATGAATGCCGCGAGAGGTGATAGTTACAAAAAATACAAACACACACACACACTGAAATATGTATGACTGTGTATAGTGCGCACAACAATGCCGATACGGTTGCTGTATGCGCGTCGACGGCGACAGCGCATGAAAAGTAAATATCCCAACCCAGTAAACATTTGGGCTTGTTATGAAATTGCTAGCAACTTGATATCAAGCATGTTTCTCAACACTTACCTTTGAAATCAACACTTGCTTTTGGCTTGATATCAACTTGAAAACAATAGCTTTTTCAATAAAAAGGGAAGAAGTTTAGCAATTTGAAATTGCTATTGTTTTCAAATTCATGGCAAGCGTATGGCAAGTTGAGAGCAAACCTCTTTTCAAAGCTACAGGGCTTGATATCAATATTGATTTCAAGTGTATTTGTAAGCTTTTGTCAACAGTTCCAATTCCACTAGTCCCAATCAGTTTTGTACGTATTGAAATTTCTACACTTTGTAATAAGTCTGTTATTTTTATTTTGCAATTCATTTGCATATATTCTTAAAACATTGATGTAGTTCTAACATAGTTGTTAATAAACTTAAATTATTGTTTACATTTTTTTTAATTTCGTTTGGTATGCAGCTTTGTGCTTTGTAGCCCATTCTGCCAATGACGCCCTTATGGATGATGTGTTTTTGCTTCCCGCAACATCTTCCAGCTCCTCATCCACCTCATCGTCTTCCTCGCTGAAGGATGAGTAAATCGGTGATGCAATGTCTTCCGTTTTTAGCTGAGAGGCGGCGCCGGACTCAACCGGACCGTTGTTAATCTCATTGGGTGGCGCTGGTGTCATCAAACACTTAATCACTTGACCGCACTCATTTTTCACTTTTTTTGTATGCTCTTATTAATTTTTATTTTTTTATTTCTTTTAAAAAGTTATAAAGTTATCTTATAAATTACGACGATCCTTACCGACTGTTTGCGACGACACGAATGAACAATTGAATTCAATTCACTGAAAATTTACAGCCTTCTTCGATCCTCTCAAAATTCAAAATTTTTCAACTTGATTGCAAGTTGATAGCAAGCCGAAGGCAAGCCTTTTGCAAACCTTTGAGAATTCAAACTTGATATCAACTTGTTATCAAGTGCTTGTTATCAAATTGAATTTCAAAAATATATCAAAGGCTTGCTTCAATGTTTACTGGGAAAAGAAGCCGCGGCAACTACTCAAGTGTACGAGATACAGCTGCCAGCGTAAAGCGTCAACAACACCAACTCCAACTCCAACACCAACACCAACAACAAACATAACAACCATCGAGTGCAACATTAATAAGCGCCGACAGTGGCAACTTGCAACTTGCTCAGCCGATAAATTCAAATCAAAAACGTGTTGTTGTAATTTGATAAATCGCTTTTTTAGCTGCAACGCAAACAACAACAACAATAGCAACAGCAGCGACAATTTGGCGCGCTCTGGCCTACGGCAACTGGCGCGTTCGCGCGAGGCAGAGGTGGCCGCCGTGGCAGCAACGGTGGGTCAAACCTTTGTTTCGCACAGCGACATCGCAGTGTGCTGCCGGGCGCCGAAGCGTAAATGCTGCAACACATGTAGGCACTCACAGTTGCATGGGAACAGGAAGCCAGAAGGACATTTGTGCGGATTAGTGTGTGTGTGCGTGTTGCTGCACACTGTCTCGCATTTTCGTTGGCATTTTTCACGCATTGCACCTCAGCGCGCATTTTTCATGTTCACGGCACGGTTTGTGACAACGACTGCAGTGCCAGATTGTGTCGGCCTTATTTCGTTCCTGGTAGATTTTCCTTCAATTTTTAAGGCAACAAATTTATAGGGGACCAATCTAAGTAGATCTTAGAATTTAGGAGAAATTCATATTTCTATGGAAATCTTCATTTCTAAGTTGAAGATTTCGAAGGAAAACTTGTATTCCAACGAACGTTTACTAAGAATATTTAAATTCCCAGGGAAAAAAATATGGGATCTATTATTTGAAATTGATCCTTAATGTCCTTAGAAATTAAGACTATTTTTTAGATTTATAGAGAACGAATCTACCCAGATTCTGAATTGGTAAAGAATCTACCCGATCTGCGAACAAATCTAACGAGCTCTTAGGTTTCTAAGGTTACTTACGGCGTACTCTAGACATTGAGGAGACGAATTCTAAGGATTAGAGGAAATCCAGAGTTGTATGGAAACCTAAATATCTAAGGATAGGATTTTTAACAAGATTTTAGTTTATAAGGAACAAATATAACATCCTAGATTCCTAAGAAATCTTACTAAACTGTGAGCTTATTTGGGTACATCCTACATTTAAGAAAAACATTCAGTTTTCTAAAGACAACGAAATTTTTAAGGAAAGGGTTTCTAAGAAAAACAATGTTTCTAGGGAATGATTTCTAAGGAAATTTTGATTTGTAAAAAATCTGCAAAACTTATCTGTAAACAAATTTAAGGAGTTCTAAGATTTCAGAGGAAATACAGATTTCTAAGAAGAACTAAATATCTAAGGAAAGGGTTACGAACGAAATTTATAATTCTAGGGAAAGATTTCTTAAGAAATCTTGATTTATAAGAAACAATTTCAGTAAACTCAAGATTTGTAAAGAATCTCCGAACCCGATCTACAAACCAATCTGAGGAGTTAACAGATTTAAGAGGAAATCCAGATTTCTAAGGAAAACTCAATTTCTAAGGAGGGGATTTCTAAGGAAATCTATAATTCTAGGGAAAGTTTTCTTAGGAAATCTTAATTGATAAGAAAAAAATTTCAGTAAATTCAAGACTTGTAAAGAATCTGCAAAACCGATTTACAAACCAAACGGAGAAGTTTCCAAATTTCAGAGGAAATCCAGTTATCTAAGGAAAACTCAAATTCTAAGGAGAGGATTTCTAAGAAAATCTTTGTTTCTAGGGCAATATTCTTAAGGAAATTTTAATTTATCAGCAAAAAATCTGAGTATATCTTGGTTTTTTAAGGAATCTAACTGATTTGCGAATAAATCTAAGGAGCTCTTAGTACTCTTAAATTTTGTTCGGGGCACTAAATGTCTAATGTCTAAAATAAAATAGAATAAAATAAAATAAAACAAAATAAAATACAATAAAATAAAATAAAATAAAATAAAATAAAATAAAATAAAATAAAATAAAATAAAATAAAATAAAATAAAATAAAATAAAATAAAATAAAATAAAATAAAATAAAATAAAATAAAATAAAATAAAATAAAATAAAATAAAATAGAATAAAATAAAATAAAATAAAATAAAATAAAATAAAATAAAATAAAATAAAATAAAATAAAATAAAATAAAATAAAATAAAACAAATTTAAGTGAAATAAAATAAAATAAAACAAATATCAAGAATAAGCATATTGCTCTTTAGATTAATTCACAAATATTGGTAGTCTTGGATATTTTTGTTTTTTGCCCTTATTTCCCTAAAATTTCAATTTTGTAAAAAAGTGTTAAAGTTGTACTGGAAAATTTCCAAAGTTTACTTTTGTTGAACGTAAACACTAAACAATATCAAAAATGTTTTGTTTAATCATTTAAAAACGATTTCAAGGCCATTTCAAATATGGAATATATAATGCATTGACTAATGTACTCGCTCCACGGCTTTCCGCGCCTACTTACACCGTCTTATCCTTTACCAAAACTGAACGGAGAACAGAACGAAACGCAGTACCGACAAATAGCCACAAAGTGACAAAAAGCGGCTTATCTATTATTAGGCTGATATGCAAACAAAGCACGCACCGCACCGTACAAGACGATAAGGGCACAATCAACAACAACAACAACAGCAGCAAGGATAACGACAACAATCAATGTGCACACAGGCGAGCGCAGGTGAGCGTCGTTTATTTACTTTTTGTGTTTATCCAAAAGTCAAACTGGGTTGTTAACATCAATTAAGACTAATCAATGTGTTGGCAAACAAATCAGAAACCACTGATTGCCGATTGATGATGGGCGGCATTGACAGCGACAGCCCTGAAGGGAGTCGCACGAAAACGATGAACACCGAGTGTGGGAGCACGGAAGCATAGAAAGCGAGAAGCCACAAAAAATTAGTGTTAACATGAAAATCCGAGCGTTGAGTGAGTGAGTGAGTGTGTGGCACGAGTCAAAGCAGCGACAGAACAAATGTGCACACACGCAGCGTAGCTTTTTGGTTAAGCAGGAAGAAACTCCATGTGTGTATGTGTGTGTGTGTGTGTGGGTTGAAAATCCTGTTTACTGAGATTACCAATCAATTGTGAGGAAAATGAAAACACATGCTGCCAGCGAGTGCCCGCACCCGCACCCGCGCCCGCGCGCCACAGAGAATAGTTTAGCCGAACGAAAGTGTGCTGACGTAGTGTGGCGAATGCATGAAGCGGGTCCACGAAAGTGCGGTCTCGCCGCCAGTGACAGCTCATTGGTTGTGTGGACTGAGTCGGAACGAATCGGATTTACACCTCATGCACACACGGGCCGGCGACAGTGAGACAGAGGCGCGCGCCCGACGGCAAGATCAGCGCAATACTATTCGCATTAAATATTTGACTTTCATTGACGTTGATGTTTTTATTATGCGCGCGCTCTATTGTACTGTGTTGGTGTATGTGTGGGTGTGAGTGGCTGTTCTTGTTGTGTGGGTATTAATTGATGCTATCAAAATATTATTTGTGGCGCAATTTATCAATAAACACCAATCGTGTGGAAGTAATGCGATTATGCTTGACTTATTTGCGGCATCGTCGTGGCTGTGCGTGTGTGTGTGTTTGTGGGTGTTGTGGGTGCCCCATAATTGCGACTGAGTGTGTACGTGCACACACACATTCGACATACTGTTTGAGTTTAAACGGCATCAGCTCCTCCCTAAGGCGTTTCGTATTCGGTCTGAATCAACTTTAAGGATGCTCTTCTGCTAAGAGGGGAAGTGCGTATCGGGGTAACTCTACGTGTGTTGTCCAGTGAGTTGAGCAAGTTGGAAAGTGTTGTGATAAAATAACGCACGACTAAATAAATGGAATGAAATTTAAACTGTTTTTAAATGGATTTGATTTTCTTGCTTTTCAAAATTGAGTGGAAAGTATATTTTACCCTTTTGCCACAGCTTTTGTTTTTTAAATAAATGGGATGAAATTAAGAATTATCAAAAATTAAATTTTGTTACATTTTATTATTTTGAAAATCTAGTGAAAACGTTACTTAACCCTTTATCTACAACTTTTTACTGAGGAAAACTAAATTTTTTAATTTATCGATTTAGTCTTCTGTGTGGTTGTGTCAAGAAAATTCCATAATAATTTTCTTAAATTTGTATTACCGGACTCTATTTTGTAGAGTGTCGTCTTATGACAGCAATCATATTGTTGTTGGTGTAATAATTAGCTTCTACAACATAAACATTTTTACACACAACTAAAAATAGATTATTTCTTTTTTCACTTTAGCTAAATTCGTTTTAAAATGTATCTGAATTGAAGTAAAAATTAAATAAGAAATCTTTTCTTTTTTGTGCTTATTCTTTCCTTGTTCTTCTATTTATTAAATTTAAATATTCATTTGGTTAATTTCGTATTATTCCCAAAACTTCAAACTATTTTAAGAACTAACCAAAAAATTTCTTCTTGAACCAATAGACTGTTCAAAGGTCCACAAAGTAGCATGTTGCCATATGACAACAAAACAGCAAAAGGGTCAACCCTAGAATGATCACTAAAGGATATGTTTCGCATTTGAACTTTTGTTTTTTTTTTTTTTATTTTTTTGTTTTGGTATATTTTTGAGAACGATCCTTAACCCGCAAAATGTGAAGCGAAAGAATTGAGGCTGTCAAAACAAAATCACTATACCTAAGGCCTTTCTTCTCTAAAAGATCAAAATATGTACATACAACAATAAAATGTGGGACTCGAAAATAACTTTCGCAATCTTCCTCCTCTCGTCAGTGTTAAGTAATCCTTTTAGTTTGGAAGTAACAGATGTACAAAGTTGCATCAAAGCTGCTAAGTTCTAGGCTTCTATCTCTTTTAGTTGAGAAGCTACAGGCGTTCAAAGTTTATCTACTACTACTTTTGGTTGGGATAGCTAAGAATCTAAAACTATTTTCGAAAGCTGAAAATTTTTTATTTTTTATATTTCGGCGGCTGTCCTCTCAGCAGGAAATGGCAAACCTCTGAGAATAAAATTGCCTATGAAAAAGCTCCCAACTCGCCGTTCGGAATCGACATAAAACTGTAGGTCCCTTCCAACCTTGTAAAAACATTCGCACGCACGCAAAGTGTTCAAAGTTACTATCAAAGCTGTAAAGTTTTAGGTTCCTATTATTTTCAGTTCAGAAGCTATAAAGCGCTTAAAGTTGATCTACTGACATTTCCTAATTTTTTGTTGGGATAGTGAGGAATTTCGTTCCATTTACAGAAAGCTAAAAACTTTCACTATCAATCTTTAACTTTTAAAGGTCACAAGTTAAATATCTACAGACTTTTCCTAGTTTTGGGAAAGCTAGGATTTTCAACCCATTTCTGAAAAATGAATACTTTTACCAGCAAACTTGCCATACTACACTTTGCTTGCTATGCTGATTTTTTCTACTTTTCGACTCATTTTAGAAATCTCGCCATACTCGACAAACTTAAGATCCCTGACTATTAAAGTTTAGAAGTAAAATGTATTAAAAGTTACTACCAAAAGTTTTAGGCTTTTATCTGTTCGAGCTTAGAAACTACAGGCGTTTAAAATTTAACGTATTTATTAACTTTTCTTACTTTTGGTTTGGGATAGCGAGGACTTTCGATTCATATTTGAGACAACTTACTTGAATACTAAGTTAAGAAGTTATAAGCGTTAAAAATGTCCATCAACAGTGCCAAGTTTAAGGCGTTTTGCACTTCTAGTTCAAGAGCTATTGGGTTTTGGGTTTCCAGTAGTTATGTCCAAGTTCGGGTGACTGTGATAACATTCGAATTGTGCATTCTGTCATAATGGCTTCAGTTAGACGAAATAAGCCTGGACCATATTTGGTTTCCATAGGACTGCATAACGTACCAAACATTGGATCCTACATAGAACTTGTTAAAAAAACACTTCCAGATTGCGTTCATTCCAGATGAGGCAATGTGGAATGGCCACCAAGATTAGACAATTTTTTTCCGGTACTACGTTAAGTCACAGATTTATGGCAAAGAAGTCATAACAATTCACCTTCCAAATAACAAAATTATAAAACCATTAGATTCAGTTCGACTTACTAGTTTAAGCTATCGTCGAATTGCGCGAATTGCACCAATTCGACTTTGTATTTCAAGCATATCCTGGTTTTCTTTTTTGCTGATATTTATGTTTTTGAAATTTTTATTATTTTGTTCGTGTATTTCATTGTGTAATCGTAGTTCGCCGCAATGACATTCTCCAAAGTTCACATGAATACCACTTGAGCCAGCTCAATAGTTGTTCGTGCGCTCGTGGCTTCCTTTGTTTCCAAATGCAGAACGCACTCATAATCTCAACTTTGAAAAGCACTTTCAGCATCGTTCGAGCCATTTTGCGCCGTTCGGCTGGTTGGAAAAGCTGGTGTTGCTGGCGTTTTGTTCTTTGGCGTGTCGAGTGCACCGCAACTGACATGGACTACAGACATTTCAGACGTTTCAGACGTTTTTAGGCGAGAGTTGAGAAAGTCCTTTGTTGTCGGCAAAGCTGACGGCGCAGCGGCAGCGACAGCAACAACAACAAAAAGGAACTAACAGAAAGCAACCAACAGGCATTGGGAAAGGGAAAAGAACTACACAGCACAGCACAACACAACACAATAATTCCTATAAGCAAAATGTGCTCAACGAGCGCACACACATAGACACTCAACACACACACATACTCACCGATAGACATGCACATTACATGCGCAAGTAATCACGCAGACAGCGCAAATTGAAGCTTTAACATGTCTTTTGTTCTGCGGCGCTGCTCCTTTGTGGTTTTGCTACGCTTCTCAGCCGCTTTGTCTTTTGCGTTTTTATTTGTTGAATTTTTTTTTCTATTTTCTCCCATGGAGCAAGGAATTTGCTGTTTTGTTGGTTTGCTGCGGGTGGGCAGCAGTTGTTGTTGTGAGTGCACATCGTGCGTGCTATGTTCGTAGCTTTTGTAGATTAAGAAACGAAAGATTAAGATACGAAAAAAAAATTGAAAACCATACCGCTGAGGGGAGCTACACAGGCGGCCACGGAGCAAAGAGCAAACGAATGAACGAACGAACGAAAAAAGAACAATTCAGTACTTTGTGCTGATAATGATGACGCAGCAAAACAATCAATTAACGCATTGATAGCCATCAACGAGGCAATTTATTTCACTTGCGTTAATCCATTATGGTTGCTCACGGAAACAGGAGACGCCCGACAGCGAGCTAACCACAACTTCAAGCCGCAGACACCGACAGACCCCACAGCAGACGCAACAAACGCCCAGCAACCAAGCAATCAAACAAACAGCCAACAAGCCACAACATTCGAAATCGCACGTTGCTGTCTCGCTTTTTGGCCGAATGCAATTTTGAATGAAATTGCAATTCAGCGATTCCCAATCGATATTATCGCGATGTGCACATGTCCGTACAGACAACCAACGTTCAATTATGTGAGTTATGTGCTGTCAGTTGCATTCGTTGGATTACAAAATTAACAAAAAAAATTGTTTTTTGTAAGCGCAGATCCTTAGATTGGATTCCTAAATTATTTTTATTAGAAAACATTTACACGTCTCTAAGTTTGAAGATTATTAGAAAAGAACATAGAATGAGTCATTAGATTCAAGCAATAAACATTATGCATTATAATGTAAAATAACAATAATAATTATGTACTTTGGGGCACACAGAATTTTATTAAGCGGGTAACTTTTGAACCCAATACCACTTGAAACAATCTGTGTCACAACTCGATATTTGGGAGAGTTTAAAACGCCTTTTGTGCCCTGTAGCAAAAATACAAAAATTTGAAATAAACAAACAAATCGATATAGTTGCAAAACGAGGGCTCAAATATAGTAAAAATAAATTAATTAGAAATCTTTGAAAATTTCAAGAAATAAATATTTAAAAAAATTATCTAAAAAATTTAGCGCAAAGTAGATTGTAAATGTGTGCGTATCAAATAAAAGAGAAATTACCCTTAAATTAAAAAAAATATTTTTTGGTGCGCAGGGATGAATAATAATTTGAAATGTCCTTTACTTTATCCATCAATATCTTTGAAAATTTCCCAAAAAAATTTGGATAAATATATGTCTTAAGGACTAATAAGTGCATGATTCCATCCTCTATTTCATCCTCCCCTGTCGTCCTTCTAAATTAATAGTTTTAGGATCAAACAATTTAAAAAAAAAGAAACACAAAATATCCAATTTATGGATGAATAAAACCGAAAGAGGATGTGGTAGTGTACACATTTGTCCTTGCGGCATATTTTTGGATATTTAAAGATTTAAAGATAAAGTTTTAAAAAGTCATTTACAATACCTATTCGTCCTTGCGCGCCAAAAGATTATTATTTTTTTTATTCTAATGAACTTTCTTTTTCATTTAATGCTCATATTTGTATTGTATATTGTGCTAAATTTTTTAAGAAATTTTTCAAAATATACATGTCCTTGAAATTTCAACGTCTTAAAATAAGAAGTCCCGACTTTAGACAAAAAAGCTAAAGAGGCAGTTTTAATACGTTTGCGATAAAATTCTAGGTATTCGATTTTTCTGAGTTCTGAGTTTGTGTGTGTTGAAAATACCAAAACGATTTCATTAAGATTCCATTTTTGAATCTGCAGATGAAATTTTGTATGGAAAGTATTAAATCTTGATGGTTCTGACGGCTTCCTTAGATAATTCATGGTATTTCTCCGAAAGTATTTATGGTGCACAATCAAAAATGGTGTGGAGTGGTTTCATTAGATATGGTATGATCACGTTTGCTTTCCATCAAATTGGACGAAAAACGCAAAATACTATGGAAGATGTAAGAGCAAATTGTAGACTTATAAACTAATATACAAATTTTTTGTGAAAGGACATATAACATTACTGAGAATAGTAATCGAGTTATAGATGACAAACTTAAATGGGAAACTGTGAGTTGTTTGTTTTCTATGGCAAAGTGGTCGTTTATAACTTTCAAACAGGGTTTTTATGATATTTTTCTTCTTTTTCTCTCTTAAAATCGACTCTTATCACAAAAAAGTTGCTGTTGCTATATTTTATGTTGGCAGACTTTAGATGTTGACTGGCGAGACTACTTTAACCCAAAAAATTGTTATAAGTGATTAAAATCTTTGACAGGAGGCCCAGAAGATGTTAATGATGATGTTCTCTTCCTTAATGTTCTCCGTTGAAGCACTATTAAAGAAGTTTCCAAGGATGTTGGCACAACGGTTGGCTTATTTCATGCAAGTTTTTCAAATGTTTTGGGCATGAATTGTGTTGCAGGGAAGTTTGTTCCGGAATTGCTTAGTTTTGATAAAAAGAACCGATACTGTTAAATGACGTCAACGATTCAGCGATTATTCAGATTTACTAAAACTGCTCATAACATCCTTAGATATCCTTAAAAATCATAACTACATAAATGCTTCAATTAAAACACCAACCAATTTAAAATGCCAACATATATCTTGTTGGTACCACAGAAGTAATTAATTTCGATAATAGTTTATTTCGTTGCGTTAATTTTTCAAATTAAACATTGTTGTTTCCTCTATTTTGCAAATGCTTTAAGAAAATTCTGCTTACCTCTTAAAAAAATTAATTTTCGTTTTAACTAGAAACGTTTTCCTCATTTTACATATGGAAATTTTTGACTTGCAATAAGTTTTGAACATAAGCATTATAACTTTTTTCAACGCTGCTCGCAATCGCACTCTGGCAAAGCGTGAAAACTTTTACGCTGACTGGCACTTCAACTTTGTGGCATTGTTGTTGTACGCTTGCAGACTTTCGCCGATTTGTGTCCCCATGGAAAATACGCGAAAAGCAGAAAAGTTGCTACTGCTAAGCCAAACACAGTTGTATAAATTTTCTAGCATGAATTGGCGCTGCCGCTGCTGCGAGCGCTCACCCAAGTCATCATAATCGCCTTAAGGATAATTCATTTACTATACTTATGTATAAAAATAAATAAACGACACACACACACCATATCTATGGGCGAGTGGCTGGCAGGTTGTCTGAAGGTGGCGGCGGTGTCTTTCTGCCACCACGCACAGTTCGACGATTGCACAAGTAGGTGCTGTCGTTGTTGTTGTTGTTGTTGCTCATCGCTGCAGCTAAAGTTCAAAATGGCGCAGTCATCATCAGCCGAGGCGATGACAACACACACACACTCACACATGCGGCCGGGCTCTAGGCTACCATGGGGGTCGCAGGTGGCGGATAGCGAAACGACCCAGAGATATCTGGGTTAGCTGCGAATAAGTCATCAGACAAATAAGCAGTCCCCGACCAGGAGCGGCATATTCGGAGGGCGCGGTAAAAATGCTAGCAGGACCCAAAGATGAATCTGCGACAGAGGCGAGTCGACACCGCCTCTTAAATCAAGGTGTCCCCCCACTCTGCGTAGGCATAGTAGGGCAAAAATAAACCCAAGAAACGTCAGCCTCGTAGGAGCAGTTATCTTGGTCAGCGTCTGTCTCCAGGTTAGGAGCGGCTGCGACTAAAGCCTGGCAGTAGGCATAAACTGCATTAAGGCCGAGCCCAGTAAGGTCTTAATTATGGCATACTGGAACAAATGTATTGGACACGGAAGTTATTGGGCCGGCGATTATGGCATTCTGTTACCTCAGTATACAAGAGTGAAATCTTGTAGAAATGGCTTCCAGGCTAATGGCATAATCGCCTCCGTCCCGTTAAAACCCTGGCAGGCCTCGAAATACGCTCAATGTTCGTCACCATTAACTGGTCGTGTAGGTTCAGATGTAATATTCCTGATTAGCGCTGACCCAGCTCTGTACACAAGTTCTCATAAAGGCTTGTGTCAACTCTCGCATGGACCTCACTGCTTGCAAAGGGACCCATGGGGTCTTAAGGTGACTACACGCACGAACAAAGATAACGACTTCGAGTTGGGACCCATTAGAAATGAATAGTGTGAACTCAGACGACAGGGCAGAAGGCAGTACAGCTGAAATAGATCCGTTCAAAAGAAGCGGCAGAATCCCCCGGTCTCCAAGCCGGGTGGCAAGCGATGAGGCTATACTAGCCTCTCAGGAAAGCAGTGCAACGAGCCAACCAGAAAAGGCATCGCAAACAGGAGAAGGAGGTGCAGGAGGGTACCAACCATTCATCAAACTGGGCGAGCAAATCAGTAGCCTGGTTGATATGTTGGAAAATGGAAAAAGGCGCTCCGTCCACCAGCCGATGCGCGACGCCATCGACAGCATTAGAGCGCTGTATGAACTCTGCGCAATTGAGCAGAGAGACGATGTGGCCAAGGGAGTTATAAGGAAGAATAATTTCTCCCAAACCTCACCATGGCTCAAGGCAAGGGAAGAGCAAAAGAAGAGGCAGCCAAACCACCTGGAGACACCACCCCCGAAACGCAAGCTAACACAAAAGCAGGAAAAAGCACGTCTGCCGCAAAGGACCGAACCCGCAGGCAATGCAACACCAGCAACAGCGAAGTCGAACACGGAGAAAGTTGCAACAGATCGCACATCACAGGAGAAACCAAAGCAGAAGCAGGGTTGGACAAAAGTGCAGTCGAAGAAGAAGAACAGAGAACGAGGAGTGAGGGTCAAACCCGACGCCATAATCATTGCTGCAACGGAAGGTGCGACGTACGCAGACATCCTGCGGAAAATTAAAAGCGTTGATGCACTAAAGTCCCTTGGCGAAAGCGTTAAGGCCGTGCGGAGGACGGCGAAGAACGAGCTGCTGCTACAACTGAAGCGTGCACCGGAACGAAGCACGGCAGAATTCCAAACAGATGTAGAGGGTGTACTGGGCGGGGCTGCTAAGGTGTCGGCGAAGACCCACTCTGTGACCATACAGCTGAGAGACCTTGATGAAGTCACGACTCCGGCAGAAGTGTGCGATGCATTACAAGAGCAATGTGGCATACGGCGCCCGGACATAGCTTCGATCCGTAGTATGCGTATGGGACGGCAAGGCACACAAACGGCATACGTAAATCTACCAGCAGAGGATGCCGCTAAGGCGCTGAAAACGCAACGGATACGTATAGGCTGGGTATCCTGTCGTATACGCGAATGTTCGTCGCCAATGCGGTGCTTTAAGTGCTGGGGATATAATCACGTGGCACAACACTGTAAGGAAGACGTGGATAGGAGAAATCTGTGCAGAAAATGTGGACAAGAAGGCCATCAAGCGGCAAATTGCAGGAACGCGCAAAACTGCGTTCTATGCGGAGGTGGCCATGCGGCGGGAAACTCCAGGTGCCCTGAGCACCAAAAGGCGATAAGGAAAAGCGGGCGATGAAAATCGTTCAGTTAAACCTAAATCACTGTATCGCGGCGCAGGATATCTTGCAGCAAACTATTTTCGAGCAACAGTTCGATCTCGCTATCCTGTGTGAACAACACCACAACGTAGATGGCTGCGAATGGACAACAGATGCATCGAGCAAAGCGGCAATATGGACCACCAATGCCAAAGCGTACCAGAGTAGCGCGTCAATAGCGTACAACGGCTTCACATGGGCCAAAATAAATGGCGTTTATTTCTTCTCGTGTTACGCTCCTCCAAGCTTGGATTTAAACCAATTCGAACTGATGATCGAAGAGATGGTCTCAGAGGCTAGGACGAGACAACCGGCTATAATAGCCGGCGACTTTAACGCCTGGTCAATATCGTGGGGTAGCAGAAGCACAAACCCTAGAGGTAGGGTGCTTATGGAGTGTATGGCCACACTAGACGTTGAACTCCTAAACGACGGACAGCACACCTTCGAGGCCGGGGACAGACGATCAGCTATTGATTTGACCTTCGCTCACAGAACGATCGCGCGTCACACAGCTTGGAAGATCGCCGACTTCTATACGCATAGCGACCATCGAGCTATTATCATCGAGCTGCAGATAGCGAAACGACAACAAATAGCAATGGCACAGACAAGGGGCTGGAAGCATCGTCTCTTTGATGAGGATGTATTCCTACAGGTGTGGCATGACGGCGAAATCATCGAGAGTGAACCCGAAATTATGGCAGAAGGGATCTCAAGGCGTATTAGTAAAGCCTGCGATGCAGCTATGCCCAGAAGGTCGCAAAAGCCGAGTCGTAAACCAGTCTACTGGTGGAATCAAGACATCGCCGAGTGTAGGAGGTGCTGCAATCATGCGCGCAGGAGAATGCAGCGATCGCGAACCCAACCAAATTACGAGACGCTTCGCTACGAATATAAAAAATGCCGCAACCAGCTTAAGAAGGCGATACGGAAAAGCAAGGACTCGTGCTTCAAAGATCTGCGTGATGGCGCAGATATAGACCCTTGGGGTACAGCCTATAAAGTGGTCATGAGCCAAGTGAGAGGCACTAAAGCACCGCAGCCCTCAGACCCAGCACTTCTGGAAGCTGTAGTCACTACACTATTCCCTCCAGAAGGCGAAAGACCGACGTATGTTCACCAAACCACGGAAGAAAGTGATATTCCGGAAGTAACGACGGAAGAAGTGCTCGTAACCCTGAACAAAATGGGTGACAATAAGGCACCAGGATTAGACGGCATCCCCAACATAGCGTTGAAATCCGCCATCCGAGCGAACCCTGCCACCTTTGCGGCGATGTTCACCATGTGTCTGAAGAAGGGTGTCTTTCCAACTATGTGGAAACGACAGCGACTAGTTCTTCTACTCAAACCAGGCAAGCAACCGGACCAACCATCAGCATATAGACCATTGTGTATGCTCGACTCCATGGGCAAGATACTCGAGAGGATAATCGTCAACCGCCTGCAAGACACTCTGGAAGGCCCGTATGGCTTATCCGATGCGCAATTTGGTTTTAGACGAGGCAAATCAACCGTTGACGCGGTTAAAACGGTCATGGATATTGCGCACGATGCTACTAGTGGAACAAGGTGGAGATGGGGCGACAAGAAATACTGCGCGGTAGTAACACTTGACGTGAAAAACGCCTTTAATACAGCAAGCTGGCCCAGCATAATAGAAGCACTCACGATGATCCGGACACCGACGTATCTTATACGAATGATCGTCAATTACTTCGAGAATAGGTTATTGTTGTATGACACCGATGATGGCGTCAAGCAGTATTGCGTTTCACGAGGGGTGCCACAGGGCTCGGTACTGGGCCCGGCCCTGTGGAATGCCATGTATGATGGAGTATTGAGGATCGGACTTCCGGCGGACAGCAAACTAGTTGGCTACGCGGATGATATTGCGCTGGTAGTAGTCGCCAAAACTATACCTGAAGTACAGCAGCTGTGTAACGAATCCATAATGCTAGTCATGAGATGGTTGCGCAGCGCACAACTAAAACTAGCAGCCGAAAAAACAGAGGCGGTTCTCTTGAGTACTCGGAAAATACGAGAGACATTCACTTTTAAAGCTGGCGATCACGAAATAACCTCCCAGCCGCACATCAGATACCTTGGCGTACGTATCGACACCCGAATGTCCTTTAAAGATCACCTGGCTGCGGTCAATGACAAGGCGGCAAAAGTAGGCGGTGCGTTATCACGCATTATGGCGAATCTTGGCGGACCACGCGCTAGCAGAAGGAAGTTACTGGCAACGGTTACTACATCCATCGTACTTTACGCAGCACCGATCTGGGTAGACGCAACCTTTAAAGCCACGTACATGTCTGGCATCAGGGCGACATACCGCTTAAGCGCATTACGAGTAGCCAGTGGCTTTCGTACAATATCTGACGACGCGATATTGGTTATTGCAAGCATGCCCCCAATAGATATCCTAGCGCGAGAACTCAATCGCATATACACAGCGGGTGCTAGGGCATCGAAAGCGGACGAAAGGCGGTGCAGCGTAAATGAATGGCAACAAAGGTGGAACACATCGGAGAAGGGAAGATGGACGTTTGCCCTGATCCCTCACATTGAGGTCTGGATCAACCGCAAACACGGAGAGGTAGATTTTTATCTCACGCAGCTGCTAAGCGGGCATGGATGCTTTAAGCAATACCTTCACCGCTTCAAACATGAGGACGATCCTTTCTGCCCTCAGTGCCCCAATGAAATCGAAGACGTTCAGCATGTCCTGCTATGCTGCCCACGCTTCGCTAACGAGAGAGGCTCTATCACGGAAGTCTTCGGTGAAGCCCCAACGACAACCAACCTTGTGCCCCAAATGTGCGATTCACCCGGAAAATGGGAAGTTGTACAAACGGCGGCAGCACGGATCATGACGGCACTCCGGTGGATTGAGCGCCAACGCGCTGCGCGACGACGGGAAATCTTGGGTTCAGTGGCCCAACCCCATAACGAACAGTAACGGACTTGACAGACCAACAACAGACGATTGAGCTATAATGCTCAGACGGCCTCCCGACGAAATACTTAGCGGTAGTTCCGGGAGGAACTTTCCGTCGGACAAGGGGAGATGTTTAGCGGGTTAAAGTCTCGCACTGACCTCGGCTTTTGATGCTTTTACTCCTCGTTAAAAAAAAAAAAAAAAAAAAAAAAAAAAAAAAAAAAAAAAACACTCATCATGTGTGTGTCGCTGCAATGAATGCATTCGCCTTTCCCTTTTCTCGACGCCACGCCACGCTCACTCGATGGCAGCTTATGCGCGTAAATAATCATCAGCGCGTATGAATACGTTGGCGTTGCTATTATCATCAGCAGCAACAGCTTCGCCAGCGGTGACACTAACAGCAACAGCACAGCGCCGCACACGTTGCTGCGCACTGTTGATGGGAAAGTTTAAATTGTTGCACCGTTGCAACGGCAATAAACAACAGCAGCAACAGGAACAACAGCAGCGACATTCCTTGGGCTGACGACATTAACACCTCAGCAGCTATGCACTGCCTTGTTCCACATTTGTGATTTGTGATTTTGCGTTTGCACTTTGATGAGTGTTTCTTCGCGCATTGCCAGCGCGCAGCGTCGAATCGAATGTTGATGAATGTTGAGCTTTAAATTTGAATTATTTCGTGCGCATTGCTAAACGACGGCAAATACGAAGCGAAATAAAGGCGAGAAAATGTCGCAATATCGAAGCATGTGCGACTGCCATAAGCGCAGCACCAATGCGTTTGACACAAAACAAGCGATGTGTGAAAAGTTGTGGAAATGTCATTGTTGGCTGTGCACTGATTAATTTGTAATCATCTTTGTTATTAACACATTTTCGCTCAAAATTTTATTCAGTACGTAATGAGAAGAGCCCGACCGAAGGTGATATTTCAGCCGATTAATCGGCTACGATACTGACAGGCGGTTAAAACCGTAGCCGAAGCTGAAGGTGAATAACTTAAGGAGAAAAGGAAGTAAACGCAATTTATTTTTCAATTTGTGAAAAATAACAAATGTAAGTATTTTGAATAAACAAATTTTAAGAAGTATGTATGTAAAAATAAAAAACAATTCGTTGAATGAATATAACAACAAAAATAAATACGAAATACAAATATCTCATGATCCAACAAAAAACTATCAGTTAAACTCGCACTGAAAAATTGACCCTAAGTTTTACCAGTTACAGTTTTACACGTGAACAACAACAATTTGACAGGAGCTGTCAGTTAAAATCGACTTTGATTTATGGATTTGTGTACTGTCAAAATATGTTTAGTACAGATTAGTTCGGTCCGTTTTTAAAAGATCGTTATGGCTATTGTGAAAATGTGGAGGCAACGCTACCCAAAGGCCAAATGTGGTCGAAACCGAAGCCGATTAATCGCAAATGGCGGCAAAAGCATATTTTGTTTTGACATTAATTAATTAATTTATTTATTAAATAATTACTTCAGTCAGTCATTCGTTAATTCATTCATTCATTCACTCCTTCATTCATTAATTCATTCAACCATTCATTCATTCTTTCATTCGTTCATTCATTCATTGTTTGATTGGTTGATTCATTCATTCACTCATTAATTCATTTATTCATTCATTCATTTACTCATTTATTGATCATTCACTCATTGATTTATTCACTCATTCACTCATTCATTCGTTTATTCATTGATTTTTTCATTCTTTCATTCATTCGTTCGTTTATTTATTCATTCATTCACTCATTCGTTCACTCATTCATTCAGTCAGTTATTCCCTCAATCATTCATTTATTCATTCATTCATTCATACATTTATTTATTTCCTCATTTTTTGATTCATTGACTCATTCATTCATTCATTTATTTATTCATTATTTCATTCATTCATTCATTTATTAATTAATTAACTAATTCATTCATTCATTCAATTATTCCTTTATTCATTCATTCTTTCATTCATTCATAAACAAATTTAAGGCCAAAGAACACCGGTAGATTCGAAACTGCCAAGTTATGTTAGGTTAGGTTTGAAACACCATAGAAACTACTCAACTAAACATTTACAAAAGAATTAATAGTTTGGAAGTAGCAAATATTCAAAGTTACTAGTTAAGCTTCTATCTCTTTTAGTTTAGAAGCTACAAGTGATTAAAGTTTATCTACTAACTTCTTCTAATTTTCCTTGGGGTAGCGAGAACTTTGACCCATTTTGGAAAACTGAAAACTTTAACTTTCATAATTACTATACTTCAGAAAAATAGCTAGCAATATATATTCCTGAGACTAAAGTGATTGCTTCGTATTCAAAGAAATCCATAGAATTAGATTTTGCCTCTGCGCTAGTTTTCAAAATTGAATAATTTTATAGACTATTTTGTAAAATATGGAATTTTCTGTTGGCGCCACGTATATGTGATATACGTATTAGAAAGGTTCATCCTTCCGTAATATTCCATCAAAATTAATTTAATGGAATATTAATTAATTAATTAAAAGTAATTTGGTTCACTGGAAGCGGAGTTATTGCGTCTGAAGTGAAAGTATGTATGTGGTATCGCCCAGTGATTCGTTCTATGGACAAAATTAAAAAAAAATTATAGTATTATAATTTAACGATTTTGATGTCATTTGAAAGGTAAAACTCCAACTAAGAAAATCGATGTTTACTGTTTTTTGTGTATTGATTAAAAACAAAGTTTTAATTTGTTAAATTCAGCAAGAAGATGCTAAGACTTTAGGAGATTAAGGAAACGGAACTGATGTATCCATTTTCGCTTTCAATGTTTTTTCAAAATTTGCAAAGCTGAGGCTTCTATTTTACTTTGAATTCCAAAAATTTTTAAGAATTAAAAACCTAATAATTTACAAAACTTACAGGTAAATATCCAAAAAGTATGTTCTCTTGTTTTTTGTTTTATATTTTAAGAAGCATTCTTTTTTTTATCGAATAATGTAAACACATCCTTCGACATTTTCCGATCTCAGAAAATAATCGAATTTGAAAAGTGGTATAAAGACCTATTTTTCCATAGAGCAAACAGACCACTCCTTCTAATTTTGTGCCGCGGTTGTATAGAGTCGAATCACTGTACATTGGTACAAAAATGAGTATCGAGGAAAGATCAAATATTAGGTTTTGCTTCTACTTGATACAAATTTTAGCGAAACATTTCAATTGTTGCGAAAAGTTTATGGTGATGATCTTTTATACCCGGACAGAGTTCATGAGTTGAATAAGTGATTTAAAAATGGCCGTGAGGGCATAAACGTTGATCAACTTGTAGCCGAACTGAATTTCCTGATAATCGCACAGCACAGTCTTCCAAAAATAGTTAAAATTTTTATTGAAAAACTTGAAATTGGATTTCAACATCTCGAGAATAAAAACTTATTGCATTTGAACTGAACATTTGGCTATCAAAAACTCTGCACGATTTGTTCTGCACAAGTTGACTTACATAATCTCACCGGTGGACACTTGAGGCTGATCTGTTTTATTTACACATTAATCACTTCTCGTATTTGCCTGACTTGGCACCGTATTATGTTTACCATTTCAGAAAAGGGCATTCGAGGAAAAGAGGGCGTTTTGAGGACAACGAAGCTAACCAAAAGGCTTGTATTGACTTCCTAAGGACATCACCGCCAACATTCTAAAACACTTATTCGGCATGCTTTAAGACCCTTTAAGAAAATCGCTTTATAGAGTCCAAATAGCCGGACTATTTTGAATAAAATAAATAAACTTAAAAAAACAAAAACTATTGTGTTACTTCTAAACATCATTTGGGATGCACCTTCAAACCAATTTGATTGAGATAACGACATCTACACAGTGCAATAAGTATTTTAATTGTTATTTCAATTTTCAAACATCTTTGTATAGAAACCTGTAAATTCTCTCCAATATTAAACAATTAAATCTTCCTTAATCGATAGTAGTTGCTGCAAGTATTTCGCATTTTCAATTCGGCATATAACTTGTCGTACATTTGTCTATCTGGTCGCTGCAACCTTTATGCCAATGACTCTCTCTCCAAAGCCAATTGCTGCTGCGTAATAAATCATGTTGCAGCAAAATGAAATTCATGGCGGCAGCGCTAATTTTTTGGCACTGCCACTTGCATGAATACACCCAGAAATCGCTGTCACCGCTATCGCCGATGTTGTCATTGAGCCACAGAGCTGCCGATAGGCGACCGAGTTGAAGTGGCAACGGTAGCAATGCACAGCGATGCTTAGTGAAGTGCAATGGCAACAGTTCAATACACCGGCTGGCGGCAGGCGGCAACTGGCTGCGCCATTGTTTTCAATTCGCACACAGACAAAAGTAAATGCCGAGAAGAGCTGAAATTGCACGAAGAAGGAGCAGCCAAACGGCCATTGCCAACAGCGGCATAATCCATTTCAGCGGCTGTACAAGTTAATCACGACACCGTCGCACCGCCGCTGCCATCTGTGCGTCGTTTTGGTGGGGGGGGGTGTTGGTAATGGCGGCGGCAATGGCGACGTAAACTTTGTTTGATTTAATTTAATTTTTCATGCTGGCAAATGGTATTCAATGGCTCAGAGATGCTGTGTAGAAATACTAAAACAACAAAAACCATTTTGAAATGTTAAACCTACTGACAGTTGGGCGAAGGCATGACCGACTGGGCGCACGAATTATGTTATGTTGCAATTTCGCACTAAAGTCGTGGCGCATTGAGCTGTGAGCGACGAGAAATGCGGGGTTGTTGCAAGTGTGAGACGGAAGTCTACTTGAGGATAATGCCCCGACCAGAGTCGTATCTGTGCACACAATTTTGGACGCCGTTCACGTAGCCGAGTGCCAAAACAGTTGCCCGGACAGTGACTTATGCGCGCAGCGAAAACGCCGGGTGGCAGCGTCGTTCGCTAAAGAAAATAAACTCCGACGATTAGGTACCACAAGCCAAACGTGGCGCATACAGGGTGTGTGCTACATTGATAGCCGAGACTAAAGTGGTGTTTGCATTGAAAGTGCAAAGCCGATGCCACAGTCGGGCATTGGGTTCAAGAAGTTCAAACTGTTTTTGGCAGACTGCATGGATTTCATGCTCGGCAACATTTGGAGCCAGCACATGAATATTGTAGTAGCAACTGAAATTTTATTTTCCAATATTCTACGAAACAGCTCAACTGTTTCGTTTACAAGTTAAAGAAAATATTGTATATATGTAAGCAAGCAATTATGTCCAACTGACGCTGAACGTGAGTTGAGGTGCAACTGTTGTTCCGACTTGTAGGCGCACACATTGGAACACGCAAAACAACAGCAGCAGCCGCAGCAGCAACGCAATTACAGTCGACGCTGGTGCAGAGCACAGAGCGGCACACGGACACGGGTTATAAGATATAATTCGATATCGGCTGCATTGCAAGCCAGCGCGCGCCAACTGCCCAAATATTCACTGCGCCACCCAGCGGCCGTAATCATGGGCCGCTTCGTTGCTCAGTCTTTGCCATTTTCACTTGAGCAGGCGGGCCAAGCATTTCGGAATACTTAACGGCGAACATTTGCCAAAAGATAAAAGATAAACCGCAATGTAACAGCACCGCCGCTGCCAGTCACCTCCCTCGATCGACGCCTCGGCCGCCCGGTGTGCGTTGGGTGGCACATAAACTGCCTGCCGACTGCCGTCGTTGCCCTGCCCTGCCCGTAGGCGTATTCACCATTTTGGCTCAGCTCATTTCGTGTTCGCTCGGCCGCTGCCACCGCATGCTTGCACACTCATACGCCCCGTATGGCAGCCTGCATCGTTCGGCCGCTCTGTCTGCTATGTGGCTGGGGGTGGCGGCGCATCTAACCAGTCATGCCAGGCAGCCAAGTTGGAGGCTGGCAAACGCGCAAGCCAGCCTGCCACTGCCCAAAATTTCTAATAATATATGCGAGGCAATATTTTAAGTTGCCGTTGCTGTTGTTGTCGATTTTTCGGCATTGCGATTGCTTTCCAATACGGCTGTCGCTACGGCTGCTGCGGTCTGGCGACCGTTGCGGCATATTAAAGTGGCTGGCATTGATTGTGAGCGCGCCGCTGCCGCTGTCAATGACGATAAACGCCGCAATGATGATGCGACTGTTAATGATGATGATTACACTACCCGGCAGTGAAAAAGGATAGAAAGAATGAAGAGAGAAAGCATGCAGGGAAATTAGAGTGTTTAACTCTGCTGTACAGCAGAAAGATGTGCAGCATACGGTCTGCTGTTGAATGTTATGGTAAATTTTGCGGTTGCCGCTTTTTGCTTGGCTGTGATTCTTCTTTCTAATTAAACGCTGTTTCTGTGTATTACCCCCTGTGAGAAGGGGGTAGGGGTAGGGGTAGGGAGGGGTGACCGCAAGTGTGATTAGTACGTGGAAAGAATACACACACAAACTTATGTGCAGATTTAGGAACAATTAAACAGCATATGGAGTCAGAAGACTACGCTGCGTATGAGTAATATTTTTCTAAATTCACTTCTTAATTATGGAAATAAGCAAATTATGTAAAGAAAATCTTTAAAAGTTCAATGCCAGAGGAAAACACTCCGCTGTGCAGCAGAAAGACGTGCATCATACGGTCTGCTGTTGAGTTGTATGGCAAATCCGTGATTCTTCTTTCTAATTAAATTCTTCCTCTGTGTATTAACCACTGAGAGAAGGGGGTAGGGACAGGGAGGGGTGACCGCAAGTGTGATTAGTACGTGGAAAGAATACACACATAAACTTATGTGCAGATTTAGGAACATTTAAACAGCATATGGAGTCAGAAGACCACACTGCGTATGAGTAATACTTTTCTAAATTCACTTCGTAATTATTGAAATAAGGAAACTGTATAGTGAAAGTCCTTAAAAGTCCAATGCCAGAGTAAAATACTCTGCCGTACAGCAGAAAGACGTGCAGCATACGGTCTGCTGTTGAATTGTATGGCAAATCTCTAATTCTTCTTTCTAATTAAAGTCCGCCTCTGTGTTTTAACTACAGAAGGGTGTAGAAGGGTTACCATAAGTGTGAGTCGAATGTTTCAGAACAGAATATATGCACAAACCCATGTGCAGACTTATACATTTACATTGAAACAGCATATTGAATCAGAGGCTTACGTTGCGTATGAGTAATATTTGTCTAAATTCACTTCCAGACTATCAAAATGAGAAAATCATGTAGTGAAATGTTGGAATACTTAATGCAATGTGAATGGAATTGTTCATAGAAGGCTTACAACTTTTAAGATTTATGATTTTTTGATGCCAATATTTCAAATATGGATAAATTTTCATGCAGCAAATTGTAAATTTTCTACAGCTACAATAAATTGTATAAATTTTAGCGCATATTTTCTATTTTGTAAACTTTTCAGACTTATTAGAAATATTAATAAAATAAAACCAAACGTTGAAGTATGCAATTTTGAATTTCTTCTTCTTTTTTCATATTTCTTACAACGTGCGTTCATCTTTTCCATTGCCAAATCCTATGCAATGCTCTCAAAATGCCATAACTAAATCATAACCAAATGGCAATAATAATAACAATAACAATTGCAACAACAACAACAAACCATTTATATGACTCGCATTGCAGCTGTGGCGCGTTGCGAATGCGGTTGAGTGTGTCTGTGGTTGAAAGTCCGGTGTAACCGGAAGTTGCCTGGCCAGCCGCTGTTATTATGTGCTGTGGACAGATCAGCACCGCAGCACGCACACACATGAATTGCGGCAGCCAATGCACGCAAATCTGCCAATTTGACACTCGTCGATGTTACCAGAGACTTTGTGTGATGACTATTTACTGTTATTGGTGTAAGTGAGGGGAGCAAAAATGTTGGCACACAAGCACCGATTATGTTCAGAGAGTGCAAAACAGCAAAAATTATTGCTACAAATGTGTGTAATTGTTGCTTGCCACGCATTGGTTGGTGCAGCAACTAAGGTTTGCAATTGATTTTCGACATTTTGATTAAATGCGTCAAATTTAAAACGTACTTTACTACTCTTTACTTACTTGGTTTACTTGAACTTTTTACTTGATGCTTTTAATTTTGTTTACAACTTTTTATTGCTTGGATTCCAATGCTTAGTAAACCAATTTTTTAGAGCTAAGCAACATCAAAACTATAATTTTTTTAAATTTTTAGATGCCTTAAGTCTGTTTTTAATGCATTTAAAATTAACGCAAAAATGTTCAACTAATTCAAATAATTCTTCAACTTCAGAAACTTCAAAATCGCGGAATTTTTTCGCTTTTCGTGCTTTCACTCTACTTCAGTCGAAGTTTTTAACTGCTGCGCACAATTTTTTAAAACGAATTCGCTTTTTGTGCGCAGTAACAATTGCAAACTTCACTTTCATTGCTGCAATTGCTATTTGTTTGTTTTTTCTTTTTGTTTGATTTCAGCTTCGCTTATAGTAATTTTTTTTTCCATTTTTATTTTTACACTTTTCATTTGCAATTTGTTTGTATTTAACTTTGAAAGTTTAATTGGCAACATTGCATTTGCAATTATTGCAGCCAGTGAAAAAATCAAAATCAATAAACCAACCAATACGCTGTTGGCAAACGCATTGCGTGGCCACTCAACAATAACGCAAATTGACAGCAACGGCTAACGGCACTTGGCAATATGGGCGCCAATTTTCTTCTTCTACTTCCGGCATCTTTGAATGCTATCCTTAAGTTTTTTTTGCCTTAGCAGTTTCCTGCAATTTATTCGTAGCACCGACCAATTCACACTTAATTCAGTTTACTTCAGTTTGATATGCTATTCTGCTGCCTAATCATCTTCTCTCACCTCATACTTTTTCTTATCAATGCTCGTTTATAAGAATGCAAACACACGCACACACAGTGCACGTCGACAGCATTGAAATTGCAACTATTTTGCGGCCCGCGACTGAGTGTATCCTGTGGCACTTTGTTGACAAACAATTCGCGCGTCCCGTGCAGACTCTATCGTTTCAACTCATTTCACTTCATCAGCGGCCGCTCAGCCTGACTGGCAGTCACTTGAAAGTTAATTTCACTAAAGTCTTTCATTATGCTGCACTCTTGCGTCGCTTCGGCGCCGCCACTTGCCATCAACGGTTGAGTGTTAACTTAATCACGTCGCGTTGCTTTACATTTTGATTTGTTTTTCTTCATTGCCGCCTTCCACTCACCGCGTTGAAGCCCTCCCGCTGTCTGTCGAGCAACATTGCAGCAATGCTTTTTTTCTTTTAATTTCTCTTTTAGTTTTTTGCTACTGTGATTTGTGACTTTTCACCATTCGCTTTGATTAAATTAAAACTTTTCCGTTTCAGATTTGTTGCTAGCTGGCGAACAGTTCAACGGGCCAATGAAACGTTTGAGCTGCTGCCGTGGCATGGGATAATTTTTGTCTACAATGTAAGCTCTCAGTGCATCATGGCTGGAATTGTGGATAGTGTGTTCTAGGGTTGCCAGAGCGAAGAAATTTTCCAACATATTTCGCAAGTTCGCAGATTGTCTTAAATGACTCATAGGTGTAAATTTAATGTGAGATCTTTTATGGTCTGAAGTTAATTGGCGAGAAAGATTGATGGATAGACAAATGTGGAAGGAATAAATGTGCAGTTAAGAGAAAGTTTCAAGAACTTATATTATAATTTCGTATTTAAAAACTTGACTGATGTGACTTCACTGCGCCGCAGAAAATGAATGTCGTATGTTTTTTTTGTATTTAATAGCACATACGACAAATTTTTTCTCAAGCGACGTTATGTTTGTAGATTTAATACTAAAACATAAAGTACACGTTGTGCTCCGATTCAGCTGAAGCTGACTGGGACTCATCTAAACCTAGAAAAGCCAGAATGGCCATCTCGATCGTTTAGACTTTACTTTTCCCTGATCAAGGATATATTTGTATCTGTAATTTCACTGGTCCTAATGCTAAGTCAAGTTCTATTCAATGGCTAATTGAGGAACCCATTACATGAATGGAATTTTCAAGTTAATCTTAGAAAGTGAGTTAAGTCTTTGACTTTTGTGTATATATGACTGATGTATGTATTGTTACGAAAATTATATCTCTAAGTTCGTGTTTGGATTGTGCTGGAAAATAAAACCACTTCAATTGCTCAGCGCAAAACGCAGTCAGGATCCAGCAATCACTTTATTGCTTGCCCTTTGCTTGCTCAAATCATACTCGTCCCTCTGCGCTGCACACTGCTGCCTTTTATACTTTTCTGGTTATCGCGCCGATTGTTCTTGCACATTCCAGTTGGACTATCTCTCGATCGTTCTCGCACATTCAATTGACTTATGGCTCGATCGTTCCCGCACATCCCATTACCATCGAAAGCCATCCTTGCCATATCAAAATTACCTAAATTGCCTAAAAGTGTGCCCGTAAAAACATTCATGCATAGCACAGCGACAGAGGGCCCCATCGTTACAGTATTTATGACTGTATACCCACTTTCACGTTACTGTTATATCTCGGAACAGCTCGCTCGGTATAGACATACTCTTCAATCTTTTTCACGTTTCAATGACAGCGGTGTACCTACACTTTACTTACAAATTTTACTCAGGACTACATCACATAAAGTAAGCAAGTAACACTTTTTAAAATATTGACTTAACCCTTCAATAAATACGAATGTACCTGGATACCTTTTAAATAGTTGAGGTTAAAATATCCTACTTTCGGCCAAGGAACGCTATGCTGATATTTTCTGTCTATTAGATATCTTACATAGAAAGAAAACTTTGTCTGGATAACTTTTAAAACCGAATTTTGAACACTACCCCTATATTCTATACGAAGGTACCCGGGTGAAAAATTCCATAAAACAATACAGTTTCAACGTCAAATTACTCGTTCATATTCGAGTTAAAGCAAATATGTTCAAATCAGTGGACCCAATTTTTTTTTCGTATTGACAGAAGGGTTAATGTGCTTTAAGGTCGCTAATGATGATAAATTAAACTTTACTATTTAATAACGTTTTATCCAAACATTACTGGCTGAGTTTTTAAAGGTGACAGGAGGGTTTTGTATTTAGATGGGATTATATAATTTTTGTATTTTATGGAACAATCCAGCGATACGAACTACGCCTGCATGGGCCAGCGGAATTAATTTTCTTAGCAATATCTAAGCGTACGACTAAGGCTCGACTTCTCTAAATATCGGGCTTATTCCTAGCCAGTAGCACACACAGGATTTATTTTGGGGAGAGGAGGCTTTTTTGTACCAATTTTGAGCCTAATACCATTCGAAAGCACATTTTGTACCAGAAATTTTTTGGGTTTTAGCCCCCAAAACTCCCCAGCACAATCCAGCGATACGAACTATGCCTGCATTGACCAGCAGAATTAATTTTCTCAACTTTTCTGGGTTAACACAGCATTGTAATTCATTCTGCTGATTACCATTGTTGTTTACAACTTTTTGTCTTCTGAAATTCAGAACAGAAATAATTTGTTCCTGCTTTCGAGAAGTTTGAGATTTTCTTGTTAGTCCTTCATCACGTCCGATTTCAATTCTTCGATGCTTAAAACATTGATGGTTGTATTTTAAAAGTGTTATCCAGACTAGACTTACTGAATATTTAGTTTGACGTTTTTTTGTATCTTAGTCTGGCTCAGTCTGGCAACGTTGTTTTCATACTAAATGCTGTGCTCTTAGATATGAAATGTCGTTTTTGCAACTATTTTTAATACTCGCTACAGCAGAATATTCGCTGAAGTGCACTGTGCGCGTTAATTAGTCCGTGGCGACACTGGCTTTGTATGTACAAGGACTAAGGTAGAAATTGACTGGTAAATGGAATAGTTTAACTAGCCATCAAGACTGTCTAGCTGCTCTCATCTCCAATAGTTAGCCACACTGTTATGGATTCGCTGCTGATCTGCGTCAAGCAACATGTTCCATACATGAGCACAGGACATTTTGCTCGCATGGCAAACAACCCAAACAAATCAAGCAGCAACTATTTGGACGGCTTTTAGTTACGTTTATGCGCGCATTATTGTCAAAATTTAACACGTGACTGGCACATGGCTGCGAGTGCGCGCACATTGTTGGCAGCAATGTGGGACAACGCGTGGGGCGGACAGTGCGTCTAACAATGTGTCTGCATCGACTCGGCAGCGTGCCGGCGACATGCCGGCGCATTGTTGACGTTGTCGAGATTGTTTTGTCTGCTTGTGCCATTCCGTTTGAGGCACCAACACACGCACGAGGCGCACACGAAATGAGCAGCAGTGAGCTTGCATATTAATTACAGTCGAATTAGAGGCGGCAACAGCGATTGCTTGGGATGGCTGACTGGCTGGTTGCCGAGAGCAACGACTGCAATTTCTGGCTGCGGTGCAATTGAACTCAAGCGCTGCACGTGTCAAATGCAACGCATTGTCATTATTGTCATTGCTGCAACCCTGCTGGGTTTGTGTGTGTGTGTGTGTGTGTTGGACATGTTGTGTTATGGTCTGGTGGAAGCAATGGCTGCGCACAAATGGAGCAAATGGCAGCGCACACAAAAAGGTCAACCAATTAGTTGTGACCCGAAAAAAAAACGCACAAACAAACAGAATTTGCTGCATGCGGCATGATGCATGTTGCAGCAAGCAACTAGCAACTGGCAAAGATGACATTACGCTGCGACAGTGCCCGGTGTTTGGTGGTGGCATGAAAAGCTGCAGTGCCCGTTTCGTGTGTGTGTGTGTGTGTCGGTCGCTTCTAATGTGAGATGTGGCCACCGAGGCGGCAGTCGACAATAATGGCAACAGCAACAAGCAGAACAGCCGCAGCGACAGCGGTTGCTGTCAAGCGAAAACGAACAGACATTAGATGCGGCATAAATATTGCACCAACAGCAGCGCCAGCAACAAATCGAAAGCAAGCAACAAAGAAAAATGGCAAAAATTGCAGCAAGTGGGGACTCAGCAGCAACACAGCAGCCACCACAGCAATTGCAGCGCAGCACAAAAACACCGCGTGATGTTGCTTTGTTTTGCAATGCGTTGCTACTAAATCTGCTTAGGTTTTTTTTATGTTTTTTTTGGAACGGGGGTCTTTCTTGGTGCTGTTTGGAATTTTCGCTTGCTGCTTTGTTGCTTGTTCCGATTTTATTATGCTGCGGCAACACAAGCACAGCCAGCATCAGCATCAGCAACAGCCGCAGCAGCATTCGGCCAGCACAACACAGCATCAGCATCAGCATTTCCGGCTGTTGCAATGGAAATCTGCATTTTTAATTTTGTCTTCTTTGCTTTGTTGTTGTTGTTAGCGTTTGCTAGCTCACTGGCTGGCTGAATGGCTTGATGACTGTTGGTGGCAGCCAGCGCAGCAACAGCGGCAACTGTGCTCGCATTTCGCATTGTTGTTCCTGCTATGGCGTTGACGATATTGTCTGTGTTGCTGTTATTGTTGTTGTTGCCGCTGCAGCATATCAAGTATTTGATTGCAAGAAGATGCGCACAAACGCGCATTTTCGGATCGCCTCGCACACTCGCAACCACTCAACAACTCAACAGACAGGCACAGCAACATCAGTTGTCGCACACAGACACATTCAAGTAAATACGTGTGATGCATGTTGCTGCTGCCCAGCATGTTAGTGTGTCAGTAGGATGTGTGAATTATAAATATGTGACGTCACCGTGTGCACACTTTGCATTTTACTGCAGCAGTTCGGCGCTACGTGACAGTCAAAAGGTGGGTTTAGTTGAAAAAAAAGTTTGTTTTGGATATTAAAAGTTTTAACGAAATAGACCATTGAACCAATACTACTGTGTATTATTTTGAAATATTGTTGGGAACAATGACGGCCAGAGGATTTAATTTTTTTAATTTTTTTCAAATACCATTTGAAACCGTATTTTGCACCAGCAATTTTTTTGTTTGGGGGATGGTTGAACCCCAAAACACGACCTGTATGCGCCACTGGTTGTGAGTGTCCGAGGACACAGATTTGTAGAAGCTCCGGCGAAAAAAGTGTTCGATGCGATGGTTGGAGGTCGACGGCGAAGAGGGAGACCGTGTCTCCGGTGGAAGGACCAAGTTGAAGAGGCCCTGTCATCTCTTGGTGTTACCAACTGGAGAAGGCGCGCGCAAAGCAGAGGCGCCTGGAGAGAAGTTTTGCGGTAGGCCGTAACCCGATAACGGGTTGTTATGGCCAGTTAAGTAAGTAAGTAAGTAAAGCATATCCGACAACTCGAGTTCCATTAAAGTCATCTTGCCGGGAATATCCGAAATTAATTACTTGCTGTGGCTGAGCAAACCCAATTTGAAGACCCTTCTGAAGCTCATCACGGGATTTATCCCGCCTAACGCGTACATCAACCAAAAGGGAGACTTTCCTCAACCATCTGGGACATGTGTCTAGAGGACGATGAGACTGGGAATTCACTAATCCAGTGGAAAAGTGGCTAATGTAGTGAATGCCCAGTCTCATCGTCCTCTAGAACATGTCTCAGATGGCTGAGGAAAGTCTCCCTATTCGGTTACGTACTCGTCAAACCGGACAAATACTATGGTGTCCCCACGAAGGTTCCCAAATCGCGTTTGATCAGCGACAGAAAATAATTGGTACTGCTAGGTTGAGGCACATCCATAAACATCGTCGGCTGCCTACACGCTTGTATCCGGTACCAATCCTACCACTACTAGTACCTGTTCAACTGGAGGTTTTAAGAGGTTCACACCACTTTGGATGACATATATGATTTCAAATGGTAAATGCCTCAAAACTTGTGTCCAAACCTTCTCAAATGAAATCCTTTATGAGCCATTGTATGCACCAGTGGCGTTCACAGAGAGAGGAGGGGGTGGGTTTGGGGTCCAACCCCAAAAATATAAAAATTGTTGGTATAAAAGTTGTTTTCAAATGGTATTGGGTTTAAATTTTGAACCCCTTCCTCAAAATGAATTCCTGTATGTGCCCACTGGTGCACATTATTTCAGTAGTGTGTATTGTAACGCTCCATAGTCCTGAGGTCACTAGGTATGAGTTTAATTTGAGTGTTCAGTTTAAATATATTAAGTAGATTCTTCAATGGGTTCGGTAGCTCACAGAAGTCGTGGATCCAATTGTCCATCTAAGGCTCGGCACCGCATTTTTTCATATTTTTATTTTCGATTCCATCAACATTGACAAGTCGAAATATTTAGCTTGGAGAAACCTTCTGATACAGCGACGCATGCAAAATTTCTTTGATAAGGAAGGACTCTGTACTTATTTTTCGAATCCAAAACCATTTCAATCAAAGAAAGATTTGGTTACACTGCTGGTTCATTTCCTTCTCATTCTACTATTCCAGCGTAAAAAAAAACCACTAAAAGTTTCAGTCTGGACTAACGGAAAATTACTCATCGAAGACACCAAACATCTGCGTTATCCACTTCCTACTTATCAGCAAAGGTGTCTCATAGATTTTAACTCATTTTCGTCAATGAACATCATTTTCGTTCATCAAGTGATGGGGTCACTTAGGACTGCAAAGGATGGCCTTTCGCCTATCACTCACCTTGACAGAATTTCAATTGATTAATTTAACCAATTGTTTATTTATTTATTTATTTAGCCAATTAACAAATGTCCTTACGGACTATAGGAAATATAAATAATTACAAACTACAAGTTACTTAAACTATTTAACAAACAGCCTTTCGGAAGTGAGACATCAATATTGGTAACATTGTTTAACTCCGAAAGGGCCCTAGATAGAGGTGCATTTCTAGCATAATTCGTCCTAGAGACATCTAAATAAAAGGTATCCACCCTCCGCAGACACTGTTTAGGGACATTAAAGGCTTTTATTGCTAAGAGATGTGAGCAATCAATAGACCCACTATTAGACTGACTACAACGGAACAAGAAGTGATTGCCTAGCGTGTAGTGACTTTAAGTTCACTAGAAGATAACAAGAGCTGTAGTATGGTATGGGATCACTGAAGTTCAACGAACGCAAAGGCAATAAAGAGCCTTATCCCTAAGCCTAATTCCTTTTCCTTGCAATGGAATGAATTGGAATCAATAAGGAAAAACTAGTTAAATTTCCAATACCCAATCATCGTCTAGTTTAGTTGATTTAACTTCGTTCCAATTATGAGTCAAAGTAGCACTAAGACAGTTTCACACACACCTTGGCGTTCCCAAATGTGTACCTACAGGATTTAAATCAGTGGCTTATCTAACTGAATCATGAAGAGGCTCGCAAAGCACTTACTTTTTCAAATTCTAATAACACTTGAAGATTGCTGTGTTTTTCGAACTACAGATATACATTAATTAAGTTATACTTTTACAACAACACAACGAACACAAGTTAAATTTTTGTTACAACCAACAAAACCTTTTGTAGCGCCTTGCAAATTGCAGATATCATTTGCTGAGCAGTTGCAGTGGTTTCTTACTGTTTCTGCCGCGGCATCTTCAGCAAATTTAAACCATTTTGTATTCTATTCACTCTCTCCCCGTTTGCCGCGGCACAATGCAGATTTTGTCATTCTCAAATTCTCTGTATTTCTTGTGATTCTTCTGGTTTTTGACGCAACTGTGTATCGTTGAAATCTGACCAGCAACGTGTGGCATGTGGCATGTGATACGTGGATCACAAGCAGCATGCAACACACGGCGTCCAGCACAGCGACTGAGCCGGGCTGAGCAGGAAAACAATCAAAATCAACTTTATTGTTGCACTAAGCTGGAAATTTGAATGTACGCCGCTGGCAGGGAGTGGGCAGCAGGGACTAGTGAGGAGCAGACAACTGCGGCTGGCAGCAGTTAACAGTGAGAAATAGTCTGCAGCCGGTTGATGCAATCGGACGGCGATTGCTGGCAGGTGACTGATGGCAACTCAAGCAGTCGGTGCAACATGGCCAACAAACATTAGACAGCAAGAACAAGAGAAACAACAACAACAGCAGCAACAGCAGCGCGTAAGGTGCACGCCGGACAGCAGAGTTGGCCAGTGTCAACGCAGCCATCAGCTGTCAACGCAGGCGGCGAGCAATCGCATCGCTGTCGCTGCTGCTGTGGCGCATAATGTCCGCCGTACGTGCGGCATGTGCACGTGTCCATGTGTCCGTGCGTGTGTGTGTACATGTGTACGAGGGTAACATCCGCTCTCTGGCTAAGCGGAAGTGGAATTCGTTCAAATCAGCGGCCGCCTGAATGCGTCAGGCGACAAATGCTGCATGTGTGAGTGAGTATGTGTGTGTTTGGATGCGTGCAAGTGTTCGCGGCCGTGTCGCATGCTGCCATGCAGCTGTGTTGCCGCGCACCTAACGGTTAGCTTATGCTGCCGGTATTTGTGTTTGTTGTTGCTGTTTGTGTTTGCGTTGTCGCTGCTGTTGGCTTTGCTTGTTGTCGTTTTTGTTGCTGGTTTGCATTGTTTCCGTTGCTGCTGTTGACGTCGTTGTTGTGCTGCCTGTTGTTATTGTTATTTCTATGCCACTGTTGTTGATAGTAGAACCTGTAGTTGCTGTTGTTTTTATTGTTGTTATTGTTTGTTGCTGGAGTTTTATGGACTGCACATTTGCATATTCAATAAGCACAAAGACTTTTATACGATTTGCTGTTGCTGTTGCTGTGTTCTTGTTGCTGCTATTTTCAGCGGATTGTCGAACAAACACAATCAGTTGGCCGTTTAAATGTTTAGGGCCGCTTGCGGCATTGCATGGAAGGGAAGAGTTTGAAACTAAAGTTGAGGATTGTTTGAGAGAATATTTGGCTATGGAATTGAGCTCCAATTGAGCAATTTGCCAAAATTTTGCTCAAGCAGGGGTCTGACTAGTTTTAAAATATAATACTTGGTCTAAAAACTTGGCATTCTCAGGGTCGAAATTAGTCATTCACTCACATCATTATGGGAACATGAAAATTGAAATTGCAATCGAAAATATGGAACAAGTCAAGGAAAATCCGAAAAAGGTGCGCGCCCATTATTTTGCGAAAAAGCCAACTAATTTTTAAATACAGTTTTCGGATTCGAAATAAGCGACCCCTAACTACCTTAGAACTGATGTCAAAACCAGAAACGACTTTTCGTTGTTCATCTGTGTAATAGAAATGTACAAGAAATCACATCGAAGAGATTCTTCTTAAATCTTCAACCATACATACATCGAATGAGCTGAGAAGTTCATTAACTTCATTTGTCTCGAAGTCTTTATTGCCCAATCTTGTTGACAACTTTTAACAAAAATGTCTCGAAAAATATTTTTGAAAATCTCTTGTTGTGCCTTTGTCACTTTGCAAGCAAATTATATCGCCAATAGGACGTGTTGTCTTCGAGTTGTTGCCACTCGTTGTAAACACTGAAAAAGAGTCAATTTAATATCATCGAAATGCGCTGTCTAGCAGCTCAAATGTGATGTAGGTCAGCGGCAGCAAAATGTTGGCAGTTCGCTTGTCGGCACATTGCTGCTGCTACTTTGCCACGCCACCAAATGCTGCAGCAACGCGCAATCAGTCACTCGGCGGCGATGGCCGGACGAACGTGGCCGCACATGCAAGAAGCGTGCCGCAGCAGCGTTGCCCCCTGAGGGAAATTACGGCAAAAATATGTGGGTTAATGTGATTTTATATGCCCAATTTTCGAGTGGCCCGAGCAACGAGCAATAAAAAGAAAACCGGCGATGCAATAAAATAAAATGAAGCGAAATAAAATGAAAATTTGGTTATTGCCATTTGCAGCGTGCAGCATGCAGTCGTGATGGCAACAATGCCACTGCCATTGTTGACCAACACAGTACCACAGCGGCAACAGCATTAACGCACAGTGACAACAACGGCGACAGCATCAGCAGTAGCAGCAATAATGACAATAATGGCGCAGCATGGAAAATTCGAAATGTACGAAAAGGCAGCTTTATTGCAGCAACGTGCGGCTGTGCAGTGCACGCGCGTTCGTGCCACATGCAGCGGCCATTGTTGCACAAACGCACACACACACACACTCAACGGATGTTGCCGCATACGCGATCGTACACACAGTTTTGCATGGCAAATTAAGGAAACTTTATAATGAGCGCAAATTGTCTTTGCCCCGCGTGCCGCAGCCAGTCGCCACATGTGCGCGACAGTGCTTTAGTTGCTCATTTGTTACTATGGGCAATTTATAATTTGTTGATTAACGTGATTTCGCGCGCATGCAATGTGTGTGTTTTTGTGTGGAAATGAGCCGAAATACCGGACAGCATTTTGTATTTACGGCATTTTGCTTATTGATGAGCGAATGCGTTCGACTGTGCGCGTGTTTGTGTTTGTTTGGGTGTGTTTGGATGTGTGAGTGTGTGTGGTGCTTCGGTTTTTTGAGCGAGTGCACACTTTGTTGTCGTCATTACTCACACCGGCGCTGACAATAATGACTGACTTTTCTTGCTGCTGTAATGAGCGCTTCATTAACGCACTTTTGGTTGCATACTTATAGGCGATTTGTTAAAATGAAATACAGTCAGCGATCGAACCAAAGTAAAACGTAATTTTAAGAAATTACGATACTTATGGATTCATTGTTATGGAAAACAATATTTTAAGTACTAAACTTTATATGAAATATGGTATGGTATGGAATTCTAATAGACTTGAAAGCTACGTATCTATTAAAGAGCTGCACAAAAGGTTCTATTGGGCACACTTCACTACTGCACAGTACTGTCAAGCACTGTACTTTATTGTCGCGTTAAGAGCGAATTCAAATGTTCAATAGTTCTATTCTGCAACAAAACAAGCACTGCATCATTGGAAAACCTTTTTGCTACAGCAGCGACAGTGCTTGTGTTCTGTTGTGAAGCAAAACATCAAAACAGAAAGCTATAATGAGGTTGAGTAACGGTAAATCACAGCAAGCACACCGAGTGAAGCAGAACTTCTACTTCACACCGAGTGAAACAGAACTTCTACTTCACACCGAGTGAAACAGAACTTTTACTTCACACCGAGTACAACAGACTTGAATAAATATCGAAAAAACACGTTTTACACCTATGTTTTTTTACATTAATGTTGTTGTAATGCAGCCCAGATTCCATACAAAATACCAAAAACAAACATCAGCTACTCCGATCGAGCAAAACAAAACACCGTATGCTTGAAAATGTTCTACTTCAGTGCTTCACTTCAGTCTTGTTCTACTTCAGTGTTGTTCTGCTTTCGTGTTGTTCCACTGCAGTATTGTTCTACTTCAGTGTTGTTCCACTGCAGTATTGTTCTACTTCAATGTTGTTCTACTTCAGTGTTGTTCTATACTTCAAGGTGTTTGAAGTTCTATTGTCGTTTCGTGCAGTATTTGTATGAATATCAAAAGCTTTCTTCACTGCAGTGCTTGTTTTGAAGTGAAAGTGAAGAAGAGCGACAGTATTTGAAAGTACAGCGATGGCTTGCAAGTCATTTTTATAGTGCTTGCGCCGCTCTTTAGTATCTATCTATCTATAAGTTATATACCTACATAGGTTTGTTCAAAATTCTCCATAAATAATTCACATATCCTTGTTCTCCCCACGTTCACAAAAATCTCCAACTGCAAAATTTACCGTTTAAATTAAATAACAGAATTTGTAAAAGACAAAAAAAAAACTGCTTAAAGCAATCAATTAAAAAGGAAGACGGTTTTGCCCAAAACAGGAGGTCAAGTGCAAGTTAGCCCCGAATATTTATAACGATTGCCCTCTTCACTCCCCATTTGGTCGGACGGCAATAACGTACCCGAAAATTAATTTAATCAATAAAATGTATAAAATTTATTGAAACCATAAATTCGGTTTGTTTAGCAAATAACAACAAAAACAAATACCACAGACTGCGACAGACGGCTGAAGGCAAAGGACACTCGAGTTGGCCGTTAAACAAAACAAACGCCAAGTTGTATGCCTCTGCCACTTCCGGTTTTGGTAACAAATACTAAGGTCGGCACAACGACAGAATGTTGTTGACTAAAGAAGAACAACAACGAGCATTTGAAGTCTGTAAATGAATATGGAATTTAAATTTTTTGTGTAGGGAATGCGTCTGTAGATAAGCGTGTTGATTCTAGAAGGATTGGTGAAAGAGGAAGTCAATTTGGCAATAAGTGTGAGAAAAAATTTGAACAAAAGTTGAGTTTCTCAAATGAAGCTGAAAACTTTAGTAGAACGAAGAAATTGTTTGAAAGAAATAAATTGTTTTAAATTGTTAATTGTCACTTCCGATTTTGGAAAACAATTTTAGTATAACGAAGAAATTCCTTGAAAAATCATTAAAAAAATCATTCCTTCAAAATTGACTAAAAAAAGTTTACAGCACTTGGTTTTCTGCTGTTCCTTAGTTTGTTGACGCTGGTTGCGTTTTTATTTCTAATCGTACAATCGTTAAGTTAAAAAGTTAGGTCAAGAGATAATTGAGTTAAATTAAGTCTAAAAGTTTCTCTTGCAACTGAAATCTGATCCATTATTGTATTCAACTTTTTGTTTACTAACTCAAATTACCAGCAAAATTACCGAAGAATGATCGCTCTGCGTTGTAAACAAAGGCACTGAAGAAGAAGACCTAATTAGTCGGCGACAAGTGTTTTGTTTATGAGTCTCAAGTGGGATGCATTCAATTATGGTGACTTGAATTCAATTATAATTCAATGATTCCCAATGTGTTTTACACAGAAGATGTTTAATGTTGCTTTCTTTAGGAAAGATACTACGATCCACTAATCTTGAAATAAAGTGTTTTTTTTTTAATTTAATTTAAGTCATTTCTGATATCGAATAATAACAAATTCTATATTAGATAACACAAGAATTTTGAACTGATTTTCTAAAATTTAAAATCTAGTCAAATTTTTGTTTGCAAATTATTTTCATTCAATTCAATTCAGACATTCAACTACTACTCAGAGAATCCCTCAGCGATTTTCTTAGGTGACTTTTTTTGAATCAAAATGTTTTCGGTTTCCTCTCATGTGAAGCATTTTTCTACTCTTCTGGGCAGCGTCTTTTTTAATTCATCGCAAAAGTCCTTAGGACTCAAGTACAGGGAAGTACAGCGATTTTTTTTAGTGACTTTTTATGAATAAAAATATTTTCGGTTTTCTCTTATGGATATAAGGATATAAAGGATTAAACATTTCAAAGGACCTTTTTCATATCCTTTTTTACAAATAGATAAAAAATCTGTTTTATTTAAATTCTTGAGCCTTTCCTCTTTCATTTGATATACATATCGCCATATTCTAACGAGATTAAGTATTTGTTATATGTATTATTTTTATTTTTTATCCCCTTTAAAATTTTGAAGTCCTTTTAAAAGGACAAAAGATGTAGAAATGAAAATTGAGTCCGCAGTATTACTATGTTTGGTCTCTAGTTTCACGCCCATATGGATTTCTTCCAGTGTGAAAAATGCTGTCGCACGGTGTAATCTGTTTTGTTTCTGCTGTTCTGAGCAGAATCTTATTGAATTCGCCACTGACAGCCCTTTGGAATCCTGTGCCGTATCATATTAGCTTCGTGAGTATGAATTGCATGTTTGGACATGGAGCTTGTATTACCTAAACCTGTAGTACTAGAGTCAAGCCACTTTGTTCTTAATAAGTATCTTCTCCGTAGACTTTCACCTTAGAAATAGCTGATCGTGCATTATATAACTGAATTATGCTTTGTGAAGTGCTGCCCGATTTTAGCTGAAACAGTCCTTACATACTCGTATGTGATACCTCGTCCTGACGTGGACCTAGGTTTTTGTGAGCTGAGCATAAGAGAACCAAAGCAATAACGAATGCTGGTCTGAATATTTCACATTTGTGTAGATGCAATACACACACTCACAGATCTAATTGGCCACTTTTGTGTGTTGAGCGGTGACAACAACAAACTTCATGCGACTATCGCACTGTAATATATCGCGTGCGTGTCCAATTGTCTACATGTCTCTCCACTCGTTCAATAGGTGAACCCAGCCCAGCAATGCGGCTGTTTGTGTGCCTCACAGTTTGCTGCTATTTTATTGGCGGTTATTCTGTGTGTGAGTGGATGTGTGTGCATTTCAGAGCACATGGAAAATGAATTGAAATTTTAAAAGCTGCAGCTGTGACCCGCAGTTCGGAGTGTTTGTTTTTCTTTGGGCGGCACAAAATCGCCTTCCGCCGTCTGTCAGCCGCTGTCCAAGTGCAAAAGTGCCTACACTCAAACACACACACATACATGCACGGATGTATCATGCGTTTACATGAATCCTTGCAGTATTCAATAAACGTTGCGGCAGCACCGCCAACGTGGTAACGCAACGCCCTCGCTGTCGGAAGCATTTGAGGCATTTTGTAGCAATCGAACGCCACTAAATCGATTGTGATGTGTGCCGGCGGGACGAGCGGAGCCATTTTATGTATGAACTGCCACAGGCGAGTGGTGTTCACGCACGTGCGTCTGTGTGCGTGTGCGTAAATGTGCGTTGCTTTGTTGCCCGTTGTGGTGGCGCCCTGAAGTGCTGCTGCTGCTGTGGCAAACGACAGTGGCAATGGAGAATGCTGCCAGCCGAAGAATGCTTCCAGTGCCCAATGCTGTGTCAGTTCAATCGACGCGCCCCAGTTAGCGCCGCACAGCTTGTGGCCCCGTAAGGCGGCTCGTTTGAAATTTGTACCGAATTCAGGCAATTTTCATGCTGTGCTGCCGACGTTCACTCGAATGCCGATTCGATAAAGCAACACTGTGACAGAAGCAGCAGCAACTACAACAACACAATGCGCCTTCTGCACTCTTTTTTTCTTTGGGCCTTTTCTTGTTGTTGCAGTAATGCGAGTTGTGCTACGTGTTGTTGCTACTACTTCCACTAGTGTAGTTGTTTTTGTTGTAGCTATAGCATTCCTTTATATTTCGCCATCGTTTGCTGTTATCTGCCCGCTGCCATCGCTCTTTATGCCGCCCGGCCGCCTCATCCTTCTCGGCTGCTTGTGTTTGCATTTTGCTGGTTGGGTCGCATTATTTTTTACTTGCTGGAGTAATGATGCTCTGTTGTTATTTTTGTTGCTCATGGTATTATTTCTTTTTGGTGCCTGAGTTGTAGTAAATTTCATTTTTTCCCTGTTGCTTTTTTTCTACATTATTTTTATATTTTCAATGCCGTAGGTATGAAGACATTTTGTGTGGCGGTTTTTTTTTTGTGTGATGTCTTCTTCTTTGGTTTTGATATATTTTTGTATGGTTGTGCAAATTTTTTGTTTATTAGCATAATTTTAGTGTTCGGTTCTTGTCGTTGGTTTTGTGCGTTTCAAAATCGATGGAGCAGAAATCTTCTACGAAGCACTTTAACAAAACATTTTGTTGTGACAGCTTTTTGCTTTAATGTTAAAAAAATTGTCAAGCCGGCAGATTATCCATAAAGAAATTATACAAATTATTACAATGAAACGAAATGGTTAACGTAATTGCATTTTTAAGAAACAACAAAAACAACAATAAAATTTGTTAAAAGTTTAAGTTGGTTATTTGTTTGTAAAGAAAATTGTTTCCATTATAAATAATTGTTTTACATTTTTTAATGTAATGTTTTATGTTCATGTTCATGTTTTATATGATTGGCTACTGCATTTGACTTCTATTTGCTGCAGGTCCTTTATGTTTTCCTAGAAGCTTTACATATCTCCTTAAGTCTGCTGGAGAGCCTAATTCACCCTACGGGCTCTGGATGCGCTGTTAGTAATGTGAAAGATGGCCCTTAGCTGCAGAAAGCCTTTGAACTAAACTGAGAGGTAGCTTTCAGGATTCAAGGAGAGCCCAACAGAGAACTGTAGCAGACAAGATCTTACTGAGCCCATGGGCCAAGATGTGGCTTTGGGATTTCTTTGTTCATCAGTTCCTCTTACTTTTAGAGCTGTTAACAAAAAATTAACTTAACCCTTTCAATACTGCGGGGATATATAAGTCCCAGATAATGTTCAAAAATTACTGGTGCGAAAAGTATTCGCTTTTAAGGTGCTGGGATGGGACTAAACAGTAGTCTGTAGTCAGTACTTTACAACACGTGTTTTGGTTAGCATAACCTAACTAATTCATACTTGGTATACGTTCAGAAGTGTAAGCGTGCTCTTTGTGCATAAAAAAAAAATCTGAAATTGTGTAAACATGTTCTTTTACTTATTTACAACAAATTTAGTTCAATTATACATAAATATCTTCACTGGCCAAAAGTCGTATTGAAAGTGTTAAAAGAAGCTAAAGCCATTACAATGGTTTATTGGACATTAAACTTGACCGATTCTAAACTTCTGTTGTTTCAGGGAATTTCTCTCGCTAAAGAGAAACCAGCTAAAAACTATCATCGGTGTTCTAACAAGACATTGCCTACATAGATATATGATGTTACATCAAGGACAAAAGGACAAGCAAAAAATTGTGAACTTCATTTCTAAACTTAATAAATTACAGATAGCTCAGACAGGAACCATAATATATATTTCCATGAAAAAAGCCGTCTTCCAACCATTTCTGCTCGAATTGCATGGACGAGATACAAGAAGAAAACGTACTTCACCTCTCCTGCACTTTCTTGGATATTAAAAACTTCTTTTCTGATAATCTGGAAGATTTATCCGATAGGACCACTCACAGTCTACTTGCACTTTGCTTTGTTCGCAGCTCAAAGAAATTTGAGTACGACTTTTTGTGGGCCTCTATGGCCAAGTTCACATTTTCTGAAACAATCACCTGCAAACTATTCACCTAACATCGCATTGACTCTATACGCTTCCAAGTAAGTTTTTTGTACATTGATATCAACAGAAAAATTGATTGAAAACTGATTGAAAAGTGTGATTTAAAGCTTTGTTTTTTTTCAGCTGAACAGTTTCTACATAGAACCATTGCTTCGTTGTCATTCAAATCCATTGTTCCCTTACCATCAAAGAAGAACTTTAGGATCATGTAGTGAATCAGAACTTTCTGTGGCTCGGTCGATCCTCATCATCGAAACTATGTTTCCTTAGAAACTTTGTAGGTCAGCATGTCACACCAAAACCGACTATTTATTGTTTAAGCTTCATTGTGTAATCAACTTTGTTGCAGAGTTAGGTTTTCAGGTACTGAATTCTACCATTCTGAGTTATTTTCATCGGTCCCGGTTCACCGGTTTCACCGATTTTAAACGTCTTTCTGTGAAGGCTGGACACTTCCAATGTTTCCTTGTGTCGGTAACTTCGTGGCAGAATTAGGTGTTCAGGTTCTGAATCCCATCTTTCTGCAACGTTTTCGTTAGTTCTCATATTCGAGACTACGTTTCCTTTGAACTTTGTAGGTCTGTGTACAAAATCAGGACAGACTATTGTTTAATTTTAATTGTTTCGTCAACTTCATTGCAGAATTAAGTACTAAATCCCACCATTCTGCGAAGCTTTCATCAGGTCTCACCATCAAGACAGTGTTCTTCTATAAATTTTGAATGTCTTTCTGTCAAGACTGGATAGTTTCTAGTGTTTTCTTGTTTCGTTAACTTCATTGTAGAATTATTTGTTCAGATACTGAATCCAATCATTCTGCTACATTTGCAGCGTTTTGTTGTAATTTTCTTAAAACTTTGTGTTTTTTTTCAAGACTGAATAGTTCCTAGTAGCGTTACGGTATCCATAGGACTAATGGTTCTGGTCTAAATTCAAACTTTCAATGGCATTTGCCTCATTTCTTACCATCAAAACTGAGTTTTTGTTTGAGAAAATTTAGACTTTTTCTGTTGTAAGGTCCATTGTTTCGTAAGAAAGAAGCCCGGCAGGAATTACGTTGGCTTTTCAAACCAGAGACCCTAGGTTCAATTCCCAGCTCGTGTTGGTGAAACACTCGTCAAGAATCGGACATTTGCGTTCTTGGCACGCAATGACACAATCTCCAAGTGTGAAAGGAAAATAGTCAAAAACCGCCGTTCGGATTCTGGGTTAAATTGTAGGTTCACTTTCACCTTCTCAACCAATCCGTTTGAAATGTTGTAACCATGAAATGTTTTGTAACCATGTTAAAAAAACAGTGCTGCATATACAGTTAAAATAGGTGGATATATTGGTATCACAAGAGGCCCATATAGAGGCTTAAGTGTGCCTCATATAGAGACAGGCACTACGACCTACTTCCCTACAAGTAAAGTCCATTCAACAGTTTTTTGTTTTGTGAAAGTTAAGAAATATTCTAAATCAACAGAATTATCACAATGTTTTTCCATTAGCAGTCTTGTATCCAAGTTTTAAGAATCCTATTTCAGGTCAGTTTTGCTGAATAAAAACATCGATTTTGTGCCTATTAGGGGATTCTGTATCTTCTTTTTGATTTGTGTGCCAGAACTTTTATGCACCTTTTGGCCAGATACCCAGACCAGTACAACTCCTAAGGTACTCAGGAGTTATACTGGACTGTATGGTACTCTAGTAGTACTTTCGACACATAAAAGTAATTTTTCAAGGTTTAACCTTTAAAATAAGTAACTCATTTTTATAAACTCTAAACAAAATAATTTGTCCGTCAAGTCCTTTTTACTTTTGCATGTCCAATATGTGCCCGAAAAATGGCTGCAATTTCGATTTGACACAATTTACACTTTCCAATCGTGCTTGATGATTTTTTTAACATGCGCTGCACCACTGCAACGCGGTTGTAGGTAAACAAAGCCGCGAGCATTTTGTGCCATAATTCATGGACGTCAGTAGGCTGGTGCAATGCTTTGCAGCTGCTACGTTCTGTTTATTGTATTTCGTGCGCGTATTTTTTTTTTGAGTATTTTTACTAAACTTTTGATTGCCACTCCTTAACTTTGTGCTGCTACCGATTTGAGGCGCTTCTGCCTGACTGCTTTGACTGCCAATGTCATCAATCATCAACTGTTTTGCACAAGCCGGTTTTCTGTTTTTTCTTTTTGTTTTATTTGAATAATTAAAGAATTGAAGGAAACAAAATGTATCGATTTAGGTCAGTTAGATGAAGAGAAAAATATGGTATCGACATTTTTGAAGCAAAGCAGTGTATCAGCTTGAAATAAGAGAAGCTCTGTTTAGAATACGAACTGACTGCTGCTTCTGTTTGCTTTGCTAAATCATGGGATAGTAGTAATTAGAAGCTGAGGATTGATTCTGTGAAGAGTGCAGCAAAATCGCAAATTATTGTGTGAAAGCTGAGTGCTTTAAGAAGAAGATTGTAAACTCTCTTCTCTGGCCAGTTAGACAAAAGTGCTTTTAGTGATTTAGCGATATCACATTTGATATCTAAATTGATATCTTGTAGTTTTTAGTATAAATTTAAACCGATAAAAGAACAAATCGAGTCTTGGCGCAAAAGTCATTGCACTCTCTGCATTCTTTATTGAAAAAAAATAACAAAATAATCCCTTTGTGCGTCGCTCAGTTGCTCTTTCACTCGCATATAGAATTTTGATTTATGCCACAATCACAATATCGCTCTTACAAATCTGATTTACTGTTTCTGTTCACCATTACCGCAGGCTTTGTAGCCAAAGTCAGCTGTGCTGTCACTGTCCGTTGCAGTTCAAGTCGATTAAAATTTTCGCAAATTGTTGCCGCACTACAATTTTCGTCACAAGCCTCGAACCTTTTGTGTGCCTATCGACAGAGCGCACCACATACTCGTTTAGCGATGTTTATCATTTTAATGAAGCGGCTTTTTGTGGCGCTAGCAAAAAAAATGCCATTGTATGCTATCAGGGCTGTTTTTGTCAATCAACAAAAAAAAAGGAGAAGCACTGAAATCAAAATGCAGCTGGCGAAATGTGAGCGCTTCAACTTTGGCAGCGCGCGCATCTTCGTCGACTATTAACGCCTTCGAGCGTTAGCCCACACACAGTTTATTGACTTTGCTCGAGTCGTTGTCGACTGTTGCCGGCATAATGTCAACAATTTGTTCAAAAATGCTTTGAGCGCGCAACAAACACAAAATAAATTCATCCCCCCCCGAAAAGCAAGTTTAATACAAAACAGCTGGAAATTACCTTCTTTGCTCAACGTCACCATTTCGGTTTTTTATGTGTTTTATTATGTGATATTTTTTTTTTGATGGTGCTGCAGAATATGCATAAACAAAATTTGAGCATTTTTTTGGCGTTTGCTGCGATCTTTAGTTGGTGCTTTTTGTTTGCAACTTTGCCGGTGTGAGAGCGTCTGCGGCATTTGGCGTTGCTTTATGTAATAAGCTCTATCGGCACGTTCCCTCGAATTTTGGCACTTTTAGCAGCTGTTTACTTTGCACAAAGTTGCATGCACACATTTTTTTTGGTTTGTTTGTTTCGCTCGATGGCTCGCTGGCTGGTTGGCTGGTTGGTTTGTTGGTTGGCTGGTTGGTTGGTTGGCGCATGTCGTGTAATGGCGAAATTATGCGTCATTATGGCAAGTTTAATGAAAATTCCAAGTGACAAGGCTTGCCAGAAAATGCATTAAGCGCGCCAACTACGAGCGGCGTGGCAACATAAAATGTTACGAAAACTTCGACACTATGTAAAGCAGCAGATAAAGGCGAGACTTTATTTGAATATGCGCACAGGATAAGCGAGCAGCTATACGTCTTTGTTGCAGTGCAGCGTGGTATGGGGGGGGGAAGGAGTGAGGAGAGAGTAAATGATTCAAAGCGACCATCGTATGCCGAGAGAACATCAGCCAGCGTTGGCGCTGAATAGGTGAAAATAATAGTCGCACGTATTTCGGGGCGTATGAGTGATATTAATTGGATAGCAAGTTTTAAATAATTCCAAGAACATAAAATTCAATATGTTAGTGTGTGATATAAAAACTCTTTGCTAAATAGTTGGCCAAATATGTTTTGTGGCCAGTTAATGGGGTTTTACAAGTTTTTACTTTACCTTTAATTTAATGCAAAATCTGGCAAGTAGAAATTATGCGTGTAGAAAAAGTTTTCCTTTCCAAAAATTACCAACAAATTTTTTTCATTTAAAAAAAAATATTTATATTTATAGATATAAGACAAAATTAAATTTTTGTATTAAAAAAAATATTTATATTATTTTACCAAAAAAATAATATTTAAAAAGCAAGGAATTGTGTGCTTTTTAAAGAATTTAAATTGTTGCTTTTTTACCAGGTTTTTATAAGTATTGATGCAATCTTTAAATTAGATTTATTACTGATGAATTAATCAGATCCTTGGACAGTTATTATCCTCAAATACTAAGAAATCTGACGATTTTGGTTGCTGTAGATGGGCGGATAGAAAAGAGAAGTGAGACATTTTTGCCAGTGATTAACATTGCCGATATTTTACTAACATCCTGTTAGGTTCACACTTTATATGCTTTGCTGATTTTATTCTTGTTACATTTTTACAATTTTAAATACAATAAACAATTGTTTTTTCTATGTTCCTTTTTTAATTTTATGAACAATTTTCAAATACAGTGCCGTCCAAAAAGAAATCACAATTCATTTTTTGCCCCATAACTTGGCTCAAAATGGATTTAGAGGTTTCTTTTTTTTTGTGTGTGGTAGCATACATCTTTTACATACTTTGTGAAAGAAATAACATGGTTACAACTATTAAAAGATAAGTGAAATTAATTTTTAGAAAAATAAGTGAAGTCAACAATTTATATAATGTAGTCAAACTTACATGTTATTTCGATAAAAACTGTATGAAAAATCGATGATAGCCAAAAGAAGGATTAGTATTTTGTTGCGAATTCTTTGGCGTCGATAATAGCCCGACCTCTTTGTGGTATGGACTCGAGAAGCCGGTCAATATAATTTGGATCGATTTTAAGCCATTCTTCGGACATTGATATTCTGAGCTTTTATTGGTTTATAATCGTTTTTCCAGCTCATCTCAGACGTGCTTGATTATGTTCAAGAGAAGCAATTGGCTTGGCCAATCCAAGCGCTGAACTCTTCGACGATGGAACCATGTCTGTACATCCTTTGAGCTATGCTTTGCGTCATTATCGTCTTGAAATCGTCTTGCAAAAGCTAGCATGGTAGTCTCTAGGATATTTATGTACACATGTCTATCCATAATACCTTGAATATGGTACAGAGGCCAGGCTACGAACAGATAAGCCCCCCACACCATACAAGATCCACCACCGTGCTTAAGGTTGGAAGCTGGTATTTGGAGTTGAATCTTGTGTTTTCAGGACGTTGAACCCCTGTTATTCCGTCAGTTCCAAATAGAAGAAACTTGCTCTCATCGCTCCAAATAACGTCTTTCCACTACAATTGACTCCAGTTTAAATGTTCGCGCGCCCACTGCACTCCGGCTTTTCTATTTTTCTCCGAAATATATAGTTTTTTCACGGGTCGTCTACCAAACAGTCCTACAGATCGTAGTCGACACTTTATAGTACCAATCGATGGATTTGTGTTGGTCGGAGACGCAATCTCAGTATCTTGTTGGTAGTAAAAGTCCGAATTAGGAGTTGGTACATAGGGGGCAGCTTCTAGTAGAAGATTCCCTGGCAAGCTCACCAAACACACAGCGAAAGCTTTCTGCTTGTAAATTCTGGCTTGCCTACCGTTTTCGCTGACCTACCGCGATTCCATTAAGACTCGTTTTATTTGACGTTGTTGTAAGTGATCAATATATCATTACCAGTCATCAACTGCTTCAGAATTGGATAGATTTTATTTCTATTCATCAGAATCCATGAGATTCTTTTTTGCAATAACACGTGTGGCACTCACACTTTCAGCTTCATTTTGTATAAAACCTTATGTTTAGACCAGATCTCTTTCAATGTCTCCGCTAAAGCTGCACATATTATAACACCTCTGAGCTTCTTTGTAAGCCGTTAGCAACAAGAGCTTTCGTTCTCTTGTTGCGCGGCAATCCAGGCCTCGGCCTTTTTTCTTTTCTCTTGCTTCGACACTTGATCATCCGACATCAGCGAGGCAGCATCACTTGAGCAGCAAATAAAATACAACAAAGCGCATTCTACATTTTTCTTCTTTTCTCCATTTTTACTCGCGGTTGGTGTTCTGCAGTGTAAGTATCGAGCCAAAATATAATTTTTCTACTTATTGGAATTCGTCTAATCACATTTCGATTTCCCTTTTCTTTAACATCGTGCTGACAACTCCCAACATTTTGGTCCTTCGAGCCGGATATTCGTACCTGCACTCCGGATCTTCGTCCACGCACTTGGGATTTTGTCCATACACTGCTGCTCCGCCTTTACCATACACTGCTGTCTGCACTCCTGCGTTCATCCTCAACATCTTCTGCTATCACAGGTGCGTTGAACCGATTTCTTTATAGTTGATTCATTGAGCATATTGTGTATACTAGTGTATTTTGTTTTACCGGCTGTAAAGTTCGCGTGTTGATTTAATTTTTCTAAAAAAAACAAAAAAAAAACCGAAAATCGCGAGTGTAAAAAAAAAAAAAAGGCTTTTCTTATGTGTCGAAAATACATAAGAAAATAGCAACAACGTTTTTGACTAAATTTGGTGCAGAATTAATTATATACTTTTAGTTCTCTCAGGTTCCGTTAACGAACCAGCTAGTTATATATATATATATATATATACGGTTATATATCTATACATATATACATACATTTACATATCGGTTAACGGAGTCAAACCGCCTTTTATATAAAATACCATTTAGCACCGCGCATATCACGCGACGTGCGTTTTCGCGACTTTGCTTTTTTTTTCTATTTTCTATTGGACGTGCACATCCGTAGTGCAACAACAACCACTAGTGCATACGTACATAGCTGCCAAGCACTAAAAATTGCTGGTACGTACATACGAAAGTAAATGCACAAGTAGGCCTTGCGGAAATAAATTTTTTTTTCATTTCGGCATTCGTTTCTGCATTGTGCACCTTCTACTGAGGTACGAGGTGACACATAAAACTATAAATTTTTGAATTCAATTCTTTGCGTATCCGAAATTATTTGTGCTACCTATTAACTGCATTTACATTTTTGAAGTGCATAAGCGGAATATTGTAACGATACATAATAAAGCAAGCGTTGAGTTAATTTTCTATTGTTTTTCCTTTTTTATATCTCGTGTCGCACATTTTTGACCGTTCTCTTTCACATTGCACCTTTGTTGCGCTAAGGTGAAAAAGTTTGGGCTTCTTCGATTTTACTTTTTTGATTTTGTTTCCTCCTATTCAAATCGAAATGTCGAAACTTGATGATTTCACCCGTGCTTCTGATCGCGTTTTCAAATTTGATATTGCCTTTACGGAAACTCCCTCTAATAGCCATACTAAATTTTCTTTGGAAATTCAAAGCTCCGAGCTAAAGGAGTTGTGGGCTACCGTAAAAGCCCAGTATGAAAAGTGTCAAATTCAATTCGAGTCACAAACTAAACGAAGTGCTGCAGATGATATCGCTGTCGTTGATACGAAATACACCAGCACTTATCGGACTTATGTTTCATGCTTAGCGAAGATTAATGAGAGAATTCATGACTTCGACCTCGCTTCCTCCGGTCTTCGCCATACTTCTACTCTTGATGGTTCTGCCTTTTCAGAGCCTACTTCATCCCATAATATCTCACTTCCGCCTTGTGATATTGAAGTTTTTAAAGGTGACTACACGTCTTGGCCAACTTTCCGCGATTTATTTACAGCCATATATATAAGAAACAGTCGGTTGAGTAATGTCGAAAAATTGTATCACCTCATTCAGAAAACGAGCGGAGAAGCGAGAGAAATAGTTCGAAAGTCCCCTCTTACCAATGAAGGTTTCGAGCTCGCTTGGAATACTTTAAACGAAGCCTTTAATAATAAACGGATTTTGGTTAATGCTCAAATTAAACTTCTTTTCGACTTACCAGCTCTTTCTTCTGAAACTGGTTCTGGGCTTAAGAATTTGCAACGCGGCATTAATAATTGTTTGAATTCGCTAAAATTATACGAGGTTAGTACTTCCGATTGGGATCCAATCATTGTTTATATATGTATGCAGCGTTTACCTCAACGCACTATTGCCTTTTGGGAGCAAGGTGTTAAAGACAAATCTGCTCTACCAAAGTGGTGCGAACTTGATGAGTTTCTTACTACGCGATACCGAACTCTCGAATGCGTCGATGAGTTAAAGACTTCTACTTCCAACAAATCAAATTCGAATAAGCCGGCATCTAGCGAGATTAGCGGCTCTAAACGATTTACTCATACTTTTCACGCGAATATGGTTGATTCAAGCTGTGTGCTTTGCAAGCAACCACACATCTTGCGCAATTGCAAACGTTTTCTTAACATGCAAGTTGGCGAGCGGTTTTCCAGCGTTAAGCGTTTTCAATGTTGTTTAAATTGCCTATCGAAAGGCCATCAGTTAAAGGATTGTAAGAGTGCCTACAATTGTTCCGCGTGTCATCAACGCCATCACACGTTGTTACATCGCGAATTACCGTCTTCTACGAAGACTCAGTCGGGATTACGTCCCACTAACACCACTTCTACTTTTTCTAGAGTGCCTGCGTCGTCCGAGTTACGCTCCACCGCGCCAGGATTTCAACCTTCGGGTGCTTCTTCGGGGCTCCGCTCCAATCAGCCTTCTACTTCTTCCGTAGCTCAAACGAGTGAGCATCATAGCTTCCATCAAAAAATACAGTCCACTACTAATACTTCTTCGAATAGTGATTCTCCGAATCTTGCGTTTCCTCGAAACCAACGTGTACTTTTAGGTACAGCTCAAATCTATATTTGCCATTTGAATACCAATTATTCTGCTAGGGCTTTAATTGATCCAGGATCAGAAGCATCTTTCATTTCGGATCGCCTTCGTAAATTGATTAATTTGCCTACGTTTGCTACACAAGCCAGCATATCTGGGGTTAATCAATCGTTTTCTGCAAGCGCTAATCGACTTAGCTCATTTGTTCTCGGATCACCTACGGATCCAAACGTGAAAATCGAAGCCTTCGCTTTCGTACTTCCGCAAATCACCGGAAATTTGCCATCCTGTACAGTCGATTCAGGACTACGTCATAAACTACCGAACCTTAATTGGGCAGACGGAGACTTTTGGAGGACTTCCGCCATAGACGTACTTATCGGCGCCGACTTGTACCCACAGGTGGTGCTTCATGGACTTCATCGCAAACTACTTGGAAGTCTGACAGCTCAGCAAACCGTTTTCGGATGGACCCTTACTGGCCCCATTCCGGATTCCGAAGTCAGGTGTTTTACAACGAAGGTGGACATCTCAACGGATTCTAGGTTGGACACACTTCTTTCTCGCTTTTGGGAAATTGAGGAACCCCCTAGGAAAAGGATTCTATCGGAAGCTGATCAATGGTGTGAGGACAACTACATGGCTACTACTCGGCGGAATGAAGATGGGAGATACATTGTCTCTCTTCCTTTTAAAGTTAGTTATCCTAACGAATTTTGCTTAGGAGATTCTCGAAATAGTGCTTTACGGCAGTTCCTTCGGAACGAAGCTTCGCTTCTTAAAAAACATGAATTCAAAGTTATATATGACCAGGTCGTTGACGAATACTTGCAGTTATCGCATATGAAGTTAGTCGGTCCTCCTTCAAATCAGAGTTTGGGCACATATTGTTATCTTCCGCATCATGCTGTCATTAAACCAGAAAGTCTTACAACAAAACTTCGTGTTGTTTTTAACGCTTCAAATAAAACTTCCAATGGTAATAGTTTGAATGATGTATTGTACGTCGGTCCGGTGCTACAGTCTGACTTAGTTTTACTTCTCCTAAGATGGAGACTTTTTCGATTTGTTTTCAATAGTGATATTCAAAAAATGTATCGACAAATTCTTGTCGACCCAAGGCATCGTCCTTTTCAACGCATTCTACATCGCTCTTCTACCGATGTGGAAGTTTCGGATTACGAATTACAAACGGTAACTTTTGGTGTCAACTGCGCACCATATCTTGCGATTCGCACTCTCCTTCAACTTGCTGCCGATTCTCAAGTCACTTATCCCCTTGCCGCACATATACTCCGACGATCCATGTATGTTGACGATGTTCTCGCCGGTGCGCATGATTTGCCTTCCGCTATAAAGGCCCGGAATGAACTCATCGACACTTTACATGGTGCTGGATTTTCCTTAAGAAAATGGACTTCAAATCGCAAAGAAATTCTAGTGGACCTTCCGAAAGAGCACCTATTAAAGGAAGACTTCTTAAGCTTTGAAGATTCCAGTTCTACAAAGGCTTTAGGGGTACGTTGGAACGCTTGTACCGACAATTTCTATTTCAAGGTTCCTGCTATTGAGCGAAAGGATTCGCACACCAAAAGAGAACTTCTCTCCATGATTGCCAAATTGTTTGACCCTGTAGGATGGCTTGCACCTGTAGTTATTGTTGCTAAAAATTTAATGCAACTGGTCTGGCTTGAGAATATAGGTTGGGACGACTGTATTTCTAAACCCATTGAACAGAAATGGCAACAGTTTTTAGATGGATATATGGATATAAACCTGATTAAGTTACCGAGATGGGTGAACTATTCTTTACAAGATGAAGTTCAAATTCATGCTTTCTCCGATGCTTCCGAGAAAGCATACGGGGCGGCGATTTTCATACGTATCCGTAAATCATCTACTACTTTCTACTCCCACTTACTTACATCGAAAACAAAAGTAGCTCCTGTCAAAACTGTTTCGTTGCCAAGATTAGAACTATGCGGTGCAGTACTCCTATGTGATATTCTCGATTCACTCCTACCCGAACTTGATATTAAAGTCCACGATGTCTTCTGCTGGACTGATTCAACAATTGTTTTGTCATGGCTTCGAAAAACACCATCTACATGGACTACCTTTGTTGCTAATCGTGTTAGAAAAATTCAAGAGAAACCGTACGCTAGAAATTGGTATCACGTCGATTCAGCTAATAACCCTGCTGATTTATGTAGCCGCGGCCTTACTCCCCAGGCCTTAAGTATGAATTCGTTGTGGTGGCATGGCCCATCCTGGCTTGTTAAGGATAGGTCCGAGTGGCCTTCTTCTAGCCCTACTCATCTTGAAACTTCAATCGAAGCAAAAAAGGTTGCAGTACACAACTTGCTGGTAAATGTTGAGGAAGACATTCTCTCTAGATTTTCGTCATTTTCGAGAGCTCTTCGAGTGGTCTCATATATGCTTCGGTTCTACTATCGCACTCACCGTCCTGCAGAAACTTCTAAGGGCTATACATCCATAGTGTTGTCTAACGCAGAACTCCATAATACCAGAAAATTCTTGACAATTCTCTCTCAGAAAACGCACTTTCAATCTGAATATAGTTGTCTTCTAAGTCAAAAGCCACTTAATTCTAAGAGCGGCATATTGACTCTAAATCCCTTTTTGGATAAAGAACAAGTTATGCGTATTAATGGTCGCTTAGTTAACGCACCCAGTCTTTCCTTTAGTGAACAGCACCCAATTATCCTTCCGTATGGTTCTCAGTTTTCAAAACTTTTAGTTGCTTTTATACATAAAATCACGCTTCACGGTGGCAACTCACTTCTACTTCGATTGCTTCGTCAGGAATATTGGATTCCGAAGGCGAAAAATCTTATTAGCGCTACTATTCATCGATGTAAAACTTGTCTGTTGGATAAGAAACGAAAGGCCTCTCAGATCATGGCCGCTTTACCCCCCGAACGGACTACTCTCGGTCGTGTGTTCTCCATTACTGGTGTCGACTTTGCAGGTCCTTTTGACATAAAGAATTTTACAGGTAGAGCGTGCCTTATAACGAAAGGTTATGTTTGTATTTTTGTATGTTTCTCTACAAAGGCAATCCATTTGGAGGCAGTCAGTGATCTTTCGACACCTGCTTTTCTCGCTGCTTTTATTCGATTCGTTTCTCGTCGTGGTTGCCCAAAAACCATTTTCTCCGATAATGGTACTAACTTTGTCGGTGCTTCTAAAGCTTTCAAAAAGGATTTTGAAGCATTTCTAAAGCAGTTTCGTGATTCATTTTCCAATCACTTTTCTCATCAGCCTGTTGAATGGAATTTTATTCCTGCTGGGTCGCCTCATATGGGTGGCTTATGGGAAGCGGGAGTTAAAAGTTTCAAACTCCATTTTCGTAAAATGGCTCTTCCTCATAAATACACATTCGAGGAACTATCAACAGTTTTATCTCGTATTGAAGCGTGTTTAAATTCTCGACCTATTAGTCCTATGTCAGAAAACCCTGCGGATGTATCTGCTTTGACTCCGGGTCACTTCCTTATTGGGTCTCCACTTCTGGGTCCCCCAGAGCCAATTATTTCTGACATAAGCGCGAGAAATAGATGGGAAAAAATGAAAGCTTTGGGTCAGCAGATCGCCTTCAGATGGAAAGAAGAATATCTTAAAGAAATGCATAGGCGATACAAATGGAAATATCCATCGCGCGATCTTGCGGTTGACGATTTAGTTGTTGTTAGTCAAGAAAATCTTCCCCCTACTTCGTGGCGGTTGGGAAGAATTCTTCGAGTATATCCCGGTAGCGATAAACGCGTCCGCGTCGCCGATATTAAAACCGAACGAGGAATAATTACGCGGTCCATTACGAAATTAATCGTCTTATCTGACTAGCCCTTCCACCATTTTTTAACAAATTTGTTATCCTAATCATAGGTCGCCATGAGTGATAACGCTTCATCGACTCCTCTCGATAACAACAAGAAATGCAGATTATGCCAACGCACTCATCCTCTACGCTTCTGTAAAAAGTTCCTTTCGTCTCGTCCTTTCGCTACGAGTGCTTCCGTTCAACGCGTCACCGTCCTTTTTCCGACGGCCTCCGTCTTCATACGCGTCCGTGCCGCCAGCTGTCCTGCTCGAATCCTTATAGATTCTTGCAACCACACAAGTCGCATCTCGTCGTCAATGGTACGTCAGCTACATCTTCCAGTTTCCAAGGTTGATCTTCATCACTTTTGCCGAGTCACCTTGGTCTCGCGTCATGATTCATCTCAGCGCATCGACGTGCATGCCAAGATCGAACAAACGCTCGCCTTTAAAACTCCTCTGGAAGACATTGACGGGCGAGTAGCGGAACGTTTTTCGAATTTTCGCCTTGCGGATCCTTACTTTTATCGATCCACCGCCGTCTCGCTCATCCTTGGCTCAGAGATCTACCACAAGATCATCCGATCTGGATTAATTTGTAACCCTGGCCAACCTCTGGCACAGGATTCTATTTTTGGATGGGTCCTTTCAGGCCCATGTTAACAAACCTTTTATATGGATCCTTTTTGATCCTGATTTTAGAAAATTACTTACAATCAAACATTTATAATTTGAAATGCTCAATGAATTAACTCTTATATCGGTTATCAACGCCTAGTTATTAAGTTAATATGTATGAATTTGAAATTGAACTGAAATGTATTCCATCAACGAATTATTATTTCTTGTTTTTCGTAATTTTGCAGCGCGAGACACTGCAAGAGTGGCGGCAATGTTTAGACCAGATCTCTTTCAATGTCTCCGCTAAAGCTGCACATATTATAACACCTCTGAGCTTCTTTGTAAGCCGTTAGCAACAAGAGCTTTCGTTCTCTTGTTGCGCGGCAATCCAGGCCTCGGCCTTTTTTCTTTTCTCTTGCTTCGACACTTGATCATCCGACATCAGCGAGGCAGCATCACTTGAGCAGCAAATAAAATACAACAAAGCGCATTCTACATTTTTCTTCTTTTCTCCATTTTTACTCGCGGTTGGTGTTCTGCAGTGTAAGTATCGAGCCAAAATATAATTTTTCTACTTATTGGAATTCGTCTAATCACATTTCGATTTCCCTTTTCTTTAACATCGTGCTGACAACTCCCAACACCTTATTTGAGTGGTTCCAAAAAATTTTTTGCAATTGTATTAACCTTTCCGACAAAAGCGTGACACAAAAATTAATTTCGTTGGCTGTTACAGTCTCAGAATTACATATTCACATTTTCCAGCCAGGTAGCTGGCGTTTTCGCCGTTATCAAAGAAAAATTGGCATATCTTCTCTTAGCTGGTGTTCATCTTTGAGGCGTCTTCAAACAAAGCTGAGCTAAGTAATCATAAAACTGCCTGAGAATTTTTTGGAGTACGAAATATCATCTTTCTAACGTCATCTAATGTAACTCAATCGGGCTTATAAATACAACGCAACATTCAGATTACTAAAACGATCTATTTGAAAATTAGTGGTTTTGTTTTAATAATAACTAATAACTATATTACAATAAATAGTATAACATACTAAATTAATAAATACAAATTTTTATTTCTTTACATAAAAAATTTGTTTGCGTTCCCAATGAATTAAATTATCACTCATACGACCCATTGTCCCAATCTAAATGCAATCAACAAGAGAAACTCAACAACAGCAAAGTGACAACTACAGCAAAATTTGAATAGTTATTTTTGTCACTAAGATGGTCGACGAACGAGAGATAGAGACAAGGGCATCACACACATGTAGCCGAATCTAGCAAACCATCAGCGACGCAGTGTCGTTTTATTTAGTCGTTGCACGTCGTTTTGCGTCTCTTCAGCTAAAATAAGCAAGTAAACAACAACTCAACCAGCAACTACAGCTACCGCGACACGAGCCAACAGCAGCAGCGACAGCAGCACTAAAAGCCGCATAGCAGCGACACTAAAACTAAAGACAACCGTAACAAAAATTGAAGTAAGCAAAGAAAACAGAATAAAGCAAATTTACTTTACGAATTAAACACGAAATGTGCTCACTCTAAATTGGGTCGTTGAGATTTTCGCCGTATGCCGGTGCACTGCAAAAGCGCAAAAATTTATTTTTGTGTTTGTTTAGTAGCAACAAACAAACAAACAAACAAACAGAAAAAAAACTTCATAAACAAACAAACAGCACAAGAAGTGAGAATCCTTTTTTTGCGCGATGGTTGCTTGTGGTAGTAAATATGTATGTCAGTAGGGAGCATATGTGTACGCATATGTATGTTTGTGTGTGTGTGTGAGAGCCGGATATTTTGCGGAGCTGCCATTAAGCATATTGCAGCGTAGCACTTGAAATTAAAGCGACAATTTGACGTGCCAGCAGCAGATGGCATTAGCCCCAAAAAAATGATTCTACAATTTCACAAGCACTGCTGGCCATGAGAGTTCAACTAAACTTGACAGTTTTTAACTTAAAGCTGACTTGAAAAAAATTGGTTAAAACATTTGTTTTATGTTTTGTTTTTGTTATTAAGACGAATAAAAAGGCTGCATTTAACAAAATTATAGGTATATATTTTTATTTTTTATGAGAAGTTTAATTCTTCTAACCCTTATTCTCATACCCAAACTTACTAACGTCGTTTGGCACCCGGGGTACCCGGGTACCCATTTCATTAAATTTTTAAGTTTTCAATATTTTGTTAATTAAAAAGTATTTATAAAATTTTGATATGATTTGTTCGCTTTTCACCTAAATAACGAGGATCCGGAAGGTAAAAAAAAATTTTCATTATTTGTCAGTTTTTTCACGAAAATACATCGCAGTGGGCACCCGGGTACCCGGGTATGAGAATAAGGGTTAAAAAGACGCAAATAAAAAAAAATTTTTGGAGATTTTGTTTTTAACTTTTGATAGCAAATTTCAGTTTTTTTTTAAGATTTAAGAGAAAGTCATATCAGGTATCTGGCTACACGGATGGCCAGCACTAAGTGCTGAGTGTATCTCAGTGAGTGACCAACACTCGGTCGGTTTCTACTTTTCTCTTTAAAATAGAATTTGTTGTGTAAATTTCATCAGCCAAAATCAAATGCTCTTGCTGCCAACATAAGCTGATGACACTGATATCGTTGGCCTCAAGAAAACCAAGCAATGCCGTTTGTTTGTCGTACTCCATCCCAGAAAACGAAGCAAACAGAATCTTCGACCTTCGACCACTGAAGCTGCTTTGGCTAGGGGGGTCTAGGAGGCGGTATACTCAGGTGAACAGTCAACCAAAACTACGTTGGAAGGTCCCAGTAGATAGTAGTAGATTATATTGGATTTACAACTGACGCTAGGAGCAAAACGCGCTTTTTGAGATCCGACCGAAACCGAAACGAATAAACAGTTCTAGCGCCAGTTAAATAAGAATCAAGGTTGCCATAGTTGGTTACATTTTTGTTTTCTTTTTTTTTGTTTTTTCTCGAATGTTTTGGCTCAGGGAACAAAATTTATGCATCACATATTGCTGCGTGTTCGATGTGAACTTCGTTGATTTCTTTTTTTGTTTTTATGAAATTTTCGCCCGACCAAAACAAAATGTTCTTAAATGAAGAAAAGAAGGTGAAACTTTGTTTTTTTTTGTTTTTTGGGTAACAAAATCAGGTTAGCAAATCTTTGGTCGAGTGGCAACCGTGGTAAAAGTTTTTCTTGTTTTAACGTTGCATGACAAATATACAAATAACGACATTAAAAAAATGCAAATCAGTGTCAAAGTTTTGACGAAGGTTCGTAATTAAAGATTAATGTATTTGTATTTCTATATGCTTGTACAATGCTATTTAAAAGTATGCGTTCATTTCACAATAATTCTTCGCACGAACGAATACAAACATGAAACGTGATAATTTAAACATAAAATTTGAACAAATATTTGCGAAACAAAATTCACAATTACCCGACAATAAGTGACTTCGATGTGTGTCTGTGTGTGTGTGTGTGGGGTACACGTGCATGCAAATAATGTCTGCAAGTTCAATTAAAACTGTTTCAAATGCCTATGATTTCACAGTATTTGGCATTGTGATCAACATTGCCTGCCCAACCCACTGTTTAGGTCGGTTGGTTTGGCCCGACAGCTCCTCATCATTAAAACATAAACATGTAGACATATGTATATACAAATTTGTTTCTATGTATGGAACACTGTGCAGCAGCATATGTTTCAGGAGGCGTGGCGCTTATCATTATTAAGTGCATTGTGAGCAACCATTAAAATTTCCATTAACGGACTCAGCAATGAACCAACACACCCACACGCACACACATACACAGACACAACAAAATGAAACAGACCAACGACTGCCATGGCTAAAGTGCCTATGCCGCGCTTCCAGCTATGCATAGAGTACACATACGATACATGTGTGTGTGTGTTTGTGTATGTTTTTAGTATGTTTTTAGGCGCATAATGCAAAATTCACACGGCAATGCAACACGTTCGGTTGACATTTTCGATACATTGCACCGCTTTTGAAAACCAGTCGACGACGGTGTGGCACGACAATTTTGAGGCTGCACGATTTCAAATATTTGCAGCAGCACACAACTATTCCACACAAATAAATATATATACAAATATATACAAATATCTTTTTGTACTTTCATACGCATTCACAGTTATGAAATTGCAGTTTTTGTATGTAAATTGCAGCAATTTTACAAATTTGTTGCTATAATTTTCGGTGCAAATCCAAAAAAAAATTTCAACGAAAATTTTAATTTTTCATTCACAATTCTTGCTTTGCAACAACAATTCGCTGTATAAATTTTCAATTTAATTTCAACATGCATGAGGCAAAGGTGGCAGCTGCACATACGCGTTTTTTTTCGACTTGTGTGAAATGGCTTAAAAGTGCTTTTGGCGTTTGGCAGACCGGCTTATATGTCGACGTCGAGTCCTGAAGTGCAGTGAGTTGTGGCTTTACTGCTGATCGTCGAGACTTTAACTGGGCGATTTTCAATTATTTAACATGGTCAAATGTGCAGAAATTCATAGTTTCATTCACTCATGAATAAATGTTTATATTTATTTTGGCAATATAGGTTTGGTCAAAGCAATTAAAAAAATATACTACATTATGTGTAGAAGAAAAACTAAAAACTTTAAATATTAGAAATCATTGGTAATAATATACTTAAGTGTCAGGAAGTTGTCAAGGAAATTTCAGTTCAATAATAAGCAGCGCAATTAAACACAACTCAGATAGGAACTTAAAACAGGGGCAAAGGCAATGAGGGGTTTTGGGTGTCAGAAAACACATAGCATATAATTATTCAAATTTTTTCAGTTACTTTGCATGGTGTGAACGTTGCCATATTAGCAAAATGGTCTCTACAAAAATAATTACAGCAAATTTTTTTTGTAAAACCGATTTGGTTTTTTGTTAATAGTCCGTTTCAGGCTCAATACAACGGTTTTCACGATCTAAAAGTATGTCTAATGAGTGTTTTAGACTGTTAGCAAGGATGTCCTTCAGTATATCGGCAGGCTTTTTCGTCCTAAATGGCTTTTATTTTCATTGGAAAATGCATTTTTTTTGAAAAGGTGAAAGTCGCACGGTGCTGCATCAGTTAAAAACGGGAAGTGGTTGATAGTTAAAATTCTACTTTTAGTAAAAAAATTCGACTTTTAGTCAAAAAATCAGTCAAAAGTGTCGATCGATGAGATGGCGTTTTTCGATAACCAAGTTAATCAATTAGAATGCAATAAATTTATATTGTTGAGATGTTTAAATCCAATTTAAGTTATTTAATTGAACATTTTAGCTGATCTTTGATAAATTAATTTATTATTATAAATTAAATAAGTCATCATTTATGTCCTGATAATCGTTTTTAAATCTTGTGCACCACTCATGAAGTGTTATTATTCACATTTGATTTAATCAAACTGACGTAATATAAAAGCCTCTGCCTTACTTAAAAAAATACTTGTAAATTACTAAATAAATAAAAAATAAAAATAAATTAATTAGTAAACAAATAAAGTAATAAATAAAATAAAAATTAAGAAACATTAAAATAAAAAACATGAATTTTGTTAATTAATTCATGTTTTTTTAAATTAAAAAAATTAATTAATAAATACATAAATAAATAAAAATATATAAATAATAAATAAATAAATAATTAATTAAATAAATAAATAAATAATTAATTAAATAAATAAATAAACAATTAAATTAATAAACAAATAAATAATTAAATAAATAAATAAATAAAAAAATAAGAAATAGATAAATAAATAAATAAATAAATTAATTATAATTATTAGATTATTAATTAATAAATAAATAAGAAAAAAAAATAAATAAATATAAAAATAAAATATTAAATAAATAATTAAATAAATACAAATAATTAATAAAACAACAAATAAAAAAATGAATTAGTTAATAAAAAATAAAAAAATAAAAAAATTTATTAATTAATAAATAAATATAATAATAAATAAATTAATTAATTGATAAATAAATAAAAAAATTAATAAATCAAGAAATATAAAAAAAAAATAAATACATAAATAAATAAATTATCAATTAATTAATTAATAAAATAATTGAATAAATATCTTTGGTTCAGTAACTACATTCAATAGAAAAGCTGGTGCAGAGATACATCAGTAATGTTGGTTGGTTCAAGTGGCGATGTTACATGCAACTTGAACATCCAATTAGCGCGTTGGCGCCGTTTTGTTACCACTATTCCCGTTAGGTACTTTACGGTATACTGATGTTTTGTCTTCCGGACCCTTTACAGTGTATATCCTATATCCAATCCGTGAGGTTGATGAAAGATAGTAGCGAGTGTATGGTGCACTTTGCTATCTCTTCGAAACTCTGGAATGTTGGTTTTCCCATCGTTTTCCATCTCCTTCTCGACAAGGCCGGATAGGCGCTGGGTTTCACAGGGTTTCCACAGCTGTGACAGCTGGTATTGAAGGGAATCCCCATTTTAGCCGCATGCTCTCCAATGAGCCAGTGACCTGTGATGACTGCCGTTAGTCTCGCCACGTCCCGACGGCCCTTGTTTAAGAGCTCGGCTGTTTTATTCTTGTCGTATGTTGGCCAAAGTGATCTGCTGAATTTATAGGATTCCATCCTCTGCCATCTAGTGTTAGCATTGGCCTTAGTCCTTGGAGAACTCGTTCTTGATAGAGCGTAGTGGGGCGAGAACCGTCAGCGCTTCACTCTCATCAAGAGCGGAGCCTCTTCGAGCCAGTTCATCGGCTCGCTCCTTCCCGGCAATGTTATTGTGCCCCGGCACACATATCAGGGTAACTTTGAGTCGATGAGCTAGCTCTGTGAGGATCTTCCTGCATTCCTGCACTAGTTTTGACGATAAGATCGACGAGTCCAGTGCTTTAATCATGAATAGGCTGTCGGAAAGTAAAGTGATGTGGCTTTTGTAGAATGTATCAGTCAGTGCCATCCTGCATGCTTCCCTAATAGCAAGCATTTCCGCCTGGAAAACACTTGCTGTGTTTGGGAGCCGGTAAGACACACTTAGCTTTAGATGTTCGGAGAAGACTCACGCTTCTACTCCGCATTCCATCTTGGAGCCGTGAGTGTAGATTTTGGTGCCTAAGTTTTTTAAGATGTTTCCCCTCTTCCATTTCAGATGGGAGGGGGTACGGATATCATAGTTTTTCCCAAAAATAATGGTGGGAATTCCCCGAAGATAATGGTGGAATCCGTAGTCGTGGTCAGGCACCTTTGCCTTTTTGATAATAGACTGCCATGGCCTAAGAGTGATAAGGGTTGCGGTTTTCATGATATGCAGATCAATTGGGAGCAGGTGCGTCAGCATGTTCAACGCCCCTGCAGGGCAGCATCTGATTGCTCCCGTGGTTCCAGCACAAGTTGTTCTTTGTAGCCTACCGAGCTTGGTGATGTTGTATTCCCTCCTCAGGGCCTTCCACCTGACCAGAGCTCCGTATGATAGTATTGGAGTATAACCTTCTTGAACATCCATAGCATTAAACTTGGTCCTTCCGATCATTTCCCTACAGGAGTAGAGTGCAAATCCTGCTTTGTTTATTCTTTGCTCAATGTTAAGCTTCCAGTTCAGTTTAGGGTCCAGAAGTACCCCGAGGTATCTGGCACTAGACGAAAGGGATAACGTTGTGTCCCCGAGATGAGGTCGTCTAAAGGTTGCTTTCTTCGTACGGGTCGCAAATAGCATCAGTTCAGGTTTGGTAGGGTTAATGCTTAGTCCACGTGTCGTGCACCAAGCGCTTAATCTATCCAGGCCATCCTGAAGGATTCCGCTAATCACATCAGGACACATCTCTGATGCCATCACAACCACTTCGTCAGCATACGCAACCGTTTTGACTCCTCTCTGGTTGAGTTCTGTTAAAATGTTGTCAGTAATGCTAATACGGAAATTAAATCTTCGGCTTTTTGGCCCTTTTGGATCCTATCCATCGTAACCAGAGTTTTTTTGGAAAACAAAGTATCGTTTTATTTTAATGTCTGTTTGCTTGTAGAGTGTTCAAAGAATTAGCTGGGTAATAGTTTTTTTGTTGAAATGAAGTAAAATACACTTAGCAAAAAATTCGTACATCAATTGTGAACAGCACGCCGCTGTCGCGTTAAATAATGACAAAAACAACAAATGTAATTGCCACTTGTCTGAGCAATTTTCACACACATTGCCGACACACACACTGTTGCATGGTTTCGTTTTATTGAAAACTTTATTTGTATACAAAACGTGTGTAAGTGTTTTTGTTTTTATGAACCCATTAAGTATACACAAATGTATTTTGTCGATTGATTTTACAGCTGCAATAAAGGCAAATGCCAATAAAAGTGCCCAATTAAAAGTCATAAAATTATTTTGTAGCAACAAATCATGAATACCAAAAAAAAATAATAATAAAGAAAAACCAAAAACGAAACAAATAAAAAAAGCACAAATTGTTAAAACAATAAACACTTGAATGGAAAATGGCTTTTCAAATGCTCACTTTGCAAAAACATTAACGAAAGGAAAAATTTAAAAATAAATTAAAAAAAAACAAAACACAAAACACATTAAAATGCCGAGCGGCAAAGAAAGCGCGAGCACTTGAAGATAAATCATAAGCAGAGAATAGCTAAGAAAACAATACAACAAAACCAATGCACTCGATGTTGTCATTTTCTACAACAATAACAACAACAACAAAAACGTGCATGCTTAATGTATCATTTTGTGGCAATGGCCACCCATAAGTTTGTCTGTGCGGCTGTCTGTCTGCTTGGCTTTTTTTTAACATCTGTTTTTGTATTTTTGTATAAATATGTGTGTTTGTATGTATGTGTGGCTTAACGACATAATTTGTTCCAACACCTCATAAAAATTATAACAGGAAAATTGCTTTGCGCCGCAGGCGACCACAAGCACTCACACACACTCACACACACACATGCTTGACGAAGCAAACAAAACTCAATTAATGCGCTTCGTATTAGCGAGAAGAGTGGGTTTATGGATTTTTGGGAAGCGCCAAATTGAAAATCGTAAATCAAAAGTCGCAATTGATTGCATTGGCCGTCGAGCGGCGAATTGTGGAATTTAAATTAATTGATTTTGCGGTGCGCGACGCAAAGCTCTGAACTTGTTGCACAGCTAAGTGGATTTGGCCAGAAGCGCTTTGCGAGAAGCGTTTTATCGAGTGACGCGCCAACACTTTGTGCGCCGGATTTGCGGCCACTGATGCGTTCGAATGGGCAGCGGATGCTTCATGCATGCATGTGGTGTGGTTGTGTCTAGTTGTGAAAAATTTATTGTCGGTGGAAAAGTTGGGCATTTGTTTTTTATTTATGTTGCGCTCTTTTGCCTGGCTGTGGCAACTCCTTTGTGCGGCACCCGGTAAGCGCGTCTGAGTCGGGCAGCAGGTAAGTGTGTTCTCAAGTGTTCATGTGCGAGTGCCGGAGTTGATGTGTCGGTGCAGCAAAATCACCAGCATTGCCACCGCATGTGTTGTAAAGTTTTTCGCAAAAAAAGTTTGCACTGTATGGTTCTTGGCTTTCAGTACGCACACACTCACACATACGAACACAAACACACGCACACAAAAGGGCAACTTTTTCGAAACATCTGTAAGCAGCATAAAGAGGAAAAAAGTTTAAAATAATAATCTGCAAACGTATCTACGAAAAGGCAGCTACAGCAGTCCCACTAAAACTCAGACTCAAACACAGACTCGGTTACCGATTCAGACGATTCGACCCAGACCGTTGTCGGCTAAGCCGCTCAAGCCGCGTTCCAGTGACCAGTGACCACTTTTGCCGCAGTTTCCCGCAGGTGTGCGGCGCATTTGTACGCTTGATTGCGCTGCTCACTTGTGGCCCCGCTGCCTTCAGTCAAGCTGCGCATTCGGTGATTCGGCGCTCAATGATGCCTGCGCCGCTGCTGGTGAACGCGTTCGGGGATTTGCTTTTATTGTTTATTGCTGTGGCACCTTTGGCTTTCGCTTCGGCTTCGGCTTTGGCTTTGGCTCTTTATGGGGTTTTCACTTTGAATAAGTTTTTCGACGGCGCTGTAAACAAAAGCAAAAAAAAACCAAAAGTAACGAAAACACACTGAAACACAACAACAACAACAACAATGTCGATGTTAAAGCCATCGCTTGACAGGCGGCGCAAGGACACGCAACGGCCACACTCGGCCGCCTGCCGAGCAGCGTTAGACCTGCGGCCAAGGTGTGCGCATTAATCCCACGCAAAGTAAATGTTTTTAATTAAAGTTAAAATTAATAAAGTTTCAAGTGGTTTGCTGCGGGCTTGCGTTTTTAATCCCGCGCACATTTTCGCTATCTTTTCTGCATTTCAATATTTATTGGTTAGACTCGTTAAAATTCCACTTTCACTCTGCTATTTTAAATGCTTCTGCGACGCTTTTAACAAATGTCTTTTTTGTTACACTTCCTTAAAGAGAAGTTTGTTTAAAGTCAAAGTATTTCCTGTTCCTTTTGCGCAGCTTTGGTCGCTGCTGCTGCGGCAGCTTTAATATTAAATTGTTGCTGTGTGGCTTACCGAACGGAAACTCGCAAATAAGGTCAACAACATTGGCAGTGCATATTAAAATGCTTGCAGCTCTCATTCTGCAATGCACAGTGCTGCAAATGGCTAAAGAAAAGTGCTGCAAAAATTCAACGCGGCGCACAAAATTCGCCCAAATATGCATCAACTCAATTGCACGTACGCCGCAGATGCAGACAGACAGACCGTACGACCGACAGTTGAACACAGGCATAAATATTACAACACACCAACGAACGCCAGAACGCAGACAGCCAACAGCCAAAGTTAAGCGCCGACTTCGACTTTGACTTCGCTCTCGACGTTGCGCTGCTTACTCGCTGCAAATATCGTCTAAAAGTTGCAACCATTAATTATACGTGTGCTGCAGCAGGAATCTGTCGTCCGCCCCAATCGCAACAAAGCCCAATTCCCCGGCCTGCGCTGCTCGCGTTGCTGCCAAAAGTGAGCGAAAAAATCCACAGCAAAGCAGTAAGAAGGCAATAATTTTAAATGCAACCAAAGAGTCCATTAATTTTTGCGCAAATAGAAGCGGAATGCAATTTGCACCGCCGCGCACAGTCTGCGGCGAGCGTTCAGGGGTGCGGCGCCCAGCTTGCATGGCGTGTTATCGCCGCGTTTGGGTCGTGAAGCGGTGAAGAGTTACTATCGGCAGTTAGTTGAATACTTAGGACGCAAAGGCATTCAAATGGCTGGGCATGAGTTTCGCTCTTTAACTGCTCGTTAAATACCGTTAAAGTGAGCTTATGTCAAATGCATGTGTGTGTGTGTGTGTGTATGAATGTATGTGTGTTGTCGATAGTCAAATGCATTTGCTGTTGCAACCAGAAATAGTGTGAGACACATTTAATTTCCATAAGTACCAAAGTTGTCTCATTCAAGTAAATATTATTTTGGTTTGTACAAAAAGGTTTCGAGTTAAGTTTTTCACATTTGAAGGCATTTTAAGAACAGCAAATTGTTTTATTTTTCTAAGAGAATATATATTTGAAAATGTTATAAATATCACCATGCGACAAAAATTAAAAAATTTGTTCACGCTTGTAAAAATCCATATGGATGTATAACTAGAGATCAAACATGGTAATACTGCGTACGCAGTTTTTCATTTCTACATCCTTTGTCCTTTTAAAAGGACTGCAAAATTTTGAAGGGGATACAAAATCAAAAAAAATTTAAAAAATTCTTAACCTTAATAGAAAATGGCGATATGTACCATATTCTATTAATATGTATGCGCCTATGAAACCGGTAATTATTTTTGAAAAAACGCGTTTATTGTGAGGAAATGATTACAATTTTATTCTTCAAAGTAATGGCCATCGCTAGCTACACATTTTCCCATCTCTCAGGCAATTTATGGATGCCTCGCCAAAAAAATGTTTCGTCTTTTGCCTGAAACCAATCATCAATCCATTTTTTTACTTCTGCGTGAGAATTGAAGCGCCGTTCCGTTAATGCGTGGCCCATCGATGCGAACATGTGATAATCCGAAGGAGCCAAGTCTGGTAAGCCGCATGAGCAAGAGCTTCCCAGTTGTACGATGCAACCAATTCTTTGGTGGCTCTAGTGCGGTGTGGTGGTGCGTTGTAATCGAGGAAAATCACTTTGTGTTGCCTGGCTTCATATTCTGGGCGTTTTTGGCGTATAGCACGGTTCAAATCGGCCAATTGTTGTTGGTAACGTTCACCGTTAACCGTTTCACCAGGTTTTAGAAGGTCATACCATATGACACCACGCTGGTCCCAGAAAACACATAGCATGGCCTTCTTTCCGAAGCGATCTGGCCTTCCGGTCGATTGCGCACTTTCGCCGCGGTTAAAATACGATCTTTTTCGTTTGGGATTCTTGAAATAGACCCACTTTTCATCACCAGTTACGATTCGATGCAAAAACGACTTTCTTTTGTACCGGGCGAGCAGCATTTCATAAGTGGTTTTTCGGTTTTCTTGCTGCCTTTCAGTCAGTTCATGTGGCACCCATCTACCGACCTTTAAAATTTTTCCCATTGCTTTTAAACGTTTTCCGACGGTCCGACGGTCAACACCCAATTGTTCTGCGAGCTGTTCTTGCGTTTGGCCATCATCTTCATCGAGCAATGCTTGCAATTCGGCGTCTTCAAACTTTTTTGGTGGCCGGCCACACTCATCGTTTCTCACATCAAAATCACCACTTTTAAATTTATTGAACCACTCGTTACACTGTGTGCGACCAAGAGCATGCTCGCCGTAAGCTTCCACAAGCATTCGATGTGATTCAGAAGCGTTTTTCTTCAAATGGTAACACAAAATTAACTGTGTCCGCAAATCGTAATTTGTTGGCACGTAATCCGACATTTTCCGGAGCGTCAAACAATGCGTTGTTGGATGAAACTTGACAAATTGTGAACTGAATATTGTTGACATATGACAGAAGAAGTAAACATGACATTTGGTACGGTTCCGAAGTTTATAAATATTCGGGTATTTACCGCTAGACGTCCGGTTTGATAGGCGCATACCTGGTATATTAAATAAAAGAGGAAAGGCTCAAAAATTTAAATACAATTTATTTTTTATCTATTTGTAAAAAGAGGATATAAAAAATGTCCTTTGAAAATAGTAATCCTCTATATCTTGAAAATTTATAAGTGAAAAGTATGTTAAAACCCAAAATCTCCTTGGTCACGTGTCGAAATTTCATTCCAGAATAAACACACATAAACCATACCCGTGTATTTTATTTCTCCCGCTCAGCCGCGATACGCATAAACAGTGATATAGTGGCTTATTTCACAAGTGCGTTGACTTTTTTCAAAATTAGCCCTTTTAAAACATCATAACAGCTAACAAACTCGTACTGCATGATTTTGGATGTGTTTGCTTAGTTCACAGTGAGTGTGATGAAGTGCTTTGAGTAATGCTTGCAAAAGTTTTTTGTCATGAAATTTGAAGGCATAAAAGGCACACAAAAAAAATATTATTAGAAAGTTCGAGGCTTATCAGAAGTCAGTATAGATATCGTTCGAAAGTTAATAATCATAGATATGCTAAACAATATGTTGGTGAGCAGGTTGAGACCAAGAAAAGTGTCTTTTAAACCAAAATGTGTCGAGAATCGCCGTAAAACAAACACGTACTCTAAGTCTAGTTGCGTTTCAAAGCTTTACATGCATTTTTCCCGAAGCCATGCTTTGCAAAATGGTGTGTACCAAGAAGAAGAAGAAGAAGAAACTGCATGAATTTTCAATCGATTAGATTAAAACCCTTAAGAAACCATGTTGCTTTCTCTTTGGAGAGGGTAGGAACTAATTGCACTACTTACATATGCTCCGATTTTTAGAGCCCTAAAGGAGTTCTATATGCTCTCAAATTCTTATGCTCTAGATTTATTTAACTCAGAATATGCTTGCTTATGTCCACTATGAGCTAATTTTCAAAGCACTTTAACCTTAATTCCCCGAATTTTAAAAGTAAACACAGAAGTGAGACTGTCAGGCTTATATGAGCTAAATTACTGAAAACATTTGTTTAAAAAGTACAAAACATTCTAAAATGTAACATTTATACCAGGTATGCGCCTATGAAACCGGTATCTAGCGGTAAATAGCCGAATATTTATAAACTTCGGAACCGTACCAAATGTCATGTTTACTTCTTCTGTCATATGTCAACAATATTCAGTTCACAATTTGTCAAGTTTCATCCAACAACGCATTGTTTGACGCTCCGGAAAATGTCGGATTACGTGCCTACAGATTACGATTTGCGGACACAGTTAATTTTGTGTTACCATTTGAAGAAAAACGCTTCTGAATCGCATCGAATGCTTGTGGAAGCTAACGGCGAGCATGCTCTTGGTCGCACACAGTGTAACGAGTGGTTCAATAAATTTAAAAGTGGTGATTTTGATGTGAGAAACGAGGAGCGTGGCCGGCCACCAAAAAAGTTTGAAGACGCCGAATTGCAAGCATTGCTCGATGAAGATGATGGCCAAACGCAAGAACAGCTCGCAGAACAATTGGGTGTTGACCGTCGGACCGTCGGAAAACGTTTAAAAGCAATGGGAAACATTTTAAAGGTTTTTTCAAAAATAGTTTTTTCATGCGCCGGTTTCATAGGCGCATCATTTCATAGGACCTTGTAAATGCAATATAATTCTATCATTCCATTAGAGGATTACAGAAAATAATGGATTCGAAAATCTTTTGGATTTTTCACCATTTGATATCTTTAGTGAGGTTCACTTCAATTAGGATTAAAAATTTTTTACATTTCCAAAAAATTACCTCCAAGTTGTTAACTTTTCGTTGATATTGTAGTGTACGTCTTCAGGCCTTGAAAAGTCTTCTATGCACTTCTAAAGTTTTCAACAGCTCTTAGTAGAACGAAACTACTACAATCTCTTCAACTTTAAAGATGAAAATGTCTGGTTCGGCAATAGAAACCGCTAGTAGCGTTATTAATAACGAAACTTCTGCCTTCTGATTTTGAATGTTCTTATCAAACACCAACAACTAATCCACCTACATATGAGTATTCCACAGAGTATTGATTAACGGCGGCTTTCTGCAGCCCACAACGCCGACACGAGATACTCCATCTCGTTCGCTCGTCGCTTTCCCATTCGCCACTAAGTAAGTGTCGATAAATTGTTGTAACTAGCTTAATGCGCTTTTAGTGTATCGCTCACATTGGTCGCATTGTAATTATTTGCCTGCGCAGCGCGGTAAACGCATTTCCCCGTGGAGCTTGGCGTGTCGGAACTGTGCGCATATTGGAAATTGCATCGAAATGTTTCGCGTCGCGTAAAAACACTGAACAAAATAATAATAATAAGAAAATAATAAAAAAAATATAAAAAAATAAAACTTAAAAGCTACATACAAAAGCGGCGGAAGAAATAAAAAAAACAAGAGGCGTTAGCTGCACAACGACGCAGCACAGCATTCCAATTAAAAGTGCGCCGCAATGCAACATAACGAGACGTGGCACAGCGGAGTTGGCAAAGTTTAATCTTCCGCTGCAGCATTGCCAGCCAAGTTCAGCGCTGCCTTTAGCGCCGTCGCTGTATGCTTTTTGTGCTTGTTGCACTTTAGCACGCGCTCGCTGGTGCCGGCGAATATGCACGCCAAATGGTACGAAAAGCGATAAAACTTAAATATGAAAATACGCAAAAGGTAAAGCGCGCGCCGAACCGAGCGGCAGCGGTAGCGCTACCGACAGAACGTGAAACGAAATTCGCATAAAAACGCAGTCGAAGAAAAAAAGGCTAGACTCGAAATTGTGCGGCAACAACGCACTTGAGCGGCACCTGAACAGCAGCAGCAGCGGCAGCAACAACAATAACAAAAGTAACAGCAACAGGGGCTGGCGTTGGCTGGTGAAGAGCAGAACAGCAACTGAAGTGGTTAGCGTAAATGTTGCAGTGTTGCCACACACCTTGCACTTCCGGTTGCGGTTGTCTGCACACACACACACACACATACAGACGCACTCGGATGAATGCATGCGCATATATAGGTGACTGTGCTCTCGTAGATAATGTGTGTTTGTGTTATATGTGTGTGTGCGTTTGTGTATGAGTTTGTTGCCATCGTATTCCCCACAGCCGCTGCACCACCGGGACCCTCGTTGCCTGAGCTGCTGTGAAATTTTGCAAAATTAATTTTTTTTGCGCGTTTTTTCATCTCACTCTCTTGGCGCGAAAAATACAACATTTTATTCATGTAATTCACTTTGTCAAAATCAAAAAGTTTTAAGTAGCAAATGTTGCATACTGCATTCGACATGCAACGCTGACTGTCTGCACGACCTGGCTGCTGTGCTCTCTGACCTCGGCGAACGCCTGGCATCGCCAGGTCGACAGGCGGCGGCGTTGCGCGCGTGCCAACATTATTGCGTCCATTAACCCCGTCGTGTTGCCTAACCATAATTTTGCCAATACTGCGTTCTCGGCTAACTTCAAACGGCAACCTAGCATTTTTCCTGCCTCCTTTTGGTCAACTATTTTGCTCACGTTTCTTTTACGCTTTTTGGCGCACTCTTTGGCACATTTTTTTTTCTTTTTTTGAATCACAAAGCAAAATAAATGAGCTGGGCGATAGTGTGGCTGCCTCCCGGTCAACACTTTTTGTTAGCGTCGTTGCTTTTCGGACATTTTTTGGCTGCAATGGCCGCAGCTGGCTTTGTTGTTGTTGCTGATGCTGCTGCAACATTGCCGAAAGTCCAATGATGCGGCATATTTGCAATAACCAAATGGATGCAGCTTCACTGCGCAGACGCTCTTCCGGTGTTTTCCTGGTTGTACGCTTCCGGCTTGTGTCACCGAAATGACCGGCACACGTTGCTGCAGCTGCACAACGACCCACCAGTCGTTCACTTGTTCTTGCCGCTGCCAAACACAGTGGCTGCTGGCTTCTTGTTGTCTTCTTGAACACATTTTTTAATATACAAATAGTAATTACAACAAACTTAATTGTCTTAATTGTCTTAATAATCATCATCATCATCATTATCTACCACCTTATCTACTACCACCATTACTATCATCATCATTATTTCATCATCATCATCAACAAAATTGAATTAAAAGTTTTTTAATTTTATGACTAAAGTTGCCAAGTTCTCTATTGAACCCGGAGAATCAGTTAATTTTAGGCGAGTTTTTAGACTCGCCGGATCAGTGGCGGATTCAGAGAGGTTTTGGGGCATTGAAACCCCCTTATCCATGCTAGGAGTAGTGTAGTTTGTTAGGTTCGATGATCGTAAGAGCAATGTGGACAGCTTCAGCCATATGCTATGGTATCTGATATCTTTGAATACATCTTTGAATAAACATACATATATGAGTTGATTTGCCTCTTATATTCCAAGAAGATTTAATGCCTCTGTTTGTTCCAGTTATTCAGTTAGTTAATCTTTAAATTTAAACAATTTCAACACAGTTTCATATATGATTTTCATGGACAAAGTTCAAATAACTGTCAAGGCACAGACATTTTTAACCCTAATCCGTCGTTCGGGTGATTTTTCACCCATTTTCAACTTTGAGATGCTATAACTTTCCTATATATTTATCAAAATGATTAAGGTTTCTTGTATTTGTAGCAAACCAATATAAGTTTTAGAATTTATCTACAACATATTGATTATTTGATTATAACGGTGATTACAAAAAAAGTTACGTGGGCGACGTTCGGGTTTTCACCCATATACAAATTGTATAGAAATCCAACGCAACACATACAGAAAATGCCATAAGATTACGTCTGTGGATTGGAAGTTTTGAACTGCTTTTATAGGCAAAACCTTTTTATGGATCAATGGGCCTCCTGAGCTCAACGGAAAAGTAGGAGCCAATTATTTTATTTCAACTAAAGTTGGTATAACTCGTTATGCTTGAAGTCGTGTGTCAGTAATAAAAGATGCTAATGAAGACCAATGTTAAAGATATTAACTGACAAAACTAATGTTGAAGGTTTGCGAGTTTTGGGCAGTGCATGGATCAGCGTTGGTGATATTCAGGCATAGTTTGGTATTTCAATTTTGAGTGGTGTTTATAAGTCGAATGGAGAATCTCTTGATAATCTGTAGAGTTACACAACAGGCAGACCAATTTTTCGTTCTATCGGTGACAAAACCATTCGCCAAGAATGTAACGATTGTAATCAAGAATGAAGCTCGTTAACACCCATAAGAGATATATGAGAAACGTGGGTTTAGCGACAACTGCTATGTACGTCCTATGAAAAGGGCACACTAAGTTAACAAGAGGAAGATGCCCCTTTGAGCACTTTTCATCATAACCAGGATATGTGGGTGACAAAAAATTACCCGAAATTATATCGTTTTACAATAAGTCAAAAGCAGTAGTTGACACTTAAGACCAATTGATTGTTCACTAACTATACCGTCAAGCGAAAAACTAATCGCTCTCGATTCCATCTGGATCGCTTGTACAAAAAGTACAAGCGGCGAATTTTTCTTGAAGACTTAGATTTTAGTTTAGTAAAGTTAAAGATTTTGCGTAGAGCAACGTAAGCGAAAGGAAAATCTTCATGCTGACTTCTTATCTCAATACAGCAATTTTTGCAAACCTTGTCAGAAAATCAGAGCGTAAAAAAGTAAAAGAATTATTGGAACACGGCGCCAATTTGATATCAAAAACGATCAAGAGACATATTCTGCTTGCAATTACTGAAAAAAGTATACTTGTGGTGAACACAAAGTTTTAGTTAACTACTGCCATTCCTTGCCCCCTTTCCCCATCCGATTGAAATGAGTGCTGTAACATATGTTCGAAAAACAGTATTACATACACATTTAAAAACGGGTGAAATTTGTGGTATATCACAACGGGTCTCATAATATGCCTCCGAGTCTCTTACCGAGGCATCCATAATAACCTAACCTAACCTAGTTGCCCTCATTGCAAAAAAATATAGAAAAATTTTTCAACTTATTTATCTGTATGATAACAAAGATAATAAAGATTAAAGATAACAAATTATTTTTTATTATAATTGGTCAAAAAATTCATTAAAACAATGCAAAGTACCATATGGGTGAAATATCACCCGAACATCTTATGTGTGAGTTTTTTTGAACGTCGGATGAGGGTTAAGATAATTAATGCAAATGCGAATAGGACCAATTCGATTCAGTTTTGACTTGTTTTTGGCCTTTAACTCATTGCTGCCGGGTATCAGTTTCGCCCATATGATTTTGATAAAATTTCATAAACGACCTGTAATTGACCCAAAATGATTCCAAACAAAATTTCAGCTTTCTATCTCTGCACGTTGAGATATTCACTGGGTATTTTGTACCCATTAGGCAGCAATGGTAGCTTTTTTCCATACTTTTAGCTAAACACGTGAACAAAAGAAGAATTGTTTACAGGTGAATTAGGAGGCAGATTTTTGTGAGGATCTGGGGCCACTACGTTTCACCACATTTTCCACTTCCGGAAAATTCACAATTTTTCGAGTCTGGTAACTCTAGCTAGATGGCGGAATTTTAGAGTGACCTCCAAAAGACTAAGGAAGTTCCATCTTCACCCCAGCCATCCCTATCAATGATTTTGAGATATCTCTACCACGAACTTTTTTGTGATTTTTTTAAAAAGTCAGTTTTCATGGGTAAAATTTTACACATTAGGCAGCAATGGGTTAAGTTAAGTTTAAAGCTTTGGTGCATTAAGTGAAATATAGTAGAATGTTTTGGTAATTATTTTCGAGCACATTTATTCTTCTGTTTCAAAGGGTTTGTTGGCCTTTTAAGACAAAAAGGCCGAATTAACCCATAAAAACAGTCGCTAGAGGGTAAAAATGTTTCACAAAAATTTTTATCGTAGTATTTTACATCAAATTTTTGAACACTTCATATATCTAAAGTGTTAGATCGCATGGTTTTCGAATGCCAGTTCACCATAAAAATGAGCAAAACGGTTGAAACTTTAACCAAAATCTAAAATCAACAATTTATAATTAAAAAAAAACGTTCATGAATTGAAATCTTTTTCGCAGTTTTGAAAACCATACAAAATCATAAAACTTTTCATATTTTTGAATTTTTTGCAGTGATTTTGTTATTGATTCTGCAAAGAAATCTGCGGATAGCGCTTTCATTTCCACTTTGATTTTTCGAATTTATTTTCTTCTTTTTCTATTTTAACTTATTCAGTCTTACTTCTCTTTTTGTTCTCTCCTTCCTTTATAAAAGTTTTTTTCTTGTCAGATTTCTGTTCATTCTTTTCAAACTTCTTTGCTGTTTCTTTTCTACATTTTCTGCATCTATCAGGTGTACAACTTTGCTTCCGCCGTTTTCCGATAGGTGGCTGTACCGGCTGAGGCTGGTTGAAATACATAGATGGTAATGCCTTTAAAGTGAGTGTGGACAGTGCCTAACGAATTGTCATCGCCGTTTCAGTGACAGTTGTTCTTGTTTTCGTATTATTCACGCTCGCCCGTTTATGTGCCCAATTCTCGCCATTTGCGGGAAGTTTTACTTTTCTGTTACAATTCGAAAAAAATGCAGCTGAAGCGCATCGAATGCTCTCAGAAACTTACGGTGATTCTGCTCTGAGTGAAAGAACGTGTCGGGAGTGGTTTCAACGTTTTAAAAATGGAAGAGCGACATGACAAAGTCATCCTCCAACACGACAATGCTCGGCCTCACGTCGCAAAAGTGGTCAAAAAGTACCTGGAAACGTTGAAATGGGAAGTCTTGCCCCACCCGCCGTATTCCCCAGATGTCGCCCCTTCTGACTTCCACCTATTCCGTTCGATGGCACACGGCCTGGCAGATCAACATTTTCAATCCCTCGAAGAATTGGAAAAATGGATTGCTTCATGGATAGCGTCAAAAGAGGACTCCTTTTTTCGAGCCGGGATCCGAAAATTGCCGGAAAGATGGGAGAAAGTTGTCGCTAGCGACGGACAATACTTTGAATAATACATCTGTAAGCACTTTTTCGCAATAAAGCTTTTAATTTTGGAAAAAAAACGGCGGAAGCAAAGTTGTACACATGATAGTTTCTTTGCCTTTTTCCACTTCTTCTTGCTGTTTGTGTCCTTTACCAATATTTTTCCCCATTATTAGATTTTTTCTTCTTCTTCCTTTTCTACATCTGCTTTAATTATACTTTCTTCTTGTCAGATTCCTGCTCAAACTCTTCCAAGTTATTTGCCTTTTTTCTTCATATTCTGCATCTCCTCTCTCTGTCCTTATTCCTTTTTTCCAGTTCTTTACGTCCCATTATTAGATTAGATTTTTCTTCTTCTTTCTTTTTTGCCAGATTTCTGCTCCTTTTCTGCTCATTTTCTTCCAATTCCTTTGCCTTTTTTCTTTTTCTTAATTTTCTACATCTACTGTCTTCGTTTTTTACCATGTTTCTTTTTTTTCTATTATTTTTCTATATGTACTTTCACATTTTGTTTCCTCTCCCTACTTTTTTTCCACTATTTAAATATTTTTTAGTAGGTTTTTGCTCATTTTCCTCCCATTTCTCGTAGTCCTACTTTTTCTACTTGTTTTTTTCTTTCTTTTTCTATATCTACTTTCTTTGCCTTTTATCCTCTCTTTTTCTTTCTTTTTCTGTATCTACTTTCTTTGCCTTTTATCCTCTTTTTTTGTATCTGTTCTCTCTGTTTTTCCTTCCCTTTTATCTATCAAATCTATCACATTTTTTTTCCTCTCCCTACTCTCTCTTTTCACTATGTAAATCTTTCTTCTTATTAGGTTTCTGCCAATTTTCCTCCCGCTTCTCGTGGTCCTTTTTTTCTACACTTCTAGTTCTTTCCATTTTCTTTTCTTTTTCTTTTTCTTTTTCTTTTTCTTTTTCTTTAGTTTCTATATCTATTTTCTTTGCCTTCTATCCTTTCTACTCCCCCTGCACTTCCTTCTCTTTTATCTACATCTTTCTTCTTATCAGGTTTCTGCTCATAGCCCCCAATTTTTCAAATTTTCTTTTTCTTCTCTTTCTCAATTTTTATTTCCGTGTCTATATTCCTCTATCTGTTATTTCTTAATTTTTATCAACACCTTTCTTTTTATCAGATTTCTGCTCATTTTGCCTCCGCTTCCCGTTCTCCTCTGCTCTTCTTTTATATCTTCAAATGCTTGCAACTTTTGTTGTTTTATATTGCACTGTTTTTACTGTTGACGTTGTTGTGGTTGTTGTTTTTGTTTATGGTATTTTCATTGCAGCTGTTGGTCGCGTGACTTTACTGCTTCGGTTGCGCTAAGTTTGGCTGTGTTATTGTCGATTTTGCCGCATGGATTTAAACGTCTGCTGCTGAAGATGGAGAGCACGTGCGATGGAAGAGCTTTTTTTGTTTGCCCTCAGAACTTTCTAGAGCGGATGCAGAGCTTTTGGAGCGTGGCTGCAAAGTGTTGCTAATGAGCGCAATTTGCCATTCGAATAGGACAAGAGTGAACAAAAGGGGAAGAGGGGAATTTGAATAATTGAAAAGGTATTGAGCTCGTATACTTTCTATCAGTTGTTAAGTAGTTAAAAAGGAATGCAAATAATTTTTTAAAATTATATAAAAATTATTAAAATATTAATTATAAAAAATATTTCAAAGTTTTGAAGTTATAAGAAATATTTGTTAAAGTTTCACTAGTTTTGTTTAAACAATAAAAAATCATATTAACTCTAGTGTGTGTGCTGAAAAATCGCCCTTACCCGTGTGATGAGGTACCCAAGACCCCAGTACGAATTGTATGAAAAATTCTAACTGTTTGTTCGCAATGTACGAGCTTCTGCCGTTTCTGCTTAGTTTTAAAGCTCTCAGTAATCTCAGTAATATAAAAGTTTTATGATTCGATAAAAAAGTGATTTAGCTACCCGGGTACACACACATAAGGGTTAAATTATTTACAAGTCATACAAGTCATTTTAATAAATATATTTTTAATCATTAAAAAATTATGAAAATTTAAAAAATTAATATTTAAACATTTAGATTCAGATTTGAAAAACATAAAAAATAAAAAAAATAGTTTAAATAATTTTTATAAATTATACCAAAAACATTATAATTACAATAAAAAAATATTTTAAATTTTGTTTGTTGTATTAAACATTTTTTTTTATAGAAGCAGTAGTTTTAATTTAAATAATCCAAAAAATTAATAGAAAAAATACGAAAATTTGAAAAAGAATAAATTTTGCATTTTATTCAAATATTAAAATTAAAAGAAATTTTTTGACATTAAGATTCAATAAATTTTGTACGTTTTACAAAGGAATACAATATTGGAATATTTCAAAAAATGATACTAAAATTATATAAAATATATATACATATATGTATATATGTATAAAAATAATTAAATATTAAATTTTTGAAAATTTTAGTAATTTTGAAAAATATTAGGAATACAAAATAAGAAAACAAAAGAAAAATAATTAAAAAAAATATATAAAATTATTAAAAAAATACTAATAATTTTGTATGTTATACTATATATTTTTGAATTTTTTTTTTAATTTTTTGGTTTAAACAAATAAAAAACATATATAAGAAATTAAAAAAATTAAGAAAGTTATTAAAAAACAATTTTATTATTATTTTATATTTTAAAAATATAAAATCTATCAACAATAAAATAAATAGTTTTACATTTAAATTCATAACAATTTATATGTTCTAAAATATTTTTGAAAATTTTAGTGTTTTTTTAAGATTTAAGTTCAAGAAATTACAGAAGCTAAATACAAAAGAAGAAAAAAAGAAAAAAATACAAGATTTTCAAAATAATGAAATTGAACATTTCAGTGCTTTACTTTACTTTACTTTACAACACATATTATTTGATTTTTTAAAATTTAAAAAATTGTAAAGAATCTTCATTAACTATCCTTCATAAATAATTAACTGTTAAAATGTTGAATTTAAAAATATTTTTCAAAAGTTATGCTCAACAAAATTCCCACTTGAGCGCGTTTCCTGCACAGAGAATAACTCACAAAGAGACTTTCGGCGCTTTTTCAACAACTTCCAATAACTATTAAAAGTTTTTGCTGCATTCGGACGCTCTGGCTGCGCGCACATTTTTGCCCTGAAAATCCAGACCTACATCAACAAAGCGCAAAACTATGCCAACCTCATTTGCAGACAAGACGCGCACAATAACAACTACTACATTTTGTCTGCAAAGCTCCCGAAATTCCAGGAGCAGCTGGAAAATTGTGTCAAGCCGCATGCTGGCACAGAAAAAGGAAGAAGCAGCACAGCGCATTCAAATACACACACACACACACACACACACCGACACATAAACACGTACATCAACTCGCCAGTATACAAAACAGGAAGTGCTGCATTAATACACACACACACACAGTGAAGAGAAATGACAGCAAATCTGCAGTCAAGTGGCTGCCATCTGTGTGCTGCTCGTGCGAATGAATTTTCAAAAATTAAAAAGCGCCACACCAAACAACAACCAAACCGCAATACAACACAAACAAAATCGGAACGCGTTCAACAAACAATAGCAACAACAGCAATAACAACTTAACAAAAAAACTACAATGCAAGCATAAAGTAGCAAGCAAAGTGAAAACGACTGCATGTAGTGGCGGCGGTAATAACCGCAGCGGTGGCGGCGACACTAACGGAGGCACAGGTGGAGGCGAAAAGCCGCACAAACTCGAAAACAAAAAACAACAAAAACAAAAATGAAAGCGCTTGTAGCTGACGCTGAAGCGGCGTGCAGCGTGCAGCATGCAGCATGCAGCACCAGTTAACCTCAATACAGACTTAATTGACGTATTCATTTTGTCGTCATCACGATTGCATCACAATCACCAGCGTCGGCGTCTTCTTCGTTGCTGTCGCTGTCGGTGTCGTCGTTAACCGAAAAAGAAATCAGCGCTGCTGCAATGCGTCGCTGTTGTTGCTGCAGCTGCAACTACGTAATTGCATGCAGCGTCAGCGCCAGCAACGGATGCACACAACACGCAAAACTACTCCAATTTTCCATTTGCAGCCGGAAAAATGCGACCATTGACGTTTGGCTTCTCTTTCGGCACACACACACAAACTGCGCGTGTGTGTGTGTGTGTTCTGTGTATATGTGTTGGCCGCTGGTGCAGCTGCAGTACCGGCAGCCGCTGTTTTGGCTACTTTGGCTTTGGCAGCCAACCAAACCACCAGCGCTGCCACCCCGCGCCAATTTCGATTGCCCACCAACAACCACAGCAACAACAACAACAAACACTCGTGCCGCGCCGCCGTCTGCCTTTGTTATGGTGGCGCACGGAGGTGCTTGGCTCAACGGTATGGCGTAATTTCTGCACAACCAGCGCAACATCAGATACACAAACACAAACACACGCACACACACACAGACGCACCTCAGGGCGACATACCGCTTAAGTGCATTACGAGTAGCCAGTGGCTTTCGTACAATATCTGACGACGCGATATTGGTTATTGCAAGCATGCCCCCAATAGATATCCTAGCGCGAGAACTCAATCGCATATACACAGCGGGTGCTAGGGCATCGAAAGCGGACGAAAGGCGGTGCAGCGTAAATGAATGGCAACAAAGGTGGAACACATCGGAGAAGGGAAGATGGACGTTTGCCCTGATCCCTCACATTGAGGTCTGGATCAACCGCAAACACGGAGAGGTAGATTTTTATCTCACGCAGCTGCTAAGCGGGCATGGATGCTTTAAGCAATACCTTCACCGCTTCAAACATGAGGACGATCCTTTCTGCCCTCAGTGCCCCAATGAAATCGAAGACGTTCAGCATGTCCTGCTATGCTGCCCACGCTTCGCTAACGAGAGAGGCTCTATCGCGGAAGTCTTCGGTGAAGCCCCAACGACAACCAACCTTGTGCCCCAAATGTGCGATTCACCCGGAAAATGGGAAGTTGTACAAACGGCGGCAGCACGGATCATGACGGCACTCCGGTGGATTGAGCGCCAACGCGCTGCGCGACGACGCGAAATCTTGGGCTCAGTGGCCCAACCCCATAACGAACAGTAACGGACTTGACAGACCAACAACAGACGATTGAGCTTTAATGCTCAGACGGCCTCCCGACGAAATACTTAGCGGTAGTTCCGGGAGGAACTTTCCGTCGGACAAGGGGAGATGTTTAGCGGGTTAAAGTCTCGCACTGACCTCGGCTTTTGATGCTTTTACTCCTCGTTAAAAAAAAAAAAAAAAAAAAAAAAAAAAAACACACAGACGCACGCGCACGCAAAAGCCGCCACAGCTGCAGGAAAAGTGCACAATGGCCCAAGTACGGAGTACTAGGTGCACGCGTTCGGTGTTAATGCCTTCTGCACACACGGGTTTTGCTCGTTGGCTCGCACGTGAGCGCTTGGAAAACACCAAAACGCAGAGCACGTATTCGCCCCGTGCGCTCAGCGCCAAGCCGAAGTGCACTCTTCCCCGTGAATGAGTGCCCGAAAGAGGAACGAAAGTTTGGCAACAGCATTCCGGCTCCGAACAGAGTTTCGCTTAGTGCTGTTAACATTTTATGTTAAAGGTTAATTTATTTTGTTTATTGGACTGGCAAGTATTTTCAGGATCAATTAGCAGTGAAATGGCCAGCGTTTTGTGTGGACATAACATATCGTTTGGCAGTTGAATAGCTCATAATGTGCGTGGAGTGAGATTAGCATGAAAGAGGAAAAAAGTTCTTATTTATAGCTGACTTTGAGTTAGCAAAGGACTGCAACAAAATCAAAACAACTGATGCTGATGCTACCGTCTTCCTTGTCAATGATGTTGAGTTAGAGTCAAATCTGATTTAATCTAATCATGTAAAATTTTCAGGTCTAATAATGGCAAGAGTAAGGTGATTATTATACTAAAGCTTAACGCCTTTTTTCTTTTGTTACCATAAGGCAGCGGAGCTTTCTATGGTTCAAAACAATTTTTGGTCTTTAGCATTGTTTGAATAAGTATTTTGGAATACGTAAAAAAGAAAAACAGTAAACAGTTTATAAATAAAATGGTGATTAGTGAAAATAAATTAATTATTATTAACCCTTTCTGGAAATTTGTACGATATATCATACAAAATTGATGAAGCTGTAATTTTCAACCAAAATGATTTTTCTGGAATTTTTTTGTATGTTATTGCTAAAATGTTCAATAAGAGTCAATATTTTTAAGGAAAAAATTGTATTTCAAGAAATGTGGAAATTGACCGGAAAGGGTTAATAAAATTGCTTAATTCAATGAAATATTAATGAAGTTAATTAAATTAATATCTCAATTAATTTTTCAATTATGTTTCATATTAAATCGCTCAAACAAAGTCATCGCAAAATTCAAAAGGAAAATAACTGCGCACATTCGGGTTAAAACAGAAAAGTATACATTTTTTTCTAAGCTATCTGTTTCCATGGTGATTTCTAGACAACAGCAGAATTTTTAACTCTTATTTTTAACTTAACTTCAAACAAATTTTTTAATTAATTGTGACTAAGTTTGATGAATACAATTAAATTCATTAATAGTAATAAAATTGCTAAAAATGAATGAAATATTAATGAAATTAATAAAATTAATAGAATAAAATGAACAGAATAAAACAAAAGAATGAGATTAATTTAGTGCTTGAAATTAATTAAATTAATGAAATGAATGAAATTATAGAAATGATTGAAATGAATGAAATGAATGAAATTATAGAATTATAGAAAATGATTGAAATGAATGAAATGAATGAAATGAATGAAATGAATGAAATGAATGAAATGAATGAAATGAATGAAATGAATGAAATGAATGAAATGAATGAAATGAATGAAATGAATGAAATGAATGAAATGAATGAAATGAATGAAATGAATGAAATGAATGAAATGAATGAAATGAATGAAATGAATGAAATGAATGAAATGAATGAAATGAATGAAATGAATGAAATGAATGAAATGAATGAAATGAATTAAATGAATGAAATGAATGAAATGAATTAAATGAATGAAATGAATGAAATGAATGAAATGAATTAAATGAATGAAATGAATGAAAAGAATGAAGTGGATGAAATGAATGAAATGAATTAAATGAATTAAATGAATTAAATGAATTAAATGAATCAAATGAACCAAATGAATGAAAAGAACTAAATTAATGAATGAAATAAATAAGATGAATGAAATAAATGTAAAAAATATGAAGCAAAACTAAATGTATGAAATTAATAAAATATGTAAATTTTATTAAAAAATTAATTAAGAAATGAATGAAATGTTATTATATAAATAAATTAAATTAATGAAATCAGATCAAATTAATTATATAATTTAGTGAACTCACTTAAAAAAATTAATGAAATTAAATGAATAAATGAATTACGTCCCTAGTGGCAAAAAAAAAACTGGGACACCCAGTTTTCAGAAGTTCCTCTTGAGGCAAATATTTCGCCAGCACAATTATTGACTATAGATAAGAACTGGTGGTAATGATTTGGTTCCAGGTCCGGACAATAAATTGGATGCATCAAAACCACCCAAACAAGCTCCAGGAGCATCTGATGTGTCATTTTCGTTTTGTGTGACCTTGCACTGTGTTAATGGAACACAATTTCTCTACTATAGGTCGGTATGCAGATCTCAAGAAAAGCAAAAACTTCATAAAAAAAAGCTCAAGAAATGTTCAAGAAAATTTCCTTGAGTCACATTTTCTTGAGGTGTACGCACCTCACAAGAAAACTGATTCGGTTTCTTAATACTTTTTTCATTGAAAAGTGAAATGACAACATTGATTTCGGCAAGAAACATATGTGTACCTATTTATTTCTCAAAGGAAAAGTGTCAGCTGCCTTCCTTCCATGCCGGCCCTGAAAATGCCGCACTCGAACGTGAGCAATAGGTCGTCCCTTAAATATCTCAAGATAATGTAATAAAAGCGTAATGTAATAAAAGCGTAATCGGTTGAGATATATTAAACTAAAGAACTGAGATAAACTAAAGAACTGAATTTTTTGACTATGTAATACTTTTTCACGCTCAAGAAATATATGCTCGTTTTTTCTTGAGCGTTTTCTTGAGAGCTGCATACCTACCTTTTTGGTCGATTGGCAATTGCTTACTTAAGAGGATCCAGTACAATTATGACAGTACAATCTGCACAAATTAAGAGTTTAACCGTAGAGGAGCAACTTATACCAGATGATACCCTGGCAATCGTTCCAAACAAACTACAAATACTTCTTGACCGTCAATCCGGGATTGACCACCCTCTGTGACGGGTCACCATAATACAACCCTAAAGTTTTTGCTTGACGTATTTGTAATTGAACCATTTTTCATAACCAGTCACTATGCTCTCAAGAAATGGATAGATTTTGTTGCAGTTTAGCAACGATTCAGAGATGGAAATTCGATCCAGGAGGTTTTTGTTTTCATGGTGCGAAATCAATACATTGACCAATTTCTGTATCCAGCCCTACTTGAGCGGTTTCAAATGGAGTTTTTGCAATGTTTAGCTTCTTGGCAATGAAAAATTCTTGCTTGACTCTTGTCAGACTCAATAAATTCCATGAGTATTCTTCTTGGTTTTACATTTTTTAGTTCTTCCTACAGATTGTCTTGTCCTGTGTGTTTTGCATTATTAACACAAGATGTCCATTGCAGTCAGCGCTTTTTTAATTACTGTATGATTATTACAACTTTATGTAGTAGAATTCCTTATACTTGTAGTACCTCTTCTTATATTTCCATCCAACTACTTCGAAAACTGTCTCGAAAATCATTTACTGCCTACTACGAGATACTCGTACTTACCTCAACACATTTTTCATTGATGTCCCAACCGAAAGCCAATTGCTCACGTTTCCACTCGAAACAGCCCATCAAACATAACAGCGACACGCTTCAGACACGCATCAACATCCTGTTAGGGCACTGTAAGTCAGCAGCGAACAGCCAGCGGCACACTTTGCTGCACTTTTCGGCACTCTTCGCAATTCCACTGCGCCGACTTTCTTCGGCACACCGCTGCTCCGACGCGCTGTGTGTGTGGCTCGCTCGGTTTCGCCGGACGGCTCTCCACTGTGCTCGCACACTCTCGCGCGGCGCTAGCTTTTGCACGCCGCACAGCGCCGGCCGCAGGAAGTGGAAGTGAAAGCTCCGACGCGCCATTGCAAGCGTCTGTGCTCATTTCGGGGCCGCTGCCGCTCGCATCTCTCTGCATGGTGTCGCTGCGCTGGCGACCGAGGCTCGTCGCCGCCACTGCGCCGCACCGACACGCCACGCTTCCGATGGCTGCGACGATGGCGTTGCTCGTGTCTGACGGCCGCCGTCGTGGGGCATTCGTGTGCGGCATTCCATGCAGACGGTTGGTAGGTCGTGTGAACTTTTCGCTGTTCACTGGCATTTTCTCGGTGTTCCCCACCATAGAGCTGGCCGGAGTCCGTGTCGTAGAACAGTTTTCATTTGTTTTTCCGCGTGCACGCACATGAAACGGCTGCTGTGCGCTACTCGCCGCCGAGTTGTGTGACTGGTGTGATTGTGACTGTGACAGTGACTGTGGATGTGCAAGTGGCAGTGCAACTGAGCCGCCGATTGAGCCACGATTTCCGCCTGAGCTCGTCTTGTCAGTCTGATAAAGTGCATTGCCCATCGGTCCGTAAGTCTGCGCGTTAAGTGGACAGACGGACAAATCAGGCAGATAGGCCAAGTGGCAGTGAGATTGCCGAGACTGTGTGTTGTTTCCAAGCTGAGTGCGTGGCGTACGGTTGGGCTCGCCTGTATTGTTATACGCTGTGCGCCTCTTCGACTCGGTTCGTTTCTTCGCCGCCGCTGCTGCGGCTGCTGATTCTGCTGGCTCGTCGGTTTGCTGGTTCGGTGGCTGGTATTTGCTGTCTGTCGTTGTGCGATGAGTGGTGCGCCGTTGGCCGTTTTGGGGTCTGTCGCAGCGAGCTGGGCCTGAGCTGAGTTGAGTCGAGTCGCGATTGAAGTGCAAAACGGAAGTGCAGTGCATACCGGAACACGGACGAAGCTCGAACAGTGATTCATTTTGTAAATGTTCAGTTCGGCTGAGTTTTATGGCCGTGATAACGGACGCACGCGGAATGCTGCTATAAGTTGGAAGGCAATGCGTGAGCGAAAATCGGTGTCGAGTGCAAGATTTGCAAAACAAGTGAAAGGCCATAGAAAGGCAATTTGAATTGTGAGCGATTCAATTGTGCAAGCAAAAGAAATGTTTGAGAATTCAAATGTGCAAAACCGTTAAAGTTACAGTGTAAAGAAGAATGGAAACGTAGATGCAAAAGAGCAACAAAAGTGCTAACGTTTGGCAACTGAGTGAACCTGCATTGCGAAGAGAATTTGCAGTTGAGGAAACATTGCAGCATCCAGTTGAGATTTGCCTGCCAAAGGTTAGATGTGTGTAAAAATATTCGAATCTTTTTTGTTTTTATTTTAATGTCACGCAATGATTTCGTATATTTCGATGTTTAAGGATAATTATGAGAAATTTGTACAAGTTGTTTAATTTGGAATTCAAAAGGCGGCTATTAGTTTGTAAGAATAATTTCAGTCAAACCAAAAATGAAATGAATGGGTAGTAGGGTTTGTATGAATGATTACGTAAAAACTGAAGATAAAGTAAGTCAACTTTACCTTCTTTTTACGACTTTAAATAAGCTTTGTTTTGAATGAGTTTAAAAAACTTCTAAATATCTCAAAAGATACAGTGGACTATTACAAACTTAGAACAAGTTTGAATAAGGAAAACAGTAAAAGACTTTTCTTTTTCAAATTATATATCCAATTTTACACTTTCGATGACTTTTTTGCCGTTCTGGTGAGATAAGCGTTTTGTTTTGTCAAGAGAAGAAATTTCGTATTTGGAAATTTCGTATTTTGAAAAGTCGTAGTTGTTCTCATATTATTATATTAGAACAACTTCGAAATTTTTATATTATGAGAACAAATACGAAAGGTCAAAATATGAAATTACATGATCAAATTTACTTAAAAATGAATCATTGTTCTAAAAATGTTTAACTAAGAAGCTGAATGAAATACAAGTTTTCAAAATGTTTCTTTTCGCATAAAATTTCAAAAATTTGCCTATAATCTAGTTAAGGAATGATATGAGATTTCTTCATGTTTTTTTAGGGTTTTATTTTTAAATATTTTTTTCGGATTATTTTGTTTATTATAATGTTTTAACCAACTTTATGAATATTAAACTCTTAAATGCACAGGTCCACCTCAAACATGCTCATATCCTCAAATTAAACCCAGTCAAAAGTTTTTCAAACGACAACTAAATTCAACGTTTTTTTTTAATATTTAAAAATTTTTCAAAATAGTTTTTGACTAGTAACTGTCACTTAAACCAAAAACCTATGTTTATTGAACAAATAATATTTCCTTATTTCTTGTTCATGCTTTTGGGAGTTAATATTTTAGGACATTTTCAAGGACTCTTTGCATGGAACTTCACTTAAAGTTATAAGCACTTATTTTAATTTATTTAATTTATTCTTTTAATCAGTTTCAGTAGTTTTATTCAATAAATATTTAAACAGGACCTTTTAAGAAGTTTTTAAGTACTTACTGTTGGTTTTCAATTTCATTCACTTCCTATTTCTTCATGTCAAGGTGATCTATTTGGGCTTAAATAAACAAATATTTATAAATAAATATTTTCGTTTATATTTTAGTGATATTTATAAATGAAATCAACTTCCCAACTCGAAGTTAACTTGTACACACGGCTAACAAAAACGTGTCCAGTTTTTCGGAGTCATATTTATAATTTATATTTATTGCCGATTACAGATTACAGATTTCTGATAAATTTTTAAGATTTTTCTGAACTTTGGATAGCTAAGATGTATTCCAAATAAATACTTTCATGAGGTTTTCACTTAGCTCTTGATCAGTTAGAGATATAAATCGTAAACTAGTTTTTAAAACAAAGAGATATCTGTTCGTGTCTGACACTTTAGATTGTTTCTTCTGTATAAGCCAACAGCTTTTGACATTGAAATGTTAAAAGTGAATCAAGGGATGCACTATGTCTATCTATTTTGAGAGTCCTTTAGCAGAAAAGCAGGCTGTAGTTTTAGTTGGAATTCACCATAGCAATGAATGGCTTGCGTCTTGCGGCGAAAAAATGTTAATTATTCAGTTCATTAGTCTAATACCTCTGTTCTAAGCCAATCGAAAATGTTCATCAAAGGTTAGAGCTCCAAAAGGAGTAAAGATGATTTAAGACCGAAAAAAGACCAGTTAAAACAGATAATCTAAACTGTTGACTAAATGTTATTAAACTGTTAATAATTTGGGTTTTAGCTGGGCACTGCAGGCTAAAGAAACAGATTCATACAATTGGTTTAGAACAGGTAAGCTTCCGTAGGCTTTGTGGAACAAAAGAGGCGACTACTCTAGCAGCAGGAATCGTTACCTGAATTATTAAATGAGTGAGTTATTAAATTTGAAAAGGTCGGAAGGTCTAAGAGATGTTTTCTGTTAGTAGAAGATTGAACAATAGATCATTACTGGTTTCAGTGCTATCTAAAAGTCCATTATAAAGATTTATAAATTAATTAAAATTTCCTTGTTGCATTTCGACCCAAACTCTTTCACTTGCGTCATTAAGGGTGAGCAGTGGCGTTGTACAGTCTTCAACGTGTTGAATTTATGCAAAGATTTCGAGTCGGTTGGAAGCGATCTTGCCGGCCGTGACAGTCCAGCGGGTACTTTATCGCTATTCACATGAAGCAGATGAGAATTGCAGGAATAGCAAAAGTACGCTCTTGGCAGGACAACACAGGATTTACTGCGCACCAAATGTGACCAACCTTAAACCTTCGTCATTCTTGAGATCATTTCTCAATAAAAAGAGACCAGTTAAAAGCCACGATTGGGGTTCTGTCGAGCTATTATGTAATTGGTTTCCAAGCAAGGATGTAGAGTTGGTTTTCAAATGACTTCTATCGAAGCTGCTTAGATAAGGAAGAGAAGGAAAATGCATTTTACCTCCTATACACTTGTTCTGCATTATCTAGAAAAAGATTTACCTGGCGAATTTTTATTAAAATCCTTTTAAAATCTAGGGGATCTGGTCAATAAGACTATTTACAATCTCCAAGGCTTTCGTAGGAAATTCAAACTGCTTCCATGAGTGACCCAAGTGGCTTAATTGTGGAGAATACATAGTGAACCACACGAACGGTCAAAGCTAGTGATTGAAAATAAGGGGAACATAGGTACAAGGAAAACTGGAAAGGATGTAATTGAAATTGCATAGGATCCACAAAACACTGTACAGCATATTTAGCTGTGGGAGGGGTTTTATAACGATTTAATAAACTTTGCAATCTATTGTTTTTTATAGTCTATCTATACTCAATTTTTTTTTAACCATTGTATTTTTTTTAAATAGGATATCATACAGGTTATTTTTGCCATAGGAAGTTATAGTCCAGCATGTCTGAGTTTTATTAGTTTGCATATAAAGCTTAAAGGTTGTGATACCTATAGATTTTAACACGGAAAAACTACTATGACAACTTGAAGAGCTGTCTGGGACAAAATTGTTTGACATGAAAATTTGAATATTTTTTGTATGCACATAAGCCCCATCCCCTTTCCTTACCCCTTTTTTTTGTGGTTTTGCGTAAAATATGCTCATTAAAAATAAACCGGGAGGGCTCATTAAAAATAAAGAGGGAGTCTTGAAACAACAAAAGTTTCTCAGAACCTCCCCAAAATCATAAAAAGTCTTTAACACAAAATCTTCAGTTAAGAAATGCTTGTTCTGTGGGAATTGCTGAGAAAAAACTTTCATATATAATAACAAATTTTTATTTTTAAATAAAATAGTTAAATAATAACATTAAAAAGATTTTTTTTCATTTTGTAAGTAAAATATTTGAAAAACAAAATCCGAAAAAACATTTATTTTATAAATAAATTATTTAAAAAATAAAATCTTAAAAATGAAAAATAAAAAATATATTTTCCAATTATAAATAAAAATATTTATATTATAAGATCTAAGATCTAAGATAAAAACAAATGTTCCATTTGTAAATAAAATATTGAAATAATTAAGTAAAAAAAAATGTTTCCATTTGTAACTAAAATATTTGAAACGAAATCAGAAAAAAATTAAGTTTATAAATAAATTATTTAAATAATAAAATCTTAAAAATAAAAACTTAAAAAAAAAATATTTTCCATTTGCAAATAAAGTATTTGAATAATATAATCTTAACACTTTCGACCCCAAAGTTGCATGAGAGAATTCAAAGCAAATTACAACAATTTTACTGTTATTCCCAAAATAATTTCTAATAATTTGCAGCGATATTAGGGAAAGTTTGTGTTGTAATTGAAGTCTACGAATTGGGCGCGTTTGATCAAAACCCTTTTTATTTAAAAATGATCAAATAAAATCAAAAAGTGATAATTTTGTATTTTTCCATAAATATTACATGATTTTTCTGTAAATAAAAAAAATATTTATACTAAATTTATTTAACCCGTTCTAAGCTAAAATTGTTCAAAAGTAAACTAGCTCCAGAACTCTAACAAAGAGGCGTGGCGACTTCAAATGTCGTGTGCACACTTCTTAGGGAAATGTTTCATGATTTAAATACCAAAATGTAATATCGAGACACAGACTAAAATTCGGGGTCGAAAGCGTTGAAAAAAAAATTATTTTCCATTTAAAGAAAAAAAATATTTAAATTAAAAAAAAATATTTTTCATTTGTAAATAAAATTTTTAAATAATAAAATCTTAAAACCAAAGGTTTTCCATTTGTAAATAAAATTTTTTTGTAATAATAATCTTAAAAAAAAATATTTTCATTTATAAATAAAATATGTAAAGAATTAAATCTTAAAAACAAATTTTTTCCATTTGTAAATAAAATATTTAAATAATAAACCTTTTAAAAAGTTATTTTCCATTTGAAAATATAATAGTTTTCCAACATCAAATCCCCAAGAAAGTCTTTTCCTTTTCGAATTTTTATATAAAATGGAATTGCGAAGCTCACAAACCCCAAAAATTATCTTCAATTACAAAAGAAAAAACAAAACTGAATATAGCAAACATAAAACTGTCCATATGTCTGTTATTAATTACTTATTGACAGTAAAACCAATTTCGGGACAGTGTCTTTGTGTGTCTTTCTGATTTAAAGAGTTTTGGCCTCAACATAATTTCATGCAATAAAAATATACAAAGATGTGTCTGTGTGCATGAAACAAAGTGCAACAACAACAATACATCTATGTGTATGTATGTAGTACATTCATGTGATGTATATATTACACATACATACCAGCATTTCCAAGAAGAACGCTGCTGTTGTTGGCTTTGGTTTTGTTGTTGTTGTTGCTGGTGATGGCGTTGGTGATAATAATGACTAACTATAAAAATTGGCTCAGTCATGTTTTATATAATATTAACAGCAACACCAAGACAACAACAATCAAAATGCAACAACAAAAACAAACAAAGCCAAACTTATTCAACTACGAATAGCTACTTGTGTGCATGAGTAAGTGTATATATGATTATGTGCACATAAATGGGTGCTGTGGTGTTTATGTGAGTGTGTGCGTGTGTGTGTGTACATAGAAAACTTCACGCAAACATATTGAAACGCTATCTGTGCAGTTTTACATATTTAGCACTCGTTGCAGAGTGCAAAGTAGAGGAGGCCATTATTTCTCGCTTTCCTTTCATTTTTCTTCGATATGTTTTCACTTTTTTTGTTGCTCGCACTTTAGCCCTTCTTATTGTTGCTAGCTAGCATTGTTGTTGTTCTTGTTGTTGCTGTTTTATTCGTTGTTATTGTTGTTGTTGCTGCCGTTGTCCTAGTTAAAGCGTTCGCTTGCCAGGTCGAACTGTCGGTCAGGCATGCAGACGAGTGGACGGCGCAACTGACAGACAAACGTACGAACGGATAGACGGTGGAACGGCCAAACGTTTGGTCGCTGGGTTTTTCGGTCGTTTCGCTATTGAGTGGTTCGTGGTGGCATCGTTGCTGCCGCCACCCGATGTTATCGCCACATCGCCACTGCACCGCAACTATGCACATGTATGCTTCTATGTGTGTATGCTGGTGTTTGTGTGCACACGCTGCAATGTATGCAAAATATATGCAAAATAGTAATAAAAACAACGAAAATGCTATAATGCATGTGGCGCAGCGCAGCCCAGAAAGGCACCGATAGCGGCTAACAAAAACAAAATGAGGAAAATAAAAAACAAATTAAATGCCACGTCGCGCTCCACACTGCATTGGCGTAAAGTTTGCACCAACATCGAGTGAGTCCGCGCAACGCTCAGCAATGCAATTTAGTTGCGCGCCTGTAAGTATGCTTCGACAGCGATGTCGGAAAATGAAATACCGCGAATGAAGCCGGGGGCCGCGACGCCAAGTGTGAGCAGCGGTGAGTGAGTGGCATAATATGTGGCAGTAGTGCCACACATTATGTAGTAGCGCTATGCAGGCCTCTGCTTCATGCACAGCCCGCGTCCGCGCTCTGCTTGTCTCGTGTCGTTCTGTGTTTGGCCATGTTTGGCTTTCGTAGAGGGCATGCCGTGCAAATTTGCGTGTATGTAATGGCAGGGAAGCACTCACGCCTGACAGACAGGCGGGCGACCAGGCAGACTAACCGAAAGACGAGCCAACGAGTAGCGGATTTTTGCTTTCATTGTGTATTAGTTGTTGTTGTACATAATTTAGCTTTTGTCTTTTGTTTCTTGTTTGCTGTCTTTAAGGTTGAGTAGGTGGTTGTTGTTGGTGGTGTTTTTTATTGTCAGAGTTTAATGGGCTCGAAGTTAGCGAGCGAAAGTTTAATTTGTTTACCTAAGATGTATGAAGAAATATGTCAGTATTTTAATTGAGTTTGTTTAGTTGTAAACTGTGATTTGTTTAGTTTTATAAACTTTTTACTTGTGCTTAGCAGTTTTGAATTTTGATTTAGCTGAATTTATATAGTTTGAGTTTCATTGTAATTTACTAGGATACGATTTCTATAATCAATAAATTAGCATTTAAATTGAAAGCATAAAGCAGTAGAAATTAGAGAAGAGAAACTAACCAAAAGAATCGAAGAAATGTGTGTGTGTCTTTGTGTATAATGTGGCTAGAGCAATAAATAAATTATAAGAATTATTATTTGACCTATACGAAAGTAGTAGAATTTATAGAATATAAATTGACCACAAAAATAGAAGAAAGAGTCTTAGCTGCTGGATGGGTCGACTATTGTTAGGATTTATTTCATTTTTGCGTATTACATAGAATTTATAAAATAGAAACTGTTCATGAAAATCAAAAAATTGTTTGTGTCTTTGAGTCTGAAATTATAAAAACAATTATTCAACATATACGAAAGTTATTCAGAGTTTTAGCTGCTGGGTTAGTCGACTATTAGCATTTTTTATAATTTTACGTATTAAATAGAACTTCTTCTTCTTCTTCTGCTTAGAACTTATAAAATAGAAACTGGCCGTAAGAAAAAATGTGCGTCTTTGTGTAAGACGTAACTCCAGCAACAACAATTTTTTTTTAATATTTAACTTTTCGACATAATTGAAAGTAGTTCAGAGTCTTAGCTACTGGGTTAGTTGACTAAATATTGTAGGAATTTATTATAATTTAAAAAAATTTCTAGTTTTTATTTTTATTTATTTATAAGAATTCAAGAAATGTGTTTCTCTTTGTATATGACGTGGATCAAGCAATAACACAATTATTAAAATAATTATTCGACACAAACGAAAGTAGTTCACAGTCTTAGCTGCTGGTGAGTAGACTATTGTTAGTTGTTTATTATAATTAGAAAAAAATAAACTGACCATAAGAAGTGAAGAAAAGTGTGACTTTGTGTAAGATGTGAATTATTAAAATTAAATTAAAAAATAAAATAAAATTAAATAAAACTATTAATATTAAATTATTCGACATGAACTGAAGTAGTTCAGAGTCCTAGCTTTTGGGTTGGTCGACTATTTGTAAGAATTGTTATAATTTTGAGCATAGATAGATAGATTTTAAAGGGGAAATGTGTACTGAGACCAAAGTAGATCTATTGTGCCCCCTAGAACTTTAGAGAACGTCCCCTAATCCCACGAACCTAATGAAGCTTAGTAACTCACGTTCGAGAACTCACGTACTGCCTCCTACTGCGGCATACCTCATCGCAGTGCAGTATGACGTGCTCAGGAGTCTCCTCCGCCGTTTCGCAGAGTCTGCAGACGCTTACCTGTTCTAACCCGATTGTATGCATGTGTTTCCTCATCCTGCAGTGTCCGGTTAACAGCCCGGTGACCAGTCTAAGCTGGGTTTTCCCGAGTCTAAGGTATTCTTCACTCCATCTGGAGTTATAACCTCTGATGAAGATTTTCGATTGCCTAAGACCTGTGGCATTTGACCAGTGTTCTGAATTCCTGGTTCTTTCCTCAAGTCTTAGTGACTTTGCTAAAGAGCTTTTGCCCAGCCCGATGAAAGGTTTTGGTGCAAGGGGGATCGTAGATTTTGAGCATTTAATAGTTTAGATATTATTTATCTTTAGATATTTCCATGCCTTTGTCTATGAAGTGGCTCCAACTAGATGAAAAACGTCATTTATATATTATTCTACATTAACGAAAGTAGTTTAGAATCTTAGCTACTAGGATGGTCGATTATTATATGAATTTTTTTCTAATTTGTTATGTGACCTAACCTAACCTATGGTATCCAACGAGAAAGGTAACAGAAAAAAAGGGATTGGAGAGTCATAAAATAGGTTAGGGATCTTCACTTTCACTCAAATTTTTGGTTCATAGTTTTTTCTATTATATTTCTAGTTTATTTTAGATATCTCAATGCCTTTGAATCGTTTAGTTAGTTAGTAGCACAGGAAATCCCACTTGATCAGCCAATAACAAAAAGCGAAACGATTTTTGGTCTTAAGATATTTCGATGCCTTTGAATCGTTCTTCTTCTACTTCACTTAACCTAATTTTATGGAATTTACTTATATTTTGAATGTTTTCGAAAACGAATTTCAATTAAAAAATCAACCGAATAACACAATTTTAAGAGCTTCAAAAATAGATTCTTCTGCTGCACACTTTCGTTCCCAAATCAATGGTGAGTTGTCACTTAAATGCGCTTTGGACCTGCAACAAGTTGTGCTGGTCCAAAGCGCATTTAAGTGACAGCTTACCATTGATTTGGAGAGTTGCATTGACAGTCGAACAGTGAAACTCGATTACCGCCCAAAATGTCAAACACTACTAAGTTGCTAAGTGTCAGTTGAAAGCGAGTGTCGGTTTGCAAGTTGGTTAGTCGCAGTGAAAGCGTGAACATTTCCATTTATGTGCTGCCTTAAGTTTGCCTAAAGTTTTGGAATAACTTGTGTTTTATGTTTTTTGTGTTCTTTCAGATTGTTGCCAAGCTGAATTAAAACTGGAATTGAAACGCAATGAAAAGTCAGTTAGAAGGCCGTGTTAACCAATCGAACAAGTCAAAAATTGAGTTGGTGTGTGTGCAATGGAAAATACGCAACGATTAGACAAAATTTGCTGGGAATTGTAGTAACAACTAACGAAAACCCAAAAAACCAAAAGACACAACAAAACAAACAACCAACCAACCAATAAATGACAACTGCAACTATATGGGATTGAAACAACAACAATAACTAATTGAAATAAATAAACGAAGCTCAATAGACTGAACTAGAGTCCAAATATTTTACCGTAATGCAATGCAATTAATTAAACATATCATTAAATAAATAATAGACAAATTAAACAACAACAAAAACAAACCATAATGAAAACCAAACAAAATTAACCCAATTCCAGCGAATTAATTAAAACAACAATTAATGAAAATAAGAAAAATTTAATTAAAAATAACTTAGAACCAAAACAAAAAATAAAAAAACAATACACAAATTTTAAGAAAATTCCATACTTACTTGTTAGCCACATGACAAAAATAGCAAGCCAACAATTATAACAACAACAACAACAACAAATGCATACAAATTTCATCTGCCATTATTGAAATTAAGCATTAAAGCAAAGTAAGCAAATTTTCTATAGAAACACAGAGCCTGCATGCAATCGGCGCAGCGGGCGGCGTCTCTGAGCAACATTGTGCCATGGCCGCGTACAAGCACACCAAACGAAAGTTGATGCCACACCTGCACACACCAGCACAGCTAAACATTGCCGCGTGCATTAGCAACAACAGTGCAGCGCCAACGCTGCCAGTCGACGTGTCAGTGAAGTTTGCGCTGCAAGTGCGCCAGAAAGCTAATTGAAGCCGCATTAACTCTGCGCTCACAGCTAGACAGCTGCATTTGTGAGACAGTCAGTGTGCAAAATTCATTATCCCTGCATTTGCATTATTAATGCCAAACAAAAACAGCAGCAACAACAGCCATCAGCCGTATTAACAATAACGCACAAAAGCGGGCCAAGAGCGAGCAAAGAAAAAAAAACTTCAAAAAACGCTGTGTGTAGAAATTGCTTGGCACCTGCAGTTAAAGCGATTATTTAAATAAAAAAATTAGTAAGAACTGCCATAAAATTCACACTCACACACAGACACACCAACATATAAACACACAACCAATATCAAAGCGTCAGTGATCCTTGGTGGAGTGAAGTGAAATTCATCACTTTTATGTGAGTGTCTATAATAAACGCGTCAAAGTTTTGCCCATTATAACAACAACAACAAAGAGCGTGCGCGCAGCATTAAAGTGTTCATATTCATATAGTATATAAAATACACAAAAACCAAATCTAGCACACCGCTGCCATTGTAACAATAAATAAATCCTTTATACAATTTCGCGCAATCGCTCAGACTGGAGGCTTCTGGCTCCAGCACAACCACATCATTGCCACAGCCCGGCCAAATGGCTGCTTTGGCCGCTACCAAACGAAATCGTGTGTTCAACAGACTAACAATCAGTGCATTGAAGTAGCATTAAAATAAATTGCAATAAAAGTATATTAAATCAAGAAAGTGAACAAATACTAAAATTCATACGTTGGACGTCTATTTCGGGGCGCTCAAGTACATTATTCCATAGCAACAGTGTGACTGACTTGAATTGAGTTGGAAATTGAAATCGCAATAGTGACAGTGCTAGTGAATTGATCATTGCTTGATGGGAGAGCATCGAATGCCGGAATTGCCACCACAACGACAGCTACCACTTGTGAATTAAGGTAACGTATACGCTCGAGTGGCCACCGCTTGACGCAACAGTTTTCTGTTTGATGTTTTCAATGACGCCTGTACAGAGTGTATTGTACGATTTTATGTATTTCAAATTGCTGCCAAATGTGCTGCAAAACACTTGTTCAAAGCGCTTCTAATGTGATTATTTTGCGCTATAACTAAGATATTGCACGACGCTTTTACGTATCGCACGCAGTAGGAAGTCGTGATTAATTACATAAAATTGCGTATTGATATTTAATTGATTGATGAATTTCACAGCGTTTGAAGTCTTTGTGAAAAATTTAAACAAAAATAAACAATGGACCCAAAAATGTAATCAAAGTTGAGGGTGTAATGTTGAAAGATGCTATGGAATAAGCCATCTAAAAGCATTACGTAAGTATTTGAGTATTGAAACCATTAAAACAAAACAAAACAAAATTAGTTTCGCAGAAAAAAGAGAAACTATTCAACACATATATGTTTATACAGAGACGCACGCAAGAGGGTTTTGGGGGGTTCAAACCGCTCGAATAGATGTTTTCTTACAAAAATTGAGGTTGGCAAATACGGTTTCAAGTAATGTTAAGCTCAAAAGTTTTGTACGGAATATAAATAATAAAAAAAATATAGTTAATAATAAATAAAAAAATAATAATAAAAAATATACACCTATGTATTAGACATGTTTTAGTGCAAGAATATTCGATTTCGTTGATTAAGAATTTATAATTTTTTGTGTTTTGGTGAAAAGGACATGAGCCAAATAAATTTTGGGGCTAGGGGTTAAGTGGCGTCGCATGAAAGTCAACGTTCACCAAAAAGCTGAAAAATTCGACAAATTGCTCAACAGCTGCTCAGAAGCTGTTCTTAGAGGGTTAAAATCTATGATTGACTTCACTCATTTTTCCTACTGAACATTTCCTTCAAACATTTGTGTACCCTATCTCTAACCTTTAATGCGGATCCCATACAAAATTATCATTTTTATAAAATAGGCTCCAACTGCTCTCAGGTTGCCCTCCAGATTTGTCAAATGTAAAACCGACACACATTTATTTTCTCTTCCGAATGTTTCTTCCAAACACACCTACCTGCTATCTGCAAGTCTTAAGGAGGCTTTCATACAAAACTGATACTTTTTTTGCTACTGGCTCCCCACTTATAGATGTGGTAGTTAAGTAAGCGAGAAAACATTGTATCTCAGAAACTACTGAATCGATTTGTATGATTTATTCAGCGATTGGCAACATTCTTAAGCAAAAAAAATACAAAATTAATTAAGGTTAAGAAATTTACCGCCAGAAAGCATCTGTAAGGTCCCCAAAGTTTTGTATCATTCCATTTCTGCCTCTTTTCTACAGTTCTTGTAGACAACTCTGGCTAACACTATGGAACTACGTGGGGCTCTGAACATAGAAAATTATCACCATCTGGTATAAAATGTAATTTATAGAAGAATTTTTAATAGCAGCAAAAATCACTAGTGAGCAACAGTTCAGTGATTTCGATATAACATATTCAAATGTTTCGTAAAGATTCTTTTCCACTCATTATTTTTTATAGAAACCATTTATTTCGTTTTACAAATTCTTCACTACAAATGCGTAAATTTCCCATAAAAGTATTTTATTAAATCCAACACAAAAACATATGTATTATTGTATCAAAAACTAATGAAGATTTCTCATGCCATATGTTGCTCTTCTCACTGAATTACAAAGTTTGGGTAAAATTTGAATGAATAAAATATTTTTATAGTTGCAGTTATTACTGCAGAACAAAAAAAAACAGCACAACTATCTCAACTCTACTCATTAAATTAAATCAAACCAAGGCAAAGCGAACCAAACTCAACTCAACTCAACAACTTTTATGAGCAGCTTTACTGCAGTGTGTCCTCGGCAAATTTTTTCTGGGGCAATTCAGATTTACAAAAATGCTTTTCTGTTCATGCGAAACGCTTAATACCGTAAGCTGCTTAAGGGTCAACAGTGGCTGTGCCCATTTCCCGTACAGATTCCAAGCGTTTTACTACCAGGTGTTCTCATTCATGCAGCTTCACTGATGCTGCCACTGCTGCTGCTGTCGAACGAATTAATCCCCCCGCACGAACAAAAACAAAACAACAGTAATAAAAATAAAAAAAAAATAATTTGATTTTAATTTGTTGCTGCGCTGCGGCAGCAAAACACGTAGCCAGGCCATAAACAGCGGCCGCAATTCGTGCGGTGGCGTTGCAAAGACAAAAAGCGCTTCTTTCGGCTACTTCGAATACTTCCGCTCCATATAGTTTGAAACAAAAAAATGCCACCTGCTTGGGGAGTTTAGTGCGCCCAAGTGAAATTGAAATTCGCGCGCCAACAACAAGAACAACATGAACCAAAGCGCACACTTGCGGTGGAAAGAGTTGAGTAGTGTCTATGCGCCGGCCATAACCCACAGACAGCCCGCAATAGAAAAGAACTTGAAAAAAACTTGGAGAAAATATGCGCGGCATAAAAATAGCGTCCCCCTTGAAATGAAACGCAATGTGGCAGAAGCGATTTGATTGTTTACAACACTGCGACTTGTGCGCGGCCGATATATGATTGTACACGTACGAGTGTATCTATTGGATTCGATTGCGGCCATTCGCAGTTTCGGTTGTGATTTTGTGCGTAAATTTAAATATTAGCTGCTCCACTGCCACTAAAGAATTCCAGCACAGAAATAGAGAAATACTCATAGTTTGGGGTTGGGTTGGGGTACACAAATGAGGGATTAGCGCGATGTACGGATTTATAAGGGCTTCAGAAATTTATTGAAGAAATTATTCAAGCACTAAAAATATATGAGCTGGTCCGATGAGAGTATTTACAACGTTTTGGAAGTCATTCAGTGAATTAAAATCTGTTATTTGAAGTCTATGTTTTCTATGAGTCTATAAGAAACTGCCACATAGAAGTAATTCAGTGAATTAGAATCAGCAAGTTGTAGTCCACGTTTTCTATGTTTCTTATTGAAATTTACAACGTTTTCAAAGTCATTTAGTGAATTAGAATCAGTAATGGAAATCTATGTTTTCTGTCAGTTTGAAATTTACAAATATTTGGAAGTCGTTTAGTGAATTAGAATCAGTAAGTCGTAGTCTACATTTTCTATGTGTCTTAATGAAATTTACAACGTTTGGAAGTCATTTAGTGAATTAGATGTCGATGTCTATGTTTTCCATGTTTCAGTTTGAAATTTTAATCGATTTGGAAGTTATTTAGTGAACTAGAATCAGAAGGTCGAAGTCTATGTTTTCTATTTGTCAATTAAAATTTTACAAATTTTTATTTTAAAATCAGTGAGTCGAAATCTATGTTTTCTATTTGTCAAAATAAAATTGACAACATTTTGGAAGTTATTTTGTAAATAAGAATCAGTCGATGTCTATGTTTTCCATGTTTCAGTATGAAATTTTAATCGATTTGTAAGTTATTTAGTGAATTAGAATGAGTGAGTGCAAGTCTATGTTTTCTATGTGTCAATTAGAAATTTACTAATTTTTATTTTAGAATCAGTGAGTCGAAGTCTATGTTTTCTATTTGTCAAAATAAAATTGTCAACGTTTTGGAAGTCATTTAGTGAATTAGAATCAGTTGATGTCTATGTTTTCCACGTTTCAGTTTGAAATTTTAACCGATTTGAAAGTTATTTAGTGAATTAGAATTAGAAAGTCGAAGTCTATGTTTTCTATGTGTCAGTTAGAAATTTACAAATTTTTATTTTAGAATCAGTGAGTCGAAGTCCATGTTTTCTATACGTCAAAATAAAATTGACAACGTTTTGGAAGTCATTTAGTGAATTAGAATCAGTTGATATCTATGTTTTCCATGTTTCAGTTTTAAATTTTAATCGATTTGGAAGTCATTAAGTAAATTAGAATGAGAAAGTCGAAGTCTATGTTTTTTATGTGTCAATTACAAATTTAAAATTTTTTATTTTAGAATCAGTGAGTCGAAATCTATGTTTTCTATGTGTCTATATGAAATTTACAACGATTTAGAATTTATTTAGCGAATTAAAATTAGTCAATCGCAGTCTACGTTTTCTATGTCTCTATGTGAAATTCACAACGATTTCTAATTTAGTGACTTAAAATCAGTATGTGTCAATAAAAAGTTACAACGACTTGGTGGTTGGTTGGTTGGTTCAAGTGGCGATGTTCCAACATCCAATTAGCGCGTTGGCGCCGTTTTGATACCACTATTCCCGGTAGATACCTTGAGGTATATTGTCTGGTGTCATCTGGACTTATATGTATCTATCCATACACCGACTTGGTAGTCATAAAGCGAATTAGGATCAGAAAGTCCAAGTCTATATTTTCTATGTGGTCTACATATATAAAATTTTACAACGATTTAAAATACAATTAGTGAATTAGAATCACTAAGACGAAGTCTATGTTTTCTACGTGTCAACATCTTATCAGAACGAAGAAGTCCTTAAAATATTTTATTACTATTTTTAGTTATTATGATTGTTCAGTAATTCTCATCTATAACAATTTTCAACAACATTTTTTTCCCGGGAATATTATGAATAGTTCAGGGCTCAAATTGGTTAGAAGGTACATATATGTGGCTGTGACTATTTGAATGGTTCATAGTGACAGCTGATTGCGGTTGTTTCAAAGAGGTTAAACGTCAAAGAATCAAATATATTTATTTAATATTGCTTTGAGCTTATTAAAAGATATTTTTTTCTACTATGTCGAAAAAGTTCAACTTTGTGTCAACTAAGCAACATCTGCTGGAGACGTTTAAAGGTGATTTTTCACATGCGAGTAGCAAAAAACTCTTTTAAAGGCAAAAAAGAAAACTTTTTTACATCGGATTGTGACTGGGGATGAAAAATGGAAAGAAAATTGCTACGCTCGGTTTGGTCGTTTCCATCGACCTCGGAATCAGCCTTAAAGTTGAATATTCATGGTTTCAAGGTATCTAAGGTATCTGGTGGAAGCAAAAGGAAGTTGTATACTATGAGCTGTTACAACCTGCCGATTTCATTACGGATGATCGATATAGACTACAATTGATTCGTTTAAGCTGTGCATTACGAGCAAATCAGTGGAAATATGAGCAAAGACAAAAATTATTCATTTGTATGACATCGCTCGGCTCAAGTGGGACATTTTACCGCATCTGCACTTTGATTAATCTGTATATTCATGTTGTAATAAAGATCGACCGTAGTAATAAAGATCAGTTCTTGTTATCTCATAAACAAGTCAATAAGTAGTCAGGTGCTTTGACTTTCTAAAGCATTGCAAAAAATATTTCACTCTGTCAGTTCATACAGATACATATGTCACAAACGTTGTATGTAGTTCAACTAGCACTAGTTAAATATTTTATAATTTTTGAATATTTTTAAAATACATTTAAACTTTCTGAAACGTATTCGAAACCATAAAACCTTATTAAGGAAACCCTTATTAAGGAAAGTAGGACATTCACGCTATTGAGTCCATGGAACATCGGCGAAATGCGATAGAGTGACAATTTATTGCAGGTACAGAACTGCTAAGAGAGTGCCGAGTCTTCTCTCGATCAAGCCGCTCAAATGCTGATGCAGTGTTGGCAGATATCTGAAAGATATAAGGCATTGTTAGATTTCTTCTACAATCCAAGTATAGTCTGTCAGTGTTAAAAAAACTAAAATCTTCTGGCAAATTTAAATATTTTTTTAATTTTTTTTGTGGAATGGACCGCAAAAATATTCGCCATAAAATTCTACTATAGGTCTCTGAATACATTCAAGCTTAAAAGAAATTGACTTGACCACCAGAATTAAGCCAAAACTGAAAATGTGTTTAAGAGTTTATTTCGTATTTAATCAAAATTGATATACTTGACCGGCTCTGATATCGTTTTAATCTCAGCTTATCAGCTCTGTCAACTGAATCATAACAAATATTGGGTTTTCAAGAATTTGCTATTTACCAACATTTTCTATTTCCGACTTTTCTGCTAGCAATAAGAAACGCCGGAAATTGAGTTACCCCAAATTAGGAGCGATTCATCTTGGCCATTTTATGTGCATTGTTGTATGCTCTCACTTGCTCGTGCACACCCACTGCAATTGTCAATGGAACGAGACTACACACGCACATACACTTATTGTACATACGTGTACGTTGCTCCCACTGCTTTTATTACTGCTGTCAAGCTTGTTGTTGTTGTTATTGCTGCAATTGTTGCATCTTCTAAAGACTCGTAAAACTTTTGCCGTCAAATGCCGACACCGCATTGCCTGACACTTGGCGCTCTAACAGCAACAACTTCTAGCCGGCAGAAGCGTACATGTGCGCGCGTATGTGTGTGTGTGTGTGTTTTCATGTGAGTGGCACTGCATAAACAATATTTGCTATGACAGCGCAAAGTGTTGTTCAATTTTTGTTGCGGCGACCATAGCATCGCTGCGGCGAAGAGTTCAGCAAACACATCTCGTGTTTGTGCGGCATGTAAAATTTATTTATATAAAATTGAAGAATTTTCAATGTTGCAGCCAACGCTTCAGCTAATGTTCGCTGAAGCTGTGTGATGTGTTTATTGTTGTAGTTGTTATTGCTGTTGTTGAATGTTTGACGTTGGCGTTGGTGATCTGTCTGGTTGCCGATGACGTTGTGCAACTTGTGTGTGTTCGAAAATAGAAAACTTGTATTCTCGCGTCATTGTTGTTATTTTTGTTGCTTTAATTCTGTTGTATATTTTTTTAATGGTCTCAGTTTGTTTTGCGTTTTATTGGGGGTTTTATGTCGGAAAGTGTCGTTGGCATATATGTTGATTGATTGCAGTTTAAATTGTTGAAATGATCTTCAACTTGAGCCGGAAGTTGTCGGCACAGCTTGTCGCTGGAAAAAAACTTGCAGAAAAGTTATTGTAACAGCAGCTGGGGAATACAAGAAAAAAATTGATTGTACCACGCACGAAAAATGACAGAGAAACAAATTTTCTATAAATGAATAAGGGAATGAATTTGTGTTATAAATCTTGTTCTCTCAATTTTTTTCAGTAATGCGTTATTCTGTCAATGTTTGTATTTTTGGAATTTTATATATTATTTTACATCTCAAATTCCAACCTTTAAACATGTGAATGGGTTACAAATATGTTTTCTGTTTGAATAAATAAACACAAAAAGCATGGGAATTGTAAAAAAATTCCTAGCAAATGCGACCAAAGCACAAACACAGCCAAAGTTATGTGAAAATAAACACAGATGTAAGCAATAACAAATTAGTGCAATCAGCATTGAAGAAAGCTCACAAAACATTGAATTTTCTAACAAATCACTTTCGTTTCTTACGTTCACTTTACACACATAAACTGAACATTGATAAACACTTCTCGCCAAATGCTTTACAAATCTGATTGAAACGTTTTTAATTAGTTTTTGTATTTCGAAGTTTAACCTAAAAAAACAAAAATTATTAATAGTATGAAAAAATTTCACACCATATGCGAACACAACACAACACAACAAGTGGCGAGTTCAATAACATTTCGAGTTAAATATTTATGAAGCCAGGTGAGCATCGGCACATGTGGAATGGGCAGCATATATCTGTTTAAAAACATTAAAAAAAATAGTTAAACTTATTTGGTCACAGCGGGTCTGTGTGATGAGTATTGAAACTTTTTGCGGTAAAATCTAAAAATTATTGAACTTTGAAGAGGAAGCTCCACCAATCCTGGATTTTGTAGAAATATTTGTTTTTTTTTTGGCTTAGACTATATTTTGGACTCAGAAAAACAATATCCATTTGTTTTTATGATATAATATCACTCTTTCAGTAGAAAACAACTTGTTGGGAAGCAGCTAGGCGTCTTAGGGTCCAACAACTTCTTATAAGAACTTGGAGAGTCTTGGCATATGTGAACCTTCAATCTACAGAGAGTTCAGACAGGATATGTAACCACTTTTTGGGTGTCTGCTCTACTTCCATTTGTATCACATGCGATTGACTCTGAAAATGTAATAAATCCAGCTAATTCAAATATAAATGCAGTAATCAAATGTTCTTTCTAAAAAAATTCCTCCTACGTTAGTAATTGAAGTTATTCGGGGCTGAGGGATTCCTGAGTCGTAAGAGGATTGATACTCTCACGCATCAGCATCTTGTAATCGCAATACCGAGGGACACAATCTCACCGAAGTTCAGCTTTGTCAAACGGTTCAAAACTGAACTTAGTATCAGGTGTACAACTTTGCTTCCGCCGTTTTTTTCCAAAATTAAAAGCTTTATTGCGAAAAAGTGCTTACATATGTATTATTCAAAGTATTGTCCGTCGCTAGCGACAACTTTCTCCCATCTTTCCGGCAATTTTCGGATCCCGGCTCGAAAAAAGGAGTCCTCTTTTGACGCTATCCATGAAGCAATCCATTTTTCCAATTCTTCGAAGGATTGAAAATGTTGATCTGCCAGGCTGTGTGCCATCGAACGGAATAGGTGGAAGTCAGAAGGGGCGACATCTGGGGAATACGGCGGGTGAGGCAAGACTTCCCATTTCAGCGTTTCCAGGTACTTTTTGACCACTTTTGAGACGTGAGGCGCTCGATGTCCCTCGGTTTCAACTCGAATCTTCATCAAGCAATGCTTCTAGTTGTTCATCTTTGAAGGTTTTTTCTCTTCCACCACCATGTTTGTCTTCGACATCGAAATCACCATTTTTAAAACGTTGAAACCACTCCCGACACGTTCTTTCACTCAGAGCAGCATCACCGTAAGTTTCTGAGAGCATTCGATGCGCTTCAGCTGCATTTTTTTTCGAATTGTAACAGAAAAGTAAAACTTCCCGCAAATGGCGAGAATTGGGCACATAAACGGACATTTTCGAGCGTGAATAATACGAAAACAAGAACAACTGTCACTGAAACGGCGATGACAATTCGTTAGGCACTGTCCACACTCACTTTAAAGGCATTACCATCTATGTATTTCAACCAGCCTCAGCCGGTACAGCCACCTATCGGAAAACGGCGGAAGCAAAGTTGTACACCTGATAACAAAATGAAATGGGTAGGTAAATCGGAAACATATTGGATAGACCAGCACATGATATCCTGGTACACAGATGGCTCCTTAATGAAGGAAGGCACCGGGCAAGGAGTACATGGGACGAGGATAAGATGCTCGGAACCTACGGGAAAGCACACCACTATCCTCCAGGCGGAAATATACGGCATTGAAAGGTGTACTCACTTCAATGTGGTGAAGAATTACCGGAACCGGAAGATTGCCATCCTTTCTGACAGCCAAGCGGCAATCAAGGCTCTTAGATACTACCAGGTGTCCTCGAAACTGGTATTGGAGTGCCTTGAGAAGCTGAACGAACTTGGCCGTTACTACAAGGTCTGGGTACTTTGGGTTTCGGGCCACACCGGCATTGAAGGGAACGAACGGGCTGACGAGCTGGCAAGGAGGGGAGCTTCTACACCCTTTGTCGGCCCAGAACCTTTTTGTGGGTTGGGAAAAGGAACTTCCTCCATCCTATTGAGAAAGGACGAGACAACCAGAAGGAATCAATACTGGAAAAATCAACCAGGTCTAGAGCATTCGAAGCTGATTATCGGTTCCTACAATAGAAAACGATTCGAGGAATGTATGACCTTATAAAAAAAAAAAATCATAGGATTATCACGGGGAAGCTTACAGGGCATTGTACATTTAACTATCATCTAACTAAACTACGAATCCGTGAAAACGGGTATTACAGGGTCTGCTTGAAGGAAAACGAGACTGCAATACATATACTGGGAAAATGCCCTGTACTCATGCATTAGAGAAAGAAGCACCTGGGAGACCATCTCATATCGGGTGCAGACTGGGTATCCAGAGATTTAGGAAACATACTAAAATTCCTCTCGGATACTGGACTCACTGATAGTTTTTGAGGTCCAAGAAGGGGCACAATAGATCTACTAGGTCGCAGTGCATTATCCCCATCAATAATAATAATAATAATAATAATAATAATAATAATAGCAATTGAATTCTTTTATTTTTTAAATACTTTTTTTAATTTAAATATTTTTATAAAATTTGCCTTTGAACTAATTGAAACCTTAATGCAGTAATCAATTGTTCTTTCTAAAGAAAATTCCTCTCACGGTTCAATTTCGTAATTGCAGTAATTTTTTAATACTATTTTTGTTTATTTGTATAATATTAATTTTTTTTAATATTCCTTAAATTGTCTTGCTGATTGCCTTTGAATTAATTCGGAACTTCTATCGCTCTGGCTCAGCTGATTAGAGCGATCTGATTGAGCATCGTGATTCTGATTCGAAGTTCAACCTTAGATTACAGCTTTCACTATAGTAAACACGAAAATATAGAGAAATCGCCGGCTGCCTTCTAAGGAAGAAATATCAAACCTCTCAAAGTAAAACATTCCCAAATCGACGTTTGAAATCCACATAAAACTATATGTACACCTCGAATTATGTCCTTCTAACTTTATTTGCTTAGGATACACTAATTTTAATATTTGTCTCTATAAAATTAAGAATTTTTTGCATCGTACGACAAACATAAAATTTTGTTGATCTATGTTGTTTAATCAAATTCATTTCTTACTTATCAAACATCCATATGTACTAAGGGTTTTTTTTTAACATATCTAGTAAATGTAATGAAGTCTGCAGAATTATGTATAAGGGCGACACTGTGGATTACTTCATTCGACTAGACATCCCGTAGACTTATTACTGTTCTCAAAATATTACATTGAATGCAATTACACAAGTTAAATGCCCTTCCAATTAAGTCCAATAAATGCCAGCACCTGAATTTTGATTTCTATAAAACGCAAACCGCTCTGCATGAACGCACATTTATCAAAATCATTCGCAGGTCGAGTGTTTTTCTTCTTTTTCATTATCGCCATAAATTAAAACTTTTGTACTTTCGCGGCGTCTTGGGCTTTCTGCGTAAGCTGTGTGCAGTCGTTATCACATCGATATTAATTGTGTCTATTTTATTACAGCAAATTAAATACAAATTTTACGCAGCATAAAGTGAGCAAATTACTCATTCACAGCTGGATACACTGAAAAACATAAATTACACGTTTCTCTATTGATTTTGGAAATGGTTTCATAATGTTTAAGTATTGAAAGTTTAAATGGGTTATTTTGTCTAATTAGTTCTCGGAAGGATAGTTTTTAGTTACATTGAACAGATTGAATCCAAACTAAGTGTGTTTTTGGAAGATGTTCTTAACCCTTAGCAGCTTTTTCCCAAATGATTTAAAAATGTGTGTAAAGTGAAGATTCCATTGAGTTATTTCGTCAAATTTTTTCTCAACTAAATGTTTTTTTGGATACATTGAACAGATGGGATCAAAACTAAGCGTGATTTTAGAAAAAGTTTTTAACCCTTTGAAATGATATAAAGATGTTAAAGATGTAAAGATGTTGTAGTGAAGTTTTAATTAGGTTATTCTGCCAAATTTTTTCTCAAGAAAATCCTTTTTTGGTTACATTAAACCGATCTAATCAAAACCAGACATACTTTAGTAAGGAGTTCTTAACCCTTTACACTATTTTGGAAATTAAAAAGTTCTTAAGCCTAGAATGACTTGAGGATTCAAAATGACTCTACTGAGGTTTTTCTATAATACTGCATGGCTTTTCGAAAGCACATTTCCATAGTTTTTATTGATTTTTACCCATTTCGTACCTTTAACTCGGTAGCGAATCATAGAGATGTAATGTATAGTAATGAATAGTAATGTTTGTATTTTTTTGTATTACGGTAAACTTATGTTGTCTAAAGTTTATGATTTTTATATTATACTTAGACCTATTCTCCTATTTTCTTATAAAATATTGGTTTGCTATGCCACGTTTCCGCTATTAACCCTTCGTTGCATGATTTATTTTTCGTGAAGAAAAAACATTTTTGTTATATAATTCTTGTTGCTTGTTAAGTTCTGATGGTAAAAATGAAATTTTGTTGAATTTCTGTATCTATGAAAGAAGTTTTGCGGCCATTTTCCGTATCCTGGTGAGAGCGCAACCGCCGAAATGAAAGTCGGTTTTATTAATATTTTAGTGTTGACTACTACGGGGAGTCGAACAGAGGACAGACGTCACTGTATACTCGTAATTCAACGCACTAAACAGCTGAGCGACGACAACCGCCACCGCCATCAACAACCAAAATTATTTCACCAAATCGAAACACTTGTTGCTTTGTCGCAAAATTCCGTAAGTAATCAATTGTTTTATCATGAAAGACACAACTGAAGGATGAATGACTGTAAAATGCTGAATAGAATAGTTTCCAAATCTATGAAAAGTTAACATTGCATATATGCAATGCCATGCAGCGAAGGGTTAAAGTTTTATTCAATTTATTTAAATACTTAAAATAACCAGATTTATACAAACCCTACACAGGACGATTGGAAAAACACTACACTAATTTTGTATTACAATAAAATGTATTACAATTTGTTAACCCATTTCGTACCTTTGATTCGTTAACGAATCGTAGAAATTAGTAATGTTTGGATTTTTTTTTTATTTCGATAAAACTGTATAATCTAAAGTTGATGATTTGTATATAATATTTAGATCTATTGGCTTCTATTCTCTTTTAAAGATGGAATTGAATAAATCCTAATTTTTCGAGTTTTTTTAAGTTGTTGTTTTAATTTTTAAAAATTAATACAATTGTCCAAAACCCAAACACAATGATTAAAAAGACAAAACTAAAAATTTTGTGTTACAATAGAATATGTTTATATCTGATCAGATGGCCCCAGACGGTACGAAAGTGTTAAAAAAATTAAATTTTAATCTGCGATTATGGACGAATGCCCTCATCGAACTTGCACAAGCAAATTTTTCGTTTCATTTTCACTTAATTCATTCATTTATTACAACAATTTTAAAATAATACCTTTCACAAAATATCGGTATGAAATGGGTTAAAGCCAAATTTTATTATTTTCATTTTAATCAAACAATTAAAAATATTTTTAAATAATATATAAGACCTCTTTTTTAAGTGATTGCCTTTCATTTTGCTATATTGCTCGAGATGTAGTGAAGGTTTTACCCCCATTTTCAAATACACCTTCAAAATCTGAACTTGAGAATCAATTACACTATAAAGTCACAAAACAAACAAGTATTCAAATACTCTGAAATGAAAATTGCATATCATTAAGTGCTCGTAATTTGCTTAAGCCATGAAAATATCGCATATATAAAATTTAATGCCGCTTAATGCTATTCACAATTTCATTCATTTCATTCATAGAAAATTTGATTTTCACATTCATTCAAACTAATCGCACAGATTACCATGTGTGCAGTGCCTCCTGCCTCGGACAGTTTAATCACATCGCCAGACTTTCAACACTTTCGGACATTATCGGCCACATCCGATCTCATTGCTCTATTTAAATGTTTAAACTTATCCGTCAATGCATGCCAACCGAATTATGAATATGCGTGTGTGTGCGTTTGATAATTCATGCCGAAAAAATTATGGAATTTCATTGTATACAAAATCCAAAGTTCGATGCTTCATAGCATCGGTATTTGGTATTTTGGAATTATTGAATAATTTCAGGAGCATAAAAATGTATTATAAATTATATGCTTCATTTCTTTGTGCACCTATTATGGGTTTATGTATGTGTATGTTTGTGTGTGTGTGTGTATTTGTGCATGACGATTGTGATTGTTTGATGATGCATTGTAATGTTTTATATATTTGTGATGTTATTATTTTTCCCCTCACTTTGTTTTATTTAAAAACACTCAAATAACACAACGCACATACACTGATGAGTGGATTTTCTCGTGTGTGTGTGTGTGTGGGAGAGTTTATATGGGCAAATTATTGAATAAAAATTTATCAATTGTGATTTCATTTGGGCTATTTTTATAATGCGCTCCCGATCCGCACCACAATTACACCCACACAGTGATACGCACACACATACACACGAAAACACATTGGGAAGAAATAACAACTGTTGCAGCGTGCTACGTAAACCGGAGGTGATATTTTATTTTTAATAAATGCGTACAACAAAATTAATTTTCGATTCATTCTCGCTTGGTTTCAATCATACTTGTTGTTGTATTTCTATGGGCATATAATACATTTTGGAATTTTATATATTGAAGTTAAATATTTGTTTTATGAGATACGAGTGGCCACTGAAAATGTTTCATGTGCTTCGACAGGCACACGTTGACGGTTGAGCGGGTTAGTAGGTGAATGAGTGGGCGAATGAGTGGATGTATGTGTGCGTGCGTGGGTGTTTTATTTGCAATGTGTTGCCAGTCAATATTGCTTATGGGAATATAAATAAATGCATTTTATGTACAATGCATTATTGTTGCTATGCAATTTCGAATTCAAACAAAACAATTATTTGAATATTTAATACACATAAACTTGCATAATAAAGCATTTTCATTTATTATTCGTGATGTAGTGTGGCATCGGATTATGTCTAATTGATGTGCGCTTGGGTTGGGTTAGGTGCGAGTGGCAGCGAAAGTTCTTATAAGCGACTAGAGGGAGAGAGAAGAGGTTTGTTGCGATACCACACTGGGATGAAAAGACTCTTGAACTAACGGTATTGGGAGTACCACGCGGTCTTCAATATAAGTCTAGCTATCTCGCCAATGATATGGGTGGAGAGATTAGTAGTAAAAGTGTAGGTAAAGTTACAAATAGTGAGCCAGACATCCATATTAACATCTGAAGTGTAAAACAGAAGTAACTGTTGTCTCTTAACATCTCCGCTGGAGATTCGACCTGAGATTTAATGATGAGTACATCTAGCTATATCATCTTTTATCAAATATTGGCTAAATTTGTCTGACAATAAAGCAGTTGTGTTCTTGAATATAAGCGCAGAAATAAATAATGATGATTAATAATAAGGACTAAAAATATAAAAATACATACCAAAATTTTTTTAACAAATCTCACATAAGGAAACCTGTTTCGAGTTACAGTAGACTCCCACAAGTTAGTAGTCTCACAAATTCAAATCTTCCTCATGATCCTACCTACTCCTACCTATTTTACAACATTGAATTCTGTTATATACAAAATTTCCAGAAATTAAAAAAAAGTTCAAATTACATTTACAACATTGAATGCTCTGAATTAAAAAAAATAATAATTGAAAAATAAAATTCTAGTGCACAGTGATTCGTTCCACAGACAAAATTCAAGAAAGTTATAATTTTAGAATTTAATGATTTTTATTTTATTTGAAAAGTAACACTTCAACTAAGAAAACCCCAAAAATTTGCAAAAATGTATTTAGTGTGAATGTGGAAGCTGCCCAATTCAAAAGTTTTTTCAAACAAAATTTTAAGCCCTTATTTTCTGATTTTTAGTCTGAGTTAACAAATTTTAAAATTTTATGCTTAGAAAAGTTTACTAATTCAACTTAATTGAGAATTGAGAATCGAAAACTTTTAACCTTAAATATTTTTCAAATTTAAAAACCTATAAATTGGCAAAATTTACAGAAAAATATTAAAAACATATGTGAAAATACAGGGTGGACCATTTAAGATTTGGAAGTTGAATCGGTTATAAAAAAAATACTTATATTTTGAAAATTCCTATTTTATTACAAAGCTTGGACTTTGCTATTTAAAAATGAAAAACGATATAGTTCATATGACTGCCACGACTGACCTTACAGTACGCCGCACAGTGTCGCGAGTGTGGCCAAAAATACAAAAAGTCGATGTTGCAAATATGATATTTTTTTTACATACATGGTGAGATAATACTCCCAATAAGACAAATCCAAAATATTTCTTAAAACAAATAATAAATGTAAGCAGGAGCCATCCACAAAGTTGAGCCTTTTCTTGGAACACATTTTTGCCAGAGCAACTCACTATTTTTATGCTAAATGTAAGTAGAATTTTTAGCTTACAGGTACTACGTATGGATACAAATTACATACCTAAGAAAAATATAGAGTTTGGGCAAGCAGGTGGTACTTTTTTGTTTTGTTTTGATCAGTATATGCGAAGTTACGTTGCTTTAAAAAAACCCGGCCTGGCTTACGAAATGTGAAAAAAATTGCTAACTTTGGGAGACGATAAAAAGAAAACGTCTCAATGCATCTCTGCAGTGATTAGTGCAAAACAAAGGCACAAGTACGACCTTTCAAATAAAAAGAAAATTAGCTGCGTCGACCTGCGTCCCCACCTAAAACTTTACTTCTTGTAGGGGCACCTACAGTCAAAAATTGTGATTTTTTGAAGTATGGCTTGGGACGCACAATGAAAACTGCAGCAAAACAGCTGTTACAATGGTGAGCTATATAAAAGACAAGGTGGGAACTTTGTTCGTATCTTCAAAAGTAGGCAGAATGTCACGCCCACTTTAAAAATTTAAATGTTTATACCAAAATATGGTATCACAAGCTGAAAAAATTAATACACGAATTCATGAAGGAAACGTTTTGGCCACTAAATAAATATTCTCCAGCTGCCACGCCCACTTTTAAGGTTTAAGAAAGCTAAAAAATTAAAATCACATCGTAGAACGGTATTGTAAACAGCCTTTTAAAAATACAGTTGTAGTTTTAGTAAAATGCGAATATTTTTGAAAGTGGGCGTGGCAGACCGCCTATTTTTCGTGTGAGCTTTTTTGTCATTATTGTAAGCACAAATACAAAATTTCATAATTCTATCACTAATATTAAGCAAGTTATTTCAATATTTCAGTTCATTTCGTATGGGAGGTGGGCGTGGCAGTGGTCCAATTTAAATGATTTTTTGCAAATTTCTTAATTTTGACCCCGGAAACGATCTCACCAAGTTTCATCGAGATAGGACAACGCTAAGTATTTTTGGCCACAGCTTATATGGGATCGCGACACTGTGCGCCGTTTCGTCAACCCAATTTTCAAGTACTTTTGGATTGTTCCGGGTAGAATTTCCTGAATGGCAACTTCGATTTCACGTTTCAAAGCTTCAATCGTCTCTGAATGGTCAGCGTAAACTTGTCCTTTACGGCTCCTCACAAAAAAAAGTCCAACGGACTTAAATTACAACTCCAAGGCGGCCAATTGTCTTCAAAATTTCGGCTGATTATTCGATTTTCGAAAACGGTGCCCAAAAGTTCGATTGTTACGTGCCGGATAGTCATGAACCTTCAGTTCTTGGACCAATTGAATTTTGTAAGCCTTCATACCGAGATCTTTATGCAAAATTTTCATCAAAGAAGTGCGGGAAACGTTCAATTCCTGAGACCGATGGCGAGTTGACGTTGATGGATGTTCACGCACATTTTCGGCTACAAAAGCAATGTTTTCGGCTGTGCGCACTGTACGAGAACGGGAACGGGTTGTTTGGTCCATTAACGATCCAGTTTCTCCAGTTTCACGAGCTGAATGGTTTTATTTTTTAACTTCACAGTTTGGGTTGAAGATTCTCCACTTTGGAAGTAAGTTCTCAATATTTCCCAATTTTGTTCAAGCGTATAGCGTCCCATATCGTAAATGTCAAACTTTTAACTAAATTTCGAACACAAATTGAATGACATTTGGACTGCCATTCTCGAAATAAAGCGTAGTTAAAATTCCAAATTTTAAATGGTCCACCCTGTATATTCCTGAGTTTTGGTGTATTTTAAGAAGCAATCTTTTGTTATTCGATAATTTAAATACATCCTTCGATTTCTACCGATGCCAGAAATGATTTGACATAAAAAAAATTATATTTATTAATATTTAAAATTATCCATTCATTATTAAAAATTAAAAAAAATGTATAAACATATATCCACTAACATAATTTTTTTTGCAAAACTAAAGCGTCCTAAGACAATTTCTCTTTTTCTTTGCAACTGCCAATGTTGAGGTAATTCATGGAATTTAAAATCTTGAAAAGTCATTTGCATAGAAAACATCAATAAAATTGAACAAAAATGATTTTTATGATGAACCTGAACTCAGTGGCGATGACCCGAGATTTGAGAAAAATACGACAATCATATCGGTGATGTGCTATGTAGTTTTTTCTCTACAGCCTTTTAAATTGAAAGTGTCAATAATTTTGAAAAATATGAAAAAAATGTAAACAAATTTCTGCAAAGTACATTTTTAATCTTTTGGCTTCTCGTAATGACATCGTTGTATCCGTTTTAGTCTTTAAGTTAAGTATATGAATCAAATTCTTTACAAAAAAAAAGTCTTACAATTGCCTCACATTCAAGTTTGTGGATAAGGTTCACTATTATTTCAATTTTTAACATGAATTAATTGAAGAGTCCAGTAATTCGAACATTCCGGATATTCAACCTTCCTTTGGTGGGTGATTTTTATGAGCGTTTACTGTATTATAAAACAACTTGTACTCTATATGCATCTTGTAACAGGAAGCTTATTTCTATACGGGAGAAAATGTTTATTACAAAACATGAGTGCCTTGAAAAATTATTTCTAGTGACGACAATCTAAAATTACGAAAATGATTCTTTAAACATACGTTTTGTAGCCGTTTTTATTTTTTGTATTCTGTTTACATGCAGACATCTTTATCTGTTTACATCAATTCATGGTTTGAAGGTCAATAGCGACGTTCGATTTATGTGCTTTTAATAGGAATTCTTAAATAATCGATTCTTATGCTCATGTAAGCAGATGTTTCTTTTTGTCGAACAATGGTGAATTAAATTTGTTGAAGTTATTTATTTATTTTTTTGTTATTCAACAAATTGAACAATTTCCGATTGAGATAAGAATTCAGTGCTAAGAACTTAGACTTTAGTTTACTAAATTAATAAGGGTATTTACAGAGCAGCGAAGAGTGGCATAGAAAATACAAAATAGAAAATGTTAAACAGTTTGTGTTTTTCTTCGCCTTTGCACCTTCTGTACGAGTCATAAAAAGCAAAGCAAAGGTTAGGTTGAAATGGCTGAATAAATCTTATTCCAAGCGGGATAAGAATCAGGCCGGTTGTTAAATTCGGTAACTCTCTCAAACCTTTTGGACGATGCTATGAATCTGAGCAGGGATTCAGCAATTGCAAAGCAAAGGTCATAAGAAGACATGACTTCTCCCATAACATAGCGTCCTTTGAGAACACCGACAGTACTTACCTATTTGATATATTTTGAGAATTACACTAGACTAGACTAGACTAGACTAGACTAGACTAGACTAGACTAGACTAGACTAGACTAGACTAGACTAGACTAGACTAGACTCGACTAGACTAGACTAGACTAGACTAGACTAGACTAGACTAGACTAGACTAGACTAGACTAGACTAGACTAGACTAGACTAGACTAGACTAGACTAGACTAGACTAGACTAGACTAGACTAGACTAGACTAGACTAGACTAGACTAGACTAGACTAGACTAGACTAGACTAGACTAGACTAGACTAGACTAGACTAGACTAGACTAGACTAGACTAGACTAGACTAGACTAGACTAGACTAGACTAGACTAGACTAGACTAGACTAGACTAGACTAGACTAGACTAGACTAGACTAGACTAGACTAGACTAGACTAGACTAGACTAGGAACTAGGAAAGTATACACAGCCGATTGATTTACTCGATTCCATGCTTTTTCAACATTTTGTAGCCCCCGTGGGTTAGTGAGTGAAGCACTATCGACGAGTCAATCGATTACTGCGGAGCATTTCCTTCTCCTTCAGCTTCAATTATGTAATGTAATTGCTGTGCAGCGATGCACTGGACGCAGTCAACAAGTCACTCAATTAAGTAATTAATTAGTACTTAGTATGAAATCTGTCATCGTAATGGATCCAACAACTTGGCGTGCAAAACTGAGGCGAGCGAGCCGGAAGCAATCGGCAGATAATGCAGCTGCGGTGCCAGTGTGCCAGATCAAGTAAATTGATTGAGTTGAAACAAGGCGATGCCAATTGCTAATTTTATTAACCAGTTCAATTGAACATTGACAACTAATGTGAAAAGCTGCTATCGAATTTCTATGACTTACTTCTTACGGAATTTGGTGCAACTTTAAGACACCGAATCGATTTAAATTCGCACAACGAAACACCACTTCACGATTCCGTCAATAAAAGGCTGATGCTGCTGCGACGTCTTTGGTGCGCCTCGATAGCTCATATTTTATGGACGTAAGAAGTCTCGTAAAAAGTATCGTTGTCGTTGTCGTATCGCAAAAGTGCCATTACGCTTTTTATCGTTGCTGTGCGCTCGCAGGCCGCGTTATTATAGTTTGGCACATTTCTCGCACAGTCCGTGACGCAATTCAATAGTTTTATATTCTTTATATATATTTATATATATATGTGTGTGTGTATTTCTGTGTGTGTGTTTATAGCGAATATCTACGACAATTACTTGAGCCCACACATTTTGGTACATTTGAAATTTCGTATTGATTGCTTTATTTGCTGCAGTGGATTTCTGTCCCTTGTTGTTTAAAGCGATATTTCTGCTTTAACACTGAATAAATATTCTATTCACCAACGTTTGATGCTAATGTCACGTTTTTGAATCACCCAGCGGAATGAATTGAATGAATGTTTTGTTTGAAATTGTTTGTGCACTGCGGCCAATAATTTATGAACTTGTCGCATGGCCGAGTGCGCCAAGTACTTGAGTTGTTTTGTCTTGTCTGGAATTTGGCATTGTTTGTTTGTATGGTTTGGCATTGTTTTGCTTTGTTCTAGTTGATGTTTTTTGTATTTGGCATGTTTGAGTTGTAGTTATGCAGTGAGATCGAAAACAAAAGACAGCAAGAGCAAAGGGTAAATTTAGAAGTCCAACTAGACGAGGAAAGAAAACAAAAACAAGCGCACAGCAATTTGAATTTTGTTTATTTTTTTTATTCTTCTAGCTTTAGTTGGAGATTAAACGGAATTCAATGGACAATTATTGCTTGTTGAAAAGTTAATTTTATACAGTTAAAAAAAAAATTTAAATATAGTTTTTAGAAAGAAATGTTGCTTTCACTTTCTTAATATTGAAGCTTAAAAATGTATTGCTTTATTGGGAGATTTAGATTTATTTATTAGATAAGATTTGATTTTATTTGATTTGATTGGAATTGATTTTATTTTATTGTATTTTATTTTATTTTATTTTATTTTATTTTATTTTATTTTATTTTATTTTATGTTATTTTATGTTATTTTATTTTATTTTATTTTATTTTATTTTATTTTATTTTATTTTATTTTATTTTATTTTATTTTATTTTATTTTATTTTATTTTATTTTATTTTATTTTATTTTATTTTATTTTATTTTATTTTATTTTATTTTATTTTATGTTATTTTATTTTATTTTATTTTATTTTATTTTATTTTATGTTATTTTATTTTATTTTATTTTATTTTATTTTATTTTATTTTATTTTATTTTATTTTATTTTATTTTATTTAATGTTATTTTATGTTATTTTATGTTATTTTATGTTATTTTATTTTATTTTATTTTATTTTATTTTATTTTATTTTATTTTATTTTATTTTATTTTATTTTATTTTATGTTATTTTATTTTATTTTATGTTATTTTATTTTATTTTATTTTATTTTATTTTATTTTATTTTATTTTATTTTATTTTATTTTATTTTATTTTATTTTATTTTATGTTATTTTATGTTATTTTATTTTATTTTATTTTATTTTATTTTATTTTATTTTATTTTATTTTATGTTATTTTATGTTATTTTATTTTATTTTATGTTATTTTATTTTATTTTATTTTATTTTATTTTATTTTATTTTATTTTATTTTATTTTATTTTATTTTATTTTATTTTATTTTATGTTATTTTATGTTATTTTATTTTATTTTATGTTATTTTATTTTATTTTATGTTATTTTATTTTATTTTATGTTATTTTATTTTATTTTATTTTATGTTATTTTATTTTATTTTATGTTATTTTATGTTATTTTAGTTTATTTTATTTTATTTTATTTTATTTTATTTTATTTTATTTTATTTTATTTTATGTTATTTTATGTTATTTTATTTTATTTTATGTTATTTTATGTTATTTTATTTTATTTTATTTTATTTTATTTTATTTTATTTTATTTTATTTTATTTTATTTTATTTTATTTTATTTTATTTTATTTTATGTTATTTTATTTTATTTTATTTTATTTTATTTTATTTTATTTTATTTTATTTTATTTTATTTTATTTTATTTTATTTTATTTTATTTTATTTTATTTTATTTTATTTTATTTTATGTTATTTTATGTTATTTTATTTTATTTTATTTTATTTTATTTTATTTTATTTTATTTTATTTTATTTTATTTTATTTTATTTTATGTTATTTTATTTTATTTTATGTTATTTTATTTTATTTTATTTTATTTTATTTTATTTTATTTTATTTTATTTTATTTTATTTTATTTTATTTTTTGTTATTTTATTTGATTTGATTTGATTATTATTATTTGGCTTCCTATAGGTGGAGAGATTCTCGGATCTCTTAGAAAGCCTTCAACCAGCCGTCGAGAGATGGTCTAGGTTTCATATAAGTAGGTCACTCCGAGATTCTTAAGCTGGATATCAAACCCCCTTAGACAAAGAGTATGCGGCTGTGATACATAGGTTTTCCACGGTAACCTCTAGCAGGGAACACTGGTTAACGATTGGCAAAGTGTGCCCAACCCATTAAAGATCCTCACCGACGACTTCAAACTAGAAAACAGAGTCGCTTTTGGTATTTTCAGTGAGAGGTTAGGAATTAGCTAATCAGCGCGCCGACCTGGTCACTATAGCGTCTTGCAGGTGGAAACTATGGCAATACTTCTATCATTGGAATGACTACGTGAACTTTGTATTTTCTCACATAATTAGGTTAGGATAGTTTCTCAGATAGTCAGATGCCGTACAGCTCTGGATGACGTACCCGAGCGAAGGGAGGGATGATGGATTCTTGGTCATAGGGACATCACCGCAAATGGCAAAGCCCATATGTAAGTCAGTAATTGAATCAATTGGTGCACCACTGATGTCTGTCAAATTAAGCATTAATATATCTTCGTTTGGTAAACAGGCAATGATGGCCTTTGGGACGCTCTTGTAGGGTTTCCAGAAAAAAATGGTCTATACGTAAACCACAACAGGGCCAAACAGCTTCTGGGCTTGTTACATGATGATGATTTCAATTGTATTTGAATATTGCTTTGAATTCATTCTTATTTGCAATGTGAAATAAAATTTGTATTTTTATGAGATTGAAGTAAGTTTATATTTTAATAATTTGACTATACAAAATAACAACATTTGTATGGATTTTTATTATTTGCTTTGCAAAGATGGCATTGTTGTAATGCCATAATTTTAGGTGTTTTGGACATTACAATTTCAAGCAATAAAAAAACATATTTCCTGCACAAATGTTGTACAAATCAGAAGAAAACAATTTTATTGATATCCGCACATTCCGAATCTCTCAAGTTATTGCCCGCTGGCAAGGCACATACAATTAAAACTGTCAGAGGACGGAAACGTGCATCAATAAACAGCACACAACGTTTTTGAATATTAAAAAATAAATGGCCTCATATAAAAGCGAGCTCGGCCAAAGTCTGCCAGAGCAAATAGGGGACTTTACTGCCAGTGCGCCAGGAATAACAGCAACAGAAACGAAATACCGCCCGGCAGCACTTGCAAACAGCTGCTGGCCACAGAGCCCCACGTCCACACAAACAAACAACTTGCGAAAAAAAAAAATACAAAATGTATTATCTCAATGGACAAAAGATGGGCTCGGTGAATGGAACACAACCCGGACCGTGGAGCGGCTCAGCGCAGCGCAGCGCAGCGCAGCGCAGCGCAGCGCAGACAGAAGCGTGGCGCGTTGGTTCGCTATTATCACAACATTACAACGTATAGTATATGCACAGCATTTTTCACGCAGATATGCCGCTATTGTAAGTCAAGTCAAGCGACAGTAACAGAATAAGAAGAAGATGAGAAAGGAGCAACATTAGTGACAGCAGCGGCAAACAATATGAAAGCTCTGCTTGTTGTGAAGAAACCATAAATTGATTTTTCAAAATAAACAAACGCGCACAACAACAACATGTCAGTAGTATTGAAACGTTGCACAACCACAACAATGAAACGAGAATATCTAAAATTGCAACAACAACGATAACAAGTATAAGAAAAATTGACGGTGAGCGTTGACTGAACGTAAACACTGGACTGTTTGAGTTGCGAGAGACTGACGCCAAATTGTCGTCGTCGGCATTAACACAGCAGCCAGCAGAATTGGCAAAAACAACCAGAACACACAGTGCGACAGCAATAGACCAGAGCGGCGGGCGGGAAGGAGAAATTTGTGGCAGGGTTCACAAATTGCGCGTGTCCAAAAATGTGTGCGTTTTGACGGGTTTGTGTGTGTGTTTGCCTCTGTGTTTGTATGTATGGAAAATTGTATGAAAATACTTGAGTGCGAAAACTTTACAAAACTTCAAATCAAAATGAAAACATGCGAAGCGAAATGTGATGAGTTTAACGGTTTCTGGGTTAAGCGTGTTAAGGTTGAAAGGTTTCGTTGGGATTTTGTTGCATGCAATATGACAGATTTGACAGATTTGAAGTGAAGAATTAAACAAAATTGAGTGTTTCGAAGTGCTTTTAGATAAAAATTGAAAATGATGGTAACTGAGAATTGAAGGAAATCCAAAGAATGTTTTGGGATTTTTGAGAATTAACTACATACAAATTTAAAATTAAACCAAACGAGAGTTGAAGGAAATCGAATAGATGTTCAGTTTTTTTTCGAAAGTTCGAGATTTTACTACGAAAAAAGGTGAAAATTTTATTCAACGAGCGTTGAAGGAAATCGAATGAATGTTTGGGAGTTTTTGAGAATTTACTAAATATTTTGAATCTGAAAATTGAATTAAGTGAGAATTGAAAGAAACCAAAAAAACGTTTGGGACTATGGGGGATGGGATATAGAGTTTACTATATAAAATTTGAACACTAAACTAACTAAGCGAGAGTTGAAGAAAATCGAATAGATGTACGGACTTTATTGAAAGTTCGAGAATACAAACAAAATTTTGAAAATTAAATTAAACGAGATTAGATGGAAACCGAAGGAATGTTTGGGATTATTGAAAAATTGGAAAATTCACAACAAAAGTTTTAAAAGTAAACCAAACGTGAGTTAAGGGAAATCGAACGAATGTTTGGATTTCTTTTGAAAGTTCAAGAGTTCACTACAAAAAGTATTTGAAAATTTTTCGAAAGTTTAATATATAAAATTTTAAAATTAAACTAATCAAGAATTACAAGGAATCAAATGAATATTTGGGTATTTTCGAAAGTTTAGGAATTCACTATAAAAAAATTTGAAAATTAAATTAAACGAGAATTGAAGGAAATCCAATGAATGTTTGGATTTTTTCGAAAGTTGGAGTATTCACAAAAAAATATATGAAAATTAAAATAAACGAGCTTTGAGGGAAGCCAAAGGAATGTTTGTGGTTTTTCGAAAGTTTAATATATAGAATTTTAAAATTTAAACTAAGCGAGAGTTACATGGAATTGAATGAATATTTGGGTATTTTCGAAAGTTTGAGAATTTACTACAAAAAAACATATGAAAATTAAATTAAATGAAAAACAAAACCAAACAAATTTCCAATAAAAAAAATTAAATAATAAAATTAAACTAAACGCGTTGGCGTTTTTTGAAATTTCGAGAGTTCAACATATAAAATTTGAAAATTAATATAAGTTAAACGAGAGTTGAAAACCGAATGAATGTTTGTAATTTGAAAAAAAATTTAAAATGAAGTTTATTTAAAGAACCCGGAAGAAAAGGGAAAGATTTATATGAATGAATCATAAATATAGGATTTGAAAAGAGATTTGAATGAAGGAAACCAAAGGAAAGTTCAAGAAGATATTCACATAAATTATTGAAAAAACACGAGGAAGGTTTATAAATGAGGATAACTGATAGTTCCATGATTTATCATTAATTGTAAAGAAACTAGTCATTCGGTTTTTGACGTCAATCGGTAGACAGCAATTCAATCCTGTTGCAATAATATCTATGCAAATGTAACTACATTTCATGCGTTCGACAACCGTAAAACGATTCATGATGAAATGGTAATTTGCAGTGAATATTTGGATATTTAAATGTCATTGATATCTTTAATTTTTGCTGAGACACCCTTGTTGGAAAACTATCACAGCTTTTGTGGGGACCCTTTATGACACGATAAAAGGTTGTTATGACCATCGGTCCACTGGCCACAACAACTTGTAGATTGTGCTTAAAGTAGAAAAAGGTTTGATCGTTGATATATCGCGAATATTAGTTTCTAGAAGTTATGGGAACGATCATAATACAACAAATATGTTATATCCGTATTCAAGCAATGTCAATTCGGTAGTTTGAAATACTCTTACAAAAAGATGAATTATGGACCATAAAACATAAAAACAAACATAAGCAAAGTTTTCATCTCGATCGCGGAATTAAGTTTCAAGAAGTTAAGTGAACACCACAAACATGATAAAACGTTGTTCAAGCATTGCCAAGACGGCAGTTGAATATATTGAGTCAACCAGTAAAATAAAAGTTGATTTGATTAAAGATGTGCAAAACTTTGCAACTGTTTGTTTTTGCAATGTTTTCACACTTTTGTCAGCTATTGTTAGTCACTTATCATATTCATCGGTTACATTATAATATTGAGGCTTTTTGGTTAGTTTGAAGCTACTTCAAAGCATCCACTGTTCAACGCCATTAGTTCTCATATAGCTTTGAGACCTTAACAACTCCCTGTCTGTCATTAAGTGCAACCCAAATAAATAGACAGCGTTGCTGCAGAGGCACAAAGGGTCAGCTCAGCTACTCTATTGTCTATATTTTCATACAAATCATCATACGGCCGTAATAACGGTTAAAGCAACCCCTCAAAGTTGTTATTGAGAAAATATTTTCGAAGCGAAAAGTGTGTTTTTTTTTTCTTATTCGCTCTGGCCGAAGCACTTCAAGTCGGGGCCAGCGTACTTTTGTTAAAACACTACAAAGGCAAAACATAACGGCAGCAGACGGAGATGGCTTTAACCGTTATACACGCGCTGGAGTGTCTGGGCCTGCGCTGACATCGCCATACAAAGAGCACACATACATAAGTAAGCCCACGCAAATGTTTATCGTTATGAGTGGAAACAACAAAACGACACACACACATACATACACAGACGAACGCAGATTTTGCCAAAGGCCATGAAGTCTTTGTATGAGTTGCTGGGTGTACTATGTATATACAATGTAGGAAGCGGCGCGATTGTCAATTTTTATGTGCCGCCCATAGAGCCGCAGTTGCCATTCACGCTCTGCTCGCTGGCCATGTTCTGTCTTTTCATTCATGAAAAATTGAAAGGCATTGTATGAGGCTAGTAAGCCCAGAAGCCTGAACGGTCTGAGAGTAGGCGAGCAAATAATAAAAAAAACACAAATCGAGAATCTAAAGCACTAAAAACCGGAACGGACCGAAAGGACACAATTGAGCATATCGACCGGCAAAGGAGATAGTGTGCGCTGTGTAATATGGGTTTCTGGGATATAAAAACAGCGACAAGCACAACAATAACAATGTAGAGAAAAGCGAAAAACGAGTAAAAATAAAGTAAAGAAAGCGTACAATAAACAAGAGTGTAAACAATGCCAGTGAAATTGTCACTGTGACATTGGGAATAACGAAAATATTGTGCTACTGATGAGTTAAAAACACACACAAACACAAGCACATACACATACAAGTACGCTTGAAAGGCGCACACACACACATGTGTGCAGTTGTGGGCAAAGAGGTATCCGAGTTTATTGATCATTGCTCGACATACAAAGACGATGCCTTAAAATGGTAGTTGAAGTGGCTTTAAGTTTTGTAACATAAAACACAATGAATCAAAGGCTAAGATAGCATAGATTTGTTGTTGGACGTGTGATGATGCCAAGAGATATAATCTATTAAACTGTTTACACTCGAGTTGGAGTTTGTTGAGAAATTTGCACCAGTTTTAGTTTAGGTGAACCTATTGTGATGATCGATCAATACTCATTAGTTTATCTTTTCAAAAATATCTTCTGTATTCAATGCGGTATAATGATTTCTGATTGACCACTGTGAAGATTTTGATGTTTAAAGTTTGTTTGTGAAGATTTTAAGACTGAACAAAAATATGAAAGCAAATAGTTTGCTGAAATTAGTAATTAATTCAAGATTAGTAATTAATGTAAAATTTTATATTTACTGAATTTATTTCAAATATTTTCTAGCTGGGTTTGTGGTTGGTTCAAACCCCTTAATAATCTGTTTGCTACAAAAATTGTGGGCAGAAAATATAGTAATATAGTAATGGGCTGAAAAGTTGTGTACGGAAAATGATATGAGTTCATATCCCACACTAAATGCAAAAGAGTCACAATTTAAATAAATCTTGCAATTTTTAACTGAAAAAATACTGTATGGTTTTATGTTAATTGCATTACTTCTGCAGGAAGGATCAACAGTTTTTTGCATTCTGAGTTGTTACTATTAGGCTTTAAGTGTCCGATATCTATTTTGGAGCCATCTCTAAAAATTCCGAATTATTATTTTAACACAAAATGCCTTCAAGGTCTTGAGGACCTTATCTAAAGTTTCCAACTCATTTTAACACCAAAAGTGTTCGTGGTCTTGTAGATTTTATCTAAAGTTCCCAGCTCATTATATTAACACTAAATTCCCACGAGGTCTTGAGAACCTTATCTAAAGTCTTCCACTCATTATCTTAACAAATGTCTTTTGAGGTTTTGAGATTATTTTCTAAAGTTTCCAACTCATCTTAACACCAAATGCCTTCGAGGTCTTGAGGACTCTATCTAATATTTTCCATTCATTTTCTTAATACCAAATGCCCATGAGGTCTTGAGATTATTTTCTAAAGTTTCCAACTCAGTATTTTTCCACCAAATGCCTAAATTCTTGTTTAAAATGTTGAAAACTAGGTGGTTTATTTGAGATGCACAAAGCTTCAAATGAACTTTTCGTGCAACATATTCTTTAACTAGGTTTCTCTATTATGAATAAAGGATCAATTCACTTGACGCTTCTATTGTTGTAATTCTTATTGAAATATTTTCTATACACACAACGTAACACAACGTAAACACTTATGTTTTCCGAAACTTCGACTTTAAGTCTGCGTCATTTGAAAACAGATGAACATTTTCCTTTAAACTGTGGTCAATGCCTTAATGCAAGTTTACTCAACACAACACATTTTGATTTTTTCATATTAAACATTCTGGACGCTTAAAATCACACGTTGAATAAAAAAATAAAAGTTTTGCAAAACAAAAGGTTCTGACAACAGATTCTGATAGAGGGGAAAATTTACGTGTTTTGGCGTTTTGAAAGTTTATGCATCCATTATTTTTAGGGGGATCAAAGTTTTCTTTCTTTTGGACATTCTTAGGATGAATCGATCTACGAAAACCATGTAACCTAACATTTCGGCCTCGATAGTGCAGCGGATAGCGCGCTAGCTTCTCATACCGAGGCCCAAGGTTCGATTGCTGGTTCGGGCTGGTGAAAACTTCTATCGGTTTCCACATTAAGCAGCACAAGTGCGATCTTGGCAGGCAATGACAAAAACCCCCCAAGTATGAAAGGAAAAAATTGCGAAAACCCCGTCGTTTGGATTCGGCGTTAAACTGTTGGTCCCCTCCCTCTGTCTCCTATCTGTTTGAGATGTGTGTTGTAATATATGTTGAAAAAACAGTGTTGCATACACATTTTAAACGGGTACAATTTGTGGTGTCACAATGGGCTCATGAAAGAGGCCTAAGTGTGTCTCATACAGAATTACAAATTACAACTTAACCTTACATATCAGGTACAGGATGTGTTTAGCAATTTGATGTGAAATACTATGGAGAACCTTTTTGTAAAACATCTTAAACCCCTATTTTCATGGGTCATTTTAACCCTTTTTCCTAGATTGCTCAAAAATGCTATTTGAAACAGAACATTCAAGACAGAAATACTCGTATACCACGAAAATATTCGCCATAACTTTCTACCATTGGACTCTGAATACACCAAAGTTTAAAGTTTAACTTGAGCCACGGCACCTCATTAAAATAATAATAAAGAGTCCTAACTGTTAATTGCACAAATTCTATTATTTGGTGCGACAAGTTATTACTGAAATTTCAAGCCACCACTGTCTGATGTCTTTCATGTTTCAGTCACTCACATATCACTTACTCACTTACTCACACAGTTGTCATCAGCTGTGGCACATTAACTAACACCAACTTTCTTGCCGCTAATTACCATCAGCGGCTTTTATGAATCTTGCCAGCCAGAAGACGTTTTAAACTTTGTATGACTGTCAGTTTGCTTTTCTGCCGCCACAAGACTCTGTGCACAAAAAACTTAAGGCTTCACCTGTGCCGCTGCTACGGCAACTGAACACACGAATAACTTTGACTGCAGCCACTAACTTTTATTTTCGTTGCCATTTATTTTTTCATTTGCAGTAAATTCTTTGCTATTCCTTTTAATAGTTGCCACCACTTTTACCAGCTTGAAGAACTGAAAAAATAACAAACCAACAAAAAAAATTGAGAATAGAAAAATAAAAATGGAACGAAATGATGCCATTATTAAAAATCACTTTCAAGGATTCTTCTTACTTTTCATGTAGTTTTTTTTACGTTTTATTTTTATAAAATTTTCCGTTTCTTTTGTTGGCTTTTAATTAACAACCTGTGTGTGCGACGGCGGGGCGGAAATCAGAAACGACGGCAGGCAGCTGGTTGGCATGGCGCTGCTTTCATCCTGTTGGTCTTTTTTGTTTCCGCGCTTGGCTGGCTTCGAAGCGAGGAGCGATGAAAACTGGCAAAAGTACATTGAAAAAAAGTTGCACGAGACGAGCTGAAGACGACTGCGGCAGTCGCTGTTTAACTTTGGACTTAATTGTTTTCATTTTTAGTTTATTGAGACTAATGATAAATATTTACAGTGCAAACTTCGTTATCAATCAGGACAGCAAGGAAGTGTCAGCGAAAAATGTTACAGTTTACTATTTTGTGTCAAGCAAGATATCAGGAAATATTGAATACTACTGCATAAATTCCAGGAATTTTTGAAGTGACGGAACTTGAACAAAGTGCAATGTTGTAGGAATTTCAACTTTCAGCGCTATTCAATGCGCATTTGTTCTTATGAAAGCTGTCAATATTTAAGTTTCTTTGCTTTACTCAGCACTGTACTGAATTGTCGTATATGTGCACGTGCGTGTGTGTGTGTGTGGAGCAATGCGGCTGCAGATGACTGCATGCAGCGCTTAATTAATTTCTACCTTTTAAAAGGACTTTAACTATTGTTGTTGTCTGGCGCCTGTGTTGAGTGAAACTTTTTCAACATTGCCTCAACGTGTAAACGCCAATGGATTCAGATTTCAAGAAACAGCGCTAGCAGCTCTTCAACTTGATTGATACTTGCAGATATGAATGGCAGCTGAAAGCTATGGAATCGAATGGAAGGCAGCCAGCGAATACGGCTGGCGAAACAATTGCTGAGAGTTTTTTGTTGAAAAATAAATGAAAATATTATCGAATGGTTAAAGTAAATAATCTCAATTTGTGAAAATTCTGCTGACAGTTCAGATTGTTGTAACGACTGAAAGACCAAACTACAGTAAACATGGTTCAATAAGGAATGAAGTGAAATGCAAAACGATGGAAATCGGTTTTCTTTTCTTTATGAAAATGAAAAGCATCGAAAGCCAAAAGTGCGTACGTAACTGCATTGAAATCAACCTTCCTCGTTCTTGCAAATGTGCGAGTCAGTGTGTGTGTAAAAGGAATGAAATGTAATAACCTCTGCTTACGGTAATGTCGAACTACCTCAGCACAATTGTACGCAATTTTTTTTAACTAGGTGCACTTTGTACTCTGTAGTTCTTTTTCTTTACTTATTTTTATTCCTGCAAAAATTAATGTTGTTAAGATATTTCGTATCAACTCATTGCTATTATTTAATTTTATTTTATATACCCATTGCTGCCTAATGGGTAAAATTTTACCCATGAAAACTGATTTTTAAATAAAATCACAGAAAAGTTCGCGGTAGAGATATCAATACTCTGAAAGCTGAAGTAAATTTCCCAGAAACCACGTCTTAGTAAAGTAAATACTAGATGCTTCAACCAATAAATGTACAGCAGAGCAAGACAGATCTGTGCTATGACCAACCAGAGCCTATCAAAAGAACTGATCCTACTAAACAAAACCTTCACAGGGACAGTCGCTGGATAGCCTTTGCTACACAAAAGCATTGGACCGGCTGAAAGAGGGCCAGAGTCTCTGAAAAACTTGATGTCAAGGGTTGCCTACTGAAGGTTACAGAATCAAGCAATGGCGGCGGTGGGCAGATCTACTTTAATTCCTTGAGAGACAGCTGTGGTACATTGGACCGTAATGTCTACGTGCCTGTGTCCTTGGACATTTCCAACAATATATAATAGCAAAAATAAGGGACTGTCGCGAAAGTCTTATTTGCATACTCCCTCATTGGTCTGCACACCAATGGACGGGGTCTGCTGTACAATGACTTCTGCTGAAGCTGTGCGATGAGGACTACAAGGATACCGTGGAATATGCTTCCAAAACATCAGTCAGCACTTACTTAACTGCTTAGCAGACCTAGAGAACATACCCCAAGTGATATTTACAAATTTATGAGAGCCACCAAGTGTATCTCCTCAACTGAAAGATGGAGTTCTCATCTCCAGTGGGCTACACGGCCTAAGTGATGCCAACCAACGTCTAAGCAAAGGGTTTTCATACCTTCGCGAGCACTACGCTAAAAAATTAACAAGCAATTTTAGCTCTTCAAAGACTTGGATGTAGCAAACCGAAGCAACATCCAGTGGCTACGACAGCTCGGCCATGTTTCCCGTGTGGACGTTGAAACTCCTGCAAAAGAGGTGATCGATATGGTAGTTATAGGTCAACGACGAAGAAGAAGACCGTGTCTCCAGTAGAAGGACCAAATTGAGGATGACCTTTAACCTCCTGGTGTGCCCACCTGGAAGAGAAAGAGGAAGGCCGTATCTCCGGTAGAAGGACCAAGATGAGAATTACCTATAATCTCCGGCTGTGACCAACTGGAAAAGGAAGACCAAGGCCGTGCCTCCTGTGGAAAGATAAATTTGACGATTACCTATAATCTCTTGATGTGACCAACTGGAGCTGGAAGAGCAAGGCCGTATCTTCTGTGGAAGGACCAAATTTAAGACGACCTATCATCTATTGGTGTGACCAACTGGAGAAGGAAGAAGAAGGCCGTGTCTCTTGTGGAACGACCAAGTTGAAGACTTCTATCATCTCTTGGTGTGACCAACTAGAGAAGGAAAAAGAAGGCCGTTTCTTATGTGGAAGGACCAAGTTGAAGACGACCTATAATCTCTTGGTGTGACCAACTGGAGAAGGAAGAGGAAGACCGTGTTTTCTGTGGAAGGACCAAGTTGCAGACGGCCTATCAAATCTTGGTGTGACCAACTGTTGAAGAAAGAGGAAGGCCGTGTCTTTTGTGGAAGGACCAAGTTGAAGACGACCTATCAATTCTTGGTGCGACCAACTGGAGAAGGAAAAGGAAGGCCGTGTCTCCTGTGGAAGGACCAAGTTGAAGACAACCTATCAATTCTTGGTGTGACCAATTGAAGAAGGAAGAGCAAGGTCGTGTCTTCTGAGGAAGGAAAAAGTTGAAGACGACTTATCACCTCTGGTGTGACCAACTGGAGAAGGAAGAGGAAGGTAGTGTCTCCTGCGGAAGGACCAAGTTGAAGATGACCTATAATCTGCTGGTATGACCAACTGAAGAAGTCGCACCCAAAGCAGAGGCGCCTGAAGAGAACTTTTTTGGCAGGCCTTAACCCTGCAACGAATCCTGTTGGCCAGTTAAGAATAGAGGAACAAGAAATTAATAAAAGACTAGATTCACAAACTACAAAAATAATGTGCAAAATCTAAGCTTCCACTTCCGACTTTCTGTCAAAAAATCTACAAAATTATTGTAAAAAAATATGTTGAACAACCTGCACCCGATTTTTCCATTTCAATAAAATCTATAAACTTTCTATTACCATAATTTGTATGCTTGATTTGAATATCGATTATTCAAGCAAAATATCGTAAATCTGCTACAATTTCATACCGAAATATTGCACCCCATTGTGTGTTGTTATTGAGTTTGCTCTCGCAACAAAGCGATCCTTACGATTCCTTATTCAAACATTATTCACGCCAATAAATAAAAAGCTTAAAGCAGGAATGTAACCAACGTTGAAATTAAATGAGGTGGCGCACCACTTGCTCCAGATGAATACAACTATGTATGTAGTGTGTGTGTGTGTGTGCGTGTGCGAGTATATTTATGTCAACAGCTGTAGGAACTCGTAATCGAAACAAAGTGTCACCAGGTGACAGGGCGCACTCGTCACGGTGGCGGTGGGGGTGGCGACAGCAGGAGTAGGTTGGCAGTATTTTATGTTGCCATTTGTACCAACAACGATGTCGTTAGACCGAATACGTTGCCGCTCCCTACAAACGAGCGCATGTTGTGGACACGGCCAGCTATCCCACGATTTCGCTCGCTCTCGCCCCCTCCAAACAATAACAACAACAATTTTGTGGAAAATCATACGAAAGAGGGGAGCAGCACACTTTTACACAGGGGACCAGGCAAGCAAATGCATCAGCGCAAAAATGTGTGGGTCACTGAGTGATGGGGGGTGGGGGCGGGGGGAGGGACGAGTGGAAAGGACCACTGACAGTAGTGGAAGGTACGCCAATGACTGACTGTGTTCGGCAAATATTTAATTAAAACTTAATTGGTGAAAAATGAGAGAACATTCCGAGTGTGGAGTAGCATTTGCATTGAGAAATTCGTTATGCTGTATGGTCTCAGTGTGTGTGTGAGTGTGTGTGAGTGTGTTTGTGTGTGAGCTTTAGTTGGCGATAAGTGCGTGCCGGTGTCTGTGTGTGGGAATGTGTGTGTTTGTGGCACCGGTTTGATGATTGAAAATTGAATTGTAGTAAAATTGTTTGTTACTGTGCAGACAGCTGACCTGAAGCGGAAATTTCAAATGTAAATTGTAAAATTTTCGTTGTGCAGACTGAACTGCTGGACATGTGTTGAAGTTCGGATTGAATTGAATTAGAGTTGAAATCAATTTAAAAAAAATATGGCAAAATGCAAACAATTCGTTTAGTTAACACACAGTTAATGTATGTCAGCTTGATTGCCTGCATATGTATATATATATGTATATATGTATGTGCCATGCCAGACACAGGTGCAGGACGTTATTGGCTGGCAGCAACTACGGAACAATGTAAGCAAAATTGTTTAACAGTTGAAAAGGGTTTCGAATTCCATGCGTGATTTGTATTCAAAGGAACATGAACAAAAATAAAACAACTCAACTAATCAGTCAAAACATAAGCCAACATTTTAACAACCAATGTTTTTTTGAATAAACAATTATTTTTCTTTCTTGTTTTTAATTTTTCTTTGTTGTTCTTTCAATAAAGTTAAACCCATCAGATCAAATTTTTGATCAAATCCCTTTAAGGCCGCAACTTTTGTAATTGCTCGGCGTTATTAGTGCCTATCAAAGTCCGTAGTAGTTGTACCCTACACTGGTGTAACTGGTCGTATTAACTATCATACGACATTCTTAGAACTTGCACCGAAACAGAGGTGGCCAGGTCTTTTAAGATTTCAGCCACGTACATTCGTTCTTCTGTCCATTAGCTTGTTTGTCTTTCAAGCATCGGAATCTTGAGTATAAAATTTTAAGCTGAGTTATATTGGAATTAACGTTGCTTGCAAACTATTCTAAGCCCATATCCAAGAAGTGATGACAAAACGTGGATAATTCAAATACTCTTTCATAACCTTCTTGTTACCTAGAAGCACTGTAGATATATCGAGATTCGAACCAGATCTTGGTGTGACTGTGATAGCACTAAAATACTGCATCCGAGACTGGGTTCTGATTCATTATAAGTACAACGCTTTATCTCCGGGATGCAAGCAACGTATGGTCACCTCACTTATTTACTATTGATACAAAATTTGCAATATTTAACGTTCGCTCGAGGTGACTGCAGAATTCTTGTCGGTATTTTAAACGGTCATTACTCCTTGCAAGCAGATGATTGGTTCGTTGGTTGGATAAGTGGTTTCAGTCACAGCTATGTAGCACAATGATTCAACAAATCAATTTGTGTTGATATATTTTGGTATTTTAAATCGACTTTTTAAGATCCAGGAAGTGTAAAAGCCTTTTCATCTCCATTGTATTAAATTTTTTATATCTTAAACTAATAAAGTTAGAAGGACGAAATTCAAGGATGTAGTAGTGTACATATGAGTCCTTAAGATATATTTTTTCAAAGCAAACTACTGGAAATTTGTAAGGATATTCAAGGATAAATTTTTAAAAGGACATTTTCAATACCTTTTCGTCCTTTTTCACCAAATCATTAAATTTTCTAAGATTCTAAGGACTCTTTCATTCGATACCTATATTGTTATTCTACAATGCGCTCAATTTTTGAAATAATTCCTTGAAATAAACATACCCTTGACATTTCAAAGTCCTATACAAAAAATCCTGACGTCAGAGAGAAAAACTAAAAACGCCGTTTTACTACATTTGGCCCCTTAATTTTGGAAGTATATCAATTTTTTCGTGTGTTTTAAAATTTTTTGATTTTTGTTGCACAGTGTTATCCAGGGTGACCATGTTTTTATTATGAAAGTTGAAATTCCTACGAAAAAGGTGTTCGATGCGATGGTTGGAGGCTGTGTCTCCGGTGAAAGGATCAAGTTGTGGACGACCTATCATCTCTTGATGTGACCAACTGAAGAAGGCTCACGCACAGCAGAGGCGCCTGTAGAGAGATTTTGCGGCAGGCCAAAACCTAGTAATGGGTTGTTAGGACCAGTTAAGTAAGTGAGTCTGCCGAGAAGGGAGTACCGAAAGAACGTAGCCTTCTCCTTGCTTAAACCGGTCATGTACACAGAAAGTGGGTCAATGTCTCTCTCTTGTCCACCTCCCACAACTGCGAGAATGATTGTTGTTGGGTATTTGCAAGCAGACTGCGTTTTCCCCCACCGGCCAATAACCTGTAAGCATCGAAATGAGTTTTGCGGTATTTCACCGGCTGTTTCGAAGCAGTTGCTGTGTCCTGTTCAGGTCATAAAAAAGGATATGAGTAAACAAGGATATAAGTTGAATAGCCTTTTAGCAGACAGCCTCTGTCTATAATGTTTCAAAGAATATGACGATGATACAACAATGTATTTTCTCGGCAATTGTCCAACGTTTTCAAGACTCAGCTTTCAGAGTCTGCACTGCAATTTGGTGGAAACTACTGACATAAGTTTTTTCACTGCGCGAAATCTTCCACTTTAACCTTTAACTTTAACTTTTATATTATAAAAAACCCATTGAATTCAACACTTGGATAAAGTGTGAAAGTGTCGATATGTACGTTTTAATTAAAAAAAAATGGCTTAAATTAGCGCTTCACGAGTCGGTCAGCACCGACTGAAGCACTCTCGCCGGTTCACTTTATGTGTTTGAGTGCGCACCCTACACGGTCACCTCCCCTTGGCGACTGTGTTGTGCTTGGCACCTGCTGCCATCACAATTTCTCTCCCCCAATTCAGCCGCACAATTAATTTACACACTAATTAGCCAAATTTATGCTATTTCCGTCTAATTTAATTTGTGTCGCGGCAATTCCCATCTGGAGCCTGTTTGCACTCGTCCTTACGCGGGCACAAGTCCAGAGGCGCCGCAGTGCGTGCGTCGCACTGCCATGTTTTGGCCGTTGGGACACGCGACAGACTGCCAACAAGTCAGCTTGGGCGCTGGTAAATATGTATTTTTGCATAGTCAAAGTTTGACAAAAGCTTGGGCCTAGTTGCCCTTTACGCACGACACTGTGTCGTATTTAACTTTTGCCACATTTCTGATACTTTCAAGCAAATATTTGCATTGAATTTGCGCCACTTGCGTTAACTTGCGGTGGCAAATGGTTCCATAAATGGTTTGAGTCGAACTTCAAAACGACTGATTGCCATCACACTCACCCACACAGATACACACTCACACTCACACCCACACTTTGCCACTGCGCCTATGAATGTCGTCGAGTGCCTGTATTTTTCGAGTGGTAACATTTATTCAAATTTATGAAGTCTGACGTCAGCAAAGTTGCATAAATTTGATGACCGACATAAAAGTTTATTTTCGTGTGTTTTCGTCGGTTTTCCGCTCGCGCTTCTTGCTGTCAATATTCGAGGCAATTGCCACAATCTGAGCTGCTACCCAGACACTCGCAATCAGTGCGTTGCTTTGCTTTTGCACACTTCTCATGTCTGTGCAATTTCGTTGTTCGACTTACACTTTACACCTGTCGTCGTCAGACTCGCACTGCCCTAAGCAAACAATTTGTGTTCCCCGATTTCCGGCGCAAAGCCAGACTGAAGCTGGTCGAATGAGTAAAACGTCGACGAAAGTTTATGTCAGTAAGTTGTAAATAATTAATTTGCATGATATTTTCATACCTTGACTTAAGCTTATTACTTTTCGGCTATGAAAAGTTTACATCAAACGCTGCAATGCGGCAGTGTGCGCGCAGAGGTCAAACTGGGACTGGGGTTTCGCGGCCATCCCGCCGCTAAACGCGCAGCACTGGGCGCCCGAATCGCACTGGTGTCGCAATGGAAATTTATGGAAATATGCAGCCGCACTGTCTGCAGCAGTTTACACAGTTGTACAGGTTTAATTAATTTCGTTGTAGCGGTTGAAATTGAAAAATCGACCCCTTTACTGCTGGCCTTGACGTTGGTTTATAGGTTAAAGTTCCCAAATAGTGGAAGTCGGTTTAAATTGAATAAAAAGTTTATTGAGAAATTTGCGTGAAATGTCGCATGTGGTGCAAAGGACATTAAAGAGTTGAGTGGAATGTATGGTTTGAGGGTGAAAGCATGCAAAAGCCTTTCAACTGATGAACTAAAAAGCAATGCAATGCAATCCAATAGTCTCGTTTATGCATAATCACGCATTATCTGTAAATCAAATAGACTTGCTGGTGTTTTTCAGAAACATGAATGCGATGGTGTTGGAACACCAAGGTATGAGTTAGTGTTACACGAATAGAAACACTAACTCTAAGGTGTAAAGTTAGTAACTATAGAAATTCAGACACTAAAAGTGATCTATGGTGATGTATTCAATACAGTCTTTCTTTTACAAATCTTTAGTATTTTTTAATCTATTACACTTCACGTTAATGTGTTAGACATTTGGTAATTTGTCTTGTCTTATCGACTGTGTTCCCTAAAAGTTGTTAGACAATCTCCTCTAGACCCAAGCTTTCTCAGTTTGCTTTGTCCAGAAGCTCGGTGATCTATCTAAGCCGGTTTATCTTAGAGTCTGAGGCCCTGATCCGGACTCTAGGGCTTGGAATAAGTATTTACAAAAAGCTAGAATTTTTGTATTATTTAACTACAGTTTAACGGAATGTCGTAAGTCTCTCTATGGTATCAGGGACCACAATATCACACTCTGCTGGGTGCCTGGTCACAAAGGCATTCATGTCAATGAAACAGCGGATGAACTGGCTCGGAAAGGATCGGAGCTTACGGATGCGAGCATGGTGGCAGGAATCTACCCACCACTTCAAGACTCCTACGCTGATTTGATAGGAAGGCAATCCAGCGCACCAATGATCAATGGAGTCTTCGGCATGACTGCAAGATCTCACGCGTGCTGTGGCCGAAACTGGACCAAAAGAGAACTCTGCAACTCTTACGGTTTAGCAAAGCAACACTTCGTATTCTCCCGGGGGTCTTAACGGGGCACTGCGCCTTCGGCATTTTTGCGGAAAGACTCAGTTTGCCCCATCGAGACTACTGTCGCAGCTGCGAAGATGAGGATGCGAATGCCCTGCGCTTCACAGCATACGCCACCAGTATCTGGGGGGCAGAGTGCTGGGCGATTTTGGCTTGGTTTGTACCACGCCACTGGAGGATATTGCCAGATTCATTCTACGCTCAGGTTTGTTTCAGCCAGCACCGAATACAGGATGACAAGGACTTGCCACACTCTCATCGGGCATCACAATGGGCCTTTGGGGCCTCCGAGTGTACTTGCTGAGAACCAACAAGCCGCCTGTCTTACCTAACGTAACCTTACCACAGTTGGAAGCATGAGGTCTCCACAAGGCCTTGTATTGGTTACGTTATTCGTTTGAAATTCTAAGCTTGGCGCAAGGAATTATTTATAGTTTTTCTCCTTTTCTAATTCAGCACTTTCTGAAAACTTCACAAAAGAACTGACTTCAGTGAGGCCCTAGATTGTTGTAAGTACCATTTTGTAATACATATAACTTATCAGACAATCTTGTCAATGTTTGACTCAATTTTGTTTGAGCGCGCATTAAAAATGAACACCAGCAAAGAGAACAATGGGTTTCTGTGTTTAGTGGGATTGGCAGGAAATCATCTACTATGAGCTTCTTCGGGTTAGACTCATAATTTGGACATGTACTATCAACAATTGGATCGTCTAAAGGAAGGAAGAAAGCGAACATATTTGGCCAATAGGAAGGAATCGAGTTCCATATTGACAACGCCTGGTCACACACATCGATTGTGACTCGCCAGAAGCTCCAGGAGATAAGTTGCGAAAGTTCTAGGCCTGACACCAGGTGACTAAATACCACCTTTTCCTGGCTATGGCTAGTTTGGTGGTGAAAAATTTGAATCAGGAAAGCTTTTAAGAATCGATTGTCCCAGTTTGCCAATCGAGACAACAGACATAATGAAAGTATCATAAAAAAGGCAAACAATTATCGGATCGTACTAGTTGTCCTTAAAAAGGATGGATGGAATGAAAAATAATGGGTTTACTTTCTTACTACAACTTATGGTAAGATTAAGTTAGGTTGGACTGACAGATTCTTACATGGAAGCAAACTTAGGCATATATACTTGGCTCCTTCTGATAACAGAGTTTAATGGCGAGAATGCTTCCCCCAATTACTGCACTGAGAACCACAAGGACTCCGTCAATTAGGTCCCTGATACAGAGTGAATATAGCTCAGTTCGACTGGTAGAGAATGGCCAAGAAACTTAAGCCTACTTCTGGCAAGGAAAATAATAGTATCCTCCTCCTCCTCTGAACTACAGATACGGCTGTCGTTATGTTGCACTCCAAAACTTTCCACGTGCCTACTAATTACGAAGTGCCCCATAAGTACATAGACTGCCATGCTGATGGAATTACGACTGAGGTGCAGCAGTTGAATCATGTTAGGCGAGGTTGGAAGTTTGTCTGGCAATGCTCAAAATCGGTTCTCTCATCCACATCTTGCTTGATACTCTCAGATAGTGCCGCTTCAGCAATGCTGCCCGAACTGGTGAGCTAGTCAGTGTCGCTGTTGTCGTCAGTGCCACCTATAACCCGGATCCCAACAAAACGTGACATGTAAGCTTAATGCTAAAGTGCCAAGAGAATTTCTACACTTTAAACCTTTTGTTGCTTGCTACCTTCACTTTGAAGCATATCTCGATCACAGACCTAATCAGTGTAGTTAGACTAGACGATTTTCTCGTAGATTTGAAAGAAAGAGGTAGACTTTTACTTAAAAGAAATTTTAATTTAACATAAGTTTTGAAAAGAAATTTTAGGAGATTCTGTTTTTATTAGTGATTTTTGGTTTTGGTTCTTTAGGAAAATTTTTTTCTGTCATTGCAAATGATGAAACTTTTTTTAAGTCATGAGTTTTACAAAAGTGATTTTCATAGTACAGCAAATAATCTCCATTTATTGAAATTTAGGTGAATATATTTAAATAAAATTTTAGTATTGCATAAAAAATATTTATATATATTTATTTAGTATGTAATAACAATAAATAAAAAATATACTGATCATTTTACTTTTTGGGAGTAAACTTCAATTATTTTATATAGCAGAAAGTCATTTCAGGTATCTGGAAACAATGGACCCGATTTGTTGTTGCCGGGAATTTTTCTCGTCATAGAAACAAAGTTCCAAGGCCCACAAGTGTTAGAGTTCGATAAGAGGTTACTAGCGCCTAGAGTATTTAATCTAAGCGAGATTTTGATTCGACTATCACATCCTAACCTATTGAGATATTTCTGTTTCTATGAGCGAGTGCAACTAGAAAGCTGCCTAACATGGGGCCCACTTTTCAAAAATTCCATGTTACCAAAAAGTTGTCTAAGAGCCCATAATGCATTCCAGCACTCATAGTCTTCATACCCATACAAGTATTTGGCTGAATTTCTACTAAACCATTAGTATATAAGAATTATAATTTTTAAAAGGCATTCATTTTTCATTTGCTGCAAGATAAGTGAATCCGCAACGCTGTCTGCAAATGTTTCATAAATGTTGCAAAGTGATGCTACAAAAATGTTTCACTTAACCTTAAATGCTGAAATGCCACGGATGTGTGGAGTCAAAGCCAGAAGCAGTCACTTCAATGATAACAAAAAATGCAAGCACTCCAACTCTCGCTTTTGGCTGAAATTAAATTTTTCATGTGTGTGCCGAGCGCTGCTACAACTTCAAAATGAGCTGCTTAAAAATTCCCACAGACAACACCAAGTAGCAGTGGAGGCGTTGGCAAATATTGAAACGACAGCAAAAGCAACAACAACCAAAAACCGTAGCAGCATGGTAGCAATTTTTTACCCTTCGTTGATTTAATTTTTAATTATTAATATACACACACACACACATGCAGACAGGAGCACACACGTGCATGTGCCCGCCTCTTCTTGAAAGTACACCAACAATGCCAAAAGCCAACGTCACCGAATGAAAAGAAAAAAAAATCGACACACACACACATATACACACTAAAGTCGAGCATAAAATTTCAAATCGCTGCCAAGCCACTTCCGCTGCGTTTGCTGCGCGCGCTGCGACGCAGAGTACAAGAGGACACTGCGGCTGGTGGGGCGAGACGACACAGCTTATGGTGATAATGTTTGTTGTGCTAATGCCACGGTTGCGGTTTTGTTGATGTTGATGTTCATGTGCTTGATGAGGTTACCCGGCCATCAGTGTGCGCGGCCGCAACAGCGAGTCTATACAAATGAACGCGAGCGGCGTTGGGCGCGATGGGTTGCAATGGCTTTTTAAGAACACACACACCACTTGGTTCGTGCAAATGCTCGAACACACATACTGAGTCCCCCGAAAACTTTGATTGCGGTTGCAATGGCAGCGCCGTGAAGTAAGCCAATGCGCACCGGGAATATGCGCCGAATTTATATGCTTCCTACTCGACTCTATATATAACAAGCATGGTGAAGTGCAGATATATAAATGTGTGGGCCAAAAATTATTATAATAACGTGACAAATAAGTGAGAGAAAAATACTGAAAATGAATTTGGCGCCCGTGAGTCGCACACACAATGTGTCGCTCCACATTGTGAGTCCGCTTATCCGTTACTCATACGCCGTGTGGGTCCCACTTGAATTTTTGTTTTCTTGACTTTTACATTGGGGTTTTGTGCAGCTGTTGTTGTTATTGTTTGCGCGAAAAACTTTACTGCGCGCTGTCAGCTTGCCGAAATCCTATGCAGTGACCTACGCTGCTGTTGTTGCGGTGGCTGACTGCTCTGCTTGCGCGGGCATTGCGGTTAATCTGTTTGTTTTGGTGTGGAAGTTAGCATACAAAATTTGCGTTATTATTTTTTCCCCATATTAAGACTTGACATGTGTGTGTGTGTGTCTGTATTAGTCGTTGTTGTTTGGTCTGGTTGGCTGGTTGCATATGTTGTAGTGGCAATGCATTGTTGACGCCGTGAATAATGTCACGAGGTCACATGTTGGATACGGGAGATTTTTTTTCAAGTATAGGATATGTGTTTGTACAAGGATTTTCGCTATTTATTCTGTTAATTATAAAATGTGGTCGCGCGAAAGGATGCCACTGTCAGCTGTGCGGTGATTTTAAACATTTTTAACTTGCTTAGTGTTGGACAAAGAAACCCTTTTAATTGGATGGGTGCGGTAGCGTGAATTTTAAACATTCACTTTCAATCTCAGCGAACTAAATGACAGATAATTGTAAATATTAACCTTAAATAAGTAAATATTTTTCAACAAAAATATATGAATTTGAACAACAGTTGTCTGTGGTCGGTAACTGCTTGATGCTGGAATTTAACTTTAGCTCTTAATGTGTGTGTGTGTGTGTGTGTGTGTGAGTGAATGTAAATATAGCAGTTGAGAGCCAAGTTGAGGTCTTTGAACCACATGCAAATTCGGACAAACTGTCGTGCAGCTTTTTCAATTCAATACTGCAGATCTGAACAGTAAAGTTTCAAAACATTTGCTGGCTCATGCCAATGGCTTAAATATACTTATAAAGAAAGGGCAGAGTAGAGAAAGAGCAGTAAAGGAAGTCCATTATTTTTCCTATAGATAGATAGATAGTCGCGTTGTACAAGTGCCAGATAACTGCAAAACAACAAAACTTATACACGAAAAAATCTATATACTCGGGAAACTAGTGGCCAAATGTAGTAAAACTGTGTTTTTAGTTTTTCTCTCTGCCGTCAGGATTATAGAATACAATTAAAGTATTTAAACAATTCATTGTATGATCAGTTTGTTCTCTTTAAGTACGCAAATGATTCTATACATACGATTTCAGCATCCTTAATGATATTGAAACTATACGTATCCTATAGAGAGAAGTATTAAAATTTTTATATCTTGAGCTTATAAAAATAGAAGGACGAAATTCTAGGATGTGGTAGTGTCCTTAAGATATATATTTAAACAAAAAAGCTATTGACAATTTCCAAGGATATTCAAGGAAAAGTTTTAAAAGGACATTTTCAACACTTCTTCGTCCTTTTGCACAAACATATTAAATATTTTAAGATTCTAAGGATTTTTTCTTTCATTTGTTACCCATATTGTTATTCTACATTGCCCTCAATTTTTAAAATAATTTTTTTAAATAAACAAATCCTTACAATTTCAAAGTCCTTGAAAAAAATTTAAATAATTAAAATTAAATTAATTTGAAAAAATTGTATTTAAATTAAATTTTATATAAAATTAAAAAAAGAATTTAAATTAAAATAAAATAATTAAAATCATTTTTTGAAATAAACATATCCTTAAAACTTTAAAGTCCTTGAACAAAATTAAAATAATTAAAATTAAATCAATGTGAAAAAATTAAATTTTTTTTAAATTAAGTTAATTTGAAAAAACTAAATTTTGTTTAAATTAAATTTAAAATTAAATAACAAAAATGAAAACTAATATAAAATAAAATCAATATTTTGAAAATTTTCGATTTTTGTGCTACGGTGTGATATCTAAAAAAATTTTTCAGACAGTGCAGATTCAGTTTTGTTTGAGCGCGCTTCAAAAATGGAGACCAGCAAAGAGAAAATTTGTCATATTAAATAGTTTGAATTTCCATAAAGGTGAAAACGCCTTATGGGCCTGATTTTCACAGCCAATCACAAATATTTTGGTTTTGCCAATTCCATTCCAGTAATTTTGATGTCAAAGACAAAGCACGGTCTAAAAGGCCAATTGTCGAAAATGTAAAAAAAATTATGAAAACCGTCGAGTCCAAATGTTATGTAAGCACTTTTTCGATGGCCCACTAGCCAAACATTGTAAAACAAATTGTTTGGAACCACTGGAATAAGGCACTGTACAAAAAGAAGCTCGATGTATGGGTGCTACAAGAGTTAGCTTTAAAGAAACCTCATGGACCGAAACTCCATCTGCAATAAAATCGACCATTTCTGAAGCTGATGGTAATTGATGATGAAAAAAAGATCACTTATGTACAACAATGTGATGTGAAAATGGTCGTCGTCAAATCGCAGTGAGTCGAGTCAAGTGGTGGCCAAGCCAGGATTGACGGTCAGGATGGGTTTACTATGTGTTTGGTAGAATTGGCAGGGAATCCTAAACTATGCTGCTTCCGTATAGCTAAACTCTTATTTCAGACCTGTTCCATGCTTCTGAAAGAAGCAGTCGCACAGAAGCGGCCAGCTTTGGCCAATAAGAGATGAATTGTGTTTCATGAGGACAACGCCTGGGCGATATGGGTGGGCGGATTTTGAAAGTAATATCTTTTAAACAGGGATCCAAAATAAGAGTTATGGATTTAAAAAAATCTAAAACGTTGCCCATTTTCAAGAGATATTTACAAAAGTTGGAGGGAAGTTTGTCATTTCGTAACAATTATTCGTAACCTAATATATTATTCGTAACCTTATATGGTACGAAAATAAGTTCTCTAGTCTAATTCGTCTCTCTGGATTGTGCTTGAAAAATAAAACACACTTCAATTACTCAACTCCAAACGCATTCCAAGACCAGCAATCACTTTATTTACAAACTAACATTTTGCTTGCTCAAATAAGACTATCCTCTCTGCGCTGTACCCGGCTGCTTTTTATACTTGTCTAACTATCGCCCCGATTGTTCTCGTACATTCCAATATGACTATCTCTCGATCGTTCCCGCACATCCCATTACCATCGCGAGTCATCCTTGCCATATCGAAGCCTCGAAAGCTTCATTGAATACCTTTTTCAAAAATTGCTTGATCTGCTTCAGATGTTGAGAAAAATGTATGTATGTAAGAAAATATATTTTCAATTCAAACATAGTGATGGTCAACAAATCTTAACGTCAAAACTCAGATCAAATTAGTCATCAAATCAGAAGTCATAACAATTAACCCATTAAGCCCTGAGCGTTGCGTTTGCGCAACGTTTGGGAATTTCGCTACATTAAGTAATTCATAACGATATAAGACTTGAAAATGGGTAGAATTGGATTAGAATTGATCGTTTTAGATTCTGCCATACTCAAATTTCAAAATTTTTTAAATATTCATATCTTTTTTTCGATCCAAAGTCAAAGGTTGTTTTTGGGGAATTTTTGAAATTCAATTAAAAATACTTATTCTTCAAACCTATCAAAATCCCTTTGTGGGCTGCATTTTGTAATGCTAAACTATTTAAAAATAAGTTTAAAAAAATTTTTTTTTTTTTAAATTTTATGTTTTGTATGTGACTAAGGCCCAAATTGCGTTTGCGCAACGTACCCTCCTGGTTCAGGGGGTGGGGGTATGAATTATTTGCTTGATTTTTTTTCTTGATTAGGTCAATTACTAAGATTGTGTAAAATTTTATGGAAATCGCACAAGCCCTTCTGGGGTCAGGTTTTAATGGGTTAAGAACGATTGAGAATATCGGTGCTTAAAAGTTGTGGTAAACTACTAAAGGCCACCAGATTCCATTTATAAATTGCACTTTTGAAAAAAAAAATTGCGAGTTAAAGCATCAACTTATCAGAATAAATTCCATACTGACCAGCAGTGCCCACAGCCACCCACTGTTAACGGCGACCGAGGCCTTTTCGGTCACAGATGCAACAATTTGATTAGCACTTATTGCCTTCAATTAACTGGTCAGACGGCAATAACGCAGCAATACTTATCTCCACTTTGGCTGCCGTGTCGATGCTTCGTGTGCGCGATGTTCATAACGACGGCATTATTCAAGTGCAGGTACAGTTATGTAAGCACACCACTCCATACATCTACATACTCGTTCATGTCGTAGCGGTCGGCTTGCATGATTGTGTGTGTGTGAGTGTGTGTGTGTGAGTGTGATGCTCAGCAGCTTGTTGTTGCGCTAAGCGAGCACGTAGCACTGCGGTAATATGTGGACCGCATGTGCGCTGATAATTTGTGCTTACAACCGCACGTACCTACAGTCGATCGGCCATCACTTGGGCGCATCTGTGTGTGTGAGAGTGTGTGTATAAATGCTTTGTAGTGCCCATTGACTGTGCGGCGCTCAACACACACGCGCCCCGAAAGAGATAAATATTTGCCAATAACATTGCCAGTTGACATTAATTAAAGATAAATCGTCGTTTCATTGCGACCAAAACTAATGTGCATCATTTGGGCTTCGGTGTATTATTCAGCCACTTCCGCTTCCACTTCCACTGCCACTGCCCGGTTTTGTTTTCATTCTCTGCACGCTCGCTGCAAGCATTGCTTTCTTCAAATCACCCACACACACACACTTACATATATTCACACAGATGTGCAATACATGTACACCCACACGTTCGAACGGCCGCATGGAGTTTAACTCGTTTTCATTTCGACTATTGATTTTCTTTCAATACCCCAGGGTGCCGCTGTCGTCCTGGCGCCGCACGACGCCGCCACCTTCTCGCTGCCACCTACTAGAAGCACTCGCGCCGCATTTGCCGTAGCGCATTTGTGTGTTGGCGTTGAATTTTGTATGCGAGGCGCCCCGCCATCGCCGGCAGCTGATAGTTTTCGTTGACTGCGCCATCTTTCATGTTTTAAATTAGTTTCCTGGCAAACAAATTTATGGTCCCTTGAAATCAGGTCTGCCAGACGTCATTTCCTAGCATTAGCCACGAATGCGGGACGCACGCTGGAGCGTGTCTAATGCACACATCGGTAGCTCGCCGCATTAGTGTTGGCTGGTGGCTGCTGGCTGATTTGTTGCTTGTTTGTTTATTTGCTGGTGCCCGCTGGGCTTTGCTGGCTTACAATTTTAACAACTAAAGTGAAAATGGTAAGATTTTGCGGTTTTGCAATAACCATTGGATTTGTTCAAGTTTCGGCAGTTTCAGCGAAGGATAATGAATTTAGCATTTAACTTTGCTATGAGACTCTTATTTATTTTGTGGTGTTGAGTACATTTTCTGAAAATTGTTTTGAAACTATAAGCTTGTAATTTTTGCATATGGAAACTTTAATATGCGTTGAGAGAAGTGTTTGGGAGAAGGCTCACAGGGGGCAGTAGGCGCTCAGTTTTTGTCGATTGCGACAAGAATTTCTTGGTACAATCGAGTGCGATTAACTTCAAGTCAACTTTTTCAAACTTCTAATTAACAATTTTTTTTAGTTAAACGAACCTCGGTTATGTCACATTCCTTTCAATTATAACACTGTGCGTGAAATTTACTCTCAAAAATTCAGACATGGGGGGACCTACAGAGCGACTTTTCATAGGTATACTGAGTTGAGATCCACCAGCCGTTTGGCTGGATTGGCTCTTTAATTGTAATATTAATATAAATAAATGACACTCATACGCCACGTTGCGCTGCGCAAAAAAAATTCACAAATCGCAATTACATAGTTTGAATGTATTTTTTTGTGATTGGTGTCTTAAGCAAATTTGTTGGTCGTTAAAATATCTACAAACTTGCCGAAGACAGTAAAGCGATATTCGGAACGATTTAGGACCTATTAGCATTTAAACGTTCGAAGACTTAAGCGACAAACTCGACTAAAAGTAGCAAACTTCAAAGTCGGATTTCTCTTAAACTAGAGCCAATCCAGCCAAACGGCTGGTAGATCTCAACTCAGTATACCTAAAGAAAAATTACCCAGTAGGTCCCCCCATGTCTAAATTTTGGACTTGCGCAGTGTAATTGAACAAAAAATGCTAATTCCATTATTTACTAATGTGGTTGAAATTTCAAAAGTCAACAGCTCCAACTAACGAAAAAACACGGCCAAATAAGACCTATAATTTTAAATTTTAAAATGTGGCACACAATTTGTTGTCGAATTTTTTAGTCATGCAAAGTTTCAGTTATACGAACTAATATTAAGGAAAAATACAAAATTAAACTGGTACCCGGACTCCTATTTCAGTTAAGTAGACTTTTCAGTTAAGTGACTTGCAACTAAGCAAATCTAAAGATTCATATAAAAAATATCATATAAAGTATGTGCTTTTCAGATATGAATCGAATATCACACAATGTATTGAAATGGCAAAAAATGCATGACACATTTTTATAAATATTGCAGAGACAATATCCGATATCATATCTGTCTGGATTCCTTAAAAATAAGAAAAAAGGTATTTTTGAGACATCGAAAATCCCAGAGATGTAGTGAAACAAACTCTCAAATGCTATTAAGTTTGATGCTATTTTTGACCTGTTGTGTAATTATTCTTTCAACTTGAACTTTCTTGCAATATTCATTACACATTAGAACCAATTTTTGATTCCTAGGGCCCTTCAATGTCAATTTCCTTCAGTTTTTTGAACGATTAAGAGGACAAATTACCCATATTTGATAGGCTCAAAAGATTTATCACTAGGCTAGGTTAGGTTATAGAATAGGAGTGTGTGGCATGTATTTTCACTTGAATTCGGTGTACTTCCCTATTTGTTGGGTTGCCTGTAGATCCAGATGGAATGTTTTGGGAACCATTTGCTTTTGACGAGGAAATTTTTTAGATCAGATCAGATCACTTGTCACTAAATGATATATTTGAACAGTCTAGATAGGCGCTCCAACGTCTCACTACTTTGGGTGCCAGGGCACAGAGGCATTGTAGGCAACTGCGAGGCGGACGAACTAGCCAGAGTAGGCACATTGCTTGATTAGGCCTCGTCCTTCCTCCTAGTAGGAGCTCCTTTTGCATCGATTAAATTGATGCTCAGACAATTCTATTAAAGAGTAGCGAATGAACTGTGGTCTGACAGACTTGCAGTATCTCTCGATTAACCTGGCCCTTCTATAACATGAAACGGACTAAACAGTGCTTAACCTTAGCCGTCACTCAATAAGCACGACGGTCTCGGTGCTCACCTATTTTCCTACCTACCTGACAGTTATTTCTACCAAAATTTGTATCATTCAACAATTTTCAATCATCATGTATCAATCATGTATTAATCATGTATCAATCGTCATGTATCATTCATCAATTTTTAATTTTCATATGAAATTATAATAATTTCAATGCAATTTTCATAAATTTTTTTAACTTAATTTGTTAAATAAATGCAAATTATTTATTGAAATTATTTTATTTAAATTATTTTAATTGAATCTAATTTCTTAGCAAATTTCTTTTTCAAAATTATTCTAATAATTTCTTCTATAAAAATTTTTTTCATTACAAGAAAAACACTCTTTACAACAAAATTTGCATATGAAATTATAATTGTTACCATCTTTGACCGCATAAAGTCACTGCACTGTCACGAGTTGCCTTCGAACTTCAAACTTCGATGGCTCACTTGATCGAGCAATGCGCTTTTGCTGTCTTCACTGCACTTAACACGTACACAGCTTACTTGAGGCATTGAACCAACGCGTTTTGTATGCGTTCATTGGGTTCAATGGAAATTCAACACTAGCAAACATTTTCAAAAAATCCATCAGCCTTAATTGTGTGTAAATTTTAGTGCAAACTAAACAGTTTTTTGCTGCTTGATGTCGCTGACAGCGAACGCTAAACGGTGTTGTTGCAATCAATAAGCAGCACCACATTATTTTATTTACTGGCGATACGATTTAATGGACGAGAATTTTTGAAAATTTGTTGGTAAAATGTGAAAAGTGAAAAAGTTTTTAACGATGTGTACGAAGTTTAACTGCAAAGTAAACAGTATACAAATTTAGCAATAACAATAACAAGAGCAGTAGTTACAACAACAAGCCAATAGCAGCAGCGCAACGAAAAAAAAACACAAATTAAATGAGAGAATGTAAAAAACACACACACCCACACATAAACAATTTGAATATGCAAAAAAGTGTTGAAACACAAATCGACGACAAGTTCAACAAAATGGCAAATTCACAGGCAGACAGACGGACGGACGATTGATAGGACGGACGGGCAGACAGACATGCATCCATACACGCGCATTGATGTGCCCTGATAGATTGGCGTGTAAATGCGCTGCCCGAAAGGAACTAAATATAACGGTACACGATGTGCGTGCAAGCGACTGCGGGCGAGTGCATGTGTATGTGTGTGTGTGTGTTGCATTTGTCAATATTGATGTCAGTGCGCCGGTGTCGCTGTCGCTGGGTGCGATGCGAAAAAAAAATAGACATCGCTGCAACTACACGCCGCAACTACACGACCGTGCAGCAGTGCGCTGTGGCGCAATGAAGTCATAACATTGTGCGCCATGACAAGTTGTAAAATAAACATTTTGTGGCAGCCGCAAATTTGTAACAAATTAAATTTTCATCGATTTTGTTTCACGCTCGCACCGCACCAATCGTTGTGTGCACTTTTTCAATATTTACAATGCGCTAGTTTTAAAATGTTTGCCGTAAATATGTTTAATATTGGACATGAAAAATGCCAACGGAAAATGCTTTAAGCTTGTTGTTGTAGTAGAAATTTTTGGTTTTTTTTCTAGTGAAGCATTGTTAATTAGTTTTGGCTTTCGCTGGTCATTATTAAGCAATGACGCTCTGAGTACTGTTTAAAGCGATTATAAGGTGTGAAATATTTTCGGGATACCATAGTTATTTTTATTCTATTTGAAATGCGCAAATTTCATAAATGCGTATAGCATCTGATAATGGTTTGGTTAGTTTTTAAGAATTTTAATTTTGATAATGAAATGAAAACTTTTCCTCTGCTGGTTCACTCTGCTTGGGGTCATAGAACCTTAAACTTTGTCTAATGAACGATTTTTTTATAGGTCGTTTACCAATACCGACCCAGATGACCCCTGGCGCTTCCGTCGCCATTTTGAATTCAACTCAGTACGTGTTCAATAAACCCTATGGAAATAAATCTTTTAATATTTTCCAAAGTTGCAAAATAAATGATGATTTCTCTGGCTTGTAGATACTTTGTTGTTCGATTGGCTTAAAGGAATAAATAAATAAATAGATGAACATATAAATAGATAGATAGATAAAAAGATAAATAGACAAATAGATAACGAGATAAAGAGATAAGTAGATAAATAGATGAATAGATAACAGTTGGGCTGAAAAGTTCGTATCGTTTCTATGAGATGGCGCCACTAGAATAAAATCCGTATCATTTTTGGGTAGTACCAACCTTCAAAAGAAACGTGTATAAATTTGACAGCTGCCATGTTGAGTGAAGCAACTTTTGTTATTTTGAAAAAACTGGATAAAAAGGAATTTCGGGTTTTAATCAAACATTATTTTTTGAAGAAAAAAAGTGCTGCTGATACCAAAAAGTGGCTTGATGAGTATTATCTGGACTTTGCGCCGGGCGAAGCAACCATTCGTAAGTGGTTTCCGTACCAGTGGACGTCCAAAAGAGGCTGTTACCGACGAAAACATAAAAAAAATCCACAAAATAATTTTGGAAGATCGTAAATTGAGGTTGATTTGTACAGCTAACACTCTAAAGATATCAAAGGAACGTGTTGGACATATCATTCATGAATATTTGGGTATGCGAAAGCTATGTGCAAAGTGGGTGCCGCGCGATCTCACAATCGACCAAAAACAAGAACGTGTCGATGCTTCAGAGCAATGTTTGGAGCTGTTCAACCGCAATAGAAGTGAATTTTTGTTTCGATATGTGACAATCGATGAAACATGGATCCACCATCACACTCCGGAGTCCAGTCGGCGGTCTGAGTGGACTGCACGCGATGAACCGAATCCAAAGCGCGGAGAAACTCAACAGTCGGCCGGTAAGGTTATGGCGTCCGTATTTTGGGATGCACATGAATTAATTTTCATCTACTATCTTGGAAAGCGAAAAACTATCAACAGCGACTATTATATAGCGTTATTGGAGCGCTTGAAGGACGAAATCGCCCCATTTGAAGAAGAAGAAAGTGTTGGGAAAACGATGGCAAAATTGCAAGAATTGGGCTTCGAATTGCTTCCGCATCCACCGTATTCTCCAGATTTGGCCCCCAGCGACTTTTTCCTGTTCTCAGATCTCAAGAGAATGATCGCTGGAAATAAATTTAGAGCCGATGAAGTAATCGCCGAAACAGACGCCTATTGTGAGGCTAAACACAACTCGTACTACAAAAATGGTATTGAAAAGTTGGAAGATCGCTATAATCGATGTATCGCCCTCGACAACTATGTTGAATAATAAATCGAATTTTGCCAAACAAAATTTGTTTTTCTATTAAACGATATGAGCTTTTCAGCCCAACTGTTAAATAGATAAATAGATATAAAGATAAATATATAACGAGATAAAGAGATAAGTAGACAAATAGATGAATAGATAAATGATAAATAGAGAAATAGATAATAGATAAATAGATATATAGATAAATAGATAAGTGGATAAATAGTTATTAGATAAGTAGATAAATAGATAAAAAGTTAAAAAGATAAATAGATAAAAGGTAAATAGATAATAGATAAATGGATACATAGATAAAAAGGTTGGCTGTATGGTAAAACGTCTGGCAGAACTGAAGCCCAAAGAGTGGAAAACACCTTTACTGCCTTTTAGGCTCTTCAGTTTCTTCTGAAGACAAAACTATTGGCTTATCAGCAGCGCTGAAATTATCACATAGTCCCTCTTGTTCGAAATAACTTTAAGGAATCTTTTTATGAAAAAGATCTTCACAACTCTAATCCTGTTTTAATTGTTAGTCTTCGTATGGTGAAAAAAAGTTGAAGCGGCACTACTCTGAAGAGGCTTATAAACAGTTGCAATCTTTGGTTTCATCGTACGAAGCAGCGTGCACGAGATATCAACACCCATGAAGGCATTGCACTGATTTGGGAGAATGCAAAGGCACGAAGATAGGAAGAAATTCACAAGCGAACTCTACGAAAGCATGCAAAATGTATCTAACAAAACCATTTACACCTATTTACGTATGTTTTTGTATAAACATTAGTTGAAGTTTGTAAAATATTTACCAACTATTTTTGTATATTTTTCTCTAATGGCCACCAATCATAATTAATTTACCATCGATTCACTAATAAAGCACGTGCAAATTTAATCACTGCACCTTTTATTGTCAAGCATCCTCATCCTATTCCGCTTTGCATAAATTGACAAAATAAATTGGAACATCAAAAGCAACATCAAGAAGAAAAGCGACACTAAAAATAACCATACCCTGTACTCAGCTGTAATTATTTACCCTTAAACCAACGAGAACGCAAATGATTAGCAATAAAAAAGATCGCAAAACAAAGAACAACGGTGCGCGCATAAAAAAGTAGACAACCTTTCAGCCATTTGTGATTTGGGGCCATAAATCAAACCTACGCACCGACTGAATACTTTGGCAACAAAAGCAACAACTGCAGCGGGATGTGGCGACGAAAATAAAACTTGTGGAAGAGGGACAAACAAAACTGACGCTTTCATACCGAAAACTTTGTCATTATAGCGCGAGTTGGTTCCACTGATTGAATTGGATTGGCTGAGTAGCTGGCAATGCCGACTGAGACCGAAACGGAAATGGCTATATTACTACTGCATGGCTGACTGGCTGCAAATTCATCAAAAGCCATCAAAGTGTCACAACAGCAGCGTAAAAACGTAGGAGCAGCGGGTGGTGGGGGCCGACTATGCGCCATAGTCGGCAAGACACTTTTTCCATGCAATAAATATTTCATTTACTTTTACTTATTGTTTTCTTTATGACATGTCATAAAATAAAATTATGATTTCACTTCAAAAGTGGAGCGGTCGCGCACGCTGAATGACAACAAAAAAAAAAAGAACCCGAAAAAATTAAAGAAAAGAATGACAAGTAGAGCGGACACGGAATGGGAATCCGGACAAAGCTGCAAAGCAAAAGCCGCCAACGCATAAAACGCAAACAGAAAAGAGAAGCACAACAAAACGAAAAATGAAAAAAATCGTAAATAAATAAAAGCACACGTAGCGAAATAACTACAAATACAAATAAAACTGCCGGCAGTGATTTTTAACTGCATGTTGTCATGTAATTTGCCTAATCTATTGAATACCGCAACGTAGCGCCAAGCCGGTCGTCGCGTGGCGTCTGGCGCGGCGCTGTCAGTGTACGTCGTAACAAATGGTCGGGCGTGGAGAAGGGAGGGACAGAAAAGTTGCCAGCACGAGCAAACAATTCGGAAACATGTAAACAGTACAGCTGACAGATTGGTATGTAGAAGAGGCAGAAGTGGAAGTGGAAGGAGAAGAAAAACACTCTGTGATGTATAAAGGTTAAAGTGTGAAGATTGACTTGTTGTTGTTGAAAAGGTGGAGTGGCTTATTTGCCCAGAAGCGGTAGAGCGTCAATTAAACTTTTTCAAATGCTTTTACGTTTCTTTGTTTTTTTTATTGTTTTTATTAATAAAAATAAAAAAATTCAAATGAAAAAAAATCCGTCAACTTAGGGTTAATGTATTTAAATTTTGAATTAGTAAGAAATTTTAAATTTGATAGAAATAACGACACAACATGACTGAGCTGTCATTCTTCGGCGCCAGCAGCATTGCATACTTTTAGGACCATGGTAATTTTGATAAAATTATCGCAAAGACGGTTCAAGGCGATGCTAAAAGTTCGAGAACGAGTTGCGCTCCGGGCAAACAAGTATAAAAGACAGCCGGGTACAGCGCAGAGAAGTAAAAGTGAATCAGTGAAGTTAAAGTAAAGAGACAATTGTAAAAACAGTAAAGTTTAAAATTGAGAATAAAGTTGCTGCGGTGGTGAGCTACGTTAAAGAAAAAGTGTTTTATTTTGGCCCAATTCAGTCACACATCTTTATTAATTGAGAGGGCTCAGACGTCCACAATGCATCTTTTGTTAAAATAAAATAAGTAAAATAAATAAAGTAAAATAAAATAAAATAAAATAAAATAAAATAAAATAAAATAAAATAAAATAAAATAAAATAAAATAAAATAAAATAAAATAAAATAAAATAAAATAATAAAATTGAATTAAAAAATAAAATAAAATTACATTAAATTAAATGAAATAAATTTTTTAAATAAGCTAAGTTACGCAAAACATTTAATACCAAATTTTGTAAATATTTTTACGAAAATAAGTTCTCTCTAGGCTTTCGTCTCTGTGGATTGTGCTTGAAAATTAAAACACACTTTAATTTCTCAGCGCAAACCGCAGTCAACAACAACCAACAATCACTTGATTTACAAATTACTTTGCTTATTTTTACACTTGTTACTACTTATTGGACTATTGCATGTTTACACTTTACTTGCTGAATTAAGACTCGTCCTCTGCGCTGCACCTGGCTGCCTTGTCTGCTTATCACGCCGATTGTTCTCGCACATTTCAATTGGCCTATATCTCGATCGTTCTCACACATCCCATTACCATCGCGAGTCATCCTTGCCATATCGAATTTATAGAAGGCCGGCCGTACTTTAAAGTGCGTGCCTAAAAGTATACCCGTAAAAGCATTCATACATAGCGCAGCGACATAGTGCCTCATCGTTACAATATATCTTTGCTAATTTATTTTTTTTGTTTTTGCAAACTTTTATATTAAACTCTTCATGACAGAAATGACATTCTAGCTGTGCGCTTTGCTGGCAACGCTCTTTAAACCGTTAATGGAGCACCAATTGCAGCTCGATTAATTCATAAACAAGCTGGAACGGAAAGTCCTTCACATTTGCATTGAATGCACGTCAACCGTAAAATGGCAAATCCTACACACCAACACACATAAACACTAATTCACATGTCAAATAAAAGGCACGCAGCTGCCTGCACAGCTAACACGCCGAGCGTATAAATAGCAGCAAAGTTGTTTACGAGTCTGCTGCTAGTCCCGCCCTACCACACCTGCTGTCGCACCAACGCGCACACAGCCACTCACGTACACATACACACACATAATTGCGCTGCTTTGACAATTAGCATTTTGCTGTTGGCTGAAAAGCAGCTCGTAGCTCGTAACAGTCACTGGCATTCGTTTGAAAACACTTTTCGAAACTACGCCCGCCTTATTAATATTTATGGATGCTTTTGTGTGTGTGTGTGTGTGTATGAATGCGAGCTTATAATGTTTTCAGGCCTTTTCGTTGTTGAAATTAAGGCTTTTGCCAACTTATAAAGAGACGAGTCGGTGAAAATTTATCAAAATTTGCCATTTCGTTTTGTCAACCAAATATCTAAGCAGCGTCTACCCACTCAATTGTTTTAGACTGTATACAAACACACACACACACATGCACAAATGCCTAAAAACATTGATGTGATGCGTCAGTTTATAGTTGGGTCCCCGCTCGGCTCCATTGAGTGCGTGTACACTGTACATATGTGTATGTCGTGTTTTTGGGTGTCTATTTTGTTATTGAGTGTCTATTTGTGTTTGTGTCTGCTTTCAGACGCACAATAAAATATTCATTAGTTGTAAAGGGTCATTAACATTATTTTAATTGTTTATTGGACTGCAATTCAATCACATTGACTGCGTTAACTTCATGTGATGTCACTCAGCGTCAGCTGCTGCTTGTGCTTTTTATATTTGTGCTTATGTCTCAATGTGTTTGAAAACACACACTGCACGGTTATTCGTTTCGTTGAGAAAATTGAAAATGTGTAATTAAATACTGAATTTAATGCTTTTGTTGTCATTTAAAAGAAAGAAACCCCAAAAAATCTTTTGCGAAAAATTACTGTGTGTGCAAAAGTCCAAGTTCAAAACTTTTTTCACACAAAAATGTAAACACATGTTTTCGGTTTTTTAGTCTATTGATAAACAAAATTTTAAAAATTCATGGTTAGCAATAAGTTGCTAAAACTTTCAATTTAGATTAAGAACTGATGTATCCATTTTCGCTTTCAATGTTTTCTCAAAATTTGCTAAGCTGAGGCTTCAACTTTACTTTTAATTTAATTTGACTTTTGCTTTACTTTTAATTTAAAATTATTTTCAAAATTAGAAACCTGAAAATTGGCAAAACTTAGAGGAAAATATCTAAAATATCTCCACATCCATATCTTCGATCGCTGGCCAGAAATACTCGGTTATCATATGGCCATAACGTTCAGAATTTGCGGTAACGGTCAATAGCAATATTTTCGGCCGATCGCCCTGCTCGATTGCGTATTGGCCTCTGTACATCTTGTGCAGAACCAGTTCGTTCGAATTTCGCCAATAAATCCGAAATTGCTGACAAAACAGGCCTTCCGTGACGTCCGAAATGCTTCCTTAGTGCGCGAAAAGTGGTGCTCAAATTTTCACCATTTTTGTAGTGAATTTTCACTACACGTTCAGCGATGCTAAATCGGTCCATTTTCATAAATGGCAAACACTAAACAACAATATTAACACAATGCAACGACAGATGATAGCTGCGGTTGTCGAACGCAGGGCTGCCAAAGTTTTCGGTTCGAAATGAAAAACCCTATATAACCAAGCTTTTTCAGCAAATTTCATAAGCGTTAATTAAAGAAGATGTGCGGCAAGGACCTGATTGATTTCACAAAAAACCCGAGATTTCAATCAGTAACTGTTTTTGAATATAATGAACTCTTCTGGTAGATTTTTATATCTGGTAGAATTTCATAATTTTAGTGAAAATATTCGTCTACTGATAACTTTTCCAATGTCCTTAGAGATTCAATTTCTGTATTCATATCTGCATCGAGCAAGAGAAACGGCTTCGCCAAGTTCTTATAAGAATTAAAAACCAGTACTGAGAGTCACAAAACCTGAGAGTCACAAAAATCTGAGATGGGCGCGTCATGAGCGATTCCGCTGGTCTTTAAAGTACTAGGCGAACCTTGAACAATGCCAATGAAATGGTTTCCCATACTTCATGCTTAACTTTCTGAAATTGGTACCTAATATTTTTTTATTTTATTTTCTTAAATTTTTTCATGTATGTATATCTGCCTTTGTTATTTTTGATTAAATTTACAATCAAAACAAATTGTCTCTATAGTCTCTAAGAATTAAGTATGTCTTTGTCCTGACTGACTGAGTGACGCATTCATCATCGCCCAGCCCAAACCACTGAAGCTACAGACAAAAAATTTGAACTGTTGGTACATTTGAAAAAATTAACCTTCGTTAAGACGGCAGTTTTTTAAATCCGAGGTCCAGGCCTCGAACCTTTTGTGTTCAAACTTGATGAAAATACTTCAAATCAAAAATAATTTGGCACGAACCATTTTTCAATTTTCGAAAATCAAAATTTGCTAAGGGGTTAACAATGGGTTAAATGTTAGTGTGGAAAAACAAATCTTTTGACTTCAACTTTGGTGAAAACAATTCACATAATAAATAATTCGACACGAATTTTTTGTTTTTTCGAAAGTAAAAATCGAAGAGGGTGAACAATGGGTTAAAAGTTTGTATGAAAAAATTAGATTTTATGGGCCTGACTTCAAACTTAGTGAAAGCACTTAACATGTGAAATGACTTGACTTCAAACTTAGTGAAAGCACTTAACATGTGAAATAGTTCCACACCTGTCTATAATTTTTTTTTAAATCAAAATCTGACGGGGTCAACGACGGGTTAAGAGTTTGTATGAATAAACTGTTTGTATGAAGAAACAAGGTTTTATTGGCCTTTTGACTTCAAACTTGGTAAGACTACCTTTGGTGAGAAAGAATTTGAAAAAACATTTTTTGTTAACAAAATCTAACGGGGTCAACAATGGGTTCAAATTTTGTATGGAGAAACCGTGAACATGAATAATGGGCGTATTGAATTAAAAATTATTGAAAGTTCTTCAAATGTGGAATAATTTGACACCTATTTTTATCAAATTTTTTCAAAAATCAAAATCTCATGGGGTCAACGTCGGATTAAGAGTATAGTTAGGGAAATTGTGAAAACACATGATTTAATGGGTCTTTTCAAAATTGGTGAACACACTTGAAATCAAAATTAGACACGTGTTTTTTTAATTTTTTCAAAAACTGAAATCTGACGGCACCAACGATGGGTTACGAGTTTGTATGTGGAAACATGATTTAAGAGGTCAGTTCACTCAATGGTCAATGGTAAAGTCAGATATATAAATATACCAGTATTTTTTTTTTATAAAAATTTAACGGGGCCAACAAAGGGTTAAGAGATTCTTGATTTATTGGATCCATTGACTTCAAACATGCGTGCAAAGCCGTGTTATGCCGATGTTATTTCTCATTATATTTTAAAGTTGAATTGACAAAACGTAGGTTTTTATGTATTTATAATTTACTCATAAATTTCCATATATAAGCTTTGAGAAAGACTTTTCAAAACACATCCAAAAGTCGCCTTTGCAAATAATGAAGATTTTTCCCTTTTTATTTTATTGTATAATGCAACAACCTGTACAACATGTACAAGTTTTCATTCACCTGTTAAAACACATTAACTTTCAACTAACAAGGCATTTCTTTTATGTTTATTTGCAGGTAAGCATAATTTTCGCCGGAAGTTGCTAAGCTATCGAACACTTAAGCGGCGCAAGTAAGTTTTGGCCCAGTTTTGTGTCTTGTTAAGTTTTGTTTTCAGGCCTTAGTTGATAATATTTACCACCGCTTCGTTGACATGGCAGTTTCACCCTTTCACCTCCAATTAATGGCGCCGCAACTGCAACCACATGGAAGCGCCACAGCCTAACCGACACCTAATGGTGGGTATCCGTGCGCGCTGTCTAACTTCAAAGGTGAAACTTTCATCAAACAGCCGAAAGAGATTTGGAAACTGTCAAGCGTTTTGCCTGCAACACGCTACGCTCGATGCGGCGAAGCTCGCGTCGGTGCCGGTGTCGCATGTGCGCGCTCGAAACTTCAATTCACCGACCGGCGCAGTTAGTGTCGCAGTATGGGCCCAACAAAAACTTTGTGAATAGTTTAGTGTTGCATGATTCCAATTTAATAATAGCACCAGCACATCTTCCTCTCTCGCTCTCTCTCTCCAAATGCCAGCGTCTCTGGGCAGTGGCGTTGAAATTCGTTTGCCAGCTCGTTCGTTCGCTCGTAGGTTCGTTGGTCTGTAGGGGTGCGGGAACTTGATGTGGGAAATTGTCGCAGCAAGAAATGTCCTGCATGCCCGGGACCGTTTGTGCGCCGTGCTGCGTCGTCGTTGTGCTGTTCTTCAAATCCCAAACGGAAATACATTCATTTGCTTGTTTTCATTTTCTTTTGCTTTGGCTTTTTGTTTTGCCATTTTTATATTTGGCTGTGTTTCAGTGCGACGAAATGCTTGTCCTGCCATTAAAGTGTTGGTCCTGGTAGTTATACATTCAACTCGCTTTCGCTGCTTAGTCGCATTCGATGTGTGTGCCGATGTGTTGCGAGTGCGCGCGTATGTGTGCCTCTGTGAGTGATGGTTCGTGCCACCATGTGTATTCATGCTGCAGTCACGTTTTCAGCATTAAAGTTAGATTTATGACTTTTTGGGTTATAAAATGACTTTAGATTGATTCCCGTCACATGATGACAGTTTTTCTCTTATGCCTTCCGCAGCAGCCGCCTGGCACAGACACACACTCGCCCATACACACACACACACACACCTATGAGTCGTTTGGCGTGTGTTTAAGTGTTCGGATTTAACTAAATAGTTGGGGTGTGCCAAGGGTGTGTGGCACATGTGGAAACTACTTTGGTGACAGTTTCAAGCACGCAGCCGAGACAATGAATTTTTAAGTTGCTCTAAGACTCGAGCGTCGTCAGGCTCTGAACAAGCTGCATGTCCTCGTAGTGTGTCTATGTGTGTGTGTGTGTGTGTGTGTGAATGTGGGTGTAAATGAATGCGCATTTGTGCGAATGTTGCTGGACGCTTGTTTATGGCTTGTCGCAGTTTTGTGGGTGGAATTAATTTCGTGGAGAATTAATTTAAATCGTGTTAAATTTTGACAAATTGTTTTTCTGTTTAACAGCAAAATAATTGCTTTCGCTGCAACACAACCGAACATTGTTCGGTGCGTTTAAGGGCGGATTGTATTGAATATAAATTTGCCAACACAAAACTGCTATAATGAATGTGAATGTGAAAACTTGTGAGGAAGTAGAACTGGCAGTGTGTAAAATGAGTCACATAAATAAATGTGAAAAAATAGAAAAATACGAGTATTTTACTGTTTGTAAACAAAGTAATAGCCACTAGAATTTCAATAACTTGTTTGCGGTAATATTATTGGTTTATTTTTATTCTTCACGTATTAAAAAATATGAGCTATTCAAAAAGATGCTAAGATCTTAAATTGCCATTCATATTTTTAGTTGATCTCATCAGTTATAAAAAATCATAACTATTTTAATTTTTATTGGCTCCTAAAGAAGGATATAAGCTCTTCAAAACGATGTTGAAATCTCCAGTTCATGTAAATATTTTTAGTTGTTCTCATCAGTTATCAAAAATTATTACTATTTTAATTTTTATTGGCTCCTAAAAAAGGATATAAGCTCTTCAAAACGATGTTGAAATCTCCAGTTCATGTCAATATTCTTAGTTGATTCCATCAGTTATAAAAAAATCCCTACCTATTATAATTATTATTGGCTCCTACGGATGGACGTATAGGGTCTTCAAAAAGAAGTTAAAATCTTCAATTGTCATTGATATTTTGAGTTGAACTCATCAGTTACAAAAAAATCTAAAAATTTTAATTTTTACCGGCTCATACAGAAGGATATAAGATCTTCAAAAAGATATTTTCAGTTGCTTTTTTTTTTGATGAAAATTCCTATAGTAATTTTTTTCTTTATTGCATAATGGACCCAATATCGAGTTTCAGTATAATGGGACATTTGCACTTAAAACTTTATTATGTTCTTAGTACTCTGTTTGTTGGACTCGGAAGTCTATCTTTGAGTTAGATCATAGCAAAACAATATAAATACGACTCGCAGTGACCAGAAAGTCAGGAGACATCATAAGGTCAGCCTTCTACAGGAACCATTCAACCGTTTTGTTTGGTCACGGTTTCTGTTTCATCGATGCATCAGAATTTAAACAATCAAACCTGTTAAGCTTCAGGAAACAGTCGAAAAGGTTTAAATAAATCAACCTATAAGAAAGAATTCACAATAGGCCGTTTTTAGGGCTCCGAGTGACTGCATACATCTTTCGCTGTTTAACCTATGCTCAGCAACTATTTGCTCCCGTAAACCTTTGTCCTTGTCACTTGGTGGAAACTTTTAACCAACTTTTTTATTTTACTGCGAAAACTTTTCGGTAAAAATTTTGCTTTCATTATTACTTCGTATTCGACCTTCTTGCCCCATATCCCACTTTCAATCTTCTTACATACGTTTTTAGTTGCGCTTAAGTGACCTTTTTCACATAAAAAACGGCACTTTAACCTTCTTATTTCTTATTTCTTCCTTCTTTTTGCTTTTCTGCTTTCCGTTTTATGCTGTACTCTTTGTCTCTTTTTATGTTATCTCCTCGACTCCTTTTTACTGTGTTATGTTAAAAACAAGACTACACGATGTTCTAAAGTCCAAATAAATTTTTTTTTTGACTCTTGGCACTAAGAGGTCTCAGGTGTCCACAAAGTTCCATGGTGTGATGTGGCAACAAAATAGTGAAGAGGTGGTGTTGATATTGTAACGATGAGGCACTCTGTTGCTGTGCTATGCATGAATGCTTTTACGGGCATACTTTTAGGCATGCACTTTGAAGTACGGCCAGCATGTTATAATTCCGATATGGCATGGATGGTTCGCGAATGGTAATGGAATGTGCAGCGCAGAGGACGATTCTGATTCGAGCAAGGAAAGGGGAAACATGCAATAGTAGTAGTGTAAAGTAGTAACAAGTGTAGATTTGTAAGTAAAGTGATGGTTGGTTTCTAACTGCGTTTTGCGCTGAATAATTAAAGTGGTTTTATTTTCAATCACAATCCAAAACGAACTTAGAGAAGTCATTTTCGTAACAATATTTTGATAGTTAGATTATCTTTTTTAAGATGAAAGATGGCCACTATGATGTCAAAGACAACATCTGTCGTCTTCTTGCAATGTAGTGAACTTCATTTTGTTTCAAGGACTTGTGGCGAAAGACGTAACTGGTCTTTTATTTACCCACCTAAAGTGTATGTCGAAGGAACTCAGGACTTAGCGTTGTTACCTGAGGTGAAAATAGCTTAGCTCATTAAAGCGTGTTTTGAATGGATTTCAGTCGTAACTGTATGGATGAGGAAGAGAATGCACCACATCTACTATGTATCTGTCCTGCTTTATACAAAAGAGGGAAAAATCGCCTGGGCAACTTCTTCTTTGACAATTAAGGAAATTGATTGAGCCGATAAAACTATTTACCCACTTGGCTTCGTGAGCAGCTCAAACTGGTTCATTGAGTTAGAGGTCCTACGCTCGACTGTTTGTGGTTTCACCAATAGGTCTTCATGGTCTAATGCGACTCCGCTCTGGGGTAGCCACTCCTACCTGTCTATCTAGCATGCACTTTCAGGACTTAACTATAGTAGACATGATTGAAGTCTGACTGTCCCAACATAGTTCGTTGCCTTGAGTATTGCGCACACCTGCGCCTAAAATCTATTTTCCTTTAATTCCACACTTTCAAGCAATTTTCTTTGCAATTTTTTCACATCTTACAGACAACCGCGACAGCTGGTAATCAAAGTGCAGAAAACGCGTGAAAAGGTAACTTTGAAACTATTTTCGTTCTGGTGCATTGCACGCTGTTGATGCGCGTCCGCTAATGTTTTGTTGCTTTGCGCCAATCTGCAAATAATTATTTTCACTTTTCTTATCATTTTCGTTTTGTTGCGACTTTTCACTGGCGCCACAAATTAGGAGCGAGCACACGATCGCCGCGACATGGAAGCGCACTGGCGCGCACTGCTGCAGACGCGCCACAGAAGCACAAAATGCGCCAAATGCAATGGCGAGCAGCAGCAGCAAATGGAAATTGTACGCTGTCATTTGTCATTTGTAAGCGTTGTGCGCATGGACGATTGGCTTGTTTGCGGTTTGGGGCGAGCAACGTTCGGGCGCTTTTTGCCTTCGTGCTGCAGTTTAGATTTGAGCGCTAATTACGTGGTCATTAATTGCGCTAATTATTTTTCATTACGGCTTCGTGGCGTCTGTGCTGTGCAAAACACAGCCAGAAAGCGTTAGAAAGCGCAATAATAGCAAAAGAGAGTGTTGCAAAAATCAGCGGCAACTTTTGCCATTTCGCTGTGGCTTCGCGCATCTGCTCGGCGCGGTGTTTTTCATTGTTATTGTTATTATTTGTGCTGTTCAAGTGGAACTTGAGCGGAAGTTGCATTGCGGCGCATGGCCAAGACTGGGCGCCGTAATGAATGTCAACGGTGATAACGGCAAAGGCAAAGAATTAAAAAACCTCGGCGTGAGAGTGCACAAATTTCGCAGCAAGCGTTGGCCGGTCGTTAGTTGTGACGTGCTGCGGTTTGTTGCTGCGCCAGCACACAAGTGACCGACATTTCGAGTGGCAGCGAGGCAACACTGCGGTTTGCCATTTAATGAATGCTTAAGGATAAGTTTCTTAATTGAAAGCAGCCGCGCTGAGCCATCAAGCAAGATGCATTTCACTTTCTGCCGCCTTGCAGATGATGAAGATGATGCTGGCAGCAAAAAATTAGAAGAATCTTAATGCAAAAAACCCAAACCCGCACAAGAGAAGGAAAATTAAAAAAGCGCTGCGGCATTTGAAAAAGAAGCAACACAAATTTCCGCTTGAAGTGGAATGAAATGAAAATTGAAATATTTAATTAAAAGGTCTGGAGCGAGCAGAGCTCGTGCGCAATTTATTTTTATCTGCATGCATATTTAATGAAAACATTAGCGAATTAGAAATTTCATATAACCAAGAGCCAGCCGCTGCCAGCCAAAAAGCAATGCACTCGCACAAAGTGGCAACTGAAATTCGCATTTGCCATATTCTTATATTCCATATCCAATTATGAAGGAGGGTGGTGGTTTGGTTACACTGAGACGTGTTGGTAGAGTGAATACGCGTTTTTAAAGAACCTTTTAAAGCACACATTTGAAATTGCTTTCGAAAGCTTTAAGTCAATGAGTGAATGCAGAAAAAACATAAAGAAATAATAAAAAACTAACAGATTTAAAAATTAATGACTGACTACATTCACTAATGAAACGTGACAATAAAAAACTAAAAAATTAAAAAATTAATTCAAACAATTTTAAATCCATAAGTGACTAAAGTAATTAATACGGAAAATAACAACAACAAATTGATCAATTTAAAATTACATACTTGCGAAAACATTAATGATCAATTGGGTGACTAATCCAATTATAACAGTAAAAAACAACAACTAACTTAACAAATTAAAATTAAAAAAAAAAAAATTGGAAATCAATTAGTGACTAAACTAATTAATGCAGTTAGAATAAAACAATAAAATACTCAATATAAAAGTACATCAGACATTTTGAAAATCAATGAGTAACTAAACTTAAATTGAAAATGAGAGACTAAACTAATTAATATAAGAAAAAAAATAAAACAAATTGACAAATTTAAAATTACTTACGACAACTTGAATATTAATGAGTAACTAAACTAATTAATTAGGCAAATAACAACAACTAACAAATTTAAAATTACTTACGAAAACTTTAAAATCAATGAGTGACTAAACTAACTAATTAAGCAAATTACAACAACAAATTGACGAATTTATGATACTTTAAATAAACATCAAAATCATTGCCTGACTAAACTAACTCATACAACAAATCTGTGGTCAAAAGCAATAACCGCCTAAGTCGAAAATTACTGTTTCGAGCAATCTCGCTTTAAAGTTTTAGCGCGTAGTGTGTTCGTTATGGGAATGCGAATAGGTTTTTATTAATAACTTCTTTTATTTTAAAGTTACAAACTCCCCGATTTTACACAAACGTAGAGCACAGTCAAGGGAACGTGGTGGCATCCATAACTCAATTTCTTCTTAAGTCGACTTAAGCGGTTATTGCTTTTGACCACAGAAATAACAACACCAAACTGACTAATTTAAAATTACTTGCGAAAACTTCAAAACAAATGAGTGAATAGTCAAATTAATACAACAAATAACAACAACAAACTGACTAATTTAAAATTACTTGCGAAAACTTGAAATAAATGAAAGACTAAACCAATTAATACATCAAAAAACATCAACAAACTGACTAATTTAAAATTACTTGCGAAAACTTGAAAACCAATGAATGACTAAACTAATTAATACAGTAAATGACAACAACAAACTAAACAAATATAATTAAAAAAAAAACAAACAAATTTGTGACTAAACTAATTAATACAACAAATAAAAACAATGAATTGTTCAATTTAAATTTACTTACCACAACTTGCAAGTCAATAAGTAACTAAACTAATTAATGCAGCAAATTACAACAACTAACTGGCAAATTTAAAGTTACTTGCGAAAACTTCAAAACAAACAAGTGACCAAACTAACTAATACAACAACAAATTAATTACTTAAAAATTAATTACGTAAACTTGCAATTCAATGAGTAATGAGTAAATTAACTAATTAATACAATCAATAAAAGCTACAAATTGACAAAATTTAAATTACTTACGAGAACTTGAAAACCAATGAGTGACTACACTAACTAATATAACAATTAACAACAACCGGTTCACATAAATTACAATTACACAAAATTACTTACGAGAACTTAAAAACCAATGAGCGACTAACTAGTCAATTAAGCTAACTAACAACAACAAAGTTAATTAAAAAAAAATTCGAAATTACTTTGACTGAATGTGGTTTACTTTGCTGTATAAATTAGTACAGTAAATGACAACAAAAATCTAATAAATTTACAATTACTTGCAACAACTTAAAAACCAATGAACCAACTAAACTGAACATGCAGACATACAAAACTTTATTTTATCTCCCATAAATATTTATATAGATTTTCTTTGTAAAGCCACAACTTTCTTAATAGTATTTCAATAGTTTTCGAAATTAGAATTTCTTGCACTGTCGATTGTCTCAGCTCGTTAGCACATCGAATGCTGCAATTTGTTTATTTACAATTTTCTCGTCTCTTTGAATTTGCTTTCAGATTAGCATAACAAGTTTTACCTGCCGCTCTTCTTCTCTCTTTTGTCTGCAACTGCATACTTTTTGAATTAGAAACAAAATGGTAAATGACAAATGACATTTGTGCAAACACAACAAATGTATTTAAATTCAACTTTCTCCACACTATAAATGATGTGTCCAGTCCTTTGCCAACACAGCCAGCAACTTTGCAGCTCAACTTTTGTCATTTATATGTGCGAAATGTTTGCTTAGGAACTCAACCGTATGTGTCTAACTGAAATGAATCTTGACATTGTTTTTTCCTGTAATTTGCACACGAAATTTATTTTGTCGTCCATGTCCAATTTGTAAGTGCATAAACGAATATTCAAGCATAGACACATACACATATGTATGTATGTGTATGCGTGTGTATAGATTATACAAAACACTATGCGACAGAACTTTTGTTGCATGACAAATCTAAATTGACTTGAAGTATAGATGGCCATAAGATTGATTTGCGCGCATCTTCTCCATTTTTAGATGCTGAGGGACGTTAGAGCTTTGTTCATTAGATCCTTTCATACTTTAGATACTGTCTCCCCTGCTCGTCTTCGACCTCTAATCATTGCATCAAATACCTTCTTAGCTGACGCATCATTGTCTTCTATACCGACATCTTCGAGTCAGCATAGCCGCTGTATGCTAATTCGCTGATCTATGTCTATGACTTCCAATACTGAAGTTATTTTTATTGATTTGGGGAGATAGACGTCCCACAAAGTAGTCGAAGCCCTCCACACTCATCCGCACGAAATTATGGAACCACTGAGGGTCCTGCTTCCGCATTATTGACAGCAGAGTTTCGTAAAATCCACTGGTGAATCTGTGGGTAAGCCCAGGTCGATCCCATCACTATTTCGCACTACGTCTTTTGTTTCTTTGGTGTTTTAATATCCTTGTACAGGATACCAATACTAAAGCCGCGATTGCCACTCGTTTATTGATTGTCACTCGTTTACAGAGTTTTCGAATAATATTTGTTCATTTTAGTAATGTGAAGTCAAATCGTATTTGACTATCAAAGTAAGAACGGCATGTCAGTCAACCGACACCAATCTCAACTGACTTCAATCGATGGCAAACATTGTCATATGTCTATTTGACAGTTTTTGTCGTGCGTGTGAGAACGCATTTGCCGACATATGAATGACGAATATGACATGTAAGGCAGTTTTTGTCGTCAATGAATATGACATAGACAGAACGAGGCATCACTTAAGCACAAAGACATGAATCGTTGTGAATGAATTTTCGGAGGACGGTACTTTCTCCTAAGATATGTCAGGCCGGTGTGAAACAAGAAGCCTGGGCGTTTTGGTCTTCTTTTGGCTAAAAAATGCTTGGGGAAGTTCAGAACTCAATTCAAATCACTGTTTTTTTCTACAAGCATGAGAGAAATTTTGTTCAACAAATCTTAGGCACATTTATTTATTCTTTTCTCAACACTTTAAAGTCCTATCTCAGCAGCTATAAAATAAAAAACAAATAAAAAAAGTTTAAAAATAAAAAAATATCTTTTTCGCGCTTCAGCTTAAAACCTTTTTTGTTACACAGTGAACATACACACACGTAACTGTATACGCGTTTGTGTGCAGCCATTTTGGTATGTGTAAAGAAATTTCATTTACTTCAATTGCAAAGTTCGCTGGTAATCTTGTGCCAGCTTCCCTCCCTCCCTTTTGAGTGCTGCTGGGGCATCCAGAAAAAAAATAACAAAAGAAAAAAGGACACAAAATAAAATATTTTGGGAATGTTGCCAACATGAATTGTAGTTACGCTCGTAGTTGTAGTTGTAGTTGTAATTTTTCATATATGAAAATAGCAAAAACGGTTGTTGGCATTGGCACAAGTTCCTCAACACGCATACACACACACACACAGAATACGACCGCACAGACACACTTACAGATGAGTGGCAAACGCGCTCTGTGGCAACCGCAACCTGACTTGGCACATTTGTGCGAATGCAGCAACTCGAGCTCGGCTGGCTGTGCTTCATGCCGCACCACGGAATGCGCCCTCGCACATGCCGGGTCGCCGCTGCCGGGACGAGTCGGCATGGAGTTGCAGTGGCTGGCTACACAGTGGCGATATGCAAAAATTCATTAATCAAAATGTTAAATAAGCAATGCAATTGATTTGTGTGAGTGTGCGTGTGAGTATCAACGTGCGGAATTTCATTTCTTCTTTTTATCAACGCTGAGTTGGTGGGTGTGGCAAGCGAAACGAACACAGGAGTCTGCATAACGGCTGCGGTAATTTATGACTGCTGTAACGCCTTCAATACTCTATGCAAATGTGACATAATAATTTTTTGCCTTTTGTATTTTTTCGCTCTAGAACTTGTGCAATTTTTAAAGTAGACAAATATTTATTTTAACATTGTAAAAATTAAACATAAATTTGCTTTTATAAGAGGTGAATTTTTAGAAATTGTGCTTTTGTACTAACTCCATGTTCAACAACTATAATGGGTCCCAGATTTGAAGGGGTCTAAGATATAGGGGTTTAAATATTAGGGGGGGTCTAGGGATTTAGACATTAGGGGTCTAAAATAAAGTCGCTTCTGGTATAACTTAACCCTTTCAGTCACAATGTCCAATATATTGGACTACAGCCCATACAATTCATACAGCGGGCTGTTATTTTTATGTCGGAAAGGGTTAACTAGAAGGCATTAACTATAGATGGCATTCGCTCTTCGATGTAGTCCAGCTTAACTTTTAAGTTCAGTAAAGTCAGAACTACTGAGGCCAAGAGATAAAGTTCCATTCGGTTAATATTTGATTGTACATAGTTGACAAAATTAAGCAGAGACGCGGTCATGACTTCGGAAGCATCTCCAACCCAATGAAATTAGAACTCTCCAGTAAGCAAGGCGTACTTTAGGGATGCCAGAGGTAGTTGGTTGGTTGAGTAGTTGCTGCCACAGAATTTTCACAATTAGCACTAAAAGTGCTGTTTTGGTGCCACCTCTTTATTTCTGCTGATAACTTCTGGTATTTTAAATTCACCTTGCGAGATTCAGGAAGTCTGAGGGACAAAAAAGAAGTATTTTCAAGGGAAGGTCCAACAGAGCGTAGCCTGCTGCTTGCTTAACCTGAGCATGCAGGTAGAAAGTGGGAAAGTGTTTCCTTCTAGTTCTCTTGTCACAACTGCTCAATGATTGTTGAAGGGTATTTGCAACCGAGCTTCCTACTGCTCCACCGCCCAATGATCCATAAGAACCTCAATGGGTATTGCTGTGTTTCTAAGCAGTTACTTCATCCAGTTTAGATCGTACTTTGGCCATGTTTTCGTTGATATGCTGCAGGTAGAAAATTTTCCCCATCTATCGTTAACAAAAAAGAAAAAGTGGGCGTGTATGTTGCTAGATAGCCCGATAGCGAAATAGCTACAGGCTAAGCGACGGTAATGCCGAGAGTAGATTCTTGTCTAGTGGTGTTCGCCTACTTGTTTTTAATACCATCGATACTTTTATGTCCTGGGACACAGGTCAGTGCGATGAGTAACTTGTGACAGATGAGGTTTAAAATATTTCTGACTACTTTCGAGGTTGGTTTGACTCTAACGCTCTATTGATAGCTTAACTGTCGAAGAAGATTGTGATCCTAGCAACCTTTAAGTTGGCATAGGGTCGAGCCTTAGCTGCCTCTAAAATAGCTTTTTGGAAAAAGAAAAAAGTGGAATAGCTACAATCAAGTTGATCCTTGTCCAGAGGGGATCGTCTGGTTTTTATTTTCCTTCGATGATCCTTTGTCCTGGAACACAGATCAGTGTGATGAGTAACTTATGATAGATGAGATTTAAAATATTTCTTACTACTTTCGAGATTGCTAAGTTTGACTGTAACGCTTTAACCCTCATCCGACGTTCAAAAAAACTCACACATAAGATGTTCGGGTGATATTTCACCCATATGGTACTTTGCATTGTTTTAATGAATTTTTTGACCAATTATAATAAAAAATACTATGTTATCTTTAATCTTTATTATCTTTGTTATCTTACAGATAAATAAGTTAACACATTTTTCTATAATTTTTTCCAATTAAGGCAACTAGGTTCGGTTAGGTTATTGTGGCTGCCTCTGTAAGAGACACACTCGAAGGCCTATTATGAGACCCATTGTGATATACCACAAATTTTACCCGTTTTTAAATGTGTATGTAATACTGTTTTTCGAACATATGTTACAGCACTCATTTCAATCGGATGGGGAAAGGGGGCAAGGAAGGGCAGTAGTTAACTAAAACTTTGTGTTCACCACAAGTATACTTTTTTTCAAGAATTGCAAGCAGAATACGCCTCTCGATCGTTTTTGATACCAAATTGGCGCCGTGTTCCAATAGTGTTTTTACTTTTTTACGCTCTGATTTTCTGACAGGGTTTGCAAAAATGGCTGTATTGAGATAAGAAGTCAGCATGAAGATTTTTCTTTCGCTACTACGCTCTACGCAAAATCTTTAACTTTACTAAACTCAAATCTAAGTCTTCAACAAAAATTCGCCGCTTGTATTTTTTGTACAAGCGATCCAGATGGAATCGACAACAATTAGGTTTTCGCTTAAGAGTAAAGTTAGTGAACAATCAATTGGTCTTAAGTGTCAACTACTGCTTTTGACTTATTGTAAAACGATAAAATTTCAGGTAATTTTTTGTCACCCACATATCCTGGTTATGATGAAAAGTGTTCAAAGGGGCATCTTCTTCTTGTTAACTTAGTGTGTCCTTTTCATAGGACGTACATGGCAGTTGTCGCTAAACCCACTTTTATCATATATCTCTTATGGGTGTTAACGAACTTCATTCTTGATTACAATCGTTACGTTCTTGCCGAATGGTTTTGTCACCGATAGAACGAAAAATTGGTCTGCCTGTTGTGTACCCCTACAGATTATCAAGGGATTCTCCATTCGACTTATAAACACCACTCAAAATTGAAATACCAAACTATGCCTAAATATCACCAACGCTGATCCATGCACTGCCAAAAACTCGCAAACCTTCAACATTAGTTTTGTCAGTTACTATCTTTAACAATGGTCTTCATTAGCATCTTTTATTACTGACACACGACTTCAAGCATAACGAGTTATACCAACCTTAGTTGAAATAAAATAATTGGCTCCTACTTTTCCGTTGAGTTCAGGAGGACCATTGATCCATAAAAAGGTTTTGCCTATAAAAGCAGTTCAAAACTTTCAGTCCAGTGACGTAATTTTATGGCATTTTCTGTATATGTTGTGTTGAATTCCCATACAATTTGTATATGGGTGAAATATCACCCGAACGTCGCCCACGTAACTTTTTTTGTAATCACCGTTATAATCAAATAATCAATATGTTGTAGATAAATTCTAAAACTTATATTGGTTTGCTACAAATACAAGAAACCTTAATCATTTTGATTAATATATAGGAAAGTTATAGCATCTCAAAGTTGAAAATGGGTGGAAAATCACCCGAACGACGGATTAGGGTTAATAAAAGTTGAACTCTTCAGAAGATTCCGTCTTAGTACCCTCTAAGTTGCCATAGAGCAGAGACTTAAAAACTATTTAGAAAAAGAAGGTTTTGGTTAAGTTTGAGGAATACGAATAGAACCCAGTTTCCATTTCGTAAATCATCTTGGACCCATCCGTGTAGAGTTCTACACCAAAGTCCTGTCTTATCCTTTTGTACCTCGAGTTCTCTCTGAATGGAAATAGCACTGTTAAAATCTTTTAAACATTAAGACTGTGTATTAGACAGTTGAGACAAAAGCAGAGAATGCGCTTCAGAACTTTGTTGGCATCCCAGTAAGAAAATGATAAGGTCCTTACTATACAAAAATGCATGTTTTCCTCCACCTTTTGGCGGCATGCTTACCAAAAGGTACGTTCCGAGTACCTCCGGTAGTAGTTAATAGTCACTTCCAAGTGCACTTTACTTTTTAATGCACGTGGAGTGTACATTTAAGTAGAACGAATCTAGAAGAAAGAAGTGATTTTACAAGCTTAACAAGTCGGCCCCGATAGTTCAGAGGGTAGCGCGCTGACTTTTCATGCCAGAGGCCCAGGTTCAATTAGCAACGCGGGCTGTTTTAAACACTCGTCTAGTTCCATTGCTATCCACTTGAATTTTAATAATAATTGGTTGGCACGACAGCCCGCTTACGCGAGACTAAGGCCTAGCTTCCCGCAACCACCCGTGTTGTGCGTGTGAATTTTGTACGCGGGTGGAAGGGACCTACAGTTTTATGCCGGTTCCGAACGGCAGGTTGGGAGCTTTTTCATAGGCAATTTTTACTCTCAGAGGTTTGCCATTTCCAGCTGAGAGGACAGCCACCGAAAGAGAAAACGAGTTTCCCGTTATTTTTTTTTTAGGTGTTACTACATGCAGAATTCGAGCTAGCGTCGCTCTGCATGCGACTCGCTTGGACCGCGCACTAACCAACTGAGCCACGGCGGCTGCCACTATCCACTTGAAGCAGTTGAGAATTATAAGCAACGCAGAAGTCAACTTTTGTCAGGCAATGGTAAAATTTCCAAATATATCCAGTTCCATCGTAAGTGAAGAAATCAGCAGTGCTTGCGTTATCCGTAGCATAAACTGAATAGGTAATTTTATTTTTACAATTTTAAGCCCATTGCAATAGCACATTACGGCCGCCTTACGTTTTCCTTCATACCGCCACATTACTAAGTTAAGTACATTTGAATGGGAAGCCGAACAATTCCGAAGCATTTTGCTGCATTCCGCGTAGTTTTTTTGTAATTGAAGTCGAAATGGGGTATGATACCATTTGTACTTTGCAAAATCATGCATGATCCGACGGCTATGGTCTGAACAAACGTAATGGGCGTTTGGAAATGGAATGCTTTCCGGATGAAAAGTAAGTATGCTGTAATGGTGCCAATTTCCTACTGGGATCAGTTAAGTGCTTTTTGTCTGTTTGTGTGAACACTTAAGTACTAAACGGTATACGATCATCAATCCTGCCATGGTTCTACATGAGTCCTATATCAGCCATGAACGAAGACAGGACTATCTTAAATGAATTCACTGAACAAACTCACTTGAAAAACACACATTTGTCTGAAGTTTTTAGTCACTGGGAAGTGGGCCTAGCCACTTTGTAGATTCCTTCTTATACCATTCCAAAGAAGGATTTATTTGAACACAACCCTCTTAACAATTTGAAGGAAATATTTATGTATAAAAACATTTCAATAATTTAATTGCTGTCACTGTCTCTTCTCATGAAAACTGAGCCGCTCTTGTGTCTTTGTTCGCAGCAAATTTTTGGTAGCTTCAATGCACTTTAAAGTGTTTTCGAAGCGCGCATTTTACTGATAACTGACAGCATTTGTGATGCACGAAGTTGCCGTACAACTTTAGCACAGCACAAGCAATGCTTTATTTGTCTATCAGTGCTTTTGACTGTCGAGCGCTAAACTCCACCACAACGTTACACATCTACGTATTCATGTTTGAGTGCGCATGTGGCTGCGCACTCGAAGCACAGCTGCGCCACATGAAGAAAAGGTTATGTTTTTTTTTGGAGGAATTCTCGTGCAACATGCATGATGGAAGCGCACCATAGCCGCGCCAGTTGCACGCGCTCAGTGTCTGCTAAAGTAAGTGAACACGCTGCGCTATAACGTGTCTATGTGTCTGTGTGTGTGTGTGTATTGCGGCAAAATTTGTGCAGGCATTTCCGCCTGTTTCGTGGAAATAATAATGCACGCTGCATAGTTGCACGTACGCGCAAATGCCGCTTATGCTGCGCGTCATTCGACGAGTACGACGACGAGGCAACGGCAGCAAAGCTATGGAAACGCGCCGCTTCTTCCAAAAATCAAACAACACAATTCTATTTATGATTTATGTGCCGCTGTATGTATGTGTGAAGATGTGCTACTATGTGTGTGTGTGTGTTTCTGCTGGTGTTGGCATTGTTGCTGACTGCAGCATTTCGCAATACTTGTGTGGCAGTTGCTGCTAGTTGCAATTGTTGCAAATTTACTAAAAGTAAGAAGACAACGCGAGGCGCAAAGAGAAATTGCATTGTTGTTGAATTGCCGCTGTTTACGTTCTCTTCCCAGCACTTTGGATGTTGCTATGGTTGTTGTTGCTGGCTAGCTGGCTGGCTGGCTGGCTGACTGTGTGGGTTTTTATAGTGCAAAAAGTTGCTGCCATAAAAGTGCAGCATTTTCTGCACGTTTTCGCCCGATGCCATAAGCAAATGCCGTAAACTTGTATTTCTCTTTCGGCTGCCAATTTCGATGATTGTGTGGAGCATGCAAACAATAAAGTGAATAAACAAAAAAAAAAACTCGAGTAAGCCAAATAAAACTGAAATAAAAGAGAAAATGAAATGAAGAAAACATGTCGAAAATTTCAAGTTTTGCAAAGTCGACTTGAATTGAAATTTGAAACGCCAGCAAAACTACAATAAATCGAAAATAGGCAAAGAGCAACAAAGCAGCAAATATTTAAAAAAGAACTTTTTAGAAGCGCAACAATGCGCCAAACGTCCAAGTCAGACCAGACAACTTGTTCAATATGGCCAAACAGTTTCGGCAGACTAACAAATAAGTTGATAGACATGAAAAACTATAGCAACTTTTCATATCAAATCTATTCTTCAGTTGGATGTTTGAGTGCGCTTTCTAGCGCCTGAAAATAAGTTGAAGAATTTTTATGCAATTTTTTTTAGAGATTTAGAACAAAGTAGTGCCAAGTCTTTAGTACTTTGCTGCTTGTGTCTTATTGGGTTTTAACAACATAATCACACAGACACACACTCATACACACACACACAATGGGCGCAATACAGACGTGACAAACTGCTGACTATTTTCCGCTTCTGCTCGTCACAACAAAAGACGCGAGCCAAAAGCTAAAAAGTGTCTGTGATCTATGCTACAACAAAGCGACCGATAAAACAATTCAGATAGAGTAATGAAACTAAACACACACACATACATACAACAACTGAAATACACCCACGTGAATGCGCACAGAAGCCGGAAAAATTCTGTGCTCCATTGTTTGAAGTTATTCACATTGAACCATTCAGATCCTTTATTTTTTTCTCATCTAGTAATTTTCTCTCGTTTTCTCATTGGCTAAATATAAGAAAGCACTTTTTTATTTGCTTTGTTGTTCATTGCACTTTCAAGGCATACGAGTACTTCGAAAGGAAGTTCATAAGTGACAAAGAGCTGAAGATGAAACTATTAGTGGCGATTAATCGTTCGTTAACTCCACAAGAATAAAACGAAATTCCACTATTTCATTGTTTCAATGGCAACTTCTGGTTTCAGAGCTTCCGCGCTCAGCTTTTAGCTTACGGAAAAAATCACTTGGCTTTAGATCTGATGAGGCCAGTCTCAATAGTCCAGCGGATAGCGCGTTGGGTTTCCATACCAGGGGCCTTGGGTTCGATTCTTAGCTCGGGATGTTGAAACACTCGGCTACTTCTATCGCTATTCAAATGAAGCAGATGAGAATTAAAATTGGCAGAACCTGCAAGTGTGAAATGAAATTGCCAAAAACCGCAGTTCGGATTCGACGTAAATTTCAGCCACGGCAACCGCTGAGGAGGTAAGACAGCGCATTGTTTCTTCTGCAAATGTGGCCGTTTTCCCATTATTTCTAACTTAAGTTGATCAAGTAATGATGCATTGTATGAATCTGTAATGGTTATTCCCTTTTGAAAATAATTTTTCAGTTAACTCCTTTTTGATCCCAAAAAACAGTGACAGTGTCCAAGTCGAAAAAAGTTTTGCTTTTTTTGAGACGTAATAGTCCACAGTTTAGACTGTATTTTTGTTTCTTGGATCGAATGGTGCATCCACGTTTCATGGATAGTAATTGATCGACGCCTAAATTCTGATTTATTGCACTAATAGAGCATTGTAAATCTTTAATCGAATACGTTTTTAGTCTAAAGTGAGCAAAAACGAGCCAAGGCAAACAGCTTTTTGATGCCAAAATCTTCATTCAATATGTAAACAAGAATTTCCCGGACCATATTTGTATCCCGCGCTATCTCTTTTGCTTTTAATCGTCGATTTTCTAGTACCATTAGATCAACATGAGCTACGGTGGCTGCCGCAGCTGGCTAGTGCGTTGTGCCGCGAGTCAAAACTCCGCGAGTTCAATACTTGCGTTGCGTTAACACCGAAAAAAAAAAAAGAAAAACAAAAATTTTTCTTTCGGCGGCTGTCATTTCAGCAGGAAATGGCAAACCTCTGAGAGTAAAATTTCCTATAAAAAAGCTCCCAACGCGCCGTTCTGAATCGGCATAAAACTGTAGGTCCCTTCCAACCTTGTAAAAACATTCGCACGCACAACACGGTTGGTTGCGGGTAGCTACGCCTTAGTATCGTTATGGGGCTGTCGTTTCAGTCTAGAAGAGAAGAGGAAGAATAAATATGGCATTTCAAAAATGATTCTATACTGAATTTTCTCCATTTTCAAACAGCATTCACCTCGACTCTCTGGAATCATTGTCAAGTAACTGTGCATCCAAAATGGCTAAAATTTTGGTGATCACTTTTCAAAAGAGTAACAAACAGATTCCCCGCTTTTGTTGAAATATGCGGGCATTTTAATGTTGAGGTTGGAAACTTTTCAGACCAGTCTAGAACGCAAAGGTCCACATGCGGAGAGGCTAAGCATCCCATTCAATACCTACTGTAGGAGCTGTGGAAATTTAGATGAGAGAGAGACACCAAACTTCCTCCTTCCTCCCACTTCCTCTGTCTCTGCCCAGCTTTGGCAAGGGCAAGATTTAAGTCTCTAGGGAAACACTACTTGTTCGACCGACTGCTCGACAGTAAGTCTGGGGAATCTTCTTGGATACCTAAATTCTACCAGGTGGATTTAGTCATACTACTAACCAGGTTTTAGTTTTCGGTGAGCATGTGGTACTTTGATAAAAGTCTGAAATAATGAACACAAATTTGAAAAAAATTTTAAATTATTTAAAATTGTTTACCTATTTTCTATGCAGGAAAAACATGTCTCAGACAATCCTAGAAAATTCGAAAAATCATAAAGTGGTTTAAATTTTTGTACTCAATTTGTATGCAAGAAAAACATGTCTCAAACAATGCTAAAAAATTGGAAAAATATAAAATGGTTAACAATTTTGTACTCAATTTGTATGCAAGAAAAACACGTCTCAAACAATGCTTAAAAACAAAAAAAAAATGGTATACAACTTTGTACCTAATTTGTACGCAGGAAAAACATGTCTCAAACAACGTTGAAAAATTTGAAAAAAATATGAAATATGAAATATGAAATCTTTCCTGATTCGTATTTATGCAAAAAAAAAATTTTTGGGATATCTAAGAAATACTACCTGGATTTGAATTATAGGCATTAAAGACCGATTTTATATCAGTTACCCCAAAATATTTAACCGTTTACGCGGATTTCAATTGAGACTTTGGTGACTTTGAGGCCATCTTCGAAGACCTGCAGTTCTAACACAGCATGGTTCCTATTTTACATCATTTGTGCAAAACAAAGTTTTTGCTTTAACTAATACATAATTCAATTAAATTATGCTATATAATTCAAGCATTATTTTTCATGCCCCAAGTTGAAAATAATGCCACACTGGCGCTGAGTGGCCAAAGCCAAAGTATGCTAATAAAATATGAGAGCAGCGCATCCCAATGCACACACACACACACACACACAAAGAAACGCACACATAAGAATCTGTAATAGCACTGTGTACTTCATTTTGTAAAAATTGTTTTATGTTATTTTGATTTCATTTCATTTTTCATATATTTCTTTTTTTTTTTCAAAATTCACAATCTTATTGTATTTTCTCTCAATGGGTTCTACACACAAAGACTGCAATGCGAGTGCGCCCAAATAGCAAAATAAATATAAATGTTAAAAGCAAAATGCAATACACGCAAGTCTAGTTGTTGTTGTTGTTGTGCTATGTGCTGTGCTGCGGCTTTGGTGCACACAAGCAAATGGAAAGAAAAAAGTGTACGGCAGAAATGGTAAATTCCCATTAGAATTGTACATTTCGCCTAAGAAAGCCAACCAAGCACAGAGCAGACTGTACGAGGAATCGGTAAACGGTAAAGAAGCAAATGCAATGAAAATATAAAATAAGAAACAGGCAGAGGCAGAGGCACAAAAATCGAGCCAAGTATAAAAAGCTGAAAAAAAAAAAATGGAGTAACATTCTGCAGCAAAAAGATGAAAAATAACACGTCGAACAGTCGACGACTTTTAGGCATTAGAAAGAAGCACAAGTGCGGCTGCGTTTGCCAGGATCTCACATACACACATATACACGCACGTTAGAAATAAGCACACACATACTTCACTTTGGACTTGCATGTAAGACAGTGGTTTGAGGTGTGGAAAACGCCTGCGAACAGTTTACAAAAATGCTTCTTTTCAAACGGCAGCCACGGAAAAGAAGTTCGTGCAAGTGCTGGTGCAGATAATGCCGGTTAGTATGCGCAAACGGCAGTCGAAGCGGCAAACGAAGCGGCTGCAACAACACCAATCGAAATGTTGACTGTGTAGTTGTTGCTTTGGCCGTTGTTGTAGCAGCATCTTTACGTGCCGCATAACATATGCGGCTGACGGCGTGTGGAGGGAGGCTGTTGCCGCATTCCAATTTGAAGAAAAATTAAATTTCAGCCACTTCCCGCTGCTTGAGTACACCTTATGCAGCTGTAACAACAACAAGAGCAATAAGAGCAACAACAACAGCAACCAAGCCGTTGCAAGCTGCTCTGTATGCACAGGGTGCACGCTGCAGCAATTATGGCAAAAGCTCCAAGCACTTTGAGAACTGAAATGCAGCTGCAGCAGCACGAGCCGCAGTTAAAGCAGCCAACAGTTGAGCAAACAAGCAAAACAAAAACTACAAATTTCGAAAGAAAATCAGAGCAGCACAAGAAATTGCCAGCATTTAGTGTGAGCTCGACCGAGGAGCAGTCGACAAAGTGCCGGCGCACACGAGACGTAAAGAAGCAAAAGCATTACGCCAGGAAACTGCAATGAAGTAATGAATGTGTGGCAAAAAAAATAAAAATAAATATCATAATGACAACTCAGTTGGAAAAAATCACAGCATTGCAGAAAATTGCAAAATAAAAACATTCACGCGGCGAGTCGAAGCTGAGCTCTGAACCATTGAGCGCTAACGATGCGCAGCGCCTTGAATTTATATTTGAAAATTCAACGGAACGCCGAATTAATAACTGCCATTAAGTGTTGGTCATTGAGCAGGGGGGGAGGGGGGAAGAGAAGAATGGAAGAAGAAAGCTGCACTTTGTGCATTAGCGTTGAGTTTAAGTGGCTTCTGGGCATCAGAAGTGAGATGGAAGGAGCAGATGGAGTCTGTGTAAAGACATGGAAGTTGGAATGAGGAGCTGATCAAAAGGAATTGATAATCTTGTAGACGATAGAGGATTAGCAGAATTAAAGAGCTGAAAGAGCTAAAGAAGTGAAACAAAAAGAATCGCCGATTTAGAAATTCAACAACATAAAAAGGGGAAACAAACTTAATACGAGTAACGAAGAAGGAAGGAAAATTGATTGAAAACGCATAAAAACCTAAATAAGATTTTAAATAACATGACATGCCAAAGCAAACAAAGATATAGCAGTAGAAAAAGACAACAAAACGGTGCACAGTAAAAAGAAAAACTAGATAGATAGAGATAAGAGATAAGATAAGTAAAAAAAGTTTTTATAATTTAATTTTAATTTATAATTTTTGAAAATTTTCTTACTTTCTTATTTTTAACTTTGGAATCTAATAAAGCTTCAAAGAAATTGCTTCAATATATTTTATTCAAAAATCTTGTAATCAAAACATTAAAGGAATTTCCCATTGAACCAAATCTGTCATCTGCGGCTTAAATATATTGTAACGATGAGGCACTCTTCTGCTGTGCTATGCGTGAATGCTTTTACGAGCATACTTTTAGGCACGCACTTTAGAGTACTGAAAACTTGCTATAATTCCGATATGGCAAGGATGGTTCGCGATGGTAATGGGCTGTGCGAGAACAATCGCAGAGTCCAACTGGAATGTGCAAGAACCTTCGACGCGATAAAGCAATCAAGTATAAATGGCAGCAGTGTGCAGCGCAGAGAGTCAAGGCTGATTTAAACAAGCGAAGTAGTAACAAGTGTAGATACAAGCAAAGTGTAAATCTGTAAATAAAGTGATTGTTGGTTTCTGATTGCGTTTTGCATTGAGTAATTGAAGTGTAATTGAAGTGGTTTTATTTTGAAGCACTAACCAAAACGAACTTAGAGAAGTCATTTTCGTAACAATATGAACTATTCATAAAACTCAGAACCTTCTTTGGAAACCAGACCGAACCAAGGATCCAATTATTCTAATTAATTTCCAACTGCAGTACCAGTCAGCCATAGGTAGGTAGGTAGGTGTGGCTGCTCCAGGAGGAGCACACTTAGGCCAGGCGGCCCATTGTGATACCACATGAGATCGAGCATCATATCGCTCACTCGTTAAACCATTTGGAGCTATTAACGAAGCTTAGTAGACGGCGTATGGTCTTATCAGCTAGATCTTCTAGACTTCCGAAGAACCATATGAACAATTAAAATTAAGTTTTAAAATCATTAATATTGACTTTTTAATAACCAACAAAAAACATTCATCATATTAATATTTAAATAGCTGCCCACACTTCCTTTTTCTTTGTTGTTGTATGTTTACGCTTGCAATATAAAAAAAAATATCTGCAAAGACGTTCATTGACACAAGAAAATACTATGAACAGCGCGATGAGGCCAACTAAGTCCAACTTCATGCAATGCCTGGCATTTTCCAAATATAACCACACTCACATTCACATGCAGACACACACACACACATTTTTCGAGCATCATTATGCCTTTTCTCTTCACTCTTTTTTTTTACTTGTTCATGTTCACTTTTTTTTCGGGAGAGCAATTCGACTGCAAATAAAAACAATCACAGCGTAACGTTGTGTTATTTATTTCGATTACTTAAAGAAGCTGTAAAAACAAACATAAGCATACACACACATACACACACACACACACATGCACCGCAAACAAAATCAACCCTGCTAGCGCGCACACAGCCGTAAGCAAACAAAAGCGCGCCGCCACTGTTGCCTGCGTTCAGTTTGTTTGCCAAGCCAAAAAAACTGCTGCTTGTCGTCGATAATTGTGTGAGTGTATTTGTTTCGCTGTCTGTCTGGTCGGTCGGTCGGTTGGTCTGTGTGTCAGCCAGTCACTTAGTCCAGCCGCTTGTTTCATGCAGTTGTTGTTGCTGCACAGATTTCGATTCGATTTTGTTTTTCAACAATCTGCGATGCTATTTTTCTTTTGTTTCGCTTCTTTGCGCTGCCGATTTGGTTTCTTTTGTCGCTTTGTTCGTGTCTCGTTCAACACACAGAAGGGCTGCACCCTGCTGCTTGCTTTGACATTTCGCTCAGATAAATTATTTGTTTGATTTCTGGGCATTCGAGGAATTGCATAAATGAGGAATGGCAATTGGTACCAAGATAAATTATGTTTATCCAGTGGAATAAGATATTATGTACAGGCATGCAGAGCGGGTGAGAGGAGGAGGGAGAAAGTTTAACTAAGTTTAGTTTTCCATGTTGTTCATGTTGTACACAAGTGTTAACATATGTAGGTGTGCACACATCAACCAAATCTGTGCGCGCATGTGTGTGTGTGCGTGCTGCTTGCGGGCTGCGTTTTGGTAAAGTTTGCTTTGGTTGCGTATGGCTTGAAACGCATATACACCGAGGCAGCACTGCTGCTGCTGGCAATAAAAAAATTTAAAAATATTGACGCACGTGTACATTTGGTTATTTGGTTACTCATACGCTCCGTGTTACCTGGCGGCAACTTATGAATAATGTAGTCAGTGAGAGGGGTTGTAAATTGAATTTACTTGACGTGGGTTCAGCAAATGGAATGCTTTGAACTCTGAGCTCCTTTTCTGCTACTTACTCACGTCAATGCTCAGATTTATGTTCGCCTTGGAATATTTAACTTTTAATGTGCCAACAGCCGAGCACTTTCGCCATCAAACGTTGCTTGCTGCTTATTCTTCTTCCAACTCCAAGTCTGCCATATTTTCCTAATCGATTTTGCTGGCTTCCGTTAGCGGTTTGCAGCTTCTTTAAGGTTAAACCCCCACGAGTCTGTGATGCCTTCTACTATTTTGCATGATCAACAACTTTTATCAGTTTCATCTAAATGCTGGTCTTTCGAAATTGCTACGCACTTTGTTTGCATTACGGCGACCGTAGGCAGAACTGCCAACAGTCGCCTTGCGACAAGTAGCAACTAGGCCGAACATCGAGTGTAGCCAAACGAAACTATGTATTATTCCCCAGCGAAATGAGCTTATCACGCATTGCCATGCACGCATATCAGTAGCCGTGGACGCCATGGTAAGAGCTCCCAGCTCCCCTTCAGGCAAACGTTGCGTAAACATGATTCTCTGGCTCGCTTGAATGTTGTTGTCATTAGTTGCGCGACTGTTGCTGTCGTTGTCGTTGTCGTTTTCCAACGCCACAATATTCGCCACTAGACCAGCGCGTGTTTAGTTTGTTTTACAGTCGGTTTTTGTTTGGTTTTTAAGCTCTGCTTTGTTTTTGTTGTTGTGTACATTTTTTTGTGCGCTTCTGTCTTGTGTTGTGTAGTTTATTCATTTGAGTTTTTGTGCCTACACTTGCGCCTACACTCACTAAGCAGGTGGGTGGGTTCATTTGCAGTCAAGCCAGCCGAGTTACTGGCCTCAGCTCGAAGTAGGCTCGTGCTGTCGACTTGACTGAGAGCTGAACGTAATTCATCCTATTCCCCATGGACAAGGGGCAAAATTGTTTTTTTCTGGTTGTTGTTGTTGTTTTGGCTGTGTGTGTATGTTTCTTTTTTGCTTAATATTTCGTTTGAGCTTGAGTTGAAAGAAAAAATGCCGCATATCCTTTGAGACATAAACACCATTTGCGTTCCATTGCGTTGGTATTGCGTACACATCATTGTGTTGGAATATCTTTCAAGCTATATTGTTACCATAGTCAGTGTTGTGCTGTTGCTATTGTACCCTACATTGGTCAATTGGGTGCACTTGGATTAGAAATACAACAGAATGTGTCTGGGCAAATAAGATGTGGAAAGTTGAGCAAAAAAGTCAAAGCTGAAGCTAAGAGAAAAGTCAAAAGTACAGTGAAGTAATTGAATAAAATTTAAAAGAAGTGTAGCTTAGTTTCGGTTATACGGAACAAATGCATTATAGCGAAACCTCATGAAAAAAAACCGAAACTTGGGCCATATAGAGCATATTTTTGTGAATTTAACAAACCAAAAATGTTGCCTGGGAAACACCCACAAAAGTCGTGGCTCGGGGTCAAAGTTCAAAGTTTTTATCAAAAAAATTCAATTAATCTCCAACTGATTTTCACGATATGGGTATCAAACGAAAAGTCTTTTTCATACCTTTTTATTAATGTGGAACATTAGAAACGTAAAATGCACTACTAAAAAGTTTTAAGCCAAAAAAAAATTGTATAGAAATTTTTTTTAAAACGGATTTTTTGCTCGAAAAAATCCATAACAAAGGTGCAATAAGTTGTTTACCACACTGTAGCCCATGAAATTCCCTTTACAATGAAATATAAAATATATACGTATACTGCATTTATGCCGGTTATACTGGCCACGCATAGACCATATTGAATCCTAAACGATGTCAATTGAAGTGAGTTGGGTAGTGATTGCCTAACGAATTGTTGACAAATATTTGATAAATATAAAATTTTTTTTAAATTGATGTTGCAGAAAAATATTAAAGCAATAAAACTATTAACACTAGAAAGACCATTGCAGTAATTTTGACGGCTTTTAGATTTTAAATATCTTTACTTTCTCTAGTATTCTATCTAAGAACTTTTGTTTTGGCGTAGGGTGAAAAATTTTATATTTTCTTAAAATAAATTTTTGAAAAAATTTGCCAAATCCAATATGTACTTTTCGAGATATCAGCTCATATGATATGTAAACTTTGTAGTCATAAAAAACTTGCGGTCTTTCTAGTGTTAAACTAATAAAGTTTGGTTAAGAATTTTGATCACATGGACCAAACAAATTTGTTCTAAAGATTGAAAAACTCTTTGAATGATAAAACTTTTACTAACACTAATGACCTGAAACCGGTCTTTAGTCCATTTTTTGGTCATAAAGACCAAATGTTCTATGAGTTCTAAATCATGAAGTTGTCAAAAAGACTGCAAAAGACTGTCATTTCACAAATTGAAAAAAATATCATTGAAAATAACTTAATTTTATTTCACACTATAAAACCAAAATTTCCTCGTTCTTTCTTCTACTTAATTAGAAAACGAAGAAAATCTTTACCAAACTCAAAAGAATAGCGCATCTCTTTTAAATGCTCGACGACATCTTATTTCCTTCATGTTGTTGTATTTCTTAGTGCCCCTGTTTCCGCTATGCGTTGTAGTGGCTTGTCCACTTTTATGTGTGTGTGTGTGCGTGTATAAAATGCCTAATGAATTTTAGATTTCATTCATTTTATTTCATTGCAGCGTAGCCAAAAAATTATAGCGGCTCTCGCCACTTGGCCGCTTTATGCGCCTTGTGCGCCTTCACAGCCGCTGTTTGAGCATTATTTATGTGCCTTATGAATGAAGGCATTTTTATTAAGTTATTATGTGCGGTGCGTAAGACGCCAATGAGACAAGGTGCAAACAGTTTGAATGCGCTCATTATTTTTAATGGTCTGCGCCGGATGTTGAATGCTGCGCGTGCGAGAGCAAAACAATTCAACTAAACTTTGTGACAGCACAAAAACTGCTTGAAATAGTAAAAAAGTTGAAAGAAAAAATTGGCTGGACGTTTAAAGAGTTTTCTAATAAATGTTTTGTCAATACTTTTAAATGAGTTTTGGCTTTAACTTTTAACAGCAGTTGCTGCAGTTCTCACTTGGCCAAGACAGCAGCCTTGCAAAGCTGGTATGACATTAAGTTTTCAAATTTATTGGACAAGTATTTCAGTCAATGAATTGCAATGTTTATAAGCTAACTGAGAGACTAAAAGATTGAAGCATTGAAAACTACTTCAGTAAAAACTGAGAAAGAATTAAATAGTATGAATTGATGTTGATCAAATTAAATATGTTTATTCCTCGTTATGACTGATTCCATGGTAACGTTGGAACACAAATCAAATATTTGAGTCTTGACCCAACTAAAATAAACTAAACTCATTTGTAAAACTGTCTTCCTAGCACTTGAAGAAAAGAGAACTGAGAATAGCAAAACTGCATAAAAAAGTTCAAAAGGTTTTCAATCATTATTATCAATCATTAAAACACTTTAGGATTATTTTTCTCATATCCCTATGGAATTTTCTAACAAGCATAATTTTATTTCTATACTCATTTCAACTTTTTTGCTTCAAGCGGTCTACCCGTTTTCACATTTCTTTCTTTCATTTCTCAACTTTTATTTTCCGTATTACCAGAATCATCATACACATAATTATGCAATTTGGCTGCACTGCTCATTGCATAATGTTCAACAGTGCTGCCAAATGAACAGATTTACGGAAATTGGATTCAAGCCAGTTGAGTCAAAGTACATTTTCTGTATTGCTTTGGTATCTGTTTTTGCTGTTTGATCTACAATTTGGCTAAAAGCAATAGCGGAGTTCAGTGTTGAAGTTTGAATTTAAAAACAATGAAGGATTAAGTTTGATACAGAGAAATACACGCATTGCTTGAATGCTAAATCGAAACAAAAAAAACCTGAAAATTTTAGGAATAATCCTGAACCGATCCTGTCGTGCCATATGTCTTAATTTTTCACTATGCAACACTTTCGACTTTAATTTCCTAAACTTAGTACAAAAAAATGCAGCGCGGACATACAAGAAGTGGAAGTAGTAGAAGGAAGGAAGTAGCTTCTTCTCTTTTTTTTAGAAAAAGGACATACAGAAAGGAAGTAGTTTCTTCTCTCTTCTAACCATAATCAGGACATACAAAAAGGAAGCGATTTCTTGTTGCCATAAGCAGGAAATACAGGAAGGAAGTGGTTTACTCTTTCTTCTTCCCATAAGCAGGACATATAGAAGTGGTCGGCTAGTCGAGTTATCAAACTTGAATGGATGGATGTGAGGGTGGGCAGGAAGGCTACAAGCCTTCCATAGTACTCAGTCCATTTCAGACCATTGTACTATACCCATGGGGGATAGGGAAGGAAAATGAGAGTAATATCTCATATTTCACCCGTTTTTGAAATGCGTATGCAACACTGTCTTTCCAACATATGATACAGCATACATTTCAAGCGGATGCGGAAAGGTAGGGTGGATGGGACATACAGTTTAACACCGAATCCGAACGGCGATTGGCAGTTTTTCTTTTTTTGGAAGTTTTTGCCATTGCCTGCCAAAAGCGCACTTGTGCGATTCTTGTAATTCTCATCTGCCTCATGCGGATAGCGATAGAAGTAGATGAGTGTTTTACCAACCAGAGCCAGGAATCGAACCTGGGTCCTCGGTATGAGAAGCCAGCGCGCTACCCGCTGGACTATCGAGGCCGACCTCGAAACTTATCAAACTTACTTTGAGTCATACATAGAATCTATATAATAGACCAGATTTTGACACGGCTTCATATATCTTCATAAATAGAAAAAAGCACATGATACATATTTTGTCAAAGAGTTTCTCTATTGCATTAACCCAACATCCCTCAAATCACTCTCTGGTTCATTGAAGTGCAGCCCAAATTCTCGATCACTTTTTAGCGAGGAGTTACTAAGCTGGACACTAAAAAAATTGTTACCTTAGATATACTGCTGCCAATACAAAAACAATTGTTTGGAATTTCCCTGGAATTTTAAATTCTGTTTGAAACTACACCAATTTTGAAATTATTGTCTATTATTTAAGGTTAACTTTTTTGAGCATTTTGACATAAATTACAAAATTTTTTTAAATACAAAAAAGAGGACTGCTTTGAACCAAATTTGCTCTAATTTGTACGACAATCCAAAAAAATGCACATAACCTTAAACAGAAATCAATAAATGAGTGAAACTTCTGCAGCGAGGACCACGAAATTTCGGAGCAATTAACCCTAATTCCCACAAGTACTAAGCCTCACAGTCTTACTAAAGATTTTAAAGGGTGATAAATCCCAAAGATTTTCGATTCCATTATTTTATTTAATCCTCCAATGGAATCTTAGAATTATATTACATTTAGAAATTTAACATTTTAGACAGTTTTTGTACTTTTTAAACAAGTGTTTTCAGTCATTTAACTCGTGTAAGACTGACAGTCTCACTTCTGGGTTTACGTTACTTTTTCAATTCTGGAAATTAGGATTAAGATTGTATCTATTATTATATCTACAGGCTGTCGGTGCTACTTGGACCCATAACAGTTCTACGTGGACCTTAGATAAAGATAAAGACGGTCACAGGTGCATTGTCACTACATCATCTATCCAACCTAATCGAATGAAGCATTCTTATAATAGTGACACCAACTATGTGTGTGTGTGTACATTGTTGACATTTCACCCTCGAAACCATTTCACAGCACATCAAAACTTATTTACCACGAAAGCGCTAAACAGAAAGAAAACAAATTTCAAATGAAAAGTCGTCTGCCATTACGTAGAGTGTCCTGCAAATGCTGCTGAAATATTCATCGACCAACGCTCAACGCTAGTTGCCATGACAAATAATACATATACACAAATTCGGTGCGTTGGCCGCATATGCCACACAGCCAAATGCAGCAGCGCCCACACCTGGCGCCCGCGCTCCACCAAAAGCACATTGATTGATTATGCCAAGTGCCTGCACGAACTTATAACGAGATTAATGAACTTCGCTGCAGTACACCGAAAGCCAGCAACAACATAGAACATAGTGACGAAATGTTGAAAATAGCAGAAAATCAACCAATCGACCAACGACAAAACAACGAGAGCAAAGTGCAAATGGAAAAAGTAATTTGTGCAAAAAAACAAGGTGGAAAAACTGCAGTAAACCGTGTGGGTTAGCGTGTGAAAGGAAGCGAATCGTCGTTGCTGATTTGAAAAATGTCAACGATGGCAGACCGCATTGACGTATGCACTTTGCGTAAAAGACTTCATGCGAATAATGAATGGCAGCCAGAGCAGTCAGTCAACTGGAACAGAATTAGCGGCAAATTCCCACACATACACCCATACATACATTTGCACACGTACTGGCTCGTTTTGGCTGCTTGGTGTTGGGCAAAAGATGGGCGCAAAGAACTCGCAAGCAGCCACAAATCGAAATGTGTGTTAGCCGCTGGCTGAAGCCGTGTTGGCGTGTTGTTGCCGTCGGCTGGCGAAAGCGGCCTTAAAGTTGGTCAATGGGTTGCACAAAGTTCGTTGCAAAAAAACAACAACAACTACAATAAGAAAAAGCGGCAAAGTACTGCAAGCCGAGTACAAAGCAGAATTACAAACACACAACAACTGGCGCGAGTAGCAAAAGTCGGGCCAACAGGAAAGTCATTGACAGCGTTGGCGGCAAAGCGCAAGGCAACGCAACGCAACGCAACAACAAAACAAAATCAATCAGTATTATGTGTCGCATTTTGTGTGCGATTACAAGCCATGCGTTGTTTTCGTCACGCGCAGATTCGTTAAAATTCAATGTGCCGAATCGAACGCACAAACGGCTGACAAATTTGATTGAGGTCAACATGGCAGCCATAAATCAAGACAATAAATATGATTATAATTAAGTGCGGCACACATACTCGATTTAGCCTTATTAACCCACAAATGGCACATATTAATATCGCAAAAAAACGGCAACGTGCGCCCGAGCAGAGCCAAGTGCCCTCACAAACAGACACAATGTAAAGTAGAGTGTGTAATGGGTAAATTGGAGAATTTGCGCCATAAAAGCGCACACGGCGCATGTATGGCGACAAGACAAGAAAAGAGCAAAAACGCAAAACGAAAAACGAAAAGCAAAAGACAAAAGCACAGCAGCAAAACACACCAGAAAGCAGCAGCAAAACGCTGCGACGGTGCCCAAACGAGTCAAGTCGAGCCGAGACAAGTGCGCATGGAAGAAAAGGAAAAATGTCAACAATCTATAGACAGTGCTGAGTAGCTGGAATGCAGAGTCAAGCTTGCCGCAGCCAGATACACGTAACACTCACACACGCACACACACACGCACACGCGCATTCAGCGCACGCAAATACAGCACACACACACGTATGAATACTGGCGAATGAGTGCAAATGCGAGCATAATAAAATATGATGCCATTAAAAGACCAACGAGCAAAATATGTAGCAGTAAAATGGCACCGCACAGCACTGCCAACACCAACACGACGCACACATGGGACCGCAGCGTGTCAGTAGGAAAATGTTGTGCCAAAGTGTCAGTGAATTGAGGGTTGACAGGGTGCACGAAGCGCTCGTTAGCTGAGCTCATTTTGCTAGAAAGTGTTTAGTTCCTTGTTAAAGCATTGAGAACAATTGATCCATGAGGTTTTGTTACCTTAGATGTCAACGATATTAGCCGATAATCCATATCACACACGCACTACAAAAGTGACACAACTCAACATTTTTCATTTTCGGGTTTATGTGTTAATATTGTGCACAATGCATACATCTACCAATCAGCAAAAGCTCAGAATATTTTTTTTTTATTAAGTGTTACAAAAGTACAGTTAGGTCTCTTTTAATGTCAGAAGTTTGATGCTATTTGATTGCTGCAGCTCAATGCAAAAGAGTCCTAACTCAAATTGTGTCACTTTTGACGAAATAAATTTTTGTTAAAGTTAATTTTAAGCAAAATTCTGACAATTTTTGTATATATTTTTAATTATTAAAATTAATTATGAATTTTCAAAATTTTTCTTTCAACTTTTTAACTGTCATTTATAATTATTTCATTAAAACAAAGTGGCATTACTTGAAATAATTCGGTAATTATTGAATTAAAATATCATCAAAACAGTCAAAACTCAAAATTTTGGATTTTCTAGTGTAAAATAAAAAAAAAATTCTTGCAACTTATCACAAATCACACACATAATCAGTAAGGATTTTCTACTGAACGGTCTATACGATATTTAAAAAAATGTTTATTTAGCTCAAAAACAGTTTTTTGCGTTTCCTGAAAAATCAAAAATTTTGAGTTGTGTCACTTTTGTTGTGCGTGTGCGATATACAGCTGCGGTCAAAATAATAGTAGTACGCATACAACGAAAAGAAAATTAGGAAAAAATAATCTGCTTTTTTTACAAATATTTATTTTGTATTTTTTTTAACAAGTTATATGTGTTAACAATGCAATCATAAAAGAAAACTTAAGAATTAAACTCAGTTTGGGTTGATTTAAATTAAATGCGTCAAAAGCTCCAAAATATGGACGGTCAAAAAAATAGTAGTTCGCTTTACTTTCATAAAAATTAAGCAACAATTGTGTTTCATTTTAAAAGATTTTGTGGTTAAATAGTAATAACGAAATGTTTCTTCAAATTAGTATTTAGTTGCGTGACTGTTGTTTGGCTATTACTGCAGCACAGAGCCGATGCATTGAAATAACCAAATTTTCATATCTTTCTCTAGGGGCGTGGTCTACTGCTTCTCAAAGTTGATTTTTATTTAAAAGATTATTGTGAGCAACTGCTCTCTTCACGTCACACCACAAATTTTTAATTATATTGAAGTCTGGTGATTGTGCGAGCCATTCCATAACCCTAATCCTGCTCTTGCGAAGCCCCTTTCGTGCGACCTTTCTTGTATGCTGTCGGTTATAATCCTGTTGGAAGATCCAAAGCATTGGCGTTTTTTCACGGACATACGGTGGCACGATTTCCCGCAAGATTCGTACACATACACATCGATCCATCGTTTTCTTGATCAAATAAATAGCGCCACCTCCATAAAACGTAGTACATCCATTTATTTATTCAGCATGTCTTACGTTTTATGGAGGTGGCGCTATTTATTTGATCAAGAAAACGATGGATCGATGTGTATGTGTACGAATCTTGCGGGAAATCGTGCCACCGTATGTCAAATAAATAGCGCCACCTCCATAAAACGTAAGACATGCATTTATTTATTGAGCATGTCTTACGTTTTATGAAGGTGGCGCTATTTATTTGATCAAGAAAACGATGGATCGATGTGTATGTGTACCGTATGTCCGTGAAAAAACGCCAATGCTTTGGATCTTCCAACAGGATTATAACCGAAAGCATACAAGCAAGGTCGCACGAAAGGGGCTTCGCAAGAGCAGGATTAGGATTATGGAATGGCTCGCACAATCACCAGACTTCAATATAATTAAAAATTTGTGGTGTGACGTGAAGAGAGCAGTTGCTCACAATAATCTTTTAAATAATAATCAACTTTGAAAAGCAGTAGACCACGCCCCTAGAGAAAGATATGAAAATTTGGTTATTTCAATGCATCGGCTCTGTGCTGCAGTAATAGCCAAACAACAGTCACGCAACTAAATACTAATTTGAAGAAACATTTCGTTATTACTATTTAACCACAAAATCTTTTAAAATGAAACACAATTGTTGCTTAATTTTTATGAAAGTAAAGCGAACTACTATTTTTTTGACCGTCCATATTTTGGAGCTTTTGACGCATTTAATTTAAATCAAACCAAACTGAGTTTAATTCTTAAGTTTTCTTTTATGATTGCATTGTTAACACATATAACTTGTTAAAAAAAATACAAAATAAATATTTGTAAAAAAAGCAGATTATTTTTTCTTCATTTTCTTTTCGTCGTACGCGTACTACTATTATTTTGACCGCAACTGTATATGATACAGTGGCGCACACAGGATTTAATTTTGGGGGGAGAGGGATTAGAGATTTCGTAGAACTTTTAAGCCTAAAACCATTTGAAACTATATTTTTCACCAAATTGGGGGTGCGGAAGATTTGAACCCCAAACCCACTTTTCTGCGCCACTGATATGGTATATAAGATTTGTTTTTTAACCTTTAACTGCTGACGTGCGGTCTCAGAGCCCGTGCTAAATTAAATAAATCATAAAAATACCAAATTTTCCGGACGGTTATCAAAATCATCTCAGCAGCTTCAAGTTCAGTTTCGCTTGCACCGTCGAGAGTGGTTTTTTTATAGCGGAGAGCTAATTAGGTAAGACAGACCATACGTTAGTATTTACGTTAGCATTTTCTCCTAACAGGGCACCCCGCCCTCTCCATACGCATTAGCAGTGTGTTCACCGCTTAATTCCAAAGAACAGACAAGAGGACCTCTCCCTGGGGTGTCCCCCTTTTTCCAGATCTTTGTGCAGATGCGATACCAAGATTTGCATTGATGACGCGGCTATGAAGTAGCTGCTCAATCAGTGCTACAAGCGACACAATATCCGTAAAATATACCATAGTAAATTCCTTGCACTCAAGTGCATATTGAGAGGGCGAGAATGGTCGATCGACCAACAACTGCCTAATATGAGTATCCACTAACCTTTCCAGGATTTTGAGAAGGAAAGAAGAGAGACTAATTGGTCTGAGGTCATGCGAGCTTTTGCCTGCCTTAGGTATAAAAACTACCTTCACATGTCTCCAGATATTGGGTATGTGATTCAGGACTAGGCAGCTCCTCATGATCTTCGGTAGCTATGGAAGAATCAGGTTCTTGGTGGCCTGAATCTCTATCGGGGCGACACCGTCTGGACCCGGCGCTTTCTAGGGTAAAAAACTGTCCACGGCCCATAACAACTTCTGTCTAGTCACAATGAGGTCGGCACCTGGGACCGGTGGACGGCTACCCGACCATGGCAGGTCCACCAAGTCTTTAGAGCCACCTGGGAAGTGTGTGTCTAGCAGAATATCGAGTGACTCTTCACTACTAGAGACCCATGACCCGTCTTCCTTCTGGAAGTAGAAAGTGTTGGATGGGCATTTGAAGAATATTTTCCTGAGCCTGGAGGCTCGGGTGGTAAGTTCTATGTTACCACAGAAGTCTCTCCAGGAGTCTCTCTTAGCTTTCCTTAGCCTATTTTTATAGGCTTTCAGAGCCAGCTTGTATTCTAACCAGACTTCATCTGTACATGACCGTCTAGTTTTATTGAATAACTTCCTGGTTGTTCTGCGGAGCTCACTGATTTCAGCACACCACCAAGGGGGTCTGATCATTTCCGTGTGGACAGCTTCCTCAATGAGTAAAGCTACGTCTAGAGCCTAGTACAACTAACAAACGTGCAATATAGCAAGACAAATCAGGCCTCCGACTGACCAGATCAGATCCAGGGAATTGATTCTACTAAACACACTGCCCATAGGTATTGACATGGAAGTCAGAACTGGGCACTGTCCCATCGGTCAAAACTCCACAAAACTGGGTCTACTGCACAATGTAGAAGCTGTCTGTTTCGTTAACAGATCTTGAAAAGATGCCTCAAATAGAATTGATAAATTCATCAGAGCTACGAAATAAGTGGCTGTGATGGGAAGTAGATGTAGGCGGGGAGTGTAGGCGCAGTCCTCTTAGGCTCTACTTCTACCTACCAACCTATAACTTAATGTAACAAAGTTTCAAAGTAACAGAAAAATGAAAATACATACAAGCTCATTCTGCTGTTTAGAAATTTCCTACTGGGCACTTAAATATTGTACAGCATGTATAACCACACATGCATTCACATTAAAGCGCAGAGCTACTTGCCTCTATGCAATCGTAGTACATATGTATGTATGTATTGGGGAGGAACATTTTTTGGGGAAACTGTCAACACAGAACGTTCCAACATATCCTCGCCAGCCTACTTTACGCACAGCATTATGGCAACGCATGCCATGATTTCGCTGAAGTTATGACAGTGTGCGCCGGAAAAATATCATAATTGGAAAGCATTCAAAGAAAGACACCAAACTCTTATGTACAGTCTTAAATTTAACAGTTCGATGCCAAACGCCGCAGCCAAAACTTATGTGTTAACATCTACTCACTAGTTTTGTTATTGGGAATGGCCTGCTTTATAATGTATTTATAGTGCTGCATATATCACTTCTAACCGGGCATCTATCACTTGACACAATAAATATTGTCCTATAATATTATCACGCGATGGAAGGTCGCGACACCGACTTTGTGGTCGAGCGCAAGGCATAAAAACCAAAGCTGGTAACTATTAATAGCGGAAAGTGACGGAAGGGAATGAGGGAAGGAAAAACAATTTGACCATAATTTGTGGAGAGCTTAAGGAGCTTGTGGAATTACATAAAATTTGCTTGCAAAGTTGCGCTTTTTATGATATTTTGCGGGTACTTATTATTTATTGTGCCTTCGCTGACATTGAAGATAAAGAAACAGAAACTGACACGTATTTGTGTGTGAGTGTGTGCGTATATGGGACACAATTGGGACACAGAGTGGTGCTAACATAAAATGCTAGTTATGAATTTTGTCTCACTTTCTCGAAAAGAGTCTTAAAGAAAGTGATATTTTTGTACAAAGAGAGTTCGGACGTTTCATCTTTGCTAAAAAATAATCTAAAGAACTCGGAAGTTACTCCAATAATTGAAAATTTAGCTTAAAATTACCTCTTAACGGGTTACCATGGCGTATGAGTAACAAAAGTTGAATTTAATTCGTATGGAACGTATGGCACTTCAGCTCAGTCAAGTCCTAAGATTTAGGTGAACTCCTAACGGGCTACCATGGCGTTTGAGTAACAAATGGTTCACCAAATCAATAAAATAAAATAAAATAAAATAAAATAAAATAAAATAAAATAAAATAAAATAAAATAAAATAAAACAAAATAAAATAAAATAAAATAAAATAAAATAAAATAAAATAAAATAAAATAAAATAAAATAAAATAAAATAAAATAAAATAAAATAAAATAAAATAAAATAAAATAAAATAAAATAAAATAAAATAAAACAAAATGAAATAAAATAAAATAAAATAAAATAAAATAAAAGAAAATAAAATAAAATAGACGAACCGAGATGTTTCGTTTAGGCGTATAATATTCATTGAAACATGGTTCACCTGCCTTTATATAAATCTTTAGAACTCGCTTTAGCTATCTTGTTTCTGCCTACTTCTTTATAAACAAACATTGTCAAACTTCAAAAGTCTTCAAAACTAATTAATTAATTAATTAAATAATTAATTAATTAATTATTAAATAATTTAATTAATTAATTAATTAATTATTTAATTAATTAATTAATTATTTAATTAATTAATTAAATCATTAATTAATTAAATATTAAATAATTAATTAATTAATTAATTTTTCAACTTTAAGTTCTCTTTCGACAATTCGACTTTGAATTTCGTGACTTGGATTTGTATAAAATATGTTGGCTCCATACATTTCACGGGGCCTTAGAAGAACCGCGGTACTTTTTGCGGGCATTTCACATACACAGCAACAGTTTTCATCTTCTCCTAAAAAATAATTTTAAAAAATCACTCCTAAGCTTATTTGCAAGCTCCTAGTTTAAAGTCACCTCTTAACAGGTTACCATGGCGTATAAGCAACAAATGCTGAATAAATTTTCCAAGCAACCTTGCAAGAGAAATTTAAATTAATTCATCTAAAGTTTAAATTCAATTTAATTCAATTTAACTTTGTTGTATAAATCTAAAACCTCAATAGTTAAAGTTCAAAAGTGCTCAAAGTTAATTAATATTGAAGTGAATTTAAGTTTAAAATACTTTTGACAAATAACATTGAAGGAATGAAAGGAAAGCCAACCGAGTGAAGTAAACCGAGGAGAAATATTCCAGATAAAGTAACTATTTATGTATGAATGTGTATGTATGCGTGTATTTGTAACCAATTCAAAGAACTGCACAGCTGGTGAAAGTGTAGAACGGAAAGAGTGACCAACAAACAATCAATTTCGGTTGACATTATTTCAAGAAATTTTCCAAATGTATCTAAGTGACAATAAGCCAAGTGTAGTGACTGAAAAACGAACACACACACACAGACATCAACATCAACACACCCACAAACGCATAAAATACGCCAACAATGGAACAGTAAACATCACAAATTTCTCAGTGGTTTCTGCTTGAAAAGTGGTTAGCAAAAATCGTGCCAGCGGAGCAAACGAAGCAAAGTTGCGTGCAACAAAATTGCCACAAAATAGAAAATATAAACAGAAGCAAAAGCAAAAAACGAAAACAATGCCTTGCAGTGTCAGAGAAAATGCAGAGCAACAACTGGGTGGCAGGAAATCGAGCGAGTGGCACTGCAGGTGAAGAGTCAAAACTAATGTTTGAAACCAGGTAGAATAATGGGCTTTGGTGTTGCTGTTGTTGTTGTTGCTGTAACAGTTGCTGCTACTGATAAAAAGCACTTAACCATTTTCTTTCTTTTATTCTTTGCAACAAATACGCAAAGTGCAAGCAACAGCAACCTGGACCTGAGGGAGAGGGGCGTGGTGACTGTGTGTGTGTGTGTGTGCAGTGGGTGACCGGTGCAGCCTGTGGCGTTGAGATGGTAAAAGCACCAATGCGCGCTACAACCGCAACGCAGTGCATAAAAGCGTAAAGTGAATAATTTCTCTTTGATTTCCATTTTTCATCTTTCAAACTGAGAAATGCGGTGGTGTGGTGGTGCGCGGGGACAGCATGCAAAGTTTTGCAAAATGGAGCGTGCACAATTTTGGCCCATTACCCCATTGGCGGCGACGACGACAGTTCGCTTGCCAATGCTGTTTGCGAACTTGCCCGGCAGCCAGCCAACTCATCAGGCCAGCGAATGCATTGCTGCCACCGACGGAAATGGCAGTGGCGAGTTGAAGAAACTCTTGGGGCGTTTTATTTTTTTTTGCGCCTGACCAGTTGACTTTAAAGTTTTGATTAAACATTTGCGGATGTTTTACTATTTTCATGCGTTTGGCTTACAGTTATACGCAGAGCATTTTACTATTTAAGAGTTGCTTTCAATTGAACAATTTCCATGGTTCACTTTAAAAATTGTTTACAGTGGCAATTCGTAGTCAGACTCCAAGGACATTGATGCGCTCTGATGGGATTGTTTGTAAAAGACAATTAAAATTTTATCTACTGATCATTGCGAAATGGCTGTTGAAACACTGTAGTAGAGTTTTAATTACAAAGGTAATTCTTTGAAAAATGACATGGAAAGTAAAGTATCCAGTACGACTAGATGATTCTGTATGAAAGAAGTCTTTTAGATATATAAACAAATTTTTTGGAAGTTTATCAGAAGGTTAGACAATTAAATAGGAAGTCCTCAGCTTAAGGCTTTCGGTTCAGAAAAATATTATTTAGAAATTCACCAAGTGTTAGCTCGGGTCTCAAATAATAAGAAATCACCAAATATTTAGCCTGAAATAAATTTTTTTGGTGTCTGATGAACCTGAATACTTACGCTCAGGGAAAAAGACGAGCAGAGAATCTTCCTACCATACGAAAGCTCCTATGAACCATAAATAGTTTCTTGCCATATAAGTCACAAGGACAAGGACAAGGACTGGTACAGCATAGAAATTCAAAGGCGGGCTCCGGGAGAAGAAACCAGCTTAATCGTGTTGAATAGTTGTTAATGTACTTTAAACATACACAACCTCAAAAGAAATCTGAGTAAATAGTATGGTGCCAAAGTGATTGTTTTTCAACAAATCAGCACCAAATGTCTCAAACCTGATTCGGGCTTACTTACGAGACAGTCCACAGAAAGAGGTCGGCCATCTCATTAAAATCCCCACACACAAGTCATAGCTCACTGTCAGATTTGCCTACCTTTTCATGAAATTTTTCCATAGAAAATGTTTTGTCACTAGGCCGACCAACTGCCTGCATGCATCTTCCTCATAAAGACAGAAAAATTTGCAAACATTGGGCTGAAATGACAAGAAGAATAACTGCTGTTCAGCTATGGCTGCTGTCAGCCCGTCATGCACGCTCGAGGGTTCAAATGACCCATTTATCAACAGTGGCTTTGTGGCCACAAAAGGGAGTGGATCAACAGTTTCAGGGCCAATAAATGCAGACTCAGAGCTCGTTCCAGCTAAAAAAACTTTAAGGTCGTTATTTTTGCGTATCGTTGTTGAGTTACTTTTCGTTATTTGTTATCGAAAATGGTTGAACGCTTTTAGTCATTTAAATAGTCTTTTCTTAATTTAAGTCTTCTTTCAGTCATTTGTGGCACCACGTGACCGAATTGTTGGACACTTTTAGTCATTCAAATATTTTCTGAATTTAAGTCTACTTTCAGTTATCTGGTCTTAATTTTTTTAATATTTTACTTACTTACCTTAAGCAATGTTGATCTCTCTTTTTTGTGGCCCGTAGCTAGGAATGAGTCAAGTATTTAATTATTTCTTTCACAAAGACATTTTCATTTGGCGCCATTTTTGTATGCTTCAATTTGCTGCACATGTGTACGAATGGAAAATCCAGAAGGTAAACAGAACTTTACTTGAAAAAGTGAAATTAAATTGGCAACAGCTGCACACCTGAAAGCAAAACGCAAACAAATTTACATAAAAAATTGTCAAATGTTTGGAAGCCAACAATAAAGACAATGAAAATAAAGCGCGACATATACGACAGACAACACGTGTACGCATGATCATGTCTAGATTAGCTTAATGAATGTACATATACACATACAAAGCAACGCAGTCGTGTGGGGCGCAGCGAACAGAAAAAATACGCTAAGCAAACATGTAAGTGGATAGAAAAGGGGATAGACCGAGGAGAGCAACTGGAAGCATATACATAGATGTAACGAAAATATACACATGGCATGACGACAACAATAACAACAACAGTGCGGCGAGTGCAAGAAGTGGCAGCGACTGCAGCGGGCAGCGGAAATGAGCGGCGGGCGAATTGTGTTTCCGCCACGGCGGCGCGAAGTGAATTCGATACATACAGCACTCACACACGCATGCAATATATACACATTATAACACACAAACACACACACACACACACAAAGTGAAACGTGTGTAGAAGCACACGGCAGACATGCAGACGCCGTCTGGGGGCGCCACCTCTACTTCTTTTGCTCGGTTTTGTTTATATTTTTTTTCACAGCCACACAAAACCATTCAAAAATGTCCTTGCGCTGGGTTACTGCCACACACAACGGTTCGGCGGCCCAGTGCCGTTAATGTTAACGCGCTTCGCTCGCACCTACCCGCGCAAAATTACGAGATTTACTTTAAGTTTAAAACAATCTCCCCTCCGTTCGCTGACTGTTGCCTAACTTGAGGCGCTCGAGCAAGGCGCTCGCTCATAGCGCCCTCGCAATGCGGCGCACGACGAGGGTGCTGGGACGCAATGAGGCGATGCTGTATGTGTGTGTGCGGGAGGCGTGCAATCGGCTGCATGTTTTTTTCTTGCGTCGGGGCAAAGGTGTTTGACATTACAAAAGGCCATAGGCGCGCGTACGCTGCCGCCTGCTAGACAGGTGTGTGCTGTGCGATTGAGTGTGTGGAGCGGTGTGTACTTGCGCACACGAGGCACGTTCCGGCACACCGAGCCGATGACGAAATCGGAACGACGAAGCGATGACGTGGCTGATGCTGTGGCTATTTGTTGTTGTTGTTGTTGTTGTTTTTCCTTCACAATTTTTGTTTTTTCGCATTCACTTTTGTTGTTATTGTGCTTTTGGCATTGTTGTTGTGGTTTGTTGCGCGCAAACGTAAAATTGTTGTTGTTAGCTGTTTTTGTTTTCTTTGAATACTTAGAAATTTTGTGGTCTTTGTTGTTGTTGTGTTTTTGTCTTGCGCAGCCGTGAGCGACATGTGCTCGATTATTTTTAAACTCTTCATCTCGTTATTGTTGCCGTTGCTGCTGCTGCTGCTTTTCTTGTTGTAAACGTATTTGTTGTTGTTGTAAACGTATTTTGATTGTTTGCGCACTTCGGCAATGCATTTGTAACGCCAAAAATGGCGGCGAAATCTCTTTGCTTAAAATATTTGCACATCCAAACGAATTGACACAGTGCGTGCACGAGCGAGTGTCGTGTGTTGCTGTGGGCGTGTATGTGTGCATGTGTGTGTGTTGATGTCTGCGTGCCGCGTCTTTGGCGCGCGTACGTGAGCTCATGAGTGGCAATGATTGTGGAAATTAACCGTCATTGTCAACGGAAAAGTCATTTTATTAAATCTCTTGTGCGCACATGTCGGTCTCGGGTGCAATGCGGTGTGTGTGACAGCAGTAACGACAACGACAACAACAATGTGATCAACGATTTGCGACAGCTTCATTGCCTGCATGACGCTGCAAACGGTTTTTCGTGCCACTGTCATTGTTGCTTTTGTTGCTGCGGTTGCTGCTCTCATTGTTGCCGTTGCCGCCGTCGCCTGCGAAATGTGTTGCTGCTGATGACTGTGTCATTATGCACTTGAAGACACTCACACAATGACGCTATTCAACAAATTAAGTGCTGCAATTGTTCTGTGCGCCCGTGTTTGTGTGTTCGTCTGCCTGTGTGGCCCGTGGGAGTTGCACTGTTGTTGTAATCTGGGTCTCTGGGTGTTGTTGGTATTGTGTCAAACGTGCACTCGTGAATGGAAAGCACACACGAAAAATTGCCTAGAAGTGGTAAGCAAAATTGCTTAAATTGCGACACTTTTAAGGATACGTTAAGTTGTGTTCTTGTTTTCTTGAGTCCTTTGCCGCAAACGCACACACGCACACATATACAAACTCCACCATTGGTTGTGCACATGGTACGGTTTGGCTGGTGTGTTGTTTTTGCCATTCTCAAGTTGCTCGAAGCTGCGTACACTTGACGCACTTGTTTGCAACTTCAATTTTGAAGTTGAAAGTTGAAAGCGAAAAGAGAGTTTCACAAGAGTTTTCTGCTTTTTGTAGCAACTTTTTCGTTAAGGAAAACAATTTTAAAATTAATATTATAAACAAAATTAAAATGAAAATAATTCAATTATGAATGGCATAAATCACATGTTTAACCCATTCCAGCCGGATGGGGTGAAATTTCACCCCCTGGAAAGGTGATTTTCCTTTGGCTTCCTTGACTAAATGTGTTATGCGATTTGACTGAAATTTTGGCAGAATGAATTGGAATAGATGCAGTTTTATTTCGTTTTTAATAATATTGAAGAATTGTGACATTAAGTTATCCCAATCTGTGTTTAAAGTTGACTAACTTTTTTTGTTTACTTTATCGAGAAGTTTAAAATTCTTAAAAAATAGTAAATATTGGAAATTCCAGCAGTTTTCTCTGGAGTATGTAGTGCATTGCCCTGCCTATCTTCTGTGAATTTTTGGTATTGCTTGTACTATCTATCTGTGTACAATGAATGATTTTCCAGAATGGGGTGAAATTTCACCCGTCCGGCACCAGGTGTACCGAAGTTTCAAAAATTGCGCGTTATTATTTTGGCACTTAGAAAAAGAGTTTTTGGTACTTAGAAGCTATTTTAATAGTACAATATAATAATAATAATAACTATAAACTATTACAGTTTTGATATCAATAAAATCAATGTGTTGTTCGTTTGGTCGGATTTTCACCATTATGATATTTTTCGAAACAGTTTTTTGGATGCAGGCACACGTCACACTTCATGCATGCAAAGAAGGTTTTTCCTTGGCAATGTTTGCAACGACGGTATTTGTCTCCTCGTTGCGGTAAGTAGCCAATCCCATCTTTCCGAACTCGTTTTTGACTTGGTGTCACTGTGCTAAATGATCTCTTGGATTGTACGTTCCGTTCAATTGGGGGCAACCAACTCTTAACAACATCACGTCGAAGCTCGAATTGCGCCATCGGCTTGCTTTTATTAAAATTTTGAAGCAAGCAATGCAATATCCAGGCGTTTACCGCATCGAACACATTACTTATCAAAGACCAGTACCATTTTTTTTCACGAACCCGGATTCTGTAGTTCGCAATGCCTTTATCTACTAAATCAACTCCACTCATTCGTTGGTTGTATGTAAAAATGGGAATATGGTTGGTCAATGAAAATGTGCTTAGATTGCTTACGGTCATATCTTTTAGCTCTATGTATTGGGTGACTCCATTACTTCCATTACTCCGGCTACCTCAGATGGTAAATTTTGATCAGTGTCGTTGATCACAAGCTTGTCATCGTCGGTCAAGTCAATCACACGATCGGGTGGTAAAGCACTACGTCTATATCGTCTGCTCAGCCAAGACTTGCGATGTCTTCGAGCTCACTCCATTCTTCCTCAATTATGTCATTTATTTTGAAGGTGCTCAAAACTTCACGTCTGCGAATCATTTTCATTGATTTTTTGTTAATTCTCGCCTTCATTTATAATTTTACGTGCAAAACATAGAATAGAAAACCGTCATTTATTTTGGCGTCAATTTCATGCGCCGACATTGTCATACACATTTTCTTTTGTTAGTAGTCAAGATAATAGATAATCGATTTTAATAATTTAGCAAGTTTACTGTCGTAGGGTCCTAGGTAGGAAGAAAGGTAGGAATAGCTCCAGCAAGAGAAGGTAGGTGGAATTAGTAGCTGGGATTGGCCCCATTTATGAAAGCTGAAGACCCCAGCTACTTTTTTATAATAGATAATGCTTTCCATAATTAAATAAACGTAAAAATAAAAATAATTAATTATATCGGCAATTTTCAAGAGGCAATAAGAAATCAACCAAGCTTCTTGCAATATATGCATATTTCGGCACACCTGGTGCCGGATGGGTGAAATTTCACCCCCTCCATATCTCAGGTGCTATATCAGGTAGATACCTGCATTTTTGTGTATAACTATTCTAAGCACCCCTTACCAACATATGTAAATTTAGACAAAATTCGCTGGCTAGAACTATATGCAGGCAGTAATGGGTTAATGAATGTTTGATGAATTCTTATTACGAAATTTTAGCATTAAAACTAAATGTATATGAAAACATCACCCAGTGAAGTTACATTCGAAACATGAAAACCATCAAAGCCAGAAGCTTAGTGCAAGCAATTTTATGGTTTTTTAATTAACAAATAAAGACTAAAATAATAAATAAAAATTACGAAGCTTTAGTTTAAAGCTCATTAATTTGTAAACTAAACTTTTGTTGCATCAAATTTCTTTGTCAGAATCATTCTGTTTTAAATTTTTAATTAAACATGCACCGCATCCATTTACTGTGACATCCATTCTAAAAAAAAGTTCCATCATTAGTAAAGACTTGTCTTCTAGAGTAGAAATTTAATCGTCTAAAATCCAAATTGAAGAATTTACATGTTCTATCTTTATGATCAACAGGACATAGGTAGCTGAGTAACTTTTAAACTTTTCTGGCATCAAATTTCTTTGTCAAAATCATTATGTTTTTAATTTTTAACTAAACATTTATTTGGACCTCTATTCAATATGCAATTTAGGAAATTCAGTCTTTATAAAAGACTTTTCTTCTAGAGTACAAATTTAATCTTCTTAAACCCGAATTCAAGAGTTCCTATCTTCCATTTTTACCATCAACAGGATCAAGTAGCACCCAACCAAACTTTTTACTGTAAAGTTCATACCAAATTAAGTAGACATAATCAATTAACCCTCATCCTAAAAAAAATTCATATTTAGCCAAGATATAAGTTTTTTATAAGACAATTAAATTCAAAGTAGCATGACACAATGGACAAATGAGGAGGATGGAAAGGCGGTCAATTAAATTTCATGCAATGACATGGACGGACATTTACTAAAGTTTCCATTTAATTAGATGACAAAAGTTATTCTTTCCACATTGATATATAGATTAAAAAAAGCTGTAAATATATCAAATTCTGAAAAAAATCGAGACTTCAAAGTTTCTGCAAACGTTGTTTGAAATTTAATGATTGAATGAATGAATTTAATTATTTATTTATCTCTTCTATGCATTCAGGAATTTCTTTCATTCAAATTGCTTCCCTATTGGCTGCTTAACGATAATCCTATAGAAGATCATAAAAAAGTTGCAATAATTATATTTTATATTTAAAAATTAAAATAACACAATAACAAAGTTAGCACAACAGCAGCTTCAACTTGATTGAAATATTCTTTCTTATTCTCAATTCCAACAAAAAAAATCTCTTCTTTTCCAGAGAATCATTTGCTACTTACACTGAATGTAGGTCAATTCATTTAAATGTAACCAGTAACTTTACAACTGATTAGAAGGCAAGTTGAACTGAGTGATAGATATGTGTTGCAACTCCGAACGGAAAGGTCCCTGATTTCCTTCCTGTTTCAATTCACACACAACGAAATGCTGTGCAAATGTGGAATGTTGTGCACAACAACTCTTCAGCATTGTCGCGTACACAGCCATCAATACATATATACATATGTATCTATGCGAATACAGTAGAGAATTCACAAGGACTTGCATGAAGGATATTTCAAACGTGCACAACTAGATGCCACCAAACTGCAACCAACTGCCAACTATTCATTTGTAGTGGCCGGCCATCAACAACAACAACATTTGCACGTATATGAATACATATGTATGAGTATCTATGTATGCTTTAGTATGTACATACGTATGTATGTATGTATTGTATATCCTATATACAATGTGGTGGGGTAGCGACTATAAAGTTTAATTGTTTGAAGTTTTTAATCAAGCAAATTGTTGTACGGTACGTAAAAATAACAAAACTTTAGTCTTTTGTGTCTTTGATGGGTGTTCGCAACATTTCCGCCATTTTCAACGACAAAGTGAAATAAGCAATTGCTGTTGCTGCTCGTTGCCTGCGTGTTGCAATTGCTGCACTAGTGTTGTTTTTTTTGTTGCTACTAACGCCGTTGCCTAGTTGCCTCTTGTTGCTGTTATTGCTTTGAATGTGTTCCTGAAAGTTGAGTTGCATACAATGTTGCTGGCTGTTGCTTGGTTGCTGCTGCTTAGAGTGACCGTTCATTTTTACTTTTTTGTTTTGTATTTATAAAGTGCAACGGCCAAACAGAAAACAATTAATTTAAATTTATTGAAAAGTTTGTTTTTAACAGAAAAAACATTACTTGTGATGCACTTGTGAGCGAGGTCTCGAAGGACTTCTTCGCCAAAGCTAACACTAAATGGCAGAGGACGGAATCCTACAAAATCAGCAGATCACTGTGCCTAACATACGAAAGAATAGGACCGCGGAGCTCTTGAACAAAGGCCGACGGGATGTGGCAAGACTAACGGCAGTATTCACTGGCCACTGGCCCAGTGGAGAGCATGCGGAAAAAATGGGGATTCCATACAACACCAGCTGTCACAGCTGTGAAAATCCGGATAAGAATTCGGGAGGCGGGGTTTTAGCACCCTTGAACCCTTCCTGTTTGCGCCACCGTTTGTGCTAGTGTCCGACCGAAGGTGGATTTTTGGCCAAAGCCGAAGTAGAATATTCGGCATAACTAAAATATTAGGCCACAGCCAAATACTCATATAAATTCTTCAAAATTCTATCAAACAGACCAAGTTGACTTGTATAAGAGGATGAAAACCTTCGCCTAGGATATTCAGATATTTTGGCCGAAGCCGAAGACAAATATTTGGTCGGATACTAGTAGAAATCCCACTTAACCCATTTTCAATCTCTGGTCCATCTTTCAACCAGAAAAATTGATAGCCCTAAACTAATTTCTCTCAACTTTTTATGGATAAAGAAGGTTTTAATACTTTTTGCTGAGTCGAAAAACCGCGCTTGGATTTCTGCTTTCGGTATAAAATGGCTGAACACAGCTTTTACAATCCTCAAATTTTAGTCCAATTTATTCCAATTGACTAAAAAAAAGGTTTTCCATTTATCAAAACTGGATTTTAGTGCCAGATTTCATTCTTTGAGCGTTATTTGTGTTATACTGAACAATTTTTTAGTAATTTCCTTAATATTTCCTATACCTTTTTATGAATTAAAAAAAAATATATATATTTTTGTTTTTTTAATTTTTGTGTTTAAAAATTTTTTTTATTTGTGTTATACTGAAAGTTTTATTAATAATTGTTTTAATATTTCTTTTATTTTTTTAAGAATTTTTTAATATTTTCTAATAAACTTTTTGTGCTTAAAAATTATTTTTATCAAAAATGTCTATTTGTAATTTTCCAAAAATATCTGCATAGTTTTCTTAGAACTCAGCAACTTGGTCAGCTTTTTCAGCTTGGCGCTTCTGTTGTTTAATTTCACTGTTGTTGTTGTAGTTTCTTCCCAACAATTGCATATGTTCCAATTTGCTGGAGTGGAGGAGTTCTTTCAGTTGGAGCATTTTCGCAGCATTTGAGCACACACCAGCACTCCTTCGTGCTTGTGAAAAGAGTAGAGTTGAGTCGAGTCGAGTCGAGTGAAGTGCAGCAGAGTGGAGTGGAGTGAGTGAGAACAAAGTGGAGGATCGCTGGCAGTTACTGTTGTGTCATGTTGCGTTGTGTTGTGCATATGTTGTTGGGGCTTTTGCATTTTATGTATTGTCGTGTTGACATATTTTTCGCGTTTGCATTTTGCACTCTACGTGCGCGTGTGCGTGTCGCTCGCTCTCCCTCCCTCCCTTACTCCCGTCAAAGACGAAGCCGGAAATTACAAATGCAACAAGATAGGCGCACGCTGTGTGCGAAGAGCTGCATTGTTCGTTAAAAAAAATAAATAAAAAAATATAGTAAAAATATGGCACACGTCGGTTTGTGGCTCTATGGCGCACAGGCAAGTGGCAGAATGGAGTGTGGCAAAGAATGAGAATTAGTTGTTATCTGACGGCTGCTTTAGGCATACAAATGCGACTGTGCAACAATCGGCTGTGGCTGCGGTGCAACGCAAATGAATAAACATGTTGTGTGGCTGATTTAAGAATCGCTTTGTGGGCGCTTAAATGCAGTCAGCTAATTTTCAACTGGCTTCATGCAAGAAATTTAAACGGAGACAACGCAGCAAACAAGGCGATAATGTTGGCGTCGGACAGCAAAAGTACTCAGTGGCAGCACAAGGTGCTAAAGAGGCGCGTCGAGCGACAGCGAATAGAATAGCTGAGGTTGCTTTGCGACGGCCAATGAACAGCCGAACCATTGAGTGTACATCTCATACTGTCGGCGCGGCTGAATTTGGCCGTGTCAGGATCAACAATGCAGACAAGCCCACAAATGGGAAATCAAATATATGCGCGTACGTGCACAAACACAGCCACACCAACACATCAACACACACAAACACCATAGGCAGCTGTGTGTATTGAACTCGCCACTGCCCGCACACGATGCGCCGTCAGCCCACGTATGGCGTTGGCACACATCTGACAAGTCTAACAAACCGAACAAGCACTTAACTTAGCTTACAGTGTGTTTTTGCGGTGGCGCTGTTGGCGGTGTCGCTACTAAAGTTGGGCGTTTGGAGAATGCAGCAACGACCCGTCTCCGCTCTTATCATCACCAAGGCAGAGTCACGGATTTCGAACAGCCAACGCATTGCAATGCGCTGTGCCGTTTGGCTCATGAAAGCCATCAGCGAAATGTGCCTGAGAAAAACGAGCGTTGCCATAGAG